>CM055119.1:9827795-11147795 GCA_029206835.1 Rana muscosa | reverse complement strand
TTAGGCACAAAACAGTTTTTTTCCGTAAAAAACGCGTTAGAAAATTTCTGCGCAAATACCGTGCAAGATAAAAAGTTGCAATGACCACCATTATATTCTTTAAGGTCTTTGCTAAAAAAACATATATAATGTTTTGGGGTTCTATGTAATTTTATAGCAAATAAATGATGATTTTTACATGTAGGAGAGAAATGTCAGAATTGGCCTGGGTGCTCCAGAACGCCTGAAGGTGCTCCCTGCATGTTGGGCCTCTCTATGTGGCCACGCTGTGTAAAAGTCTCACACATGTGGTATCGCCATACTCGGGAGGAATAGCAGAATGTGTTTTGGGGTGTAATTTGTGGTATGCATATGCTGTGTGTGAGAAATAACCTGCTAATATGACAATTTTGTGGAAAAAAATAAAATAAAAATAAATCTTGATTTTTGCAAAGAATTGTGGGAAAAAATGACAACTTCAAAAAACTCACAATGACTCTTTCTAAATACCTTGGAATGTCTTCTTTCCAAAAAGGGGTCATTTGGGGGGTATTTGTACTTTTCTGGCATGTTAGGGTCTCAAGAAATGAGATAGGCCGTCAGTACTTCAGGTGTGATCAATTTTCAGATATTGGCACCATAGCTTGTGGACTCTAACTTTCACAAAGACCAAAAAATATCCACCAATTTGTACTTATTTTTACCAAAGATATGTAGCAGTATAAATTTTGGCCAAAATGTATGAAGAAAAAATACTAATTTGCAAAATTTTATAACGGAAACAAAGAAAAATTCATTTTTTTACAAAATTTTCAGTCTTTTTTCTCTTATAGCGCAAAAAATAAAAAACCCAACAGTGATTAAATACCACCAAAAGAAAGCTCTATTTGTGTGAAAAAAAGGACAAAAATTTCATATGGGTACAGTGTTGTATGACTGAGTAATTGTCATTCAAAATGTAAGAGCACCGAAAGCTGAAAATTCGTCCTGTTAGGAAGGGGGTTTAAGTGCCCAGTTGTCAAGTGGTTAAATGTGAGTAATATTGCTATAAGTTCAATAAAAGTGTTTTTTATTACGGAATACACTATTTGGGATTCCTTCCTTTTGCTCTTACTCTGAGATAATACTGGGATTACCACAAAAGGACCAGGGAGACGAGACACCGCCAGAGTGCTGCACAGTGGCATAGACTGTGAAAGTTTTTCACCCCAAGAGTGGGTAAACATCTGGTGAGTGCGGTCTTTATTGGAGCACGTTCTGCTGTGGTCACCAGTCTAGAAGATTAAAAAAGGTCACATCACTGGGCACCTAGCATCTGAAAAAACTACAAAATCATTGACAATCATATTGCTCAATCAAATCGCACGAGGTTGCATTTGCACCTTATTGCATAGTGGCTCAACCAAATCGCAGGAGGTTGCATTCATATTGCTCAATCAAATCGCATGAGGTTGCATTTGCACCTTATTGCATAGTCGCTCAACCAAATCGCATGAGGTTGCACTTCTCTGCACAGTCGCAAGATTATTTGCCTAGCAAAGTTGCTGGGCATCTAGCAGCAAATCATTGGACAATCACATCAATTTGTACAATTCTGCATTTTTTGCACTTTATCGCATAGTCGCAGGACATTTTTGCATGCATCATTCATTTATTATCACGTTTTTTTTACATTGGTTTAATTTTTTACACTGTTATCACCTTTAATTGTTAACAATATTATATTTTATTATTTTATTTTTTATATATATTATTTTATGCTCATCATTATTTATATCCGCATCAATTTTATATTTATCACACATTCATATATATCAGTATTTAGGAGTTACACTATGGCACCAATGACACTAGTATAATATAGGGGTATTTATGTATCTATTTATATTTAAATTATTCACTTGCACTTTAGAGCAAGGAAGTCCATGAATTGTAATTAGCGCCAATTCTACACCTCCCTTCAGTCTACTCATTTACTCCACCCAGGTGGATTAACTATGTAGAGGCAGCTCCTTGCTTACTCAGCACAGGATGTTTTTATACACCCCTGTTGTGTGTTCCTACTGGCATAGTAGGTCCATTGCGCGGATTCACACTCTAGACTGTTATACAGGCCTATGCCCTTAAGGGACGGGCGCCTCCCTTTCCGGCGCATTCCACCAGGGCAATTGGTGCTTCCTGGGCTTTCCGACATCAAGCGTCGGTTGCACAAGTGTGCAAGGCGGCAACCTGGTCGTCTGTTCATACCTTTTCTAAATTCTATAAGGTTGATGTGGCTGCATCTTCGGATGCTTCCTTCGGCCGCAAAGTGTTGCAGGCTGCTGTTTAATGTTGCAACTCCTCCGTTGAGGAGCTCTGCTTGTTTGGAGTGAAGTTTTGGTTTTCCTTTACTACTGCTCCCACCCTCTTTCTGATACTGCTTTGGGAATTCCCACGTGTTTCAGTATAAGGGCTGTGTCAGTCCATGGACGATAAGAGAAAATAGGATTTTTGTACTCACCGTGAAATCCGTTTCTCTGACGTCCATGGACTGACACAGCACCCACCCTTTAAGGTTTGTACTGCTTTGTTACGAACTGAGGCTGCTGGCTGCAGGTAGGAGATGTTATGTCCGGAGGGACCGCCCCCCTGGGCGGGGCTGCTCAGCTCTGTTTTTTTTTTAGAATGTATGTTTCTAACATTCTGCCTAGATCTTCTCCTGCAAGCAGGGACATATACCACGTGTTTCAGTATTAGAGCTGTGTCAGTCCATGGACGTCAGAGAAATGGATTTTACGGTGAGTACAAAAATTCAATTTTTTTCCCCAAAAAATGCGTTTGAAAAATCGCTGCGCAAATACTGTGTGGGGAAAAAAAATGCAACACCCACCTTTTTAATCTGTAGGGCCTTTGCTTTAAAAAAATATATAATGTTTGGGGGTTCAACGTAATTTTCTTGCAAAAAAAAAAATATTTTCATGTAAACAAAGTGTCAGAAAAGGACACTTTGTCTTCAAGTGTTTAGAGTGGATGATGTGTGACATAAGCTTCCTAATGTTGAGCATTAAATGCCAGGACAGTTCAAACCCCCCCCCCCCCACGCAAATGACCCCATTTTGGAAAGTAGACACCCCAAGCTATTTGCTGAGAGGCATGTCGAGTCCATGGAATATTTTATATTTTGACACTAGTTGCGGGAATTTTTTTTTTTTTTTTTTGCTCATAGTTGTCGCTAAATGATATATTGCTCAAACATGCCATGGACATATGTGGAATTACACCCCAAAATACATTCTGTTGCTTCTCCTGAGTACGGGGATACCACATGTGAGACTTTTGGGAGCCTAGCTGCGTACGGTACCCCAAAAACCAAGCACCGCCTTCAGGCTTTCTAAGGGTGTAAATTTTTGATTTCACTGCCTATCATAGTTTCGGAGGCCATGGAATGCCCAGATGGCACAAGCCCCCCCAAATGACCCCATTTTGGAAAGTAGACACCCCAAGCTATTTGCTGAGAGGTATGGTGAGTATTTTGCAGATCTTGCTTTTTGTCACAAAGTTTTGAAAATTAGAAAAGAAAAACATAATTTTTTTTCTTCATTTTCAAAAACAAATGAGAGCTGTAAAATACTCACCATGCCTCTCAGCATCTACTTTCCAAAATGGGGTAATTTGGGGTGGTTTTGTGCTATCTTGGCCTTCGAAACTGTGATGGGTAGTGAGGCGTGAAATCAAAAATTTGCGCCCTTACAAATCCTGAAGGCGGTGCTTCGTTTTCAGGGCCCCATACGCGTCTAGGCTCCCAAAAAGTCCCACACATGTGTTATCCCTGTACTCAGGAGAAGCAGCAATATGTATTTTGGGGTGCAATTCCACATATAACCATAGCATGTGTGAGCAATATATCATTTTGTGACAACTTTGTGCAAAAAAAAAGTTTGTCATTTTCCCGCAACTTGTGGCAAAATATGTATTTTGGGGTGCAATTCCACATATAACCATGGCATGTGTGAGCAATATATCATTTAGTGACAACTTTTTGTAATTTTTTTTTATTTTTTTGTCATTATTCAATCACTTGGGACAAAAAAAAAACTTGTGTCAAAATATAAAATATTCAATGGGCTCAACATGTCTCTCAGCAATTTCCTTGGGGTGTCTACTTTCCAAAATGGGGTTATTTGAGGGGGTTTTGTATAGAGGTCGACAGATATGGGTTTTTCTTTGTCCGATACCGATATTTAGAAATTGGGGCGGCCGATGGCCAATATATGATGCCGATTTTTGTGGCAGATATTTTAGACCGATTAAAAAAAAAAAAACACCCACTCCACTCCTTCCTGCTTACTCCTGACACTCTAGCACACACTTGATGTCCTCAGTACAGATGGCACTGGCAGAGGGCACTGGTTTGGAATTGGCAGGTGGCACTGGTTTGGAACTGACAGATGGCACTGGCAGGTGGCACTAATTGGCATTGGCAGGTGGCACTAGCAGATGGCACTGGTTGGCATTGGCAGATGGCACTATTGGCACTGGCAGGTGGCACTGACAGATGGCACTGATTGGCAGCAGGTGGCACTGGTTTGGAACTGACAGATGGCACTAGTTTGGGACAGATGGCACTGGCAGGTGGCACTGATTGGCAGTGGCACTTGCACTTGCAATTGGAACTGTTTGGCACTGGCAGGTAGCACTGATTGGCGGTGGCACTGGCTGGCACTGGCGGGTGACACTGGCTGGCACTGATTGACACTGGCTGGTGGCACTGGCAGATGGCACTGGCTGGTGGTACTGACCGTTGGCACTGGCTGGTGGCACTGATTTGCAGTGGCACTGGCAGGTTTCACACTAAGCCGAGTGTAACGAACTGTGTGAAACTGACAAGAGAGGAGAGAGAGAGCTGTCAGAATTGAGCTCGATGTGGGGGTGGGCGGGACCCAGCAGGCAAATAACACCAGCCAATGATTGGGCTGCTTTAGAAAGGTGTCGGGCCACATATACGTAGCGGCCCGCCCAGATACCATCCCATTGGCTGCTGTAATATATCTGCCGGGTCCCGCCCACCTCGGCCGGGTCCCGTCCACCTCGGCCGGGTCCCGTCCACCCCCGACATCGAGCTGACAGCTCCTCTCTCTCTCTTCTCTCTGTTACTTGCAGTTTCACACTCACAGCGCAGCGCTTGATGCTGCTGGAGCCGCTGAGTGTGGAGAAGGGAGGAGGTAGGGCAGCCAGTTTAAAATTTCGGCCCAGTTTTGATAATCGGCCGATGCCGATTTTATCAAAAATGCCCAAATATCGGCCGACCTCCTAGTTTTGTACTGCCCTGCCATTTTAGCACCTCAAATGACATAGGCAGTCATAAATTAAAAGCTGTGTAAATTACAGAAAATGGACCCTAGTTTGTAGACGCTATAACTTTTGTGCAAACCAATAAATATCCGCTTATTGACTTTTTTTTTTTTTTACTAAAGACATGTGGCTGAATACATTTTGGCCTAAATGTTTGACTAAAACTGAGTTTATTCGATTTTTCTTATAACAAAAAGTAGAAATTGTTTGTTTATTTCTCTTATCATCCATGGACCGACACGGCAGCTCTTATTCACTGAACGTGTGGGTATATGTCCCTGCTTGCAGGAGAAGACCTAGGCAGAATGTTAAATGTTAAAACATTCTAGAACAAACCAGAGCTGAACAGCCCCGCCCAGGGGGGCGGTCCCTCCGGACATTACCCTCCCATCTGCAGCTAGCAGACCTCCGTTTTTTTTTCTGCCTAGCAGAAGGAGAAGACGTGGCTCTCTCAGGAGCCAGTCTCCTGGAAGATTTTACTTTTAAATTTTATTCCTTTGGGAATTTTATTACTTTATTTTTGAGACCTTCAATCAACTGTCGGCTGGGCAACAGGTTGGGTACACTAGTATCCTCGTAGTCTTCCCTGTCCGACCATCGAGTCTGCTGATACTTTCCTTGTGTGCGTTACACTCAGTTCACGACATACCCCATGACTCCAGGGGTGGTCGGGTTGCTTTCATGCTCCCGCGGTCCTCTCAAGATCGAACAGTACCTACTGTATCTTTCGCGGTGGACCGGGCCGACAGCTACGCAGTACGGCTCTGTGATAGGTCTGTCTGAAACAAGCCAGTAGGTCCCTCTATTGGCACCGGGGGTGTTCTCCAAGGTGCTTGCGGGACGGGTAAGTAGTCTGCTGCAAGGTGAGTACATGATGGCTGTGTTTCTGTGTGTGGGGGGTTCTCCCTGTCTCCCCCCTGTTATGCTGCTCTCTGCACCCTGTTCTGCTGCTGTGCTGTGTGGGGGTACTTGGGGGGTCGTTCTGCCCTGGGGGGGGACCGCTCCATGTCTGTTTAGTGTCTTGGGATGTGTTCTGGAGAACAGTGCAGGTTTTTGTGTGCGCCATTGGCGCAGTGTTTTAAATTTCAAAAGTGCGCCATTGGCGGCCATTTTGCCGAGGTTTTTTCACTGTTATACAGGCGCCCGGCGGCCATTTTCTTGTAGCCGCGGCGCTTTTAGTTTCGTTTTCGGCCTCTAGCGGCGCTGCTGAACGGAGCGAATTACATCTCTTCTCACAGATTCTTCACTCTCCTCAGGCTGCACCCGCACTACAGCGCGGCTCAACAGCGGAACCGAGCGGTCCCTAGGGGTGTTGAGTACTCCGGGTATCCGCTCCCAGCCTCAGCACAGCCAGTGGGTGGACTGTACTATTCACTGTTACAGTGAATAGGGTCTCAGAGGGTGGCAAAAATGGAGTCTGGTTCACCTGTTTCTCCCCACTTGCCAGAGGCAACTAGCAGTGCTCCTGCGGTCCTTATGGACCAGTTGTCGGCAGTCCTGGAATCATTAATCTGACCAGGAGGAAGCCGTGTGTGAGCGCAAGGGAGCAAAATGGCCCTTTTCCCCACTTTTTTAAAAAAAAAAAGAAAGAAAGGGGTGTGCGCTGATTCAGATATGGGCCTAGCCACTACCGCTTAGGACCCTAGCTCTGAATGTATTTGATGGTTTTGAACAGGACATTCATTGTGAGGAAGACTCCAGTTCTGTGTCAGTAAATGACAGGGCGCTTGTTTTGTGAACTCATTGATGCGGTGAGGGACACTCGCAAGCTAAATGCTGCGGATGCAGAACCTCAGGCGGACAGTCTCCTCTGGTTCCTTAGGGCCGGGCCTTCTAAAAAGTGTTTTTTCCATATGTACCTTTCTTTGACCAGCTATTGATAAGGTCTGGGGAAAAAGCCGCAGAAGACTTATGGTCCCGCTGCGTTTGCCTATAGATACCCCTTGAAGATGCCCTACTTAAAACGTGGGCTTCTCCCCCAGTGGTCGACCCTCCAGTCGCCCGGTTGAACAAGGCCACCACTCTCCCGATGGAGGGGACTCCTGCATTTAAGGACCCCACTGACAGGAGGTCAGAAGTGGTGAGTAGAGCCATGTTTGCCTTGTTGGGGTCCGCCCTACGGCCTGTGGTAGCAGCGACCCTTGTGTCTCCAACACTTACGGGATAGGCAAAATATTTTGCACCAAACTGTACAGGAGCATAATCTTCCTCCAGACACTATTGCTCTGGCCCACAAAATGTTGCAGGGCCTGGTCTATGTTGCGACGCCACGTTGGACGCAGCCCCTTATAACTCAGGGCCTCTGTCTTGGCGGTGGTATTGCGTTGGCTGATCTGGTTGAAATGCTGGTCTGCTGACCTAGCTTCTAAAAAGCCTCTGACGGATTTACCATTTAAAGGTGGTAGGCTGTTCGGTGCTGCGCTGGATGACATCATCAAGGATGTCACGGGAGGTAAAAGCACTGTTCTTCCTCAGGCTAACAAGGTAAGGAGGCCGCCGTAAGCAGGGTCCTTCCTTTCCAGCAAAAAAGTTTTTTTTTCCGTCAGTCAACGGGGAGGCCCTCCCAGACTGACAGCGGTGCGGCTGGTGGACACAAGCGCCCCTGGGTGCGTAAGCCGAACAAGCCGGCTCCTGAGCCCGCCTCCGCGTGAAGTCTTGCCCCCACCCGACTCTGGGGAAGGGGGGACGACTTTGCAGGTCCACGGATCGATGGACCTCCCGGATCTCCTACCGGTGGGTGTGCGAGGTGATCACCTCAGGTTACAGGATAGGTCCGTTCCTTATACCAGACAGATTCTTCTGTCAAATCTTCCTCTCCTTCCTGCCCGTCAGGCAGCCCTATGGGGCCTATTCAGGTTTGCTCGGGTCCGGAGTGATGTGCCGGTTCCGTCACAGGAGAGTTTTCAGGGATTCTACTCAAATTAGTTTGTCGTCCCAACAAAGGGACGGGGTTCGGCCTATCTTGGACCTCAGGTCCTGAATGCCTTCGTGAAGGTGCAAATGTTCCGCATGGAATTCAAATGGCACGGTGATCGATAAACTCCGTCAAGGGGATTTTCTGGCAGCCTTGGACATCAAGGACGCCTACTTACATGTTCCGATCTGCGCAAGTCACCAGAAGTTTCTGCGCTTGAAGATCGGTGAAGTCCACTATCAAATTGTGGCTCTTCCTTCGGCCTAGCCTTGGCACTGAGGGTGTTCTCCAAGGTGCTTGCCCCGGTTCCAGCCTTGCTGAGATGGCGGGGCATCGCTGTCGTGGGCTATCTGGACGATCTTCTTCTCAGAGCAGGTAATGGCTCCGGATTAGAAGACAGCATGACTATCGTCAGTCAGACCCTCAGAGACTTCGGTGGGTTCCTGAACATTCAGGTGTCAGTCCTGGTCCCGACTCAACGTCTGGAGTACCTAGGTCTGTTTCTAGACTCCTTAGAGGCAAGGGTCTCCTACTTCTGTGGAAGTTACTGACACTTCAGTCTGCAGTGCGGGTGCTGACATCCCGAAAATGGTCGTCAATCCGTTTCTGCATTAGAGTCCTGGGACTCTTGGTGGCCTCCTTAGAGGCTGTTCCGTATGCCCAATCTCACTCCAGGGCATTGTGGAAGGAGATCTTGTTCACTTGGGACAAATCTCCGTCATCTTTTGGATCTTCCGATCCAGGTGAGTCACCTGGTCAGGGCGTCCCTGACATGGTGGTTGGGGTCCCCGGCTCTTCGGTCCGGGAAGTCGTCCCTCCCCATCCGATGGACGGTGTTAACTACGGACGCCAGCCTGGAGGTGAAGTCTGGGGAGTCCTGTGGGCCCAAGGGCTTGGACTCCGGACGAAGCCCGTTTACCGATTAATTTCTGGAAATACGGGCCATCAGACTGTGCCTCTCCTCGTGATCTGAGAGATTGCAGGATCGCTCCATTAGGATCCAGTCGGTCAAGTCACGGTGGTGGCGTATGTCGACCGTCAAAGGGGGGTCTCGGAGCTTAGCTGCGGCTTCCGAGGTCCCCCGTACCCTGAAGGGGCTTAAAGAAGCGTGCCGGTTCTGTCGGCCGTTTACATTCCGGGCATAGAACTGGCGGATTATTTGAGTCACCAGACGCTGGACCAGGTAGAGTGGTCCTTGCACCCAGAGGTATTTCAACTCCTTTGCCACACAGACGGTGGGGCACGCCGGAGGTGGACCCGATGGCCTCTCGAGTCAATCGCAAGGTGTCGGTTTGTGGCCAGATCCAGGGACTCTTGGGCAGACGCCTCAGAGGCGTTAGTGGCCCATGGGGTCTTTATCGCCTGATCTGCGTTTATCCTCCGCTGCAGTTGCCCCCTCGCCTGGTGCGCAGGATGACGACCGGGGGAATCCGGTGATCCTCATTGCTCCGGATTGGCCTCGGCTTCACTGGAAAGCCGATCAAGTACGTCTCGTCGCGGGCGTTCCCTGGCGGTTGCCAATAAGGTAGGACCTTCTGGCTCAGTCATATATTTCATCCTGATTTACAGTCTCTGGCCTTAACGGCATGGCTGTTAAAAGCCTGGTGTTGAGAGACCGAGGTCTCTCGGTCTCGGTCATTTTGTCCATATTAAGGGCACGGATGTCTTCCTCCAGGATAATCTATCACTGTACCTGGAAAGCTTACATCGCCATGTGCGAAGATCTGGACTGTCGTCCTCGGACGTATTCCGTCCCTAGAATCCTGTGTTTCCTGCAGCATGGAGTGGCCCAAAAGCTCATTTTGAGTATCATTAAGGGTCAGATTTAGGCCTTGGCCGACTTCTTTCAGCAACCACTAGCAGGTCATTCCTTGGTTAGCACCCTTGTGCAGGGGGTTCGCCATGTGCTCCCTCCTGTCAAGTCTCCTCTCCCCCCGTGGGATCGGAATTGGTACTCTCGGTTCTCCAGGAACCTCCTTTTGAGAATATCAGGGTTATTCCCCTCTTGACTTTGTCTCAGAAGGTGGCCCTTTTAGGGCAATCACTTCTGTTAGACGAGTGTCTGGGTTGGCGACCTTGTCCTGCAAGTCGCCATATTTAGTCATCCATAAGGATAAGGCGGGGTTGCATCCGCGACTTTCTCTTTTGTCAAAGGTGATCTCGACCTTTCAAATAAACAAGGACATTGTCCTCTCTCCCAGAGAGTTTGCGCGGCACACTTTTGATGTGGTACGAGCCTTGCGGGTGTACCTGTCTGCTACAGTTTCCCTCGGAAGTCTGACTCTGTGACTGTCTCTGGTCAAAAAACAGGGCCAAGCGGCTTCGTCTGCCACCATATTCTAGGTGGTTCGGACAAACCATCATTCAAGCCTATGCTCTCATGGGGCGGGCGCCTCCCCTTCCAGTTACGGCGCTTCCCATCAGGAAAATTGGTGCTTCCTGGGCTTTCTGACATCAAGTGTCGGTTGCACAAGTGTGCAAGGCGGCGACCTGGTCTTCTGTTCATACCTTTTCTAAGTTTTATAGGGTTGATGTGGCTGCATCTCCGGATGCTTCCTTCGGCCGCAAGGTGTTGCAGGCCGCTGTTTAAAGTGGCAACTCCTCCGTTGAGGAGCTCTGCCTTGTTTGGAGTGACATTTTTTGGTTTTCCATTTATACTGCTCCCATCCCTCTTGACACTGCTTTGGGACATCCCACACGTTCAGTGAATAAGAGCCGCCGTGTCGGTCCATGGATGATAAGAGAAAAATGGATTTTACGGTGAGTACAAAAATCCTATTTTTCTAAATTTTCGGTCTTTTTCCGTTTTATATTGCAATAAATAAAAATCGCAGAGGCAATCAAAAACCATCAAAAGAAAGCTCTATTTGTGGGAAAAAAGGACGCAAATTTCGTTTGGGTACAACATTGTATGACCGCGCAATTACCAATTAAAGCAGCACAGTGCCAAATTGAAATTAAACACCTCTGGTCTTTAAGCTGCATATTGGTCCGGGGCTTAAGTGGTTAATCAGTAGCACCTTCTTTTTATTCTACAGATCATGTGCTTTCAGAAAATATATGGTTTGGGAGGTCTTTTACAAATTCTGAAAGCTGTTGGGGAAAAAAGGATAGCCTTCAGATTTTTTGAGGAATTTGGATATTTACCGTATATACTCGAGTATAAGCCGACCCGAATATAAGCCGAGGCACCTAATTTTACCACAAAAAACTGGGAAAACTTATTGACTCGAGTATAAGCCTAGGGTGTCCATCTGCATGCCTCACTGTGCTCATCCCTCACTGTGCCCATGACTAGACTGACGTTTAACATGGGAGTCTATGGGAAGGGGTGCCCAGCTTTAAAAAATCGGTGCTCCCCGGTCGTAGGTCTCCCAGACAACAAACTTTGCACACTTGTAGAGGAAGAGGCTACATGTGTGCTAAGTTCTGGGTCCGGTACCGGGTCCCCAAAGTCCGGGAGATCAGGCGCAAAAAGGTGACTCGAGTATAAGCCGAGGGGGGCATTTTCAGCACAAAAAAATGTGTTGAAAACTCGGCTTATACTCCAGTATATACGGTACATTTTTGTGTACGTGTTTGATTTTCACCATTTCGCAAAAATGTGCAATTTAAAGGTTACAAATATTTGTTAACTTAACACAGGTTAAACTTTTATTTTTAGCAGGATTTTTGTAAAATTTGCTGTGTTTTTATCTGCTAAAAAGGATTTTAGTGTATTTTTAGCAAAAATAAGTATCGTTGTGCATTAAAAATCAATAGCACCTTCTTTTTATTCTACTGGTGCTTTTTGAAAATTTGAGGTTTGAGGGGTCTTTTACAAACTCTGAAAGCTATAAGTGAAAAATAAAAAAAGCAAAGGAACAATTGCAAAAAATGGTCCAGCCAGCTGAGTTTAAAAGTGAAGCGCAGGGCCTGGCAGTGAAAGAGTTAAGATTCCCAAATGGTTTATAACCTGAAATCACTTTTTTATTTATATATAGATCTTTAGGTGCTTCAGTGCATTTTAAGTAAATAACCTAATTTGCTTTTCTAGTAATAAACCAGGAAAGCATTAAATTGTTGGGAAAAATTATACTACAGTGATATAACACTTGTAAGCAGTGTTTTTTATTTACTTTTTTCCCTGTTTTTATATGTTTTAGGAACAAAGCTTGACTCGCCTGGTGTGGCATTTGCAGTTGTTGCTGCTTGTCAAGTCCTGGGTATTTCTGATGTGCATTTAGCTCTTTCTGAGGACCATGCATGGGTTGTATTTGGAAAAGAAGGGGAGCAGACAGCGGAAGTAACCTGGCATGGCAAGGGTAACGAGGACCGAAGAGGGCAGTCTGTAAATCCAGGCATATTTGAAAAGGTGAGATGACCCTTTTTTTTTTTTTTTTAACTATAAACTGTTTTGCCATAACATTATGTATATCCATAATATTATTTAGCACTTGGCAAATAAGCTAAAATCCCTGAAGAAAATGTTCAGGGCTTTCTAACACCTTAGCCCTTACACCCAGGTGCCTGTTTGCACCTTTTTGGAGAAGAATTGATAAGAAGTAAATGCTGGAGGAGACTGCTGCCATAGGTAGGCACCTCGTGGGGGTTGAAATTTATATTGGGTCAGGGGCTGGGGTCTGCTTTTATATATCCTGTACTTTGTCCTTTTGAAGTAAAATTTACTCAATATTTTAAACCTTGTCTGAACTAGATATCCACTTGTCACTTAACCAGCCCCAGACTATTTGGCTGCCCAAAGACCTAGAGCACTTTTTGCGATTCGGCCCTGCGTCGCTTTGACAATTGCGCGGTCGTGCGACGTGGCTCCCAATTTGATCACCTCTGCGGTTTTTATTTTTTGCGCTATAAACAAAAAAAGAGCGACAATTTTGAAAAAAAAACAGCAATATTTTTTTACTTTTTGCTATAATACATATCCCCCAAATATATATAAAAAAACTATTTCTCTTTCGTTCATGGACCGACACAGCATCTTATTCTTGACATTAGGGTATTAGCTTTCTCTCAGAAGAGGACTAGACAGAAAAGCATGTTAAGTATTAAACGCACATCAAAACTGTACAGTACCGCCCTGGGGCGGTTCTACTAGGTACAACCCCTCTCTTTGCATCATGCAGCTCAGTTTTTTTTTTCCTGCCCTACGGTACAGCGGGGGGCGTCACGCTGGTGGTGGTCACTGCGCTTTTACATGCGAGTCCTGGGGTTTTATGGTAGCCACCTTCGAGGCGGTCCCGTGTGTTTATTTCCACACTCGAGTCTTGCAAACGGAGATCCTGTTGACATAGGACACATCTCCATTGTCCCTGGATTGTCAAATCTGGGTGAGCCGGCAGTGACAGGGGTCACTTTGGGCACAGGGTGAATGAGAACCCCACTATGATCTGTGCTAATCAGATTCAATGCTGTATATACATTGTAAATACTGTGTGTATATTGGGTGATGTTGTGTAGTATTTGCTGTGATGGGGTGTGATTGCATTCTATTGTCTATTGTGGCTTGTGGTAATTAAGTCTGCTACTGTGATGATGTGGATTGGAGCTGGTAGACCGTCTGGCTGCCTATTATGGGATGTTTAAGTGTCTTTCTGTGAGGAGGGGGGGGATCGCCCCTCCTGCTAAGACTGTTTACTGAAAGAGAAGTTTGAACACACCTGACCTGGATGACCATTGTCAATGGACAGTTTAACCCGCCCTGTTCCCCCATGGATGGGAGGGGAAGGGTTTTGGAGAGAAATGTGTTACCATGTGTTTGTATGAAGTTTCCAGTAGGTTTGACTTTATTAGAGAGTGTTTGTCTCGTATGTTTGGAAGGATTAATCCTATGGGAAGCGGTCGCCTGACTGTGGAGGATCGGCAGTGGATGTGTGTCCAGAGAGGGAATATCCTAAACGCCGTTAACCCCTTTCATACTTGGGGTGCCATTACATTGGTTGGCAGCGGTGGGATTTTCCCTCCAGTTACTGGGACACTCTAAACCACCATAGTGAATGACCAGCTATGCAGCCTGCAGGAAAGCCACGCTGAAAGACTTACTTGAGAGCCGTGGAGGGACCGGTGGGACAAAAAACAAGGCCACCTTGATCAGGGAGCTAGCTGAGATGGATGATGATGCAGGACCCCGGTCAGTTGAAGACTTTTTCCAGCAACGAGTTCGAGAGCGGTTGGCATTATATGGTGCTAACCCATCAGAGACCGCCATACAGAATGCCATTAGACATCCAGCTGCAGGATGAGCGACGAGAGAGAACATGAGCGGAGAATGGCGTAAATACGGCAATCGGAGACAACACCTAAAGATGCAGCGCCTGTCCGTAAGTTGCCCTTTCGGGGGTTCAAACTATTTAAGGAAGGAGAGGAGGAAATTTAAGTGTTCCTGCGGGACTTTGAGAGACTATGCCAGATACATGAAGTACTGCCCCCAAGATTGGGTCGCCTTACTGGCAAGTAATTTAACTGGCAGAGCGGCAGATGCGTATCGGGCCCTGGAGTATGAGGACGCTAAAGACTATGACCGGGTAAAAGAAGCTCTGCTGGCCCGATTTGCCATTACACCCGAAGCCAGCCGGATTAATTTTAGAGAATCCCGGAAACAAACCCACATAACATACGTGGAGTGGGCACATCGTCTGCAGCGAAACCTTAAGGGCTGGTTCCAGGGAGGCCGCGCTCATACCATAGAGGACATCACCCAGCTTGTACTCTTAGAACAGTTCTTTAACCACACCCCTCCGGTATTACGGGATTGGGTGCGAGATAAGCGACCACGGACTGTACAGCAAGCGGCTACTTTGGCCGATGAATATCTGGACTCTCGAAGGTCAGGCGGAAGCGAGCGCTATCCACTTTCTCGGCCCAGTTTACCAGCCTCTAACCCAACTTCAGCACCACCTCCAGCGACCACTTATCTTCAGCAGCCCAGGTTCAACTCCCAGGACTACTCACAACCCATCGGGTGTTTCGGGTGTAAACAGCTAGGGCACAAAAAGCCAGACTGTCCATTGAATCCAGCCAGGCAGTCCCAGTCGTGGAGACAGCCAGCAAGGGGCAACCCCCACACATCCATGCCTGCGGCCCACTGCATTGAGGAAGAACATTGGGGCATCCTGCACGAGTCTGATCCAATACAAGCAGCTAACCGGGACAACAGGCAACAACACAGGCAGACTGTCCGGGTTAATGGAACGATAGCCAATGGCCTACGTGATGGTGGCGCTACCATGACCCTACTACAGAAGAACCTCATCCCAGAGAGCCAACACACCGGAGACACTGTAGCCGTAAGAGTAGCGGGAGGTACCATCTTCCGGCTACCCGTTGCCCGTGTTCACCTGGATTTTGGGGTTGGTTCGGGACACGTGAATGTGGGGGTGATGAAGGATTTGCCAGCGGATGTACTACTGGGGAATGATTTGGCCCCCCTCTTTTCTGCTTACGCCCCGATGGGCCCCGCTGAAACCAACCCAGTGACTACCTGTACCCAGACCCATGCTGCTGGAACTGGCCTGATTGCGGCTGAGAATGGGGTAAGACTATCTTCCCCGACATGTACCTTAGATCAGGCAAAATATCAGTCTAGAATTGGAATGTGACAAGTTGGCCAGGGAGAAATCGGAGATGCAACGACACTAAGTCATGTATTATGAGATGTCCCATGGCTTGAACATTGAAATGCACAAACAGGCTGAAATTGGCAAAAGGTTAAATGGGATTTGTGCCCAGGTTTTGCCTTACCTTTCCCAAGAGCATCAGCAACAAGTTTTGGGAGCCATTGAGAGAGCAAAGCAAGTGACTGTTCCAGAACTGAATTCCCTTATTCGCCCTGCAACCTTACAACGTCGCCATCAGCTACTGACCCGGTAAGCAAAATGGCCATACTGATGGGTTGTCCAGGCATTAGAGGAATGGAACTATGGACTAACTTTGGAATCAACTCGTGTGGGGTCTCCTCCTGTGTTAGTCTCCTGCTGAAAGGGGAGATGTGTGACAGGGGTCACTTTGGGCACAGGGTGAATGAGAACCCCACTATGATCTGTGCTAATCAGATTCAATGCTGTATATACATTGTAAATACTGTGTGTATATTGGGTGTTGGCTGTTGTGTAATATTTGCTGTGATGGGGTGTGATTGCATTCTATTGTCTATTGTGGCTTGTGGTAATTAAGTCTGCTACTGTGATGATGTGGATTGGAGCTGGTAGACCGTCTGGCTGCCTATTATGGGATGTTTAAGTGTCTTTCTGTGAGGAGGGGGGGGGGAATCACCCCTCCTGCTAAGACTGTTTACTGAAAGAGAAATTTGAACACACCTGACCTGGATGACCATTGTCATTGGACAGTTTAACCCGCCCTGTTCACTAAGGATGGGAGGGAAGGGTTTTGGAAAGAAATGTGTTACCATGTGTTTGTAATAAAGTCAGACCTGCTGGAAACTTCATACAGAGTGTTTGTCTCGTATGTTTGGAAGGATTAATCCTATGGGAAGCGGTCGCCTGACTGTGGAGGATCGGCAGTGGATGTGTGTCCAGAGAGGGAATATCCTAAACGGCGTTAACCCCTTTCATACTTGGGGTGCCGTTACATCGGCTAGTCAGGGATTCCCTGATTCGGTGGCTGAGGTCTCTGGCCTTTCAGTCCGGGAAGTAGTTTTTTATGTTGGACGACACAGGGTCGCTGGACGCAGGAAGATCCCTGTCTGGCTATCAGGGCGCTCCTTCGAGCGTTCAAGCGGTGCCCCTCCACTTGGTCACGGAGGCTGCGGGAACGTCCAGTCAGGATCCAGTTGGAAAACGCCACGGCAGTGGCATATGTCACCCATCGAGGGGGAACAAGTTGCTCGGCTGCTGCATGCTGTCGCTCACGTCCTGCGGGAGCAGGGCAAGGATGTGCTGGCTCTAATGCCTGCATACAGTCTGGGCGTAGAACTCTAGCAGGCGGACTCCCTGAGTCGGCAGTTGCTGGGCCATGGACTATGGGCTCTACACCCGGAGGTGTTTCGACTCCTCTACCTGAGATGGGGATTGCCTGATGGGGATCTCCTGGCTTCTCGACTCAATTGGAAGGTTTTGAGGTTGTGGCCAGGATCGAAGATTCCTGGGTGGACACGTCAGACGCGTTTGTGGTCCTGTGGGGACAGTATCGGCTTTGTATGCCCTCCTCCTGAAAATGCTCTTCCTCATCTGCTCACAGAGTAGAGGCCGAGGGGTTTCCGAGTAGTCTACTTGCCCCAGATTGCTTCCGGCGTCCCTGGTACACCGCTTTAGTGTGACTGGTGGCAGATGTTCCTTGGCAGCTGCCAATGCAAGAGGACCTTTTATCGCAAGGTCATACATTTCATCCTGCTTGCAGTCGCTGGCCTTCGCGACATGGCTGTTGACAGTCGGATATTAAGTGACCGTAGCCCGTCGGTTTCGGTGCTTCCATCATGCTGAGGGCACTGAAGTCATCTTTTCGGATGATTTTCCATCTCACTTGGAGGGCCTACATCTCTAGGTGTGGAGATGGAGTAGCGTTCACGTACATATTCGGCTTCCAGGATCCTGCTGTTTTTGACAGCGTGGAGTGGTTAAAAGACTTGCTTTTCGCTCCATTGAGGGGCTGATATCCGCCTTGCCTGGTTTCTTCCACGACCCTTGGCGGCTCATTCACTGGTGGGAACGTTTGTCCAAGGGGTTCCACATGTGGCCCCTCCGGTTCAATCACTACTGCCTTCGTGGGATTGAATCTGGTACCCTGGGTGTTTTCAGAAACCACCTTTTTTAAAGTACATAGAGAGATTTCCCTGTTGGTACTCTCTTGGTAAGTAGCTTTCGGGTGGCTGTTGCCTCTACCAGGGTTTTTTTGAGTTGGCGGCCTTGTCTTGCAAGTCTCCCTACTTACTCATCCAAAAGGATAAGGCGGTGCTGCGTCCG
The DNA here is from genome assembly GCA_029206835.1 of Rana muscosa. Lineage (NCBI taxonomy): Eukaryota > Metazoa > Chordata > Amphibia > Anura > Ranidae > Rana > Rana muscosa. The sequence continues at coordinate 11,129,657 of CM055119.1, read as the reverse complement.
CAGCCTTTGTCTCTATCTAAGGTTTGTTTCGGGCTTTTTATCAAAATGTGGACATTGTGCTTCATCCTGCTGTCCTCCAGCCGTTGCATTCCACGAGGTTTGCTAGCTTTCCTTGTGCTTGGTACAAGCTCTGCGAGTGTATCTGTCTGCTACGACTTGGTTTCGGAGGTCAGACTCACTGTTTGTGTCAGTGACTCATCCACAGAAAGGCCTGGCGGTCTCGTCGGCCACCGTGTCTCGGTGAATCAGACGGATTGTAATTCGGGCTTATGCCCTTAAAGGGCGGGCGCCTCCTTTTCCTGTCACGGCGCTTTTGACCAGGACAATAGGTGCCTCCTGGGCTTTCCGACATCAAGCGTCGGTCTCACAGGTGTGTAAGGCGGCGACCTGGTCGTCTGTTCACCCTTTCACTAAGTTTTACAAGGTTGACCAGCATGCGTCTGCGGATGCCTGCTTCAGCCGCAAGGTTTTGCAGGCGGCTGTTTAAGGTTGCAACTCCTCCGTTGAGGAGCTCTGTTTGTTTAGGGTGAAGTTGGTTTGTTTGCTGTTCCCACTCCTCATTTTGGACACTGCTTGGGGATGTCCCTAATGTCAATAAGATGCTGTGTCCGTCCATGAACGAGAGAAAATGGGATTTTTGTACTCGCCTTAAAATCCTTTTCTCTGAGTTCATGAACGGACACAGCACCCACCCCTCCTTTTTATATGTTTGTACTGCTTTTTGACGAACAGAGCTGCATGATGCAGGGAGAGGGGTTGTACCTAGTGGGACCGCCCCCAGGGCAGTACTGTATAGTTTTGATGTGCGTTTAACACTTAACATGCTTTTCTGTCTAGTCCTCTCCTGATAGAAGGCTAATACCCTAATGTCAAGAATAAGATGCTGTGTCCGTCCATGAACGAAAGAAGTATTTTACGGTGAGTACAAAAACCCCATTTCTCTTTTCGTCCATGGACGGACACAGCCTTCTCAATTCTTGACATATGGGTTATGTTCCTGCTCATTGGAGAGGACTAGGCAGAACATGTTAAACTGATTATTATCACATGTGTTTAAATATTTAACAGCTCAGCCCAGGGGGCGGTTCCTCCAGACATAACCCTCCACCCTGCAGTCAGCAGCTCAGTTTTTTTTCTGCCTAGAAGAGAAGGACGTGGCTCCCTTTTGGGCCCAGAGTCCTGACAAATTTTTTATTTTATTTTTTTGTGATATCTTCGATCAACTGCTGGCTGGGTGACAGGCTGGATATTATAGATCCTTGTAGTCTTCCCAGTTCCGGTCATCGAGCGTGCCAGTCCTTAGCTTCACGCTGGTTCTTCCACGACGTACCCCATGGCTCCAGGGGTGGCCACCAGCGTGTCCTCGCATGGACGGGTAAGTACTATTCCTCCTGCCTTGTCAGGTGGGAACAGCTGGGCGTTTCAGGGAATTAGGGGTTCTCCTGTCCTCCCTTTCCCTGCTCTCTGTCACAATTCCCCTTCTGCTCTAGCAGGGCTCACTGCGACCGGGGCGTACCTGTGGGGGGACTCCGGGTCCCAGTAGGGGACTGTGGGGTGTCAGGGCCCGTTTTTCTGTGAGGGGTGCTTTGCTTTGGGGAAGTCCCTGTCTCGGCCTTCTCGTCCACATCGCAGTGCTCGGGCGCTATTTTGGCGACGCCGACACCATTTTCTTGTATGCCTGCTGATTCTGTGTATTTCCCCATTGGCAGCCATCTTGCCGTGGCCGCGCTGTGGTGCAGGTTGATATTGCGGCCATTTTGGAGTGGGTTTTGGCCTCTAGTGCTGGCTTCCTGAACGGCGCGCAGCACAATTCTCCTCACAATTCTCCTCACACACACTGTGTACAGACGTAAGGCGGGCAGCGGCGCTGAGCGGTCTCTTGCTGGGTGGTGAGTCCCCTGGGTAACCCCCCCCCGGTCAGTGCAGCAAGGAGGGTGGACACTTCAGTTTTTTGACTGAGTCCCTGAGACCTGTCAGTGGTGTATCATGGAGTCAGTGTCTGGCCCTTCTTCCCCAAACATGCCAGAGGCGGCAGCCGGTGCCCCTGCACCTGCGGTTACCAGGGACACTTTGTCGGCAGTCCTGGAATCATTTGTTGCCAGGGTGGAAGCGGCGTGCGAACGTAAGGGGGGGTAAAAAGCGCCGCCATCTCCCAGGGGAATGCTCTGACTCAGACCCGAGCCTAGCTGCGGCACAGGACCCCGGTTCTGGGTTGTCAGAAGATGCGGACCAGGACCTTCCTTGTGAGGAAGACCCCTCGTCCGGGTCAGCGCAAGACAGGGCACTTGTTGGTGTGCTTATCAATGCCGTAAGGGACTCCCTTAAGCTGGAAGGTGCAGCTGAGGTGTCCACGGAGTGGTCAGTCTCTTTTTTTTTTTTTTGGGTCACACAAATCGATACACTCTGTAAAGGTGTTTCCCTATGTGTCCTTCTTTGAAAAAATGGGCTTCTCCTCCGGTTGTTGACCCCCCCCCCCCCCCCCCGGTCGCTCGGTTAAATAAAGTAACCACTCTCCCTGTAGAGGGGACCCCTGCATTTAAGGACCATACTGATAGGAGGTCCAAGGCGCTGAGCAGGTCCATGTTCACCTTGCTGGGGTCTGCGTTGCGACCTATTTTGGCTGCTACCTTGGTGTCTCAGACACTCATTGAATGGGCAAAGATTTTGCACCAGACTGTGGAGGAACACCTCAGCTCACTTCGGAGTGTGTAAGACTGGCCGACCAGTTGGTGCAGGGCATTGTGTATGTCTGTGATGCCACTCTGGATGCGGCCCCCTTAATCTCCAGGGCCTCTGTGTCTGCGGTGGTAATGCGCCGCCATATTTGGCTGAAATGCTGGTCCGCTGACCAGGCTTCCAAGAAAGCCTTGGCAGACTTGCCCCTCAAAGGTTGGAGGCTTTTTGGTACTTCACTAGATGACATTATTAAGCATGTTACTGGGGGTTAGAGCACTCTTCTCCCACTAATGCACGGCTTGACAAATTTGCTTAGAATCTAGGAGCCAACTGAAAAAGTTAGGAGCCAGTTTTTTAAATCGGCTGCCCAGCGCCCAGAACTGCATGTCTGGGCCGTTGGGCAATAAGAATTGCTCACGCCTGATCCTAAGTGAAAAAAGACAGAATATTTAAAAAGACAAAACTTGTTTTTGTTTTCTATAAGATTTTGCAAATAGGATTTTTGTACTCACCGTAAAATCCGTTTCTCTGGCATCCATGGACTGACACAGCGTGTCTTTTACACCTTTACACGTGGGTTATGTCCCTGCTTGCAGGAGAAGACCTAGGCAGAATGTGAGATGTTATACATACATTCTAAACAGCCAGAGCTGAACAGCCCCGCCCAGGGGGCGGTCCCTCCGGACATAACCCTCCCACTGCAGTCAGCAGACCTCAGTTTGTAATAAAGCAGTACAAACTTAAAAAGAAGGGTGGGTGCTGTGTCAGTCCATGGATGCCAGAGAAACGGATTTTACGGTGAGTACAAAAATCCTATTTTCTCTTGTCATCCATGGACTGACAGCGTGTCTTTTACACCTTTACACGTGGGATGTCCCAAAGCAGTGTCAAGAGGGATGGGAGCAGTACAAATGGAAAACCAAAAACTTCACTCCAAACAAGGCAGAGCTCCTCAACGGAGGAGTTGCAACATCAAACAGCGGCCTGCAACACCTTGCGGCCGAAGGAAGCATCCAAAGATGCAGCCACATCAACCTTATAAAACTTAGAAAAGGTATGAACAGACAACCAGGTCGCCGCCTTGTACACTTGTGCAACCGACGCTTGATGTCGGAAAGCCCAGGAAGCACCAATTGCCCTGGTGGAATGTGCCGTAACCGGAAAAGGAGGCGCCCGCCCCTTGAGAGCATAAGCTTGAATGACGGTTTGTCTGATCCACCTAGAAATGGTGGCAGATGAAACCGCTTGGCCCTGTTTTGGACCAGAGACAGCCACAAATAGTGAGTCAGACTTCCGAATAGAAGCAGTAGCAGACAGGTACACCCGCAAGGCTCGTACCACATCCAAAGTGTGAAGCGCAAACTCTCTGGGATGCGATGGGTGAGGACACAAGGACGGGAGGACAATGTCCTCATTTAAGTGGAAGGCCGAGACCACCTTTGGCAGAAAAGAAGGTCGCGGACGTAACACCGCCTTATCCTTATGGATGACCAAAAAGGGCGACTTGCAGGACAAGGCCGCCAATTCAGACACTCGTCTAATGGAAGTAATGGCCACCAAGAAGGCCACCTTCTGAGACAAAGTCAAGAGGGGAATATCTCTAATATTTTCAAAGGGAGGTTCCTGGAGAACCGAGAGCACCAAATTCAGATCCCACGGGGGGAGAGGAGGCTTGACAGGGGGGAGCACATGGCGAACCCCCCTGCACAAAGGTGCTAACCAAGGGATGACCCGCCAGCGGTCGCTGAAAGAAGATGGCCAAGGCCGAAATCTGACCCTTAATGGTACTCAAAGCGAGCTTTTGGGTCACTCCACGCTGCAGAAAATGCAGGATTCTGGGAACGGAATACGTTCGTGGGCGCCAGTCCAGCTCTTCGCACATGGCGATGTAAGCTCTCCAAGTACGGTGATAGATCTTTCTGGAGGAAGACTTGCGTGCCCTTAACATGGTCGAAATGACCGAATCCGAGAGACCTCGGTGTCTCAGCACCTGGCTTTCAATAACCATGCCGTTAAAGCCAGAGACTGTAAAGCAGGATGAAATATAGGACCTTGAGACAGAAGGTCCCCCCGTATTGGTAACCGCCAGGGAACGTCTGCGACGAGACGTACCAGATCAGTGTACCAGTGACGCCGAGGCCAATCCGGAGCAATGAGGATCACCGGAATTCCCTCGGTCGCTACCCTGCGGAGCAGGCGAGGGAGCAACTGCAGCGGAGGATAAACGTATATCAGGTGATACTGACCCCATGGGGCCACCAACGCATCCGAGGCATCCGCCCAGGGATCCCTGGATCTGGCCACAAACCTCGACACCTTGCGATTGAGTCGAGAGGCCATCAGGTCCACATCCGGCGTGCCCCACCGTCTGCAAAGGAGTTGAAAGACCTCCGGGTGCAAGGACCACTCTCCCTGGTCCAGCGTCTGGCGACTTAGATAGTCCGCCTGCCAATTGTCTATGCCCGGAATGTAGACGGCTGACAGAGCCGGCACGCTTCTTTCGGCCCACCTCAGGATGCGGGCGACCTCGGAAGCCGCAGCTGAGCTCCGAGTCCCCCCTTGATGGTTGACATACACCACTGCTGTGGCGTTGTCCGATTGGATCCTGATGGAGTGACCCTGTAGTTTTTCTGACCATGAGGAGAGGCATAGTCTGATTGCCCGTATCTCCAGCACATTGATCGGTAAGAGGGCTTCGTCCGGAGTCCAAAGCCCTTGGGCCGACAGGACTCCCCAGACTCCCCCCCAGCCCGTCAGGCTGGCGTCCGTCGTGATCACCGTCCATTGGATGGGGAGGAACGACTTCCCGGACTGAAGAGCCGGGGACCTCAACCACCACATCAGGGATGCCCTGACCAGGTGACTCACCTGGATCTGAAGATCCAAGGACAACGGGGATTTGTCCCAAGTGGACAAGATCTCTTTCTGTAAAGCCCTGGTGTGCGCTTGGGCATAAGGAACGGCCTCGAAGGAGGCCACCATGAGTCCCAGGACTCTCATGCAAAAGCGGATTGACGACCATTTTCGGGACGTCAGCACCCGTACTGCAGACTGAAGTGTCAGTAGTTTGTCTGGAGGTAGGAAGACTCTTGCCTCCAAGGAGTCCAGAATCAGACCTAGATACTCCAGACGCTGAGTCTGGACTAGAACCGACTTCTGAACGTTCAGGAGCCACCCAAACTCCCTGAGGGTCTGACTGACGATAGTCACACTTTCTTCCAATTCTGAGCCACTGTCTGCTCTTAGAAGAAAATCGTCCAGATAGCCCACGATAGCAATGCCTCGCTGTCTCAGCAAAGCTAGGACCGGAGCAAGCACCTTGGTGAACACCCTTGGTGCCGAGGCTAGGCCGAAGGGAAGAGCCACAAATTGATAGTGGACTTCGCCGACCGCAAAGCGCAGAAACTTCTGGTGGCTTGCGCAGATCGGAACATGCAAGTAGGCGTCCTTGATGTCCAAGGATGCCAGAAAATCCCCTTGATGGAGTGTAGCGATCACCGTGCGAATGGATTCCATGCGGAATTTTTGCACCTTCACGAAGGCATTCAGGGCCTTGAGGTCCAGGATTGGCCGAACCCCGTCCTTTTTTGGAACAACAAACAGATTCGAGTAGAACCCCTGAAACCTCTCCTGGGACGGAACCAGCACAATTACTCCGGACCCGATCAAATCCTGTACAGCCCCCAAGAGGGCTGCCCGACGGGCAGGAAGGAGAGGGAGATTTGAGGGAAAGAATCTGTCTGGGGGCCAGGAGCGGAACTCTATTCTGTATCCTGAGGTGACCACCTCGCACACCCACCGGTCGGAGATCCGGGAGGTCCACCGATCCGTGAACCTGCTAAGTCGTCCCCCCACCCCAGAGACGGGCGGGGGCAAGACTTCACGCGGAGGCGGGCTTGGGAGCCGGCTTGTTCGGCTTACGCACCCAGGGGTGCTTGTGCCCGCCAGCCGCACTGTTGTCAGTCTGGGATGGCTTACCCGTGGACTCTGACGGACGAAAAAAACCCTTTTTTGCTGGAAAGGAAGGACCCGGTTTACGTCGGGCCTCCTTACCCTTGATAGTTTGAGGAAGGAGAGTGCTTTTACCTCCCGTGACATCCTTGATGATGTCATCCAGAGCAGCACCAAAAAGTCTACCACCCTTAAAAGGTAGATCCGTCAGGAGCTTCTTAGAGGCTAGGTCAGCAGACCAGCATTTCAACCAGATGAGACGACGCAATACCACCGCCGAGACAGAGGCCCTGGATATTAAGGGGGCCGCGTCCAACGTGGCGTCGCACACATATATTAGACCCTGCACCATCTGGTGGGCCAGAGCAAATAGTGTCTGGAGGAAGGTTATACTCCTGCACAGTTTGGTGCAAAATTTTTGCCCATTCCGTGAGTGTCTGAGACACAAGGGTCGCCACTACTACGGGCCGTAGGGCGGATCCCAACAAGGCGAACATGGCTCTACTCACCACTTCTGACCTCCTGTCAGTGGGGTCCTTAAACGCAGGAGTCCCCTCCATCGGGAGAGTGGTGGCCTTGTTTAAACGGGCGACTGGAGGGTCGACCACCGGGGGAGAAGCCCACTTTTTAAGCAGGGCGTCTTCAAAGGGGTATCTAATAGACAAACGCCGCGGGACCATGAAAGACTTCTGCGGCTTTTCCCAGACCTGGTCAATGAGCTGGTCAAAGAAAGGTACATATGGAAAAACCTTTTCTGAAGGCTTGGTCTTAAAAGAACCAAAGGAGACTGTATCCGCCTGAGGTTCTGCGGTCGCAGCATTTAGCTTGAGAGTGTCCCTCACAGCATCAATGAGTTCACTAACAAGCACCCTGTCATTTACTGACTCAGAACTGGAGTCTTCCTCACAAGGAATGTCCTGTTCAAAACCATCCAAACATTCAGAGCTAGGGTCCTGAGCAGCAATAGCTAGGCCCATATCTGAATCAGAGCACTCCCCTTGTGGAGATAAAGTGGGGAGAGGGCGCTTTTTTGCTCCCTTGTGCTCACACAGCTTCCATCCTGGTCAGAAATGATTCCAGGACTGCCGACAACTGGTCCATAGGGACCGCAGGTGCTGGAACACTGGCTGCTGCCTCTGGCATGTGAGGGGAAGCTGGTGACTCTGACTCCATAATGTCCCTCTCTGAGACCACCCACAGGCTGTGCTGACTGAAGTAGGGGAATGCCCAGGGAACCCACCAACCTGACCAGGTCCGCTCGGTTCCGCTGCCCTGTCTCACTGCGCTGCTCAGCGTGAGTGAGCTGAGAGGAGAGAGTGTGAGGAGATTCGCGCCGTTCCCAGCGGCGCTAGAGGCCAAACTAGTGCTAGAAAAACATGCGTCTACAAGAAAATGGCCGTCGCAATGTGCTCCGGCGGACCACGGCAAGATGGCCGCCAATGTAAAAACCAGCACACACACCAAACATGGCGCCAAACGGCGCCTAGGCCCCTCACATCCAAAAACAAACAGCCCCAGCGAATGCAGAGCAGCATGAGCCCCCCCCCCCCAGGACAGTATGGCCCCCAGGCACCCCACACAGTACAGCGCCAGCACTAGTGAACAGAGAGTGACATTAAAAAACACAGGGGGAGACAGGGAAATCCCCCACACAAGAAACACACAGCATGTACTCACCTGCAGCCAGGAGAGACTACTTACCCGTCCCCTGAGGGACCCACTGGTGTGTTTCTGACAGAACTATCACAGTGCGGTACTGAGTAGCTGTCGGCCCGGTCCACCGCGAAAGATACAGCCGGACTGTTCTATCTTGAGAGGACCGCGGAGCTGGAAGCCCACCGGCCACCCCTGGAGTCGTGGGGCATGTCGTGAACTGAGTCTCACGCACACAAGGCGAGGATCAGCACGCTCGATGGTCGGACAGGGAAGACTACGAGGATATCTTGTACCCAACCTGTTGCCCAGCCGACAGTTGATAGAAGATCTCAAAAGAATAAAATAGGAAAAAATTCCAAAAGGAATAAAAATAGGTCAGGAGACTGGCTCCTGAGAGAGCCACGTCTTCTCCTTCTGCTAGGCAGAAAAAAACTGAGGTCTGCTGACTGCAGTGGGAGGGTTATGTCCGGAGTGACCGCCCCCCTGGGCGGGGCTGTTCAGCTCTGGCTGTTTAGAATGTATGTATAACATCTCACATTCTGCCTAGGTCTTCTCCTGCAAGTGTAAAAGGTGTAAAAGACACGCTGTGTCAGTCCATGGATGACAAGAGAAAATTTATTTTTCTCCTTCACTTATGTGCGCTGATAGGCTGTACTAATGGGCACTGACAGGCAGCGGCTGTGTTGGCACAGTGGCTGCGTTTGATGGGGCACAGTGGCTGCGTTTGATGGCGCACAGTGGCTGCGTTTGATGTTTTTTTTTTGTTTGCGCCCCCCCCCCCCCCAAAAAAAAATTGAGCACCAGCCGCCAATGACTTGGGCAGTGGAGTTATGCCACTGGTCAGCAAGCAGGCCTGTGCTATACATACACATAGGCTGACAGAGCATGCTGGGGCTTGTAGTGCACCATACCAGGGAAATCCCAGCAGGCTGCTGTGTTGGTAGGGGGCACTGGAGGTGACAACACACTCTCTCTTCATGACTGACCCACCTGTGTGCTGCTTTCTTGTGCAATCAGGAAGGAAGGTTGTCCTGGATAGCTGTGGATCCCCTGTGGAGGATTGCAAACTTGCATCATCCATGGTACATACACGCTGATCTTTCATCCACTATCTAGCTGCAGGCTGCTGGACTTTCCCTTTGCAAGGCACGGAGCTGCCAGGGATTGGAATGTGGGCGGGGCTGCTGGTACACACAGGAGAAGATCCTGCTCTCTCTATCTCTTTCTCTCCTGTCTGAGTGTCCGTACTAGGAGGAGGGGGGGGGGGGCGGGCTGTCAGTGCAGGGTCTGGGCAGTGTGACAGAGAGTAGACGCTCTCTGCTCATAAATGCAGCCAGCAATCCTGGAGTGATATCCTGGGCTTCTGGATGTCGGAGGTGGGCGGGCAGTGAGAGCAAGCCACGCTCATCACAGCATCGTCCACCAGAGGGCGCTGGTTCGCAGAAAGCAAGTATTTTCTCTCCAGTAGGCCACAAATCGGGGCCTTAATTTTGGCCAGCCCAGGCGCCAGGACGCGATTTCCAGTCGCAATTGCGACCTGGCGCCTGGGTTTTGTCGAGCCCTGCACTAATGGGAAGGAGCCGCGCCGTAAGCCGGGCCCTTCCTTTCCCGCGCAGAAGCGGTGTTTTCGTCAGTCAGGGTCCGCGGGTAGACCCTCCCAGGCTGATAAAGGTCCAGCTGGGGGACAGAAGCATACCTGGCCACAACATGAAGGTTTGCCCCGCCCGACTCATCTCCGACCAGTGGGTCTGCGAGGTGGTCACTTCGGGGTACAAGATCGAGTTTCTTTCCTGTCTGCCGAACAGATTATTTTCCTCAAATCTCCCTCTCCTTCCGGCTCGTCGGTCTGCCCTATTGGGGTCCGTGCAAGATTTACTAAGAGCCGGAGTGATTTTACCTGTACTACTGGAGGAGAGGTTTCAGGGTTTTTATTCGAATCATTTGTTTGTGGTCCCAAAGGAGGACGGACATCAAGGACGCATAATTGCATGTCCCAATCTGCACAAGACACCAGAGGTTTCTGCGCTTTGCAATCAGCGAAGACCACTATCAGTTTGTGGCTCTCCCCTTTGGCCTAGCTTCAGCACCGAGGGTTTTCACCAAGGTGCTCGCCCCCATTCTAGCTTTGCTGAGACAGCGAGGCATTGTAATCCGCGTGGTCGAGGAGACTACAAGGATGCCCGATCAGGATTCAGTCAGACAACGCCACGGCGGTGGCTTATGTCAACCATCAAGGGGGAACAAGGAGCTCGGCTGCAGCGTCCGAGGTCGCTCACATCCTGCGGTGGGCGTAAAGAAGTGTGCCGGCTCTGTCGGCCGTCTGCATTCCGGGCGTAGAAAACTGGGAGACGGACTGAGTCGCCAGATGCTAGACCAGGGGGAATGGTAATTGCATCCGGAGGTGTTTCAACTGCTTTGCCGGAGGTGGGGCACGCCGGACGTGGACCTCTTGACTCAATCGCAAGTTGTCGCGATTCGTGGCCAGGTCCAGAGATCCCTGGGCAGACGCGTTGGTGGCCCCGTGGGGTCAAGATCGGCTTATTTTATGCCTATCCCCCACTGAAGTTGCTTCCTTGTCTGCTCCGCAGAGTGGAGCCCGAGGGGATCCCGGTGGGTTCTAATCGCTCCAGATTGGCCCTGGCATCCTTGGTACGCTGACCTCGTGCGCCTGGTGGCGGACGTACCCTGGCAGCTGCCAATACGGGAGGACCTTCTGTCTTAAGGTCACATACTTCATCCTGCTTTACAGTCGCTGGCTTTAACGGCATGGCTATTGAAAGCCAGGTACTAAGGGACCGAGGTCTTTCGGATTCGATAATTTCAACCATGCTGAGGGCACGGAAGTCTTCTTTCAGGAAGGCCTACATCTCTGTGTGAAGAGATGAAGTGGCGTCCACGGACGTATTCTGTTTCCAGGGTCCTGCTGTTTTTACAGCGTAGAGTGGATCAGAAACTTGCCTTAAGCACCATTAAGGGTCAGATTTCAGCCTTTGGCTGTTTTTTTTCAACTGCCTTTGGCAACCCATTCCCTGGTGGGTACTTTTGTGCAGGGGGATCGATGTGTGCTTCCCCCAATTAGACCACCTATTCCTCCATGGGATTTGAATCAGGTGGTATCGGTTCTTCAGGAACCTTCCTTTGAGAACATCAGAGAGATAACTCTCTTGACACCATCTCAGAAGGTGGCCTTTCTAGTGTCCATTATATCTGTCAGAAGGGTTTCTGAATTGGCGGCCTTGTCTTGCAAGTCACCATACTTGGTCTTCCATAAGGATAAAGCGGTGCTACACCCGCAGCCTTCCTTCCTTCCTTCCGAAGGTGGTTTCGGCCTTTCACCTAAATGAGGACATTGTGCTACCGTCCTTGTGTCCTCGGCCGTCGCATCCCAGACTGTGCTCCATACTTTAGACGTGGTACGTGCCTTGCGGGTGTACCTGTCTGTTACGGCTCCGTTTCGGAGATCTGACTCACTGTTAGTGTCGGTGTGTTGTCCACAAAAGGGCCTGGCGGTCACGTCGGCCACCATTTATCGGTGGATCTTGCAGACCGTCATACAGGCCTATGCCCTTAAGGGGCGGTGCCCCCCTTTCCGGTTATGGCACATTCAACTAGGGCAATTGGTGCTTCCTGGGCTTTCCGACATCAAGCATCTGTCTCACAGGTGTGCAAGGCAGCGACTTGGTCGTCCGTGCACACTTTCTCAAAATTTTTACAAGGTTGATGTGAGTGCATCTTTAGATGCTTCCTTCGGCCGCAAGGTTTTGCAGGCGGCTGTTTAGGGTTGCAACTCCTCCGTAGAGGAGCTCTGCTTGTTTGGGATGAAGTTAGTAGTTTTTTGATGCTGTTCCCACCTCTCGTTTTTTGACACTGCTTGCCGACGTCCCATATGTCAAGAATTGAGACGGCTGTGTCCGTCCATGGACGAAAAGAGAAAATAGGATTTCTCTTATCCTCCATGGACTGACACAGCTTCTAATACTGAAACACGTGGGTATATGTCCCTGCTCGCAGGAGAAGATCTAGGCAGAATGTTAGATGTTAGAAACATACATTCTAAAAAAAACAGAGCTGAACAGCCCCGCCCAGGGGGAGGTCCCTCCGGACATAACCCTCCTACCTGCAGCCAGCAGCCTCAGTTTTTTTCTGCCTAGCAGAAGAAGAAGTGGCTCTCTCAGGAGCCAGTCTCCAGGAAGATTTTTTTTTTATTCCTTGAGAATTTTTATTTTATTTTTGACATCTTCAATCAACTGTCGGCTGGGCAACAGGTTGGGTACAAGGTATCCTCGTAGTCTTCCCTGTCTGACCATCGAGCGTGCTGATCCTAGCCTTTTGTGCGTGAGACTCGGTTCATGACTCCAGGGGTGGCCGGTGGGCTTTTATGCTCCGCGGTCCTCACAAGTTTGAACAGTGCCTGCTGTATCTTTCGCGGTGGACCGGGTCTACATGCTGGCTGTGTTTCTCTGTATGGGGGATTTTCCCTGTCTCCCCCCTGTTATGCTGCTCTCTGCATCCTAATCTGGCGCTGTGCTGTGTGGGGGTGCCTGGGGGTTACTCTGGCCTGGCGGGGGGGGGGGTGGGTTGGGCGCTCATGACTGTCTGCATGGTGCTGGGGGAACTTGGTGTGTTTGGGCCTGGGCGCTATAGGCGCCTTGTCTGTATTTTTACTGCGCTCTCGGCGGCCATCTTGCTGCGGATTTCGCAGTTACATGCGGCCGGCGGCCATTTTCTTGAAGCCGCGCGCGCTTTCACTTTCGTTTGGCCTCTATCGCTGCTGCGGCGCAAATCTCCTCTCTCTCCTCACGGCTCACTCGCGCTGGTAGTGCGGTGCAGGCAGCAGAACTGAGCGGTCCTCTCTGGGTTGGTGAGTCCTCTGGGCATCCCCTCCTCAGCCAGCGCAGCCAGTGCGTGGACTTTTATTCACTTTTGGTGCATTAAGGTCTCAGAGGGTGGCGAGTATGGAGTCTGGTTCACCTGCTTCCCCACTCTTGTCAGAGGCAACAGGCAGTGCTCCAGCACCTGCGGTCCCTATGGACCAGTTGTCGGCAGTCCTGGAGACATTACTTGTCAGGATGGAAGCGGTGTGAGAGCGCAAGGGAGCTAAAAAGCGCCCTCTCCCCACACAAGGGAGGTGCTCTGATTCAGATACGGGCCTAGCTGCTGCTGCTCGGGACCCTAGCTCTGAATATTTTGATGTTTTTTGAACAGGGCATTCCTTGTGAAGACCCCAGTTCTGTGTCAAATGACAGGGCGCTTGTAAGTGAACTCATTGATGCTGTGAGGGACACTCTCAAGCTGGATGCTGTGGCTGAGGTACCTTAGGCAGACGCTGTCTCCTTTTGGTTCTTTTCAAGCTTTTCTTTTACACAGCCTCCTCACTGTTTCCTCACACACTGCGTCGAGAGCAGCATGGATGATACAGTGGTACACATTGCCACCCCGGTCAGTGCAGCATGGTGGGGGGGGGGACTTCATTTATTTCTCTGGTCCCTGTGAGTGTGAGCCTTCGCCGTGATGTCGCTGAGGCAACAACAGGGTCTCTGCACCTGTGGTTTCCCGCCATTTCCTGGGGAACGCTCTGAGCTCTGACAGGACCACGGTCTGAGGTGTCAGAGGTTTCCCTTTACCTGCATGCTGCTTCGGCAGCACATTTAAGCAGGTTGGAATGATACAGAGAAGATTATGCGTCTCGGCGCCATCATTTAAATTTATCTTATAACTCTACACTGGATACATTCACAATGTATGTATGTGTTATTGGTCTCTGTGTCTGCGTGGGTTTCCTCCCACGTTCCAATGCTGTGCCTTTGATGCCATACACGATATAAACATACACAATATGTTTATACACGACTCTAAATACATTTACAGTATATGTATGTATTATACTCTCTGGGTTGGCGTGGGTTTCCTCCCACACTCTAACTGTGCTCTGCACAGTATAAACATGTTCCATATGTTTATTGCACATACTATAATTACCTACACGGTATGTGTATGCTGTCTGCGTGGGGTTCTCCGGGTATTCCGGTTTCCTCCCACGCTCCAATGGTAATGCACAGCATGAACATGTGCAATAGGTTTATTCACATGCTATCATCCTTACACGGTATCTGTGTGCTGTCTGCGTGGGTTTCTTCCGGGTGTTCCGGTTTCCTCCCACGCTGTAACGATATGTGCGCCTTTTGGCCCTCTGCACAGTTTAAACATGTTCCATATGTTTATCACGCATACTATACCTACGCGGTATGTGTAGGCAGTCTGTGTGGGTTTCCTCCATGTTCTCCGGTCCCTCCCATGTTCCAATTGTATGGGCGCTTAGGCGCTATGCACAGCCTAAACTTGTGCGATTTGATTTTCACATGCTAACATACCTACACGGTATGTGTGTACAGTCTGCGTGGGTTTCTTCCGGGATCCCCCGGTTTCCGCCCGCGCTACAATGACGTGCGCGCCTTTGGTGCTAAACACAGTATAAACATACTCATATTAGGTTTATACACAACACTAAATACATTCACAGTATATGTATGTCTTGTACTCTCTGGGTCTGCGTGGGTTCCTCCGGGTTATCCGGTTTCCTCCCACGCACCAACAGTGTGCTTGCCTTCGGCGCTATGCACACATAAACATGTTAAATATGTTTATCACACATACTATAGTACCTACAGGTATGTATATGCAGTCTGCATGGGTTTAATCTGGGTGCTCCGTTTTTTTCCCCTCTGCGCTCCAATGGTGTGCGCGCTTTCGGCGCTATGCACGGCATAAACATGTGTGATTTGTTTATTCACGTGCTAACATCCTACACGGTTGTGTACGCTGTCTGCGTGGCTGGTTTCCGCCCACGCCCCAATGATGTGCGCGTCTTCATCGCTGGCACAGTATAAACGTGTTTTAATATGTTTATCCCCACATATACGAAACTGCGTACACCGTATGTGGTTGTACTATGCTCTTTGTGGCTGTGTGGGCTTCCTCCCACGCTCCAATTGCGCGTTTTGATGCAATACACAGTATAATCTATGTGTTTGTACAGTCAGCACTTATCAATGAAGTAGTGCTGGATGGAGCATTGTCCTAAGGATCCCTGGTATCAGGGGTACCACTTTCCGGGGGGTCACCTGCCCTTCGGTGGTGATCAGAAGCGATGGCTTGGACTGTGTTCGCCATGCTGAGGTTAGCGTTGCGACAGTTAGTGGCTGCGCCTCTGGCTTTTCTGGAGCTCAATGTCTGGGCAAAAGCCCCTGCTTCACCTATCAGTCGACCAGCAGGTGCTTTAGCCTCTAGGGTCTCTGTGCCCGGGGTGGTTTTGCGCCACCTGTAGAGGCTGAGTTGCTGGTCCACTGACTGAGTTTCTAGGGAGGCTCTGTCAGGTTTGCCTTTCTTTAACCAACAATTGAGGCACCCCGTAAGCCGGGGCTTCCCTACTCCAATATATTGCAGGGATTCTTTGGGATTATCATACCCATCCCGCTGCAGGACGGTCCTGTCGGCCGTTTGCATTTTAGGGGAAGGGTCCTTACGTCCGGAGGTGTTTTCATCTCCTTTACTGGAGGTGGGGCACCGGATGTGGACCCTTCTGGCCTCTCTACTTGCTCACAAGGTGTCGAGATTCGTGGCCAGGTCCAGGGATCCCTGGGCAGACGCGTCGGTGGGGGCAGTATCGCCTGGTGTATGCTTACTCTCCGCTACTGTTGTTGACTCGCCTGCTTCGCTGAGTAGGGGCCGAGGCCATTCCGGTGGTCCTCATTGCTCCGGAATGGCGACATTGGTACGCCGATCTAGTGCGGCTAGTCACAGACGTTCCTTTCTACTTTACAGTCCTTGGCTTTAATGGCATGGCTGTTGAAAGCCATTTGCTGAGGGACCGTGGTCTCTCAGATGTGTTCATCTCGACCATGTTGAGGGCACGGAAATCTTCCTCCAGGATGATCAATCACCGTACCTGGAAGGCTTACATCGCTATGTGCGAGGAGCTAGATTGGCGTCCACGGACGTATTCCGTTCCCAGGATTTTGCTGTTCTTACAGCATGGTGGGACCCAAAAATCTGGCCTTGAGTATCAAGGGTCGGATTTCGGCCCCGGCTGTCTTTTTCAACGACCGCTAGCGGGCCATTCCTTGATTAGCACCTTGTGCAGGGGGTTCGCCATGTGATCCCCCCTGTCCAGCCTCCTCTCCCTCCTTGGGATCTGAATTTGGGGCTCTCGGTTCTCCAAGAAACATACCTTTGAAAATATCAGAGAGATTCCTCTCTTGACCTTGTCCCAGAAGGTGGCTTTCTTAGTGGCCATTACTTCTGTTGGACGGCTGTCTGAGTTGGCAGCCTTGTCCTGCAAGTCGCCTTACTAAGTCCTCCATAAGGATAAGGCGGTGTTGCACAAATGACCGTCTTTCCTTCCAAAGGTGGTCTCAGCCTTTCACCTTAATGAGGACATTGTTCTTCCGTCCTTGTGTCCTCACCCATCGCATCCCAGAGAGTTTGCGCTTCACACATTGGATGTGGTACGAGCCTTACGGGTGTACCTGTCTGCTACTGTTTCCATTTGGAAGTCTGACTCACTGTGTCTGTCTCTGGTCCAATAAAGGGCCAGGCGGTGTCGTCTGCCACCATTTCTAGGTGGATCAGGCAGACCCTCATACAGGCCTATGCCCTTAAGGGGCGGGCGCCTCCCTTTCCGGTTACGGCGCATTCCACCCGGGCAATTGGTGCTTCCTGGGCTTTCCGACATCAAGCGTCGGGTGCACAAGTGTGCAAGGCGGCGACCTGGTCGTCCGTTCATACCTTTTCTAAGTTCTATAAGGTTGATGTGCATCTTCGGATGCTTCCTTTGGCCGCAAGGTGTTGCAGGCCGTGGTTTAGGGTTGCAACTCCTCCATTGAGGAGCTCTGCTTGTTTGGAGTGAAGTTTTTGGTTTTTCCTTTTACTACTGCTCCCACCCTCTTTCTGATACTGCTTTGGGATGTCCCACGTGTTTTTTAGTATTAGAAGCTGTGTCAGTCCATGGACGAAAAGAGAAAATAGGATTTTGTACTCACCGTAAAATCCTTTTCTCTGTCGTCCATGGACGGACACAGCACCCACCCCTCCTTTTTAGGTTTGTACTGCTTGTTACGAACTGAGCAGTTGACTGCAGGGCAGAGGGTTATGTCTGGAGGGACCGCCCCCTGGGCGGGGCTGTTCAACTCTGATTATTATAACATGTGTTTAAATATTTAACATGTTCTGCCTAGTCCTCTCCTATGAACAGGAACATAACCCATATGTCAAGAATAGAGAAGGCTGTGTCCGTCCATGGACGACAGAGAAAAGTATTTTACGGTGAGTACAAAAAATCCTATTTTTTTTTTTGTTTTCCACAGTTTAGGCCGATACGTATTATTCTTCTACATATTTTTGTTAAAAAAAAAATCTCAATAAGCGTTTGGTTTGCGCAAAAGTTATAGCGTCTACAAAATAGGGTATAGTTTTATGGCATTTAATTTTTTTTACTAGTAATGGCGGCAATCAGCGATTTTTATCGTGACTGCGACATTATGGCGGACACATAGGACACTTTTGATGCCATTTTGTGACCATTGTCATTTTTACAGCGATCAGTGCTATAAAAGCGCACTGATTACTGTAAAAATTACACTGGCAGTGAAGGGGTTAACCAGTAGGGGGCGCAGAAGGGGTCAAGTGTGTCCTAGGGATGTGTTCTAATTGTAGGGGGGGATGGGTAAGTGTAACACGACACTGCTCTCGATTTACAGGGAGCTGTGATCAGTGTCCTTGTCACTAGGCAGAATGGGGAAATGCTTGTTTACATCAGCATTTCCCCATTCTTCCTCTACGTGAGACGATCGCGGGTATGCCCGCAGACATAGAGTCCGCGGGACCCGCTGTCACACTCACGGAGCTCGTGGCGGGCGCGCGCGCCCACAATGCCGCGTTCTTAAAGGGCAATATATATTGATCTGCCCAGCCGTGCCATTCTGCCGACGTATATCCGCGTGAGCCGGTCGGCAAGTGGTTAATCACGTACATGTACTTGATTTGGATTCAACTGGTTATACCTGTGTTTTGGCTGCAGCTGCATATCATAACCATGGTATTTTTTTTTTTTTTAGCTGTCTTTCTTTAATTTAAAAGCAATTCTGGCGGCGCCTCTCTGTGCTTTCCTGTGCGATTAGGGAACCCGGTATCCAATCTGGCAGTGTGGCCGTATTATCATAGAGCTGGCTGAGGACTGCAAGGCCCCTGGCCATCTTTGTGGTCTAGGAGGCCGTAAGCGATGTCGTTAGGGCAGATGTAAACCCTGCCTTTTTTTTAACCACTTAAGCCCCGGACCATTTTGGCTGGTTACAGACCAGGCCCTTTTTGCTATTCGGCACTGCTTTAACTGACAATTGCGCGGTCGTGCGACGTGGCTCCCAAATAAAATTGACAGCCTTTTTTTTCCCCACAAATAGAGCTTTCTTTTGGTGGTATTTGATCACCTCTGCGGTTTTTATTTTTTGCGCTATAAACAAAAATAGAGCGACAATTTTGAAAAAAATGCAATATTCTTACTTTTTGCTATAATAAATATCCCCAAAAAATATATAAAAGTTTTTTTCCTCAGTTTAGGCCGATACGTATTCTTCTACATATTTTTGGTAAACAAAATCGCAATCTGGGTTTGTTTTGGTTTGCGCAAAAGTTATAGCGTTTACAAAATAGGGGAAAGTTTTATTGCATTTTTATTAATTTATTCATTTTTTTACTAGTAATGGTGGCGATCGGTGATTTTTTTCATGACTGTGACATATGGCGGACACATCGGACTCTTTTGACACATTTTTGGGACCATTGTCATTTTCACAGCGATCAGTACAATAAAAATGCACTGGTTACTGTGAAAATGACACTGGCAGTGAATGGCGTTAACCATTAGGTGGCGCTGTAACGGTTAATGTTTCCCCTGCATTGTGTTTCTAACTGGGGGGGGGTGGGGGGTGGGGTTGGGCTCTGTCACATGACACTGATCTCGGCTCCGAGTATACGGAGCCGAGATCCGTGTCATTGTCACTAGGCAGAGCAGGGAGATGCTTGTTTACACAAGCATCTCCCTGCTCTATACCTCTGTGAGACGATCGCAGGGATCCCCACGGCGATCGAGTCCGCGGGACCCGCGGTCCAACTCATGGGGATGGAGGCAGGGTCGCAAGCGACCACACGGATAGGCACTTAAAGGGGACGTACAGGTACGTTGATGTGCCTGTCCGTGCCATTCTGCCAACATATATATCTACAGGAGGCGGTCGGCAAGTGGTTAAAAGCATGAGATTTTTATTTTATTTTTTTGTCTCCATAAAGAGGACCTTTCATGCCCAATTTTTATCACAGGGGATGTTTACATTTCTTGTGAGTGGAATAAAAGTGATCAATTCTACAGGGCTTTAGCAGAACATAATCTGGTTGAAACAGTGGTGGTTAGTTTATTTCGCGGGGAAACGCGTCAATATACACTCGCTCTCACTTCCATATGACATATCCTTTTGGAACCTACGTTCACGTTTTGTGAGAATTTTATGGTAAAGATGAGTACTAGCCCAGAAGACGCACATCCCTCTACATCCAACTCATAGCCTACATCCAACTCCCAGACATACCCGTAGGTATTGCTCAACTAGACCCCATCTCTAGTCAGCTGGCTATCTCACTCCGAGCAAATTGCAAAACAATAAATCTTGAAGCAACTACCTTCCTTGATGCTCAAGACTCCAGCGCTCTCCCTCGTGCAAGTTTATATGCATGCATAGTTACACCGATCTGTGCGTGTGGGTGTGTAATAAAAAAATTTAAATAAAAAAAAAGTGTGTGTGTATAGTCGACCGATATGGGTTTTCCCTGGCCGATTTATTTAGAAATCGGGGCGGTTGATATATGATGCCTATTTGTGCGGCCGATATTTTAGGCCAATTTTTTTTTCCCTTCATCTCATAAACTCTCCCCCCCCCCCCCTGCTTTCTCCTGTCACTCTACCACACACTTGATGTCCTCAGTACATTACACTGATTGGAAGCACTGGCACTGACAGGTTTCACACTGAGCCCATATAGTGTAGCTGTGTGTGAAACTGACATACAGTATGTAACTGAAATCAGAGAGAGACCAGCTGTAAAATTCAGGGTGATGTGTGGGGGGGGGGGGGTTGTGGGCGGGACCCAGCAGCTATCAACCCACCCAGCAGCTATCAAACACCAACCAATGATTGGGCTGCTTAAAAAATGGGGCGAGGCCACATACACACAGCGGCTGGCTCAGATCCCATCCCATTGGCTGGTGGTTGATAGCTGCTGGCTCCTGCCCACCCCCGACATTACCGCTGAATTTTGACAGCTGGAATCTACCTGTATTCAGTTTATATATGTCATTTTCACACACTCAACAGCTCTGGCAAGCGTCAAGTGCTGCGCTGCTCTGCCAATGGAGTGTGGGGAAGGGAGAAGGAACAGGCACGGTGCGGTCAGTGTTATTTGGCCTAATTTACATAATCGGCTGATTTCTTTGTTTTCTCTGAACCCTCTGTCCACCTCTGGCCGAGTTTTTGTTGTAAATGGCTTTCTGTTTTTCTTACCCTTTCTTACTTGCATTCTCCATCCCCTTTTTTATTTTTTTCCTTTCCCTACTTTTCTGGAAGTTTTTCCGCCCTCCGACCCTCATGCGGCTGCATCTCCTAGTTCCAGGGGTTTCCTTACTCACCTTAGTAAGTATTACAAAGTTTGTAAAAATAATGTTTTTAAATGCTAAAGGACTCAATGGGGTTCATTTACTAAAGGTAAATAGTTGTTGGACTGCAAGTGCAGTTGCTCTACTTCTGAGGGGAACATGCAAGGAAAAAAACGCACATTTTTGCCTGCACATGATTGGATGATAAAAATCAGCAGAGCTTCCCCTCCAGATCTAGAGCAACTGCAAGTGCACTTCTAGTGCACAGTATATTTGCCTTTAGTAAATCAACCTCAATGTCCCACAAAAATGCTCTCAATTCTTTAATAGCATGCGCAGTTTGAAAGCAGACGTGATATTCCTACAGGAAATGCATTTCTACGCTTACAATATCCCCTAAGTTGTATAATCGGGATTACCCCTTAGTTTACCAAAGGAAATCCTTGACGACTTCTTACACTAATATGGCCCCACACCCATCGCCCACAGTGTTGTTCATGAGCTAGATTGCCTGTTAACACGCAAAGAATTTCCTCTGGCCCTCAAATAAATTGAAGTGGGTAAGAGTCCAAGCCCCGACGGGTTCAATGCAGCATATTGCAAATCCTGCCCTGACATACTTGCTCAACCCTTTCTGCGTGCATTCAATTTACTCTCAATTTCCAACTTGCCACAAAACACATTGCTAGAAATGCACATCACGGTCATACCAAAACCTGGAAAAGACCCCCTCATCCGTTACCAATTACTGACCGATCTTACTGTTAAACCTTCATAATAAGATTTTTGATAAAATCTTCGCGAACAGAATACTCCATGTGATCAATTCCCTCATTGCCAAAGACCAGGTGGGGTTTGTCCCAGACAGGGAGGCCCGTGATAACACCCTAAAAGCATTGAATATCCATCATGTGCTCACAAGTTCCAATCCACAAAGATTTTATCCATCATTGGTTGGGGAGAAGGCATTTGACCCGTTGGCCTGGGACTACCTAATGCCTGTTTTATGGGCAATAGGCCTGGGAAACAGATTGATTCACTTTATCATGGCCTTATACGTCAGCCCTTCTGCAAGCTCAGGTCATCTGACGCCGTCTTCATCCGCAATGACATGCGGCAAGGGTGCCCCTTGTCCCCATTACTTTTAATACTCACACTGGAACCCTTCCTGACGTGTTTTATGGGAGAATGAGAACATTTGCGGTGTTACAATAGCAGATCGTCAATCCAAATTTGCAGCATATGCTGATGACATCCTCCTTTTTTTCTTTCTGAACCACATACTAAACTCCCCAATCTTCTAAAAGACTTAGTTTTTTCAATTCATACCCAACTTCAAAATGAATTTGAGCAAATCACACGCCCTTAACATATTACTTCCCACACAGCAAGTAACTCATTGTCAGCAGAACTTCCCTTTCACATGGAATAGTCCATCACATACCCTGGCATTCAGCTGTCCAAGCGACTATGGGACCTACAGTGCTCAGGAGCACACCCCTTTTTAAAAGTACTATTTTAATCAATCTCAATGAACACAAGAACAATTTCCAAAATTTTGACAAAACTGAGTTTTATAGAACATTTGATTAGCTCATTACAGTACTTGAAAGTAAGGTTAATAATAGAACTTAAAAAAAAAAATCTTCAGTTTAACTCAAATTACCGTATTTATCGGCGTATAACACGCACCGGCGTATAACACGCACCCCAAGTTTAGGAGGAAATTTTAGGGAAAAAAACTTTTAGGAGGGAAGTTTAAGGAAAAATAACTTACATTTACATGCAGCTTTGTTAGTGTCCATTGCAGCCTTGTCACAGTGCATCCTTGTCAGTGTCCATTGCAGCCTTGTCAGTGTCCATTGCAGCCTTGTCACAGTGCAGCCTTGTCAGTGTCCATTGCAGCCTTGCCCCAGAGTCGCCGTGCAGCCTTGCCCCAGAGTCGCCGTGCAGCCTTGCCCCAGAGTCGCCGTGCAGCCTTGCCCCAGAGTCGCCGTGCAGCCTTGCCCCAGAGTCGCCGTGCAGCCTTGCCCCAGAGTCGCCGTGCAGCCTTGCCCCAGAGTCGCCGTGCAGCCTTGCCCCAGAGTCGCCGTGCAGCATTTTAAAATTTGCGCCGAGACTGTGCGGACGCCGCCGAGAACGCCAGGGACGCAGGGACTGGGCGGAGCCACCGCCGAGATACACATAGCCGAGTGTACTCGGCTATACTCGGCTTTTCTCGGCTCCGCTCAGTCACGCCGAGTCCCGCCCTATGATGGACATAACACAGGTCCAATGGCGGGACTGGGCGTGACTGTGAGCGGAGCCGAGAAAAGCCGAGTATAGCCGAGTACATTCGGCTATGTGTATCTCGCTCCGCTCCGCTCCCAGTCAGCGGAGACAGTTCAGGGATGTGGATTTCGGCGTATAACACGCACCCACGATTTTCAGG
The DNA here is from genome assembly GCA_029206835.1 of Rana muscosa. NCBI lineage: Eukaryota > Metazoa > Chordata > Amphibia > Anura > Ranidae > Rana > Rana muscosa. The sequence goes on along the minus strand of CM055119.1, from coordinate 11,106,247 downwards.
GGAAAAAAGTGCGTGTTATACGCCGATAAATACGGTAGTTGATGCAAAAATGAATACACCCCACAATAAAAACTACTACATCTAGTCTTGTATGACCTCTGTGATTTGTAAGGACATCACTGAGTCTTCTAGGCATGGAATGAACAAGTTGGCGACATATTGCAAAATCCATCTTTTTTCCATTGTTCAAGAACGACCTCTTATAGAGCCTGGATGCTGGATTGAGAGTGATGCTCAACTTGTCTATTCACAATTCCCCATAGGTGTCCACAGAAGGACACTACCACCACCATGTTTCAATGTAGGTACCATTAATTTTTCTTTGTACTCCTCACCTTTTGTGGCACCATACAGGTTTGAAGCCATTGGATCTAAAAATATTTATCTTGGTCTCATCACTCCAGAGTACAGAGTCCCAGTTGTCCTCTTCTTTTTCAGCATGGGCCCTGGCAAATTCTAGGCGAGCTTTAAGAGAGGCTTCCTTTTGTGGACGATACCCATCCATGCCATTCATCTGCAGTGTACGCCATATTGTGTCATGGTAAACAATCGCCCCAGTTTGGCTTTCTAATTCTTTAGCTACAGTAGGTGCCGCCGATATTGTGTCAATCTCGCCGCTTCTAGCGGCGAGATTGACACCCTATGAGCTCCGTCGCGAGAGCCAGCGCCGAGCTGTCTCGTCATCGGGAAAGGAAAAATGTTCCTTTCACGATGAGCGACACGCATTGCCGGTAGATGGAGATCCGACGTGGATTCCCGCCAATACCAGGCACTGCATTTGGTATGAATCCTGAGCGGGAACTCCACGCCAATTTTTAAAGAAAAAACCGGCATGGGTTCCCCCTCCAGGAGCATACCAGGCCCTTGGGTCTGGTCTGGATTTGAAGGGGAAACCCTACGCCGAAAAAACGGCGTGGTGGTCCCCCTCAAAGTCCAAACCAGACCCTTATCCGAGCACACAACCTGGCAGGCCGCAGGGGAAGAGGGGGGGACGAGAGAGCGGCCCCCCTCCCTCCTGAACTGTACCAGGCCGCATGTCCTCAACATGGGGGGTTTGGTGCTCTGGGGCAGGGGGGCGACCTGCGGCCCCCCCACCCCAGAGCACCCTGCCCCCATGTTGATGAGGACAGGGCCTCTTCCCGACAACCCTGGCCGTTGGTTGTCGGGGTCTGCGGGCGGGGGGCTTATCGGAATCCGGGAGCCCCCTTTAATAAGGGGGCACCCAGATCCCGGCCCCCCCACCCTATGTGAATGAGTATGGGGTACATCTTACCCCTACCCATTCACCTGGTGGAAAAAAATTGAGGGGCCGGTCTTCCCATCGTCGGCGTCTTCTTCCCTCTTCTCCTCCTCGATGTTGACTCCTCGCTTCCTTCCGCTGTAATGGTGAGTTTTGCGGTGCGCTCGGTTTATATAGACTTCTCATGACGTCACAGTCACATGCTCCGGGTGGCCCCGGAGCATGTGACTGTAACGTCATGGGAACATGTGACTGTGACGTCATGAGAAGCCTATATAAACCGAGCGCACCGCAAAACCCAGCATTACAGCGGAAGGAAGCGACGAGTCAACATCGAGGAGGAGAAGAGGGAAGAAGACGCAGACGACGGGAAGACCGGCTCCTCCACTAGCAAAAGAGCTGCAAGAAGATAGTGGAGGGGCCGGCAGAAGGACAACGGAGAGCCGGACGAGACGACGGGGAAGACCGGGCCTCCGCTAGCAAAAGAGCTGCAAGAAGATAGCGGAGGCCCGGCAGAAGAAAGAAAGAAACGGAGAAGAGGGAAGAAGGCGACGGAGAAGACCGGGCCCCGCTAGCAAAAGAGCTGGAAGAAGATAGCGGTGGCCTGGCAGAAGAAAGAACCGGAGAGCGCGGCGACGACACCGGAGACCCCCGAAGTCGGAAGAAGACCCCCGGAGCTGTGCAATAAAATACTTTAAAAAGCTGTGTGTTTTTTTATTGCAATTTTTTTCCACCAGGTGAATGGGTAGGGGTACGATGTACCCCATACTCATTCACATAGGGTGGGTGGGCCGGGATCTGGGGGCCCCCTTATTAAAGGGGGCTCCCGGATTCCGATAAGCCACCCGCCCGCAGACCCCGACAACCAACGGCCAGGGTTGTCGAGAAGAGGCCCTGTCCTCATCAACATGGGGGCAGGGTGCTCTGGGGTGGGGGGGCCGCAGGTCGCCCCCCTGCCCCAGAGCACCAAAAAAAAAACATGTTGAGAGCATGCGGCCTGGTACGGTTCAGGAGGGAGGGGGGGGCGCTCTCTTGTCCCCCCCTCTTCCCCTGCGGCCTGCCAGGTTGTATGCTCGGATAAGGGTCTGGTTTGGGCCTTGAGGGGGACCCTCAAGCCGTTTTTTCGGCGTAGGGTTTTTTTTTCTTTAAAAATTGGCGTGGAGTTCCCTCTCAGGATTCATACCAAACGCAGTGCCTGGTATTGGCGGGAATCCACGTCGGATCCCCATTAAATACAGTGCCGCATCTCCTCGCTATTGCAGCGAGCGCGACATGTCGCCACCCTGTCGCCGAGATGTCGGCACCCCTGTCGCCGAGAATCTCCGCGATAGGATCGCGATGAATATACAATGTCGGCGGCACCTACTGTAACTGCAGTGAACTTGCATGGTGATTTTTCTTCAACCCTTATCAGAAGACGCTCCTGTCGAGGTGTTCACTTCCGTGGATGTCTCTGTGAGATAATTGCAGTTGCATCTTAAATTTTTTTTATCACTTTTGCTACAGTATTCTGACTGATAAGTAAAGCTTTGCTGATCTTCTGGCAGCCTTCACCTTTCTTGTGTAAAAAAAAAAAATATTTTCTTTCTCAGGCCTTGTAACATTTCTCTTCCATGTGGTGCAATTGCTGACAGCATGAAATGGGAAAGGGTTATCTTTAAAGTGGTTGTAAACCCCCCCCCCCCCCCCCTGCAGAACTTTACCTCATGTAAAGTAATTTGCAATCGCTTGCTTGTAGGTGGCTTTAAAAATGTCACAAACTGCTCTGTTTGAGAGATATCGCCGATATACGTTTTTAGTGACGTCACTCACGCAAGCTCATTTTGTCCCTCATTTATGGCACACTCAGCAAGATGTCAGTCTATTCATCTGTGCCGTGCTTCCGATAGCAGAGCTCCACGGCATCACAATTCCATGAGATCTCCGTGTTCTTGAAACTCCCCATGTGACCAGCTACATCACAGGGGGTGTGAACAAGGACATTCATTCATTCATTAGGAGGAAATGTGCATGTGTACTCTTACTAGTTTGCCGGGCCGTTGCCATGGTAACGGTATACTAAAACGAGGCTTGGTTAATCTTTAGTGAGCATGCCCGAGATTCTGGCCTGTTCAGAGAGAAAAGGGCAGAAGTACAGATGAGGCTGGAATCGGAAGGCAACTGCAAACATTGCCCTGGCTTAGGCAGGAATAGATAAAAAAGATACCAAGCTCCAGAAACAGCAAAAAAGATCCTAGAATGCCATTTCTTATCCTGGTGAGTTTTATAAACTCTATACATAGTGACCATATGATTACTGGGAATATTTCTTCTGCGTTTACTTCCTCTTTAAGTAACGTCCCTTTTTATAGTCGCCTATCTGCTGGACACCTGTTTAATGAATAATAGACTCGCCTGTAGTTAAATTCTTGTTAATTAGGATTTTTTTGTCTAAAGTAGAATTTTGCTCCTAGGTCTGTCTTTGGGGTGTATTCATTTTTGCAACATGGTCTTGAATGAATTCAATGAATATCTCATGCTTACTGAAATACCCAAATTACTTTTCCTTTTTCGAACGACATGCCTTCATACCCCATTATTGGACAGAATCAATGAGACCTTTGCCAGAATGGGAGTTCTGGAAGCTTCCCCTATCTCCCTCTCCTCTCTCTCCAACCTTCCCTAATCTTATACCTTTTGTTTTCACTTCTAGTCCCGCTCAAACCAACTTGGCCTTATCCTGGGTATAGTTTAACTCCGGACTAATACAGAAGATGGAGGAACCCATTGGCCATTGTGTAAGACCCTCAGCTTTTTGATATATATATATATATATATATATATATATATATATATATATATATATATTTTTTTTCAAATATAAATTTCTCTTATCGTCCATGGACCGACGCAGCTCTCATACTGATTACATGTGGGTATATGTCCCTGCTCGCAGGAGAAGACCTAGGCAGAATGTTAGAGGTTAAAACATTCTAGAACAAGCCAGAGCTGAACAGCCCCGCCCAGGGGGGCGGTCCCTCCGGACATTACCCTCCTACCTGCAGCTAGCAGCCTCAGTTTTTGTTCTGCCTAGCAGAAGGAGAAGACATGGCTCTCTCAGGAGCCAGTCTCCTGGAAGATTTTTCTTTTGAATTTTATTCCTTTGGGAATTTTATTATTTTATTTTTTCTTTCAAATATTTTATTAATTTGCATAAAAGTACAGTGTACAATTAACATTGTACGTCGTGCAACGACGATGTGATAGATAATTAACAGATGAACATTTATTCACTGACAAGTTGTAGACATTCCAAACAGGAGGTGTATAACTGTGTGAGTATACATAAGGACACTCGGATCTCCCCTCTCCGGTGGCACCCCATATGGGATCTTTAGTGCCACCGAAGTGGAGAAGGTCCATTCAGTGCAGTGCGAGCACTGCAGGGTAACACCCACTGCATGTTGGCAGTGTTTCATAAATTTGCTTGAACATGTTAACAAAGCCGGAAGTAAAAGAAGAGCCGGTTAGTAGATATCAGAAGTGTACTTCAAGGATATTGCTCTGCCAGGCTATATGAAATATTGTAACAATAAGATTAGGTGTCTGTCACAGCATCAGTCCAATCAGTCCAAGTCTGCCAGAGTGTTCGGGTTTTAGCAGCCCGACCATTACTGGCGTTTGTTATCATTTCATAACTAAAGTGTAGGGTTACTAAGTTGATAACTTGTTCTATGGTTGGAGTATTGTCGGATTTCCATTGTCTCGTTAAGTTGAGCCTGGCTGCCAGGAGTATGTGAGTCGTGACGTGTCTAAGGGGTTTAGGTATGTCGTCTATGGTTAGGTTGAGAATGGCAAGCGCGGGTGATGGAGGGATTTTGATTTTAATCACGTTTGATATAAGATTAAAAATATCGTCCCAGTATGTTTGTATCTTGGAACATGTCCAGAAAATGTGGAGCATGTCTCCTGTGGTCGCTTTGCATCTCCAGCACTTGTTAGGGATTTGAGGACTGAAATTCGCTAATATGGCTGGCGTGAGGTACCAGCGTAGTGATATTTTTTGAGTGAGTTCCCAAAGTGTTGAGCATTTGGTGGCCGCGTAGATGGAGTGAAGAGCCCGTTGCCATTGTGCGACTGTGAAGGTATGTGTAAGATCGTGTCCCATCGATGGTGCGGTTTCGTTTTGGAAAAAATTGACTTATGGTGAAGGTTGTTGTAGAAATGCGAGATGCCCTTTGTTTTGGAGGCAGGGTTAGTAAGGTATTCCCAGGTCTTAGGGTGGATTCTATATAGGGGTAGGGGTATATTAGTCAAGCAGTGGTGGATGCACAAGAACGTGAAGTGCTCTGGGGCAGGTAAACCATATTCGGCCTGTAGTTGGGAGAAGGATTTAACGTGGTTACCCTGTATTAAGTTTTGTAAGCAGTGGATCCCATTGAGGATCCATCTGGAGATCAGTAGGTCTGGGGTCAAGTGATGAAGGGATTCTGAAGGGATTTTAAATTGTGGTGTGGTGGAGTTATAGCCCAGGGAAGTGACCATTTTTTTCCAGGCACTTACTGTAGCCTTCATAGTAGGGGAGAGACATGTGGGTATTTGGGTACCTAGAGGTGTGCTTAGAAGCCAGGTCTTTAAATTGGGGCGTGCAAGTGAAAGGTTCTCTATTTGTCCCCACATTGAGGTCATGGGGGATTGGAACCAACTGGGCAGTTGGGCTAGAATGGCTGCCATGTGATAGTCCTCAAATTCTACTGAGCCAATGCCTCCCGCCAGTTTGTGTTTAATTAACTTTAGATGAGCACATCTGGGTCGTTTGCCTTTCCAAAGATATTTGTTGAATATCGTCTGGAGGGATCTGAAAAAGGCTTTGGGTAGTGGAATGGGGAGTGTCCTAAAGAAGTACAATATTTGAGGGAGGCATATCATTTTGAAGGCCGCAAGCCTTCCTGACCAGGAAAGTTCATGTTTCGCTAATTGGTCCGAGGACAGACGGATGTTATGTAGAAGTGGTATGAAATTACAGGCGTATAAGTTGTTCAGTGATCTCGGGAGTTGGATGCCTAGATACGAAATGTCTGTATCTGCCCATGCAAATGGAAATTGTGTTTGTAACAAGTTTCTCTTCGTGGCGTCTAAATTAATATCCAATATGAAGGATTTGGTTGTGTTAACTTTGTAATAGGAAACCGAGCTGAACCAGTTTAACAGTTTTTGTACTTCTGCCAGGGAGGAAGTCGGATTGGTGAGGATAAGAATGACATCATCAGCAAATAGGCTGATTTTATGAGATGTGGGTCCAATTTGAAGTCCTGAAATATTGGGGTGTGAGCGGATCTGCTCCGCCAGCGGCTCCATGAGCATGTTAAAGATGAGTGGGGATAATGGACAGCCTTGCCGCGTACCATTAGTGATATTGAATGGGCAGGAGAGCATTCCCTCTGTATATACTTGGGCCGTGGGGTTTGAGTAATGTGCCATGATGGCTTGTAGTATATGGCCCTTAAATCCAAATTTTTGAAGGACTGTCTTTAGGTACGACCAGTGGACCCTATCGAACGCCTTCTCTGCATCCAAAGATAGGAGCAGAGAAGGTGTTCCGGTGGATTCCACATGGTGGATGAGATTGAGCATTCTTCTAGTGGCATCTGATGCCTGCCTGCCCTTCGTGAAGCCTGACTGGTCCTTATGTATGAGGGCTGGCATTATCTCGAGTAACCTTGTTGCTATAGTTTTAGCATAGATCTTGAGATCAAGGTTAAGAAGGGATATTGGGCGAAAATTTTGGGTGACATTCGGCTCCTTCCCTGGTTTCGGTAACGTTATAATCAGTGATTTTAAATATTCAGTCGGAAAGGTGGAAGAGGAGGCAGCGTGGTTGAAAACTTCAGTAAGGTGGGGGGTTATGTGAAAGGAGAATTGTTTATAATATTCGCCTGTCAGTCCGTCTGGTCCTGGCGCTTTACCATTTGGCAGGGAGTCAATTGCATTTTTTATTTCTAGTTCCGTGAACGGACTATTGAGGTTTGTCAATTGCTCTTCAGTCAAGGTAGGTAGATTGAGCTTACAGAGAAAGTGGTCAATTCCTTCTTGGGTAGGTTGAGGTGTACACGGGTCCTGTCTCAGATTGTATAGGTCACTGTAATAGGCGCTAAAGGCGTCGGCTACGTCTTGTGGGTTACTCAGGAGGAGTTTAGTATGAGGGTGGCGGAGTTGGGCAATTTTGGTTTTGGTGCGCCTACCTTTAAGGCGTTGCGCTAGTCTTTTCCCCGCCTTGTTAGAAGTGGAGTAAGTGGTGGCTTTAAGCTTCCTGTGAAGAAATTCATAGGAGTGGAGGAGTAGAGTTCTAAGTTCCTGTCTAAGGGACAATAATTTGTTCGCTCGTGTGTCTCTAGGGTCAGCCTTGAGCTTTAATTCTAGGGACGCTATCTGAGTCGTCAGGTCATCTATACGTTGCGTCCTTTTTTTTTTTATGGAAAGAGCTTAATTTAATTAGGGTTCCTCTAATGAAAGCTTTATGTGTGCTCCACACCACGGCAGGGTCGGGCACCGAGCCCTTGTTTAATGAGAAAAAGTCGGTTATTTGAGCCGAAATTTCTGGGGCATAATTATCATGCTGGATAATGTAGTTGTTTGCTCGCCAGAGAAATGTGTTGCGTTGCAGGGTTAAGTCATCTATAGTAATTGATATTGGGGCATGGTCCGACCATGTCGCGGTGTGGATCGCAGACACACATATTTTTTGTAAAATCCATTTATCTGTCAGGAACAAATCAATTCTCGAATACGAGTTGTGCCTGGAGGAGAAAAATGTAAAGCCTCTTTCAGATCCATGTTGACATCGCCACACATCATATAGGTCGTGGGTGGCGATGAGTTTTTTCAGAGGCGAGTCTCGCCTTTTCGCAGCTGATGTGGAGTCTATAACCACATCGGGGACTAGGTTGAAATCTCCACAGAGAATCAGATGACCTTTCTGAATAGGTTTGGCTATACGAAGTAGTTTGCGTAGGAATTGCAACTGGTGTGAGTTTGGAGTATATACATTAACAAGAGTGTATTGAACTTGATTCATAGTGCAGGCAAGTATTATATAGCGACCTTCAGGGTCTCTTACAACATCTAGTAGTTGGACGTCCAAACTATCTTTGATCGCTATCATGACCCCTTTAGTTTTAGTAGAATGTGAAGCGTGGAATATATGCGGGAACTGACGATTGGAGCATAGGGACTCATTGGATGGTAGCAGGTGGGTTTCTTGTAAACATAAAATGTCACTGTGGAGAGCCGCGGCGGTTTTCCAGAGTGAGTGACGTTTGGCTGGATGATTTAGTCCATTAGTGTTCAATGATAGGATTGTGAGCGGCATCTTGTAGTCAAGGAGGTAGCGGGTGCGATGTAGTTGCACTTACGGTTTGGTGATTCAGGCCAGGTCAATGTACTTGCTTACGAGACGATGTAGTAGTGATGCGGCAGCCCAGGGTCTTGGAAGTAAGGTGGTTAGGATGCTGTGGATAGAGCAATATGTTAAGCACTCAAGCGGTAGTATCAAGCAAAAACAAAAAGGTAAAGAGTCTAAGAGCAAGCTGACAGCGAGAGGTTTCGCTTAGATTGTTCAGAAAGTAGAACTAGAAAGGTTCTCGGAGGGGGTGCCTCGCACCTCGGAAGCCTCCGTTTGGGGGTACAAACAGTTTTTATGTCTAGGAGCTGCAAAAACAGGGGTTCTTTGTAACATAACCCAGGGGAACTGCAAGAATAATTTTTGGCCAGTTGTGGCGTATTTAACAGATGCCATTTAATGTTGTCCAGATTACTGTTGTCCAGAGTACTGTTGTCCAGATTTCTGTTTGTAGGTGATCTTCCGTCAGGGTGTGGGGGTGGATTTGGGGGGTTCCAGGAGGATTCCCCAGTTGTGGAGAAGTCGCATTCCTTTGTCAAGATCACTGACGGTATGTGACTGCCCATTCTTCGTGATGAGGAGTGTGGCTGGGTAACGCCATTTGTACTGAATCTTATGGTTCTGTAAACCTTTGGTGACTGGACTCAAATGACGTCTCAGTTGGAGTGTATACTTTGAGAGATCAGGAAAGAATTGGATTCCTGTGAAAGGAGCTGGTATGGGCGTTTTAGCTTTAACCCCCATCAGGAGCTTTTCCTTGATATGATAGAAGTGAATTCTCATCAGGACGTCTCTGGGTACTGAGGCTGCTAGGTGGGATGGTTTGGCGATTCTGTGGATCCTGTCTATGATAACATCTCGGGGGGATGCTTCAGGAATAATGATGTGCATCAACTCCTTGGCACACCGTGGCAGGTCCGCAGGAAGAACACTTTCCGGTATTCCTCTTAGCTTAACATTATTCCTGCGAGACCTGTCCTCTAAATCCGCCATCTTGGCGCGCATCCATGACTGCTCCTCTCTAATACCCTCACAAACATCTATTACCTCATTCACAGTGGAGGTACAATCAGTTAGGCCTCTCTCAACGTTTGTCACCCTGTCATCAAGGGAGTGGATGTCTGTAGTAATTTTAGTAAACAGATAGGTGAGGTCAGTCATTAGGGAGGTCTGCAGTGAGAGAAGCATGTCCTTCAGGGTAGTGTCCATAACTGGTTGGCCTGAGGTTGGGAAGGATGCCATGGAGGTATGCAGGGCCTGGTTAGACAGGAGTGGGTTAAAAGCCTGGGCCTCAATTTGTGAGTGCAGCGGCCGCTGCGGCGGCGTGTCAAGCCGCATTCTAGCTTTTGCAGGGCTACGGGTGAGGGGATCACCCTCCGGGGGCTGAGAGGATACCCCGAAGGTACCTGTATTTGGTGAGTCCTCCGGTATCTCGTCCGGGAGATCTGTGTATGAGTCCCGCGGCGCGGCCTGGCCGGCGCCATCTTGGATGTCAGCATCGCGGTCCGCCGGCTTGTAGGCGAATTCTGTTAGTTTTTGCGGCTTGTAGTCCGTAAATCTCTTTCTGGACATGATCCTCAGCTGCTCCGGTGTGCCTAGAGCAAGGATGGCTGGAGATTGTAGCTTTGGTACGGCCGATGTCGCTGGATTCTGTCCCCTGGTTCAGGAGTTGAGAGCTCACACGTCCACTCTCATCTCCGGTCGGCCACGCCCCCTTATTATTTTATTTTTGAGACCTTCAATCAACTGTCGGCTGGGCAACAGGTTGGGTACACTAGTATCCTCGTAGTCTTCCCTGTCCGACCATCGAGCGTGCTGATCCTCGCCTTGCGTGCGTGAGACTCAGTTCACGACATACCCCATGGCTCCAGGGGTGGCCGGGTTGCTTTCATGCTCCCGCGGTCCTCTCAAGATTGTACAGTACCTACTGTATCTCTCGCGGTTGACCGGGCCGACAGCCACACAGTACGACTCTGTGATAGGTCTGTCTGAAACAAGCCAGTGAGTCCCTCTAATGGCACCGTGGGTGTTCTCCAAGGTGCTTGCGGAACGGGTAAGTAGTCTCTCCTGGAAAGAAGGTGAGTACATGCTGGCTGTGTTTGTGTGGGGGGGGGGTTCTCCCTGTCTCCCCCCTGTTATGCTGCTCTCTGCACCCTGTACTGGTGCTGTGCTGTGTGGGGATACTTGGGGGGTCATTCCGCCCCTGGGGGGGGCAGCTCTATGCTGTTTTTACTGCTGGAAAGTGTTCTGGAGGACTTTGTGTAGTGTTTTTGCGTGCGCCATTGGCGCGGTATTTTAAATTTAAAAAATGCGCCATCGGCGGCCATTTTGCCGCGGCTCAAGTACACAAGCGCCCAGCGGCCATTTTCTTGTAGCCACGGCGCTTTTAGTTTCGGTTTCGGCCTCTAGCGGCGCTGCTGAACGGCGCAAAATACTTTCTCCTCACAGCTTCCTCACTCTCCCCAGGCTTCACACCACGCTACAGCGCGGCTCATACAACGGAACCGAGTGGTCCCTAAGGGTGGGGAGTCCTCCGGGTATCCCCTCCTCAGCCTCAGCGCAGCCAGTGGGTGGACTGTACTATTCACTGTTATAGTGAATAGGGTCTCAGAGGGTGGCAAAAATGGGAGTCTGGTTCACCTGCTTCTCCCCACTTGCCAGAGCTCCTGCACCTGGGGTCCCTATGGACCAGTTGTCGGCAGTCCTGGAATCATTCCTTGTCAAGCTGGAAGCGGTGTGCGAACGCACGGGGGCTGTAAAGCGCCCCCTCCCCACACAATCTCCACATGGGGAGTGCTCTGAGTCATATATGGGCCTAGCTACTGCTGCTCAGGACCCTAGTTCTGAGGATTTTGATGTTTAGTCAGGACATTCCTTGTGAGGAAGACCCCTGTCTTGAACCACCAACTGACAGGGTGCTTGTGAGTGAATTAATTGATGCTGTGAGGGATGATCTCAAGCTGAATGTTGAGGCTGAGGAATCTCAGGTGGACACTATGACCTTTTGGTTCTTTAAAAGCCGTGTCTTCAAAAAAGGTTTTTCCATATGTGCCTTTTTTTGATACATACATTGACCAGGTCTGGGATAAGCCGCAGAAGACTTTGACGGTCCCACGGCGCATAGCCTTACGGTACCCCTTTAAAGATGACCTGGTTAAGAAGTGGGCTCAACCCCCGGTGGTCGACCCCCCGGTCGCCCGTTTGAATAAGGCCACTATGCTGCCAATGGAAGGGACTCCTGCATTTAAGGATCCCGCTGACAGGTCGTCAGAGGTGGCGTGTAGAACTATGTTCACCTTATTGGGGGCAGCCTTACGCCCTATAGTGGCGGCAACACTGGTGTCTCAGACACTCACAGGCTGGGCACGGATATTGCACCAGACGGTGCAGGAGCATAATCTCCCTCCTGAAACCATTACCCTGGCTCAACAGCTTGCGCAGGGTTTGGTCTTCATGTGCGATGCCACTGTGGATGCGACCCTTTTAATCACAGGGGCCTCCATTTCGGCTGTGGTGGTGCGTCGCCTTATCTGGCTGAAATGCTGATCAGCTGACCTAGCTTCCAAAAAGCTCCTGGCTGACTTGCCCTTTAAGGGCGGTAGACTGTTTGGGGCCGCTCTGGATGACATTATTAAGAACGTCACAGGAGGTAAGAGCACCTTCCTTCCCCAGTCTATTAAGGGAAAGGAGCCCCACCGCAGGCCGGGCCCTTCCTTTCCGGCAAAGAAGTTTTTTCGCCAGTCAGATTCCACGGGCAAGCCCACCCAGACTGAAAAAAGTGCGGCTGGGGGACAGACGTCCCTGGGTGCGTAAGCCTACCAAGCAAGCTCCCAAGTCCACCACCGCATGAAGTCTTGCCCCTGCCCGACTCTGGGGTTGGGGGACGTCTTCGCAAGTTCTCGGTGCGGTGGACCTCCAGGATCTCCGACCGGTGGGTGTGCGAGGTGGTCACCTCGGGATACAGGCTAGAGTTCCGCTCGTGGCCCCCAAACAGGTTTTTGCCTTCGAACCTCCCTCTCCTTCCGGCCTGCCGGGCGGCCCTCTTGGGGGCCGTACAGGATTTGCTCGGGCGCGTAGTAATTGTGCCGGTTCCGTCACGAGAGGTTTCAGGGGTTTTACTCAAACCTGTTTGTTGTCCCGAAAAAGGATGGGGTTCGGCCAATTCTGGACCTCAAGGCCCTGAATGCCTATGTGAGGGTACAAAAATTCAGGATGGAATCCATTCGCACGGTGATCGCGACCCTCCAACAGGGGGATTTTTTGGCGTCCTTGGATATCAAGGACGCTTACTTGCACATCCCAATCTGCGCAGGCCACCAGAAGTTTCTGCGCTTTGCCTTAGGCGAAGTCCACTATCAGTTCGTGGCCCTTCCCTTCGGCCTAGCATCAGCACCACGGGTTTTCACCAAGGTGCTGGCCCCGGTTCTAGCTTTGCTGAGACAGAGAGGAATTGTTATCGTGGGCTATCTAGACGATCTCCTTCTCAGAGCAGAAGATGGCTCAGAATTGGAGGAAAATGTGACGATAGTCAGTCAGACCCTCCGGGACTTTGGGTGGGTTATGAACACGCAGAAGTAGGCTCTAGCCCCGACTCAGCGCTTGGAGTATCTGGGTCTGATCCTGGACACTTCGGCAGCAAAGGTGTTTCTACCCTCAGAGAAGCTACTGACACTTCGGTCAGCAGTACGGGTTTTGTCGTCCCGAAAATGGTCGTCAATTTGCTTCTGCATGAGAGTCCTGGGACTGATGGTGGCCTCCTTTTGAGGCGGTTCCGTATGCTCAATCACACACTCGGGCATTGCAGAAGGGAATTCTGTCGGCTTGGGACAAGTCCCCATTGTCTTTGGATCTTCAGATCCAGGTGAGTCACTCTATCAAGGCGTCCCTGACGTGGTGGCTGAGGTCCCCGGCTCTTCAGGCCGGGAAGTCGTTTCTCCCCATCCTCTGGACGGTGATCACAACGGACGCCAGCCTGATGGGCTGGGGAGAAGTGTGGGGAATCCTGTCAGCTCAGGGGCTCTGGACTCCAGCCGAATCTCGTCTCCCAATCAACGTCCTGGAATTGCGGGCGTTCAGACTGTGTCTCTCCACTTGGTCAAAGAGGCTACAGGGCCACTCGGTCAGGATCCAGTCGGACAACGCCACGGCCGTGGCGTATGTCAACCATCAGGGGGGCACTCAGAGCCCGGCTGCGGCATCCGAGGTGGCCCACATCCTAAGATGGGCGGAAAGAAGCGTGCCGGCGCTGTCGGCCGTCTACATTCCGGGCGTAGGCGGACTATCTGAGCCGCCAGTCCCTGGACTAGGGGGAGTGGTCCTTGCATCCGGAAGTGTTTCACCTCCTTTGTCAACGATGGGGCACTCCGGATGTGGACCTGATGGTGTCTCGACTCAATCGCAAGGTGTCGGTTTTTGGCCCGGTCCAAGGACCCCTGGGCGGATGCCTCGGACGCGTTAGTGACCCCGTGGGGTCGGTATCGCCTGATATGTCTACCCTCCGCTGCAGTTGATTCCTCGTCTGCTGCGCAGGGTAGCGGCCGAGGGTATTCCGGTGATCCTCATTGCCCCGGCCTGGCCTCGGCGTCATTGGTACGCCGATCTGGTACGTCTCATCGCGGACGTCCCTTGGCGCCTGCCCTTGAGGGAGGACCTTCTATCTCAAGGTCCTATCTTTCATCCTGCTTTACAGTCTCTGGTGTTAACGGCATGGCTATTGAGAGCCAGGTGCTGAAAGACCGAGGTCTGTCTGATTCGGTAATTTCAACCATACTTAGGGCACGGAAGTCTTCTCCTAGGAAGATCTATCACCGTACCTGGAGAGCTTACATGTCTGTGCGAAGAACTGGACTGGCGTCCACGGACGTACTCCGTTCCCAGAATCCTGAGGTTCTTGCAGCGTGGTGTTGCTCAAAGGCTGGCTTTGAGCACTATTAAGGGTCAGATTTCGGCTTTGTCCGTTTTTTCTTTCAAAGACCCCTAGCTGGTCATTCCTTGGTTAGCACTTTTGTGCAGGGAGTACGCCATGTGGTTCCACCTGCCAAGCCCCCGCTCCCTCCTTGGGATCTGAACTTGGTGCTTTTGGTTCTTCAGGAATCTCCTTTTGAGAATATAAGAGATATTTCTCTTTCAACTTTGTCCCAGAAGGTGGCTTTTTTAGTGGCCATCACTTCTGTTAGACGGGTGTCTGAGTTGGCGGCTCTGTCATGTAAGTCGCCTTACCTGGTCCTCCATAAGGACAAGGCGGTATTGCGACTAGAGGTCGACCGATATGGGTTTTTCTCTGGCCGATGCCGATATTTAGAAATCGCTGTGGCCGATGGCCGATATATGATGCCGATTTTTTTGGGCCGATATGTTAGGCCGATGAAGGGGAAAAAAAAAAACTAACAGTTGGACCCCTTTCACACTGGGGTGTTTTTCAGGCACTTTTGGGCTAAAAATAGCACCTGTAAAAATGGCTGCAAAACAGCTCCCCTGCAGTCTCAGTGTGAAAGCCTGAGTGCTTTCACACTGAGGCGGTGCGCTGGCAGGACGTTAAAAAAAAGTCCTGCAAGCAGCATCTTTGGAACGGTGTATACCGCTCCTCCATCACTACTGCCTATTGAAATTAATGGGCACTGCTGCTGAAGCGCCTGCAAAGCGCTTCTGCAGCGGTGCTACACGGGCGCATTTAACCTCTTCATCGGCCGCTAGCTGGGTTATAAGCACCCCGCTAGCAGCCGAATATCGCCGCTAAAATTATGGTAAAGCGCAGCTAAAACTAGCTGCATTTTACCGCCAACGCCTGCCTGCTCCAGTGTGAAAGCAGCTGAGTTCCGCCAAAAAAAAAAAATATATTAAAAGTCAGCAGCTACAAATACTGCAGCTGCTGACTTTTAATATATGGACACTTACTTGTCCTGGGCGCCCGCGATGTCGGCACCCGAAGCCGATCTCTCTCTCGGCTCTCGGGTGCTGCCGCCGCCATCTTCGGTAAGGGAATCAGGAAGCGGGCACAAAAACAGGTAATCAAAACTTTGACGAAAAAAAAAAGTTTAGTTTTATTTAACATTCATTAAAGTGTATTTTTTTCCCAAAGAATTGCGTTTGAAAGACCGCTGCGCAAATACCGTGTGACATAAAATATTGCAACAACCGCCATTTTATTCCCTAGGGTCTCTGCAAAAAAAAAATATATAATGTTTGGGGGTTCCAAGTGATTTTCTAGCAGAAAAGACAGGATTTTTACTTGTAAGCTACAAGTGTCAGAAAAGATTTAGCCTTTAAATGGTTAAACTGAGAACTTCTACTCACAAGTTCAGTTCATTAATAAGAAGAAACATTTGTAACTTTTCTCTCTCACTTGGCAGGCTGCCCAAAGATGAGTCACTGCACGGGAAACTTCAGGCAACTTGTATTGACTTCTATGAGAGATGTCATTTCCAAGCCGCGCTGAAGTTTTTTTTTTTTTTTTAATATCGGCTTCTGTTCTCAGAATATCGGCCAAAGCCGATTAATGAAAAAATGCCAAAAATCGGCCGATATATCGGCCGACCGATATATCGGTCGACCTCTAATTGCGACCGCGACCGTCTTTTCTTCCTAAGGTGGTTTTGGCTTTTCACCTTAACGAGGACATTGTCCTTCCGTCCTTGTGCCCTCAACCATCGCATCCTAGGGAGGTTGCGCTTCACAATTTGGATGTAGTGCGTGCCTTACGGGTATGCCTGGCGGCTACCGCTCCTATTCGGAAGTCTGACTCGCTGTTTGTGTCTGTCTCTGGTCCGAAACAGGGCCAAGCGGTGTCGTCTGCCACCATTTCTAGGTGGATCAGACAGACTGTTATACAGTCCTATGCCATTAGGGGACAGGCTCCTCCCTTTCCGGTTACGGCGCATTCCACCAGGGCAATCGGTGCTTCCTGGGCTTTCCGACATCAAGCGTCGGTTGCACAAGTGTGCAAGGCGGCGACCTGGTCATCCGTTCATACCTTTTCAAAGTTATACAAGGTTGATGTGGCTGCATCTTCAGATGCTTCCTTCGGCCGCAAAGTGTTGCAGGCCGCTGTCTAATGTTGCAACTCCTCCGTTGAGGGGCTCTGCTGGTTTGGAGTGAAGTTTTGGTTGTTCCTTACTTTTTTTGCTCCCACCCTTTTCTTATACTGCTTTGGGATGTCCCACATGTAAGCAGTATGAGAGCTGCGTCGGTCCATGGGCGATAAGAGAAAATAGGATTTTTGTACTCGCCGTAAAATCCGTTTCTCTGACGTCCATGGACTGACGCAGCACCCACAGTTCCTTTTTTAAGTTTGTACTGCTTTGTTACGAACTGAGGCTGCTAGCTGCAGGTGGGAGGGTAATGTCCGGAGGGACCGCCCCCCTGGGCGGGGCTGTTCAGCTCTGGCTTGTTCTAGAATGGTTTAACCTCCAACATTCTGCCTAGGTCTTCTCCTGCGAGCAGGGACATATACCCACATGTAATCAGTATGAGAGCTGCGTCGGCCCATGGACTTCAGAGAAACGGATTTTACGGTGAGTACAAAAATCCTATTTTTTTATTAAACACCAAAAAAGGGCTAGGCCCCAACAGTACAAAAGAATTGTGAACAGTTCTACAATGTGCAAAGTCCAGGAACAGAATAAAAATAGACATCGCTCCATTTTACATGGTAGCTTTGGACAAAGGCCCAAGCGCTCATAAAATACATGGTGTACTTTCACAAATGGCAAATTCCGTAGTGGCGTCAAGAGGCATGGGGCTCACCCTTATTTCTTTTTCACCTTTTTTAAATAACTTCAGCAACAGTGTGGAATTTTTCTAGCGGAAAAAAAGATTTACAGCTAGGGAGGAAGGAAGAGAAAATAAAGGGGACGGAAGGAAGGAGGGGGAGACATGGCGGTGACAGGCAGGTAGACTAGGAGCTTAAAATTTGGGGAAGACTAGGATCCCAAGAGGTGTTGCCCCTCGTCAGAGTAAATATATTGCATATAGTCCAGGTTTCTGTATGTTTCCCGTCTGTGTTGTGCAGTGAGAATTAAGTCCTCTATCTGTCTTACGTCCTCCACTTTCCTCAACCATTGTGCAATGGTAGGTGGTGACCGCTGCTTCCAAAATAGGGGTATACATACCTTAGCCGCAATAAGCAGGTGGCGGACTACTGACTTTTTGTATGCTTTGGCTGAGATCTTTGAGTGATGTAGGAGGAAGAACGCTGCATCCTCCGGAATGTCATACTCCGTAAACTTCTGCGTGATGCGGCGGACGTCACCCCAGAAGTCTCTCAGCTTGTTGCAGGACCAAAAGATATGAAGGAGCGACCCCTCGTCCTCCCCCTAGTGCCAGCAGCGGTCCGAGGAAGAGGGCAAGCATTTGTGTAGTCTATAAGGGTGTCAGGTACCCTCTGGATAAGATTTTGAAGTTCATCTCCTGCGTTTTAGTGCACAGAGACGATTCGAGAGCAAAGTCGATGATACGTTGTGGAGAAAGTACAGTTCAGGTCCGCTTCCCATCTGGTCAGACAGGGCAGCTGGGGCTGTTCCTGAGGTGTGTTCAGTAGGGAGTATGTCTGAGAAAGTATGTGAGACAAGGGGTCCGTGCCTGAGCAAAGGTCCTCAAAAGTCGTTAACTGTTGGGAGAAGTCCTGGGGGTTGGGGATGGAGTGAAGGAAGTGGTGCAGTTTCACTGCCCTCCAAAAAGGGAGGTGAACGGTTCCTGCCGGCCCTGTAAGGTCCGAAATAGAGGGCCACTTCCCGTCAATAACAAATTTGGCGGCATGGTCACAACCGGAGTCTCTGAGAGTGTACTCTGTTGGATGTAAACCAGGTGTCAAACTCAGATGTCCCAGTATTGGGAGCAGTGGTGAATTTCTGGTTGAGGGATGATTGAATGGCAACTCGGGAACTGTAATAAAACAACAAAAAATTGGCGCTTTTGGATGAAAATGTGATAACAATTAAGCTGCAGCAGCTGCACCAAAAGTGCTAAACTTTAAATGTGAAAAACATATATTTATAAGCAGCGCTGGCAGTAAACTTGTGTGAAAACTTGATTTAGGACAAAGTCCATAAAGAAAAATATATATATGAAAAATATATATTTGTATTGGTGATACAGCTGGGTGTAGAAGTTCATCAAATGATAGTACTGAGCAAAGTGAAACTTAACATGAAGAGTGGATCCCACTGCGGAGACTCCACTCACTAAAGTGTCCACAAAATCAAAATAGTGTAAAAAAAAACAACAAAAAACAAAAACCCACTTATTGTCCATGCATGGAAAATTGCTGGATGTAACACACAGGTTATAACGCAGTCCTCAAATGAGTAAAAAGATCTCCCTTCAGGGACCTTACTCACCGAATGGAGATGATCAGCAGCTTCCTGGTCTGAAATGTGGATGTGAGCAATTGCTGGTGTATTACTTGATAGATGCTTCATTGAATGATATTAGCTCCCACCGATAATAAAAAAAACATGTGGAGGACTAAAATTGGTGAAGTACGCTCAAACAGCGCTAATTGGAAAGTTGACGGCAGAGACGGGCAGTCGGTGAAAACTTCCGTCGGTGAACGGAAGGCGCGCGTTCCACAGAGACAGGAGCTTGCGTTACAGGTTAGCCGCAAACTGGAAATGCGTCAACGCATTTCGCCCCTCCAGGGCGTCATCAAAGGACATCCACACCCAGTGGTTGTGATTTCAGCTTAGGGGGCAGACTTTGATAACACCACAGTATACCCTTCAGGGGGATGTGAGATTGAGATTGCTCTAGTTGTACCCACAGCTTGGAGGGTGCATTGCGCCTCCAGTCAAGTATGCTTCCTAGATGGGTGGCCATGTAGTATTGTCGGATATCTGGTAAGGCCAATGTTTGGGGAGTGTCAGTTGTGTCCTGAGTCGGGGCTTCTTATGTGCCCAGACAAATCGAGTAAAAAGGGCCTGAGCCTGCTTGAAAAAAGAGTGTGGTATTTGAATGGGCAGGCCTTGTATGTGGTAGAGGAATTTGGGCAAGATGCTAATTTTCACAAGCTTACACCTTCCAAACCAGGAGTGGAGTCCCGTTTGCCATTTTTCTAGGGCGCGCATTGTGGATACGAGGGGGGGGGAATTAAGGGCAGATGTAGGTGATATATTGGGTGGGATATATGTGCCAAGGTATTTTAGAGCTGTGCTTGTCCATTTAAAATGAAATATAGTTTGCATGATGAGCAGGGCCTGGGGGGGACTGCCATGCTCATCGCCTCCGACTTGGAAAAGTTAGTTCTCAGATGCGAAATCGCACCATATCTGTCAAATTCTTTAAAGAGGTTGGGTAAGGAAATCATGGGATTCGTCAGAGAGAATAGGAGGTTGTCCGCATAGGCTGATATTTTACAGTGAGCGTCTCCCAGCGGGAGGCCTTTAATGTCCGGGTTTAACCTAACTGTTGAACGGCTCCAAGGAGAGAGAGAGCAAAAAGTAGGGTGGATTGCGGACAACCCTGTCTCGTCCCATTCCCAATGGAAAACGGGGTGGAGAGCACACCATTTGCTTTGACCTGGGCTGTTGGATTTTAATCCCATCTATCCAACCAAGCATCTTGTCGCCCAGACCAATGTGGCGAAGGACCGAGAACAGGAATTCACTCAGTCTAATGCCTTTGGCATCGGTACTCACAAAAACACACGGCACTCCTGAGGTGTTTACGACATGAAGGAGGTTCAGCACCTTAATGGTGTTGTCCCTAGCTTCCCTAGAAGGGATGAAGCCAACCTGGTCGAGGTGTATTGGGGTTTGGAGGTGGCATGCCAAGCGAGTGGCCAAGATCATTGAGAACAATTTCAGGTCTATGTTGAGTAACGAAATGGGCCTATAGCTTCCACACGCATTCGGGTCCTTCCCCTCCTTGTGAATTAAAGAGATATGTGCCCGTAGAGTGTCCCTGGGAAAAATGGTCTCCGCTTCCACCGCGTTAAAGAACTTCACTAACCGTGGGCCCAGTATAGGGAGGAAGGTTTTATAGTACTGGATGGTATAACCATCTGGGCCAGGCGCTTTACCCGGTGTCATGGAGCTCACTGCTGCTTGCAGCTCTTCCAATGTGATCGGTGCATCTAATTCTTCCTGGACCTCTACAGGGAGGGACGGAAGCTGGGAGGATGCGATGTAGTTCTCCATGTCCGCTTGGGTGGACTGGGTGCCCGGAAGATTATACAGCAAGGAATTAAAGTCACCAAAGCCTTGCGAGATTTGCGTTTGCTGTTGTGGCTTTTTGGCCGTCTGGGCAAGTGATCTGGGGAATATAGGCTGTTGACTTTAACTCCCTGACTGCTCTGGCTAACGTCTTCCTGCACTTGTCTCCCGACTCCTAAGTCAGCTTACGACTGAATTGCAACGCAGCCTTGGCCCTATAGTGCAGCAAGTCTTGCCTGTCTACGTTGGGACCTGAGCTCCATCTCTAGTGCTTGTGAGGGCGTGCGTTTGTGCCACGATTCCGCGGAGGATAGTTTGACAAGTAAGCTGACAAGCTGTGCATTACGTTCCCGTTTAACGCGTGCCCCATGCTTAAGAATCCCCCCTGAAGACCGTATTGTGGGCTTCCCATAATAAGCCAGGGTCACAGTCTTGTATGTCGTTTTCCAGAAAGTATAGGGTCAGTTCCCTAGTCACGTCTGTCAGTACCTCCGGAATCTGGAGGAGGCTCTCATTCAGACACCAAAATCGTGATCTGGGCGAGGGTTTCTCGGAGAGGATATATGTAAGGGAGATGGGAGCGTGGTCTGACCATGTGATCTGGCCGATGGCAGTATCATTTACCAGGTGCAGCTGGTCGTGGGGTATCATGAAGAAATCTATCCTGGTATATAACTTGTGTGGCGGAGAGTAGAATGAATAATCTCGTTCTCCCGAGTGGTGCAGGCGCCACACGTCAATTAACTGGGCTCTGTGGAGGGTTTGTGAGCAGAAAAGAGGATCAGGACAGGGAGGCAATACCTGTCATTGAAGGGGGGAGTAAGCTAATGTTACAAGCAGTAAACAGTAAGCTTGAAGTTCGCACAACACCTGAAAGCCAGATGTGCACGATGGCCTATTTGGGGAAATGGAAGGAAATGACCAAAAAGCGAGGTTCCGGGCCCTCCACCCACCCCGGCCATGCCCTAAGTGCATCTTTAGAAGCAACAAACAGGAACAAGATGCAATAAACAGGCATGTTAACAGAGTATAACCATAAATCAATATAACAACGGAACCAGTAAGGGCCCTGCGACGCCACGCCCGGGCCCAAGCTTCCAGTGACCCAGCGTGGCACCCCGGAGCTGCATCGACCACAAAAAAACAAGGTAGTCCCTCCACCTGCCCCAGCGCAGCCACAGTACTACATCACATAACATGCCCCACATTGAATGGTGGCGGAGGGGGGGGGCCTCCCACCCCGGGCACTCCAAGAAAGCAGGTAACAGAGGGTGAATGAATGTAGATGAGGTCTCCCAGGCCCGGCCCATCAGACGGTCACCAGGGAAGATTAACTAGGCAGAGCACCCGTCCCGACTCACCATGGGACGGGCAGTCCCCTCCGTGGTCCAGAGACCCCCCCGCCCATCCCACCATCAAGCACCCACCCGTACCCCATCCTCAGGGCCCCGCCGGATCCCCCCAAAATCGTGGTACCCGGCGGGTCCCCAAAGGGGGCAGGCTCCCCAGCAACAAAGACATGCACATCAAATTGCCATCCGCACCCTCCGTACCCACACATCCCCCCCGCCCACATAATAAAAAAAAAAACACCACACCGCAGTCTCTGAGAGGAGGTTGTAGAGTGGAGACAGTACAGGCAAATCATGGGAGCAAGCCACGTTGGTCTCCCGACACTTTCTGTTCAGTGTTCTGAGGAAAGGGCAATATCGCCATCGGGTGCATCATCCCTGTGTCTCTCCAAGGCGCACGCCCGCCACCCACCTAACATGGGCCAACAGGGCAATAGGCAGCAGCAACCTGAGGGTAGGATCATCTGCAACACTCCTCAGTCTGGCCTAGGGTAGATGTGGGGGGACGGTATCAGGCCTGGGTTATAATCACTGCGGGTGGTCAAAGGGGTGGCATTGGGAGCTAAACACAGCTAGCGGCACAGTACTTCAATAAATCCGGGTAGAAAAGCTTGCAAGTACCCGACCGAGTTCAGAGGGATTCGGGATTGACCAGGCCTTGCGGGGGGTAGTGGAGAGGGGGGGAGCGGCCACTTGTAGGGGAGATCTGCAGCAATGTGTCAGTCACCGGGAAGAGGCGGGAGCCCACACATCAGGGGTCAAGGCTGAAGCAGGGGATCAGTGAAACTCAGTGGGCACAAGGGGGGCGGGCAGAGGCAAAAGGGAAAAGTATCGGGTCGATGCGGTCTATGTGCAGTGGGTGACTACTCATGCTTCCCGGGTCTCCTCTTGGGACAGAGTGCGCGATCGACGCCTGCTTCTCTGTGGTCTGTGCAGGTGACTGCCGCGTGATCTCGCGGTGCTCGGCCGGCCTTGGAAGCGAGGTATGTAGCCCAGCCAATCCGGTATCTCGATTGGCTCCGCCGTCAGAAAGGTGAAGAGAGCTGGCAGGGACTCCGGGGATCTCAGCATGAAGGACCGTTGGTCCTTACGGAAGGAGAGAGACAGGGGGAAGCCCCACCGATAGGTAGCATCGTGCCTCCTGGCCAGATCCAGGAGCGGTTTCAGGATAGCCCGGCGCTGCAGTGTCACCCTGGAGAGGTCAGGCAGGATCTTTACAGTTACACCGTCAAACTCTATCTCACCCGTCTCCCAGGTGGAGTCGGCATATGACATATCGGTGCCTGGAGGGATTGGATGGGCGGGTGGATCCGGTCAAACTCTATACGGTCCGGGAGCTGGGTGCCTGCTTCTTTTTTTTTAAATGTCTGTGGCCGTCAGATCAGTCGGGCCGGTGGCCTCCGATAATCCGTGGAGGCGCAAGTTATTTCTTCTGCTCCGGTCCTCCATTAACTCCATGCAGAGTTGGAGCTCCACTGTCGCCTTGGCGTGGCCATTCTGAAGAGTCCAAGGCAGCAACCCTCTTGTCCAAGGTCGACAAGGAGGACTCGCCCGCCGTTAAGCTGGTGTGTAGTGTCTGGACCTCTTGCTTGACGGCCCGTGGTACCTTCTTGTGTGCGGCCAACTAAGGCCTTAATGTCCGCCTTAGTTGGCAGGACCTGCAGGATGGCTTTCAACTCAGCATCCACCCGGTAAGTCAGAGGCAGGTGTGGTGAGCTCCTCGGGTCACTGGATAAAGCGGGCGGGGAATTGGAACAACACCGGGCTCATGTATCCCCCCCGGCGATACCGGAGCTTCCTCCGCAGCTAGGCCTGATAATTGTGGTGCACGTGGATCCGTCATCTTGAACTCCGGCGATCCTGACTGGGAGAGCCGGAAAAGTCTTTGTATCGCGCCCGTGGACTGGGCTGGTGTGGCCGGGCTGGTCTTCTTCTTCTTCCGCTTGTTTGTGCGCCTCTTGGCTGAGAGCATTCTGTAAAAATAGAGCCGGGGAAGACGGTGGGTGGCCGGGAACTCTGCACTTGCACGTCTCTACTCGGCCATGTCCAAGCCACGCTTGGAACTCCGGGCGATCAGTCTGTGCCTCTTTAAATGGTTTCAGAGGCTACAATGGTGTCCAGTCAGACAACGCCACGGCGGTGGCATATGCCAATCATCAAGGAGGAACAAGAAGCTCAGCTGCAGCATCGGAGGCCACTTACATCCTGAGGTGGGCAGAGAGGAGCGTACCGGCCCTGTTGGCCGTGTACATTCCGGGTGTGGAGAACTGGCAGGTAGACTACATGAGTCGCCAGATGCTGGACCAAGGAGAGTGGTCCTTACACCCGGATGTGTTCCAGCTCCTCTGCCAAAGATGGGGCACGCCAGACGTAGATCTCCTGGCGTCCTGACTCAATCGGAAGGTATTGAGCTTTGTGGCCTGGTCAAAGGACCCATGGGCAGACGCAACAGACGCATTGGTAACATCGTGGGGTCAGTATCGGCTAGTCTATGCCTTCCCTCACATGAGGTTCCTTCCTCATCTGCTTCGCAGAGTAGAGGCAGAGGGGATTCCAATGATCCTGATCAATCGCTCCAGATTGGCCTCAGCGTCCTTGGTACGCCGATCTAGTACGTCTGGTAGCAGACTTCCCCTGGCGCCAACCACTACGGGAAGGGCCTGCTGTCGCAAGGTCCCATACTCCATCCTGCTTTACAGTCGCTGGCTTTAACGGCATGGCTATTGAGAATCAGGTTCTGAGAGACCGGAGCCTGTCAGATTCGGTGATCTCTACCATGAGAAGTGCTCGGAAGCCGTCTAGGAATGTTTTTCATCGCACTTGGAAGGCCTACATTTCCATGTGTGAGGAAATGAAGTGGCATCCGCGTACTTATTGGGTCTCCAGAATCCTACTGTTCCTACAGCGTGGGGTGGACCAAAGGCTTGCCTTGAGTACGATTTAAGGGGCAGATATCTGCCCTGGCTGTCTTTTTTTTTTTTTTTTTTCCAGCGACCCCTGGTAACTCACTCTCTCATGGGTACGTTTGTACAGGCGGTTCGACATGTGGCCCCTCCGGTCCGTCCCCCACTACCTCCTTGGGACTTGAACCTGGTCCTCTCGGTGCTTCAGAAGGCACCGTTTGAGAACATTAGGGAAATTCCCTTGTTGACACTTTCTCAAAAAGTGGTCTTTTTGGTAGCCGTTACGTCAGTTAGACATGTTTCTGAGCTAGCAGTCTTGTCATGCAAGGCCCCCTATCTGATCTTCCACGAGGATAAGGTGGTGCTGCGCCCGCAGCCTTCCTTTCTTCCTAAGGTTGTTTCGGCTTTTCATCTCAATGAGGACATTGTACTTCCATCCTTGTGTCCTCATCCGTCGAATCCTAAGGAGTCGGCGTTGCATTCCTTGGATGTTGTCCGAGCTCTGAGAGTATACTTATCTGCTACTGCTGCGTTCCGGAGGTCAGACTCACTGTTTGTTTTGGTGGCTGGTCCCAAGAAGGGCCTAGCGGTCTCGTCGGCCACCATCTCGAGGTGGATCCGGCAGATAGTGATTCAGGCTTACGCCATAAAGAGTCGGGCGCCCCCCCTTTCCTGTCACAGCGCAATCGACCCTGGCAATAGGTGTCTCTTGGGCTTTCCGACATCAAGCGTCTGTTTCCCAATTATGTAAGGCGGCGACTTGGTCGTCTGCTCACACTTTCACTAAATTCTACAAGGTTGATGTAGGTGCATCATCGGATGCTTCTTTCAGCTGCAAAGTTTTGCAGGCGGCCGTTTAGAGTTGCAACTCCTCGGTTAGGAGCTCTGTTTTGTTTTGGGGTGAAGTTTACTTTTATGCTGTTTCCACCCCTCGTTTTTTGACACTGCTTTGGGACATCCCACTTGTCAATAGGAAGCTGTGTCCGTCCATGAACGAAAGCGTAAATGGGATTTTTGTACTCACCGTAAAATCCTTT
The DNA here is from genome assembly GCA_029206835.1 of Rana muscosa. NCBI lineage: Eukaryota > Metazoa > Chordata > Amphibia > Anura > Ranidae > Rana > Rana muscosa. The sequence goes on along the minus strand of CM055119.1, from coordinate 11,080,191 downwards.
TCTCTGAGTTAATGGACGGACCCAGCACCCACCCCTCTTCCTTTTTTTTTAAGTTGGACTGCTTTTTGACAAACTGAGGTGCAGAGAGGGGTTATACCCAGAGGGTCTGCCCCCTGGGCGCTACTGTATAAGGTGTGATGTGTTAACACTTTCTACAAGTTTTCTGCCTAGTCACTCCTAAATGAAGGATAATACCCACTTGTCAATAGGAAGCTGTGTCCGTCCATGAACTCAGAAAAGGATTTCACGGTGAGTACAAAAATCCTATTTAAAAAAAATAAATAAAATTAAGCTCCCCACCCCCATGTGCTTGCGTGCAGAGTTATCACCATGACCATCATAGTGAGAGCAATAATGCCTATGGAGATTTTTTAGTATTGTAGTTTGTCACCATTCCACGAGCGTACGCAATTTTAAATTGACAGTTTAGCTATCTATTTAACAACATGGCCTGGGGAATGCCCAGGGAAAAACCAAGCCTACTTACCGACCAGCTCGCTGACAACCAATTAACCTGTCTAACAGTATGCGTTAAAAACAGGGGTTTGTCCGCACGCATTTGCAAACGCATGCGTGAGCCACAGAGCCATGCCAAGGCCCCCTGGAGTCTGTGGTCCTACACTAACATTGAGTGTCCCCACAATGGAGGCACATGCATTCTGATGGTTAGATGAGGGCAGGTGGACTGAAGGGGACATGTTTTTGTTTTCAGCTATCTATTTACTCAGCGAAACATCATCTTTTATATTTTACCAACAAATTGGGTTATATATTGTGAAAAAATAATAAAAGGGAGAGGTAGGAAAGAGTTTATGAAAGGGAATGCAAGGCATATTAAGGCCAAAATTAGCCATTTCTGCACACTTGCCTACAATGTAATCAGATAAGTTGTCGAATATACTAGGGACGCAAATAAACCTAAATAGCCCTTATTTAGTATCAATGAAATTTGATAATTAACTAAAAATACACACTGGGCATGGGTGACCGCATGATGGGATGGGTAATGGCACTTTATGCGAACCCAAGAGCTAGGGTTAAGGTAAATGGTTTAATATCAGACCATCTTAACATACGAAATGGGACAAGACATGGGTGTCCACTTTCACCATTGATATTTGCTATAATATTACAGCCATTTCTTTGTAAGATCAGAAGCAATGGGGAGATATCAGGGACATGTATTGGGGATGTGGAACACAAAGTATCAGCCTACGCTGACGACTTATTATTCTATCTTTCTACACCACAAACATCCTTAACAGCTCTTATACAGGAAGTGGACAGATACGGGTATCTATATAACTTTAAAATTAATTTAGAAAAATCAATACTTTTACCCAGCCATGTACCTCAAGAGATGGCAAGGATGTTGAGGAGGGCGTACCCCTTTGTATGAAAGAAGGACTCCTTGTTCTATTTGGGGGTACATATCACCTCAGATCAAAACATTTTATATGACCTAAATTATGTATCCCTAATGGCCAAAACAGTGGGGGACTTAAAGAAATGGACAGGACAATGCCTAACATGGTTTGGAAGAGTGAGTGCCATTAAAATGTGTATACTACCTAGAATTATCTATATATTCTATACAGTCCCGATTAAATTACCAGAAACCTTTTTAAAACGGATACGGAAGGCTTTTGTAGCATTTGTGTAGAATGACAAACGACCAAGGTTGGCCTGCGACATTCTGCGCAGAAGTAAAGCAGAGGGAGGAATGGGGTTGCCAGACATATCAGTATATTACAAGGCAATGTTGCTGGTTCGAAATTTGAACTGGTGCCATGACTCCTCTAGTAAAATGTGGGTCCCACTAGAAAAAACAATAGCGGGTAGGAACCTTGCAGGGGCCCCTTGGATCCCGAGTACTTCAAGGGGACTCTCTAAATGGACATTTCCCCTGACTTGGAACTCTTTGTTAATATGGGACAAGTTGAGTAAAACAGAGTATTCCCCCAGGTGTCCCCCCTAGCTCCACTGAAGGGATTCCCATGGTTCCCACCGGGGGAGGGAGGGGGATTCCTGGGGGCATGGGGCCAGGATGGAGATACCACGTGTGGTAAATTCGCCTTGCGGGGAACCCTAGCAACCTATTCGGAGCTGGTTACAGCCCTAGGGAATATACCCACATCAAGATGGAGACACTATCAAATGACAGGCTTCTTTAGCAAGATGAAACCCCTACTGAGATCATTAAATTCAATTACAGTGTTTGAGGGCCAGTGGGTGAGATTGAGGGACGCTAGGCATCTGTTATCTCACATGTGCAGATTGATACTAGGAGCCCAAAAGAGTACAGTCCCATACTTTATCAGGGAATGGGAAAGAGAATTAAATAAAGAACTGTCAGAGGAACAAATTTAAAAAAATGATAAAATCAACCTATTCTACATCCATAAGTTCGTACGTTCAGGAAATGGCTTATAAATACATGACAAGGTGGTACAGGACACCAGTAAGATTCACTCAGATGTACCCTGCGGCTGATGGCCGGTGTTGGAGAGGATGTGAGCAGAGGGGTACATTTCTCCACTTGTGGTGGGAATGCCCCAGGATTAAAATATTCTGGGTAGCAATCGCACCATGGATTGAGCGGTTGACCCCTAGACCCATGGAATTTACGCCCCTGTGCTTCTTATTCCATGTAGCGCCCGGTTCTATTAAAGCCTATAGGAAGAGTATTACACCACACTTATTGAATGCAGCTAAAATATTAATCTCCAGATTTTGGAAACGGACCACCTGCCCAACACTAGCGGACTGGAAAAGGAAGTTAACGGATAATGGAAGCAGAAAGGTGGACTCGAGTAGTGAAGGACAAAAAAGGGGAATTTGAGAAGACATGGGCAGGCTGGATACAGTGTGTACCTGAGATGGACTGAGGAGAAGAGACATGGAGTGGGAAAGCAGAGGGCGTAGTAGATCCATAAGGACCCCAGTATAGTTGCTTATGGTTTGAGCTATAGAAGAATAAAGAGCTGATTCATGTACCTTGACCAGGATTGATATTTTTATATTTTCCTTCTTGTTTTTTTTTCTTCTCATTGACCTCCCTTACAATTTCTTACTGCTTTGATAGTGTGGAGTAGGATGTCTGCCCCTAATTAGGAGAGAGAAAGGGAGTTAAGTCACGTTGAAATAGTGAGGGGAGGGATGGGAAGTGGGGGAGGATAAGGAGTAGGGCACACACAGGAGAGAAGGGACTTAAAGTAGAATTAGGACAGAGATTGTACACGGTCACTGAAGATATCAAAAAAAAATTTTGTTTTTTTGGGGGGAATTATGGGCCTGTCACTTAAAGGTGGGGGAAGAATTGGTTAGGAGAATCGTTTGAATGCAAACACGGGCGAATAATTTTTTTTTTGTCTTTTATCGCAAGGTACAATTATCTATTTTAAACACCATGGCCATTGGTGGCCTCTTATGAGGTTTTGGTTAAGGGAAAATTAATAAACACGTGGAAGTAGGAGAGGGGACCCCCCCCCCCCTCATTTATTCCCCTTTTTTTTTTTTTAAGTTTGCTTTTACTTAAGTTGGGGATTCAGGCCATGGGGGCCGCTACACATAATTATGGGTAATTTTGTAATTTAATATTAACCACGAGGCACAATATACATATACTTCCCCCCCCCCCCCACCACACTTAAAGTGGTTGTAAACCCACTAAAACTTTATTTTTAATTTTTTAGCCCACCTGCAAAAGAAAGGCATAATGAGCTAGTATGACTAGCATACTAGCTCATTATGTACCACTTACCTTAGATCGGGGCCCCCGAAGCCGTCCGTGTCCCTCTCTTCAGCCGCAGCCATCGCTGCGGCGATAGCCGGAATGTTACTTCCGGGTATCGCCGGTCCGGCGCTGTGATTGGCCGGAGCGGCGAAGACGTGACTCCGCGCATGCGTGCGGGAGCCGTCAAATTCGGCCAACGCCAGCGATTGCTGGGAAGTAGCCGAATTTGTGAATCGGATTAACCCCATGAATGCGCCGTTGTCTACGGCGCCTGTCATTTTAGTAAATATCTCCTAAACCGTGTAGGTTTAGGAGATATTTCTTGCACCTACAGGTAAGCCTTAATCTAGGCTTACCTGTAGGTGCAAGTTGAAAAAGTGGGTTTACAACCACTTTAAAGAGCATAGTCACTATGGCCATCAGTGGCCTCTTTGGAAATAGGAAGGGGTTTTGTTTAAGTGACACAGAAGGGCACAGTAGGAGAACACACAACTCAAGTAGAAGGAATGGAGTGGGTCGGGACAGAGCAGACTTGCTCCATCGCAGCCAAGGCTGGCGTGAAGGGGGAGGTGAGGGAATTACTTTTATTTTCCACGTCCTTTTTTTTTCTTTCTTCTGCTGGGGGGGGGGGGGGGGGGCGTAGTATAGTTAAACTTTTGATAAGACAATTTTGTACCTAGTTCTTTTCTGTAATGTTCATTTGTGTCTTTTATGTACAATACTGAATGGAAATGTTTAAGTTTATAATAAAATAAAACATTTTGATTATAAAAAAAAAAACACACAAAAGGGGGCTCTGGAACGAAAGATGGATGTGTATAGTCCTACTAATAATATTGGTTCAAGTACGACTAACCAGAGGGTACCAACATAGCACACCCAAACTTAAGCGATGTCAGTAGAACTATAGGCAAAACTTTTTTTTCATTTTGGATAGAGCAAGTAAAGGTTCTAACCCCTGTCAGATTTTTTTTTTTTTCTTTTCGCCATTTGTCCCAATGCAGAGATTTTTCTTAGCTTCCTGTCCCATAGCCAAACAGATCACCAGAACTATTGACCCCTCTATTACTTTTCTGGGGACAAACCAAAATTTTGGGGTTTCCTTTACTTTCAGTAATAATGGTAAACAGGACAAATGGAGAGGGTGATCTCCGTAATTGGGGAATAGACAGCAAAAAAGCAGGCGTATCCAAAACCCCCCCAAAAAATTTGCATTTAGTTATACCCAAGGATAAGAAAGATGGGGAAAAAAGTGGCGACAAGGGCTGGAGGGGATCACAGCCAACCACGCCAACCCACCACTGCTCCTCATTGCCTGCTCCTGGACCAGAATTGGGGTACAATTAAAGTGGTTGTACACCCTGTACAACCACTTTTACCTACAGGTAAGCCTAGATTAAGGCTTACCTGTAGGTACTTGAAATATCTCCTAAACCTCCACGGTTTAGGAGATATTTACAATGGAGATGGGCTTCGGTTTCAGGTAAGTGACACATGGTAGCCCATTATGCTTTACCTTTGCAGGGAAATAAACCCATCAGGGTTTACTTCCTCTTTAAAAAAAAAATTATCCACAGGGCTATGGAATATACAAAAGAACATAGAAATATACAGTATATATATGTGTGTGTGTGTGTGTGTATATATATGTATATATATATATATTTGCATTTAAAACCGGCGCCGCTGACGTCACGCGCATGGGGTTAATCCCATTCACAAATTCGGCTAGGTCGCAGCATTCAACGACGTAGCTGAATTCGACGGCTCCTGCGCGCATGCGCGGAGTCACATCTTCGCCGCTCCGGCCAATCACAGCGCCGGAGCGGCGCTGTGATTGGCTGGAGCGGCGATACCCGGAAGTAACCTTCCGGCTATCGCCGCAGCGATGGCTGCGGCTGAAGAGGGAGACTAGGACGGCTTCGGGGGCCCCGATCTAAGATAAGTGATGCATAATGAGCTATTATGCTAGTCATATTAGCTCATTATGCCTTTCTCTTCCAGGTTGTTAGGGGAATTTTTTTTTTTTAAATATTGGGTTTACAGCCACTTTAAATAGAAGCGCTGATTTCATCTATCACACTAAAGCCGCCAGAATCGCCCACTGGGAAAGCCAAAAAAGGACCCAGTGAGGTCAACCACTTGTCTAACAAGGGGACAAGGGCCCAAATATCCCAGGAGGAACTATGACCATTGCACTAGCAAAGCTTAAAAGATTGGAGGTAGGGGGAGGAACTTGTAACTAGAAAATGTAGGTTTAAAACCTAAATCCCTTGGATGATAATACATATCTATTCCCCAATAAAGTGGAGATGTATGTAATAATGGGTATGTTTGGAATAGTTGCACATATATACCACAGCTTTAAAGTATCCCCCCTAATTCAGCATAATGGCATCAAAGTATAGAAAGAACATGTGAGATCTCACCTATTAAACTAAAAGTCCGCAGCCGCCGCGAGTAGATGTAATGTAACACTAACTAACCGCAAGCCGCCGTCTGCCTACCTGATCATTGCAGTGTTCAAAAGCCGCGCCTCCCGAGTCCTCGTCTGTGATGGGCGGAAAACTCAATTTCACAGCAGGCAGTGTTCAGCCTATCACGGACATCCTCGTCTGTTATGAGGATGAGCGGATGTCCATGGTAGGCGGAACACTGAATGCTGGGAAATTGAGTGTTCCGCCTATCACAGACGAGGAGGAGGCGCGGCTTTTGAATACTGGAATGGCCGCCGGTGTAGCAGTAAAATCCGTATCCCATGAAAATCTGCATCAGGTACGGGCACAGTGATTGAAGCATGGGCACAGTGAAGCACGGGCACAGTGAGGCACAGTTCAATTCAACTAAGAGTAACCAAGATTTTTTGTTGTTTTATTAGCTAAATCCAAATACAGTATTAATAATTTGGATGTTTAACAATCTTTGTTGCACACTGACTTTGCAGTTAGAGAAAGGGTTTGCCTTTGCAATTTTGTTTGTTGATGCACTTCAATTAATATAATTAAAAAAAAAATCGAATCGTAAATCAAGTTTTTTATAAAAAAATCGCTCATTTTTTTGGGGGGGAAAATCGCCCAGCCCTAGCATCAAGGCAATTAAACTTCTGGGATATTGATCTGGTCAGTAGCGGAGGGGGTTGTTTATCAGTTTCAGCTTCTTTGGTGTTCAGCATAGTCTCAAGAGCATGAAGGAGATTTCAGGAGACTGGCGGTTACTCTAGGAGAGCTGGACAGGGCCGTAGAAGGTCCTTTACCCATCAGCAGGACCGGTATATGCTCCTTTGTGCAAGGAGGAACAGGATAAGAACTGCCAGAGTCCTACAAAATGATCTCCAACAGGCCACTGATGTGAATGTCTCTGACCATACAATAGGAAACAGACTTCAGGCCCTTTGCTCACTGCCCGGCACCGTGGAGCTTGATTGGCATTTGCTGTTCAACACCAGAATTGGCAGGTCCGCCACTGGCGCCCTGTGCTTTTCAGAGATGAGAGCAACTTCACACTGAGCACATGTGACAGACGTGAAAGCGTCTACAGAAGCCGTGGAGAACCTTATGCTGCCTGTAACATTGTTTAGCATGACCGGTTTGGTGGTGGGTCAGTGATGGTCTGGGGAGGCATATCCATGGGGGGACTCTTAGACCTCTACAGGCTAGACAATGGCACCCTGACTGCCATTAGGTATCGAGATGAAATCCTTGAACCCATTATTGGACCCTATGCTGGTGCAGTGGGTTCTGGGTTCCTCCTGATACACGACAATGTCTGTCCTCATGTGGCAAGAGTATACAACCAGTTCCAGGAGGATGAAGGAATTGATACCATTTAATGGCCCCTGGGACATTATGTTATGGTCCACCCAATGCTGCCAGGTTGTGCACCTCAGTCTGTTCAGGAGCTTAGTGATGCCCTGGTCCAGATGTGGGAGGAAATGGGGAGGAAATACCCCAGGACACCATCCGTCGTCTCATTAGGAGCATGCCTCGAGGTGGGGGCCATACAAACTACTGAGTACCATTCTGAGTTGCTGCAATGAAATTTCATCAAAATGGACTAGCCTGCTGCATCATTTTTACACTTTGTTTTTCGGGGTGTCTTTGAAGTCAGCCCTCTGTAGGTTGATAATTTTCATTTCCATCAAACGATGTGGCATCCTTTTCGTTCCTAACACATTACCCAGTCCATATCCGGGTAGATATCCAGCATGCTATTTTTTCCCCATTGAGATCTGATGTGTTTTCAAAGTGTTCCTTGAATTTTTTTGAGCAGTGTATTAGGGCTGAAACAACTAATCGATTAATCGACAACTAATCGATTATGAAATTAATCGGCCAGTAACATAATGGGGTTAAAAAAAATAAAAATTGGCCCTTTATAGTTCAAAAAGAGCAAATAATCGCTACTGTAAATATTACTTTCACTGTTCAACAGTAAAAAAATGAACCCCTTACAGTAACGATTATTTGCTCTTTTTGTACTAATAAAGGGCTAATTTTAGTTGTTACGAAACGTCTTAGGCCTGGTTCACACCTATGTGTTTGTTTTTTTTTGCAGAAACGCATTACAGTTCCTTTAACATGGGACGCGTTCACATCTGTGCTTTTTCAGCTGCTGCGTATTTGGAAAGGATCAAATACTTTTTTCAACGCAAAACAGTGCTTTTTTTGGTTCAATATACTTCAATAGGGAAGCTGCAGAAAAGCATGTAATGCATTTTTGCAGCAATTTGTGTTTTTTAAAAAGCAAACTGCACAGGTTTATACTGAGTCTTATGCTGGCCACGCGGATCAATTTTCAGATGAGAATATTAATATGAAAAATCTTTGTACATTTGCAGAATGAAAGAACGTTGTTTGAAATTTTCACTTGCTTTTAAAATTCTGTTTTTAAAATTAATGTTTCTGAACGAAAACCACATACACTGTCTGAAAATTCCTTTGACCAAGAAGTTTTATATTTCTATTAATGATATCTGATATTTACCAGATTCACCCTCTAATAGTATATACAGTATATCTAATCTGTCTGTTATTCTCGGAGTGGATTAGAGATTTTGCTCCCTAACCATATAGTTGGTTATTTATATTTACCACTGCATAGAGATTATTATTAAGAATTGAACTTTTTCTTTAAAGAAAGGTGACCCCCTGACATGCCACATTTGGCATGTCATTTTTTTTGGGGGGGGGGGGGGCGGAAACCCTTTTTAGAGGGTTCCAGCTCCCACTTCCTTACTAGGTCGCCTCGGCAACCGGAAGTAAGTCACCTCTCCCCCCTCCTTCTCCGCAATCATCTGGGACACGTCCCAGGTGATTGCTCCGCCAATCACGGTGCGCAGCGCATCTCGTGCATGCGCAGTGCGTGCCTGGCTGTGAAGCCACAGCCGGGCGCCCACAGTGACAATGCCAGCGCCGCGGAGAGGAGGGGGAGACGAGCGGGGCTTCAGTCCCCCGCATCGCTGGACCCTGGAACAGGTAAGTGTCCGATTATTAAAAGTCAGCAGCTGCAGTATTTGTAACTATAATATATTTTTTTTTAGGCGGACCTCCGCTTTAAGAATAAATCGCCTTTTTTTTTTTTTTTCTTTAAACTTTACATATTAACAAAATGTATACGCCACACTTTTTTTAAGGTAATCAAAACAATAATCGGCCAACTAAGCGATTATGAAAATAATCATTAGTTGCAGCCCTACAGTGTATGCACACAAAGAGTACAAACGTGGTTTACTATATAGGGACATTACAGCACATTTTACCTTCTTAAAACATACAAACCAAATATAAATCTTTAATCAAATTAATCAGGAACATAGTGTGTGTGTGTGTATATGTGTAATAAATATATATATATATATATATATATATATATATATATAGTGTGTGTGTGTGTGTGTGTGTGTGTGTGTGTGTGTATATATATATATATATATATATATATATATGTGTGTGTGTGTGTGTGTGTGTGTGTGTGTGTGTATGTATATATATATATATATATATATATATATATATATATATATATATAAATAAAACAGTCCAATCCCTCCTAACCCCGCGCCTGTAATAGACAGAATGCGGGTCCAATGCTGGGATGTGTTCTGTCTATTACAGGCGCGGGGTTAGGAGGAGGCGGGGCTGTGTGCGAGAGCGATCAGAGCGGAGGAAAGTTCAATGTAAGCTGTTACAGCAGGCTATAGCGCTCGGTGATCCCGCGGCTCTCCTCTTCCTCCTGTCATGATCTGCCCGCATATGGGAGCACGGTGGGTCTGCAATTGGGAGCACAGGTGAGGCTGCATTGATGGGCCCAAGTGAGGCTGTGCTGAGGGGAACGGATAAAACATTTTAAGTGTCATTTCAGGAGATAATTTATGAGGGCGTGATTAGCGCCAAAATTAGGGGCGGGGCATGGTAGGGGTTGGGCGGGGCAACTGGTGGCGAGTAACCCTTGAGGCCTGACTAGTGGCTCAAGACTTGAAATTTTGAGCCCTGCGCTAGCAACCCCTAACACTGCCCAGATACAGCCTGACCTTTTCCAGAGGCCAAGGGCCAATTGGAATTCTTCCCGCAAATTTTACTCTGAGGGGAGACAAGAACCCCCACTGCCGCAATCCCATGAGGCAAGGGGGCCTTAAAACTTTTTCCCCCTTTTCCTTGCATTTGTGTGGGAAAAAAAAGGACATCCAAAAAATGGCCTGGTCATTAAGGGGGGTAAATCTTCCAGAGTTTAAGTGGTTAAACAATGGAGAAGTGTCAAGTAAATGGATCTGATGTAGAATAATCCCAGGTATGTTGAAAGGGTTTCAGTCAATTGGACATGGATTTCTCTTTAGTACAAGCAAACTGAAAGTTAAACAAACTCCTGGTCAATGTGTGCAAAAACCTTCAGATTTTACAAGGGTTGCTTTTGGGGAAAGATAAAATTGATAACTTTCCATGTTTGCCAGGCCTTGTACACAGCAAACATGGACCAACGTATATATGGGGACAAACCCAGAATATCTTTCTTTCTGATGCCCAAATTAACAAAGAACAAATTTAGAGCTGTGTGTGTCCAATTGTTCCCCATTGTCCCAAGGTTGAGAAGAGCTCACAAAGGAGGGTTAAAGCATAAAGCCTAGTACACACAGGTCATATATCGGGTGGTGTCATTCGGCCCATATGAACCGCAGCCAGTCCCACACTTCTGTCGAAGGGACATGACCGAAAAGGGTCTTCCGATCAGCAACCAATCAGCACTCTTGGCATTGCACCAGGCCTAAACATTCTGAGACAGGACAGGTTCATACAGAAGAGGAGGAAATAGAAATCAATTTAACTTTTTAAAATTGTATCAGACAAAATCGTGATATTTTTTAGTTTGATATTGGAAAGGAATATCAAAGGGTGTCTTCATGTTTCAAGGTATATATGTATGGATAAAGCATGAAAATATCCAAAAAAACGTTATCATGATAAAAGATCTTTAAAAGGGACTCTGCCATATTATCATTATATTATTGTTTGTTGTAATCGGTTTCCTTAGAAATATGCTTATTATAATGTAGGCATATCCAAGCAATTTATTTTTTTTTTTTGCGTATCAATATTTAATGATGAAATCATTTCTTTGTGCTAACATTTTCTGTTTAGATGCTGTTACTCCCAAAAAACATTAAACGCCACAGATTAAAAAGCTGCCAGATCCTCAGACATTTTAAGCCCTAATTAAATAAAACAATTAAATCTTTATAAATTATGAATTAGTATCCTATAAAGATTAGATATTATAGAAGATTTAGATTCTCAGTAAAAGAAGGGATTTACTAAACTGCATATTGGGATGATTGGATTATTGGCTGCAATACTGAGAACTCGCACTAGATGTAAGTGTACTTTTATACACATATATATGTGTGTGTGTGTGTGTATATGTATGTGTGTGTGTATATATATATATATATATTGTGAGGGGGTTAGCTCGGCAGCGGGTGTGTGTGACCCCCGGGATGGGCTCCCCACACAAAACAGGCCCAGCAAACGGAGGTTGTGGTTTTCAAAATCAAAAAAAGGTGCGGTTTATTTTCTATTTACAGTGACAAAACACAGCAAAGCAAAAGAAACATAACCAAAATAAATCCTGGTCAAGTTGACCTCTGACTAAACATACAGGTTTCCTAACTAACAACTGGGATCAGCCTAGTGCTGTCCTAGTCCCTAAGTCCCTGGTTTTAAATGTCCAAGCAAATAGCCACACAGGCTTTGTCTCACCGCACAGGGGTTCACTCTCCCTAGACAGTCCACACAGGTCTGGTTCCAGGCATGAGCTAACATCTAATGAAGCTGGGAGTTCTTATAGAGGCCTAAATGAGCTGACAAGCTTCAGCTGGTCTCATCAACTCCCTGTCTGCACGACGCCCAGCCCTCTCCCTAGAGGTATGAGTCATCCATGAGCCCACTAGCCTTATACAACTCTCCACCTAGTTGTATAAGTCGGCGTAAAGCCTGAATCTGGGCGAAATATATCTACCCCCCTGGATGCAACCAGGTGACTTTACCTTCCTGCTGTCACATACCCCCCCCTCTTGTTTTAACCTCGGGGTTGGAACACCAGCAATCAGGCATTCATGTACTCGAGACAAAGCATCCACATTCCCCATTTGAACGCCAGGGCGATGCTTTACTGTGAAGTTGAATTCCTGGAGGGCCAGGAACCACCTATTCACTCTTCTATTTGTTTCCTTGTTTTGAGCCATCCACTTTAACGGAGCGTGATCCGTAACCATGTCAAAGTGCCTACCTAGCAGGTAGTACCGAAGGGAATCTAGAGCCCACTTCACCGCTAAACACTCCTTTTCAACGGTGGCGTAATTTACCTCATGGGACTTCAACTTCCTGCTGAGGTAAATGACTGGGTGCTCTTCCCCGTTCCAGACCTGGGACAATACTGCTCCTAACCCCACATCTGACGCATCACTTTGTACGACAAAGTCTTTAGAGAAGTCGGGTGAGTACAACACTGGCTGGCTACATAAGGCTTGTTTCAAGAATTGGAATGCTGCCTCAGCCTCGGGGGTCCATTTAATCATGACCGACCCTTTCCCCTTCGTCAGGTTGGTTAGGGGCACAGCCTTAGAAGCAAAGTGGGGAATGAATCGCCGATAATACCCAGCGATTCCCAGAAAGGCTCGTACCTGCTTCTTGCTGTTGGGACGTGGCCAACTCTGGATGGCCTCGACTTTGTTGAGTTGGGGTTTTATTACTCCCCTCCCAATGGTGTACCCAAGATATTTGGCCTCCTCCTGCCCAATGGTACACTTCTTGGGGTTAGCCGTAAACCCCGCTTCCCGAACAGAGTCCAGGACTGTTTGCACTTTTGGCAGATGTGAAGCCCAATCTGTGCTATGGACAATTACGTCATCCAGGTAAGCCGCAGCATACTTCCGATGGGGCCTCAGCATCTGGTCCATTTTCCGCTGGAATGTGGCCGGCGCATTCTGTAACCCGAACGGCATTCTTTTATATTGGAACGCCCCGTCTGGGGTTACAAATGCGGTTTTCTCTTTGGCCGACTTGGCCAGGGGGATTTGCCAATACCCTTTTGTGAGGTCAAGAGTCGTCATGTATCGGGCTGTTCCCAGCCGGTCGATCAACTCATCTATACGTGGCATGGGGTAGGTGTCAAATTTTGTAACTTTGTTCAACTGACGAAAATCGTTACAAAATCGCCAGCTCCCATCCGGTTTAGGCACCAACACGATGGGACTAGACCAATCACTTTGGGACTCCTCTATCACCCCTAAGTTCAGCATTTTCTGTACTTCCTCCCGTATTGCCTCCCGTCGAGCCTCTGGGATCCGATAGGGTTTTAACTTCACCCTTTCACCGGGCGGGGTAATGATGTCATGCTCTACCCCAGATGTTTGTCCCGGCAGCTCAGAGAATACCTCCTTGTTGCGAAGCACAAACTCCTTAACCTCCTGTTGTTGGGGTTGTGACAAGGTGGCTGCTATTCCAACCTCAGGAATCACGCAACCAGTTTGAGCTGGTGACCAAGTGTCTGCGACTAGGGACTCTCTATCCCTCCAGGCTTTCAACAGATTAACGTGATAGATCTGTTCGGGCTTTCGCCTTCCTGGTTGTCTGACCTTGTAATTCACTTCGCTCACTTTTTCCATTATCTCGTAGGGGCCTTGCCATTTGGCAAGGAATTTACTTTCAACCGTAGGGACAAGTACCAATATCCTATCCCCCGGGGAAAAGGTACGGGTCTTGGCTCCACGGTTGTACACTCTCTGCTGTGCCAACTGCGCTTGGGCCAAATGTTCCTTCACGATGGGCATTACCTGTGCAATTCGATCTTGCATCAGGGCGACATGCTCAATCACACTCCTGTGGGGAGAACTCTCACTTTCCCAAGTTTCCTTGGCAATATCCAACAGCCCTCTTGGGTGTCTCCCATACAGTATCTCAAAGGGGGAGAATCCCGTAGAGGATTGGGGCACCTCCCTAATAGCAAACATCAAATAAGGAAGTAAACAGTCCCAATCCTTTCCATCTCTATCCACCACTTTCTTCAACATTTGTTTTAGGGTTTTGTTGAATCTTTCAACCAGCCCATCGGTTTGGGGGTGATACACAGACGTACGCAATTGCGTCACTTTGAACAATTTACACAGCTCTTTCATAACCCGGGACATAAAGGGTGTACCTTGGTCCGTAAGCAGTTCTTTACAAATACCCACCCGGCTAAACACAAGAGATAGCTCTTTGGCTATGGTTTTGGCCGAGGTATTTCGGAGAGGGATCGCTTCTGGATAACGGGTGGCATAGTCCATTATAACTAATATGTACTGGTGCCCCCTAGCGGACTTGATTATAGGACCTACCAAATCCATGGCGATCCTCTCAAACGGGACCTCAATGATGGGTAGAGGGACCAGCGGGCTACGGAAATGTGGCATCGGGGCCAACCTCTGACACACAGGGCAGGAGGAACAATAATTTTCTACGTCCTTCATCACCCCCGGCCAATAGAATCTCTGTAATACCCTCTCTCGGGTTTTCTCTGTCCCCAGATGACCTCCAAGAATGTGCCCATGGGCCAACTCCAACACCAACTTCCTGTAAGATTTGGGCACCACAAGCTGCTCAACGGTTTCTTCTGCCCTTTTTGCCACCCGATACAGTAGGTCCTTCTCTACGCTGAAGTATGGGTAAGTGCAGGTATTATCTGGGTTCACTAACTCGCCATCTATTTTCACTACGTTTTCCCGTGCCTTTATTAGGGCGGGGTCTTTCAACTGTTCTGTGGCAAAGTTTTCCCTGTGAACCTCAAGATCAGAAAACTCCACAGACGGTAGGTTTTCGTCTGAGGAGGTGGGCTCCTCTCCAGTTTCTTGAGTCTCCCCTGCCAATACTGATAAGGGAAATTCCGGAGAGTCCTCACCACTCTCAGGGGAGTTCTGGCTATCACATTCCTGGTACATAGGGGCACCAGTGAGGGGCTCAGGATCATCCCACAGTTCCCAGAACTTCGGAAAATCCCTTCCCACAATGGCGTCATGCGGTAACTGAGATACTAAGCCCACTGGATGAGAGAGGGTACCTTTGGGGGTCTCGAAACACACTGTAGTCACTGGATACTCTCGGGTGTCCCCATGCACACAAATAACAGCTACCTTGCTATTCCCAGAGACCTCTGTTTTAACTAACTCAGCCTTTATCAGGGTCACAAGGCTACCTGAATCCAGCAATACCACAACATTTCTACCATTAACACACATTTTGCATAAATGTTTCTCAGTTCCTCGAATGGCAGTGCATGCGACTGTCGCACACAGCGACTGACGTCTGCCCGTCAGAAAGTCACACTGCATGGGTTCCTCCACAACCGGGCAATTGGCTGCAATATGTCCAGCTTGCCGGCAGCGGTAGCAAACGATCCTTCTTGCCGCCTCTTGAGCCGCTGATTTCCCAGGCTGTTCTCGCCAAACTTGGGGTAGAGCTCCCACCCTCTCACTCTCTCCACCCTCACCCCTTGGAATCCTCTTATCCGCCCCTGGGGATGGTCTGGTCTTAGGGTGGAAAGTCCGAGTGTCTCTGGAAGAGGCCGTCAGGTTCTCTGTAGCCAAGTATTTCTCCACACGATCCACAAGACCATCGGCCGTCTCTGGGTCTCCATGGCTTACCCACTTTTGGATGGCAGTAGGAAGAGCTCTCAAAAACCGATCCATTACAACACGTTCCACAATCTTTGGTGCGGACAAAGTCTCTGGCTGTAGCCACTTTCTGCTCAGGTGAATGAGATCATACATTTGAGACCTGGGGGGTTTTCCAAGCTGGAAAGTCCAGTTATGCACACGCTGAGCCCGGACAGCCTGGGTGACACCCAGCCTTGCCAATATTTCAGCTTTTAGCATCACATAGTCTTTTGCTTGGTTAGGCTCTAGGTCATAGTAAGCTTTCTGCGATTCACCAGTTAACAGAGGAGCCACCAGTCCAGCCCACTGCTCCTCAGGCCACTTTTCTCTTTCAGTGGTCCTTTCAAATGTGGTCAAAAATACCTCTGGATCATCCTCTCCAGTCATTTTTGTCAATAAACGACTCACCCCAAAGGACGCGGTATTAGTGGGACGGCTTTCCTCACTGGTCTGCGGACGTTGCTGCATTACTGCTTCCATCTGTTGTTGTAGTCTCTGCTCTTGCTTCTGCAACAGGTCTATGAAGCGGGCCTCAGATTGCTGCTGGGCTCGTTGCTGAGCCTCCAGACTCTGTTGCAAAGTTGCGTTTGTCTGCTGCTGGGCTGCAAGGCTCCTTTGCAAACCTGCATTTGTCTGCTGTTGATTGGCATTTGCTAGAGCCAGCTGCTTCAGTATCTCCTCCATGCTGGCTTAAAAAAAAACTGCCACTGGTTCTCCACCAACTGTGAGGGGGTTAGCTCGGCAGCGGGTGTGTGTGACCCCCGGGATGGGCTCCCCACACAAAACAGGCCCAGCAAACGGAGGTTGTGGTTTTCAAAATCAAAAAAAGGTGCGGTTTATTTTCTATTTACAGTGACAAAACACAGCAAAGCAAAAGAAACATAACCAAAATAAATCCTGGTCAAGTTGACCTCTGACTAAACATACAGGTTTCCTAACTAACAACTGGGATCAGCCTAGTGCTGTCCTAGTCCCTAAGTCCCTGGTTTTAAATGTCCAAGCAAATAGCCACACAGGCTTTGTCTCACCGCACAGGGGTTCACTCTCCCTAGACAGTCCACACAGGTCTGGTTCCAGGCATGAGCTAACATCTAATGAAGCTGGGAGTTCTTATAGAGGCCTAAATGAGCTGACAAGCTTCAGCTGGTCTCATCAACTCCCTGTCTGCACGACGCCCAGCCCTCTCCCTAGAGGTATGAGTCATCCATGAGCCCACTAGCCTTATACAACTCTCCACCTAGTTGTATAAGTCGGCGTAAAGCCTGAATCTGGGCGAAATATATCTACCCCCCTGGATGCAACCAGGTGACTTTACCTTCCTGCTGTCACAATATATATATATATATATATATATTGTGACAGCAGGAAGGTAAAGTCACCTGGTTGCATCCAGGGGGGTAGATATATTTCTCCCAGATTCAGGCTTTATGCTGACTTATACAACTAGGGAGGGATTTGATGAAGCCCAGCTGAGGCTAGTGGGCTCATGGATGACTCATACCTCTAGGGAGAGGGCTGGGCGTCGTGCAGGCAGGGAGTTGATGAGACCAGCTGAAGCCTGTCAGTTCGTTTAAGGCCTCTATAAAAACTCCCAGCTTCATTAGATGTTAGCTCATGCCTGGACCCAGACCTGTGTGGACTGTCTAGGGAGAGTGAACCCCTGTGCGGTGAGGCAAAGCCTGTGTGGCTATTTGTTTGGACTTTTACTAAACCAGGGACTTAGGGACTAGGACAGCACCAGGCTGATCCCAGTTGTTAGTTTAGGAAACCTGCATGTTTAGTCAGAGGTCAAACTGACCAGGATTTATTTTGTTTATGTTTCTTTTTGGCTTTGCTGTGTTTTTGTCACTGTACATAGAGAAATAAACCGCACCTTTTGATTTTGAAAACCACAACCTCCGTCTGCTGGCCCTGTTTTTGTGTGGGGAGCCCAACCAGGGGGTCACACACACCCGCTACCGAGTTAACCCCCTCACAGTTGGTGGAGAACCAGTGGCAGTTTTTTTTAAGCCAGCATGGAGGAGATACTGAAACAGCTGGCTCTAGCAAATGCCAATCAACAGCAGACAAATGCAGGTTTGCAAAGGAGCCTTGCAGCCCAGCAGCAAGCTCATCAACAAGCCCAGCAGCAATCTGAGGCCCGCTTCATAGACCTGTTACAGAAGCAAGAGCAGAGACTACAACAAATGGAAGCAGTAATGCAGCAACGTCCGCAGACCAGTGAGGAAAGCCGTCCCACTAATACCGCGTCCTTTGGGGTGAGTCGTTTATTGACAAAAACGACTGGAGAGGATGATCCAGAGGTATTTTTGACCACATTTGAAAGGACTGCTGAAAGAGAAAAGTGGCCTGAGGAGCAGTGGGCTGGACTGGTGGCTCCTCTGTTAACTGGTGAATCGCAGAAGGCTTACTATGACCTAGAGCCTGACCAAGCAAAAGACTATGTGATGCTAAAAGCTGAAATATTGGCAAGGCTGGGTGTCACCCTGGCTGTCCGGGCTCAGCGTGTGCATAACTGGACTTTCCAGCTTGGAAAACCCCCCAGGTCTCAAATGTATGATCTCATTCACCTGAGCAGGAAGTGGCTACAGCCAGAGACTTTGTCCGCACCAGAGATTGTGGAACGTGTTGTAATGGATCGGTTTTTGAGAGCTCTTCCTACTGCCATCCAAAAGTGGGTAAGCCATGGAGACCCAGAGACGGCCGGTGGTCTTGTGGATCGTGTAGAGAAATACTTGGCTACAGAGAACCTGACGGCCTCTTCCAGAGACTCTCGGACTTTCCACCCTAAGACCAGACCATCCCCAGGGGCGGATAAGAGGATTCCAAGGGGTGAGGGTGGAGAGAGTGAGAGGGTGGGAGCTCTACCCAAAGTTTGGCGAGAACAGCCTGGGAAGTCAGGGGCTCAAGAGGCAGCCAAATGGATTGTTTGCTACCGCTGCCGGCAAGCGGGACATATTGCAGCAAATTGCCCGGTTGTGGAGGAACCCATGCAATGTGACTTTCTGATGGACAGACGTCAGTCGCTGTGTGCGACAGTCGCATGCACTGCCATTCGGGGAACTGAGAAACATTTATGCAAAATGTGTATTAATGGTAGAAATGTTGTGGTATTACTGGATTCAGGTAGCCTTGTGACCCTGATAAAGGCTGAATTAGTTAAAACAGAGGTCTCTGGGAATAGCAAGGTAGCTGTTATTTGTGTGCATGGGGACACCCGAGAGTATCCAGTGACTACAGTGTGTTTCGAGACCCCCAAAGGTACCCTCTCTCATCCAGTGGGGTTAGTATCTCAATTACCGCATGATGCCATTGTGGGAAGGGATTTTCCGAAGTTCTGGGAACTGTGGGATGATCCTGAGCCCCCCACTGGTGCCCCTATGTACCAGGAATGTGATAGCCAGAACTCCTCTGAGAGTGGTGAGGACTCTCCAGAATTTCCCTTGTCAGTATTGGCAGGGGAGACTCAAGAAACTGGAGAGGAGCCCACCTCCTCAGACGAAAACCTACCGTCTGTGGAGTTTTCTGATCTGGAGGTTCACAGGGAAAATTTTGCCGCAGAACAGTTAAAAGACCCCGCCCTAATAAAGGCACGGGAAAACGTAGTGGAAATAGATGGCGAGTTAGTGAACCCAGATAATACCTGCACTTACCCATACTTCAGCGTAGAGAAGGACCTACTGTATCGGGTGGCAAAAAGGGCAGAAGAAACCGTTGAGCAGCTTGTGGTGCCCAAACCTTACAGGAAGTTGGTGTTGGAGTTGGCCCATGGGCACATTCTTGGAGGTCATCTGGGGACAGAGAAAACCCGAGAGAGGGTATTACAGAGATTCTATTGGCCTGGGGTGATGAAGGACATAGAAAATTATTGTTCCTCCTGCCCTGTGTGTCAGAGGTCGGCCCCGATGCCACATTTCCGTAGCCCGCTGGTCCCTCTACCCATCATTGAGGTCCCGTTTGAGAGAATCGCAATGGATTTGGTAGGTCCTATAATCAAGTCCGCTAGGGGGCACCAGTACATATTAGTTATAATGGACTATGCCACCCGTTATCCAGAAGCGATCCCTCTCCGAAATACCTCGGCCAAAACCATAGCCAAAGAGCTATCTCTTGTTTTTAGCCGGGTGGGTATTTGTAAAGAACTGCTTACGGACCAAGGTACACCCTTTATGTCCCGGGTTATGAAAGAGCTGTGTAAATTGTTCAAAGTGACGCAATTGCGTACATCTGTGTATCACCCCCAAACCGATGGGCTGGTTGAAAGATTCAACAAAACCCTAAAACAAATGTTGAAGAAAGTGGTGGATAGAGATGGAAAGGATTGGGACTGTCTACTTCCTTATTTGATGTTTGCTATTAGGGAGGTGCCCCAATCCTCTACGGGATTCTCCCCCTTTGAGTTACTGTATGGGAGACACCCAAGAGGGCTGTTGGATATTGCCAAGGAAACTTGGGAAAGTGAGAGTTCTCCCCACAGGAGTGTGATTGAGCATGTCGCCCTGATGCAAGATCGAATTGCACAGGTAATGCCCATCGTGAAGGAACATTTGGCCCAAGCGCAGTTGGCACAGCAGAGAGTGTACAACCGTGGAGCAAAGACCCGTACCTTTTCCCCGGGGGATAGGATATTGGTACTTGTCCCTACGGTTGAAAGTAAATTCCTTGCCAAATGGCAAGGCCCCTACGAGATAATGGAAAAAGTGAGCGAAGTGAATTACAAGGTCAGACAACCAGGAAGGCGAAAGCCCGAACAGATATATCACGTTAATCTGTTGAAAGCCTGGAGGGATAGAGAGTCCCTAGTCGCAGAAACTTGGTCACCAGCTCAAACTGGTTGCGTGATTCCGGAGGTTGGAATAGCAGCCACCTTGTCACAACCCCAACAACAGGAGGTTAAGGAGTTTGTGCTTCGCAACAAGGAGGTGTTCTCTGAGCTGCCGGGACAAACATCTGGGGTAGAGCATGATATTATTACCCCGCCCGGTGAAAGGGTGAAGTTAAAACCCTATCGGATCCCAGAGGCCCGACGGGAGGCAATACGGGAGGAAGTACAGAAAATGCTGAACTTAGGGGTGATAGAGGAGTCCCAAAGTGATTGGTCTAGTCCCATTGTGTTGGTGCCTAAACCGGATGGGAGTTGGCGATTTTGTAACGATTTTCGTCAGTCAGTCAAAATTTGACACCTACCCCATGCCACGTATAGATGAGTTGATCGACCGGCTGGGAACAGCCCGATACATGACGACTCTTGACCTCACAAAAGGGTATTGGCAAATTCCCCTGGCCAAGTCGGCCAAAGAGAAAACCGCATTTGTAACCCCAGACGGGGCGTTCCAATATAAGAGAATGCCGTTCGGGTTACAGAATGCGCCGGCCACATTCCAGCGGAAAATGGACCAGATACTGAGGCCCCATCGGAAGTATGCTGCGGCTTACCTGGATGACGTAATTGTCCATAGCACAGATTGGGCCTCACATCTGCCAAAAGTGCAAGCAGTCCTAGACTCTATCCGGGAAGCCGGGTTTACGGCTAACCCCAAGAAGTGTACCATTGGGCAGGAGGAGGCCAAATATCTTGGGTACACCATTGGCAGGGGAGTGATAAAACCCCAACTCAACAAAGTCGAGGCCATCCAGAGTTGGCCACGTCCCAACAGCAAGAAGCAGGTACGGGCCTTTCTGGGAATCGCGGGTTATTATCGGCGCTTCATTCCCCACTTTGCTTCTAAGGCTGTGCCCCTAACCAACCTGACGAAAGGGAAAGGGTCGGTCATGATTAAATGGACCCCCGAGGCTGAGGCAGCATTCCAATTCTTGAAACAAGCCTTATGTAGCCAGCCAGTGTTGTACTCACCCGACTTCTCTAAAGACTTTGTCGTACAAAGTGATGCGTCAGATGTGGGGTTAGGAGCAGTATTGTCCCAGGTCTGGAACGGGGAAGAGCACCCAGTCATTTACCTCAGCAGGAAGTTGAAGTCCCATGAGGTAAATTACGCCACGGTTGAAAAGGAGTGTTTAGCGGTGAAGTGGGCTCTAGATTCCCTTCGGTACTATCTGCTAGGTAGGCACTTTGACATGGTTACGGATCACGCTCCGTTAAAGTGGATGGCTCAAAACAAGGAGACAAATAGAAGAGTGAATAGGTGGTTCCTGGCCCTACAGGAATTCAACTTCACAGTAAAGCATCGCCCTGGCGTTCAAATGGGGAATGTGGATGCTTTGTCTCGAGTACATGAATGCCTGATTGCTGGTGTTCCAACCCCAAGGTTAAAACAAGAGGGGGGGGTATGTGACAGCAGGAAGGTAAAGTCACCTGGTTGCATCCAGGGGGGTAGATATATTTCTCCCAGATTCAGGCTTTATGCTGACTTATACAACTAGGGAGGGAGTTGATGAAGCCCAGCTGAGGCTAGTGGGCTCATGGATGACTCATACCTCTAGGGAGAGGGCTGGGCGTCGTGCAGGCAGGGAGTTGATGAGACCAGCTGAAGCCTGTCAGTTCGTTTAAGGCCTCTATAAAAACTCCCAGCTTCATTAGATGTTAGCTCATGCCTGGACCCAGACCTGTGTGGACTGTCTAGGGAGAGTGAACCCCTGTGCGGTGAGGCAAAGCCTGTGTGGCTATTTGTTTGGACTTTTACTAAACCAGGGACTTAGGGACTAGGACAGCACCAGGCTGATCCCAGTTGTTAGTTTAGGAAACCTGCATGTTTAGTCAGAGGTCAAACTGACCAGGATTTATTTTGTTTATGTTTCTTTTTGGCTTTGCTGTGTTTTTGTCACTGTACATAGAGAAATAAACCGCACCTTTTGATTTTGAAAACCACAACCTCCGTCTGCTGGCCCTGTTTTTGTGTGGGGAGCCCAACCAGGGGGTCACACACACCCGCTACCGAGTTAACCCCCTCACAATATATATATATAATGTTAATGACTCTGTTTCACAAAATATGTTCTTCTTTCCTGCAGTGCTTGATACAATGTTGCAAGAAGCAGTTGCTAAAGTTTAACTGTTCACTTGCTGATATAAATGCAGCTGTACAACAGGATCATAGTAAACTATACAGAATTTATGCAAAAATTACATTTGACCTGTTTTTGATGGGAATATGGGTAGAATTATTATTTCTCATGGGGTTTATGGGAGGAATATCATGTTGACTCCTGACAATGAACATATTTAACCCATTATTGATGGTAATATGCATATAATTATTTTTTTATATAGGGATTATGGGTGTAATATTGGTTATAAATATATATAGGAACCTATGTAACCCATTTCTGATAAGAATATGCATATAATTATTTTTTTACATGGGGATTATGGGTGGAATATTGGTTATAAATATACATAGGAACCTATTTCACCCATTTCTGATAAAAATATACATATAATTCGTTTTCTACATTGGCAATATGGGTGGAATATTGTTTATAAATATACATAGGAACCAATTTCACCCATTTCTCATAAGAATATGCATATAATATTTTTTTTATATGGGGATTATGGGTGGAATATTGGTTCTAAATATACATAGGAATAAATTAAACCCATTTCTGATATGAATATGCATATAATATTTTTTTTACATGGTGATTATGGGTGGAATATTGGTTCTAAATATACATGGGGAACGCTTTAAATTCCTTTACAGGTTACCACTTTAGGTTTACACAGGACGTCCGGTGCTATAATTACTGTCTGTGATCAGACGTTCGTAGTGATACCTCAGATGTGTTGATCGTTGCTTGCGTGTGTACAGGGCCGACGCGTGCATTTGACTTTGCGCATGAGCATGGGGTGCTTTAAAAATGTTATTCATTATTTGTTTTTCTTTTACACTGTCGCTTAAAATTTAATTTCAATTTTTTTACCACTTTTATTGCTGTCACAAAGAATGTAAACATACCATGTGACAATAATATGCAGCGACAGATACTCTTTTTGGAGACCCCAGAACTCTCCTCTGCCCTTTAAAAGCATTTGATCCCACCAAAAGGCGGACAGAGTTATTCCGGTCTTTGTGATCAGCCTTTGGAAGCGTTGGCTGGTCGATCGAGTTTCAGGACAGCCCCAAAAGGCAAAGGGAGGGGAGGCATGTCCCCTCCTGCTGCTTGTAAAAGCAATCAAGTGGCTAGTTATCCGCTTGGATTGCTTTTAAAAGAGATTTGACCGTTGGCTCTAAACCTTGCTACTTGCCCGCAGCAGGCTAACTGTAAAATTAAAAATTATTGCCTGGCGCCCAGAACTGCATGTCCTGTGTGTCGGGTGATAGAAATTGAAGTTCCCTGCAAACAATACATTTGACCGGACTTTGATACGAACATGGGTACATATACTTTTATATATGGGGATTATGGATGGAAATCTCATGCTTAAAGGGGTTGTAAGCCCTCGAGCTTTGCATTCTATGCATTAAGGTGAAAAACTTTCTGTGATGCAGCTGCCCCCCAGAGCCCCCCTTTTACTTACCTGGACTCGGTCTTTCCAGCGACGGGGACCATCACACCAGCTCCAGCCGGTGTCGGTCATAAATGGATAGATTGATAGCAGCGCAGCCATTGGCTCCCACTGTTAATCAAATCCAATGACGCTAGAGCCAGGGGACGTTGTCGAGTCCTGCTGTCTGACAATGGACGCAGCATCAGGAAATGGGAGCGCGCCCACACGAGTGTGCCGAGAGGAGAGCGCTTCTCCAACGTGGCACTCGAGAAGAGGGGGGGGGAGCCAGGAGCGCCACTGAAGGACCCAAGAAGAGGAGGATCGGGACCACTCTTTGCAAAACCAACTGCATATAGGAGGTAAGTATGACATGTGTTTTTTTTCTTTTAAACAAATTTTTAGACATCCTTTAAACTCATCAAACAATATAGTTAACCTGTTTCTGAAAAGATTATGTGTATATTTGTTTTTCTGCATTGGGATTATGGGTGGAATATCGGGGTTACACTTGACAAGAAACATATATTTTTTTTAAATATTTTTATTTAAAGGTAAGCAAATTGTACAAAATAGTTTGGCATCACAATTGTCAACCTACATCATATAAATGTTATAAAGGTCTACGTACGTTAATGAGACAACCGGTAAGGTTCCTTTACGGTGTTATGAGAGAGCAGGAGACTGTAGTCCAAAGACTCCACAACAGCACATCCTGCATTTCAACCTGAAGTTTTATAGGACATATGTATACCATTAAATGAGATTGATAGAGAAAAAGTAACATAACCTAACGGGTAAAGCAAACTGAATCCCTATTGGCAGGTACCGAGCCATTGTAATTCAGCGGACTATGCCTAAACAGTGTGTCCCTAGTAGGGTGTGGCTCTCCGTCCGGGATTCCCAGGAACGGTACCAAAGGATTATGCAAGCTGAGGGAATTTTATCTGTAATGGGAGAAAGGGAAGGAGTGGGCGACACCAATGGTGTCGGTGGGGAATAGAAGGGTAAAGGGCGAACAGTAGAGGGGAAATGAGAGTGGAGGTGGGGGCGAGAAGCTGTGGCGAGGTCGACGGCCCTAGGTATCAAATTTTCCAGAGACGAGTTACTCAGATGTAGAACTTATATTCGTCCGAGAATCGGAACAGATCCCAATGTGTCCAGCGAGTGTTGTTTTCCTCCTCCCTTTCCCCTAAGGCAGCTGTAAGATGTTCCATCCACTGTATATCGCACACCCTCGCAAACCACTGTGACACCACAGTATTGTTGCTTCCACATACTGGGAACACACGCCCTAGCTGCATTCAAGGTGGTTCAATAGGGATTTGTGATATCGCTTACAAGACATGGGAGTCAGATTTAGAAGTATTGCTGTAGGTTTATCCTGGAGGGAGACCTCAGTAATCTTGTGGATGATCTGCAGGACTTTTCTCCAGAAAAGGGACAGCTCTGAACATTCCCAGAAAATGTGAAGTAATGTGCCAGTCTGGGTGCCACATCTCCAACACAGGGGACTATGACCTGTAAAAATTTATGCCAATACTGATGGGGTTCTGTACCAGCGCGTCAAAATCTTGTATGGGATCTCCTGGAATTTGCTACACAGGGGATGACTTATGTGCAAAAAAGAGGATACGATTCTTTTGATACACAGTAAATGTGGTGTTAAGATCTCTCTCCCATTTCCTCAGATACGGGGGGTCATGTTGAGATGTGTGGGCAAGTAGGATGTTATAAGAGTAGGAAAAGGATTTCCGTATAGGTTCCTCTTTCCAGGCACAAATATTCAAAGGAAGTAGGCTGTCTGCGGAAACAAACATTGTCAGGAAGGGATTGGAGGAAGTGTGATAGTTGAGAAATCTTCCACCTGCCAAAAATGGAGTTAAGGACAGGATAAAGGCCTGAGGGGTCAGACCATTCAGAGGGGCCAAGAAAAAAAGAGGCTATAACAAAGTTCTAGTTAGGTTAGAGCCAGAAGTACTTGTCAGAAATACTTGGAATCAAGTCCGGGTGACCAATTATGCGCGTTAATGGAGAAGGAAAACTGTCCGTCTTTGCTATCCTGAAATATCTATGAAGCGCCTGTAAAATGGTCTTGATCAGTGGGTGTGGGGAGGAAAATCTGGCGAACCGAGTCCAACTCCAGGGTAAGCATACTAAGGGAATCGCCACTGTTTCCTGTTCCAGGCGGACCCATAGTTTATGGGTTGCATGTCTGCACCAGTCCACCACTCTGCTCATGTGGACTGCTGGTGCGGTAAAGGGCTGGGTCGGGGAGGCCAACCCAACCCCTGAGTTTTGGACGCTGTAGTAGCAATCTCTTAAGCCGCGAGGGCTTGCCCTGCCAAACGTAGTTGATGAAAATTGTCCGTATCTAACGAAAGAAGCTCTGCGGAATCCAAACTGGCAGCACTTGTAAGAGGTAAAGCAGCCTTGGCATGATATTCATCTTTTCGTCATTACATCTACCAAACAAGGAAACTGCCAAGCTCTTACATCTGTCTAAGTCTGAGGAAAAGATGTTCAGAAGTGGCTGTAAGTTCAGTTGGTAGATGAGATGTAGGTTAGAAAGGATTTTAGTGGCCAGGTATTGAATAGCCTGGGGAGGCCATCGGAAGGGAAAGTTGGCACTAGTGTTTGCTCCATCGCACATTTTTTGTGAGAATTTATGGCAAGAAAAGATTGAGAGCAGTTTTCTCTATTTTTGTGACGGGAACATTTTTGGTAATCGCAATCATCTGTATGCAATTACGACGTGCAAAAATCCACGCATGCTCAGAATCAAGCAGAAGAGCCGGACTGCCTATTTAACTTCATTGATCTCGACCCGTCATACGTGTTGTACGTCACCGTGTTCTTGACGTTCGGAATTTCAGACAAGATTTATGTGACCGTGTGTATGCAACACAAGTTTGAGCCAACATTCTGTTGGAAAAAAATCCACGTTTTTTTTGTTGGATTTTCCGATCGTGTGTACGCGGCATAAGGGTAGATTTATTTTTTTACATAGGGATTATGGGTGCAATATGATGGTTACACATGGCAAGGAACACGTTTGACCTGCCTCCTATAAAAAAAGGGGTGTAAATATTTTATACATGGGAATTTTTCTCGTCGTGATTAATGCCGTTTTTCCCGTCTGGAAAAATGACAAAAAGCCCACACACGGTCTTTTTTCTTGTTAAAAAAAAAGTCATTTTTCCAGACGGGAAAAATGATCGTGTGTACGCGGCATAAGTGCTATTTTGGGTCATCTGTGAACGGTTTGTTCGTCCTCTTATGAACACACATTGTTTAGGGCTACATTTTGGGCTGGTAAGCCCTTCCAAACGGGTAGCTGGGGGTTTGATGGTAGGGGATGTTGTTATTTCCTCTTCCGCGTTCAGTATTTGGATTTGGCGATCTAAGACGGACCAGTGTGGCAAGGGTGTGTTAGTGCAGCTGTTTTGGGGTAATGCCCCCCTTTTTTGTCCAGTGCTTGCCTTGGAACAGTTCTTTCTGGTGCGAATGCGGACTGGTGGTGCACTGTTCATGCATTCGAACGGCTCGCATTTATCTAAATTTCAATTTGTAGCAGTCTTCCGTGCTTGTTTGGCGGCCGCTGGGCAAAACCCGCTTGAGTATGCTTCTCACTCTTTTCGGATTGGAGCGGCGACAGAGGCCTCCCGGTGGGGATTCGATGAGAGAGTTGATAGGCGCATTGGTAGATGGGAGTCCAACCGATTCCGCTCTTATGTCAGGCCGCACTTGCTATAGACCAGGGGTGTCCAAACTTTTTTCAGAGGGCCAGATTTGATGAAGTGAACATGCGTGAGGGCCGACCATTTTGCCTGAGAATTCTCTGAACCATTAAAATTCAGTCTAAGTGTTCGTCCGAGCACTAATACACTGCCCAACAAGAATTCTCTTGCCTTTGTGGCTGTGTGTGATGAAGAGATGCGCTTGGGCGTGTTATTTGGATATATATATATATATATATATATATATATATATATATATATATATATATACTGTATATATATATATATATATATATATACTGTATATATATATATATATATATATATATACTGTATATCTTTTGCGGCCCCAACGAATCCCTGAGTGCCGCTCAGGACTAAGGATGAGCTTGGGTGTGTTATTTGGATATACTGTATTTATTGGCGTATAACATGCACAGGCGCATAAAGTGCACCTTCACTTTAAGAAGGAAGTTTCAGGAATTTCTTTGTTTTTTAAATAAAGAAATGTGAAGCAAAATAAGGGTCAGTGCCCATCAATGCCGCTTAATCAGTGTCCATCTGCAGCCTCACCATTGCAATGAATGCAGCCTCACATGTGCCATGAATGCAGCCTCCCCATTGCCATCAGTGCAGCCTGATCGATGCCCATCTGCAGCCTCGGAGGGGACAGGGAGGGGGGCGGGACATTCTCCAACAGATTACATATAGGAGAGTCTCCTGTTTACACGGCGGCCTCTTTGATGCAAAGTCCTGCGTACTATGATAAACAAAACAGTCAAACAGTCGTCTGAGGCAGTGCCGATAAATACAGTGTGCGTGTGTGTGTATATATATATATGTGTGTGTGTGTGTGTGTGTGTGTGTATGTGTAATAAATATATATATATATATATACAAATTACCAGGGGGGCCACATTAAACCAGAACGCGGGCCGCAATTGGCCCGCGGGCCAGACTTTGGACATGCCTGCTATAGACTATTTTAGGCACGTGAGTTTTTCCTTCTACTGTTTTGCTGTTTGTGTTCATTTCTTTTACCCTCGGAATGCACTGTGAGCATGTTTTCTTTTCAGGTGCCCCGGAATGCCTCGTCTGGATCCTGGGGCATTCCTTTGTGTTTTGGGGGTCCAGGAGGGTGGAGGTTAGACCCAATGGCAGGCAGTTAGGGGTACCTCATGCTCAGGGCACCGTCCGTTGGATTGGGGTCCCGGGTATGCTATGGGGCCGGTGGTACAGGAGGTTACCCATTTTGCCATGTTGGATAGGGCCCCCGATATTTTGATTCTCCATGTAGGGGACAATGATTTGGGCAACGTCTCCAGTAGAGAGCTTATCAGGGACGTGAAGTTTGATTTTCTTAGACTTTGAACTGCGTTCCCGGACATGATCATAGTCTGGTCAGATGTCGTGGCTCGTACGTCTTGGCGGATGGCTCGATCAGTCGAAAAACCTAATAAGGCACGGGTCAAGGTGAATAAAGAAGTGGGGAAATTTATTGTTCGGAATGGGGGTTTGGTTATTGGCCACTTGGATTTGGAGTCTGACATCTGACAGTTTCTTAGAGGCGATGGTGTCCACCTGAATGCGGTGCTACTGATCTGTGGCTGTTAGGTTTGGAGGATGGGTTACATCGGGCTTTTCGGGCGTGGAGGGGCGTACAAGTGTAAGGCCTTACACTTGTGGCACTGTGGCGGTTGGGGTCCTTGACAGAGGCCTATTTATGGTTATTGGGAAAACAGTGGGGATCCATCGGAGGTATGGGGTCCTCGCGTGTGTACGGTACAATGAATATTAGGTTGACAGGTGGGTGTCTGAGGTCAGCTGGTTTACTCTCTGAGCCGGTGTTTGTGGCTACGGTCACAGCTCAGCTATCTGGTGCCTCAGACACATAATAAATTTGGCAAGGTGGCACCGTCAGGGACCTCTAATCTTGATAGTTATGTATGGTTAGGTTATGTTTTTATATAGAAAATGTATGTTTAATAAAAGGCCGTGTTCGGCCATTTAACTCCATAGATGTTGCTTGGTCATTTCCTGATAAGCAGAAGGGGGCCAGAAAATGTTATAGGTATGGCAGTTTTAGGTGAGCTGTTACCGACCCTAGTCATGGAAATGAGAGGGAATATAGAGAATCAATATATATTTATTCCACTTAAAAATGTATAAAGAAAGGTCAAATATGTTCCTTTTCAAATGTAACTATGGTGTTCCACCAATAATTCGAATGTAAAACAATAATTAAACCTATGTTTATATCAGAAATGGGTTGAAAATATGACTTTGGATGTTTAACAATTATATTTCACCCATAATCCCCATGCATAAAAATATTTATACCCATATTCTTATCATAAACAAGTTTAAAATGTTTGGTATGTGTAATCATGGTATTCCGCCCAAAAACCACATGTAGAAAATTAATTATAACCATATTCTTATTAGAAACAGATTAAATATATTTAATGATATGTTTAACTATGATATTCCATCCATAAGCCCCATAAAGAACAATAATTATACACATATTCCTATCAGAAACAGATCAAATGCATTATGTAGGATGTGTAACTATGATATTCCACCAATAATTACCGTATTTATTGGCGTATAACACGCACCTCAAGTTTAGGAGGGAAGTTTAAGGAAAAAAAATTACTTTTAAATGCCCATCAATGCAGTGTCAGTGCAGCCTTGCCCCAGTGTCCATTGCAGCCTTGTCAGTGCAGCCTTGCCCCAGTGTCCATTGCAGCCTTGCCCCAGTGCAGCCTTGCCCCCAGTGTCCATTGCGGCCTTGCCCCCAGTGTCCATTGCAGCCTTGCCCGAATTTAAAATTGGCGCCGCTGAATCTGAGCGGAGCAAACGCTGCCGAGATCGCAGGGACTGGGCGTTGCCGAGATACACATAGCCGAGTGTACTCGGCTCCGCTCACAGTTACGCCCAGTTACGCCCTATGATGGACATAACACAGGTCCAATGGCGGGACTGGGCGTGACTGTGAGCAAAGCCGAGAAGAGCCGAGTACACTCGGCTATGTGTATCTCGGCGGCGATCGCTCCACTCACAATCAGCGGGGATCGGTAGGGATCGGCGTATAACACGCACCCACGATTTTCCCCTGGTTTTAAGGGGAAAAAAGTGCGTGTTATACGCCGATAAATACGGTATATGCATATTCTTAGTTGAAATTGGTTTAATATTTTCCTAGGTATGTTTAACTACAATATTCCACCCATAATCCCCATGTAGAAATAAAAATGAATATTCTTATCAGAAATGGGTGAAATGGGTTCCTATGTATATTTATAACCAATATTCCACCCATAATCCCCATGTAGAAAAATAATTATATGTATATTCTAGGGGTGTGGAAATTAACGATTAATTGTTCGATTAATCGTTAATTTCTTTGATCGATCAAAAAATTTTTGATCAATGACGATCCGCGGAGTGAGCTCCGCGGTCTCGTCCATAGGAAAGGCCGCGGCTTCGGCCAAGCTCCGGAGCGCGGCGGCCATCTTGGTCCACCCTGCGGCAGCCTAGTAGCGGCGCGTACGGGGGAGATGCGGACATTATAGTATGGGGGGGAGATGGGGACATTACGGGGGAGATGCGGACATTACGGGGGAGATGCGGACATTACGGGGGAGATGCGGACATTACGGGGGAGATGCGGACATTACGGGGGAGATGCGGACATTACGGGGGAGATGCGGACATTACAGTATGGGGGGGAGATGCGGACATTACAGTATGGGGGGGAGATGGGGACATTACAGTATGGGGGGGAGATGGGGACATTACGGGGGAGATGGGGACATTACGGGGGAGATGGGGACATTACGGTATGGGGGCACATGTGGGCATTGCAGTATGGGGGGGGGATGTGGACATTACGAGGGAGATGTGGACATTACAGAATGGGGGGAGATGTGGACAACTAACAAACTAACTTTCTACGTTTTTCTTAAAGTTTAATAAAAAAAAATTCTTGTAAAAACTGTATGTGCGTTAGTCGATTAATCGATTTAAAAAAAAAACGATTAATCGAACACAAAAATTTTAATCAGTAACAGCCCTAGTATATTCTTATCAGAAATGGATAAAATAGGTTCCTATGTATATTTATAAACAATATTCCACTAGGGTTGTCCGTCCCGATACCAATACTAGTATCGGTATGGGTACTGATACCGAGCATTTGCCTGAGTACTTGTACTCGGGCAAATGTTCCCGATGCCTGATCCAATTTTTGTACAGTCAGCGGTGATCGTGTGTGGGGGTGTTACAAGCACCGATCACCGCTGTATAGATTTAAAAGATTGACAGCTGTTTCTCCCCTTCTCTCTCCCCCCGCGCGGCTTTCAGTTGCTTTAAAATCAGCGGTGATCGGTGCTTGTAACTCCCCCACACACGATCACCGCTGATTGTCCCCGTATCCTCCTCCAGCCCCCTCCGTTTTGCTGCTGTCTCCCTTCCTCAGTGTCCCCCTCCATGCTGCTCTCTCCGTCCATGCCGCCGTTCCCCTTCACCTCCATGCCGCCGTTCCCCTTCACCTCCA
The DNA here is from genome assembly GCA_029206835.1 of Rana muscosa. NCBI lineage: Eukaryota > Metazoa > Chordata > Amphibia > Anura > Ranidae > Rana > Rana muscosa. Next base: position 11,047,527 of record CM055119.1, on the reverse strand, counting down.
TGCCGCCGGTCCCCTCTGTGGCCCCCTCCATGCCGCTGTTCCCCTTCATGCTGCCGCCCCCCTCTGTGTCCCCCTTAAAAAATAAAGCATTGTAAAAAATAAATTGTAAAAAATAACAAAAAACAAAACAAAATACTGACACATGAGATTAAAAAAAAGTATCGGTATTCGGTATCGGCGAGTACTTGAAAAAAAGTATCGGTACTTGTACTCAGTCTTTAAAAAGTGGTATCGGGACAACCCTATATTCCACCCATAATCCCCAATGTAAAAAAATAATTACCGTATATACTCGAGTATAAGCCGACCTGAATATAACCCGAGGTACCCAATTTTACCACAAAAAAACTGGGAAAACGTATTGACTCGAGTATAAGCCTAGGGTGTCAATCTGCATGCCTCACTGTGCCTCACTGTGTCCATGTGCATGCCTCACTGTGCCCATGCCTCACTGTGCCCATGACTAGACTTACATTTAACATGGGAGTCTATTGAAGGGGTGCCCGACTTTGAAAAATCAATGCTCCCCGGCCGTAGGTCCCCCGGACAACAAACTTTGCACACTTGTAGAGGAAGAGTGGGGCTATGTGTGTGCCAAGCTTGGGGTCCTATGGCCAGCCAGTATCGGGTCCCCAAAGTCTGGGAGATCCGGTGCAAAAAGGTGACTCGAGTATAAGCCGAGGGGGGCATTTTCAGCACAAAAAAATGTGCTGAAAAACTCGACTTATACTCGAGTATAGACGGTATATGCATATTGATATCAGAAATAGGTTTAATATATTCCTATGTATATTTAATTACAATATTCCACCCATAATCCCCATGTAGAAAAATAATTATATGCATATTTTTATCGGAAATGGGTGAAATGGGTTCCTATGTATATTTAGAACCAATATTCCACCCATAATCCCCATGTAAAAAAATTATATGCATATTTATATCAGAAATGGGTTCAATTTATTCCTATGTATATTTATAAACAATATTGCAACCATAATCCCCATGTAGAAAAATAATTCTATGCATATCATCAGTAATGGGTTAAATATGCTCATTGTCAGGAGTTAACATGATATTCCTTCCATAAACCCCATGAGAAATAATAATTCTACCCATATTCCCATCAAAAACAGGTCAAATGTAAGTTTCTCTTATCATCCATGGACCGACATGGCGGCTCTTAATCACTGAACGTGTGGGTATATGTCCCTGCTTGCAGGAGAAGACCTAGGCAGAATGTTAAATGTTAAAACATTCTAGTACAAACCAGAGCTGAACAGCCCCGCCCAGGGGGGCGGTCCCTCCGGACATTACCCTCCCACCTACAGCTAGCAGACTTCACTTCACTTTTTTTCTGCCTAGCAGGAGGAGAAGACGCGGCTCTCTCAGGAGCCAGTCTCCTGGAAGATTTTACTTTTTAAATTTTATTCCCTTGGGAATTTTATTTTATTTTTGAGACCTTCAATCAACTGTCGGCTGGGCAACAGGTTGGGTACACTAGTATCCTCGTAGTCTTCCCTGTCCGACCATTGAGCCTGCTGATCCTTGCCTTGTGTGCGTGAAACATAGTTCACGACATACCCCATGGCTCCAGGGGTGGCCGGGTTGCTTTCATGCTCCCGCGGTCCTCTCAAGATTGAACAGTACCTACTGTATCTTTCGCGGTGGCCCGGGCCGACAGCTACGCAGTACGACTCTGTGATAGGTCTGTCTGAAACAAGTCAGTGAGTCCCTCTATTGGCACAGAGGGTGTTCTCCAAAGTGCTTATGGGACGGGTGAGTAGTCTCTCCTGCTGCAAGGTGAGTACATGCTGGCTATGTTTCTGTGTGTGGGGGGTTCTCCCTGGGGGGGGCGCTCCGCTCCGCTCCACGGCTGTCAGTCACTTGGGAAGTGTTCTGGGGGAATGTGTGTGTTTGTTTTTTTTTACGTGCGCCATTGGCGCGGTGTTTTAAATTTAAAAAGTGCGCCATCAGCGGCCATTTTGCCGCGGCTCAAAGCACAGTTATACAGGCGCCCGGCGCCCATTTTCTCGTAGCCGCGGCGCTTTCAGTTTCGTTTTCGGCCTCTAGCGGCGCTGCTGAACGGCGCAAAATACCACATCTCCTCACAGATTCTTCACTCTCCTCAGGCTCGCGCTACAGCGCGGCTCATACAGCGGTATCGAGTGGTCCTTAGGGGTGGTGAGTACTCCGGGTATCCCCTCCTCAGCCCCAGCACAGCCAGTGGGTGGGCTGTATTATTCACTGTAATGGTGAATAAGGTCTCAGAGGGTGGCAACATGGAGTCTGGTTCACCTGTTTCTTCACACTTGTTAGAGACAACTGGCAGTGCTCCTGCACCTGCGGTCCTTATGGGCCACTTGTCGGCAGTCCTGGAATCATTCTGACCAGAAGGGAAGCAGTGTGTGAGCGCAAGGGAGCAAAAAAGCCCCCCATCCCACTTTATTTCCCCCCCAAAAAAAGGGGGGGCGGGTGTGCGCTGATTCAGATATGGGCCTAGCCACTACCGCTCAGGACCTTAGCGCTGAATATATTTGATGGTTTTGAACAGGACATTCCTTGCAAGGAAGACTCCAGTTCTGTGTCAGTAAATGACAGGGCGCTTGTTAGTGAACTCATTGATGCAGTGAGGGACACTCGCAAGCTGAATGCTGCAGATGTAGAACCTCAGGCGGACAGTCTCCTCTGGTTCCTTAGGGCCGGGCCTTCTAAAAAAGGTTTTTTCCATATGTACCTTTCTTTGACCAGCTCATTGATGAGGTCTGGGGAAAAAGCCGCAGAAGACTTTTATGGTCCCGCAGTGTTTGCCTATCAGATACCCCTTTGAAGATGCCCTACTTAAAACGTGGGCTTCTCCCCCAGTGGTCGACCCTCCAGTCGCCCGGTTGAACAAGGCCACCACTCTCCCGATGGAGGGGACTCCTGCATTTAAGGACCCCACTGACAGGAGGTCAGAAGTGGTGAGCAGAGCCATGTTTGCCTTGTTGGGGTCCGCCCTACGGCCTGTGGTAGCGGCGACCCTTGTGTCTCAGACACTTACGGGTTGGGCAAAAAAATAAAAAATTTGCACCACACTGTACAAGAGCATAATCTTCCTTCAGACACTATTGCTCTGGCCCACCAAATGGTGCAGGGCCTGGTTTATGTTGCGACGCCACGTTAGACGCAGCCCCTTATATCTCAGGGCCTCTGTCTTGGCGGTGGTATTGCGTTGTCTAATTTGGTTGAAATGCTGGTCTGCTGACCTAGCTTCTGAAAAGCCTCTGACGGATCTACCATTTAAAGGTGGTAGGATTTTCGGTGCTGCGCTGGATGACATTATCAAGGATGTCATGGGAGGTAAAAGCACTCTTCTTCCTTAGGCTAGCAAGGTAAGGAGGCCGCCGTAAGCAGGGTCCTTCCTTTCCAGCAAAAAAGGTTTTTTTTTCGTCAGTCAACGGGGAGGCCCTCCCAGACTGACAGCGGTGCGGCTGGTGGACACAAGTGCCCCTGGGTGCATAAGCCAAACAAGCCGACTCCCCAATCCTGCCTCCGCGTGAAGTCTTGCCCCCACCCGACTCTGGAGTAGGGGGGACGACTTTGCAGGTTCACGGATCGGTGGACCTCCCGGATCTCCTACTGGTGGGTGGGCGAGGTGATCACCTCAGGTTACAGGATAGGTTTCCGTTCCTGGTCCCAGACAGATTCTTCCCTCGAATCTCCATCTCCTTCCTGCCCATCGGGCAGCCCTATGGGGCCTATTCAGGATTGCTCAGGTCCGGAGTGATTGTGCCGGTTCCGTCACAGGAGAGTTTTCAGGGATTCTACTTGATTTCGTTTGTCGTCCCAACAATGGGACGGGGTTCGGCCTATCTTGGACCTCAGGTCCTGAATGCCTTCGTGAAGGTGCAAAAGTTCTGCATGGAATCCATTTGCACGGTGATCAATACACTCCGTCATGGGGATTTTCTGGCGACCTTGGACATCAAGGACGCCTACTTACATGTTCCGATCTGCGCAAGTCACCAGAATTTTCTACGCTTGAGATCGGTGAAGTCCACTATCAATTTGTTGCTTTTCCTTCGGCCTAGCCTTGGCACCGAGGGTGTTCTCCAAGGTGCTTGTGCCGGTTCTAGTTTTGATGAGACGGCGAGGTATCACTGTCGTGGGCTATCTGGACAATCTTCTTCTCAGAGCAGGAAATGGCTCAGAATTAGAAGACAGTGTGACTATCGTCAGTCAGACCCTCAGGGACTTCGGGTGGCTCCTGAACAGTCAGGAGTCAGTCCTGGTCCCGACTCAACGTCTGGAGTATCTCGGTCTAATTCTGAACTCCTTGGAGGCAAAGGTATTCCTACCTCTGGGGAAGCTACTGACACTTCAGTCTGCAGTGCGGGTGCTGACATCCCAAAAAATGGTTGTCAATCCGTTTTTGCATGGGAGTCCTGGGACTCATGGTGGCCTCTTTCGAGGCCGTTCCGTATGACCAATCACACACCAGGGTCTTGTTCACTTGGGACAAATCCCCGTTGTCTTTAGATTTTCCGATCCAGGTGAGTCACCTGGTCAGGGCGTCCCTGACATGGTGGTTTGGGTCCCTGGCTCTTTGGTCCGTGAACTTGTTCCTCCTCGTCCAATGGAAGGTGTTCACTACGGACGCCAGCCTGAAGGGCTGGGGTGTAGTCTGGGGAGTCCTGTTGGCCCAAGGGCTTGGACTCCGGACGAAGCCCGTTTGCCGATCAATGTTCTGGAAATACGGGCCATCAGACTGCCTCTCCTCGTGGTCTGAGAGATTGCAGGATCGCTCCATTAGGATCCAGTCAAAGTCACGGCGGTGGCGTATGTCGACCATCCAGGGGGGACTCGGAGCTCAGCTGCGGCTTCCGAGGTCCCCCGTACTCTGAAGTGGGCTAAAAGAAGCGTGCCGGCTCTGTCAGCCGTTTACATTCCGGGCTTAGAACTGGCGGACTATTTGAGTCACCAGACGCTGGACCAGGGAGAGTGGTCCTTGCACCCGGAGGTATTTCAACTCCTTTGCCACACAGATGGTGGGGCACGCCGGAGGTGGACCCGATGGCCTCTCGACTCAATCGCAAGGTGTCAAGGTTTGTGGCCAAATCCAGGGGTCCTTGGGCGGATGCCTCAGAGGCGTTAGTGGCCCATGGGGTCATTATCACCTGATATACGTTTATCCTCCGCTGCAGTTGCTCCCCCGCCTGCTGCGCAGGGTGGCGACCGAGGGAATTCTGGTGATCCTCATTGCTCCGGATTGGCCTCGGCTTCACTGGTACGCCGATCTGGTACGTCTCGTCGCGGCCGTTCCCTGGCGGTTGCCAATAAGGGAGGACTTTCTGTCTCAAAGTCCTATATTTCATCCTCCCTTTACAGTCTCTGGCCTTAACGGCATGGCTGTTGAAGGCCAGGTGTTGCGAGACCGAGGTCTCTCGGACTCTGTCATTTTGTCCATATTAAGGGCACGGAAGTCTTCCTCCACAATGATCTATCTCTGTACCTGGAAAGCTTACATCGCCACGTGCGAAGAGCTGGACTGACGTCCTCGGACGTATTCCGTCCCTAGAATCCTGCGTTTCCTGCAGCATGGAGTGGCCCAAAGGCTCGCTTTGAGTATCATTAAGGGTCATATTTCGGCCTTGGCCGTCTTCTTTCGGTGACCACTAGCGGGTCATTCCTTGGATAGCACCCTTGTGCAGGGGGTTCGCCATGTGCTCCCTCCTGTCAAGTCTCCCTCTTGACTTTGTCTCAGAACGTGGCCCTTTTAGTGGCAATCACTTCTGTTAGACGAGTGTCTGAGTTGGCGACCTTGTACTGCAAGTCGCCATTTTTAGTCATCCATAAGGATAAGGCGGTGTTGCATCCGCGACTTTCTCTTTTGTCAAGGGTGATCTCGACCTTTCACCTAAATGAGGACATTGTCCTCCCGTCCTTGTGTCCTCACCCATCGCATCCCAGAGTGTGCGCGGCACACTGAATGTGGTACGAGCCTTGCGGGTGTGCCTGCCTGCTACTGCTTCTATTCGGAAGTCTGACTCTCTGTTTGACTGTCTCTGGTCAGAAACAGGGCCAAGTTGCTTCGTCTGCCACCATTTTCTAGGTGGATCGGACAAACCGTCTTTCAAGCCTATGCTCTCATGGGGCGGGCGCCTCCCTTTCCGGTTACTGCGCATTCCACAAGGGTGCTTCCTGTGTTTTCCAACATCAAGTGTTGGTTGCACAAGTGTGCAAGGCGGCGACCTGGTCGTCTGTTCATACCTTTTTCTAATTTTTTTAGGGTTGATGTGGCTGCATCTCCGGATGCTTCCTACGGCCGCAAGGTGTTGCAGGCCGCTGTTTCAAGTGACAACTCCTCCGTTGAGGAGCTCTGCCTTGTTTAGAGTGAAGTTTTTTGGTTTTTCCATTTATACTGCTCCCATCCCTCTTGACACTGCTTTGGGACATCCCACATGTTCAGTGATTAAGAGCCGCCGTGTCGGTCCATGGATGATGAGAGAAAATAGGATTTTTGTGCTCACCGTAAAATCCATTTCTCTGACATCCATGGACTGACACGGCACCCAGCCTTCCTTTTTAAGTTTGTACTGCTTTGTTACGAACTGAAGTCTGCTAGCTGCGGGTGGGAAGGTTATGTCCGGAGGGACCGCCTCCCTGGGCGGGGCTGTTCAGCTCTGGTTTGTTCTAGAATGTTTTAACAATCTGCCTAGGTCTTCTCCTGCAAGCAGGGACATATACCCACACGTTCAGTGATTAAGAGCCGCCGTGTCGGTCCATGGATGTCAGAGAAATGGATTTTACTGTGAACACAAAAATCCTATTTTTGCAGTACTTCTGTATATCTTACTATGATCCTGGTGTACAGCTGCACATATATCAGTAAGTGAACAGTTAAACATTAGCAACTGCTTCTTGCAACCCTGCCTGTAGTTTTATTAGGAACAGAAAAACAGGAATTGTCTGCAGTGAGCTTTAGCTGCACACTGTGCCCAGTATACAGTACACTGAATTAATATACAGCAGCTAGCTGAATCAACTGCCTGCCTGTAGTATTATTGGGAAGAGAATGAAGGTGAAGGGCGGGGCATGAAATGTCCCCGCCCCCGCCACCTATGGGACCGTGTCATACCTGTAAATTAAATTAAAGTTACAGTTTAAAAAAAATAAGTAAAAAATTACTTACCCATGATTGGTTAACAATGTTGACAGTTGCCCCAAACAACGGTCCTCTAGCACCATATATAAACAAAGAGGATGCGTCATCAGTGGGCAGAAGACAGAGAAGATTTGAAGAGGAGCACACATCATCTGCACTTCTTCTTCACCTATCTGTCATGGAGCAGTTGCTTCGCCTTATGATGGACCGGGCCGCGGCTGAGGATGGTGTCAGCTGGATTCGGCAATGCCTCTCTCTTCCTGGCTCTTCTTCCATCTTGGGTCAGATTTCTTCGGCTCCTTCTTCTATTCCTCCCCATGGACCCATTCCTCTGGTCCTTCGGTGCCATGGTCGGCACCGTCCTCTCAGCCCTCTCCTTTTCATCTTCACTTTTCCCAGGCTCCTGTACTTTTCCCCCCTGGTCCTCCGGTGTCCTGGAGCGGACTTCCCTTTGAGCCATCCGGTGCAGTGTATGACGGTTCTTCTGTGTCTCACCGTTGGATGTCATCATCTCCTCCTGCGTCATCTGCTTCTGGCCCTCTTTCCGTCTACGATGTCGCTCTGCCTTCTACTTCGGCTGGGATCGCAGGCGCATGCGCAGACCGTCCTGGTAGATATACACAGAGACAACATAGGAGACCTCGCAGGTTCGATTCCCCAGCTGACCGTGTCACTGGGTGAATGGAAAAGGACAGGTTATTTAACTCTATTATTGCTATTGTTTCTAATAATCATTTATTTGATGTTAATGATTATTCTGCTTTTCATTTAACCCCTTTTTTAGTGCTGTTGCTTCAGCTAAACCGCCACGGATGACTTCTGCTGGTCCTTCAATGACAGCAGATTCAGTTGTTATGGCGACTGGTAGTAAACAACCTTCTTTGATGACAGAACCCGTTACCATGGCGTCGGGTCAGGACTGTGCATCTCATGACTTTGTCGTTTCACCAAATTTTCTGCTAGCAGGGTAAAAAACTGTGATTGCTTTGCCTGAGATGGTTTCAGCTCCTGCTGGTGAGTTTATTCATTCTTCTCAAATGAGAGAATTGTTTGGTTCTTTTTCTAATTTTATGTCTGTTTGCTGCTTCTTTTAATTCTCAATCTCAATCAACTCCTGCTTCTGTATGGCTGGATCCTTTATCTGGGGCACGTGATGTTCCTGTCTCTACTTCAGTTGCCACGGCAACTGTTATTCCTGCTGCCCCTGATGTTGTGATTCCTCCCTTGGTCCCGGAATCTTGCTTGAAGGGAGTTTTAACGTGCGACTTGTCTCCTCTGGGATTTCATTTATCTGGAGTAGTGAAAGAAAAAATTTGGAAGGGTGACTATATTGAAATTCTATCTTTGCTTCCGTCCAACCTTGAAATTAGGATGGATAAGAAGGATGGTGATCGTAAAGATGATGATAAACGTAAATTGGTCCCACGCTCTTTTAACAACTGGTTGCAAGCATTTTGCATTTACGCTAGCGTTATGGATGAACAACGCCCTGATTTGTGTTCTGGTTTGTTCCAGCATATTGAAATTATTTTGGAAGCGTATAAACATTTTCAGGGTTTTTCGTGGTTTTATTATGACAAAGCATTTTGCCAAAAATTATCTGTGCACAAATCTCTGAAGTGGGGGTCTACAGATGTTGGTCTGTGGCTCAATCTCTGATTGCCTCAGAAGCCCTTGGTTAAAGTTACTGCTTCCGATACCAATAGCATGTATCGAAGGGGGGTGTGTTTTCATTTTAATGATGGATTGTGCAAATGGCTTAACAACTGTAAATATAAACACGAGTGTAGTCATTGTGCTGGTTCGCACCCTGCTTCTTGTTGTTTTAAGAAGTTGTCTTCAAATGCTTCTGCTCCTTCAAAGGAGCTTTTTCTTAAAAGCCACAACGCCAGTGAAAGTTCTTAACATGCTACCATGGCTTCGCATGTATCCAGAGCATCAGAGGGCACTCGTCCTGCGTGATGGTTTTTTATTTGGTTTTCGTTTACCTTCTTTTTCTGGGGAAGGTTATTGTCTTTCCGAATTTGCCTTCGGTTTCTTCTCTTGTAGCTGCTGTTCGTGAAAAGTTGAATACAGAATTGCGTGCTGGCAGAATTGAGGGTCCTTTTCTACTCCTCCTTTTGTTAATTTTCGGGTTTCCCCACTTGGTATTTTTCCTGAAAAAGAACCTGACACTTATAGATTGATACACCATCTATCTTTCCCCTTTGGTTTTTCTTTAAACGAGGATATTGACCCGTCTTTGTGTTCTGTGCAGTATTCTTCATTTGATGACGCTCTGTTCAAAATTAGGAGAGTTGGTGCGTCTGCTTTGCTTGCTAAAGCTGATGTTCAGTCTGCTTTTCGTTTGCTGCCTATTCATTCGTCAGCCTTTAACTCTTTAGGTTTTTGTTTTCGGAATGAATATTGCTTTTATAAATGTCTCCCTATGGGATGTTCACTTTCGTGTTATTTTTTTATTTTTTTGAGCTTTTTTCCACGTTTATTGAATGGGATGTTAGTTTTCGTGCAGGTTCTGATAACTTGCTGCACTACTTAGATGATTTTCTGTTTATTGGTATGGCTGGTTCATCTGATTGTTTGTATTTGTTTACCGAATTTCAAATTGTGTGTTGGGAGTTTGGTATACCGTTGGCCAATGAGAAATCTGTTTACCCTACATCTTGCCTTGATTTTCTGGGTAGTCAAATGGATACGGTTTCCATGGAATTCCGTCTTCCTGAGGAGAAAATTATTAACATTCGGATTTTATTGGATTTCGTTCTGTCAAAATGTAAGGTTAGGTTGAAAGTGTTGCAATCTCTTCTTGGTTTATTGGCGTTTGCGTCCAGAGTTTTGCCGATTGGTCGTGTTTTCTCCAAGAGATTATATTGCGCTATTTCTGGAATTTCTTCTCCTTTCCATTTCGTGAGGATTACATCTGGTATTAGGGACGATCTTAAGGTTTGGTGTAGTTTTTTGTCTACTTTTTAATGGTATTTGATTATGGCAGACTCCTTTTTGTTCGGCCTCTGCCCTTCATCTGCATACGGATGATGCTGGATCTTGTGGCTATGGTGCTTATTGGGCTGGGCATTGGTCTGCTGATTTATGGCCTGAATCTTGGAAGGATGCTGGTTTGACGTCTATTATTGTTTTGTTGGAGATTTTTCCTGTTCTAGTGGTCTTGGAATTGTAGGGTGTTAATTTTAGGAATCATCGTATTTTACTTTATTCTGATAAGGGTGTCGTTTTTGCTGTTAATTGCTTATCTTCTAAATCTCTTCCTGTTCTTTCTGTACTTAGATTGTTGGTGTTTAAATGTTTAGATCTTAATATATAGCTTAAAGCCAAATACGTTCCTGGAAACGATATTCTTATTGCTGATGCTTTATCCCGCTCTCAGATTCCAGAATCTCGACGATTGATGCCGGATGCGGATCTTACTGGCCTGTTATGCCCTCCACACTTATGGGACCTTCGGTGAATCCTGTTTTTACTGCCATTAGAGATTCTTTGGCACCCTCCACGTGGGTGTCGTATAAAGCTGTGTGGACTTTGTGGTATTCCTTCTTGCTTTCTTTTGGATGTGATCGACTAATTTTTTCTGAAGATTTATTTTTGTCCTTTCTTAGTTTTTGATGTCTCGTGATTATTCACATTCTCATATTGTCAAGACACTATCTGGTGTTTCTTTCTTTATGCGTATGCAAGGTCACAGGTCCTGTATGTCCTTTTTGCGGTCAAACATGCCTTACAGGGTTACAAAAAGAAACGTTTGTTTGCTGATAACAGATTACCTATCTCTGTTGATCTTTTGGGTCGTCTTTGTGACGTTTCTAAGGTTGTCTGTTTTCCTCCCTAGGAATCGTTATTGTTTTCTTTGTCTTTTTGTTTCTGATTTTTTGGAGCATTTAAGGTTTATGAATTGTTTCCACGTAAAGTTTATGATGACTCTGGTTTATTCTTTCGGGATGTTTTTGTTGGAGTGGATTCTATTCAGGTTCTACTTCGTAAGAGTAAGTCTGATCCTATGGGTCATGGTCGATGGATTACTTTGCGAGCTGATCCTGGTGCTCGCTATTGTGTTTTCTCTTTAGTTGAAAGTTTTTTGGGAGTGAGACCTGTATTTCATAAACAATTTTTGATTCATGTCACGGGTACTCCGGTGACTGTTTATCAATTCCGGGCTGTCCTACGTCAGTGCCTCGAAGCATTAAGTTTGGAACACATGAGGATTTTGTTTCACTCTTTTCGTATTGGTGCAGCCACTACAGCAGCTATGGTTGGTCTTCATGAATCTGTGATTAAACAAATTGGTGGTTGGCGATCGAATTGTTATAGATCATATGTTAGACCTAATTTTTGTTTTTAATTTTAGATGTGCAATATAACTTCTGGATAATAGGACACTCATATATTTTCTGGGCTCAGAAGAGAGCTGAATGGAGAGTCTATGGCAATAATTTAGGTTTACCTCATCGTAATTTTAATACATATTGGTATGGACAATGTGGTATGCTTTGGAGCAATTTACGTTCTGTTTTATCTCATTTACATGATTGTTGGCCCATACCACAGGTCATTATTTTCCATTTATCCGGTAATGATCTTGGTAAACGCTAGTCGTTAGAGTTGATTTCTCAGATTAAGCTTCATTTGTTATGTTGGCATGCTGTTTTGCCTAATGCTATTTTAATTTTTTCTGAAGTAATCCCTCGTCTTGATTGGTTGCTCTGCCCCCAGCGTAAGTTTTTGGAAAAATATTTGTAAGCGACTGAATAGGGCTTTAGATAAATTCATGCCTTTGGTTCATGGTCTGTCTTTTCGACATGTGAACTTAGAGGGCGGTTTGCCTGGTTTTTATAGACCAGACAATGTGCATTTATCTGATATTGCTCTTGACATCTTCAATTTAGATTTACAAACCTGTGTTGAATTGGCTGTCGCCTTGGTGGGGTGCCAGGCTCCTTGAAATTTGGGCCTGGCGTGTGGGATGTTATGTTTCATGTTTTTAAGTTTTTAGCTTGAGCTTAAATGGCTAAGCTAATTTTTTATATATATATATATATATATATATATATATATATATATATATATATATATTTATATATGGTTATTGTTACTGAAAGAAGATTTTAATATTCTTAAGTTGATTATTTATTTTTGATTTAAGAAAGTTGATATAATCAATTTAATATTTATACCTATAAATAAAGGCCACGGCCATTTCAACCACAGGTATTTACTGAAGTATTATTTATTTATCTAATGAAATATTAAGAAGTTATGACTACGGTCCCATGAAGGTGAAGGGCGGGGCATGAAATGCCCCCGCCACCTATGGGACCGTGTCATACCTGTAAATTAAATTAAAGTTACAGTTTAAAAAAAAAATAAAAAATACTTACCCATGATTGGTTAACAATGTTGACAGTTGTGCCAAACAACGGTCCTCTAGCACCATATATAAACAAAGAGGATGCATCATCAGTGGGCAGAAGACGGAGAAGATTTGAAGAGGAGCACATCCCACCCTCCCTCCCTGTCGTGGCCTGTTTTATGAGGTTTTAATCCCTTCATTTGTAAGGGGATGTTATGTTTCATGTTTTTAAGTTTAGCTTGAGCTTAAATGGCTAAGCTAATTTATATATATATATATATATTTATATATGGTTATTGTTACTGAAAGAAGATTTTAATATTCTTAAGTTGATTATTTATTTTTGATTTAAGAAAGTTGATATCAATTTAATATTTATACCTATAAATAAAGGCCACGGCCATTTCAACCACAGGTGTTTACTGAAGTATTATTTATCTAATGAAATATTAAGAAGTTATGACTACGGTCCCATAACAGGAATTGTGTGCAGTGAGTTTTAGAGTCATTACTATATATATGTGTGTGTATGTATGTGTGTATATATATATATATATATATATATATGTGTGTACACTGACATCTAGTGAGAGTTCTCGGTATTGCAGCCAATAATCCAATCATCCCATCATCCCAATATGCAGTTTAGTAAGTCCCGTAAAAGAATGTAGATTTTCTGGTCTCAGTTAAGCTTATGTTTCTACAAATAATTTGATAATCAATAATTCAATCCACCAATGATAAGTAAGTAAACAATATCAGCTATACCCTCAAGGCAGGTTGCAGAGTTTTATTGTTTTCAATTGATATATAACCAGCTCAGGGAGACAAAAGAGGGACTTAATTGAAAACAGACATTCAACACAGAGATCACACCCATCACTCGCACCCATCTACAGAAGAGGACATCATCTTATCCGTCATCGGACATCCCGGGACACATATTTCCAACTTGGCTTGATGCCATTTTTGGAAGACAAACTCCACCCATTGATCGGTAGCCATCTTTGAGGGTCTGGTCAGCAGCCATTTTAAAGCCTACTTGTTCTTGTTCTACCCAGCGAAAAATCAAAATCACTGCCACTGTTACTATTCCTGTCAGCCTTGTAACAGAACAAAGGCGCCCCCATCCCTACAGTAAATCATTGCACCCAGTGCAGTCATCCCTCCCGCCCACCCCTTGTCCCGGCCCTTGTTATGCTGTCTAAGAGGGGAAATTATTTAAATTATTTCAGTATAAACCCATTTGTAGAATTTTGAGGAAAACAATGAATTGAATACATTTTAGAATAAGGCTGTAACATAAACGTTGAAAAAGTGAAGTGCTATGAATACTTTCTGGATGCACTGTACATGTAAAAATCTATATTTTTTTTGCTATAAATTTACTTGGAACCTCCAAAGATATATGTACCGTATATACACGCGTTATAAGCCGACCCGAATATAAGCTGCGGCACCTAATTTTACCACAAAAAACTGGGAAAACTTATTGACTCGAGTATAAGCCTGGGGTGTCCAACTGCATGCCTCACTGTGCCCAATATCCCTACCTGATCTCCTGTGCTGTGTGACTAGACTGAGGTTTAACATGGGAGTCTATGGAAGGGGTGCCCGGCTTTGAAAAATTGGTGCTCCCCGGCCGTAGGTCCCCTGGACAACAAACTTTGCACACTTGTAGATGAAGAGTGGGGCTACATGTGTGCCAAGTTTGGGGTCCAGGGGGACCAGGGCCGGCCGGTACCGGGCCCCCAAGATGCACACTTGTAGAGGAAGAATGTGTGCCAAGTTTGGGGTCCAGGGGACCTACGCCAGGATCAGGCGCACAAAGAGAAAGATGGACACAGACTCGAGTATAAGCCGATGGGGGCATTTTCAGCACAAAAAAAATGTGCTGAAAAACTCGGCTTTTACTGTGTGTGTGTGTGTGTGTGTGTGTGTGTGTGTGTGTGTGTGTGTGTATATATCTATATCTCAGAGACCCTAGAGAATAAAACAACATGGTCTTTAGCTTTATTTCTCTTATCGTCCATGGACTGACACAGCTGTCATACTCATTACGTGTGGGTATATGTCCCTGCTTGCAGGAGAAGACCTAGGCAGAATGTTAGATTTTAAAACATTCTAGAACAAACCAGAGCCGAACAGCCCCGCCCAGGGGGGTGATCCCTCCGGACATTACCCTCCCACCTGCAGCTAGCAGACCCCAGTTTTTTTCTGCCTAGCAGAAGAAGACGTGGCTCTCTCAGGAGCCAGTCTCCTGGAAGATTTTACTTTTAATTTTTATTCCTTTGGGAATTTTATTATTTTATTTTTGAGACCTTCAATCAACTGTCGGCTGGGCAACAGGTTGGGTTCACTAGTATCCTCGTAGTCTTCCCTGTCCGACCATCGAGCGTGCTGATCCTCGCCTTGTGTGCGTGAGACTCAGTTCACGACATACCCCATGACTCCAGGGGTGGCCGGGTTGCTTTCATGCTCCCGCGGTCCTCTCAAGATTGAACAGTACCTGACGGACTGTATCTTTCGCGGTGGACCGGGCCGACAACTACGCAGTACTACTACTCTGTGATAGGTCTGTCTGAGACAAGCCAGTGAGTCCCTCCAGGGACGGGTAACTAGTCTCTCCTCATGCAGGTGAGTACATGCTGGCTGTTTTTCTTTATGTGGGGGGTTCTCCCTGTCTCCCACCTGTTATGCTGCTCTCTGCACCCTGTACTGGTGCTGTGCTGTGTGGGGGTGCTTGGGGGGTCGCTCTGGCCTGGGGGGGGGGGCGCTCATGGCTGTTGGTGAACTCTGGGAAGTGTTTTTGGTGTGGAGTGTGTGAAACTGTATTGTGTGCGCCATTAGCGACGTTTTTTGAATTTAAATAGTGCGCTCGGTGGCCATCTTGCCGCGGCTCAAATGCGCAGTCATTCAGGCGACCGGCAGCCATTTTCTTGCAGCTGCGGCGCTTTCAATTTCGGCCTCTAGCGGCGCTGCTGACGGCGTGAAATTCCTCAGTCTCCTCAAAGATTCTTCACTCTCCTCAGGCTTCACTCGCGCTGCAGCGCGGCTCATACAGCGGAACCGAGCGGTCCCTAAGGGTGGTGAGTCCTCCGGGTATCCCCTCCTCAGCCTCAGCACAGCCAGTGTTTGGACTATATTATTCACTGCAATAGTGAATAAGGTCTCAGGGGATGGCAATATGGAGTCTGGTTCACCTGCTTCTCCACACTTGTCAGAGGCAACTGGCAGTGCTCCTAAATCCTGCGGTCCCTATGGACCAGTTGTCAGCAGTCCTGGAATCATTCCTGGGATCAAATCCCCATGGGGCTGCTACAAAAAGACAATCTAATTGTCAGGATGGAAGCGGTGTGCGAACGCACGGGAGCCTTAAAGCGCCCCCTCCCCACAGTAAAAGGGGAGTGCTCTGTCTCAGATATGGGCCTAGTTATTGCTGCTCAGGACCCTAGCTCTGAGGATTTTCATGTTTTTTAAACAGGATATTCCCTGTGAGGAAGACCCCAGTTCTGAAAAACTGACAGGGTGCTTGTAAGTGAACTCATTGATGCTGTGAGGAACACTTTCAAGCTGAATGTTGAGGCTGAGGTACCTCAGGTAGAAGCTGTCTCCTTTGGTTCCTTTAAAGCCGTTTATTCAAAAAGGTTTTTCCATATGTTCCTTTTTTTTGATACATTCATTGACTAAGTCTGGGGTAAGCCGCAGAAGACTTTGGCGGCGCCTAGCCATGGGGTACCCCTTTAAGGAGGACCTGGTTAAGAAGGGGCTCTCCCCCCAGTGGTCGACCCCCCGGTCGCCCGTTTTAATAAGGCTACCATGCTCCCAATGGAAGGGACTCCTGCATTTAAGGATCCCACTGACAGGAGGTCAGAAGTGGTGAGTAGAACTAAGTTTACCTTATTGGGGTCTGCCTTGCGCCCTATAGGGGCGGCGACACTTGTGTCTCAAGACACTCACAGGATGGGCAAAGATTTTGCACCAGACGGTTCAGGAGCATAATCTCCCTCCTGAGACCATTACCCTGGCTCACCAACTGGCGCAGGGTTTAGTCTCTGTGTGCGATGCCACTTTGGATGCGGCCCCTTTTATTTCGGGGGCCTCTATCTGCTGTGGTGCTGCGTCGCCTTATCTGGCTGAAATGCTGGTCGGCCGACCTAGCTTCCACATAGCTCCTGGCTGACTTGCCTTTGAGGGCGGTAGACTGTTTGGGGCCGCCCTGGATGCCATTATTATGGATGTCACAAGGGGTTAGAGCACCTTCTTTCCTCAGTCTGGTACGGAAACAGGAGCCCCACCGTAAGCCGGGCCCTCCCTTTCCGGCAAAGAAGAATGAGTTTCTTCTCGTCAGTCAGAATCCACGGGTAAGCCCTCCCAGACTGGGAAATGTGCGACTGGAGGACATAAGCGTCCCTGGGTGCGTAAGCCTACCAAGCAAGCTCCCAAGCCTACCGCCGCATGGAGTCTCGCCCCTGCCCAACTCAGGGGTGGGGGGGGGGGGACATCCTTGCAGGTTCACATTTCAGTTGTCCTCCCGGATCTCCGACCGGTGGGTGTGCGAGGTGGTCACCTCAGGATAGCATTCCGTTCCTGGCCCCCAGACAGATTCTTTCCCTCCATTCTCCCTCCTGCCTGTCGGGCGGCCCTCTTAAGGGCCGTACAGGATTGATCAGGTCCGGAGTGATTGTGCTGGTTCCGTCACGGGAGAGGTTGTGAAGGGTTTCTACTCGAATCTGTTTGTAGTCCCAAAAGGTGGCCGGGGGTTCGGCCAATCCTGGGCCTCAAGGCCTGACTGCCTTTGTGATGGTGCAAAGGTTTCCGCATGGAATCCATTCGCGCGGTGTTCGCTACACTCCAAGGGGATTTTCTGGCATCCTTTGATATCAAGGCCGCCTACTTGCACGTTCCGATCTGTGCACGTCAACAGTAGTTTATGCGCTTGCGATCGGCGAAGACCACTATCGATTGTGGCTCTTCCCTTCGGCCTAGCCTCGGCACCAAGGGTTTTTTGTCAAGGTGCTTGCTCCTTTTCTAGCCTGGCTGAGACAGCGAGGCATTGCTATTATGGGCTTTCTGGACGATCTTCTTCTAAGGGCAGGCAGACAATGGCTCAGAATTAGAATTGTGACTATTGTCAGTAAGACCCTTGGTGTCTTCGGGTGGCTCCTGAACATTCAGAAGTCGGTCCTGGTCCCGGCTCAGCATTTGGAGTATCTCGGTCTGATACTGGACTCCATGGAGGCATAGGTATTCCTAACCCTGGAGAAGTTACTGACTTTTCAGTCTGTATTGCGGGTCCTGACGTCTCGGAAATAGTCGTCAACCCGTTTTTTGCATGAGAGTCCTGGGACTCATGAGGGCCTTGTTCGAGGCTGTTCCGTATGCCCAATCACACACACGGGCTTTACAGCAAGAGATCCTGTCCACTTGGGACAAATCTCCGTTGTCCTTGGATCTTCAGATCCAGATGAGTCACCCACTCAGGGCGTTCCTGGCGTGGTGGTTGGGGTCCCCGGCTCTTTGGTCTGGGAAGTCGTCCCTCCCCATCCAGTGGACGGTGTTCATGACTGACGCCAGCCTGACGGGCTGCGGTGGAGTCTGGGAAGTCCTGTCAGCCCCAGGGCTTGGACTCCAGATGAAGCCGTTTACCGATGAATGTTCTGGAAATACGGGCAATCAGAATATGCCTCCCCACGTGGTCTCTATCGGCCGTCTACGTTCAAGCGTAGACAATTGACAGGCGGACTATCGGAATCGCCAGATGCTGGACCAGGAGAGTGGTCCTTACACCTGGACATGCTGATTGTGGACCTGAGGGCCTCTGGACTCAATTGTAAGGTGTCAAGGTTTGTGGCCAGGTCCAGGGATCCTTGGGCGGATGCCTTGAATCCGTTGGTGGGCCCCATGGGGTCATTATCACCTGATATCTGTTATCCTCCGCGGCTGCGGAGGGTTGTGGCCAAAGGGATTCCGGTGATCCTCTTGCGCAGGGTGGGTCTCGCGTCTTTGGTACGCTGATCTGGTACGTCTGATCGCGGACGTTCCTTGGCGGTTGCCAATATGGGAGGACATTCTGTTTCAAGGTCCTATTTTTCATCCTGTTTTACAGTCTCTGGCTTAACGGCATAGCTATTGGAAGCCAGGTGCTGAGAGTCCGAGGTCTCTCGGATTCGGTCATTTTGACCATGTTCAGGGCACGGAAGTCTTCTGCTTGAAAGATTTATCACCATACCTGGGAAGCTTACATCGCTATGTGCAATGAGCTGGACTAGCGTCTATGGACGTATTCCGTCCCCAGTATCCTGCGGTCCTTGCAGCGTGGGGTGACCCAAATGCTTGCTTTTGAGTACCATTAGGGGTCAGTTTTCGGCCTTGGCCGTCTTCCTTCAGCAACCGCTAGCGGGTCATTCCTTGGTTGCACCTTTGTGCAGAGGGTTCGCCATGTGCTCCCTCCTGTTGAAACCTCCTCTCCCTCCTCGGGATTTGAATTTGGTGCTCTCGGTTCTCCAGGAACCTCACTTTGAAAATATCAGAGATATTCCCCTATTGACCTTGTCTCAGGAGGTGGCCTTAGTGGCCATTACCTCTGTCAGATGGGTGTCTGAGTTGGCGGCCTTGTCCTGCAAGTCGCCCTATTTGGTCATCCATGAGGATAAGGCGGTGTTGCGTCCGCGACCTTCCTTTTGCAAAGGTGGTCTCGGCTTTTCACCTACATGTGGACCTTGTCCTCTCGTCCTTGTGTTCTCACACATCGCATTCCAGAGGGTTTGCGCTTCACACATTATATGTGGTACGTGATATGACTCACTAGTTGTGTCTGTCTCTGGTCCGAACAGGGCCGAGCAGTGTCGTCTGCCACCTTTTCTAGATGAATCAGACAGACTGTTATACAGGCCTATGCCATTAAGGGGGTGGCCCCTCCCTTTTCGGTTACGGCGCATGCCACCAGGGCAATTGGTGCTTCCTGGGCTTTCCGACATCAAGCGTCGGTTGCACAAGGGTGAAAGGCGGCGACCTGGTCGTCCGTTCAAAATTCTATAAGGTTGTTGTGGCTGCATCTTCGGATGCTTCCTTCGGCCGCAAAGTGTTTCAGGCCGCTGTTTAATGTTGCAACTCCTCCTTTGAGGAGCTCTGCTGGTTTGGAGTGAAGTTTTGGTTGTTCCTTTACTATTTTGCTCCCACCCTTTCTTATACTGCTTTGGGACGTCCCACACGTAATCAGTATGACAGCTGTCAGTCCATGGACGATAAGAGAAAATAGGATTTTTCTACTCGCCGTAAAATCCGTTTCTCTGATGTCCATGGACTGACACAGCACGCACCCTTCCTTTTAAGGTTTGTACTGCTTTAAGAACTGAGGTCTGCTAGCTGCAGGTGGGAGGGTAATGTCCGGAGGGACCGCCTCCCTTGGCGGG
Organism: Rana muscosa; assembly: GCA_029206835.1. Lineage (NCBI taxonomy): Eukaryota > Metazoa > Chordata > Amphibia > Anura > Ranidae > Rana > Rana muscosa. Next base: position 11,027,603 of record CM055119.1, on the reverse strand, counting down.
GCTGTTCGGCTCTGGTTTGTTCTAGAATGTTTTAACATCTAACATTCTGCCTAGGTCTTCTCCTGCAAGCAGGGACATATACCCACACGTAATCCGTATGACAGCTGTGTCAGTCCATGGACGTCAGAGAAACTGATTTTACGGTGAGTACAAAAATCCTATTTTTTGTCGACTTTATTGCTTTCACAAGGAATGAATAATCGATCAACCAATTCTTCCTGCGATTGATCGACTGATCCTTCCTGTGATCAACTGACAGATCAGTCTTTCGATTAACGATGCTTTCTGTGATCAATTAATCCTTCCTTTGATCCTCCTGCAAAAGAACCTTCCCTTTGATCGTTCCGTTCTTCATTTTTTTTAGGCTAGAAATTTTAAGCAATGTTATTCATCCTTTTTCTGTCAGTAAACTGACTTTCCACCATCCTGCAGTTTATGCAGCATCTGTATCTCCCTCTCTCCCCCTCCCCCCCTCCCTTCCTGTCATTTCCATGGTCTGTGTGAAACTGATGCTCTTCCCTCCTCAAACTAAACAAGTAGAGGAATGTGAGCCCCTCCCACCTGTGTCTCTCTGCTATGGGGAAAGACCCCCAAAAAAAGTAACTGCACAGAAGCACTGCTGGGAAAAGGCATTTAGAGATTATATTGCTGAAAAACAAACACACTTCCATTACTATTGCCCCATAAAGCCTAGTACACACGAGCCGAAATGTCTGGCGACATTGGCAGGTTCAGTAAAAACAGCTGACATTTGGCCGTATGCTGGAAAACCAGCAGCCGATCAGTGCTCCCAGCCAATTACCGCCCCCCCCCCTCTTACCTGAGCCCTCGAAAATCCTGCACCGCGAACGCGCTCGATTGTTGCCCGGGCTTCTCGACTCTTCTCGGCTCCTTATTAAATAGATTGATAGTAGCGCAGCCATTGGGGCGGGGGGGGGGGTCGGCCTGTCGGTGCTCAGACCATACGCCGCACACTGCATCAAATTGGTTGTGGCTGTCATCCCAGAAGGACAGCCTCTTGTAAAGATGACGCACAAGAAATCCCACAAACCAGTTTGCTGAAGACAAGCAGACCATGGACATGGATTACTGGAACCATGTCCTGATGAGACCATGATAAACTTATTTGGTTCAGATGGTGTGAAGCGTGTGTGGCAGCAACCAGGTAAGGCGTATGAAGACAGGTGTTTCTTGCCTGCAGTCAAGCATGGTGGTGGGAGTGTCATGGTCTGGGGCTGCATGAGTGCTGCTGGCACTGGGGAGCTACAGTTCATTGAGGGAACCATGAATGCCAACATGTACTGTGACATACTGAAGCAAAGCATGACCCCTCCCTTCAGAGACTGGGCTTGCAGAGCAGTATTCCAACATAGCCACCCCAAACACACCTCCAAGACGACCACTGCCTTGCTACAGTTTCACACACCACAGCGATGCAGAGAGCATTCGGTTTCACACAGTTACACTATCTGCTGTGCCACCTGCCAGTGCCAATTGGTGACAACCAGTGCCATCTGCCAGTGCCACCTGACCAACGAAAAAAATCAACCTAAAATATCGGCCGCAAAAATCGGCATCCATATATCGGCCGCCCTGATTTCTAAATATCGGCCAAAGAAAAACACATATCAGTCGACCTCTATTTTTCTTAGTTTATCAGTAAATTAGTAATTTTTCTCCTTCACTGATGTGCCCATATGTGCCCAGCCACCCCTCTGCCGCGGATCCCAGCCACCCCTCTGCCGCGGATCCCAGCCACCCCTCTGCCGCGGATCCCAGCCACCCCTCTGCCGCGGATCCCAGCCACCCCTCTGCCGCTGATCCCAGCCACCCCTCTGCCGCTGAAGAAAAATTTTGTTATTCTGCTTGAATTTTTGGATGGAAAGTTTTTAACGCACTTGCGCAGTAGTCGTGATGCATCGTGAATCGAATTGTGGACAAGATAATCATAATCGAATCGAGAAACCACTGAAGATGCGCACCACTAGTAGACAGAAGCCAAAACATATGAAAGCCAGCTTGGAGTTTGCAAAAAAGCACCTAAAGGATTCTTAGACAGTGCAGAACAAGATACTCTGGTTTGATGAAACCAGGAAAGAACTGTTGGGCCTCAATTCTAAATGTTATGTCTGGAGGAAACCGGTCACTACTCATCACCTGACAAAACCATCCTAACAGTGAAGCATGGTGGTGGTAGCATCATGCTGTGGGTGATGTTTTTCAGCAGCAGGGACTGGGAAACTGGTCAGGGTTGAGGGAAAGCTGCATGGAACAAAAGACAGAGAGATCCTCAAACACCTGTTCCACAGCACTCAGAACCTCATACTGGGCCGAAGGTTTACCTTCCAACATGACAACAATCCTAAGCACACAGCCAAGACAACACAGGAGTGGCTTGGAGAAAACTGTGAATGTCCTAGAGTGGCCCAGCCAGAGCCCTGACTTAAAGTGGATGTAAACCCAATTCATGAAATTTGAGCTGGGCACATATATCTGCAGTATTTTGTTATCTCTCTTCAATGAGCTAAGTCCTGTAGCTCTCTCCTGAACTGTTCCTCTGTTATCAGCCTGATAACTCCTGACAAATTCTCAGACTTTTTAGACAAAAGCAGCCTGAATCTTCTGTCCGGGGAGGTTGCTAAAATAGATTAGCAGAGAGCAGGTCCTATTACAATACACCACTGAGAGGCTCTGCCTATGATGAGGAGGTTAGTGCCTTTCCTCCAATTAGCAATGTTGGCTATCTTTGCTGTATGCCCAGACATCACACTCTGTGTTAACCAGGAAGAGAAAATCTCCTAACACAATCTCAACTTTCTAAACAGTATATGAATGTGAAGACAGCAGATATAAATGTAAAACCTATGTAGGGAGATTGGTTTCTTCCCTGTGTATCATCTGAGGCTGTTCACTTCACTGGGTGTATGGAGGGTTTACATCCACTTTAAACCCTATCTAACATCTCTGGAGAGACCTGAAAATGTCTGTTCGCCCACTGTCCCTATTAGTGGTGCAACGGATCGGTGGTGATCCGAACGGGTCACCCTGTTCGGATCGGATAACCACGCGATCCGCGGAGCGCTTTGGAGCCTCAGCCGCAGGAAAGGCCGCGGCTTCGGCCTAGCTCTGGAGCGGTGGCCATCTTGGTACACCCGGCGGCGCCCGCTGTAGTGACGTTTCGCCGCCATCTTGCTCCACCCTACACTTCTGCACAGTAATGATAGAGAAGGGGCCTGAAGAGGTTCTGGTTCTGCTCGAGCTGGGTCTCGGACCTGTGGAAGTAACTCTCTAGCCGGCTGGATATTCAATGATACCAAACAGAGTATGGTTATGCATGAATACAATGGTTTATTATTTGTCATGGGGTTTTATCACTGTGGTTATGTCCGGGCATCTTGCCAAAGGCAGAAAGCAACTTATTCTAGCGAAATCGGCACGTTGCAGGTGCAACAGCAAGTCACATCCCACACTTGCAAGATACACTTAATCATCATGATATCAGTAGAAAAGCGAGTAGAAAAACATCTTGTGAAACATACAGTTTAAACTTATTATAACAAAATAAAGTGGAACTCTTCATCAATGGTTCATTTGGTTATACATTAATCAATATATTGATCCATTCCTTACAGGGCCAAACAGACATCTTGTTACACCCAACTGAGTTTTAGGATTTCAACACAAAACGTAGCTTATCAGCTTTAATACATTATTTGGAAATCCATCGGACTGTTTACATTTAAAATTTTAAAAGCAGCAGCAAACCTTACATGATTGCTAATGTGACGGAACACCTCTGATTTTCACATTTAACATTTAGTTAAATATGAAAATCAGAGGTGTTCTGTCACATTAGCAACCATGTAAGGTTAGCAGGTTTGCTGCTGCTTTTAAAATGTAACATGTAAAGAGTCCGTTGGATTTACAAATACTGTATTTAAGCTTATAAGCTCAGTTTTGTGTTGAAAATAACTGTGAAATCTAGGGATCAGAGAAATAAATGTAATAAGAATGGAATTATAGAAACAAATGTTAAATGTTCAATTTAAATCTTGGAAGTGTCGGGGGAAATTATTAGTTAGGGTTCCATTGTCTAGCTTGATGTCTGTAACCGCGTCTTTCTCCTTGTAGTGAGGGGGTGTTCCATATTGGTGCTGGACGGGGAGTGGATGGCGTGCGAGGAACGTTGCTTGGATTTAAAAGACCAAGTTAAATCAGAATATCCTGACCTTCTGGGATAGTTGTGGCAATGTATGTTGTGCCATTATGAGCAATGATCAACTTGAATGGGAAACCCCATCTGTATCTGATTCTGGCTGAGGAAAGTGCAGATGTTATTTCTTTCATATTCCTGCGTCTTTCAAGAGTTGCCTGTGAAATATCTGGATATATTTGCAGTTGTACTCCATCTAAAATGATATTTCTTAAGCTGCGTGACGCTCTCATTATTTCCTCTTTAACTAAGAAGTCCTTCATGCAAAGAACTATGTCCCTGGGGGGTTTATCTGGGGGAGGTTTGGCTCTTAGTGCACGATGTATGCGATCACATATGAAGGATTGGGGATTTTGTTCAGGCAGCAAAAACTGGAACAGTTTTGTGGAGTATGCCGGTAAATCAGTGATGGTTTCAGGGACTCCCCTAATCCTGAGATTGGACCTCCTGTTCCTGTTGTCTAAATCCTCCACATGTGCTTGTAACTGTGTAAAGGCAGTGGACAGACTGTCATGTTCTCACCTTCCCAATTGTCTCTTGTTCACCCCGATTTTGGGTTTGAACACGTTTCAATTAAGAATAGTCCATACAATTTGTGTATCCATCCATTGGCTAATAGTTTATCATTGGAAATCCCCATCGTTACCAATTTCCCAATTGAAAATTAGAATAAATGACATTTACCTTATGGAAAAAATTTTGCATACCTTGCATAATACCATGCACCTAATGGATAAAAAATGGAACCTATGGTTCAAATATTCAGACTACCTTTTAGACCCATATTAGAATCCCCTTTTCACATCCAATTCTTTTATACACAAAAACAACCCTGCATTTCAAAATACTACTGAATCATTTATTTTTTATATGTAATAGATGTTGTCATAAATAAATAAAGGCGGTTACTCTGTCATAAATCATTATAATTATTGATTGAAAATACTGTAATTCTCTGATGTCATGACATAATGTTTGTACCATTATTTTGTACACAATAAAAAAGTTTGTAAACAAAAAAAAAAAAAAAAAAAAGAAAATAACTGTGAAATCTAAAACTCCGGTGGGTGTAACATTATTATTATTATTATTTTTTTGCCGATCCGAAAATGATCCGATCCGTGAGTTTTTTGATCCATGGCACCCCTAGTCCCTATCCAACCTCACTGAGCTTGAGATGATTTGCTAAAAAGATTGTCAGAAAAGCCCCCAATCCAGGTGTACAAAGCTTGTCGTGTCATACACTAAAAGACTCAGGGCTGCAATTGCTGCCAAAGGTGCTTCAACAAAGTCCTGACTAATGGGTCTGAATATTTAGAGTATGTTAAAGCGGTTGTATAGTCTTTTCTTTTTACTTTTACCTACAGGTAAGCCTATACTAAGGCTTACCTGTAGGTAAAAGAAATATCTCCTAAACCTACACGGTTTAGGAGATATTTGCAAAAAAAGACATGCACCGATGTCTACGGCGCATGCGCGCCGTAGACAACGGTGCATTCACAGGGTTAATCCCATTCAGAATTTCGGCGCTGCCGGAATAGAAAGCTCCAGCGCGCATGCGCGGAGTGACGTCTTCGCTGCTCCGGCCAATCACAGCGCCGGAGCGGCGCTGTGATTGGCTGGAGCGGCGATACCCGGAAGTAACGTTCCGGGTATCTGAGGAGCGATGGCTGCGGTCGGAGCGGGGGACGAGGATGGCTTCGGGGGTCCCGATCTAAGGTAAGTGATTCATAATGAGCTAGTATGCTAGTCATACTAGCTCATTATGGCTTTTTCTTGCAGGTGATTTGAAAAAAAAAAAATTTCGTCTGGGTTTACAACCGCTTTAACCTAGCGTTTCATATTTCTGATTTGTGCCTGCTTTACCACGAACTTGTATGAACAAAAATATCCAGTTTTCCTTGTGCTGTTTCCTTTGTGTGAAATCGCTGCCCTGGTGTCCCTATACAAACCATGGTCAGTTTTCTATCTATGCAGGGAACTCTGTGTGCTCTCCTCCAATGATCAGGAGAGCAGGGACTGGGAAACAGTTCCCCCCCTGCACAGCCTTTCAGTGGGAAACTCAATGTATTGTCCGTCTCCCCCCCCCCCCCCCCCGTAGCTCTTATGCAGCTCTTATGCTCTTATGCAGCTGAGAACAGAGGGAATGTTATCACTTCTAAAACACATCTATATCTCTATACAGAAATGTTTTGCCTTTTATTTCTATTTTAAACTGAATGGGTTGTTTTACAACGTGATAGTTTACAATCACTTAAGCTCCGAAAGGTTTTACTTCCTTCCTGACCAGGTAATTTTTTGCGATCCGGCGCTGCGTTACTTAAACCATTTGCTGACCGCCGCACGCTGATATACGTCCCTTTTGAATTGGCCGCCCAGCGCGCGCGCCGCGTGCCTCGTGACTGCGCCCGTGGGTCACGGGAACCCGGTGATCCTGGGCGGCCCGAGATTGCGGTTGACAGGGGGATGCCTTTTGTAAACAAGGCATTTCCCTGTTCTGCCTAGTGACATGTCAGGGATCTACTGTTCCCTGTGATCGGGAGCAGTGATCGCTGACGTGTCACTGGTAGCCCCTCCCCCTCCCAGTTAGAATCACTCCCTAGGACACACTTAACCCCTTCAGCGCCCCCTAGTGGTTAACCCCTTTACTGTCGCTGTATAAATGACAATGGTCCCAAAAATGTGTCAAATGTCGCCGCCATTACTAGTAAAATTATAATAATAAAAAAATGTCATAAAAATACCCCCTATTTTGTAGACACTTTAACTTTTGCGCAAACCAATCAATATATGCTTATTGCGTACTTTCTTTTTTTTTTTTTTTTTTAACCAAAAATATGTATAATACATATCTGCCTAAACTGAGGAAAAAAAAATTATTTTATTTTTAAAAAATTGGGATATTTATTATAGCAAAAAGTAAAAATTATTATTTCAAAATTGTCACTTTTTTTGTTTATAGCGCAAAAAATAAAAATCACAGAGATGACTAAATACCACCAAAAGAAAGCTCTATTTGTGGGGAAAAAAAGGTCATTAATTTTGTTTGGGAGCCACGTCGCACGACCGCGCAATTGTCAGTTAAAGCGACGCAGTGCCGAATCGCAAAAAGGGGCCTGGTCTTTATGCTGCATATTGGTCCGGGGCTTAAGTGGTTAATTAGTGAACTCAAACTCTAGCAAATATATGACTACGTACAAGGTGATCCCTTAGGGATGGAGCGCGTTTGTAGGTAATTTCAGGAAAATTCTTTATATGTTTCTGAATAGCAGAATAATTTGTAGTAGTCATTTTTCTACTACCAAACCTATAGAGGAAAAAATAAACTTTGGTACATCTTCATGTGGTCACTGTGACGTGCCCATTCATCAGTAATCAATCTGACATCCTACTCCCCAATGGGCATTTTCATTCCATCAAACACAGAATTTCTTGTCAAACTCCAGGCATTGTATATTTGGCCCAATGCTCCTGTGGAGGATTTTATGTTGGTAAAACCCATCGTCTTTTCTGCATACGCATTAAAGACCACATGAAACCCATTTTCAAAAAAAAGATGGAAACTGCCATTAGTAAACATGTAGGTAGTCTTGAGATAGAGACAGTCAAAATAAATCAAAAGGGAAGTCCCAAAGATGTTAAATAAACTGTAGCAGCGCTTGCAATCAAATATTCATCTGAAAGTCCTCTATCATAGTGCCTAGATAGAAAATACAGTATGAAGCAGATGCGGTTGGTGGTAATTGATGAACCAATCTGTGGGATAGTGCTCCTTTCACCAAACAGTGTGTTCACCTCGTGGGGAGATCTTGAACCCCTATAGGGGATGCACTCACCAGATAATGGACATTAATGGGCCTTAAGTCAATTACTGCAACCGTTGTTAATTCTGCTCTCATCCACCGATCATATCAGGTCTCCAATGGCATGTTTAAAAAAGTAAAGGCCACATAGAGTAGTACTGCTTAAAATGATTTATTGAAAATCCCCCTTAAAAGCATAAGTACCCCCTTAAGATTAAATGCGTACCAAAATGTCAATCAAAACAAGCATTAGATAATACGTGTGCACTAAGGGATTTAGTACCGCGGTTTACCAGTATCCTGGCTGCTTCCTGGTCCTGCGTCCCGTGGAGCGCACGCGTCACTTCAGGTAGTTGCTGAGGAGTCACGTACTGACACGTTTCGTCACTTCCGGACTTCGTCTGAGGGCGTGACTCCTCATAGCAAACTCCGGCCATATATAGTCAACTCTTCCGCCCACTGCGAGACGTCAGACGCAGCTGCGTGCGTTCCAGCCTTACGACAAAGACACACCATTGGCGCCGAGTGGAACGCAATGCGGAAGTGCGATGTAGACAGTAGCAAGCGCTGGTCATAGTCCGCCCCTCCACACTGATTGGGTGATAGAGACACGTGCAGACGACCGCGCTGAGTAACCACATATAATGACATCATTATTTAGATGTGTCTCCACAACCAAAATCAGTGAAAAAACAAATGTGGAAAACAATCGGTTAATGAAAAAAGAGAGAGTTACAATGAGCTAATCATTAAATATGGATATATCAAAGCGCAATGAATATACATATTAAAGTGTACTACACGACCTACCCATTGAAGGTATTAGTAATCAGCCGATCTGTGCCCCATTATTAATCCTGATTCAGTCAGCTGCAATGTATGACTGGATGCAGATGGGACACAGTGTAGTATACTACATAGTGGATATTGGATGGCCTACCCACAGCTAATGCCGTGATAAAAAAAGCCTTTACCACTATAGGGACAGAAAGATATATCTATGGTAAAGAGAACTGCCCTGTAATGTGTGTGTGGATCTCCTCCCCCTCTTCATATATAATGGTGGAGAAGGAGATATTAAAAGCCCCACATTAGGTAGTCTGGGGACTAAAATCAGGCAGGCAGGGTGCTATAAGATCGCCCTGCAATTTCCAAAACTGCTCATAAAATGAACGATCCTAAACAATAACCACATACAAAAGGTAACTGAACTAATATGGATAAAATGAATAGAAATGAATAAAAAAGAATAAAAAAGATTAAAAGTGACTAAAGATGAATAAAACCGGAATAAAACATGAAAAATGAATAAAACATGAATAAACCTGGATGAAAACTTGGGGACTTATTGTGAAACCACTATAATACCAATAAAATCCAAAAGGTGTGGTACAACCCTACGCACCTTCAGTCCCCTGTATACATTGCTATGTATGTATCTATATATAAATATATGTGCCTGCTCACTCTGATGTAGTAATCAGGTGAGATCATGTGTCACTTATATAACAGTTGATGTCCAACTCTATATTCAAGCCTTTGGGGGCAAGGACCTCCGTCAGGAAAATCCAGCGGGTTTCTCTTTTGGAGAGCTCCCTGATCCTATGAGAGCCTCTCCAATGAGCTTCCAGATGCTCTATGCCCCAAAACTCCAGACCTGACGCATCCTGATTATGTTTCAACTTGAAATGCAGAGACACATTATGATCTTTAAATCCGATTTTTATATTGTGGATGTGTTCAGCAATTCTTATTCTTTTTTTTCCAAATATAGCTTTTTTATTAGTTTTTCAAAATAAAATTAAATATCAAAAAAACAAAAGATCTGAACTCAGCCCACCAAGATACATAATTAGCTCATACCAGTGGAGGACACAGCCTCCTGATCATATAACATATAAGTGTCCGTACATTGCATATTGAACCATATATATCTCGGAGTTCCTATTATCTCCTATTATTCTCCTAAAAAAAAAAAAAAATTTCTACTACAGAGGGACAGTGTTGAGTCAAATACACCCGTCTGTTCCGGAGTTTAGTAATTCTCTTGGCCCCCATCTATATACTAGATATTTTAGATCTCTAATAGATTTTTCCCCTCATCTGAATGTATAAATGTATTCCAACTATCCCATGTCGCTTTATAAATCCCATGTCTATCCTGTGCAGTCATTATTAGATCCTCCATTTTATTTATGTTTTCCACCTTTTGTAACCACATCGCGACTGACGGTGAATTCTGGGATTTCCACATCATGGGGATACAAGCTTTAGCAGCATTGATTAAGTGCCTCAGTAAGTATTTTTTATATACCCGGGGGGCTAAAGTCGACACGTGAAGTAAAAAGAACGCTGGGTCATTTGGAATCGAGAAATCAGTGAATCGTTGCGATATATTGCGCACCGTCGTCCAGAAGTCTGTCAATTTAGGGCAAAACCAGAATATGTGTAACATCGTACCTCTGTCTTCGCCACACCGCCAGCAATGTTCTGATATTTCTGGACACATCACATGCAGGCGGGCAGGTGTCAAGTACCACCTTGTCAGAACTTTATAATTGGTTTCCTGTATTTTTGTACATATCGTAGACTTAAAGGAGAGGCTAATCATATTCTGTTTTTGGGTCAAAGAAAATGTGCGGTCTAGTTCAGTTTCCCACTTCGTAATACAAGGTAGATCGGTTGGTTGTTCTGGCGTGTTTAGAAGAGCATACATTTTGGATAAAGTCTGTGATAACGGTTCTGTGCTCGAGCAATATTCCTCAAACTTATTCAGGGGTCTGGTGTAGTTCCAGGGATTCGGAATAGTCAGGAGAAAGTGCTGCAACTGTACCGCGTTCCAGAACTCCAGTCTATAAGGGCCTGCTGTATCCATCAGTTCTAAAATATTTGGCCATCTATCATTCTTTACGAATTGAGAGGCTGTCATAAGGCCAGAGGTCCTTAGTTGCCTAAATTGTGTATTTGGGAGTCCCGGGGGAAAACTAGGGTTACCCAATATCGGGGTCAAAGGCGATGTCGTGGCTGTTAAGGAGTGTTTTAAGATAACACGGGCGCTCTGTCGCAGTGTATTGCCTATCAGTGGATGTGATTTTAATTCAGTGGGTAGAGACTCTGCGCACCACAACGCGGTCCGTAAGGGAATCTCTGTCTGGTATTGTTCTATTTGTGTCCATAGTTTGGACTCATAATGTCGCCACCAATCGATCACCCTGCCCAGATGAACCGCCTGATAGTATCTCTTAACATCTGGTAGTGCAAGACCTCCATGTTGTTTTGGCCTTGTAAGCTGAATATGAGAGATTCGAGGTTTTTTATGGGCCCAAACAAAACGTGTGAAGAGAGCTTGGACTTGTTTAAAATATACAAGGGGTATCCTAACCGGGAGGGCTTGGAAAAGGTATAAAAATTTAGGTAGAACATTCATTTTTAACAAGTTACACCTCCCAAACCATGAATGTAGTCCCTTATTCCATGTCTCTAACTGCAATTTAGTTTGAACAAGTAAGGGACGAAAATTATTCTCATATAGATGAGAAAGGTCCGATGTAATACTAGTCCCCAAGTAACTCAATGCAGATGATGTCCATTTAAAATGGAAATTTGTACACATATTTGGTAAAGCCTGTGATGTTAATGCCACTCCCATTGCTTCTGACTTCGAGAGATTAATTTTAAAATTAGACCATGCTCCGTATCTCTCGAACTCCTTCAAAAGATTTGGCAAGGAGACTACCGGGTTGGTCAAGGAAAATAATAAATCATCAGCATATGCTGAGATCTTACATTGTATCCGGCCTATCCTTATCCCTTGTATATCTGGATTCCTTCTGATTGTGGCTAAAAAAGGTTCTAGGGAAAGGGCAAACAGAAGAGGGGAAAGCGGACATCCCTGTCTTGTACCGTTTTGTATTGGAAAGGGGTCTGATAGGACCCCATTCACCTTCACCCGAGCTGTCAGATTAGAGTATATTCCAGCTATTCGATTAAGCATCACCTCCCCTAGACCAATATGTCTAAGCACAGAAAACATAAATGACCATTCAACACGGTCAAAAGCCTTTTCGGCGTCTGTGTTTAAAAATACACATGGGGTATTTGTTGAGCGTGCGACATGAAGTAGATTTAATACCTTAATAGTACTATCTCGCGCCTCTCTAGATGGTATAAAACCCACTTGGTCTAGATGGATGAGTTGCTGAAGATGGTACGCCAGTCGAGCAGCTAGGACCGTGGTATACAGCTTAAGGTCCACATTCAAAAGCGATATGGGCCGATAGCTGCCACAGTCAGCCGGATCCTTTCCTTCCTTATGGATCATTAAAATGTGGGCTCCCAGAGTCTCTTTAGCAAACATTCCCCCTGTACCTATCGTATTATATAGTGTAAGCATTCGAGTGCCCAGTATTGGTAACAATGTCCTGTAATATTGTAGTGTCAAACCATCTGGGCCTGGTGCCTTCCCTAATTTCATATGTCTAACTGCGTGTTCAACTTCCATTAAGGTAATGGGGGAGTCTAATTCTGTTCGTATCTCCTGTGATAGAGATGTCATCTGGGAAGATGTAATATAATCCTCTAAATCTACACGGTTCTTCGTTACTCCCGACAAATTATATAAGCAAGAATAAAAATCCTTAAACGCTTGAGTAACTTGTGCCGGTAGAACTGCCTTTTGACCATTTCTCCTATTAATATGGGGAACATATGTAGAGAGTTTGTGATCTCTGACCGCTTTCGCTAACATTTTCCCACACTTATCTCCCGACTCATAACTCACTCTGCGACAGAACTGCAAAGCCGCCTTGGCCTTATACCAGAGCAAGTCTGTAATCTGTGTCCTAATTGATTTCAATTCAGCTTCTGAGGATTGCGTAGGGATATGTTTGTGCCTGGCTTCAGTCTCTGCCAATTTCTGTAGCCATCCAAGAAGTTGTTCGTTCCGTTCACGTTTAATTCGTGCCCCATGCTTAATCAAGATTCCCCTAATAACCGGTTTATGGGCTTCCCATAAAATGCCCGGATCACAGTCTGATTGATCGTTCTCCTGGAAATATAATTTCAATGTTTCATTTACCTCCACCAATACCTCCGGCACTTGTAAAAGGCTCTCATTGAGACGCCAGAAACGGTGTCGAGGCATGGAAGTGTCATTAAGTTTGTAAGTTAGGAATATCGGCGCATGATCCGACCATGTCCTATTTCCAATCGATGTCTCGCTCACCGCGTGTAACTGTGTGTGAGGAACAAGGAAATAGTCTATCCGAGTATATACCCGATGCATGGGGGAGTAAAACGAATAGTCCCGTTCCCCTGAATGTTGCAGGCGCCAGGCATCTATTAATTGTGCATTATGAATCGTCTTTGCTATTCTTTTTAGTTGGCTTGGTGGGATAGATGATTTACCAGTTGAAGTATCTACCGAGGGAATTAACGGAACATTAAAGTCTCCTCCGAGAATCAATTGTCCCTCTCTAAATTCCTGCAGTTTCTCCAGTGTGTCTCTCATAAAAGTAGCTTGTAGTTCATTGGGGGTATATATTGTGGCTAATGTCACCTGTTTATCCCAAATCCACCCCTTAAGAAAAATATAACGCCCTGCCTGGTCTATAATAGAACTCTGATATTTCCAAGGTATTTTACTGGAAAGTAATACCGATACCCCTTTTGATTTACTTATCGGGTTAGTGGAATGATAAACAATAGGGTAGAATCTATTTCTTAGATAGGGGAACTTATCATTTTTAAAATGTGTTTCCTGAATAAAGGCGATATCAACATTATATCTTTTCATATCATTAAAAAGCATGTGTCTTTTCTCAGGGATATTTAGACCCCTCACATTAAGTGACATCACTCGAACACTGTCCATCTCTACAGGAAAAAAAAAAAAAAAAAGGGGGGGGGAACCCCCCTCTTATCTACTATGCTTAGCTATGTGCTAAAAAAAGTACGCTCACCGACTATCGGTATCTGAGCGTCTGCCTAATTAGGTGTGTGTGCCTGTATTGGCCGGCCGAGATGACAACAGATAAAAAAATGAAAAAGAAAAAAAAAAAAAAATGCAAGCTCCAGAGACCTCCCCACTCCTTAATTTATTCAAAAACTGATAACCTTATTAGGAGACCCGGGGGAAAAAAAAAAAAAAAGGAAAAAGCCCCTCTCTCTCCCTCTTTCTCCCTCCCCCTCTCAGGGGTGGAAGAATACATTGGGGAACAGTTAAATTTATATAGCCCCGGGTTTCGGGGGGTAGGTGCTTGTAGGGCAAACCCAAGTCTGCAAATATTTATAGCTTCCTGTCCAATTCATTAAATATCTCATAACCTGAGGTTATTTATATCTCTTTACACATATACTATTCCATTATACATTGATACACCTTTATATGTATTGTATTCTATATACCTCTCTATACATTATATTCTGTATCTTATATATCCCTCCTTACTTTTCTCTTAAAGAGGTAATCTAAACATAATACACATAATGCCCAACCCAATTCACCATCCACTACACATAGTACACAACCCAATATGTAACTCATTATCTATTAAATTTATATGTTACTCATTGTCTATTGAATTAATCTAAGCCCAGGACTCGTCTTCTTTAACCCATTATTTGATTTTTGGTTCTTGTCTATGAAAGCTTCCCCCTTCTTTCCTAATCTTTCTTAGTCCCCTCTTTTAATCTACTATTCTTATATCCCTCTTCCCACCCCTTCCCCTCTTCCCCGAAGATTAATCCTTGGAGGGAAGCACAAACAAAAAAAAAGAGAAAAAAAGAAAAGATGAGAAGGGGGGAAAGCATATAGCCTATATCATATAATATCTCACCCTCATATCATATCTTATCTCTATGTAATTCTACTTATTCTACTCCTCCTCCCCTCCTCACCTCTCCCGTTTCTACCCCTCTCCATTCTATGCTTCTATGCTTCCTCTCCTCCTCTCTCCGTCCTTCATCCCCCTCCTGATCTATCTCTGACATTTCTATTCCTATTCCATCACCAATGAGATCACAGGGGGGTATGGAAGGTTATCGGGTCACCCCTAATGTCTAATTCCTCCTAGGTATCATTATCCCTATTAACTCATTTTTTTATATTTTACTATGTTTTTTTTCTTATTCTTAAAAGTCTTTTGGTGCGTCCTATGTATAGGAGGCCGCATGGACATCTTGAGGCATACACTACAAAATCACTATTGCATGTGATGAATTGTTTGATTTCATGTGTCTGGTTATTGGAAGGGGAAGTGAACGTATCTAAACCTCTTAGGGGGTTGGTAACTTCCCTACAAGCCTCACATCTTCTACATGAGAAAAAAACGTTACGATCCCAGAAAGACTGTGGTTTTACTGGTAGGTCCAAGATCTTTTTGACCACCCTATCTCCATGATTGGGGGCCTTTCTGTATATGAACTCTGGTTTTGGAGGAAGCACCGTGCATAATTTTTTGTACATCAATAAGATGTGCCAGTGTTCATTGAAGATGGCTTCAATCTCCCTATATTGGGTGTTAAATTGTGTGATGAACCCCCACTCTTTATTATTGCCAACTGGAACAATCACATTTTGTTTCTCCTGTAAGCATATTTCTCTTGGTATAGACCCCACTTCTTCGACGATTTTCTCGAGTTTTACTATGTTATAGCCTTTTTCTTCGAATCTATTGGTCAGGGTTTTTGCTTGAATCAGGAAATTTTCAACCTCAGAACAATTCCGTTTAACCCTCATGATCTGGCCCTTAGGAATATTTTTGAGCCATTGAGGGTGGTGGCCACTAGTAATTGGTAGATAACTATTTCTGTCAGTGGCTTTGAAGAAATCTTTAGTTTCTAAACGCAGATTTTTTCGATAGACCGTTACGTCCAGAAAATTAATCTGTTCCTGGTGCCATTCTGAAGTTAACTTGATGTTGTTAGTATTGGTATTTAAAATGTTCAAAAAACTCTGTAGTGTTTCTAAAGAACCAACCCAAATTAAAAACAGATCATCGATAAAACGTTTATAAAAAATCAATTCAACCCTTCTATCCTTAAAAATCACCTTATCCTCCCACTCGGCCATAAAGAGATTGGCAATACTTGGTGCAAATTTAGCTCCCATAGCCACACCTTTTTGTTGTGAATAAAATTTCTTGCAGTACCAGAAAAAATTGTGGGATAAACAAAAATTCATAGCATGTCCAATGAAGACTTTCTGGTTGTGTGGCAGGTCATTCCTTTGGCTTAAAGCCCAGTTCAGGGCCAAAAGAGCGTCATCATGCTGTATGATGGAGTATAATGAAGATACGTCTGCTGTGACTAACCATACTTGCTGTCCTTCTTCCAGTGACCTTCTGTAGATGATTAAGGAAGTCCTTAGTGTCTCTTATGTATGACCGTGTGTTTACAACAATTTTTTGTGGAAATTTATCAAGGTATTGACCTAATCTTGACGAGATCGAGTCAATGCTATTGACTTGCTGGTGGGTCAGGACGTGACTCCTCAGCAACTACCTGAAGTGACGCGTGCGCTCCACGGGACGCAGGACCAGGAAGCGGCCAGGATACTGGTAAACCGCGCTACTAAATCCCTTAGTGCACGCGTATTATCTAATGCTCGTTTTGATTGACATTTTGGTACGCATTTAATCTTAAGGGGGTACTTATGCTTTTAAGGGGAATTTTCAATAAATTTTAAGCAGTACTACTCTATGTGGCCTTTACTTTTTTAAACATGCCATTGGAGACCTGATATGATCGGTGGATGAGAGCAGAATTAACAACGGTTGCAGTAATTGACTTAAGGCCCATTAATGTCCATTATCTGGTGAGTGCATCCCCTATAGGGGTTCAAGATCTCTCCACGAGGTGAACACACTGGTGAAAGGAGCACTATCCCACAGATTGGTTCATCAATTACCACCAACCGCATCTGCTTCATACTGTATTTTCTATCTAGGCACTATGATAGAGGACTTTCAGATGAATATTTGATTGCAAGCGCTGCTACAGTTTTTTTTAACATCTTTGGGACTTCCCTTTTGATTTATTTTGACTGTCTCTATCTCATGTACATTTTATTTTAGCAGCTGCTATTCATTTTATGTTGTCGCTTTTATTCTTGTGGATTTTAGTAGCATTTATCCTAAGCGCAGAGTGGTACTTTTAATTGGGGCGATTTTATTTAAGAGTACCTTTTACAGACATGTAGGTAGTCTTCACAACTTCGATGCTAAATGCATCACATTTTCTGCTTTGGAACATGTTCCGCTGGATGAAAAGGGGTGGCAGCGTTGATCATACGCTGCTCCAGCTTGAAGCCAGATGGACCTATGTTCTCAAGGCTACTCAATTTCCAGGTTTCAATGAACATCTTAGCTTTAAACCCTTTCTGTAATTAGGACCTTGTTCCCCTCTCCCATTCCCTCCCCTGTCCAATCATCATGTTCATCTTCGAAGTTTGTTCTCCAGTTCTCACCGTGTCTGTTCTAATAAATAAACACTGTGAGAACCTCCCCCCTTTCCCCCTCCCTTCCCTTTTTTCCTTATTGTCATGTATTATTCTAAGTTTATAACATTCTATCTTTAATTTTCTATACTAGTTTAGTATCGTTTCTATTTATGTAAATTTAAATTTGTGTATGTATTATTATTTTTGTTTAATATAAGTTCAAAAATTAAGTTGTCTAACTTCATTAATTGATATTTGGAGTGCATTTGTGCCTCTTCACCACATCCGCCCCTTTGCCCTTCACCCCTTATGAGTCTGCACGGCTTCATGGTCAGCCGTGCACCCTCATTGGGTCAGTGACATGCCCTGTTGTGATTGTGCCCTGGGTACTTGATCGCGGTCCTGCTGCGGTCCCTGAATGGTTCCCCTTTTTAGGTGCTAAGCAACCACACGGGCGCCCCAGGGCATAAAGGCATTTATGCCTGTTGCGCCCATCCCAGCGTCATTCCATACACACAGCCTCTTCTCCCCCCTTTTCCAACAGAGCAATCATCATCTTTCTTCTCCTTCCTCTACCTCTATTGGCCATCATGACCAGCTTTCCATCAGCCGCGGTGCTTATTGGAGAGGGGCGTTTCTTGCCACCTGGAGACACATCGCCGCTGTGTTCGGCGCTGACACTCCCTTCAGTTCAGCGCTGACGCACGTGACCCCTCCCACCCGAGGCGCACGGCATCTTGGGCAACGTAATTTTTCGTTGCTTGTTGAAGTGCGGGACTGTGCCAGCGTGCTAATGCCATCGCGCTCGCCTTCAGTCGATGACGCCGGACATCTACTGTTTGGGGAGCATATATAGGCCGGCCCTTCAGTCTGGCTGAGTGTCTGTCTGAAACGAAGGGTTGCCCTGAGCACCGCTATATGCTCTTGTCAAGTAAATCTCAGTCACCCCATGGTTCCTTTTTTTTCATTACTTTTGCCAGTATATCCGGATGTATTGTTGTTTGTGCATTACTCCAGCTGCTCCCTCATAGATTAGTCTTTGTCTACCTCCCCTCTGCATCACCATTAATAGCATGATACCCATTAATTTATAACATTTAAATAGTTTTACTTGAGACATTGTCCTAATCAGACTCTACTCTTAGCCTGCAGCTGTTTTTCTGTTTCCTGCTTGATTTTCATTCCACATACAGTAGGTGCCGCCGATATTGTGTTAATCTCGCCGCTTCTAGCGGCGATATTGACACCCTATGAGCTCCGTCTCGAGAGCCAGCGCCGAGCTGTCTCGTCATCGGGAAAGGAAAAAATGTTCCTTTCACGATGAGCGACACGCATTGCCGATAGGCGGGGATCCGACGCGGATTCCCGCCAATACCAGGCACTGCGTTTTGGTATGAATCCTGAGCGGGAACTCCACGCCATTTTTTAAAGAAAATACCGGTGTGGGTTCCTCCTCCAGGAGCATACCAGGCCCTTGGGTCTGGATTTGAAGGGGAACCCTACGCCGAAAAAACGGCGTGGGGTCCCCCTCAAGATCCAAACCAGACCCTTATCCGAGCACGCAACCTGGCAGGCCGCAGGGGAAGAGGGGGGGTCGAGAGCGGCCCCCCCTCCCTCCTGAACCGTACCAGGCCACATGCCCTCAACATGGGGGGTTTGGTGCTCTGGGGCAGGGGGGCGACCTGCGGCCCCCCACCCCAGAGCACCCTGCCCCCATGTTGATGAGGACAGGGCCTCTTCCCGACAACCCTGGCCGTTGGTTGTCGGGGTCTGCGGGCGGGGGGCTTATCGGAATCCGGGAGCCCCCTTTAATAAGGGGGCCCCCAGATCCCGGCCCCCCACCCTATGTGAATGAGTATGGGGTACATCGTACCCCTACCCATTCTCCTGGTGGAAAATAAATGGAAATAAAAACACAACACAGTTTTTAAAAGTTATTTATTGCACTGCTCCGGAGGTCTTCTTCCGACTTCGGGGGTCTCCGGTGTCGTCGCCGCGTTCTCCGGTTCTTTCTTCTGCCGGGCCTCCGCTAACTTCTTTTTAGCTCTTTTGCTAGCGGAGGCCCGGTCTTCTCCGTCGCCTTCTTCTTCTCTCGCTCTCCGGTTCTTCTCCCGCTCTCCGGTTCTTTCTTCCGCCGGGCCTCCGCTATCTTCTTTTTAGCTCTTTTGCTAGCGGAGGCCCGGTCTTCTCCGTCGTCTCGTCCGGCTCTCCGTTGTCCTTCTGCCGGCCCCTCCACTAACTTCTTGGTAGCTCTTTTGCTAGTGGAGGAGCCGGTCTTCTCCGTCGTCGCCGTCGGCGTCTTCTTCCCCCTTCTCCTCGTTGTTGACTCGTCGCTTCCTCTCGCAGTAATGATAATTCTTCAGTCCGCAGAGATTAATATAGGCTTTTTCATGACGTCACAGTCACATGGTCCCATGACGTCACAGTCACATGCTCCTGGGCACATGTGCACATGTGCCCCGGAGCATGTGACTGTGACGTCATGAAAAAGCCTATATTAATCTCTGCGGACCGAAGAATTATCATTACTGCGAGAGGAAGCGACGAGTCAACATCGAGGAGGAGAAGAGGGAAGAAGGCGACGACGGAGAAGACCGGCTCCTCCACTAGCAAAAGAGCTACCAAGAAGTTAGTGGAGGGGCCGGCAGAAGGACAACGGAGAGCCGGACGAGACGACGGAGAAGACCGGGCCTCCGCTAGCAAAAGAGCTAAAAAGAAGTTAGCGGAGGACCGGCGGGAGAAGAACCGGAGAGCGGGAGAAGAAGAAGGCGACGGAGAAGACCGGGCCTCCGCTAGCAAAAGAGCTAAAAAGAAGTTAGCGGAGGACCGGCGGGAGAAGAACCGGAGAGCGGGAGAAGAAGAAGGCGACGGAGAAGACCGGGCCTCCGCTAGCAAAAGAGCTAAAAAGAAGTTAGCGGAGGCCCGGCAGAAGAAAGAACCGGAGAGCGCGGCGACGACACCGGAGACCCCCGAAGTCGGAAGAAGACCTCCGGAGCGGTGCAATAAAATACTTTTAAAAACTGTGTTGTGTTTTTATTTCCATTTATTTTCCACCAGGTGAATGGGTAGGGGTACGATGTACCCCATACTCATTCACATAGAGTGGGGGGCCGGGATCTGGGGGCCCCCTTTCTAAAGGGGGCTCCCAGATTCCCATAAGCCCCCCGCCCATAGACCCCGACAACCAACGGCCAGGGTTGTCAAGAAGAGGCCCTGTCCTCATCAACATGGGGGCAGGGTGCTCTGGGGTGGGGGGGCCGCAGGTCGCCCACCTGCCCCAGAGCACCAAACCCCCCATGTTGAGGGCATGTGGCCTGGTAGGGTTCAGCAGGGAGGGGGGGCCACTCTCGTCCCCCCCTCTTCCCCTGCGGCCTGCCAGGTTGCGTGCTCGGATAAGGGTCTGGTTTGGATCTTGAGGGGGACCCCCACGCCGTTTTTTCGGCGTAGGGTTCCCCTTCAAATCCAGACCAGACCCAAGGGCCTGGTATGCTCCTGGAGGGGGAACCCACGCCGTTTTTTTCTTTAAAAATTGGCGTGGAGTTCCCGCTCAGGATTCATAGCAAACGCAGTGCCTGGTATTGGCAGGAATCTGCGTCGGATCCCCGCTCAATACAGTGTCGCGTCTCCTCGCTATTGCAGCGAGCGCGACACGTGTCACCACCCTGCTGCCGAGATCTCGGCACTCCTGTCGCCGAGAATCTCGGCGATGGGAGCGCGATAGAAATACAATATCGGCGGCACCTACTGTACACCTGGCATTTACTTTTTTATTTATTTTTACTTTTACCTTTTTGCTTTATTAGCTAGCATTACTGCGTGACTGCAATTCGGGTACCCTTCATCCCATGCGTTTTTCATCTTGATTTTAGTAAGTGTGACTTTACTTACCTGTAATATATTTATTTTCCCAACATACTTCTATTTGGTATCTTTATACCATTCTGCCTTTATCCTGATTGAGCTGTTCCCAGCCCTTTTCCCCACATTTTTCATTCATTTTTTTTTGTATATTTTGTATTTAGCCTGGCCTGTGCATGCTTCTTGTGGTTGCTCCTTAGCTCCCCTAGCGGGCTCCCAGGTGCCCTACGCTGGATTGTGGTCCTTCCCTGGAGGTGTTTCTGGCTGGGTATGTGCTCACCCATGTGGGGGGGGGGGGTGGGTGTTTGAATATTGGCATGCTATGTTCTCTTGTAGTAGCTATATTATGTCCATCTTATTCATATATGTTTCTAATTTGTTTATCTCTACGTTCATATCTAGTACCATACAAGTCACTTCTTATACCCGTATGTCCCCCGATGAAGCTACAATGCGAAACATGTCTGGACATCACAAGTAATTTTGTACTGTTCAAAACCAGCCTCACTTCCTTTTACTGATCATCCAGCTGTTTGTTTGTTGTTTCCCAGCAGTAACCACCTGTGTGTGGTTTTATTATGTACCTTTTAGAGTGAACTGAATTAAAATACTTGAATTTTTTTATTCTTAATGTATTTGAATTTCTTACTACTACAGACAGCACCGTGAAAATCCCTTCTCTTCCCCTTGCTATTATGTACACATATTTCATGGGATGTGGTGCATTTTTTCTGGGTGTCTCTGCCATTAGTCGGACTTCCCCATATTTTTGTCTAGCAAATATATGTAAATGGGTGTGTAATAGTTAGCCAGTTCAAATAACTGGGGTAAAATTAATCTTTACCCCATAAATGCAAAAATGATTAAATACTGTTGAACGAAAGTCCAAGTGCAAAACAATTTAGTCCATAACGTGGTTAAACATAATATCGTGTCCAATAAAAAAATAGTGCAAGAAAATATTCAGTGAAAAAGGGATTGCATCCACCGCCATCAACTGATGAAGTGGCCGCTCACCTCAGGGACTGACCATAAGGCCAAACACTGCTTTAATATCCAAAAGATGT
Source organism: Rana muscosa (assembly GCA_029206835.1). Lineage (NCBI taxonomy): Eukaryota > Metazoa > Chordata > Amphibia > Anura > Ranidae > Rana > Rana muscosa. The sequence continues at coordinate 11,005,223 of CM055119.1, read as the reverse complement.
CTGCTGGGCTCCACACTAGATTTCTCTAAAGACTCTGCTGTACTGCTCAACGATCACGACACACGGTCTGCACATACTCAGAGCACAAACACTCCCTAGTGTAATATTGCCAATGGATGTAATAAAATGTAATAATGTCTGCTTACATTACAGTTCCATGACACCCGTGATGAAAGAGAAACGGATCGCCTCCTCACCGCACTTCCGCACACTGTGGACATAGTAAGTGATGTCACAGGCTTCACCCGACGCCGCCATTTCATCAGTTGATGTTGGTGGATGTATTCCCTTTTTCACTGGATGTTTTTTCTTGCACTATTTTTTCTTTGGACACTATATTATGTTTAACCACGTTATGGACTGAATTGTTTTGCACTCGGACTTTCGTTGAGGTTTTTCTCAATTTTGCACCCCAGAGCCCATCACAGGAATCACGTACAGGTACGTGATTTTGCGCTTTAAGACCTGCTGCGCCGCAGTATATGTACGTGGGGTGGTCCTTAAGCAGTTATTAAAGTGGGAGTAAACTCCCATACATGAATTGTACCTATAGGTACTGTAAATACCTCCTAAACGTACACAGTTTAGGAGATATTTACTGTAGATGCATCCGGTGACCTCACTGGCTGCATCTACAGTAAATGTCACTGGCGCATGCGCTCTGATGGAACAGCCATCCGGCTCCTTCAGAGTCGTGTGCCGTAATCAAAGCTGGAGTCCGTGAACCTGGAAGGAAGACCGGGTGAAGGTGTGAGCACCTTCAGCGGTGACTGCGTGCCACTGGAAGTTTCACCTAATGTGCTAGTATGCGATGCAAGAAGGGAGAAAAAGAGAGCTGCATAGCAGGCATAGTGTAGCACAGTTTATTAAAAATAAAAGTCAATATAAACTACAATAGCACTCAAAAACAGGTGGGGATGAGGATGACAGTTTGCTGTGGATGGGATTGTCCAAGTATTAGCTGGAATCTGTCTGGGTGGGAAGAGAGCAAGCTGTATGCAGAGAGCATGATGAGCCTGGAATCGGTCCAGGGGGAGCGATGCATACTAGCACATTATGACATTGCCTTTTAGGTTAAAAAAAAAAAAAAACAACACCAACGGTTCCTACCGCTTTAAGTAGATCTGATATTTTATTTTTTTCTTTATTTATAATAAATTCAGACATTTCTCAAATTCTGCTTTCTCTTTGTCATTATGGGGTACTGAGTGTAGACTAATTAGAAACAAACTGCATTTAAACAATTGTAGTACCAGGCTGCAACATAACAAATTTGAAAAAAGTGAAGAGGGCTGAATACTTCATGAACTGTACTTGATACTGAAATTATAAAGAATGTCGCCTCACAGCTAAAAAAAACAAATGTGTGGAAACTATCTACTAAGTAGCTGAACACCATAGGTTGCATAGTAGGTGAGGTTTAAAAAAGACACAAGTCTATCAAGTCCAATCTATGTGTGTAATTATATGTCAATATTACATTGTATATCCCTGTATGTTGCGGTCGTTCAGGTGCTTATCTAATCGTTTTTTGAAACTATCGATGCCCCCTGCTGAAACCACCGCCTGTGGAAGGGAATTCCATATCCTTGCCGCTCTTACAGTAAAGAACCCTCTATGCAGTTTAAGGTTAAACCTCTCTTCTTCTAATTTATAATGAGTGGCCACGTCTTATTAAACTCCCTTCAGCAAAAAAGTTTTATCCCTATTGTGGGGTCACCAGTATGGTATTTATTAGGGATGCACCGATGCCACTTTTTTGACACAGAGTACGAGTACCGATACTTAACATTATGTACTCGCCGATACCAATTACCGATACCTGATTTTAGTCGTGTGACTATTTAAAAAAAAAAAAAGATGAAAAATTACACATTTTCGCCATAATATGAGGAATTGAAACGCAGTCAAAAGACATGCAAGAAAACATGTTTATTTGCTGGCAGTGGTCACAAAGCTGTTAAAGTACAAATTGCACAGAACATGTTATATAAAATAATGTCAATGTCATCAATGAAATGTCATGTACATTGCAAGTTGACAATGTTTAGGCGTGAGAAGAAGCAAGAACAGTACAGTACCTCGGTGACAGTCACCTCACCACACAAGACATAAAATTTCAAAAATAAAACACAACATGTGTTTGTTTCCAGTTCCACTTCTTACACATGTGTAAGAGAAACTCATTTCACAGACAGAACATTCCAGGATGGCAAGGATGTGTTAGGTTGGCGTGTAGGCTGCAGTAAGGCCTCATGCACAAGCTCAAAGCAGCTGCTTCTCCAGGTGTTTTAGCTCTTTTGAGCTTTTTTTTTCTCTACCCATTACCTCTTCCCCTCCACGTGTTAGCCCATGTGTTCATTCATGGCCATTGGCCAAGGAAAACTATGCGGTTTCAGAAGTTAAGTGGCAGGGCAGCTTACAGGCAGCGGGCAGAAAAAAATCCAAAGAAATTGGAAATTTAAATCTTTGGATTTTTTTCTGCCTGTAAACTTTCCTGCCACTAAACTCCTGAAACTAGTGTGCAATGGGCTGACATGGAGGGGAGGCTTAACAGGCAGGAAAAAAAAGCTCAAACTCCTTGAGGAGCAGATGCTTTTAGCTGCATTGTACAGGCATTATACCTTGAAAATGGAAAGCTCAAATGTCACACAGAACATTAAATATCATCATTGTTGATGACGCCACGTATAAAACAAACATCACAAGTTCACGTCATCACATCAACCAACCCTAGTGCAATATACAGTTAAATAATGTTAGGCCTGAGGAGGAGCAACTGAACAGTACCTCAACTAACATTATTTTGTAAACATTTTATAAATTAAAAAAAAAAGTGCTAGCTTCTAGTTCAACTTCTTATGAAACTCCTGAAAAAAACATTTTTCACAGACCAAATTTAGGTTCATTCCAGGATGACAAGGCCAAGGAGCCAAGGACTTAGCAGCAGTAAGGCCACATGCAAAATAAAGCTCAAAGTAGCTGCTCCTACAGGCGTATGAGCTCCCTGTTTTTGTGCCTTTCATTTGCCTGTAGTGTTAACTCTATGCCCCCTCCATATTAGGCTATGTGTCCCCCATGCATTGCACGTTGAATCACCAATAGTGTACAATGTGCACACCATAGGTGATTCACTTTTTCACGTAAGGAAAAAGTTTGTGGCATGGAGTTAAAAAGGCAAAACATTTTTTTTTCTAAAGGCCAACATGGAGGGGATGAAACGCTCAAATGCCAGGTGGAGCAGTTACTTTGAGCTGCAGCGTGCAACTGTGCAGGATGCCTTACAGTAACAATAACAGGCGGTAGATTACTTTTCCAATTCAGACGCATGTGGCAAGTTTTTTTTAAGAAACAGAAGAATGTTCAGGTAGGAGTCGGTTTCTGGTGTCAGTCAGAATGTGTGACGCTGCACTGAACAATCTCTCACTTTCCACACTACTGCAAGGAGCTGAAAGATATATTTTTGTGCCATTTGGGCTAGAGTGGGAAATCGCAGTTTGACTGCCCAATACTCAAGAGGTTTGTCCGAACGAGGCACAGTGACCTCTCCAAGATATGCTTCTAGTTGTATGGTAGCAGCTGTGGGAGCACTGTTCTCAAATGTAGATGAATAAGCAATTTCTTGAAAAACACTGTCCACAGTCACACTGGTACCTGGCTGTTGCTCAGAGCGAGGCCTTTTGGTAGCTGGTTTCTCAAGAACCTTAGGTGTAGTTGCCTGTGCCTGTAGTACCTGTACAGAAGATATTTGTTGCATTTCCAGCACGAACATCTCTTTGGCCTGCCTGCCAGCATCTGCATTTGAGAAGAACCGATCTTTATACCTTGAAGAAAAATACAAGACATTAGACAACGTCATGCAAGCAAAGCAACAACTGTGGAAGCTTGCTGTGGGGGCACTACTAGAAGTAAAGGTGATGGCGGGGGACATGGCAAAAACAGTTATCTGGCCTGCTCTGTGCAAAACCATTACACAAAGGCAGAGCAGGTAAGTGTGTTTGTCATTATCGATTTTTGTTTTCTGTTTTTTTTATGAAGGTGAGATTTACAGTGTTATCTATCACTTGAATTACAATTTTTTTTTTTAGAGTCAAATATGTGTTTATTTCGGCAAAGGAAAATAGCACAGCAAAATGTCAGATGCTCACAACATAGAATGAAACATAGCAGGTCAAATTCTGCATATATGTAACTAAGCATGGTCATAATGAGGCCAGGTGAATCATTGCTTTTCCATGAAGGGCAATAACATAGTGAACTAAAAGCATGAGAGGCCATTGCAAATAGAAGGACATCGGACTTCCAGTTGAAATAAAAAAAAATATGACTAAAAAGAGAAGAGGGGGAAAAAGGTAGAAAAGAAAAGACAGGGAAGGGGTGGACAGTACGGAGAGGAAAGGTAAGGTGGACCTAGCAGACTAAGACACATTAAAACCTACAAGATGCAATCAGCTCGAACTACAGGGACGGTTTGGTTGCGTCAACATAGTCTTCAGTGAGTCTGAAGTAGAGTATTCAATCCAGAGGAGCCACAAGGACTTAAATTTATCATAAGCAATATTATCAATGGCCAGCATCTCCTCCATACGCATGATGTCGTTGACCGTAGAGACCCATAAAGATAGGGGGGGGGGGTAGTAGTAGTCTTCCAAACCTGGGGAATAAGCTGCCTCGCCGCCGAAAGGAAGAAGCGTAGTAGGGTGTGTTTCTGAGAAGCTATGGATCCGGGAAGCATGGACAGTAAAGCTACTTCTGGGGAAGGCGTTAGGGGCCTATCATATAGGTGACTGTATACGGTAAAAACCTGAGACCAAAGGGGCTGGATGGCCGGACACTCCCACCATATGTGTAGGTAGCTGCCGTCTGTTGAGTTGCACCTCCAACACAGGGGGGGCACAGATGGAAATATCTTATTAAGAGATTTAGGGTCCCTGTACCACCTAGAAAGGAGTTTAAAGTTCTTCTCCTGGGAATAACAGGAGATTGAAGATTTGTGGGTAAAGTGGTACGACTTTTGCCAATCCACTGTAGGGAACTCCCTCCCCAGGTCTGCGGACCACTTCCTCGTGTAAGAGGGAGGCTGATCATGTGTGAGAGCGTGTTGTAGCGTGTACATGTATGAGAGCAAGTGTCTCGGTGTTTCCGAGAGAGAGCACAGCTGTTCAAATTCCGTTAGGGGTCTGTGAAGTTGGGAAGAAGCGAAGAGGTCAGAGCAAAAGGAGGATATGCGGAGGGCCGTAAGCCAGTTCCCATGACCACCGGGCACTACAGGGGCGCCCGAGGTGGCGTCTACAAAGGAGCTCGCCGTAGGCCACGTGGGGCGGGAGTACGGACCCACTGACTGGGAACCACAGCCTTGGGGTAGGGCAGGGTGGTCAAACAAGGGCGTGAGTGGTGAGGGATCCGTGGACAGTAAAGAGAGCATTCCCTTTTTATACCATAACTGTAGGACAGCGATAGTTAATGGGGACGCATCAGAGAGCAAGTGGAAGTGTTGCCCATAACCCCAAAGCAGAGCCCGGAGGTCAGGGGCTGACAGGTCCTGTTCCACCATAGTAGACGCTTTGGAGAAGGGGCGAGGGAACCATTCCAATGCCCTGGACAGTAACGTCGCTTTGTGGTACAGCTCAAAATCGGGTAAGCCCACCCCTCCCCGTGTCTTGGGGTACGTAAGTAGTGTGTGACGGATACGGGACATGCCTTGGTGCCAAACGAAACGGACGGACATGGAACGCAAGGAAGCGAAGAAGCTCCTAGGAATAGAGATAGGCACAGTTTGGAACAAGTAAAGCAGTTTGGGCAGAGTGTCCATCTTCAGAGTGTTTATACGGCCGAACCAGGGCATCGAGGAGGTGCTCCAAGCATCCAGCTCCCTTCGTAGCTGATTTAGTAATTGGATATAGTTGAGAGTATAGAGTTGTGATAGGTTGGAAGAAATTGTTATACCTAGATAGGAAATACCCCTGCTGCTCCACTGAAAGGGGAAATTGGCTTGCACTCGGGTGAGGGTTGTGCTGGGAAGAGATATGTTAAGGGCCTCAGTTTTGGACATATTCAACTTAAAGTTACTAAAGGTGCCAAACCTACGAAATTCGCTCATTAAGGAAGGGAGGGACGTGTGTGGTTGTTGGATATAAATCAGCAGATCATCAGCGTATAGTGAAAGCTTATGTGTGGCGGAGGGGGTCTGTATCCCCGCTATCGTAGGGTTACGTCTAATGGCCTGGGCTAGGTGCTCTATCACTAAGACAAAGAGTAGGGGCGAAAGGGGACAACCCTGGCGTGTGCCGTTGTTTATCTGAAAGGATGCGGAAGGCGAGCCATCAACCAGGACAGATGCTGAGGGGCGTGAGTAAAGTGCCATAGTCCGGGATATAAAAGCAGGGCCCATACCCAACTGTTCTAAGGAAAGGCGCAGAAACTGCCAATTGACCCGGTCAAAGGCCTTTTCCGCATCAAAAGAGAGCAGGCAGGACTTCAGGTTGTGGCGTTGGACATAGGATATTAAATGGATGGTTTTGGTGGTATTGTCTCTGGCCTCACGGCCAGGGACAAAACCCACTTGATCTTTATGTATAATCGCGGGTAATAGGGGGGAGAGACGGTTAGCTAGAACCTTGGCGTAAAGTTTAATATCCAGGTTCAGGAGTGATATCGGCCGATAACTACCGCATTGGGAAGGGTCCTTACCTGGCTTGGGTATAACTGAGATGTTTGCGGCCAGGAGATTACTGGAAGGTAGGTGGAGATCATCTATAGAGTTGAATGCAGATGATAACAGCGGGGCAAGGGATTGGGCAAAAGACTTAAAGAACCTGGGCGAAAACCCGTCGGGACCTGGGCATTTACCGGATTTAAAACCTTTGATTGCGGTGAGAAATTCGTCTACTGACAGGGGGTTTTCTAAGTCAGTGGCCTGTTCGGGGGTTATCTGAGGCAGTGCCGTCTCCAAAATGTAGTCTTTCATAGCAGACAGACGTGCGTCTCCCGTCTGGGTCGGCGAAGTCAGTGGGGGTAAGTTGTATAGCTCGGAGTAATATTGACGAAATGCGTTTGAGATGTCCTTAGGATTACTAATTTTTTGCTTATCGGTGGTGCAAATGTGTTGGATGGGCCGGCGTGGGGGTCGGGGTTGGAGGACCCTTGCTAATTGCTGTCCACATTTGTTGGCTAGAATATAGTGTCTGTTGCGTCCCCTATCTCTGGCGATCAGAGAGTGTGCATCTAGGAGGCGGAGCAGTTCTCTGCGGGCGTTGGAAAGTTCAACGTAAGTCACCGGGTCTATGTCTTGTTTGTGTGCCGTCTCGAGCGCGCGTATAGTAGACAAGAGTCGAGTTATGTCTGCTGACCTAGCCTTCTTCAGGCGGGAACCATGCTGAATGAGAGTCCCTCTAAGTACGCATTTGATGGCCTCCCATTTGGTGAGGGGGTTGGTGTCGTCCGATCGGTGATCTAGGATAAAGTTGCGAATCGCCAGTTCAATGTCCGCGGCACATAAGGTGTCCGTTAATAAATTGTCGTTCAGGCGCCACGAGTACGATCTGCGCGAGGTCAGTGGATGGGCGAGGCTGAGGTGAACGGGGGCATGGTCAGACCAGAGCATGTTACCTAGGGAAGCCTTAAGCGGTGTGTCAAGGAGGGATTGGGAAATTAAGAAATAATCAATACGACTGTAAGAGTTGTGGGCCACGGAGTAACAGCTGTAATCTCTCTCAAAAGGGTGCTGTATTCTCCATACATCCACTAATTGTGCGGAGTGTAGGAGCGCTTTTATGTGTGTAAGAGTAGTGTGTGATAAAGAAGTCTTACCCGAGGAAGTATCCGCGTCCGGGGAGAGGGCCACGTTGAGGTCACCACCTAGGATGAAACAAGGACCGCCAAAGGAAAGTAATTTGTCTATAACCATAGATAGAAATCCCCCTTGATCCTGGTTCGGACCGTACACATTGGCCACTGTAAAGACAGAAGAGTTAGATTTCAATTTGAGAAATAAGTACCGGCCTAGTGGGTCAACAAGAGAGTCTAAAACCTCTGGGTGGAAAGATTTGTGAAAAGCTATCGATACTCCCTTGGATTTTGCTAAAGGGTTCGTGCTATGATGCCATTCATGATAGTGGGGATTTTTAAGGGTCGGGATGGCCGACCCTCGAAAATTAGTCTCCTGCAGCAATAAAATTTTTGTTTTGATTTTGTGAAAGTGATAGAGGACCTGACTACGCTTTTCAGGAGTATTGAAGCCCCTGCAGTTAAAGGAGGAGAGGGTAATGTGGTCAAGCGGCAACATGACAGTACTGAGGGGAGGTGGTATCGGATCTGATCTGCATCAGCCTCAAGGTCTGCTCGGTCCGGAAGAGAATGGGGAGGGAGGGAGGGAGCAAGGGGAGGGGAGGGTAAGTCCAGAAGGAGGGAAAAAAAGAGCAAGAACAATGGCCTAAAAGGTAGGGAGGTATCAACTCCAGAAAGAAAGAAAGTGTGAGGAAAGAGTCAAGGGGAATAGGGATCAGTAAGAAAAGTAGAGGAAAGAGGAGAAGTAATAGGCCACCAGGTGGCGGCATCGAGTCATGAGATGAAAAGTATAACATTTCTAGGCTGAAAGAGAGAGAAAAAAAAGAAAAGATAGCTTAAACTAAGGAGAAGGGTACAGAGCTTGTTCAAGCACTGTCGGTCCTAAAGGGGGAAACGCAGTTAAAGCACAGAGCGTCTCCCGGTCCCGGGGTCCGCCAGGGTACACTAACTATTAATAAAGATAACATAACCATCAACAAAAATATAGTATAAACCTAAACAGAAAGCACAGCCATCCAGGGAGGGTGATCATCCCTCAACTCTTTGTAAACGTTAATAGTACAACCCGGAGGGTACTAGGTTTAAACAGCATAGAAGGGGGCAAAATGGGAATGAGGGTGTGTGCCAAACTCGGTGAACGTGCGGGTTATTCAGATAACCCTGGACATCCAGTTCCCCGAGCCAGAGGCGAGGGGGGGAGGAAGTCCAGTAACCAACCATAAAGAACAAATCCTGAGTTAGGGCGAAAGTGTGCTGTCATCCGAGGGCACAGGGGAGTCAGTCATCTGGAGATCTCGTGGGGGAGTCCCTGGGGTGTTTGCCTTTGCCGGTCTTCTGCCATTGTGGGTGGAAAGGGAGGCCCGGGGTGGTGGCCGGGATGGGCCAATCAGGCAAGGCGACTTGGGGCAGTTCCAGCGCCCCCAGAAACCGTGGTAAGTCTCCAAGAGTGCGGAAGAGGGCCGTTTTACCGTCATGGTGAACCCGGAGTTGGAAAGGGAATCGCCATTGATATTTGATGTTCCGTTCCTGCAGGAGGGAGGATGTAAGAGGTTTAAGAGCGCGTCTCATTGCTAGCGTTTGGCGCGAGAGGTCGGGTAGTAGCATAACAGGGGTGTCATTCAGCCGAATGGAGTCCTGAGTGCTGGCAGCTTTCATAATTTGTTCTTTAACTTTGTAAAAATGCACTCTACATATCGTATCACGGGTAAAAGAGGAGTCAGGTTTTCTCGGGCCCGAGGTCCTGTGCACTCTATCCAGTTCAATAGGGGAATCCTGAGGTTGTTGAAGAAGCTGGTTAAAGATGGTGGCGACCGCGCCGGCCAGGTCCTTATGTTCAACCGATTCAGGTATACCGCGGATTCTAATGTTATTCCTGCGATTTCGGTTCTCAATATCGTCCTGAAGGTACATAAGTCGCTGTATCATGACTGTATGGGAGTTAAGAGTCTCCTCATTGGATTGCAGCGTGGTGCAAATGCCATCCGCAATATTTTCCACATCCTCCATGCGAGTCCCCAAATCTTTCTTTAGCTCAGAAATCTCCTTTTTATATGTGTGCTCCATGCGGGACACATAGTGCTCAAAGTCAGTTTTGGTGGGTAGGGACCGCATGTAAGCATGCATGGATCGCATCTGCGACTCCATATCCCAACCATCCCCAGAGCATAGAGATGTCTGTGAGAGGTGATGGGAACCATGAGGGCTACAGGAGGGGGGCTCAAGGTCAGTGAAGGAAGCTGAGCGGTCTCTGGACTGTACCTTTAGCAGATCCATAGGCTCAGAGCGGGCCGGGGACGGAGGCGCCGCCGCCATCTTGGATTTCTCCTGGTTCAGGAAGGCCGCGGAAGCGCGTGTTATTAACCGGTGCGGGTCGCCGTATCGGTGTCCGCTGGCAGGCTTATTGTGGTCCTTGGGCTTGCCTTTACCCATCGATGTAATTCGGTGGCTGTGCGTCGCGTGATGGCCGAGATCTATCCCCTGAAAGACCGTCGGGACCGGGAGCTGCTGCGATCAGCGTCTTACGGCTCCATGCGCCAAGCCACGCCCCCTACAATTTTTTTTTTAATGCAAGCGATAACACTGTAAAATATCACCTTCATCCAAAAAACAAAATCATATCGTCAATCAATTTTCAAATAAAAACAATGCAAAATCGCAGCCAGCAATAAATAATTGATTACCTTGGATCGAGTAAAGTAGCGATGCAGTAAAGTGGATTTTGCAAAGCACCAAGCAATGTGTTCTTCATCGTTTTAACACCGTGGTCCTCATCCACTTCTTTAGATAATAATCGCTATAGCACAGTCACTGCAGGAATTACATCAGAGGCAAAAGAATCTGAACAACTCACATTCCGAGTCAACTCTTCAATGGGAGCCAAGATGTTGATTATCTTCTCCATGAGATTCCACTGATATGCAGTGATCGTTGCAGGCAGCTCATGTTCTGACACTGAGGCCTCGTACACACGACCCATTTTCTCGTCCAAAACAGTCAAGAAAAGTGCCGCAAGAGTTTTTTTGTCTAGAAAAACGTTCGTGTGTATGGTTTTACGACGAGAAACTTGACGAGAATCTCGACGAGAAAATAGAGAACCTGCTCTCTATTTTCTCGTCAGGATTCCAGATTTCCTCGTCGTGTTTCTCGTCGGCCTGTTTTGTGACGAGAAAATGGTTCGTGTGTATGCTTTTACGACTCTTCAAAAAGCGCGCATGCTCAGAATGAAGTATGAGACGGGAGCGCATCTTCTGGTAAAACAAGCCTTCGTAATGGAAATAGCACATTCGTCACGCTAAAACGAACTGAAAGCACAAAGACTGAAAAGCGCGAATCGTCTCTTCCCAAACTTTTACTTCACACGCGGTAACACGAGATCAGCAAAAGCAGCCCAAGGGGTGGCGCCAAGGAAAAAGATCTTCCCCTTTATAGTGCCGTCGTACGTGCTGGACGTGAGCGCAGAGAACCACGAGGAAATTGGAAAATGACAGTGTGTACGCATAGAAAGCTTGACGAGAAAATCGACAAGCTTAACAAGAATCTCGTCGAAAAAAACGACGTGTTTTTTACGACGAGAAAATCGGTCGTGTGTACGAGGCCATACTCCAATGGCCCGTTTTTGCTCTATCAGAGACTGCAGCATGTAAAAAGTGCTATTCCAGCGAGTCTGAACATCTTGTTGAAGTCTTTTAATGGGTTGACCAAGATGGATCTGAATATCTTGCAGCCCAGGATATGCCAGGTTTGAATGTTTAAAGTGCCCAACTATTTTGCGCCCAACTCCCACAGCCTCCGTAATGCTGCGCTGTGATAAAAGCCCCTCTGAGACAGCCAGCTGCAGTGTATGTGCCACACATGAAAGACTGAAGACCAGCATCTTGTACACCTTTTATCATATTTCTGCCATTATCATGGACTACCACATGGACAGAACTGTCAAGCATTTTTTCTAGTATGCTCCTTTATAGCTTGGCCTGTGTGAGAGCCTTGAAATTTCCTTGCGTGCAGCATGACTTGGTGCAGAGTGAACTTGGCATAAATCCACTGTGCAGTTAAGCTAATTACAGACACGGGACTCACACTACTGCTCCAAATGTCCGTGGTGAAACTGATAGCCTTTATGTCCTCCTGTAGCATGTTGGTAATGTGTTTTCTCATCGTCCATGGACTGACACCGCTCTAATACTGAAACACGTGGGTATATGTCCCTGCTCGCAGGAGAAGATATAGGCAGAAAGTTAGATGTTAGAAACATACATTCTAGAAAAAAACAGAGCTGAACCAGAGCTCTCTCAGGAGCCAGTCTCCTGGAAGATTTTATTTTTATTCCTTTGGGAATTTTATTATTTTATTTTTGAGACCTTCAATCAACTGTCGGCTGGGCAACAGGTTGGGTACACTGATATCCTCCCCTGTCCAACCATCGAGCGTGCTGATCCTCGCCTTGTGTGCATGAGACTCAGTTCACGACATGCCCATGACTCCAGGGGTGGCCGGGTGGCTTTTATGCTCCTGCGGTCCTCACAAGATTGAACAGTACATGCTGTGTCTTTCGCAGTGGACTGGGCTGACAGCTACTCAGTACTACTCTGTGATAGGTCTGTCTGAAACTAGCCAGTGGGTCCCTATGGGACGGGTAAGTAGTCTCTCCTGCTTCAGGTGAGTACATGCTGGCTGTGTTTCTCTGGGGGGTTTCTCCCTGTCTCCCCCCGGTTATGCTGCTCTCTGCACCCTGTACTGGCGCTGTGCTGTGTGGGAGTACTTGGGGGTCACTCTGGCCTGGCGGGGGGCGCTCATGTCTGTGTGCTGGGGCTGTGAGGTGTGAGTGTTTGGAGAAGCCACTAGCTGGCATGGCTTTTACTGTTTAAGCTGCGCTCTGCGGCCATCTTGCCGCGGATCAATAGCGCTGCTTACACGCGGCCGGCGGCCATTTTCTTGAAGCCGCTGCGCCTTCACTTTCGGTTTTGGCCTCTATCGCCGCTGCTGCGGCGCGAATCTCCTCACACTCTCCTCAGACTTCACTCGCCTCGGCAGTGCGGTGACATACAGCAGAGCTGAGCGGTCCTTACAAGTGTTGGTGGGTCCTCTGGGGGTATCCCCGCCTCAGCACAGCCATTGGGTGGACTGTATTATTCACTTTATAGTGTATAAGGTCTCAGAGGGTGGCAAATATGGAGTCTGGTTCACCTGCTTCCCCACTCTTGCCAGAGGCAACTGGCAGTGCTCCAGCACCTGCGGTCCCTATGGACCAGTTGTCGGCAGTCCTGGGAAAAAAATTCTTGTCAGGATGGAAGCGGTGTGCGAGCAAGGGAGCTATAAAGCGCCCTCTCCCCACACAATATCACACATGGGGAGTGCTCTGATTCAGATATGGGCCTAGCTGCTGCTGCTCAGGACCCTAGCTCTGAATATTTTAATGTTTTTGAACAGGACATTCCTTGTGAGGAAGACTCCAGTTCTGAGTCAGTAAATGACAGGGCGCTTGTAAGTGAACTCATTGATGCTGTGAGGGACACTCTCAAGCTGGATGCTGTGGCACCTCAGGCGGACACTTTCACCTTTTGGTTCTTTTCAAGCTTTTCTATTACACAGCTCCCTCACTGTTTCCTCACACGCTGCGTCGAGAGCAGCATGGATGATACAGTGGTACACAGTCGTCGTCCCCCGGTTGGTGCAGCATGGTGGGGGGGCACTTTATTCATTTATTTCTACAGTCCCTGTGAGCCTTCTGAGTGATGTCTCTGAGGCAACAGGGTCTCTGCACCTGTGGTTTCCCGCCATTTAATGGGGAACGCTCTGAGCTCTGACAGGACCACGGTCTGCGGTGTCAGAGGTTACCTTTTACCTGCATACTGCTTCGGCAGCACATTTAAGCAGGTTGGAATGAGAACAGAGAAGATTATGCGCCTCGGCGCCATAATTAAAACTTAGATTATAACTCTACACTGGATACATTCACAGTGTATGTATGGGTTATTGAACTCTGTGTCTGCGTGTGTTTCCTCCCACGTTCCAATGCTGTGTCTTCAGTGCCGTACACGATATAAACATATACAATATGTTTATACACGACTCTAAATACGTTCACAGTATATGTATGTATTATACTCTCTGGGTCGGCGTGGGTGTTCTCTGGGTGCTCCGGTGTCGTCTCACGGTATGTGCGCTTCAGCTCTCTGCACAGTATAAACATGTTCACTATGTTTATTGCACATGCTATAAATACAGTATGTGTATGGTGTCTGCGTGGGTTTCCTCCGGGTACTCCGGTTTCCTCCCACGCTCCAAGGGTAATGCACAGCATAACCATGTGCAATATGTTTATTCACATGCTATCATTCCTACACGGTATCTGTGTGCTGTCTGCGTGGGTTTCTTTCGGGTGTTCCGGTTTCCTCCCTCGCTCTGACGGTATGGGCGCCTTTGGTCCTCTTGCAGTTTAAACATGTTCCATATGTTAGCACGTATACTATAATACCTATGCGGTATGTGTATGCAGTCTGAAACTTGTGTGATTTGATTATCCACATGCTAACTGTCATGAAGATTCTGCCAGAAACAGGCGCCCCGGACTTCCTGGTCTCTGTTCGCGCGTGCGTCCAGCGGGTGGTGCCAGAGAGACTATTTAAACCTGTCATTTACAGACAGTCCCTGCTGTCTTCCCTACAGCGTTGTGTGCTAAACCCTGATCTGAGACCATACCTGTGCTAAAAGACCCGGCTTACCTTGACCAACCTGTTATCTGCCTGCACCCGACCCCGGCTTGTTGTGACTACCCTTTGCCTGCACCCTGTACTTCTGCTGCCCGCCTGATATCTGACCCGGCCTGTTTACTACCCTGTTCCTGGTTCCGATCCAGTTTGCTTAACCGATCCAGTCTGCTGAGCTGTCTCAGATCCAGCCTGCTAAGCTGAACCTGCTAGCTGATCCTGTCTGCTGTGCTTCTTCCGATCCAGTCTGCGAGACCGATCCAGTCTGCTGAGCTGTCCCAGATCCAGCCTGCTAAGCTGAACCTGCCTGCTAGCTGATCCTGTCTGCTGTGCTACTTCCGATCCAGCCTGCTAGCCGTTCCAGTTCCGGTATTCTGCAAGGAAGCTTCCGGGTGTTTGAATCACCACCTCACCACAGTTGATCCTGCCAGGCACCCATGCCACTCCTTACTCCTGTGCCAACTGTCACCTTACCAGGGGGCCGGGAGTGGGGGCCGTAAGGGAGGCCGTCCCCTGCAATTCGGGCTCACTACCATCAGGTACGTGACACTAACACACCAGTCTGTGCAGTCTGCGTGGGTTTCCTCCCGGGTCCTCCGGTTTCCGCCCACGCTCCATGACATGCGTGCATTCGGTGCCTTACACAGTATAAACATACACATTATGTTTATACACAACACTAAATACATTTACAGTAGATGTATGTATTGTATTCTCTGGGTCTGCGTGGGGTTCCTCCGGGTACTCCGGTTTCCTCCCACGCGCCAACGGTGTGCACGCCTTCGGCACTATGCACACAGACATGTTCAAAATGTTTATCATACATACTATAGTACCTACACGGTATGCGGTCTGCGTGGGTTTCATCCAGGTGCGCCGGTTTTTCCCCCGCGCTCCAATGGTGTGCGCATTTTCAGCGCTATGCACAGCATAAACTTTTGCAATTTGTTCGCATTCTAACATGCCTACACGGTTGTGTACGCAGTCTGCGTGGCTGGTTTCCGCCTACGCCCCAATGATGTGCGCGCCTTCGTCGCTGGCACAGTATAAACGTGTTTAATATGTTTATCCACACATACTAAACTACATACGCCGTATGTGGTTGTACTATGCTCTTTGGGGCTGAGGGGGTTTCCTCCCACACTCTAATTGCGCATTTTGACGCAATACACAGTATAAACTATGTGTTTGTACAATCAGCACTTATCAATGGAGCAGAAGCACTGGCTTGGACTGTGTTCGCCATGCTGAGGCTAGCGTTACGCCCGGTAGTGGCTGCGTCTCTGGCGTTCCTGAAGCTTAATGACTGGGCAAAAGCCTCCTGCTTCATCTATCAGTCGACCAGCAGGTGCACTGCAACTACTTTAGCCTCTAGGGTCTCTGTGTCCGGGGTGGGTCTGTGCCACCTGTGGAGGCTGAGTTACTGGTCCTCTGACCGAGTTTCTAGGGAAACTGTCAGTTTGCCTTTCTTGGCCAACAATTGAGGCATCCCGTAAGTCGGGGCCTCCCTTCTCCGATACATTGCGGGGTCTTCTTGGGTTTATCATACCTATCCCACTGCAGGACGGTCCTGTCGGCCGTGTGCATTCCAGGGGAGGGGTCCTTACGTTCGGAGGTGTTTTCACTTCCTTTACCGGATGTGGGGCACCGGATGTGGAGCTTTTGGCCTCTCGACGCACTCGCAAGATGTAGAGATTTGTGGCCAGGTCGCCTGATGTATGCTTACCCTCCGCTACTGTTGTTGCCTCGCCTGCTTCTCAGAGAACTGGTCGAGGCCATTCCGGTGATCCTCATTGCCCCGGGACATTGGTACGCCAATCTAGTTCGGCTAGTCGCAAATGTTCCTTGGTGACTGCCTACTTGGGTGGAACTTCTGTCTCATGGTCCCATACCTCATCCTGCTTTGCAGTCCTTGGCTTTGGCACGGCTGTTAAAGTCAGGTGCTGAGGGACCGAGGTCTCTCGGATTCGGTCATCTCATCTATGTTGTGGCACGGACATTTTCCTCCAGAAAGATTTATCACCGTACCTGGAAGGCTTGCATCGCTATGTGCAAGGAGCTTGATGGCGTCCACGGACGTATTCCGTTCCCAAGATTTTGCTGTTCTTACAGCGTGGTGTGACCCAAAAGCTGGCCTTGCGTACCATCGAGGGTCGGATTTCGGCCTGGGCTGCCTTTTTTTCAATGACTGCTAGCGGGCCATTCCTTGATTAACACCTTTGTGCAGGGGGTTCGCCATGTGATCCCCCCTGTCAAGCCACCTCCCCCTCCTTGGTATCTGAATTTGGTGCTCTCAGTTCTCCAAGAACATCCCTTTGAAAATATCAGGGAGATTCCTCTCTCTTGACCTTGTCCCAGAAGGTGGCTTTCTTAGTCGCCATTACTTCTGTTCGACGGGTGTCTGAGTTGGCGGCCTTGTCCCGCAAGTCGCCTTACTTGGTCCTTCATAAGGATAAGGCGGTGTTGCGCCCATGACTGTCTTTCCTTTCAAAGGTGGTCTCGGCCGTTCACCTTAATGAGGACATTGTTCTTCCATCCTTGTGTCCTCATCCATCGCATCCCTGAGAGTTTGCGCTTCATACATTGGATGTGGTACGAGCCTTACGGGTGTACCTGTCTGCTACTGTTTCCATTCGGAAGTCTGACTCACTGTTTGTGTCTGTCTCTGGTCCAAAACAGGGCCAAGCGGTGTCATCTGCCATCTTTTCTAGGTGGATCAGACAGACCCTTATACAGGCCTATGCCCTTAAGGGGCGGGCGCCTCCCTTTCCGGTTACGGCGCATTCCACCAGGGCAATTGGTGCTTCCTGGGCTTTCCGACATCAAGCGTCTGTTGCACATATGTGCAAGGCGGCGACCTGGTCGTCCTTTCATACCTTTTCTAAGTTCTATAAGGTTGATGTGGCTGCATCTTCGGATGCTTCCTTCGGCCGCAAGGGTTGCAGGCCGCTGTTTAAAGTTGCAACTCCTCCATTGAGGAGTTCTGCTTGTTTGGAGTGGAGTTTGGTTTTTCCTTTTACTACTGCTCCCACCTATTTCTGATACTGCTTCAGGATGTCCCACGTGTTTCAGTATTAGAGCTGTGTCAGTCCATGGACGATAAGAGAAAATGGGATTTTTGTACTCACCGTAAAATCTGTTTCTCTGACGTCCATGGACTAAAACAGCACTCACCCTTCTTTAAGGTTTGTACTGCTTTGTTACGAACTGAGGCTGCTAGCTGCAGATAGGAGGGTTATGTCTGGAGGGACCGCCCCCCTGGGCGGGGCTGTTCAGCTCTGGTATTTTCTAGAATGTATGTTTCTAACATCTAACGTGTTTCAGTATTAGAGCTGTGTCAGTCCATGGACGTCAGAGAAAAGGATTTTACGGTGCGTACAAAAATCCTATTATTTTTCTTCAGCCACACATCCTGTACAGCCTTGTAAAAAGCATTTTTCACAGCACAAACCATGGGGGGAAGGAATCTGAAGGCATACACTGCACAGCTCCGTGAGTAGTGCCTTTGATAGCCTCTGACTGGGGGACACACACACGCACGCACCCTCTACACAGCACACAGGAACAATGCAAAGTTGAGGATATCAATCACAGGCTGTGTGCTGGAGCTCCCTCACCATCACCTTTTTATCTTTTTGAAGTCTGGAAAACCTATAAGAAATGACTCCGATAGCAAAGGAACTAGACAGCAGAGAGAAATGACACTCGGTGCTTTGGATTGAGACAAGTAAACACTATAGAAGGATGTGCTTTGTTCATATTTCATGCCATAGGTTTACAACCACTTTTCATTTATTTAGATGTTTTTGTTGCATTTTTACAGGGAAGATAATGATCTCACATTTTTGGCAATTTCTCTTGTAGAGTTGGCTCTATTTAAATGGGAAATTTCTACGTTGTGACCGTCACATGGAAGTGGCTTTCATGGTCTGTGCCATTAACCCTTCAATCGATGCTCACACAGACAGTCTGGAATTACTGCAGCTACAGCAGGTAAATAAATATTCTTTAAAACAAAAATGTGAGCATATATTGTAAAAACAAACAAAAAACTTGCCATTTCCCTAGTTTTTCAGTGTATAATTGAAATTCTAGCAGTACATGCATATAACACATACAATTTTTTTTATTCTATCTCTTTAGGGCCTCACATTAGCAGTGTTGGGCTGTGTTGCCCAACTCAAAAAAATGGCAATATGCTTTGTCCTATACTTTTAGTTCCAACCAGTGCCCTGTGATGGTTTGCACTAAAAACAATGGGATATATTGCATATTTGTGCAGTGCATCTCTGATGCAGCGTATAGCCTTGCAATGTGCACTGCAATGCAAGTTGGCAACACCTTGTGGCACATGTTAAAATATACATCAGTGCTCATGCATTATGCACTCATTATGGTGCACGCTATCTTGGGAATCAGGGACGTGCAGTCAGGTGAGGCAGGTGTGAATCAGGGACGTGCTATGGTGTGAATCAGACGGCCTCACCTGCAATGAACATTTAAAAAAATATCAAGCTTTGAGGGTCGTAGCTCGGCGACCTGGGGTCACAGAGACCCCAAATTTGGGGGGTATGTAGCCTAGTCCTACCCCACCACTGGACCTTCCTGTCAGAAGCGAAATACAGAGCGGCCACTTTAAATTCAAGCTGACACACTCTGTTTGCAGCAGACTGAGAGGATGAGCTCACAGTGCTTCTCACTTCTTGTCAGAGGCACTGAGCTCAATAAACAGCTTGAAGTCTTGGACCAATGGCAAAGTACTATTGGTCCCAGCTGTCCAATAAAAATTCTGCAGTGGAGGCATGCCTTTCAATGCAGTGTCATAGAAGGGGGAATGTGTCTAAAAGACAAATGCTAACTTCCAGCCCAGCCCTCTTAACTACAAGGAAAAAACATGAGTCTATGGGTATAAGATTTACCCACAATCCCATGTTTTTCTCACACTGTTAAGAGAAAAACTGATTCTGCTGAAAAGGTACTGTTATATTCAAGCTAAATCATATATTTATATGGTATTTAGTTATAACATAATGTATTATTAATCTATTTAATGTGAAATTACTGATTGGAAGTTATAACTTCAAACTTCAGTAATTTGTCCGTTAAGGCTATACCATCTGCTTGAGTACACATTTTGAAAATATTGTATATGACCTTAAAAACAATTTATAATAATTATTTGTATATTACTTATGGTAATTAACCCCTTGCCACCCATGCCAATTCTGGCACTTCTCTCCTACATGTAAAAATCATCATTTCATACATCATGGGGTACAGAATCGGGCTAATATTCATTACCTGCTGGCTTATACTCCCTCTCCAGTTGAATGGACACTGGTAGACCAAAGGTCTTCAGACAGGAAGTAACCCCCTATATAACCCTTCCCATACAGGAAGTACTTTTGTTTTTTACCAGTGTCTGCAAGGTGGATGGCATGGTTCGTTTGAGCTCTCTGAGCTCCAGGTCTCTAGTCCCACAAACCGTTCCAAAATGAATCAAGGGATTGATCGATTGGATCCATTTGACAAAGGCTTTATATGCTTTGATAAATGGTACCCGAGCCTCGCAAAGAAGACTGAAGATCCTGCAAGGTTTTGCCTGTAATGCGACCTCCGGGCGCTGGACCCTGCGGAGTGGAATCCTGGACACTACAGCACTAAGGGATTCCTGCAGGATGCTGTACAGCTCTGACTTTATGTGACTCATCTAGCACTGGGGACATGATCTCTGACCAAGCTTGTAGTAGAGGTTGAACTAAAGTAATTTTGTCTCTTCCTTGCTCACATCGCTCAATTAAACAGTGCACAGAAGCAATACAATGCTGGAAGAAAAGAACCTGCATAATGTTTCAGCAACCATCCCAAAAATCCAGCCTGGTACATAGTAAATGGAGGTGTGAAAACATCATGACACTGAGAGGTAAACTGAAATAGTAGCTCAGAACAGACTTGAATCAAAGGTTGTACTTCAAGTGAAAATCTACCCTCAACAGCTAAAGTACGTGCTGTCCGAATGCTTCCAAGCAGCTCCTCCTTGGTGAGATCCTGCCAAAGTGAATGGCACAAATCTTTCTCCTCCGCAAGTTGCACATGGCAATTAATCACTCTAAACATTCTGACAAAGGAAAAGCAAAAATCCAAAGCAACTGGCTCCCAGTTCCCAAGTGTAGTCGATCTGGTCGTTTGTGGGCGTCACGGTTATGTCAGGAATCAACAGCTAAGGAGACCAGTCGCGTTGCTACGTAAAAGAACTGAGACCAAACAAAGTACAGTCATAGCCGAAATTGTTGGCACCCCAGAAATGTTTCCAGAAAATCAAATTATGTCCAATTTGCCTTTTTTCTCCTCCCTTTTTTTGTTTTGTTCCAATACACACAAAGGGAATAAACATTTGTATAGCAAAACATGTGTTACTGCAATACTTTTCTGTGAGAAATACTTGATTTCTCTTACCATC
This sequence comes from Rana muscosa, assembly GCA_029206835.1. Taxonomy (NCBI): domain Eukaryota; kingdom Metazoa; phylum Chordata; class Amphibia; order Anura; family Ranidae; genus Rana; species Rana muscosa. Next base: position 10,984,271 of record CM055119.1, on the reverse strand, counting down.
CATGGACTGACACGGTGTCTCTTTACACTTTACACGTGGGTTATGTCCCTGCTTGCAGGAGAAGACCTAGGCAGAATGTGAAATGTTACATACATACATTCTAAAAGCCAGAGCTGAACAGCCCCACCTAGGGGGCGGTCCCTCCGGACATAACCCTCCCACTACAGTCAGCAGACTTCAGTTTTTTTCTGCCTAGCAGAAGGAGAAGACGTGGCTCTCTCAGGAGCCAGTCTCCTGACCTATTTTTATTCCTTTTCTGGAATTCTTTTTTATTTTATTTTTGAGAATTTTCTATCAACTGTCGGCTGGGCAACAGGTTGGGTACAAGATATCCTCGTAGTCTTCCCTGTCCGACCATCGAGCGTGCTGATCCTCGCCTTGTGTGCGTGAGACTCAGTTCACGACAGACCCCATGACTCCAGGGGTGGCCGGGTTTGCTTTCATGCTCCCACGGTCCTCTCAAGACTGAACAGTTCCTGACTGACTGTATCTTTCGCGGTGGACCGGGCCGACAGCTACTCAGTACTGCACTGTGATAGTCCTGTCAGAAACGCACCAGTGGGTCCCTCAGGGGACGGGTAAGTAGTCTCTCCTGCCTGCAGGTGAGTACAAAAGGCTGTGTTTCTCTGTGGGGGATTTTCCCTGTCTCCCCCTGTATTTCATTGTCACTCTGTCACCATTGCTGGCGCTGTGCTGTGTGGGGTGCCTGGGGGTCACACTGTTCTTGGAGGGGCTAATGCTGGTCTGCAGATATGCTTGGGGCCTTTTTTTGTGTGTTTTGGGGCCTGAGCGCCGAGTGGCGCTGTGTGTGTGCGCTGTTTTTTTCACTTTTGCTGAGTCATGGCGGCCATCTTGCCGCGGATCGCCTCAGTGCGGCGGCCATTTTCTTGTAGCCCGCGCGCTCTTCAGCACTAGTTTTGGCCTCTAGCGCTGCTGTAACAGCGCGAATCTCCTCACAATCTCCTCACAGCTCACCGGCGCTGACACAGTGCGGTACAGACAGCGGAACTGAGCGGTCCCTGGTCCGGTTTGGTGAGTCCCCTGGGCGCCCCCTCCTCAGTCAGCACAGCCTGTGGGTGGACTTTTTATCTGAGGAGTCTCAGAGGGGGGCAATATGGAGTCTCTGTCACCAGCTTCCCCTAAATGTCAGTGGAGAACAGGCAGTGCTTCAGCACCTGCGGTCCCTAGGGACCAGTTGTGGGCAGTCCTGGAATCATTTCTGACCAGGATGGGAGCTGTGTGCAAGCGCAAGGGAGCAAAAAAGCGCCCTCTCCCCACTTTACTTCATGAGGGCAGTGCGCTGATTCAGATATGGGCCTAGCCACTACCGCTCAGGACCCTAGTTCTGAATGTATTGGATGGTTTTGAACAGGACATTCCTTATGAGGAAAACTCCAGTTCTGAGTCAGTAAATGACAGGGCGCTTGTTAGTGTACTCATGACTGCGGTGAGGGACACTCTCAAGCTAAAATGCTGCGGATGCAGAACCTCAGGCGGATACAGTCTCCTTTGGTTCTTTTAAGGCCAGGCCTTCTAAAGAGGTTTTTCCATATGTACTTTCTTTGACCGGCTCATTGATAAGGTCTGGGAAAAGCCGCAGAAGAATTTTTTTATGGTCCCGCGGCGTTTGTCTATCAGATACCCCTTGAAGATGCCCTACTTAAAAAGTGGGCTTCTCCCCCAGGGTCGACCCTCCAGTCGCCCGGTTGAACAAGGCCATCACTCTCCCGATGGAGAGGGGACTCCTGCATTTGAGGACCCCACTGACAGGAGGTCAGAAGTGGTGAGCAGAGCCATGTTTGCCTTGTTGGGATCCGCCCTGCGGCCTGTGGTAGCGGCGACCCTTGTGTCTTAAACACTTACAGGTTGGGCAAAAATGTTGCACCTAGCTGTACAGGAGCATAATCTTCCTCCAGACACAGTTGCTTTGGCCCACCAACTGGTTCAGGGCCTGGTTTATGTGTGCGACGCCACGTTGGACGCGGCCCCTTTAATATCCAGGGCCTCTGTCTCGGCGGTGGTATTGCGTCGTCTTATCTGGTTGAAGTGCTGGTCTGCTGACCTAGCCTTAGGAAGCTCCTGACGGATCTACCATTTAAAGGTGGTAGACCTTTCGGTGCTGCTCTGGATGACATCGTCATGGATGTCATGGGAGGTAAGAGCACTCTTCTTCCTTAGACTAGCAAGGGTGAGGAGGCCCGCCGCAAACAGGGGCCTTCCTTTCCAGCAAAAGGGGGTTTTTCCGTCAGAGTCCACGGGTAGGCCCTCTCAGACTGACGGCAGTGCGGCTGGTGGGCACAAGTGCCCCTGGGTGCGTAAGCCGAACATGCGGCTCCCAAGCCCGCCTCCGCGTGAAGTCTTGCCTCCGCCCGACTCTGGGGTGGGGGGACGACTTCGCAGGTCACGAATCGGTGGTCCTCCTGAATCTCCGACTGGTGGGTGTGTGAGGAGGTCACCTCAGGATACAGGATAGTATTCCGATCCTGGCCCCCAGACAGATTCTTTCCCTCAAATCTTCCTCTCCTTCCTACCTGTCGAGCAGCCCTCTTGGGGGCTGTACAGGATTTGATCAGGTCCGGAGTGATTGTGCCGGTTCCGTCACAGGAGAGTTTTCAGGGATTCTACTCGAATCTGTTTGTCGTCCCATAAATAGGACGTGGTTCGACCTATCCTGGACCTCAAGGCCCTGAATGCCTTCGAGAAGGTGCAGAAATTCCGCATGGAATCCATTCGCACGGTGATCGCTACACTCCACCAAAGGGATTTTCTTCTGGCGTCCTTGGACTTCAAGGACGCCTACTTGCATGTTCCGATCTGCGCAAGTCACCAGAAGTTTCTGCGCTTTGCGATCAGCGAAGTCCACTATCGATTGTGGCTCTTCCTTTCGGCCTAGCCTCGGCACCAAGGGTGTTCACCAAGGTGCTTGCTCCGGTTCTAGCCTTCTGTTACAGCGAGGTATTGCTGTCATGGGCTATCTGGACGATCTTCTGCTAAGAGCAGAAAGTGGATCAGACTTAGAGGAAAGGTGACTATCGTCAATTAGACCCTCCAGGGACTCGGGTGGTTCCTGAACATTCAGGAGTCAGTCCTGGTCCCGACTCAGTGTCTGGAGTATCTAGTTCTGATTCTGGACTCCTTGGAGGCAAAGGTATCCTACCTCTGGAGAAGTTGCTGACACTTCAGTCTGCGGTGCGGGTGCTGACATCCCAAAAATGGTTGTCAATCCGTTTTTTGCATGAGAGTCCCGAGACTCGTGGTGGCCTCCTTTGCGGCTGTTCCGTATGCCCAATCACACACCAGTGCATTGCAGAAGGAGATCTTGTCCACCTGGGACAAATCCCCGTTGTCCTTGGATCTTCAGATCCAGGTGATTCACCTGGTCAGGGCGCCCCTGACATGGTGGTTGAGATCCTCGGCTCTTCGGTCCGGTCCGGAAAGTCGTTCCCCTCCCATCCAATGGACGGTACTCACGACGGACACCAGCCTGACGGGCTGGGGTGCAGTCTGGGGAGTCCTGTCGGCTCAGGCCTTGGACTCCGGACGAGCCCGTTTACCAATCACTGTTGTGGTAATACGGGCCATCGGACTGTGTCTCTCCTCAGGTCAGAGAGAGTACTGGGTCGCTCCATCAGGAGCCAGTCGGACACCGCCGCGGCGGTGGTGTATGTAAACCATCAAGGGGGAACTCGGAGCTCAGCTGCGGCTTCCGAGGTAGTCCGTATCCTGAAGTGGGCCGGAAGAAACGTGCCGGCTCTGTAGGCCATTTTACATTCTGGGCATAGACAATGGGCAGGCGGACTATCTGAGTCGCCAATCGCCAGACACCGGACCAAGAAGAGTGGTCCTTGCATATTTCAACTCCTTTACCGACGGTGGGGCACGCCGGATGTGGACCTGATGGCCTCTCGACTCAATCGCAAGGGTCGAGGTTGTGGCCAGATCCAGGGATCCTTGGGCGATGCCTCGGATGCGTTGGTGGCCCCATAGGGTCCTTATCGCCTGATATAAACTCCGGCGATCCTAATTGTTCCGGATTGGCCTCAGCATCACTGGTACGCTGATCTGGTACGTCTCGTCGCTGACGTTCCCTGGCGGTTGCCGATGAGGGAGGACCTTCAGTCTCAAGGTCCTATGTTTCATCCGGCTTACAGTCTCTGGCTTTAACGGCAGGGCTGTTAAAAGCCAGGTGTTGAGGGACCGAGGTCTCTCGGACTTGGTCATTTTGACCATGTTAAGGACATGGAAGTCTTCCTCCAGGCAGATCTATCACCGTACCTGGAAAGCTTATATCGCCATGTGCGAAGCGCTGGACTGGCGTCCTCGGACGTATTCCGTCCCCAGAATCCTGCATCCTCTGCAGTGTGGAGTGACCCAAAAGCTTGCTTTGAGTACCATCAAGGATCAGATTTCGGCCTTGGCCGTCTTCTTTCAGCGACCTCTAGCGGGTCATTTTCTTGGTTAGCACCTTGTGTTGGGGGTTCGCCATGTGCTCCCTCCTGTCAAGCCTCCTCTCCCACCGTGGGATCTGAATTTGGTGCTCTCGGTCCTCCAGGAACCTCCTTTTGGGAATATCCGGGATATTCCCCTCTTGTCTTGTCTCAGAAGGTGGCCTTTTTAGTGGCAATCACTTCTGTTTGACGAGTGTCTGAGTTGGCGGCTTTGTCCTGCAAGTCGCCATATTTAGTCATCCATAAGGATAAGGCGGTTTTGCATCCGCGACCTTCCTTTTTTGCCAAAGGTGGTGTCGACCTTTCACCTACATGAGGACATTGCCCTCCCGTCCTTGTGTCCTCACCCATCGCATCCCAGAGAGTTTGCGCTGCACATATTGGAGGTGGTACGAGCCTTACGGGTGTACCTGTCTGCTACTGCTTCTATTCGGAAGTCCGACTCACTATTTGTGACTGTCTCTGGTCCATAACAGGGCCAAGCTGTTTCGTCTGCCATCATTTTTAGGGGAATCAGACAAACCGTCATTCAAGCCTATGCTCTCAAAGGGCGGGCGCCTCCCTTTCCGGTTACGGCGCATTCCACCAGGACAATTGGTGCTTCCTGGGTTTCCCGACATCAAGCGTCGGTTGCACAAGTGTGCAAGGCGGCGACCTGGTCGTCTGTTCATGCCTTTTAAGTTTTATAAGGTTAATGTGGCTGCATCTTCGGATGCTTCCTTCGGCCGCAGGGTGCTGCAGGCCGCTGTTTAAAGTTGCGACTCCTCCGTTGAGGAGCTCTGCCTTATTGGAGTGAAGTTTTGGTTTTTCAATTTATACTGCTCCCATCCCTCTTGACACTGCTTTGGGACATCCCACGTGTAAAGTGTAAAGAGACACTGTGTCAGTCCATGGATGGTAAGAGAAAATAGGATTTTTTGTACTCACCGTAAAATCCTTTTCTCTGACATCCATGGACTGACACGGCACCCACCCTTCCTTTTAAGTTTGTACTGCTTTGTTACGAACTGAAGTCTGCTGACTGTAGTGGGAGGGTTATGTCCGGAGGGACCGCCCCCTGGGTGGGGCTGTTCAGCTCTGGCTTTTAGAATGTATGTATAACATTTCACATTCTGCCTAGGTCTTCTCCTGCAAGCAGGGACATAACCCACGTGTAAAGAGACACCGTGTCAGTCCATGGATGTCAGAGAAAAGGATTTTACGGTGAGTACAAAAAATCCTATTTTTCTGGAAACATTTCTGGGGTGCCAACAATTTAGGCTATGAGTGTATATATCATTAAAGTGATATTTATTTACAGTGAAACACACACACACCAATAAACATACACATCAACCAGTGAACACAGCATAAACAAACCACAAAAATCACTAACCAACACAACTAAAGACTAAGTACAACTATATACATGGTACAGATAGGGGTACAGGCAAAGCGGGGATACAAGGTAGGGGGGAATTACGATTGGCTACTGAGCAGAGGGAGGTAGGAGCAAGGCAGAGGGGTACAGACTGGATCAAGCTTTAGCAGGAACAGGCTGCAAGGAAGGGACCATAATCGTGACACGCCGGGAGAAGGGAGGAGAAGCCTTAAAGGGGTTGTAAAGGTTCGTGTTTTTTCACCTTCATGCATCCTATGCATGAAGGTGAAAAAAAACACCTGGCTGTCACGGGCCCCCCAGCCCCCCCCCCCCCCGTTTTACTTGCCTGAGCCCGTTAACCTGCTCTGCGCGTCCCCCGGTATCCTCTACGGAATCTCGGCGTTGATTGGATAGATTAATAGCAGCGCAGCCATTTGCTCCCGCTGCTGTCAATCAAATTCAATGATGCTGCGGTCGGGGGGCGAGTCATACACTTTGAGTCTATGAACGCCGACTGTATGACACAGGAGCGTGCCCGCAAGGTAACCCCTTCGGGATAGAGCTTCCCAGAGGGGGTTAGCTATTGCGGAGAGAGCCGCCGAGGGACTCCAGAACAGCAGGATTGGGGACACTGTGCAAAACGAACTGCACAGTGGAGGTAAGTATGACATGTTTGTTATTTTAAAAAAATAAAGCTTTACAACCACTTTAGGTAGCCCCCCGGCAGCTAAACACTAATTTGTATGATTACCCCAGCCTGCTGGCTCCTGGGGGACACCTACTGGTGGACACTGGAGCTGCAGCAAACAGCCCAGAACAGGATAGTGCCACCAGCAGATGAACTTAATCCTAACGTGTGGTGTGTGACGTCAGATCCCCACAACTTCCCTGTCTTCTGTATCTCAGAAATGTTGTGTGAAATGTGATTTTTAGGCAGCTGTAGAAGGAGGAAGGAATGCAGATAAGCAGGTACATCTTATATGGAAGGATTTGTTTAACACAGCCTTTCTCAACTGGGGGGCCGCCAAAGGTCCTCAGTGATGCCACAGCATCCTGATAGAGAAAAGCTGTCAGATGAGACGAGCTCCCAATCCCCAGCTGACCTGTACATCAGCACCAGGATCTCGGTCAGACTGTTGAAAACATGTGTTTGTACATATGTGTTCGTGTGTTTTAATATGTATGTATGTTATTTTTAATTCTGACCCCCTATTTCTGTGCTATCAGAACTGCTTTTTTAGGTCTTGTTCGAAATAAAAGCAAGGACTGTCCCTCCTCTTAAAAGCAATCCATGCTCGGATCACTTTTCAGAGACATTTGACAGGTGGTGAAGAGGCAAATTTTTGCCTGCTCACCACCTGTTTTAACCCTGTAAATGCAGCATTACCATTCCACAACCATGTGCAATGTGGGGTGGTTGCAGTGCAGCCCCATTCAACTGGGGGTATACGTCCAGCTGCGGCCACAGGATGTGTACACCCCCAGTTGCTGCATCTGCAGCTAAAGGGAGAGCAGCTGGGGGTCATAAATGTTGTCAGAGTATTGAATTGTGCGCTGGAAGCTTCATGTATGCATACTTAAGTGTCATGAATAAATATCAGAACATGTTTTTATCATCATGGAACAGGAAGAGAACACAAACGAGTGCATTGAGCATAGACAGACAATACATCCTGTTATATCATAGAATATAAGAACTATACACTACACTATATTACCACAGCGCCACTTACTGCATAGCTATAACGCATACAGTATTGTCAGTTTATTAACGACTTTACATTACATGCTGTTGTCCTTCCAACACCCCTTCTTAACCACTTATGGAACACTAAAGGTTCCCGTTTTTTTTTAAAACAACAAACATGTTATACAGTAGGTGCCGCCGATATTGTGTCAATCTCGCCGCTTCTAGCGGCGATATTGACACCCTATGAGCTCCGTCGCGAGAGCCAGCGCCGAGCTGTCTCGTCATCGGGAGAGGAAAAAATTTTCCTTTCACGATGAGCGACACGCATTGCCGATAGGCGGGGATCCAGACCCTTATCCGAGCACGCAACCTGGCAGGCCGCAGGGGAAGAGGGGGGGACGAGAGCGGCCCCCCCTCCCTCCTGAACCGTACCAGGCCACATGCCCTCAACATGGGGGGTTTGGTGCTCTGGGGCAGGGGGGCGACCTGCGGCCCCCCCACCCCAGAGCACCCTGCCCCCATGTTGATGAGGACAGGGCCTCTTCCCGACAACCCTGGCCGTTGGTTGTCGGGGTCTGCGGGCGGGGGGCTTATCGGAATCCGGGAGCCCCCTTTAATAAGGGGGCCCCCAGATACCGGCCCCCCCACCCTATGTGAATGAGTATGGGGTACATCGTACCCTTACCCATTCACCTGGTGGAAAATAAATGGAAATAAAAACACAACACAGTTTTTAAAAGTATTGCACCGCTCCGGAGGTCTTCTTCCGACTTCGGGGGTCTCCGGTGTCGTCGCCGCGTTCTCCGGTTCTTTCTTCTGCCGGGCCTCCGCTAACTTCTTTTTAGCTCTTTTGCTAACGGAGGCCCGGTCTTCTCCGTCTTCTTCTTCTTCTCCCGCTCTCCGGTTCTTCTCCCGCTCTCTGGTTCTTCTCCCACTCTCCGGTCTTCTCCGTCGCCTCGTCCGGCTCTCCGTTGTCCTTCTGCCGGCCCCTCCACTAACTTCTTGTAGGGGAACCCACGCCGGTTTTTTCTTTAAAAATTGGCGTGGAGTTCCCGCTCAGGATTCATACCAAACGCAGTGCCTGGTATTGGCGGGAATCCGCGTCGGATCCCCGCTCAATACAGTGTCGCGTCTCCTCGCCATTGCAGCGAGCGCGACACGTGTCGCCACCCTGCTGCCGACATCTCGGCACTCCTGTCGCCGAGAATTTCGGCGATGGGAGCGCGATAGAAACACAATATCGGCGGCACCTACTGTACTTACCTCCACTGTGCAGCTCGTTTTGCACACAGTGGCCCCAATCCTGGTCTAATGGGGGTCCCTCGGCGGCTGTCTCGGCTCCTCCCCGCAAGGACTCCACACCATAGCGAGCTTGCATGGTGTGGAGTTACTGCGGGCGCGCTCCCGTGATACAGCGGCGTCCATAGCCGCCGACTGTATCACTCGGCCCCGCCCCCCGCCGCGTCATTGGATGTGATTGACAGCAGCGCCAGCCAATGGCTGCGCTGCTTTCAATCCATCCACAGTAGCCAATCAACGGGCAGCCACAGGAACTCGGAGGATGACGGGAGCGAGCGCGGGACTTTCGAGGGGCCAGGTAAGTAAAACGGGGGTTTGGGGGGGGGGCGGTATTGTCAAATGTTTTTTCACTTTAATGCATAGGATGCATTAAAGTGGTTGTAAACCCACTAATCGTTTTTTTTCTTTTTACCCCACCTGCAAGAGAAAGGCATAATGAGCTAGTATGACTAGCATACTAGCTCATTATGTACCACTTACCTTAGACCGGGGCCCCCGATGCCGTCCGGGACCCTTTCTTGAGCCGCAGCCATCGCTGCGGCGATAGCCGGAATGTTACTTCCGGGTATCGCCGCACCAGCCAATCACAACGCCGCTCCGGCGCTGTGATTGGCCGGAGCGGCGGAGACATCACTCTGCGCATGCACGCGGGAGCCGTCGCATTCGGCTACGCCCAGCGATTGCTGGGAAGTAGCCGATTTTGTGAATGGGATTAACCCCATGAATGCGCCGTTGTCTACGGCGCGCATGCGCCGTAGACAGCGGCGCCTGTCATTTAACTAAATATCTCCTAAACCGTGTAGGTTTAGGAGATATTTCTTGCACCTACAGGTAAGCCTTAATTTAGGCTTACCTGTAGGTGCAAGTTGAAAAAGTGGGTTTACAACCACTTTAAGGTGAAAAAACATGTACCTTTACAACCCCTTTAAGGACCGAGCCTGTTTTTCAGACTCAGTGTTTACAAGTTAAAAACAATTATTTATTTTTTTTCTAGAAAACTACTTGGAACCCCCAAACATTATACATTGTTTTTTTTCTAACACAGAATAAAATGGCGGTCATTGCAATACTTTTTGTCACAACGTATTTTTTTTTATTTTTTTTAAATCACTTTATTGAATTAAAAAATAAGACAACAGTAAAGTTAGCCCATTTTTTTTATATATTGTGAAAGATAATGTTATGCCGAGTAACTTGCTACCCAATATGTCACGCTTTGAAATTGCGTCCGCTCGTGGAATGGCGTCAAACCTTTACCCTTAAAAATCTCCATAGGCGACTTTTAAAAAAATTCTATAGGTTGCATCTTTTGAGTTAGAGGAGGTCTAGAGCTAGAATTATTTCTCTCTAACGATTGCGGCGATACCTCACTTGTGTAGTTTGAACACCGTTTTCATATGCGGGCGCTACTCACGTATTCGCGAGCTCGTAGGGACGGGGCGCCTTAAAAAAAACAAAAATTCTCTTCCGTTCATGGACGGACACAGCAGCATCTAGACATTAGGTATTATCCTCCTGTTAGGAGATTGACTAGGCAGAAAAAACAGCGCATGTTAAGTGTTAAAACACATCACACAGTACAGTACCGACCAAGGGGTGGTCCCTCTGGGTACATCCCCTCTCCCTGCATCTTGCAGCTCAGTTTTTTTTGCCTAGCATAGGATAATGACATGGCTCCCTGTGGCCCCATGTGGCCTGGGGATTTTTTTGTTTTTTATTTTTTGATCCGGTGATCTACTATAAACTGCCGACTGGGTGACAGGCTGGATCCTCGATCCTTGTATTCTCCCTAGTTTGGCCATCGAGCGTGTGCCGGCCTTTTAGCTACGCACTGGGCCGTCCACGACATGCCCCGTTGCTCCAGGGGTGGCCGGTGAGCTATATCCTCTGGGGCACACATATGACCGGGCTTTATGTCCATGTCACAGTGTGCCTGGCCGACAGCCATGCCGTAACCGTGCGGACGTTGGGTCTGTCTGGAATGCCTTCAGCTGGTCCTCGCAAGACGGGTAGGTAGCAGTTCCCCTGCTCTGGCAGGGCGGTACGGCTGGGCGTTCCTGGGGAGGTCGATAGAGGGTTCTACCCTTTCTTTCCTCTCTCCCTCCCCTCTTCCCTAGGCTCTGGGAAGCTAGGATGGCTGCGATACGGGGGTCCACCTGGGGGGGCTCCTCCTAGGGCTGGTGGCTGCGCGGCGTGTCCGCTCTCCGTGGGATGCTGTCTGGGTGCCGTGGGTGTGGGGGAACCGCCTTAGGGGGTCCCAGGTGTTCGCTGCCATTATGTGCTGTTGTGCATGCTTTTTACTTTCACTCGCGGACGCTATTTTGGCTGCGCCCAGCGCTCTTATACATCGTCGGCCATTTTCTTGTAGCCCGCGCGCTCTGCTTACAGAGCGGCGGGTTCAGCGGCCATTTTGGGTGGTGTTTTGGCCTCTAGTGGCCAGATTCTCGGCGAAAACGATTCCAGCACACTTCCTGTGGGATGGCACGGGGGACAGCAGCTTAGGAGGCTAGGCGTACGGCAGCTGTGCGGTACCTGCTCCGGGTGGTGAGTCCTCTGGGGGGGGGTCCCTCGTCTCTCTGCGGCAGCAAGGATGGTGGTCCGTGTGTCTTGTCTTACGTCCCTAGGGGTGTCAGGCGGGTTACCTCTTCCCCAGACATATCTGAATTGGCAACTGGTGCCCCTGCACCTGCTATTTCTGTGCACGCTATGTCGGCTGTCCTGGAGGCCTTTGTTGCCAGGGTGGAAGCAGCGTGTGGAAAAAGGGGGGTAAAAAGCGCCCCCTCCCCCCGCCATCTTCTGGGGATACTTCTGACGCTGAATCGGGCCCAGCTACTGCTCCCGGCCCTGGTTCTGATGTGTCAGAGGCTGCGGACCCTGACCGTGCGGACAGTGAGGATGACTCTGGCTCAGGGTCAGCATGAAAGGGAGCTTGTAGGTGCACTTATCACCGCAGTGCGGGATACTCTAAAAATGGAGGATACGGCAGAGGCGACAGATGACGGTCCCTTTTGGGTTCCGTAAGCCGGCTCGCACTGCTAAGGTGTTCCCTTGTGTACCTTATCTAGATAAACTTTTGTACATGGAATGGGATCGGCTGCAAAAGGTTTTTTCAGCCCCAAAATGTTTAGCGGTCCGTTATCCTTTTGAGGAGAAATTCCTGAAAAAATTGACTTCTCCCCTGACAGAGGACCCCCCTGTGTCCAGATTGAACAAGGTGACCACAATACCTGTGGAAGGGGCTCCTGCCTTCAAGGACCCCGCAGACAGGAGGGCTTAGGCAGTGGCCCGCACCCTGTTCACGGTGGTGGGGTCAGTGGTGCGACCGGTCGTGGCCGGGGCTCTAGTGTCTCAGACACTTACTGAATGGGCAAAACTGTTGCTCCAGGGGTTTTGGCCTGTGTGGCTCTGGCCGAACAGTTGGTGCAGGGCCATAAATTTGTTTGCGAGTCAGCCCTGGATACGTTGCCCTTGCTCTCCAGAGCCTCTGTCTATGCGGTGGTGTTACGCCGCCTGGTCTGGCTGAAGTGTTGGTTCGTGGACCAGTCTTCTAAGAAGGCCTTGGTGGACGTGCCCTTTCAGGGAAAAACTTTCACGGGAGGTAAGAGCACTCTGCTGCCACAATCCAGTAAGGGTAAGGAGCTTCGCCGTAGGCAAGGGCCCTCATTTACCGCCCACAAGCGGTTTTTTTCATCCGCCTGGTGCAACAGGTAAGCGCTCCCAAGCCGCTAAGGCGCCTGCTGAAGGGCAAAAGTGTCCCTGGTTCCGCAAGCCCAACAAGCCTGCGGACAAGTCTGCGTCTGCATGAAGGTCTGCCCCCTGCCCGACACTCGGGTGGGGGGCTGTCTTCGCGAATTTCGCGGCTTGGTGGACTTCTCTGCTCTCCGACCGATGGGTTTGCGAAGTAGTTTCCTCGGCGTACAAAATAGTTTCTCTCTTGCCCGCCGAACAGATATTTTCCATCCGAACTCCAGCTTCCTCCGAGTCGTCGGGAGGCCCTGTTTGGGGCAGTTCAGAATCTGCTGGTATGGGGGGTGATCGTTCCTGTCCCCTTACAGGAACGGTTTCAGGGGTTTTACTCCAATCTGTTTGTGGTCCCCAAGAAGGGATCCGTCCAATCCTGGATCTCAAGGCCCTCAATTGCTTTGTGAAAGTGCAAACATTCAGGATAGAATCAGTCCGCTCTGTCGTCGCTGCTCTCCATCTGGGGGATTTTCTGGCGTCCTTGGACATCAAGGACGCATACTTGCATGTCCCCATGTGCTCCAGGCATAGAGATTTCTGCTCTTTGCGATCGGGAAAGACAACTATCAATTTGTGGCTCTCCCCTTCGGTCTGGCTTCGGCGCCGAGGGTATTCACCAAGGTGCTCGCCCCGATTCTGGCCTTGCTGAGGCAGCGTGGAATCGCTATTGTAGGTTACCTGGACGACCTTCTGAGAGCCTCTTCAAGCTCAGAATTAGAGGAAGATGTGTCTATCACCTGCCGGACTCTCCGAGAATTCGGTTGGGTGCTTAACATTCAGAAATCGGTGTTGGTGCCATCTCAACACCTAGAATACCTAGGGCTGGTCCTGGATTCCTCAGAGGGAGAAGCTGCAAACTCTGCGGGCTGCGGTGCAGCGGTTGACATCTCAAAAATGGTCATCGTTCTGCTTTTGCATGCGAGTCCTGGGTCTCATGGTAGCCTCCTTCGAGGCGGTGCCGTATGCTCAATTTCACACTTGAGTATTAGAGAAAAATTCTGTCGCGTTGGGACAAATGCCCATCGTCTCTGGATTGTCAAATCCGGGTGAGCCACCTGGTCAGGACCTCCCTCCCTCCCTCCGACTCTTCAGGCCAGGAAGTCGTTCCTTCCGTTTCGCTGGATGGTGATCACGACGGACGCCAGCCTCTCAGGCTGGGGGGGGGGGATATGGGGAGTTCAGTCGGCCCAGGGGCGCTGGACTCAGGAAGAATCCCGCCTGCCGATCAATGTCCTGGAACTTCGGGCTATCAGACTGTGTCTCTCCAAGTGGTCTCAAAGACTACAAGGTCGTCCAGTTGGACAACGCCACAGCAGTGGCGTATGTCAATCATCAGGGAGGAACAAGAAGCTCGGCGGAGGTCGCTCACATCCTGAGGTGGGCAGAACGGAGCGTGCCGGCTCTCAGCCGTGTACATTCCGGGCGTACAGAACTGGCAAGCGGACTACCTAAGTGGCCAGATGCTGGACCAAGGAGAATGGTCACTACACCCGGACGTGTTTCAGCTTCTGTGTCTGAAATGGGGCACGCCAGACGTGGATCTCCTGGCATCGCGACTCAATCGGAAGGTGTTGAGGTTCGTGGCCAGGTCAAAAGACCCATGGGTGGACGCATCAGACGAGTTTGTGGTGCCGTGGGGTCAGTATCGGCTACTTTATGCCTTCCCTCCTCTGAAGCTTCTTCCCCGTCTTCTCCGCAGAGTGGAGGTCGAAGGGATTCCGACGATCCTAATTGCTCCAGATTGGCCTCGTTGTCCCTGGTACGCCGACCTAGTGCGTCTGGTAGCATATGTTCTTTGGCGCCTGCCACTGCGAGAGGACCTTCTGTCGCAAGGTCCCATATTTCATCCTGCTGTACAGTCGTTGGCTTTAACGGCATGGCTATTGAAAGCCAGGTGCTAAGGGACCGAGGTCTGTCGGACTCGGTGATCTCTACCATGCTGCGGGCACGGAAGTCAACCTCCCGGAAAATTTACCATCGGACGTGGAAGGCTTACATCTCTGTGTGAGGAGATGAGGTGGCATCCGCGTGCATATTTGATTTCCAGGATCCTGCTGTTTTTACAGGGTGGAGTGGACCAGAAACTCACCTTAAGTACTATTAAGGGGCAGATTTCGGCCTTAGCTGTCTTTTTTCAGTGACCCTTGGCGACGCACACTTTGTGCAGGGGGTTCGACATGTGGCCCCTCCGTTACGTCCTCCACTACCTCCGTGCGATTTGAATCTGGTCCTCTTGGTCCTTCAGAAACCACCGTTTGAGAACATTAGGGAGATTCCCTTGTTGACTCTCTCCCAGAAGGTGGCTTTTTTGGTGGTGATTACATCAGTCAGACGGGTTTCTGAATTGGCGGCCTTGTCATGCAAGGCTCCCTATTTTATCTTCCACAAGGATAAGGTGGTGCTACGTCCACAGCCTTCGTTCCTTCCTAAGGTTGTTTCGGCCTTTCACCTTAATGAGGACATTGTTCTTCCGTCTTTGTGTCCTCGGCCGGCGCATCCCACAGAGGCTGCATTGCATTCCTTGGACGTCGTCCGAGCTCTGCGGATGCACCTGTCTGCGACTGCTCCGTTCCAGAGATCGGATTCACTGTTCGTGTCGTGGCTGGTCCTAAGAAGGGTCTGGCGGTCTCGTCGGCCACCGTCAAAAAGACCTCAGATCTCATATTTAGACTAAAATGCAATAATAATAATAATAAAAATAATAATAATTTTGTCATTTGAAAAAATGACAACAAAAAAAATGTGCCTTTAAGACGTATGGGCTGAAGTGACGTTTTGACGTCGCTTCCGCCCTGCTATGGTATGTAGACGGGTGCGGTCCAT
Organism: Rana muscosa; assembly: GCA_029206835.1. Classification (NCBI taxonomy): domain Eukaryota; kingdom Metazoa; phylum Chordata; class Amphibia; order Anura; family Ranidae; genus Rana; species Rana muscosa. The sequence goes on along the minus strand of CM055119.1, from coordinate 10,968,910 downwards.
CTTCCCTTCACTCGTCTCCATACCCAGGAAGGAAGAGGACCCGATTGCCTCCGCCGCTACCGACGGCTCCGGTAAGCGGCGGAGGGCGCAGGAGGGGGGCCCTCTCCTGCTGCCGATAACGGTGATCTCGCGGCGAATTAGCCGCAGAGACCACCATTATCGTTTACAGGACCGCCGCCTGAAGAGATGGTTATCTTGGTTGTGGCAGCAGCTGCTGCCGTTAGAGATATCCCTCTTCAAAGTCAGGACGTATATATACAGGAGGCGGTCCTTAAGTGGTTAACAGCATGTGCTTTGTCAAATTATATTCAGCTACTTCTGAAAATAACTGACGTTTCCTAAATAAATAAAGGTTTGGTGAGTGCATCGGCAGCCATCTCCTCTGACGGGCAATATTTGATGTCAATAACACCTTGCTCTTGATTGTTGCTTAGTAGGTGATACTTGACATCTATGTGTTTGGTCCTAGGATTGACCCTTTCTGATTGCGTAAGCTTTATACATCCCTGGTTGTCTTAAAAAATGGGAATTGGTTTTGACATGTCTATTGCAATGTCCACAAAATGTTGACGAATCCATATCGCTTCTTGACAAGCGTGTGCTGCTGCAATATACTCTGCCTCAGTTGAAGATAGAGCGACAATTGCTTACTTTCGACTAGACCAACTTATGGTTCCTTCCCCATACTGAAAGATGAATCCACTTGTGAATTTGCGGTCTGTACAGTCCCCAGCCCAATCAGCATCCACATATCCGACCAGTCTTGGATTTGATGTTGCTGGTAACCGCAACTTCATCCGAATTGTTTCTTTTGAGGTATTGCATCACTCTCTTTACTGCGTTCCAGTCATGCTTACAGGGAGCTGAGACTTTCCTGCATAGTATGCCCACTGCTGCAGCTATGTCATGTCTTGTCACAGTGGCAACATATAGCAGCTTACCGATTGCTCTGCGATGCATGTCATTGTTGGGTAGCAAGTTTTCTGCTTCATTGCTCTTTAGTTAGCCTGGTTCCATAGGATTTTTTACTTTGCATCTTGCATATGGAATTGTTCCAAGATTTCTGAGATTTTCTGAGATTTGTTGAGAAGATAACTTCCATCTTCTTCTCTTTATTTGGATTCCCAGATAGTAGCTAATGTTCCCAAGCTCTTTGATTTCAAAATGTTCTTTCAGCTTGTGAACTATCTGATTGTAATCCCCTTCTTGTTCAAAACAGGTTATAATGTCATCAACATAGATACGGTTGTATATCCATCTGTGTTCTTGATTCCTGGAATAGAGACAGGGGTCTGCTTTTCTTCTTGAGAATCCCTCTCTGGTAAGCATTTTGTTCACTTTCTCATTCCACATCCAGATGGTTTAAGACCGTAGATGCTCTTCTGAAGTTTACACACAAGGTTGTCTCCTTGCTCAAACCCTGGTGGTTGCTCCATGTAGAGATCTTCCTTAACCACTTCAGCCCCGGACCATTTGGCTGCCAAATGACCAGGCCACTTTTTGCGATTCGGCACTGCGTCGCTTTAACTGACAAGTGTGCGACATGGCTCCCAAACAAAATTTACGTCCTTTTTTTCCCACAAATAGAGCTTTCTTTTGGTGGTATTTGATCACCTCTGCGGTTTTTATTTTTTGCGCTATAAACAAAAATAGAGTGACAATTTTGAAAAAATTAAATTTCTCTTATCGTCCATGGACTGACACAGCTCTAATACTGAAACACATGGGGATATGTCCCTGCTCGCAGGAGAAGAATGTTAGATGTTAGAAACATACATTCTAGAAAAAACCAAAGCTGAACCCTCCTACCTGCAGCTAGCAGCCTCAGTTTTTTTTCTGCCTAGCAGAAGGAGAAGACGTGGCTCTCTCAGGAAGATTTTTAATTTTTTATTCCTTTGAAAATTGTATTTTATTTTTGAGACCTTCAATCAACTGTCGGCTGGGCAACAGGTTGGGTACACTAGTATCCTCGTAGTCTTCCCTGTCCGACCATTGAGCGTGCTGATCCTCGCCTTGTGTGCGTGAGACTCAGTTCACGACATGCCCCATGACTCCAGGGGGCTCCCGCGATCCTCACAAGATTAAACAGTGCCTGCTGTATCTTTCCCGGTGGACCGGGCCGACAGCTACTCAGCACTACTCTGTGATAGGTCTGTCTGAAACACGCCAGTGTGTCCCTCTGGGACGGGTAAGTAGTCTCTCCTGCATCAGGTGAGTACATGCTGGCTGTGTTTCTCTGTATGGGGGGGTTGTTCCCGGTCTCCCCCCTGTATGCTGCTCTCTGCACCCTAATCTGGCGCTGTGCGGGGGTACCTGGGGGTCACTCTGGCCTGGCGGGGGGGGGGGCGCTCATGTCTGTGTGCTGGGAAAACGTAGGGTGTTTGGAGACGCCATTAGGCGCTTTGGCTGTAATTTTGCTGCGTTTAGCGGCCATCTTGCCGCGGATCAATGGCACAGTATTGCACGCGGTCGGCGGGCATTTTCTTGAAGCCGTGGCGCTTTCACTTTTGTTTTTGGCCTCTATCGCCGCTACTGCGGCACGAATCTCCTCACACTCTCCTCAGGCTTCATTTGCGCTGGCAGAGCGGTGCATACAGCGGACTGAGCGGTCCTCTGAAGGGTTGGTGAGGCCTCTGGGTGTCCCCTCCTCAGTCAGTGCAGCCAGTGGGTGGACTGTTTATTCACTTTATTGTGCATAAGGTCTCAGAGGGTGGCGAATATGGAGTCTGGATCACCTGCTTCCCCACTCTTGTCAGAGGCAACTGGCAGTGCTCCAGCACCTGCGGTCCCTATGGACCAGTTGTCGGCAGTCCTGGAAAAATTTCTTGTCAGGATGGAAGCGGTGTGCGAGCGTAAGGAAGCTATAAAGCGCCCTCTCCCCACACAATCTTACACATGGGGAGTGCTCTGATTCAGATATGGGCCTAGCTGCTGCTGCTCAGGACCCTAGCTCTGAATATTTTAATGTTTTTGAACAGGACATTCCTTGTGAGGAAGACTCCAGTTCTGAGTCAGTAAATGACAGGGCGTTTGTAAGTGAACTCATTGATGCTGTGAGGGACACTCTCAAGGTGGATGCTGTGGCTGAGGTACCTCAGGCGGACGCTGTCTCCTTTGGTTCGTTTCAAGCTTTTCTTTTACACAGCTTCCACACTGTTTCCTCACATGCTGCGTCGAGAGCAGCATGGATGATGCAATGGTACACAATGCCCCCCCCCCCTGGTCTGTGCAGCATGGTGGGAGGGGACTTTATTTGTTTGTTTCTATAGTCCCTGTAAGCCTTCCGTGTGATGTCTCTGAGGCAACAACAGGGTCTCTGCACCTGTGGTTTCCGCCACTTCCTAGGGAACGTTCTGAGCTCTGACAGGACCACGGTCTACGGTGTCAGAGGTTACCTTTTACCTGCACGCTGCTTCGGCAGCACATTTAAGCAGGTTGGAATGATACAGAGAAGATTATGCGCCTCGGCGCCATAATTAAAACTTATCTTATAACTTTACACTTGATCCATTCACAGTGTATGTATGTGTTATTAATCTCTGTGTCTGCGTGGGTTTCCTCCCATGTTCCAATGCTGTGTCTTCAGTGCCATGCACGATATAGACATACACAATATGTTTATACACGACTCTAAATACATTCACAGTATATATGTATTATACTCTCTGGGTCGGCGTGGGTGTTCTCTGGGTGCTCCGGTGTCCTCTCACGGTATGTGCGCTTCGGCTCTCTGCACAGTATAAACATGTTCAATATGTTTATTGCACATACTATAAATACTTACCCCGCGCTCCAATGGTGTCCGCATTTTCAGCGCTATGCACAGCATTAACATGTGCAATTTGTTTATTCGCATGCTAACATGTCTACACGGTTGTGTACGCAGTCTGCGTGGCTGGTTTCCGCCCACGCCCCAATGATGTGTGCGTCTTTGTCGCTGGAACAGTATAAACATGTTTTAATATGTTTATCCACACATACTAAAATACATACGCCGTATGTGGTTGTACTATGCTCTTTGTGGCTGAGGGGGTTTCCTCCCACGCTCTAATTGCGCGTTTTGACGCAATACACAGTATAAACTATGTGTTTGTACAATCAGCACTTATCAGTGAAGTAGCTGCTGGATGGAGCATTGTCATAGGGATCCATGGTATCAGGGGTACTACCTTCCACCTGCCCTTCGGGGGTGATCAGAAGCGCTGGCTTGTACTATGTTCGCCATGCTGAGGTTAGCGTTACGCCCGGTAGTGGCTGCGTCTCTGGCATTTCTGTATCTCAATGACTGGGCAAAAGCCTCTGCTTCATCTATCAGTCGACCAGCAGGTGCACTGCAACTGCTTTAGCCTCTAGGGTCTCTGTGTCCGGGGTGGGTCTGCGCCACCTGTAGAGGCTGAGTTACTGGTCCACTGACTGAGTTTCTAGGGAAGCTCTGTCAGGTTGCCTTTCTTGGCCAACAATTGAGGCACCCCGTAAGCCGGGGCCTCCCTTCTCCGATACGGTGCGGGGTCTCCTTAGGAGACCGTCCCGCTGCAGGACGGTCCTGTCGGCCGTGTGCATTCCAGGGGAAGGGTCCTTGCATCCGGAGGTGTTTTCACCTCCTTTACCGGAGGTGGGGCACCGGATGTGGACCTTTTTGGCCTCTCGACTCACTCGCAAGATGTCGAGATTCGTGGCCAGTTCGGATTTCGGCCCGGGCTGTCTTTTTCAACGACCGCTAGCGGGCCATTCCTTGATTAGCACCTTTTGTGCAGGGGGTTCGCCATGTGATGCCTCCTCCCCCTCCTTGGGATCTGAATTTGGTGCTCTCGGTTCTCCAAGAACATCCCTTTGAAAATATCAGGGCGATTCCTCTCTTGACCTTGTCCCAGAAGGTGGCTTTCTTAGTGGACATTACTTCTGTTCGACGGATGTCTTAATTGGCGGCCTTGTCCCGCAAGTCGCCTTACTTGGTCCTTCATGAGGATAAGGCGGTGTTGCGCCCACGACCGTCTTGTCTTTCAAAGGTGGTCTCGGCCTTTCACCTTTAATGAGGACATTGTTCTTCCGTCCTTGTGTCCTCACCCTTTGCATCCCTGAGAGTTTGCGCTACATACATTGGATGTGGTACGAGCCTTACGGAAGTCTGACTCACTGTTTGTGTCTGTGTCTGGTCCAAAACAAGGCCAAGTGGCGTCGTCTGCCACCTTTTCTAGGTGGATCAGACAGACCGTTATACAGGCTTATGCCCTTAAGGGGCGGGCGCCTCCCTTTGCGGTTACGGCGCATTCCACCAGGGCAATTGGTGCTTCCTGGGCTTTCCGACATCGTCGGTTGCACATGTGTGCAAGGCGGCAACCTGGTCGTCCGTTCATACCTTTTCTAAGTTCTAGAAGGTTGATGTGGCTGCATCTTTGGATGCTTCCTTCGGCCGCAAGGGTTGCAGGCCACTGTTTAAAAATGCAACTCCTCCGTTGAAGAGTTCTGCTTGTTTGGAGTGGAGTTTGGTTTTTCCTTTATTACTGCTCCCACCCTTTTTTGATACTGCTATGGGACGTCCCACGTGGTTCAGTATTAGAGCTGTGTCAGTCCATGGACGATAAGAGAAAATAGGATTTTTGTACTCACCGTAAAATCCTTTTCTCTGACGTCCATGGACTGACACAGCACCCACCCTTCTTTAAGGTTTGTACTGCTTTGTTACGAACTGAGGCTGCTAGCTGCAGGTAGGAGGGTTATGTCTGGAGGGACCGCCCCCCTGGGTGGGGCTGCTCAGCTCTGTTTTTTTCTAGAATGTATGTTTCTAACATCTAACATTCTGCCTAGATCTTCTCCTGCGAGCAGGGACATATACCCACGTGTTTCAGTATTAGAGCTGTCCATGGACGTCAGAGAAAAGGATTTTATGGTGAGTACAAAAATCCTATTTTTGACTTTTTGCTATAATAAATATCCCCAGAAAATATATATAAAAAAAAAATTCCCCCCCAGTTTAGACCGATACATATTCTTCTACATATTTTTGGTAAAAAAAAAATCGCAATAAGCGTTTGATTGGTTTGCGCAAAAGTTATAGCATCTACAAAATAGGGGATAGTTTTATGGCATTTCATAAATTTTTATTTTTTACTAGTAATGGCGGCGATCAGCGACTTTTATCGTGACTGCGACATTATGGCGGACACATCGGACACTTTTGGCACTATTTTGGGACCATTCACATTTATACAGCGATCAGTGCTATAAAAATGCATTGATTACTGTGTAAATGTGACTGGCAGTGAAGGGGTTAACCATTAGGGGCTAGGAAAGGGTTAAGTGTGTCCTAGGGAGTGATTCTAGCTGTTAGGGGGCGTGGCCACGAGTGACACGTCACTGATCGCTGCTCCCGATTAAAGGGGGCAGACGATCAGTGTCACTAGGCAGAGAGGGGATACTTGCCTCTCCTTGTTCTGCAGCTCTGTAAGCCGATCGCGAGACACCGGCGGACATCGAGTCTGCGGGTCACGGAGCTCGCGGCAGGCGCGCGCACGGTAGCAAATTCAAAGTGATGTAAATATACGTTGATTTCCCATGCCATTCTGCCGAAGTATACCTATGTGAGCCAGTCCTTAAGTGGTTAATGTGTCCATATAGGAAAGCAGTTTTGATGTCTAAGTGTTTGACTTGCATGCCCTTCCCTGCTGCAACGCTGAGAAGCACTCTGATGGTGGAGTGTTTTACGACGGGAGCGAATGTTTCATTGTAATCTTCACCGAATTTCTGAGAGTAACCCTTGGCATCTAGTCTGGCTTTGTATTTGTGGATTTTCCCTTCTGCGTCTGACTTTACTTTGAAAGTCCACTTACTTCCTATAGTTTTGCGGTTTGGAAGGAGCTTTGTGAGTGTCCAGGTTTTTTCTTGAAGTGACTTTAATCCTTCTGCTGCTTTTCTCCATTTATTGATTTCACGTTTTGGCAGTTTTTATATGTCTTCCCAGGATGTTGGTTCAAGTATGCTGTGTGTTTTGACAGTGTATGACAGCTTGCGGGGTGGTATCCCCTTTTTAGTCTGAGTGGATCTTCTGATTTCAGGCAGTTCAGCAGGATCTGGTGGGGAACTTGATTTAAGCATTGCGAGTTCAACCTCTTGTTCTGACTCCTGCACAGGTTTGCTTTGGTCGACCTTTTCTGGTTTGCTTGGTATATTCACTTCACAGCTTTCAGGGATCAGTGTTTCTGGTAATAGGCTCTTGTCAAAGTAAACACTACGGCTTATAGTCACTTTGTCAGTCTTTGGGTGTAGGATTCTGTAACCCTTAGTTTTCTTACTGTAGCCTACTAGAATGCCCTCTATGGCTCTGTTCTCCTCCAGCTTGGATCACTTTTCACTTGGAATATAGGCATATGCTTTACATCCAAACACGCTGATGTGCCCTATGCTAGGCTTTGATCCTTGCCACATTTCAAATGGAGTACTTTTAATGGCTCCTGAGGGTAGTCTGTTCTGTAGATAGATTGCAGTCATGACTACTTTTCCCCCCAGTACTTGTGAGGTAGGTTAGCATCCGACAACATGCACCTGGCCATTTCTATATGAGTGCGTTTTTTTCCCTTCTGCTACACCGGTTTGTTCAGAAGTCTATGGTGTTTGTGTCTGGTGTACTATTCCTTGTCTCTTCAGGTACTTCTTTGCTTATGCATACTTCCCCATTGTCGGTGCATATTATTCCTGGTTTTCGTTGGAATTTGTTGCTAGACATGGCAACAGACTCTTGATGTTTTTCTGATGTTTCATTCTTGTGTTTCATCAGATAAGTAGTTGTGTACCTGGAATAATCTTTAATGAAAATCAGTAGATATGTGTTCCGGCCTGACGGAGTTTTTATTGGGCCGCGTACGTCACTGTGTATGAGCTGCAGGGGGTGGGTGTTTTTTCTTTTGAGATGCTTGTGGAAGGGGATCACGTGTGGCTTTTGCTTCAATGCAGCATTTGCATTTCATGAGCACTTTGCAAGGCAATATTGTCAAATCTTCTGGCTCTCTTTATAATGTCCTGTATAGCTTCATTTGCGGTGTAGGTCATTAGAGACTATATTGGCTTGCTGGTCTGTGATCATCCAGTTTTTCTTTTGCAAGGAATCACTTATTGTGAATTGTGCATTCAACACCCTGGAACTTAACTGTGAGACTGGTGTTTGCAAGCCTTTTCACTGATAGAAGGCTGCCTTGTAGTTCTGGAACATACAGCATTTTAGCATTTTCTTTACAAGGATACTCTGCTTGCCTCCTTGTGGTGTAATGCAGTTCAGGAAGCCCTGGCCTTTACCTTCTGAGGTGATGTTTTCCTGTGTGCTAGGAAAACTGTCTTTTGCACTGCAATCAATGTTTGTGGGTCTCATCGCTATTCTTATAGCTTGTCGCTCCTGAGTCTATGCACCAGCCGCATGGCTTGCCTCTCTGGTTAAGGCGGGAAGGTTGGGCTTTAAATGAGGCATGGTGAAGGTAAATTGAATACAAGTACATATTTATTGATCATAGAAAAATGTATAGAATACATATCGGCAATGGAGACCACATACAAGAAATAACATTATAGTAAATATTATTCCGTATACATTCACACACACATATATGTGCGCATGTGTAAAGACATCAAGGGTACATGCATATATATCAACTTGGCATCACGTAGTGGTATGAATTGCTTAATTGACATATTCAATTAATTCATATATGTACATAAATCATCTGGGCAGCATTTTGCGGAGGGGGTAAAAATATTAAACAGAAAAACCATGATTCATTGGTAGATGTTTTGAATTCATGATATAGTATAGGCATAAATCTGCATCCCAAGTGTCTGACGCGTTTCGTGTGTCAACACTCATCAGGGGCGGATGCTCAGGAATATCTAAAGTATAATAAGATATAATTAGTTTGTCTAGTTGTAACTGATCCTAGGGGAGGGCAGATTAGCCCACCTTGAGTACTTACATGGAGTTAATGCGATGGGGTGTGGCGGCTATAGGGCCAGAGAGGTTGTCTGTCCCGGGAGCAGAGGTATTCTACAGTCGCGTGCTTGCAGGGCGCATACAAGGAACCCACCAAAAAGCACAATACACAGGTTGCTGGTATTGTTAGTAAACCAGGGTGGTGAACCAGTAATGGCTGCCAAAGGAGGCTCTAAGGAAAAGAGGGGAATGCATTATCAGTATGTCATAATATACTGACAAGGTTAACGAAAAATCGTATATAAAGTAACCTTCTGGTAGCTTACATGTGTATCAACAAGGGAAATAAGGCGCTGCAGTGAAGTATGTCTTCAGTTTGTAGCAACAAGACTGTGTCAGGGGAGGCAGAATATGTCCGCCCCGCACACATGCACGCCAACTCGTACCACCGCCCACGGAGACGCCCATGTTCCCCAGCCAGGCCGGCCTGGAATAGAAGAACTCCTGCCCCACATCATTATACCAAGCATGACGTCACAAGTGAGGCAGGATGCATGGCGCCGATGCGCTGTGGACACCCACCCACTCCCCCACTGACTCCCCGCCCTATAAGGGGCGGAGGTAAGGGGGAACCCGGGGGGATACACAGAGCGCATCGCAGCTCCCGAGCATCAGACTAGAAACGGCCCTAGATTTACAGGAGCCACGGCTCAACCCCAGAGTGATGGCACAATGCAACTATGCTGTATAATCTCATGGACACAGATAGACTGTGTCCCGAGTGTGCAAAACCCGGACATGGTACATTACCATCCAGTGTTTAAAACCAACACCTGGGTGGCAGGGTAACACTGCCAACCCTCTTAAAAAGCCTCCATCCCTGATTCAGAAAAAAGAAGATGGGGGATTTTAGGATTTTGAGTGAGGCACATATATAGCGTGCCTCCATCCCTGGTACAAAAGAGAAGGAGGGAATGCAGATTTATGCCTATACTATATCCTCAATTCAGAACATCATCTACCAATGAATCACGGTTTTACTGTTTTTTTATATTTTTACCCCCTCCGCAAAATGCTGCCCAGATGATTTATGTACATATATGAATTCATTGAATATGTTAATTAGGCAATTTATACAACTACGTGATGCCAAGTTGATATATATGCATGTACCCTTGATGTCTTTGCACATGTGTACATATACATGTGTGTCAATGTACAGTATAAGGAATAATATTTACTACAATTGGTCTTTCTTGTATGTGGTCTCCATTGCTGGTATGTATTCTACACATTTTTCTATCATCAATAAATATGTACTTGTATTCAATTTACCTTCACCATGTTAAATAGCCTCATTTAAAGTCCCAACCTTCCCGCCTTATCTTTTGAACCAGGGATGGAGGCACATTCAAAGTCCCAAAATCCCCCCTCTGTGTCACTTTAAAGGTGCCATTCCATGAAGTGTCTGCAGTTTCCTTTGTGGCTGCTTTGACTTTCTTTTGTGGATAGCTCTAGCTTTCGCTGCTTGGCTTTCAATGTAGAACAGTTCTTTTTTAAGTGACCGGTCTTTTTACAGCGAAAACAGGCTCTGCTTTCTTTGTTGTGCCTTTGTGCCTTTGTACATCTTAAGAGCTTTGTCATCATGGTGCATATTTTCTTTCCTTCCGTCATATTTATCGATTCATTTGCCTTTTGACATATGCTAGTGTCAGCTCCTGCTCGGGTCTGGTTTCTAAAGCGTTAATAAGAGCAGTATATGTCTCTGGAAAGCTGCAGAGGAGCAGGGCCACAATATGTTTATCTTTTATGTCCTCTCCGATGGTGCGTAGCGGCTGTATTATCTCTAGAATAGCTTTCACGTGGTTACACACTTGCTGGCCTTCTTCTAGTCTCATCTTATACAACTTTTGTAGCAAAAACAGTTTGCTGTTTAGACTTGAACGCTCATGCAGCTTTTGTAATGAAGTCCACATACCTTTTTGTCTGTTTTCTCTGTTCCTATATGCATAAGCTTGTCATATTCCACTAGTAAGCTTATAATTGCATTTGCCTATCTGTCCTTCCTATCCCAGTCCTCCATTTTTCCGTCTGTGGGTCTGTCTGAATTCAGCACATGCCAAAAGTCATCCTTGATGAGAAACACCTCCAGTTTAAACTTCTATATCTGGTAATTGACATTGTTCAGCTTTGCAATTGCAAACTTTACATCTGAACGGCTTGCCATCTTTCATCTGCTACCATACAGTATTCAGACTCGCTGTACCCACTGTCTTGCAGAATTCTTTTCTTATTTTTTTTCAGTGCCTGGGGCGCTGCTGTTTTTGCTGCTTATAGTATCCTCTCCAATGCCTGAATGTGCCTGGGCCCATAACCTTTTGTCAGAGTATTGAATTATGCACTGGAAGCTTCTTGTATGCAGTGAATACTTTACTGTCATGAAGAAATATCAGAACATGTCTTTATCATCATGGAACCGGAAGAGAACAAAAACGAGTGCATTGAGCATAGATAGACAATACATCCTGTTATATCATAGAATATAAGAACTATAATACCACAGAGCCACCTGCTGCATAGATAGGTATAATGCATACAGTATTGTCAATTTATTAACAACTTTACATTACATGCTGTTGTCCTTACAACAATAAAAAACGCTCGACCACATGGCTTTGTCTCGCCCCAACCTCACAAGTGAACAAGCCCTTAGTTCACATTTGTGTGTCTGCATGCTGCTCTACCCACAGAAATGTAGAGAGAAATCCCCAACCCTTTTTTTAAAATGGCATTGCACCGAAGGTCCCCCCAACCCAGGGCTGGACTGGGACAAAAATTTGGCCCTGGACTTCATCCAGACCGGCCCACTTTAATTCAATAAAATGCTGCCCCCCACCCCCCCAAAAAAATCACGCCCACCAAAAGGCCCCTACATCCATTATTGTATATCATGAGAGGGTGAGCGAGAGGGGAATGAGAGCGAGAGGGAGGGGTGGGTGAGAGAGGGGGGTGAGTGTAAGAGAGAGGGGGTGAGTGTAAGAGAGAGGGGGTGAGTGTAGGACCCCTTTCACACTGAGGCCATTTTCAGGCGCATTTGGGCTAAAAATAGCACCTGTAAAGCGCCTGAAAAATGCCTCCGCTGCAGTCCCAGTGTGAAAGCCCGACTGCTTTCACACTGGGGCGCTGCCAGGGCGTTAAAAAAAGTCCTCCAAGCAGCATCTTTGGGGCAGTGGAATGAATGGCCACAGCTGCTGAAGCGCCTGCAAAGCACTTCGGCAGCATCGTTACACGGGTGCATTTAACCTTTAATTTGGCTGCTAGCCGTGGTTAAAAGCACCTGCTAGAAGCCGAATAGCGCAGCTAAAACTACAGTAAAGTGCTGCTAAAACTAGCAGCGTTTTACCATCAATGCCGCCCCAGTGTGAAAGCAGCATAAGAGTCAGGGAGTGAATGAGACAGAGGGTGGGGAGCCTGAGAGACAGAGGGTGGGGAGCCTGAGAGACAGAGGGTGGGGAGCCTGAGAGACAGAGGGTGGGGAGCCTGAGAGACAGAGGGTGGGGAGCCTGGGAGACAGAGGGTGGGGAGCCTGGGAGACAGAGGGTGGGGAGCCTGGGAGACAGAGGGTGGGGAGACAGAGGGGGCAGAGAGACCACATAGCACTATTCCTTTCTGCAGTCCCTCCTCTGCTCAACTCCCCGCTGTCTCAGTGTTCTGGCATGTTTGTGTAGGATGCCAGGTACCTGATGGCCAGCAGCGGCAGCGCCGAGTCTTCCTCTTGACCTGGGGGGTGCTCTCGCTGCTCTGCTCCTTACAGTAGCGCATGTTCTCTTCCTCCGGTCTCCCAGTCAGCCTGCCCTCCGGCCCAGGCCGCATGGTTCCTGGAGCAGAGAGGAGGTGGAGGAATCGAGGTTCTGGGAGCGCCAGGGTGGCCGCGCTCGCTACTGTTCGCTCCTTCGGTGGTCAGGGAGGGGGTGGAGCTCTTCTCCCTCCTCGGAATTTTACATCCAACTGCCCTCCTCGCTGGCCACCTTCCCCGAATCCCCGCCGCTGTTTGCTGCCGCCGAACTGCATAAAAAAATGGGCCACAAAAAAAAAATGTTTTTCTTTTTGTGGGCCACTGTTTGTTGCCACGCTCCCACGGCCCACTCAGCCATGGGCCCATCGGGAAACTCCGGGTAGTCCCTATGGCCAGTCCATCCCTGCCCCAACCCCCCGCTGCTTTTGCCAATGTTTGGGGTACCATTAACCATTAAGAATTAGGCCTCATGCACACTGGACAATAAAATAACGTTCTAAAAACGCCAGTAGCCAGTGAGTTTTTCAACTTTTTTCAAAGTTTTTGCAATAGCGCTTTTTAGCTTTTTTTTTTTTTTTAAAGAAGAGATATATATATATATATATATATATATATATATATATATATATATATTTTTTTTTTCAATGAATCAAATCGTTTATCAGCGTTAGAGCATTTTTGCGGTTAAAAAAAGTCTCTCAGAACCCACTAGTTTAACGCCACTGCCCAAAACTGCTGATAACAGCCTATGTGTGCATGGACACATAGGATAACATGATGGAGAGTTTAATGATTGTAGAAAAAAAACATCTACAGCCAAAAACAGCTGCTGTAAAAACGTCTAGTGTGCATGAGGCCTTAAAGTGGTTGTAAACCCACTTTTTCAACTTGCACCTACAGGTAAGCCTAGATTAAGGCTTACCTGTAGGTGCAAGAAATACACGGTTTATTTACTAAAATGACAGGCGCCGCTGTCTACGGCGCTTGCGCGCCGTAGACAACGGCACATTCATGGGATTGATCCCATTCACAAATTCGGCTACTTCCCAGCAATCGTTGGGCGTAGCCGAATTTGACGGCTCCCGCGCGCATGCGCGGAGTCACGTCTTCGCCGCTCCGGCCAATCACAGCGCCAGAGCGGCGCTGTGATTGGCTGGTGCGGCGATACCCGGAAGTAATCCGGCTATCGCCGCAGCGATGGCTGGAGGGAGGGACACGGACGGCTTCGGGGGCCCCGAACTAAGGTAAGTGGTACATAATGAGCTAGTATGCTAGTCATACTAGCTCATTATGCCTTTCTCTTGCAGGTGGGCTAAAAAAAAAAAAGTTTTTTAGTGGGTTTAATGGCACCCTAAAGAGCAGAGCATTTGTCTGCTTGTCAGGAAAGTGTGGATTTGCGTGAACCAAGCCGTTTGCATAACATGAACCAAGCCAGCACAGGGGTGCCTCAAGACTGAAGATTTTCAAGGGCACACTGACTGTAAAAAGGTTGAAAAAAACTGGTTGAACCACTTCAATAGAGGGCACTTTTACCCCCCTCCTGCCCAGGCCAATTTTCAGCTTTTGGAAAACCTTTTTCTTTGTTTCTGTTATATAAATTTTGCAAATAAGTACGTTTCCTTCACTGATGTGCACTAATGAGGCTGCACTGATGGGCACTGATAGGCGGCACTGACAGTCGCTAATAAGCGCCACTGTAGAGGCTGCACCGATGAGCTGCACTGATGGACACTGATATGCTGCACTGATCATCAGGGCAGTGTAAATGTCCTCTGTAACTGGAATGTGGATTATCTGTTTCTTTTTCGTACATCACGGGACACAGAGCGACTTAGTCATTACTAATGGGTTATATAGTTTACCTTCAGGTGTTGGCACTGGCCAATTCCAAACCGGAAGTACCCTCCCCTATATAAGCCCCTCCCACCCGGGAGCACCTCAGTTTTTTGCCAGTGTCTAAGGTGTTGGCCAAAGAGTAACATGTGTTTTCACTGGGCTTGCGTACAGGTTCTTTTGGGCCTTAGTAAGCTGTTCCGGATCCCACCAAAAAAGCTTCATAGCTAAACGGTCGGTACCCGGGCCTTGCAGCAGAAGAGCAAGGTTTTGCCTGTAATGCTTCTCTTAGGAGGGCTGGACCCTGGGATCCAGAGCTCTGGTCATACCCACGACCAAGACGCTGTCTGTGCAGGGTGCTATACAGGTCCAGGGGAGTGGAATCCTTGGGAACCCGGTCCCTGAAGGTTTAATTACAATGCCTGCCGTGATAGGTGAAGTTTGGACTTTTGTGGACCAAACAAAGTCCTGCGGCGGGGATCAGGTAAGTGGGGGCCCTCAGGAACTTGGTTCTATTGGGGGACCCCCAAGCCTAATTTGTCTTTCTGTCTGTTACCTAACGGTATTCCCGCTAAATATCTGTGTTTGCCTATAACTACTGAAAATGTAAAATTTTAATAGTAGTCAAGAAAAAAAAAAAAAAAAAACAGGGACCGCGGTACCTGTGTTAAACCACTAGAGGCCGCTGTAGTCCATTTTTTCTTGTAAATGTGGATCTTTGGTTTTCTCAACTCAAAAGATCCAGGCAGCTGGTAAGTTTCTCTGAGGGAATCCACTTCCTCTGCCCTGTTGCTGCGTTCATCCACCGCACAGGCCCTCCGGCAAAAAGGGCCCTGGCTCCTAGTCCTCTGTTGGTTTTCGAAAAGGGCGCCATTGGCGCACGGGCGCGCGCGCGGGCGCGTGCACGCGCCTCCTATGAAAAAAAAGGGGCGGGGCGGGTGGATGACGCTCGATGCGCGCCGCGGCGCTTCTGCGCATGTGCGGGCGTCCCAGCATGGTTAAAAGACACAGTACAAGTGTCAGCTGCATGCAAACAGAGCTAGCAACAAACAGTGGCACACAGAGGCGGTTGATGCAGGCATCCCCATAGAAAGGCACTTTAGTGGACACCAGCTGGTATATAGCAGCACCTGTGTTAGACTATTACCAGCAAAAATTGGTGTATGACGACGGGAATACCTCAGCTTTGTGCTTAAAGGATATGTCGTCCAGACGCTCCGGAAATAGATCTTCCAGGAAGCCAAAGGGGTCTCCATCGGGCTCTGAGGATATTGGGCATGCTTGCACTGCACCAATCTCCCCTGAGAATGCAGAGGTCAGTAGCCGTAGAAACCCCGCAGGAATGCCTGGTGCTGCGGCTGTCCCCAGTCCACCTGCTCCTGTATATATAACAGAGGAGGTTTTATCCTCAACTCTGGGAGGATTGGAAGAGAGATTAACAGCATTGATCGCTGCTTCCCTGTCACAGGAAAAGCGCGTCCGATCTCCGTCTCCTCCTTCAGAGTGCCTGTTAGTGGAGGAACAGCCCCACACAGAGATCGACCTACCTGAAGGGGATCAGGATGAGGTTGATTCACTTATAGAGGAATCAACAGTGGAAGAACCTTTCTCAGCTTCTCAGGCTGAAAGATTATGGGTTCAGTCTCTGACTAACATGGTCCGATCAGCATTTAAAATGCCTCTGGCGGAACCACCATCCACTACGGTTTCCTCGCTGGGGTCGCTAAAAGCTCCCCAGGCGGTCTGTTCCTTCCCAATCCACCCTTTATTAGAAGGGCTTATTTACCAGGATTGGGAGCATCCTGATAAAATATTTGCTCCCCCCAAGAGATTTCCGGTGATCTATCCCATGGAGGATAAGTTCATAAGAAAATGGAGGGTCCCTATAGTGGACGCAGCCATCTCTTCTGTTAACAAATCACTGACATGTCCAGTAGATAATGTTCCAATGTTCAAAGACCCAATAGATAAAAAATTGGAGTCTTTACTAAAATCTGCTTTCTCTACAGCAAGTATGGTGACACAACCTGCGGTAGCAGCGATTGGAGTCTGCCAAGCAGTGAAAGATCAGTTGAAACAAGTCTTAAGGGACTTACCAGATCAGCAGGCTCATGCCCTAGCTGACCTGCCTAGAGCCTTGTGTTTTGCGGTGGACGCCATAAAGGATACAATCCAACAGGCCTCCCGCTTTACGCTGTCTATAGTACATATGCGTAGGCTTCTGTGGCTCAAAAACTGGTCTGCTGAAGCTCCCTGTAAAAAACTGCTGGTTAGCTTCCCATTTCATGGAGAACGCTTATTTGGAGAAGATCTGGACAAATATATCCAGAAAATTTCTGCCGGTAAAAGTTCACTCTTACCGGTTAAGAACAAGGGTAGAAGTCCTTCTTTTAAGAGGCCTACCTCTCCAGTCCCGGGCACATCGGCTGTGAAGCAGTTCCGACGGCCTCCGCGGTCAAATTCAGGGGGCAGAAATCAGGGACAATCACAGGGTAACAAGAAGCCCTGGATCAAGAGAGGTACAAAACCTCCCCCTAAGGCATGAAGTATTGCCCCCGCTCAATCGGGTGGGGGGAAGACTTCAGTTGTTCACAGAGACCTGGCGGGACACCATCAGAGACAGATGGGTGCTCTCCGCAGTAAGTCTGGGATACAAGCTGGAGTTAAAAGGCACTCCTCCTGCCCAATTTATGAGGTCAAACGTGCCAAGAGATCCCCAAAAGAGAGGATCCCTCCTTCTGGCACTAGAACAACTATTGCTCCAAGGGGTAATCATGAAGGTTCCCCTGGAAGAAAGCGGATTCGGGTTTTACTCGAACCTTTTCACAGTCCCCAAACCAAATGGGGACGTGAGGCCCATATTAAATCTAAAAGGGCTAAACAAGTTCCTAAATATCAGGACCTTTCGGATGGAGTCGATCCGATCAGTGGCCACCGCCCTACAAGGGCAGGAATGGCTAGCCTCGATCGACATAAGGGATGCTTATCTGCATATTCCCATCTTTCCGGCCCATCAGAAATTTCTACGCTTTGCAGTAGAAGGGCGCCATTTTCAGTTCAGAGCCTTACCTTTCGGTCTGGCCACAGCACCACGAGTGTTCACAAAAATTCTGGCCCCATTATTGGCCAATCTAAGAACACAGGGTGTAACGATAATGGCATATCTAGACGACCTGCTACTAATAGACCACTCAGTGGAAAAGCTGGAAGTAGCTATTCACAAGACAATCGAGTATCTGGAATATCACGGTTGGATTATCAACCGGGACAAGTCAGCTCTAAGACCAGTCAAAAGTCTGGAATACTTAGGGCTAAGGCTGGATTCAAATCAGAGAAAGATTTTCTTACCTCCAGAGAAGGTGTCGTCTTTAAGAAATTTGACCCACTTAGTGGGTACAAAAAGAAAACCATCCATACGTCTCTGCATGAGGCTGCTGGGAAAGATGGTGGCTTCATTCGAAGCGGTACCCTACGGTCAATTCCATTCAAGGAATTTGCAAAGGGCCATACTGTCAGCCTGGAACAAAAAAGTTCAGGCTTTAGACTTACCAATGTCCCTGTCCCCTTCCGTTCGCAAGAGCCTCCATTGGTGGTTGGTGCCCCAGAATCTGGAAAGAGGGAAACCCTTCAGTCCGGTTTCTTGGAAGGTGGTCACTACAGATGCCAGCCTCATCGGCTGGGGGGCAGTGCTGGAGCAATGGTCTCTCCAGGGCAGGTGGTCAGAAGCAGAAAAGGCCCTGCCCATCAATCTCTTAGAGATACGAGCAGCCCGGTATGCCCTAGTAGCATGGACATCCAAACTCCAGGGGTCCCCTGTCAGAATTCAATCAGACAATGCCACGGCAGTGGCATATATCAATCATCAGGGTGGCACCAAAAGTCGTGCAGCCCAGAAGGAAGCAAATTGCATCCTGGAGTGGGCAGAAAGATATGTCCCAGCCATATCCGCGGTTTTCATCCCAGGAGTGGAAAATTGGAGAGCGGACTTTCTAAGTCGCCAACAATTATGCCCGGGGGAATGGTCTCTTCACCCCGAGGTTTTCCAGGCAATATGCCAGCGGTGGGGAACACCGGATGTAGATCTGCTAGCATCCAGATTCAACGCAAAGGTGGACAGGTTTGTGTCTCGCACAAGGGATCCCCTAGCTTGCGGCTCGGATGCCCTAGTGTTTCCTTGGGATCGGTTCAAGCTGATATATGCATTCCCACCGCCACAATTGTTACCGCGATTACTCCGCAGAATCAGGGTAGAAAAGAAACCAGTGATTCTGGTGGCTCCAGCGTGGCCCCGAAGGGCATGGTACGCGGAGATTGTAAAAATGTCAGTGAGGAGTCCTTGGACCCTCCCACTTCGTCCGGACCTGCTGTCGCAAGGACCGATATACCACCCTTCCTTACCAGCCCTAGGTTTGACGGCCTGGCTATTGAAGCCCACATTCTGAAAAAGAGAGGGCTCTCTAATTCTGTGGTATCTACCATGATCAATGCCAGGAAACCGGTATCCAGGCAGATCTATTATAGGATCTGGAAAGCGTACATTACGTGGTGTGAGACCAAGAAATGGCATCCACGTAAGTACATGATAGGGAGGATTCTGGACTTCCTACAGTGGGCTGTAGATAGGAAGCTGGCCTTGAGTACTATCAAGGGTCAGATTTCGGCCTTGTCAATATTTTTTCAAAGGCCCTTGGCTTCGCATTCACTAGTCAAAGCCTTTATACAAGGAGTGATGCGTATTAGCCCTCCGGTTAGTATTCCCATATGTCCTTGGGACTTAAACCTGGTTCTGTCGGTTCTACAGAAACAACCGTTTGAACCATTACAACACATTTCCTTGGTTCTTCTCACCAGGAAATTGGTTTTCTTAGTAGCCATTTGTTCGGCTAAAAGAGTGTCGGAATTAGCAGCTATGTCCTGTAAGGAGCCATATCTGGTTGTCCATAAGGACAGAGTAGTATTACGTCCTCATCCAGCCTTTCTTCCTAAGGTGGTATCGAGGTTTCATTTGAACCAAGATGTGGTTCTTCCTTCTTTTTTCCCCAAACCTAGCTCAGTAGAGGAAAAGTTATTACATTCTTTGGATGTGGTAAGAGCAGTTAAAGCTTATCTAAAAGCCACTGCTCAGATTCGCAGAACGGATTCTTTGTTTGTTCTGCCGGAAGGCCCCAGAAGGGGTCAGGCAGCATCAAAATCTACTTTAGCCAAGTGGATTCGACAGGTCATAATACAAGCCTATGGCTTGAGAAAGAGACCGCCTCCGTTCAAAGTTAGGGCGCACTCCACAAGAGCGGTTGGAACTTCATGGGCAGTGCATCACCAGGCCTCCCTGGCTCAAGTATGTAAGGCCGCAACATGGTCTTCGGTACACACGTTTACTAGATTCTATCAGGTAGACGTTAGAAGTCAGGAGGATGTCGCCTTTGGGCGCAGTGTGTTGCAGGCCGCAAAAGATCCTCATGCCTGATGGCGCCCAGCTTATGTACCCCCCCCTCATTTGGCATTGCTTTGGGACGTCCCATTAGTAATGACTAAGTCGCTCTGTGTCCCGTGATGTACGAAAAAGAAAAAGGGATTTTTATAACAGCTTACCTGTAAAATCCTTTTCTTGGAGTACATCACGGGACACCGAGCTCCCACCCCTCTTTTTGGGACACTTATTGCTTGGCTACAAAACTGAGGTGCTCCCGGGTGGGAGGGGCTTATATAGGGGAGGGTACTTCCGGTTTGGAATTGGCCAGTGCCAACACCTGAAGGTAAACTATATAACCCATTAGTAATGACTAAGTCGCTCTGTGTCCCGTGATGTACTCCAAGAAAAGGATTTTACAGGTAAGCTGTTATAAAAATCCCTTTTTTCTTTTTCTCAGATACTGACAGTGCTAATTGGACACAGCTGATCACATAAGGAGCCTACGTCATCGGCTCTTTACTCTGATCAGTGTTTTTCTGTGTCTGAAAGACCCCGCAGCACGATGTGAAGGACGTCATATGACGTCCAGTCAGGATGGCAAAGCCCTCGCCTGGCTGATTGACGGCCGGGCGGGGGCTTTGCCACCCTGACTGTGAAGGTGTTAACTGTGAAGGTATAAACATCTGTGTATTACCTGAGATTAGTCACTTCAGTGGGTATGTGTAAGGGTTTAGAAACACTTAAAATTTATCTTGGGTTTCTGCCATTTTTGTAGTTCTCTCAAAGAATCAAATAATGCAAAAAAATTTGCTTTTTTCATGTTGGTCATCTTATCTGATTCAGGCTTCTGCTGCTATTTCTTATGAGGCACTTTGTTACACGGCTTGTATTTCTGCATTTATAGGATCTACCTCCAAATCTCACCTTTTCTTCATTGTTAACTACCACAGAGGTTTTTCTTTAGGGGTTTGTCTTGATTCTTGAATCCAGTCCCTTATTATATTTATAAACATTTGGTATGAACTGGTATTTGATATATGTAATCAACAAATGTCCACCTTTTGACTATAGAGTACACAAAGCCACTGTCATCAGGAGACATATCAGGACAATTGTATGTACAGTAGCTTTATACAGGGAGCAGGGTGGATTTGGTTTAAATCGCTAGTAAAAAGACTTATTTTAAAACTTTCACTTTATTGAGACGACTGGTGATGTGGCAGTGACACAACAAGGTGAGGGACGTGGCGGCAGCAGGTGAGTGGATGCCAACTAACAGGCGCTGCCATAATGGATCTGAAATGACAGGTGCTCTTTAGGCCTCATGCCCACGGGCGTTTTTTCAGCCGCGTTTTTGAGCGTTTTTTACAGCTTAAAAACGCCTGTCCATGTTAGTCTATAGCTTCATGCCCACCTAGGCGTTTTTGAGCTGTAAAGAGCATAGGCGTTTGTAAGCTGTAAAAAAAAAAACAGGGCCAGTGTGTTCCTCAGCGTCAGAATTTGGCAGGAAAAAACGCGAGCGTCAAAAAACGCGCACTAACGCGCAAAAAAACGTGCACTAACGCGCGGTCGCGTTTTTAGCTCCGACGGTTTTTTTTTTTTTTTCAAAAAAAAAAAATATTTACAATAACATGGACAGGCGTTTTTAAGCTGCAAAAAACGCAGCTGTAAAAACGCCAGTGGGCATGAGGCCTTAAATGTAAGGACTAATTCTTGCTGGTAGTTAGAATCTTTAATATTTGCAAACACAATGAAGGTTTCCTATTTAGAATAATAAGCTGTCAGTTTAGGAAAACGGCAATATCAGAACCGATTAAATCATACAGTTTGTAATGTACATAGATTTTCAAAACAATGGGATAAAGGAATATTTCTGAACATTGGTTTATCTCATGGTTACTGTGAAATTGTGTGAATGCATCAATGCAGTACATGTTATCTGAGCTTGCGGCACTTGGATTCATTGAACGAGTTTACCAAAATTGTAAATATTGCAGAATATACAGCCTCATGCTACACAAGCTTAATTTCATGCTGAATAAAACTAAATTATTATTGTATCTTAAATAGAAAACTGTCTTTAGATAGATTTTTACTCCAAAAGCATTTGATTAAAATAAATTTGATAAAAATCAAAAAAATCTGATTTAAATCAAACAATATCTGATATTTAAATAAAATCTGATTTAAATAAAATAAATCTGATTTAAATAAAATAAATCTGATTTTTAAATAAAAAAAATCAGATTTTTTTTATCATTGATTTTTATCCACCCTGACAGGGAGCAATATTCGCTGTAACTCTAGGATATCTTTCTCCCATTATGAGCTGTAATTTATTCTTTCTATCTGCGGAGTTTCTCCCATTTTGAGTTAAGCTCATCCTCTGTAAAAACTGTAACGACACTCCGAGTATAAGAGGGGTTAAAGTCGTTTAAGGATATTCCATTCCCGAATACCAAGGCAGCTACCAACACTCCAACCAGCTGAAGAAGAAATAATTCTCCCTCAAATACGAGACAAGGCTCCGTGTTGAAGGTCAAACATGAATATGAATCTTTGAGGAATACAGTCTTCTATACAGAAAAAGAGGCGTTTCCTACAACCTGCTCATAT
This sequence comes from Rana muscosa, assembly GCA_029206835.1. Classification (NCBI taxonomy): domain Eukaryota; kingdom Metazoa; phylum Chordata; class Amphibia; order Anura; family Ranidae; genus Rana; species Rana muscosa. The sequence goes on along the minus strand of CM055119.1, from coordinate 10,946,344 downwards.
TACTCTAGCAATACACCTGTGACCAGAAACAAATTAACATGAGCCCATTAACTAATCCCTTTTGACAGCCTAAATGACTGAGACATGACCTTTAGGCTAGACTTGCCGTTTGGTAGCTCAGAAGACACAATCAACATTATCACAAATCAACACAGAACTCCTTCACACAATAGCAGAGTTAATTACCACAAACAACAATGGAGATCTAATGACTACATTGAACTTCCTGGAATCCCCATATAAGGAGTTATACTTCCTGGGCATAGCCCTCACAGTGTAGAGGGGATAACATCTTCATATTTTTTCAGAGATATTGTTAATGAATATTACTGTCCCATTTGAAGTAATTCAATCATATTCTTAATGTCCATTATTTTCTTGCTCACCCTGTGCCCCAATAGACACAGGGTGATTTAGACCTAAGAGGTGCATGGGGAGCTGAAACAAGGGTACCCCATACTTTCCAAGGGATTCTGGGTTCCACGGGCCCTCCCGTTACAAAAACCAACTGGCAGCTGCAGTTTTTTGCAAAGCTGCTCACCGGAGAGCCATTCCCAAAGAAGTGCACAGGCATCTATTGCCAATATTATGCTTCATCCCTACAGCTTCCAATCCGTTAGAAAGATTTGGGCCCCTTTCACACTTGTACGACCTGAAAGTTGTGTAACTTTGCCGCACTTTGAAGCAATGCCTGTTTAACCTTGAGGTCTATGGGCCTCAAGTCGCATCAAAGTCGGACCAAAGTAGTGCAGGGACTATTTTGAAGTCGCACAGATATGAACATGTCCTGTTGGAAATCATGGGGTATGACTTGTCATGCGACTTTGCAGTCCCAAATCGCAGGACAAGTCGCACAAGTGTGAAAGGGGCCTTAAGGGTAAATCACCTCTCAAATATCTGGCACAAATTCATGTGATCTTGTATAGAGAGTGCTGTGGATTGGGGTTTATTATTACTTTGCACAGTTCTCAATCTCTGCTCAATCCTTTTTGATGCAGGGAAAAAGTGAGATCATTCAGTGAAAATTGTGGTGTATCAAATGCATATACTGTCTGCTGTTCCCCCAGCATCATGTCTTTGTTTTCATGTCATACCAGTATAGGCATCTTTATTTGTGCAACAATGGTTATGCACGTTATGCATAGTCTGTGCTTTAACCACTTGAGCCCCGGAAGGATTTATCTCCTTAATGAGCAGAACACTTTTTACAATTTGGCACTGCGCTGCTTTAACTGGTAATTGTGCGATCATGCAATCCTGTACCTAAACAAAATTTTGCGTCCTTTTTTTCCCCACAAATAGAGCTTTCTTTTGGTGGTATTTGATCATCTCTGGGATTTTTTTTTTTTTGCAAATATAAATGATGAAATACCGAAATTTGGAATTGGGGTTAGAGGGTTAGGTTTTCCCCTTGAAGAATAAGGCTAGGACTCAGGAATTTAAACAGGGACCCAAAGCTGTGTGTGTGTGTGTATGTATATATATATATATATATGTATTTATGTGTATGTGTATGTATATGTGTGTGTGTGTGTATATGTGTATATATATATATATATATATATATATATATATATATATATATATACGCGCGCACACAATCTATATTGTCAAAAGTATTGGGACACCTGCCTTTACATGCACATGAACTTTAATGGCGTCTTAGTTCGTAGGATTCAATATTGAGTTGGCCCACCCTTTGCAGCTATAACAGCTTCAACTCTTCTGGGAAGGCGGTCCACAAGGTTTAGGAGTGTGTCTCTGGGAATGTTGGACCATTCTTCCAGAAGAGCATTTGTGTGAGGTCAGGCACTGATGCTGGACGAGAAGGATTGGCTCACAGTCTCCACTCTAATTCATCCCAAAGGTGTTCTATCGGGTTGAGGTCAGGGCTCTGTGCAGGCCAGTCCTCCACCCCAAACTCGCTCATCCATGTCTTTATAGACCTTTCTTTGTGCACTGGTCCAAATAATTTGGTAGAGGGGGGATTATGGTGTGGGGTTGTTTTTCAGGGGTTGGGCGTGGCCCCTTAGTTCCAGTCATGAGACCTCCTAAGGTGTCAGCATACCAAGACATTTTGGATAATTTAATGCTCCCAACTTTGTGGGAACAGTTTGGGGATGGCCCCTTACTGTTCCAACATGACAGTGCACAAACCAGGTCCATAAAGACATGGACTTAACAAGGGTGGTGGGAAAATTACCTTCAAGTGCAAATTCACATAATAATAGTAACTAAAACATATAAAATTAAGTGTAACAATATAAAAAATTCCCAAGTGCTATAATGGTGGTAACCTCCCAACTAAAAAGTTCTTGCACTTGAAGTTAATCTGTATAGCAAATAACTATAGTAATGGGTTTACACCATCCCTGCTAAGTTTCATTTTATACAGTATGTCTTTTTTTCAGTTTGTGTATTATTTGTGATGTTGTGATGTTGCATATCACAGAGAGGTATTGTGGTAATATTGAAGTTTGAGATTTCCATACATTAGAGGGTTTCACCATTATTAAGTTATTGATTAGTAAGTTAGCACTCCACTTTTTTTTTTTCTTTTTATGGTGTGGGAGCACAACAGTGCTTAGCGGCAGGCCTTTTACTGACTTTTTTTATTTTACCTCTAGTAGTTTATTGTAAATTAGTAGTGTGGTGATTACCTATTATACTAAAGATCGGCATGTGACATTAATAAACATCAACATATTTCAGTTTTTCCCCACCAAGTCAAGACCCCTTGGACAATGTGCCTGTCTGCTGAGTTCATCTCCCCATCCCTGCACTCAGTGCACTGATAGGTGCCACTGGTACTGACATGTGGCACTGATTGGCACTAATTGTCACTGACTGGTACTTACAAGTAGCACTGATTGGCACTGACATGTGGCATTGACAGATGGCACTGATTGGAAGCACTGACAGGTGGCACTGACAAGCGACACTGGCACTGCCAGGTGGCACTGATTGGCACTGACTGGTTGCAATGATTGGAAGCACTGACAGAGGAGAGGGGGGTATCACATTGAGCAGATATCGGTGATTGTAAGATCCTCTCACCAGCTAATTATTGGGCTGCTTAAGAAAGGGGGCGGGGCCACATACACGTAGAAGCCCGCCCAGACCCCATCCTTTTGGCAATTGTTCGATAACTGCTCAGTCCCGCCCACCCCCGACATCACCGCTGAAATCTGACAGCTCCTCTCGCTCTCCCTGCAAGCAGTTACAATAGATGACAGTGTCACACGCTGAGCGGATATTACAAGCCCCAATATCCGCTCAATTTGATACTGTCTCAGTGGGGGCTACACATTCCTTCGATCTGGATGCAGCATTTCACAGCAGCCCAGCTGGCAGATCTCGGGAGACAGCCGGCATGGGGCTACACAAACACTCTACGGGTGATTGGGGTGTGCCCCGGCACACCCCGTGCGCATGCCTATGGCTTGGGGTGTCTACTTTCCAAAATTGGGTCATTTGGGGTGGGAAGTTGTGCTATCTTGGCATTTCATGGCCTCCGAAACTGTGATAGGTAGTGAGGAGTGAAATCAAAAATTTATGCCCTTAGAAATCCTGAAGGCGGTGATTGGTTTTCAGGGTCCTGTACGCGGCTGGGCTGCCAAAAGTCCCACACATGCGGTATCCCTGTACTCAGGAGAAGCATCAGAATGAATTTTGGGGTGTAATTTTACATATACCCATGCCATGTGTAAGCAATATATCATTTAGTGACAACTTTGTGTAAAAAAATAAATCAAAAAAAATCCTGACACTTGTGGCTAAATATAAAATATACCATGGACTCAACATGCCTCTCAGCAAATAGCTTGGGGTGTCTACTTTACAAAGGGGTCATTTGGGGGGTTTTGAACTGTCCTGGTATTTTATGACCAACATTGGAAGCTTATGCCACACATCATCCACTCTTCTAACCGCTTGAACCACCAAGTCCTTTTTGACACTTTTTTTGTTTACATAAAAAAAATATATATATATATATATATATACACATTTTTTTGCTAGAACATTACTTTGAACCCCCAAACATTATATATTTTAAACAGGTTAAAATTATGGGTGTTGCAGTTTTTTTTTTTTCCACAGAGTTTGCGCAGCAGTTTTTGGGGAAAAACACTTTTTTGAATTTTAATGCACAAAAAACACACCATTTCTCAAATGTTTGGTGAAATATAAAAGATAATCTTATGCCAAGATACAAAACATGACATGCCTTAAAATTATACACACCGTGGTTTTTTTAAAATTAATTTTGCTTTTTATTTTATTTTTACACTGTCCCTTTTCATTTTGTTTTTTTTGTTTTGTTTTTTATCACAGGGAATGTAAATATCCCATATGATAGCAATATGTAGTGACAGGTACTCTTCTTCTTTTTTTTTTTATAAAAAATTGGGGTCTATTAGACTCTAGCTCTGATCAGCCCCTAAAGCATCTGACCACACCAAGATCGGTGTGATAAGATGCTTTCCCAATTTCCCAATGGTGCTGTTTATATCCAGCAAAACTAAACTCGTCAAATGCTTGTAGCTTCAGTTTCAGGCCATAGAGATTATTGGAGCCATTATAGTCTATGGTCAGCTGGCGGAACCCACGGCTACATTCTTCGGTTCCCTGGTGGGACAGGAGAGCCAGAGAAAACCATGGAAGACGGCGGGAGGGGGGGTGACGTTCCCTCCCACTGCTTGTAAAAGCAGTCTAGCGGCTAATTAGCTGCTAGGATTGCTTTTACATGAGCGCTCACTGCCGGCTGAAAAAACTATACCAAGATGATACCTAAACCTGCAAGCATCATTCTGGTATAACCACTCAAAGTCCAGCAACATACCAGTACGTTGCTGGTCCTTGTTGGGAATATATTGTAATGTTCTTCTTTTTTTTTTTTTCATGCAGCCTGTGGGTTCAATGAAAAAAGAGAACCTAACAGATTCCTCCATTCAAATCGATCGGTGGTATGCCAACCATTAGAATGCCGCCCTGCATCTACCCACTTCTAATGATGGGCATACAGGCACCGTTCTTTTTTTTTTCGTTTTAGCCCATGGGATTCCTCCATTCACATTAATCGATGTGGATGAAGAAATCTGTGCCGAGAAAAGTAAATAAAAATATATGCCCCGACACATAGGGGCATTCCGCCCCTAATGTCCACCCATTCCCCTATGCTTCAGCATATATGCTCTTTTTTTAATTGTGGTGGTGAAATCACCTCTTACAGGGCTGCAGTCACTGATTTACGTATCGTAAGAGCAAACCCTGTTGCTGTCAAAATAAATCCGTGCTGTAGCTGAATGGCGTACCTGCAAAGCAAACAATGGTAACAATAAATCACAGTATCAATAAAACATTAACTCAATAAAACAACTTTTTTTATTATTGCAATCTGTGCCAAAAAGAGTCAAAAATATATGCCAAAGCATAGGGACAATCCGCCCCTAATGTTAACCCCTGCACCCATGCTTTGACATATATGTTCCTTTTTTTTTTTTTTTTTTTTCAACTGGTGTTGAAATCACTTCCTACAGTGCTGGAGTCACGAATTTACATATCGTGAGAGCAAACCCTGTTGCTGTCAAAATAAAACCCACGCTGCAGCTGAATGCCGTACCTGCAAAGCAAATAATGGTTAACAATGAAACACAGTAACATTACAGTATAACAGTAGGACAAACCTGCAAAGCAAACACGATAAAACACAGTAACAATAAAACATTACAGTTGAGCATAAAATACAGTAAAACAGAGAATAAAAAATTTCATTTCTTTTGGCTTTATTTGATTTTTTTTTACACTTATTGTAACTATAAATGTTCCAGCTTAGGGTCTCTCAAAATGCAATGGCCATCTAGCATCTAAGCCTGTGTGAAAGTGTGCCCTAGGACTGCACTGTGCTGTACCCTATTATTATACTCAGAAAGTGTATGGTAGCGACGGAAGCAATCACCAATGCAGAGACCAGGTTGGTCAGGACAGGAGGGACAATGTCACGCCTATATCCGCGTTTTCTACAGACACAAAATCTTCTTTGGGGTGTTCTTTAAGTAGAGGTACCATGGAGGACATCCGCAAAATGCCTCTCATGCAGCCGGCTCACTGCATTTGGATTGGGAAGTTGGGCCACAGCACCATCTGGAAACAGGCTGTGATGATCTCTTCCTGGAATTTTGGGAAGGATCCAGTTCTTCCTGACGTTTTATATAGCACATAAGCGTTCAGAAGAGCCAATTGGAATAAGTATACAGATGCTTTTTTATACCAGCCTCTGGCCTAACAGGCAATTAAGTACGGCGCCATCATCTGCTCGTTGAAGTCCACCTTTCCCATATTAAGGTTGTATTCGTGGACACAGAGGGGCTTCTCAACAAAACCAGTCACGGCTGTGTTTTGGGCTGTCATAGCTGCGTGAATAGCGGACAGAACGAAAACATTCCGTGTGTCCCGCCACTTCACTGCAAGCAATTTTATTACACTTCAAGCAGGCCCCCCCCTCCCCCATCTAAGTCTGGAATTTACAAGATGTTGGGGGAAGCCCCGGCGATTGGATCACATGGTGCCACGTGTGCCAGTTCCAGAATCAAAAAGGTGACTAAAAAGTGGCAGGCTTGTGTACAAGTGGTACTCCTTTCTGAATAAGCGTGACACCAAGTCCCAAACAATCTTACCGCTGCTCCCTATGTAGTCTGGGCAGTCAGTGGGCTACGCGCCGCTATCTTTTCCCTCGTAAACCAGAAAACGATATGTAGGCCCTGTCACAGAGCTTATACTTTGTGACCCCCATATCTGGCACGCTTGTTGGGAGTAACAGTTTGAAAGCAAGGTGGCCAGAATACGTAATCGGGGACTCCTCAACGCAGACAACTTGATCGGGAACAAACAAGGCTGCAAACTGTTGGTTGATGAGGGGTCGAATTTTGTGGAGCCGATCATATTTAAGGTCACCCCAAGGATGACAGAGTTCAGAAGTGCATGACCCGCAAGATTTGCTTGTATCTAGTCTTGGTCATGGAAGCAGAGAACACGGGCATATGGTGAATTGGGTCAGTGGACTAATATGACCACAACTTAACTCTTTTAGTAATGCCAATGAGGAGGGATAGGTCTAGAAAGGTCTTAATTTCGGGAACAGTTATAAGTTTCCAGACAAATTTTCTGGTAATGGTTAAATTTGGATTTGCGGCAATAAATTGACTAGCGTATAAATTGCTTTGGTCCACAATAGATCTGTACATATCTTCCGTGAAAAACGGCTCGTAAAAGTCAAGGGTACTAAAATACGCTGTTTGCACCTAAATTCCTAGTTGGCCATTGAATGGGGGAGGTACGGGCACTGCAGAAGTGGTGGGATGCCAATCAGGATTTGCAAATGCATCAGAAAGGGCACTAGGGTCTCTACGGGCCCGTCTTTGAATTCTTGGTGGCTGCGGGGCACTACTTGTGCTAGCCACCGCTCCAGATGGAACTGCACTTATGGGACTCGCCACGTCACCAAGTGATACTGCAGTGCTGGTTTGTCTATGACCAGGACATACTAGGCTGCTGGTGCTTGCCAGTTCACCAGAAGGTTGAGTGGCACTATTACTGGCTCTCTGCGCCATACGAGAACCATGCGGTTTTTGCACCTCAGCAACAGAAGAACGGGGTCGGGTACACCTGACCTTAGCAGGGACCACTACTCCATCATCAGAGTTATCTGTCAGGGTGCTGCTGCTCTTTATAGGTTCATATACTGAGCCTGAATCTGACAGCGAGGCTTCCCTTTCGCTCTCATCTGTCATGCATCGTGTAGGCCTCTTCACTAGCGTACCTCTGTTTGGACATTTTGGTCACTAAATTTATAGGTACAGCTAGTGCGACTCACAATGGTAAAAGAGCACCTGGTTGTCGGCGACTGCTTGAATTGCTACAAAAAAATAAATAACTGTTAGTGCTAGCACGGACCAAGCGTGACTCTGCTAAAGCTCCAGTTTTGTGTGCTGTGTTGTGTAAGTGACAGTGATCTATTCACTGAATAATAGTAAACTTGCGCTCTGCTATGTAAAAACAAAAAACAAAATGTGCTAGCAATATAACAAATAGCGAACAACTGCAACCATTCAAAAGTGCACTCAAACACTAGCCTGAAAATTGTAATGTGTATAGAATGGTGCGCTAGCTGAATTGACAAAAAAAAGGTAAATTCATAAATATACACATAAATTTCAAAACATGATAGGTCCAAATAAAAGTACAGAATAAAGTCCAAGTGCAAAAAATATATATAAACCAAAGTGACTGCTCAGTCCATATCGTGATTGAAGTAAAAAATGTATCCAGTGAAAGAAAGGAACAAACTGCAACCACTGCCTCCAATGAATGAATTTGCCGCTCACCTCAGGGAATGACCATAAGGTCAGACAAAGCTTTTTATCGCAATGGATAGCTGCGGAGGTCCCCGCTGCATAGGGTTGCCACCTCATCCCTTTAAACCCGAACGCATATTAATTACACAGGTTCTGTGGCTGATTAAGGTGGTAATTAAACTCACTTGGTTATCTGCCTTTTAATTAGCCTCAGAACCTGTGTAATTCATATGTGTTCGGGTTTAAAGGGATGAGGCGGCAACTCTACCGTTGCAAGAGCTCCAACACGCCTGCTTGCACACTTCGGTAACGTGCCTCTTGATCGATAATCACTCAGAGAGCAAAAATACCCATAGTGCAATATTGCCAGTAAAATATAACACATTTAATTTATTCAATACCTGCTTACATTCAAGTTTGGTAAGATCCGCAGTACAAGTATAGAGAAAAACAGTTGCCTCCTCACCAGACTTCCGTACACTCTGGACACCGAAAGTGACGTCACAAGGCTCCATCTGACGCTTTGTGTCACTGGTCACGTGACTTCCTCAGGGATGATCTCTGAGGAAGTCACGTGCCCAAAAAATGAGATTATTACATGTAGGAGGAGAGGTACCAGGACTACAATTGTAGCAAAAAATGGTGGGACTTTTAAGGCACAGCGTATTCGTAAAAAAAATAGAACATTTTATTTAATTTCTTAACATTTTTTAGACCTGTTATAACAGACTTATAATAAAATTACAATTGTAAAACAGTAATTTTCCAACCAATGCAGTAAATTATAAAACATAGTCTTTCTGCTCAACGTGTTTCATAGTCCTCTTTCAGGAGAAAACAGACATTGGTTGTTGCCATCTAACTAGAGTGACAGGGTTATTTTCAAAATAAATGGTCATATCAATGTAACACATTTCCACACATCATGCCACAATTCCTCCCCAGGGACTGCAATGTACACTTGGCTATTCCTTTTGGTTCAACTGTGCAAGGCGTGGGGATCCCAAGAGGGGCTCCCTCCCCCCTTCCCCTCCCCTCCTCCAACCTCCAATATTAATCCATTTATCTATTCATTCCACTATTTTCCTTGATTGATATGTACCAAGGGTACTCTCTACAGCTTTTAATATTGTTTGTTTATGTTATATTGAAATAGACTATACATGCTCTCCTCCCAAATGGTTCTATCAGGGACTGAATTACACATATCTTAGTTCGAATGGGGTGCACCCAACCTAAAGTATAGTATTTACATTTTAACTGGTTCCCCACCTGCTCATGCAGATATACTGCGGCAGAATGTCTCTCCTGGGCAAAATCACGTACATATACGACTTTGCCCAGGAGAGCCACCAGAGGGCGAGCGAGCGCCGCCGGGGGCCCGCTTCACAGCGGGGAACCCGATGCACGTGGCCAGCGGGCGCGATCGCTGTCGGCCAGGCGCGATCGTGTGCACAAGCCCAAGCACTGGGATTTGTGTGTGTAAACACACAAATCCCTGTGCTGTCAGAGGAGCGGAGACAGATCGTCTGTTTCTTCAAAGTAGAAACGGCGATCTGTCATCTCTCCTAGTCACTCCCCTCCCCACACAGTTAGAACACAGTGAGGGAACACACACTTAACCCCTTGATCGCCCCCTTGCGTTAACCCCTTCCCTGCCAGTGACATTTATACAGTAATTGGTGCATTTTTATAGCACTGATCGCTGTATAAATGCCAATGGTCCCAAAAAAGTGTCAAGTCTCCAATCTGTCAGTCGCAATGTCGCAATACCGCTAAAAATCGCAGATCACCACCATTACTAGTATAAAAAAAAACGCCAAAAGAAGGCCATAAATCTTTCCCATAGTTTGTAGACGCTATAACTTTTGCACAAACCAATCAATATACGCTTATTGCGATATATTTTTATTTATTTTTTACCAACAATATGTAGAAGAATACATATTGGCCTAAACTGATGAAGAAATTTTAGTTTTTTTCTCTTACCGTCCATGGACTGACACTGCCTCTTCATACTTGACAAGTGGGTTTATGTCCCTGCTCATAGGAGAAGACTAGACAGAATGTTTGATGTTGCAACATTCTAAAACCAGAGCTGAACAGGGGCGGTCCCTCCGGACATAACCCTCCTACCTGCAGCCCTCAGTTTTTTTCTGCCTAGCAGAGGAGAGGGCGTGGCTCTCTTAGGAGCCAGTCTTCTGAAGATATTTTTTATTCCTTTAGGAATTTTATTATTTTATTTTTGAGATCTTCTATCAACTGTCGGCTGGGCAACAGGTTGGGTACATTGGATATCCTCGTAGTCTTCCCTGTCTGACCATCGAGCGTGCTGATCCTCGCTTTGGCGTGAGACTCAGTTCACGACATGCCCCATGACTCCAGGGGTGGCCGGTGGGCTTTTTTTATGCCCTGCGGTCCGCACAAGATTGAACGGTCCTGCTGTATCTTTTGCGGTGGATCTGGCCGACGGCTACTCAGTACTGAAATTTTGATAGGTCTGTCAGGAACACACCAGTGGATCCTTCTAGGATGGGTAAGTAGTATCTCCTGCCTCCGCAGGCGAGTACATGCTATGGATTTTCCCTGTCTCCTCCTTGTTTGTTGCTCTCTGTCACCTTGCTCTGGCGCTGTGCTGTCTGGGGGTCACTCTGTCCCGGGGGGGGGGGGCTCATGGGTGTCCGTATGGAGCTGGGGGTGTTTTTTCACTGTTTTGGGCCTGTGCGCCGTTCGGCGCCATGTTTTTATTATCTTTTCCTATGTTTTACATTAGTGCGCATGGCAGCCATCTTGCCGTGGTTTCTATGGCGCAGTTACATTGCGGAGGCCATTTTCTTGGAGCCGTGCAAGCTCTTCATGCTGTTTGACCTCTATCGCTGCTGGAACGACACAATTCTCCTCAGTCTCCTCACTGCTCATTCGCGCTGTACAACGCAGCACAGGCAGCGGAACCGAGCGGTCCTGACCGGGTTGGTCAGTCCCCTGGGTAACCCTCCACAGTCAACGCAGCCAGAGGGTGGACTTTTCTTTTATTTGGCAAAGTCTCAGAGAGTGACAGGTTATGGAATCTGGTTCACCTGCTTTCCCATTCATGTCAAAGGCAACAGGCAGTGCTCCTGCACCTGCGGTCCCCATGGACCAGTTGTTGGCAGTCCTGGAATAATTTCTTGTCAGGATGGAAGCGGTGTGCAAGCGCAAGGGAGCTATAAAGCACCCTCTCCGCACACAATCTCCAATAGGGGAGTGCTCTGATTCAGATATGGGCCTAGCTGCCACTCAGGACCCTAGCTCTTAATTTTTTGATGTTTTTGAACAGGACATGCCTTGTGAGGAAGACTCCTGCTCTGAGTCAGTACATGACAGGGTGCTTGTAAGTGAACTCATTGATGCTGTGAGGGACTAGAGCTGGCAGATTTAAAAAAAAAAAAAAAAAAAGTGCTTTTTAAAAAAAAAAACGCGATTCACGATTCAAATCAAATTTTTAATTTTTTTTTATATGTACACCGCGCCGGTCCTGAGAAACTGCGGGCAGGAGTTTTTAGGCGAGGCCGCGGCTACAGCCTGGTCCGCAGCATCCGGCCTCGCGGACTAGGTCGAAGCCGCGGCCTCCCCAAAAAAACTCCTGCCCGCAGCTCCTCGGGACTGGCGCGGTGTCGGCGCTGGTTCTGGTGCGAAAAAATCGATTTTTCTCTTATCGTCCATGGACTGACACAGCTGGATACTGTAAACACGTGGGTATATGTCCCTGCTCGCAGGAGAAGATCTAGGCAGAATGTTAGATTGTTAGAAACATACATTCTAGAACAAACCAGAGCTGAACAGCCCCGCCCGGGGGGGGGCGGTCCCTCCGGACATTACCCTCCCACCTGCAGCTAGCAGCCTCAGTCTCCTGGAAGATTTTACTTTTAAATTTTATTCCTTTGGGATTTTTATTATTTTATTTTTGAGACCTTCAATCAACTGTCGGCTGGGCAACAGGTTGGGTACACTGGTATCCTCGTAGTCTTCCCTGTCCGACCATCGAGTGTGCTGATCCTCGCCTTTTGTGCGTGAGTCTCAGTTCATGACATGCCCCATGACTCCAGGGGTGGCCGGTTGCTTTGATGCTCCCGTGGTCCTCTCAAGATTGAACAGTACCTGACTGACTATCTCTTGCGGTGGACCGGGCCGTCGGCTACGCAGTACTGCTCTGTGATAGGTCTGTCTGAAACAAGCCAGTGGGTCCCTGAAAGGGACGGGTAAGTAGTCTCTCCTACTTCAGGTGAGTACATGCTGGCTGTTTCTTTATATGGGGGGTTTCTCCCTGTCTCCCCCCTGTTATGCTGCTCTCTGCACCCTGTACTGGTGCTGTGCTGTGGGGGTGCTTGGGGGTCACTCCGGCCTGGCTGGGCGCTCATGTCTGTAGTGGGTTCTGGAGAGAGGGGCAGTTTTTCTGGTGTGTGAGGTGATATTGCGTGCGCCATTAGCGCTGTTTGAGGTGGTTGTTGCGTGCGCCATTAGCGCGCATTAGAGCTTGGAATTTCGCGCCCGGCGGCCATCTTGGCGTGGTTCAATGGCGCAGTTATAGCTGCAGCCGGCGGCCATTTTCTTGTAGCCGCCACGCATTTACTTTCAATTTCGGCCTCTAGCGGCGGCGCGAATCTCCTCACAATCTCCTCACAGATTCTTCACTCTCCTCAGGCTCACAGCGCGGTTTCTTCAGCAGGACTGAGCGGTCCTTAAGGGTTGGTGAGTCCTTCGGGTATCCCCCTCCTCAGCGTAGCCAGTGGGTGGACTGTAGATTCACTGTATAGTGTATAAGGTCTCAGAGGGTGGCGTTATGGAGTCTGATACACCTGCTCTCCACATTTGCCTGGGGCAACTGGCAGTGCTGCACAGTTAAACATGTTCATATGTTTCCTGCACCTGCGGTCCTTATGGACTAGTTGTCGGCAGTCCTGGAATCATTCCTTGTCAGAATGGAAGCGGTGTGCGAGCGAAAGGAGCTATAAGCCCCCTCTCCCCACAAAAATCTTTAGTGAAGGAGTGCTCTGATTCAGATATGGGCCTAGCTACTGTGCTCAGGACCCTAGCTCTGAATATTTAATGTTTATGAACAGGACATTCCCTTGTGAGGAAGACTCCACTGACACAGAACTGAATGACAGGGCGCTTGTAAGCGAACTCATTGATGATGTGAGGAACACTCTCAAGCTGGGTGCTCTGGCTGAGGTACCTCAGGTGGACGCTGTTTCCCTTGGTTCCTTCAAGCTTTTCTTTTTACACAGCTTCCTCACAGTTTTCCTCACACGCTGCGTCAAGAGCAGCATGGATGATACAGTGGTACAAAGTGTTTCCCTCCCCCTGGTCGGTACAGCATGGTGGGGGGGGGGGGGGACTTTATTCATTTGTCTCTAGTCCCTGTGAGCCTTCTGTGTGATGTCCTGAGGCAACAACAGGGTCTCTGCACCTGTGGTTTCCCGCCATTTCCTGGGGAACGCTCCGAGCTCTGACAGACACACGGTCTGAGGATCAGAGCTTACCTGTTACCTGCATGCTGCTTCGGCAGCACAGTCAAGCAAGTTGGAATGATACAGAGAAGATTATGCGTCTCTGCGCCATAATTTAAACTCATCCTATACCTCTACACTGCATGCATTCACAGTGTATGTATGTTTTATTGGTCTCTGTGTCTGTGTGGGTGTCCCCCCACGTTCCAATGCTGTTTTTCAGTGCCATACATGATATAAACGTACAAAAATATGTTTATGCACGACTCCAGATACATTCACAGTATAGGTATGTATTATACTCTCTGGGTCAGCGCGGGTTTCCGCCGGGGGCTCCGGTGTCCTCCCGCGCTCTCATGGTATGTGCGCTTCGGCTCTCTGCACAGTATAGACCTGTTCAATATGTTTCTTGCACATACTATACATGTTTACACTATGGGTATACTGTTTGCGTGGGGTTCCTCCGGGTATTCCGGTTTCCCCCCACGCTCCAATGGAAATGCACAGCATAAAAATGTGCAATATGTTTATTCACATGCTATCATTCCTACACTGTATCTGTGTGCTGTCTGCGTGGGTTTTTTCCGGGTTTTCCGGTTTGCTCCCACACACTGATGGTATGTGCGCCTTTGGCCCTCTGCATAGTTAAACATGTTAAATGTTTATCACGCATGCTATAATACCTACACGGTATGTGTATGCAGTCTGTGTGGGTTTCCTCCGGGTACTCCGGTTCCCTCCCACACTCCTTTGGTATGGGTGCTTCGGTGCGATGCACAGCCTAAATTTGTGCGATTTGTTATCCACATACTAACATACCTACCCGGTATGTCTGTGCAGTCTGCGTGGGTTTCCGCCCACGCTACATGACATGCATGCCTTTGGTGCAATACTCGGTGTAAACATACACATTATGTTTATACACGACACTAAATACATTCACAGTAGTTGTAGGTATTGCATTCTCTGGGTATGCGTGGGGTACTTCGGTTCCTCCCACGTGCCAATGGTGTGCGCGCCTTCGGTGCTATGCACACATAGGCTTGTGCAAAATGTTTAGCACACATACTATAACACCTACACGGTATGCGTATGCAGTCTGCGTGGGTTTCATCTGGGTGCTCCGGTTTCTCCCCCGCTCTCCAATGATGTGCGCATTTTCAGCGATATGCACAGTATAAACATATGAAATTTGTTTATTCGCAGGCTAACATATCTACACGGTTGTGTACGCAATCTGCGTGGCTGGTTTACGTCCAAGCCCCGATGATGTGCGCGCCTTCGTCGCTGGCACAGTATAAACGTGTTTTAATAGGTTTATCCACACATACTAAACTACATACGCCGTATGTGGTTGTATCCTGCTCTTTGTGGCTGGGTGGGTTTCCTCCCATACTCTATTTGCACGTTTGACGCAATACACAGTATAAACTATGTGTTTGTACAATCAGCACTTATCCATGGGTAGCTGCTGGATGGAGCATTGTCATAAGGATCCCTGGTTTCAGGGGTCCCACTTTCCACCTGCTTTCAGTGGTGATCAGAAGCGCTGGCTTGGACTGTGTTTGCCAGGCTGAGGTTAGCGTTACGCCCGTTAGTGGCTGCATCTCTGGCGTTTCTATAGCTCAATGACTGGCCAAAAGCCTCTGCTTCATCTATCAGTCGACTAGCAGGTGCACTGCAACTGCTTTAGCCTTTAGGGTCTCTGTGCCCGGGGTGGGTTTGCTCCACCTGTGGAGGCTGAGGTACTGGTCCTCTGACCGAGTTTCTAGGGAAGCTCTGTCAATTTGCCTTTATTGGCCAACAGTTGAGGCACCCTGTACACCGGGGCCTCTCTTCTCCGATACATTTCGGAGTCTCTTTGGGATTTTCATACATCTCGCTGCAAGACGGTCCTGTCGGCCGTGTGCATTGCAGGGGAAGGGTCCTTGCATCCGGAGGTGTTTCCACCTCTTTTTTACCGGAGGTGGGGCACCGGATGTGGACCTTTTGGCCTCTCGACTCACTCGCAAGGTGTCCAGATCGTGGCCAGGTCCAGGGACCCCTGGGCAGAGTCGTCAGACGCGTTGGTAGACCGTGGGGGCAGTATCGCCTGATATATGCTTACCCTCCGCTACTGTTGTTGAGTTGAGAGGTATCTTAATATAGCGCGGTCTTACCCCGAAGGGTCCCGACGCGCATAGCAGAGTTTCAGGGAAAAGAGGACCCAGGAACCAGAAGCAGCACAGAGTGGCAGAAAGGGTGGAAGAGAGAGGCTACGCAGGGAAGGCTTGCGTGAAAAGCCAAGTCTTCAGTAACCCGCGGAAGGCCGGAATAGTAGGGGCCTCCTGAAGCTCGACGGGGAGGCTATTCCACAAAACGGCACCCTGGTGGCAGATGGCCCGACCACCACGCCGGATCTTCTTGGGCACCGAGATGTGGAGGAGATCTCTGCCGGTAGATCTGAGTGATCTAACAAAAGCTTGTTTATGAAAACGAGAGCAGAGATAGCTTGGGGCCAGGCCTCTCTTGTTGCCTCGCCTGCTTCGCAGAGTAGGGGCTGAGGCCATTCCGGTGATCCTCATTGCTTCGGAACGGCGACATTGGTGCGCCGATCTACTTCGGCTAGTCACAGACGTTCCTTGGCGACTGCCTATTGGGGGTGGACCTTCTGTCTCATGATCCCATACTTCATCCTGCTTTACAGTCCTTGGCTTTAATGGTATGGCTGTTTAAAGCCAGGTGCTGAAGGACCGAGGTCTCTCGGATTCGGTCATATCTTCTATGTTTGCATGGGAATCTTCCTCCAGAAAGATATATCACTGTACCTAGAAGGCTTACATCGCTATGTGCGAGGAACTTGATTGGCGTCCTCGGATGTATTCCGTTCCCAGGATTTTGCTGTTCTTACAGCGTGGTGTGACCCAAAAGCTGGCCTTGCATACCATTGAGGGTCGGATTTTGGCTCGGGCTGTCTTTCAACGACCACTACCGGGCCATTCCTTGATTAGCACCTTTTGTGCAGGGGGTTCGCCATGTGATCCCCTCTGTCAAGCCTTCTCTCCCTGCTTGGGATCTTAATTTGATGCATCTCGGTTCTCCAAGAACATTCCTTTTAGAATATCAGAGATTCCTCTCTTGACCTTGTCCCAGAAGGTGGCCTTCTTAGTGGCCATTGCTTCGGTTAGACGGGTGTCTGAGTTGGCGGCCTTGTCCTGCAAGTCGCCTTACTTGGTCCTCCATAAGGATATGGCGCGGTGTTGCGCCCACGAATGTCTTTCTTTTCAAAAGATGGTCTCGGCCGTTCACCTTAAGGAGGACATTGTTCTTCCGTCCTTGTGTCCTCACCCATCGCATCCCTGAGAGTTTGCGCTTCATACATTAAGATGGGTACAAGCCTTACGGGTGTACCTGTCTGCTACTGCTTCCATCCAGAAGTCTGACTCACTGTTTGTGTCTGTCTCTGGTCCAAAACAGGGCCGAGCGGTGTCGTCTGCCACCGTCTTTAGGTTGATCAGGCAGACCGTCATACAGGCCTATGCCCTTAAGGGGCGGGCACCTCCCTTTCCGGTTGCGGCGCATTCCACAAAGGCAATTGGTGCTTCCTGGGCTTTCCGACATCATGCGTCGGTTGCACAAGTGTGCAAGGTGGCGACCTGGTCGTCGGTTCATACGTTTTCAAAATTTTATAAGGTTGATGTGGCTGCATCTTCGGATGCTTCCTTCGGCCGCAAAGCGCAGACTGCTCAATGAGGTGAAGAAGAATCCTAGAGTGTCAGCTAAAGACTTACAAAAGTCTCTGGCATATGCTAACATCCCTGTTAGCGAATCTATGATACGTAAAACTAAAAAATAATGGATTTCATGGGATGATACCAGAGAGGAAGCCACTGCTGTCCAAAAAAAAAACATTGCTGCACATTTACAGTTTGCACAAGAGCACCTGGATGTTCCACAGCAGTACTGGCAAAATATTCTGTGGACAGATGAAACCAAAGTTGAGTTGTTTGGAAGAAACACACAACACTATGTGTGGAGAAAAACAGGCACAGCACACCAACATCAAAACCTCATTCCAACTGTGAAGTATGGTGGTGGGGGCATCATGGTTTGTGGCTGCTTTGCTGCATCTTAGCCTGGACAGATTGCTATCATCGAAGGAAAAATGAATTTCCAAGTTTATCAAGACATTTTGCAGGAGAACTTAAGGCCATCTGTCCACCAGCTGAAGCTCAACAAAAGATGGGTGTTGCAACAGGACAATGACCCAAAGCATAGAAGTAAATCAACCACAGAATGGCTTAAACAGAAGAAAATACACCTTCTGGAGTGGCCCAGTCAGAATTCTGACCTCAACCTGATTGAGATGCTGTGGCATGACCTCAAGAAAGCGATTCACACCAGACATCCCAATAATTTTGCTGAACTGAAACAGTTCTGTATAGAGGAATGGTCAAGTATTATTCCTGACTGTTGTGCACGTCTGATCTGCAATACAGGAAATGTTTGGTTGAAGTTATTGCTGCCAAAGGAGGTTCAACCAGTTATTAAATCCAGGGGTTCACATACTTTTTCCACCTGTACTGTGAATGTTTACATGGTGCGTTCAATAGAAACATGGTAACATTTAATTCTTTGTGTGTTATTAGTTTAAGCAGACTGTGATTGTCTATTGTTGTGACTTAGATGAAGATCAGATCACTTTTTATGACCAATTTGTGCAGAAATCCATATCCTTCCAAAAGGGTTCACATACTTTTTTTGCAAATACATATATATTGCACACATGTACTGTGTGTGTATGTATGTATTGTGACAGCAGGAAGGTAAAGTCACCTGGTTGCATCCAGGGGGGTAGATATATTTCGCCCAGATTCAGGCTTTACGCCGACTTATACAACTAGGTGGAGAGTTGTATAAGCCCAGCTGAGGCTAGTGGGCTCATGGATGACTCATACCTCTAGGGAGAGTGTGGGGCGTCGTGCAGACAGGGAGTTGATGAGACCAGCTGAAGCTTGTCAGCTCATTTAGGCCTCTATAAGAACTCCCAGCTTCATTAGATGTTAGCTCATGCCTGGACCCAGACCTGTGTGGACTGTCTAGGGAGAGTGAACCCCTGTGCGGTGAGACAAAGCCTGTGTGGCTATTTGCTTGGACATTTAAAACCAGGGACTTAGGGACTAGGACAGCACTAGGCTGATCCCAGTTGTTAGTTAGGAAACCTGTATGTTTAGTCAGAGGTCAAGTTGACCAGGATTTATTTTGTTTATGTTTCTTTTGCTTTGCTGTGTTTTGTCACTGTAAATAGAAAATAAACCGCACCTTTTTGATTTTAAAAACCACAACCTCCGTTTGCTGGGCCTGTTTTTGTGTGGGGAGCCCATCTCGGGGGTCACACACACCCGCTGCCGAGCTAACCCCCTCACAGTTGGTGGAGAACCAGTGGCAGTTTTTTTTTAAGCCAGCATGGAGGAGATACTGAAGCAGCTGGCTCTAGCAAATGCCAATCAACAGCAGACAAATGCAGGTTTGCAAAAGAGCCTTGCAGCTCATCAACAGAGCCTTGCAGCTCAACAACAGAACTTCGCAGCCCAGCAGCAAGCTCATCAACAGAGCCTTGCAGCCCAGCAGCAGACAAACGCAACTTTGCAACAGAGTCTGGAGGCTCAGCAACAAGCCCAGCAGCAATCTGAGGCCCGCTTCATAGACCTGTTGCAGAAGCAAGAGCAGAGACTACAACAACAGATGGAAGCAGTAATGCAGCAACGTCCGCAGACCAGTGAGGAAAGCCGTCCCACTAATACCGCGTCCTTTGGGGTGAGTCGTTTATTGACAAAAATGACTGGAGAGGATGATCCAGAGGTATTTTTGACCACATTTGAAAGGACCGCTGAAAGAGAAAAGTGGCCTGAGGAGCAGTGGGCTGGACTGGTGGCTCCTCTGTTAACTGGTGAATCGCAGAAAGCTTACTATGACCTAGAGCCTAACCAAGCAAAAGACTATGTGATGCTAAAAGCTGAAATATTGGCAAGGCTGGGTGTCACCCAGGCTGTCCGGGCTCAGCGTGTGCATAACTGGACTTTCCAGCTTGGAAAACCCCCCAGGTCTCAAATGTATGATCTCATTCACCTGAGCAGAAAGTGGCTACAGCCAGAGACTTTGTCCGCACCAAAGATTGTGGAACGTGTTGTAATGGATCGGTTTTTGAGAGCTCTTCCTACTGCCATCCAAAAGTGGGTAAGCCATGGAGACCCAGAGACGGCCGATGGTCTTGTGGATCGTGTGGAGAAATACTTGGCTACAGAGAACCTGACGGCCTCTTCCAGAGACACTCGGACTTTCCACCCTAAGACCAGACCATCCCCAGGGGCGGATAAGAGGATTCCAAGGGGTGAGGGTGGAGAGAGTGAGAGGGTGGGAGCTCTACCCCAAGTTTGGCGAGAACAGCCTGGGAAATCAGCGGCTCAAGAGGCCGCAAGAAGGATCGTTTGCTACCGCTGCCGGCAAGCGGGACATATTGCAGCCAATTGCCCGGTTGTGGAGGAACCCATGCAGTGTGACTTTCTGACGGGCAGACGTCAGTCGCTGTGTGCGACAGTCGCATGCACTGCCATTCGAGGAACTGAGAAACATTTATGCAAAATGTGTGTTAATGGTAGAAATGTTGTGGTATTGCTGGATTCAGGTAGCCTTGTGACCCTGATAAAGGCTGAGTTAGTTAAAACAGAGGTCTCTGGGAATAGCAAGGTAGCTGTTATTTGTGTGCATGGGGACACCCGAGAGTATCCAGTGACTACAGTGTGTTTCGAGACCCCCAAAGGTACCCTCTCTCATCCAGTGGGCTTAGTATCTCAGTTACCGCATGACGCCATTGTGGGAAGGGATTTTCCGAAGTTCTGGGAACTGTGGGATGATCCTGAGCCCCCCACTGGTGCCCCTATGTACCAGGAATGTGATAGCCAGAACTCCCCTGAGAGTGGTGAGGACTCTCCGGAATTTCCCTTATCAGTATTGGCAGGGGAGACTCAAGAAACTGGAGAGGAGCCCACCTCCTCAGACAAAAACCTACCGTCTGTGGAGTTTTCTGATCTTGAGGTTCACAGGGAAAACTTTGCCACAGAACAGTTGAAAGACCCCGCCCTAATAAAGGCACGGGAAAACGTAGTGAAAATAGATGGCGAGTTAGTGAACCCAGATAATACCTGCACTTACCCATACTTCAGCGTAGAGAAGGACCTACTGTATCGGGTGGCAAAAAGGGCAGAAGAAACCGTTGAGCAGCTTGTGGTGCCCAAACCTTACAGGAAGTTGGTGTTGGAGTTGGCCCATGGGCACATTCTTGGAGGTCATCTGGGGACAGAGAAAACCCGAGAGAGGGTATTACAGAGATTCTATTGGCCGGGGGTGATGAAGGACATAGAAAATTATTGTTCCTCCTGCCCTGTGTGTCAGAGGTCGGCCCGGATGCCACATTTCCGTAGCCCGCTGGTCCCTCTACCCATCATTGAGGTCCCGTTTGAGAGGATCGCCATGGATTTGGTAGGTCCTATAATCAAGTCCGCTAGGGGGCACCAGTACATATTAGTTATAATGGACTATGCCACCCGTTATCCAGAAGCGATCCCTCTCCGAAATACCTCGGCCAAAACCATAGCCAAAGAGCTATCTCTTGTGTTTAGCCGGGTGGGTATTTGTAAAGAACTGCTTACGGACCAAGGTACACCCTTTATGTCCCGGGTTATGAAGGAGCTGTGTAAATTGTTCAAAGTGACGCAATTACGTACATCTGTGTATCACCCCCAAACCGATGGGCTGGTTGAAAGATTCAACAAAACCCTAAAACAAATGTTGAAGAAAGTGGTGGATAGAGATGGAAAGGATTGGGACTGTCTACTTCCTTATCTGATGTTTGCTATTAGGGAGGTGCCCCAATCCTCTACGGGATTCTCCCCCTTTGAGTTACTGTATGGGAGACACCCAAGAGGGCTGTTGGATATTAGAGGTCGACCGATATGGGTTTTTCGCTGGCCGATGCCGATGCCGATATTTAGAAATTTGGGCGGCCGATGGCCGATTTTTGTGGCCGATTTTTGTGTGGCCGATTAAAAAAAAAAAAAAAAAAAAAACCCTCACCCACTCCACTCCTTCCTGCTTACTCCCGTCACTCTAGCACACACTTTATGTCCTCAGTACAGATGGCACTGGCAGGTGGCACTGGTTTGGAACTGGCAGGTGGCACTGGTGTGGAACTGGCAGGTGGCACTGATTGGCACTAGCAGATGGCGCTGGTTTGGAACTGACAGTTGGCACTGGCAGGTGGCACTGGTTTGGAACTGGCAGGTGGCACTGGTGTAGAACTGGCAGGAGGCACTGATTAGCACTGGCAGGTGGCACTGATTGGCACTAGCAGATGGCGTTGGTTTGGAACTGGCAGGTGGCACTGGTGTGTAACTGGCAGGTGGCACTGATTGGCACTAGCAGATGGCGCTGGTTTGGAACTGACAGTTGGCACTGGCAGGTGGCACTGGTTTGGAACTGGCAGGTGGCACTGGCAGGTGGCACTGGTGTGGAACTGGCAGGAGGCACTGATTAGCACTGGCAGGTGGCACTGATTGGCACTAGCAGATGGCGCTGGTTTGGAACTGACAGATGGCACTATTGGCACTGGCAGGTGGCACTGATTGGCACTGGCAGGTGGCACTGGTTTGGAACTGACAGATGGCACTGGCAGGTGGCACTGGTTTGGAACTGACAGATGGCACTATTGACACTGATTGGCACTAGCAGGTGGCACTTGTTTGGAACTGACAGATGGCACTAGTTTGGGACAGATGGCACTGATTGGCAGTGGCGCTGGCTGGCGGTGGCGCTGGCTGGCGGTGGCGGGTGGCGCTGGCTGGCGGTGGCAGGTGGCGCTGGCTGGCGGTGGCGGGCGGCGCTGGGTCCCGCCCACCCCGGCCGGGTCCCGCCCACCTCCGACATCAAGCTGACAGCTCCTCTCTGTCTCTCTCTCCTCTCTGCTCACACACTCAGCGCGGCGCTTGATGCTGCCAGAGCCGCTGAGTGTGGAGAAGGAAGAATGAGCGGAGGTCAGTCTGAAATATCGGCCTAATCTTGATAATAAATCGGCCGATGCCGATTTATCAAAAATGGCCAAATATCGGCCGATATATCGGCCAGCCGATATATCGGTCGACCTCTATTGGATATTGCCAAGGAAACTTGGGAAAGTGAGAGTTCTCCCCACAGGAGTGTGATTGAGCATGTCGCCCTGATGCAAGACCGAATTGCACAGGTAATGCCCATCGTGAAGGAACATTTGGCCCAAGCGCAGTTAGCACAGCAGAGAGTGTACAACCGTGGAGCCAAGACCCGTACCTTTTCCCCGGGGGATAGGATACTGGTACTTGTCCCTACGGTTGAAAGTAAATTCCTTGCCAAATGGCAAGGCCCCTACGAGATAATGGAAAAAGTGAGCGAAGTGAATTACAAGGTCAGACAACCAGGAAGGCGAAAGCCCGAACAGATCTATCACGTTAATCTGTTGAAAGCCTGGAGGGATAGAGAGTCCCTAGTCGCAGACACTTGGTCACCAGCTCAAACTGGTTGCGTGATTCCTGAGGTTGGAATAGCAGCCACCTTGTCACAACCCCAACAACAGGAGGTTAAGGAGTTTGTGCTTCGCAACAAGGAGGTATTCTCTGAGCTGTCGGGACAAACATCTGGGGTAGAGCATGACATCATTACCTCGCCCGGTGAAAGGGTGAAGTTAAAACCCTATCGGATCCCAGAGGCCCGACGGGAGGCAATACGGGAGGAAGTACAGAAAATGCTGAACTTAGGGGTGATAGAGGAGTCCCAAAGTGATTGGTCTAGTCCCATTGTGTTGGTGCCTAAACCGGATGGGAGCTGGCGATTTTGTAACGATTTTCGTCAGTTGAACAAAGTTACAAAATTTGACACCTACCCCATGCCACGTATAGATGAGTTGATCGACCGGCTGGGAACAGCCCGATACATGACGACTCTTGACCTCACAAAAGGGTATTGGCAAATCCCCCTGGCCAAGTCGGCCAAAGAGAAAACCGCATTTGTAACCCCAGACGGGGCGTTCCAATATAAAAGAATGCCGTTCGGGTTACAGAATGCGCCGGGCACATTCCAGCGGAAAATGGACCAGATGCTGAGGCCCCATCGGAAGTATGCTGCGGCTTACCTGGATGACATAATTGTCCATAGCACAGATTGGGCCTCACATCTGCCAAAAGTGCAAGCAGTCCTGGACTCTGTTCGGGAAGCGGGGTTTACGGCTAACCCCAAGAAGTGTACCATTGGGCAGGAGGAGGCCAAATATCTTGGGTACACCATTGGGAGGGGAGTAATAAAACCCCAACTCAACAAAGTCGAGGCCATCCAGAGTTGGCCACGTCCCAACAGCAAGAAGCAGGTACGAGCCTTTCTGGGAATCGCTGGGTATTATCGGCGATTCATTCCCCACTTTGCTTCTAAGGCTGTGCCCCTAACCAACCTGACGAAGGGGAAAGGGTCGGTCATGATTAAATGGACCCCCGAGGCTGAGGCAGCATTCCAATTCTTGAAACAAGCCTTATGTAGCCAGCCAGTGTTGTACTCACCCGACTTCTCTAAAGACTTTGTCGTACAAAGTGATGCGTCAGATGTGGGGTTAGGAGCAGTATTGTCCCAGGTCTGGAACGGGGAAGAGCACCCAGTCATTTACCTCAGCAGGAAGTTGAAGTCTCATGAGGTAAATTACGCCACCGTTGAAAAGGAGTGTTTAGCGGTGAAGTGGGCTCTAGATTCCCTTCGGTACTACCTGCTAGGTAGGCACTTTGACATGGTTACGGATCACGCTCCGTTAAAGTGGATGGCTCAAAACAAGGAAACAAATAGAAGAGTGAATAAGTGGTTCCTGGCCCTCCAGGAATTCAACTTCACAGTAAAGCATCGCCCTGGCGTTCAAATGGGGAATGTGGATGCTTTGTCTCGAGTACATGAATGCCTGATTGCTGGTGTTCCAACCCCGAGGTTAAAACAAGAGGGGGGGGTATGTGACAGCAGGAAGGTAAAGTCACCTGGTTGCATCCAGGGGGGTAGATATATTTCGCCCAGATTCAGGCTTTACGCCGACTTATACAACTAGGTGGAGAGTTGTATAAGCCCAGCTGAGGCTAGTGGGCTCATGGATGACTCGTACCTCTAGGGAGAGTGTGGGGCGTCGTGCAGACAGGGAGTTGATGAGACCAGCTGAAGCTTGTCAGCTCATTTAGGCCTCTATAAGAACTCCCAGCTTCATTAGATGTTAGCTCATGCCTGGACCCAGACCTGTGTGGACTGTCTAGGGAGAGTGAACCCCTGTGCGGTGAGACAAAGCCTGTGTGGCTATTTGCTTGGACATTTAAAACCAGGGACTTAGGGACTAGGACAGCACTAGGCTGATCCCAGTTGTTAGTTAGGAAACCTGTATGTTTAGTCAGAGGTCAAGTTGACCAGGATTTATTTTGTTTATGTTTCTTTTGCTTTGCTGTGTTTTGTCACTGTAAATAGAAAATAAACCGCACCTTTTTGATTTTGAAAACCACAACCTCGGTTTGCTGGGCCTGTTTTTGTGTGGGGAGCCCATCTCGGGGGTCACACACACCCGCTGCCGAGCTAACCCCCTCACAGTATGTATGTATATATGTGTGTGTATGTATATATGTGTATATATGTGTGTATATATATATATATATATATATATATATATATATATATTGTAGCAGAGCGTCCCTGAGAGAGACAGTAAAAGTCCTGTTCGGGGTTTATACATCTCCCAGGCTCCTCTCTTATACATTCAGAGATCTCTGATCCAGGATCCAGTGCAGGTGTTTGTCCTCTCTCCCAGGTCAATTAAAAGCTCACCTGAGCAGACAGCCTTGGCTGAGCCTGGGAAAAACAGACAACATTGGTCTGTGAGAGCAAGAAGGTTGGTAAACTTGTTACTCTGTGAATGTGGAAGCTGACAAGCGTTAGGCTTGTTCAGCCTAGTAGTGAGGGCTTGTAAATACTGTGTAGTTAGAGCCGGGACACGGCTAGGCTTTTGTTTAGCTATTTTTCTTCTGTTTGTTTTCTGCACACTGTACAGCACCTGTCATTGACTTTGTATAGTGCCTTGCGAAAGTATTCGGCCCCCTTGAACTTTTCATCCTTTTGCCACATTTCAGGCTTCAAACATAAAGATATAACTTTTTAATTTTTTGTGAAGAATCACCAACAAATGGGACACAATTGTGAAGTGGAACGAAATCTATTGGATTTTTAAAACTTTTTTAACTAAGAAAAAAATGAAAAGTGGGGCGTGCAAAATTATTCGGCCCCCTTGCGTTAATACTTTGTAGAGCCACCTTTTGTTGCGATTACAGCTGCAAGTCGCTTGGGGTATGTCTCTATCAGTTTTGCACATCGAGAGACTGAAATTCTTGCCCATTCTTCCTTGCAAAACAGCTAGAGCTCAGTGAGGTTGGATGGAGAGCGTTTGTGAACAGCAGTTTTCAGCTCTTTCCACAGATTCTCGATTGGATTCACGTCTGGACTTTGACTTGGCCATTCTAACACCTGGATACGTTTATTTGTGAACCATTCCTTTGTAGATTTTGCTGTATGTTTGGGATCATTGTCTTGTTGGAAGATAAATCTCCGTCCCAGTCTCAGGTCTTTTGCAGACTACAACAGGTTTTCATCCAGAATGGTCCTGTATTTGGCTGCATCCATCTTCCCCTCAATTTTAACCATCTTCCCTGTCCCTGCTGAAGAAAAGCAGGCCCAAACCATGATGCTGCCACCACCATGTTTGACAGTGGGGATGGTGTGTTGAGGGTGATGAGCTGTGTTGCTTTTACGCCAAACATATCGTTTTGCATTGTGGCCAAAAAGTTCGATTTTGGTTTCATCGGACCAGAGCACCTTCTTCCACATGTTTGGTGTGTCTCCCAGGTGGCTTGTGGCAAACTTTAGACAAGACTTTTTATGGATATCTTTGAGAAATGGCTTTCTTCTTGCCACTCTTCCATAAAGGCCAGATTTGTGCAGTGTATGACTGATTGTTGTCCTGTGGACAGACTCTCCCACCTCAGCTGTAGTTCTCTGCAGTTCATCCAGAGTGATCATGGGCCTCTTGGCTGCATCTCTGATCAGTCTTCTCCTTGTCTGAGCTGAAAGTTTAGAGGGACAGCCAGGTCTTGGTAGATTTGCAGTGGTCTGATACTCCTTCCATTTCAAAATGATCACTTGCACAGTGCTCCTTGGGATGTTTAAAGCTTGGGAAATCTTTTTGTATCCAAATCCGGCTTTAAACTTCTCCACAACAGTATTACGGACCTGCCTGGTTTGTTCCTTGGTCTTCATGATGCTCTCTGCGCTTTCAACAGAACCCTGAGACTATCACAGAGCAGGTGCATTTATACAGAGACTTGATTACACACAGGTGGATTCTATTTATCACCATCAGTCATTTAGGACAACATTGGATCATTAACCCCTTCCTTACTGGGCACATATACCCCCTTCCTGCCCAGGCGAAATTTCAGCTTTCAGCACTGTCACGCTTTGAATGACAATTGCGCGGTCGTGCGACGTGGCTCCCAAACAAAAATGACGTCCTTTTTTTCGCACAAATAGAGCTTTCTTTTGGTGGTATTTGATCACCTCGGCGGTTTTTATTTTTTGCGCTATAAACATAAATAGAGCGACAATTTTGAAAAAAAGCAATATTTTTTGATTTTTGCTATAATAAATATCCCAATTTTTTTTTTTTTATATTTTTTTCCTCAGTTTAGGCCGATACGTATTCTTCTACATATTTTTGGTAAAAAGAAATCGCAATCAGCGTTTATTGATTGGTTTGCGCAAAAGTTATAGCGTTTACAAAATAGGGGGATAGTTTTATGGCATTTTTATATATATATATTTTTTTTATTAGTAATGGCGGCGATCAGTGATTTTTTTTGTGACTGCGACATTATGGCGGACACATCGGACACTTTTGACACTAATTTGGGACCATTCACATTTATACAGCGAACAGTGCTATAAATATGCACTGATTACTGTATAAATGTGACTGGCAGGGAAGGGGTTAACACTAGGGGGCGAGGAAGGGGTTAAATGTGTTCCCTGGGAGTGATTGTTACTGTGGGGGGAGGGGACTGACTGGGGGAGGTGACCGATCTGTGTCCCTATGTACAAGGGACACAGCATCGGTCTCCTCTCCCTGACAGGACATGGATCTGTGTGTTTACACACACAGATCCATGTCCTTGTCTCTATAACCGCCGATCGGGGGTGCCTGGCGGACATCGCGGCCGCCAGGCACGCGCATCGGCATTGCAGTGAAGCGCCGGGCACGTGTGCTCGCGCGCCCTCCAGTGGCCAAATAGCGGAGGCCGTATAATAACTGCCTCCCGGCATTTGACAACCACCTTGCGGCCGTATATTCTCGTACGGCGGGCG
This sequence comes from Rana muscosa, assembly GCA_029206835.1. Lineage (NCBI taxonomy): Eukaryota > Metazoa > Chordata > Amphibia > Anura > Ranidae > Rana > Rana muscosa. The sequence continues at coordinate 10,918,017 of CM055119.1, read as the reverse complement.
CAAGGTGGTTAAGAGATCCTCGCTGAACTTCTGGAGTGAGTTTTCTGCACTGAAAGTAAAGGGGCCGAATAATTTTGCACGCACCACTTTTCAGTTTTTTATTTGCTAAAAAAGTTTAAAATATCCAATAGATTTCGTTCCACTTCACAATTGTGTCCCACTTGTTGGTGATTCTTCACAAAAAATTACAATTTTATATCTATGTTTGAAGCCTGAAATGTGGCAAAAGGATGAAAAGTTCAAGGGGGCCGAATACTTTCGCAAGGCACTGTATATAGCACCAATAAACAACACTGTGTTTTCACTGATCCAATGGACTTGGTATCTGTGCCTGCTCATCCCAGGGCGCTTTTGTACCTACTACCTGTCCCCCAGGTTACAATATATATAATTTATTGTGAGGGGGTTAACAGCAGCGGGTGTGTGTGACCCCCCCTGGATGGGTTCACCACACAAAAATTAGGCACAGCAGACAATAGTAGGAGGAAAAACAAAAGGGTGTGGTTTTATTTGAACTATATACAAAAAATATAACCGAAAAAAAAAAAAAAAACACGCTGGTCAACTTGACCGCTCACTATACACGTTGGTGTCCCAACTGGGTACAGCCTTGTGCTGCCCCAGTCCCTAACTCCGTTTTTTTTTAAAGTTCTTAGTAATAGCCACACAGGCTGTCTCACCGCACAGCGATCACACTCCCCAGACTATCCACACAGATCTGGTTCCAGGATGGAGCAATTCCCTTAGCATTCTGGGAGTTTTTGTAGAGGACCTAATGAGCCCACCTATTTCAGCTGGGCTCATCAAGTCCTCCCAGCAGGACTCCCAGCACTCCCCTTGAGGTACAAACTGGCATAAAGCCTGAACATAGGACATATATATACTGCATCCTGGATGCAATCAGGGGATTTAACCTGCCTGCTGTCACATACCCCCCCCCCTCTTATTTCAACCTTGGGGTTGGAACACCAGCATTCAGGCATCCATGCACTTGAGACAATGCATCTACATTCCCCATTTGGATGCTAGGGCGATGTTTTACAGTAAAGTATAATTCCTGTAGGGCCAGAAACCACCTGTTTACCCTTCTGTTTGTCTCCTTGTTTTGGGCCATCCATTTTAAGGGTCAATGATCCGTAACTAGGTCAAAGTGCAGACCCAGCAGGTAGTATCTAAGGGAGTCTAGAGCCCATTTTACCGCTAAACACTCCTTCTCAATGGTGGCATAATTCACCTCATGGGATTTTAGCTTTCTGCTGAGATAAATGACCGGGTTTTCTTCCTCGTTCCAGACCTGGGACAACACTGCTCCTAACTCCACGTCCGACGCATCCGTTTGTACCACAAAGTCCCTGGAGAAGTCGGGTGAGTACAAGACCGGCTGGCTACATAAGGCTTTTTTTTTTAGGACTGGAACACAGCTTTAGCCTCTGGGGTCCACTTAACCATGACCGAATCTTTCCCTTTGGTCAGGTTTGTTAAGGGCACAGCCTGAGAAGCAAAATGGGGAATGAATCGCCGATAATAACCAGCGATTCCTAGAAAGGCTCGTACCTGCTTCTTGCTGTTAGGATGTGGCCAATTCTGTATGGCCTCGATTTTATTGACTTGGGGCTTTATCACTCCCCTCCCAATGGTGTACCCAAGATATTTGGCCTCTTCCTGTTCAATGGTACACTTCTTTGGGTTGGCCGTAAACCCAGCTTCCCGGATAGAGTCTAGGACTGCTTGCAGTTTTGGCAGATGTGAGGCCCAATCTGTGCTATGGATAATTACATCATCCAGGTAAGCTGCAGCATACTTTTGATTGGGCTTCAGAATCTGGTCCATTTTCCGCTGGAAGGTGGCCTGTGCATTCTGTAACCCAAACAGCATTCTTTTATACTGGAACGCCCCGTCTGGGGTTACAAACGCGGTTTTCTCCTTGGCCGATTCGGCCAGGGGAATTTGCCAATACCCTTTTGTGAGATCGAGAGTTGTCATGTACCGGGCTGTTCCCAGCCGGTCGATCAACTCATTTATACGTGGCATTGGGTAGGTGTCAAATTTTGTTCAGTTGTCGAAAATCCTTACAAAAACGCCAGCTCCCATCCGTTTAAGGCACTAACACTATGGGACTGGACCAATCACTTTGGGATTCCTCTATCACCCCCAACTTAAGCATTTTCTGTACTTCATCATGTATTGCCTCCCGTCGGGCCTCTGGGATGCGATTGGGGTTTTAGCTTCACCCTTTCACCGGGCGGGGTAATAATATCATGCTCTACCCCAGATGCTTGTCCCAGCAGCTCAGAGAAAACCTCTGTTTTGAGAAGCACAAACTCCTTAACCTCCTGTTATTGGGGCTTTGACAAGGTGACTGCTACTCCAACCTCAGGAATCATGCAATCAGACTGAGCTGGTGACAGTTTCTGCGACCAGGGATTCCCTATCCCTCCAGGCTTTCAACAGATTGATGTGATAGATCTGTTCGGGCTTTCGCCTTCCTGGTTGTCTGACCTTGTAATTCACTTTGCTCACTTTTTCCATTATCTCGTAGGGGCCTTGCCATTTGGCGAGAAATTTGCTTTCAACTGTAGGGATAAGTACCAATACCCTATCCCCCGGGGAGAAGGTACGGGTCTTGGCCCCACGGTTGTACACTCTCTGTTGTGCTAACTGTGCTTGGGCCAAATGTTCCTTTACAATTGGCATTACCTGTGCAATTCTATCTTGCATCAGGGCGACATGCTCAATCACACTCCTGTGGGGAGAGCTCTCGGGTGTCCCCATGCACACAAATAACAGCTACCTTGTTATTCCCAGAGACCTCTGTAGTAACTAATTCAGCCTTTATCAGTGTCACCAGGCTACCTGAATCCAGCAACACAAAAACATTTCTACCATTAATACACATCTTGCATAAATGTTTCTCAGTTCCCCCGAATGGCAGTGCATTCGAGTGTCGCAAACAGCGACTGACATTTGTCCCTTAGAATGTCACATTGCATGGGTTCATCCACAACCGGGCAATTTGCTGCAATATGTCCCTCTTGCCAGCACCGGTAGCAATCCATAATTTTTGATGCCTCCTTGAGCCCCTGACTTCCTGGGCTGTTATCGCCAGACATTAGGTAGAACTCCCACCCTCTCACTCTCTCCACACTCACCACTTGGAATCATCTTACCCGCCACTGGGGATGGTCTGATCTTGGGGTGGAAAGTCTGTGAGTCTCTGGAAGACGCAGTCAGGTTCTCTGTAGCCAAGTACTTCTCTACACAATCCACAAGCTTATCGGCCGTTTCTGGGTCTCCATGGCTTACCCACTTTTGGATGGCAGTAGGAAGAGCTCTCAGGAAACGATCCATCACAACATGTTCCACAAGCTTTGGTGCGGACAAAGTCTCTGGCTGCTCAGGTGAATGAGATCATACATTTGAGACCTGGGGGGTTTTCCAAGCCGGAAAGTCCAGTTATGCACACGCTGAGCCCGGAACGGCCAGGGTGACACCCAGCCATGCCAATATTTCATTTTTTAGCATCAGTCTTTTGCTTGGTCAGGCTCTAGGTCATAATAAGCTTTCTGCGATTCACCAGTTAACAGAGGGGCCACCAGTTCAGCCCACTGCTCCTTAGGCCACTTTTCCACTTTTCCCTTTCAGCGGTCCTTTTCAAATGTGGTCAAAAACACCTCTGGATCATCCTCTCCAGTCATTTTTGTCAGTAAATGACTCGCCCCAAAGGACGCGGTATTAGTGGAACCACTTGCCTCACTGGTCTGCGGACGTTGCTGCATTAATGTCTCCATTTGTTGTTGTAGTCTCTGCTCTTCTGCAACAGGTCTATGAAGCAGGCCTCAGATTGCTGCTGGGCTTGTTGCTGAGCTTCCAGACTCTATTGGCGAGCTTGCTGCTGGGCTGCGAGGCTCTTTTGCAAACCTGCATTTGTCTGCTGCTGATTGGCATTAGCTAGAGCCAGCTGTTTCAGTATCTCCTCCATGCTGGCCTTTAAAAAAAACTGCCACTGGTTCTCCACCAACTGTGAGGGGGTTAACTCGGCAGCAGGTGTGTGTGACCCCCTGGATGGGTTCACCACACAAAAAATTAGGCACAGCAGACAATGATAGGAGGAAAAACAAAAGGGTGCGGTTTTATTTGAACCATATACAAAAAATATAACAGAAAACAAAAAGAACAACTGGTCAACTTGACCGCTCACTATACACGTTGGTGTCCCTAACTAACAACTGGGTACAGCCTTGTGCTGCCCCAGTCCCTAACTCCCTGTTTTTTTTTTAAACTTCTTAGTAATAGCCACACAGGCTTTGTCTCACCGCACAGCGATCACACTCCCCAGAGCCCAGACTATCCACACAGATCTGGTTCCAGGTTGGAGCAACTCCCTTAGCATTCTGGGAGTTTTTGTAGAGGACCTAATGAGCCCACCTATTTCAGCTGGGCTCATCAATTCCTCCCAGCAGGACTCCCAGCACTCCCCCTAGAGGTACAACCTGGCATAAAGCCTGAACCTAGGACATATATATATACTGCATCCTGGATGCAACCAGGGGATTTAACCTGCCTGCTGTCACAATGTGTGTGTGTGTGTGTGTGTGTGTGTGTGTATGTATGAATGTGTATATATAACACAAATTTTGACCATCTTAGAGATAAGTGGTCGATACCATCTGGTGTGGGGTTATCCGTTAGTGAGTTCACTGTGATGAGCAATTCATGATATTGGTGGAAGATACGGAGGAGTAATTAAAAATTGTTTAATCACATCAATACTGGGCACTTTAGCCCCCTTCCTTCCCAGACCAATTTTCAGCTTTCAGCGCTCTCGCATTTTCAATGACAATTGCGCGGTCATGCTATACTGTACCCAAATAATTTTTTTTATCATTTTGTTCACACAAATAGAGCTTTCTATTGGTGGTCTTTATTCACGACTACATTTTTTATTATTTGCGATATACGCGAAAAAAGAGCGGAAATTTGGAAAAAAAATATATTTTCGTCTCTCTATTTTTTAAAAAATCCAATAAAATCGAATTTTGTTATAAATTTAAGCCAAAATGTATTCTACTACATGTTTTTGGTAAAAAAAAATCCGTTAAGTGTATAATAATTGGTTTGTGTGATCACGGACATATGTACGCAAATGATCATGTACAGATGTGCGCAGGTGATCACGGACATATGCGTGCAAATGATCATTGGGACATATGATTTTACTGTCACATATGTGGGGGACAGGTGTGTGTGTGTGTGGGGATATGTATTTTGGGGACATGTTTGTGTTTTACACTATGTGGGGACATTAGGCTGGTGATCAGTGAGTAAAAAGCTGAAAAAAACAGCTCATACTCACTGATCACCAGCCAGCTGGAGCGATCCGCTCTCCTCTCCTCACCGATGACTTCTGTGTGAGGAGAGGAGAGATGATTGCCTAGCAACCGGCTCTCTGTTTACATCACATGACGGCTGTGATTGGACACGGCCGTCATGTGATCAGGAGGGCCAATCAGAGCCCTCCTGCCGAATTGAGATGCACTGTGTCCGGGTGACACGCGTGCATCGGGGTCGCACCGCTGCGCGGGAACGCGCGTGCGCGATCCCCCTCCTTCTGAGGGACGTTCCTGAACGTCCACTCAGAAAGAGAGCGCCCACCCGACCGTATATATACAGTGGCCGGGTGGGAAGTAGTTAAACAGATTTTTCATTGGGCATTTTTTTTTCATTGGGCACTGTTTTGAAAGAGGAGGAATTGTTTTACAGTGGACTTTTTTATGCTCTGCGCGGTTTTATTTGCACTTATATTTTGTTATAGTAGATTATAATTGTTGCAATCCCAGTGTATCACTTGTGACACTAACTGTTTGATGGTTTAGACATTTTATACACATAGTTAGGCTGGCCATACACGGTACAAATCTCGGCTGGTTCAGCAGTTACTGGCCAAGATTCGACCCATTAATGGGCAGACTGAATGTACCAAGTTGATTGATCAACTTGGGTACAACCAGCCTGCCGGATTCTCTTGTGATCATCGCTAGCGGCTGCTATAGCTGCTGGCAATAAGCACTGTCTAATCACAGCAAGGACAGCTTCCCCTGCCAGGAATAGACAATTGCTGATTCCCCTGTCAACACTGTCTGTGTTGATGGGGGAATGGTGCTAATTTCTTTCCTACAATCCATGGTTGCAAGAAAGAAATGTGCACTATGTATGGACAGTCTTAGTATCAAGTTTAAAAGCAGTAGGAGCGCTTGGCGGCTATCACATCTGTCAGGTGGTCTCTGAGTTGGCCACTTTCTCTTGTAAGGAGCCATTGCTCATTCTTCACAAAGATAAGTAGTCGGCCTTCCTCCTCAATGAAGACCTAGTGCTTCCTTCCTTGTGCTCTACTCCAAAGCATCCAAATTAGATGGCTCTATGTCCAGACATTGAAGAGCAATCGGAGTCTACCTCAAACCTTTAAAAGACTTGACTCTCTTTTCATCTTACCCTCAGGACCTCGCAGGGGACATCCTGCTTCAGGATCCACGGTTACTAGTTGGATAAGATAACTAATCTCAAGCGCTTTCGCCCCTTAGGCCCCTTTCACACTTGTGCTACTCCAAAGTTGCGCGATTTTGCGGCGATTTCGCCAAAACAGTCATACGACTGTGGATCCGACTTTGCCCTGCGACTTGAAGTACGACTTCAATGACCTGGGACGCGACTTTGATCCCCCAATAATTAGGGGGAACTCTACGCCAATTTTTTTTTTAAAACGCCATGGGTTCCCCCTTCATGACCATACCAGGCCCTTCAGTCTGGTATGGATTTTAAGGGGAAACCCCATGCCATTTTTTCAGCGTGGGGGGATTCACCTTAAAATCCATACCAGACCCTTATCCGAGCACGCAGCCTGGCAGGTCAGGAACCTGAACCATACCAGGCCGCATGCCCTCAACATGGGGGGTGGGTGTGCCCCCCCACCCCCAAGCACCTTGCCCCCATGTTGATGAGGACAAGGGCCCCTTCCCAACAACCCTGTTTGTTGGTTGTCGAAGTCTGCGGGTGGGGGGCCCCCCTGCTCAAAAGCACCCACCCCCCACGTTGAGGGCATGCGGCCTGGTACGGTTCAGGAGGGGGGCGCTCGCTCGTCCCCAACCCCTTTTCTGACCTGCCGGGCTGCGTGCTCGGATAAGGGTCTGGTATTGATTTTTTGGGGGGACGCCCACGACGTTTTTTCGGCTGGTTCTGATAGGAACCGACTTCCGGTCGGACCGCCTAGGCGATCCAACCAGAAGTTCTCCTCTCCCCGTCCCTCCCTGCAATCTTCTGGGACACATCACAGGTCCCAGAAGATTGCCTGACCATAAAGGAGGACTCACGCATGTGCAGTGCGCACCTGGCTGTAAAGCCACATGCTGTCACAGCCAGGTGCCCACAGTTGTAATGCCGGCGAGAATTTAGGGTTTCGGGTGGCCACATCACTGGATCATGGGACAGTTGAGCGTGTGTTTATTAAAATTCAGCAGCTACACTTTTTGTAGCTGCTGACTTTTAATAAACACAAAAAAGGCTGGAACTCCGCTTTTGAAGTTTTTTTTATTTTCTAGTATTTTTAGAACACTGGCTTCTGTTTAACCACAAGGGCACATTCCTAGCTGTGTTGCTAAACCCATCATCTTGGCTATCATACCCCTCCTTTTCCGTACTAAAAACAGAGGTGAAGAATGTATTTAATACAGTTGCCTTCTCCTTGTCACTTGTAACCAACTTCCCTTGCTCAGGTGATGCCGACATCCGCTGAGTGTTGTATCACGGCTGCACAATAAGTTTTAAAGACACATTCCTTCTGTTTTAATGTAAGTGCAATTCTTCTAATAAACCTGATATTTTATGACATACTACACTTTGAGAGTCCAACCTGTGGTCTTTTGAGTGACTGGAACTTGAATGGAAGGGGATCTGCTGTTCTGGGGGAGAGGTTTATGGGAAGGCTGGAGGAGTATTTAAACTAGGCTTGAGGGGGAGGGTGAACTAGAATTACATCGGGCACACAAGTCAGTTAGGGGTTAGACATTAATGGAGAGTGGAATGGGGATAGATGGGGGAGGGTTATGGCGGGTGACAAAGTTCCCATGTTGCAAACAGTCATTGGAAACTATAGTGCCATTTGTACTACTAAAAATGATATGAAAAACACCAGAGAAAAATTTAATACATTAAAGTGTTTGTTCACCAATGCCAGAAGTCTGCCAAGCAAAATAGGTGAGTTGGAAGCTCTGGTGCATGAGGAGAGCTATGACGTAATCGGTATTGCTGAAACTTGGCTTCAATACTCGCATGACTGGGCTATTAATATTCCTGGTTATGCATTCATTCAGAGAGACAGGGTAAAAAGGAAAGGTGGCGGGGGTCTTTCTCTATGTGAGAAGACGATCTCAAAGCAAGCGTGAAAGAGGACCTGGTTGATGGAGAGTGTGATGAGGCTGGAGCATTATGGGTGGAACTGCATATAGATGTGCGTAGTTCAAAGTTAATCATTGGAGTTGGACTACCCAATGTTAATGAGGAGGTGGAAACTCGGCTCCTTGCACAGATGGAAAGGGCTGCAAGGGCTGGGATGGTGATAATAATGGGGGATTTTAACTACCCAGAAAGTGACTGGAGTAATGGCACTGCTGGGACAGTTAAAGGGCAAAAATGTATAAACCTATTGCAGGACAATTTTATGCTCCAGTTTATTGAGCCCTCAACTAGGAATGATGCTCTGTTGGACTTGGTAATCTCAAACCATGCAGAGCGTATTACTAATGTTCAGATAAAGGAACACCTGGGTAGCAGTGACCATAACATGATTTCATTTGATGTTGGCTGTAAGCAAGAAATACATACAGGAAAGATAAAAACACTTCATTTCAAGAAAGCAAATTTTCCAAGGATGAGGGCTGCTCTCCAAGACTTGGACTGGGAGGGAATATTGGCATCGATAAACACAGAACAGAAATGGGAGTTCTTCAAAAAGACTGTTTGGGACCTCACTGCAAAGTATATTCCCATGGGCAATAAGTTTAAAAGGCTAAAAATAAAACCTATGTGGCTCACGGTTAAAGTTAAAAAAGCTATAAACAATAAGAAAAGAGCTTTTAAAAAATATGAAAATGAAGGAACACTAGTATCGTTTAAATGTTGCAAAGAATATAACAGGATATGTAAAAAGGAAATCAAGGATGCAAAAATTCAAAATGAACGACAGATTGCAAAAGATAGGACAAACCCCCAAAAATTATTAAAATATATTAATAGTAAAAAGGTTAGGTCTGAGCATGTAGGCCCTTTACAAAAAAATCTAGAGTGGGTGACTGGGGACAAAGAGAAGGCTAATTTATTAAATACTTTCTTCAGCTCTGTGTATACAATGGAGCATGGGGGAGATCATGTCCATAATGGGGATGGTAGTGACACAGCTCCAAATCCACAATGGCTCAAAAGTGATATGGTCCAGAAATATTTTGACAGAATAAAGGTGGATAAAGCACCTGGACCAGATGGCATACACCCACGGATCCTAAAAGAATTGAGCTCTGTAATTTCAAAGCCATTGTATCTAATTTTTAGGGACTCATTAATGACAGGAATAGTACCACTGGATTGGCGCAGGGCCAATGTGGTGCCTATATTTAAAAAGGGAACAAAGTCTTTAACAAGTAACTATAGACCTGTTAGTTTAACTTCTATAGTTGGGAAGATACTGGAGAGATTAATAAAAGACCACATAGATGAGTTCTTGCTGGAAAAAAATATTTTAGGCAACAGACAGCATGGATTCATGAAAGACAGAAGTTGTCAGACAAACCTGATTTCTTTTTATGAAGAGGTAAGTAAAACCTTGGACAGAGGGGTGGCAGTGGACATGGTATACTTGGATTTTGCAAAAGCGTTCGATATAGTTACGCACACACGGCTCATGTGTAAGGTAAAGTCTACAGGATTGGAAATATCAGTTTGTAAATGTATAGAAAACTGTCTAAAAGACAGAATTCAGAGAGTCGTGGTTAATGATTCTTACTCTGAATGGTCTAAGGTTATCAGTGGTGTACCCCAAGGTTCAGTGCTGGGACCCTTACTTTTTAATATTTTTATAAATGATATTGGGTCTGGGATCAAAAGTAACATTTCTGTCTTTGCAGATGACACCAAGCTATGCAGTGGAATAACGTCCTTGCAGAATCTTGCCAATTTACAAGCCAACCTCAATGCTCTGTCTAATTGGGCGACTATGTGGCAGATGAGGTTTAATGTTGATAAATGTAAAGTTATGCACTTGGGGGCTAAGAATATGCATGCATCATACATACTAGGGGGAGTACAACTGGGGGGGATCCATAGTGGAGAAGGATCTGGCGGTTTTGGTAGATCATAAGCTCAATAATGGCATGCAATGCCAAGCTGCGGTTTCCAAAGCGAGCAAAGTCCTTTCTTGTATTAAGAGAGGTATGGACTCCAGAGAGAGAGAGATATATCATTTTGCCCCTGTTCAAATCATTAGAAAGACCTCATCTGGAATATTCTGTTCAGTTTTGGACACCAGTTCTCAAAAAGGATATCAGGGAACTGGAGAAAGTGCAGAGAAGGGCAACGAAACTGATAAGAGGCAAGGAGGAGCTCAGCTATGAGGAAAGATTAGAGGAACTGAATTTATTCACTCTTGAGAAGAGGAGAATAAGGGGGGATATGATTAACATGTACAAATATATAAGGGATCCATATAGTGAACTTGGTGTTGAGTTATTCACTTTACCGTCAACACAAAAGACAAGGGGGCACTCTTTACGTCTAGAGGAGAAAAGATATCTCCAAATACGGAAAGGTTTCTTCACAGTAAGAGCTGTGAAAATGTGGAACAGACTTCCCTCCAGAGGTGGTTCTGGCCAGCTCAGTAAATTGCTTTAAGAAAGGCCTGGATACTTTCCTAAATGTACATAATATAACTGGGTACTAACATTCATAGGTAAAGTTGATCCAGGGTAAATTCGATTGCCTCTCGGGGGATCAGGAAGGAATTTCTGCTGTAGCAAATTGGATCATGCTCTGCTGGGGTTTTTTGCCTTCCTCTGGATCAACTGTGGGTATATGGGATTGTACAATATTTTTTTTATTTATTTTTTTATATGGTTGAACTGGATGGACTTTGTGTCTTTTTTCAACCTGACTAACTATGGAAGCTGAGGAATAGAGGCTGTTGGTCTCCTAAAAGAGATACCAACCATTCATTAATATCAAGGAAGGTATTATCCCATAAGGACACCTGGGATGAGGTAGACCACCATATCCATAACCCCAGAGGGGAATAAGCGCATTAAACCTAACAACATATGTTCTTAGGTCCAAGCATTGAGGTGAGCCCATTGGAGTGACGGTGGCAGGATACACTTGTATGATGGTGTGAATATGTTGTAATATTTAAGCACACAGTGGAGAAAGCAGAGATGTGGATACTTCACTTTGGAACTAAATTTGAATATGATTGTTATAGTTTTTATGAACTTAATCACATCATAGAAGATTCAGATATTCAATGCGGATGTGGATTGTCAATGTATATTAATGTTCACTTTATATTTGATGTGCTTGTGCTTTTTATACATGTTTATTTACACAAAGGGTATTTTACACTAATTTTATCTGATGGAAAAAAAATGTTTGGACTAAAGAGGGCGTGCTGCATAATTACTAATAAAAAAAAGCATAAATAAACAGTGCTGCATTACTAAAATTACAATGTGCATAAACAATACAATGAAGACATGAACTAAATATTCCAGTCCATGAAAAAGGTTGGAGTAAAACAGGTGACAGAAAACAATCCACCATTCGTGTAAAATGATCCAAATAAACTGTGCTCGTGCTCTCCTCCACCTGTGTATTGGGCTGCTCACCTCACAATTTGACCCCTATTTCTCCAGCGGGTCAAATAAAGCAGTTCCCCTCTGTGAATATCAAGGGACTGGCGTAAAGCTGACACCGGAAGTCCTCAATTCCATAGTGGTTGACAAGCTCTCCAAGTGTGCAACGATAAATAGGGCACTATATGAGCTGTGCTAGCTGTACAGGCATAGATACAAATCAAATTGGATAGCCGCGGTGTGGTGTCGGCACGTGGGCTCCATCCCCTATATGCGTGTCGTCAAGGTGTAGACTTATTCAGTAGGGTTGAGGTTAGAGATGTCACTCCACTTTTTAAATAGTCTAAAGCTGGTATAACATAGCAGCAGCTAATCAACCCTCCCAGTGCGTCCCACTGCCGGGATCTCAGTGACACAGGAAGGCACAATGACAGACTTCCTTACGGGGACACCTGACAACCAGGTGCACTCACAGAAAAAAACAAAGCCCACTTACTGTATAATATCACATCGCGGCCATCTATACATAACTACATAACTTATGACAAATAAGACTATGTAAATACCAATTAAATATAGCGCCCTGCTCCCAATGAGTGGGCGTTATGTGTTAAAATTATAATTGTCTGAGCAATAGTTTGGCTCAGAAGGATTGTGTTACAAATTATACTCTGTTTCAGTTCAGCTGGTTGCATGATTTTCCTCCTGACAGTGGGTGTCGCTGTCACCACTGGTCAGGATAGGAAAGGCAACAGGCTGAATGCATTGGGTATCTTTCTCAGAAGCGGCTCAGGGACATGGTCAACCAGCTGTGCATTCTGGGAGAGGGTACTTAAGTGACGCCATCAGGGTGGGGAGAATTGGGGGTCGTCGTTCGTTGGTGGTGGGCACCACCCGCCCGATCCCGACCTGAGGGCCCTCATGGCCTCAGGGAAGTACTGGCAGTTTCCGCCTCGGGGCCACATTGGCCTGAGGCTCTGTTACTGAAATGTAGGCCCAGGAGTTGCTGGGGCCTACTGATCCAGGCATGATCCTGTGTCGCCTTGCCTGAGGGAAGGGACCAAGCAGTTGAGGACTCAATTGGAGGATGCATCCGGATCATAGTCTACCTCACAAGGCTGCCGGAACGGCTGGAAGATCCTGGCACTGAGAGCTGTGTTCTTTATTCAGAAGGTAACCCAAGGAAGGGTTACACCAAGTCTGTGGCAGAGACTGTTCTATTTTCACCAAGTCTGTGGCAGAGACTGTTCTATTTTCACCAAGTCTGTGGCAGAGACTATATGTGATCGAGCTACGCATCGGTTGCTAGGCCGGTGAGATTTGGCCTTTCCGGTGTTTGTCGAGTCAGTTGTTCCTCTGGACCTAGGAAAATTCCTGTGATCCGCAACTAAGGTACCTGAGTCCTCCCCATCCCTTCAACCCCCTCTGTTGGAAACTTTATTCAATAAAACCCTTGAAAGAGACTTTGTGTTGGTGCGGACTTCTTCTGGACAGCTCTTCAAGGAGAACCCCTGAGACGAGCATACGGAACAGTAAGGTAACGGCAGGCCCAAATTTAAACCAGCAGCTCCTATGGGGGTATCGCTACATAAATAAATAAATAGAAAAATATTAGGAATTATGAAGATAAAAAATTCCATTTAATTATAAAAATTAAGAAAAAATTATTAAAATTGAAATATCTTTAAATATCCTAAAATAGACAGATACACTAATTCATCATAAGGGATATCTCAAAATAAATGATAAAGGTCATAAAACAATATAAATAGTCATCTATTACTTATAAAGCAGTTGAGATCAACGTCAATGTTGAGGCCTCGGGGATAGAGGACTCGACCTTAAAAATCCAACTCCATTCCCTTCTACTCACCTGCCTTATAAAATGACCCCCCCTCCAATGCTTATTCACCAACTCTATACCCCAAAATTTTTGAGAGTAAGGATTTTTATCATGTACTAATTTAAAATGCTTGGACACGTTATGGGTGACCACCCCCTTTTTTAATGTTCCTGATATGTTCTTCTACCCTAACATGCAGGGCCCTGGAGGTGCGTTCTATATACTGTAGCCCACATCCACATTCAAGCATGTATATGACACCAGTAGTGGAACAAGTAATCAAATCCTTGATACCATAACTTCTTTCAGTGCTGGTGGCAATAATAGGATTTTTATAACCGCTTACCTGTAAAATCCCTTTCTTCTTTCCATTACGGGACACAGAGCAACAATAGTAATTACTATGTGGGTTATACGCCACCTATAGGTGAATGGACACTGGTACACTCAAAAGACAGGAAGTCCCCCCGTATATAACCCCTCCCATACAGGGAGTACCTCAGTTTTTGTAGCAAAGCAATGTATATATCCCAATAAGAGGGGAGGGACCTCTGTGTCCCGTGATGTACTCCAAGAAAAGGATTTTACAAGTAAGCTGTTAAAAAAAATCCTATTTTCTTTATCGTACATCACGGGATACAAAGCAACCATAGTAATTACTATGTGGGATGTCCCAAATCATGCATTTTGAGGGGAGGGAGACACAAATCAAAGCAGGCCTATCTGGTATTTGTGTCCACAGTGAACTCTGCTGCTTCACCCTTTATCACTAAGGATGAACTGTCCTCAGCCCTAGCCGGGTTAGAGCACAGGATTGCTGGCATGAATACCTCCATCCCACAGGGTGGCAAGAAGTGTGACAGATGCCACTAGTTGGAGCAGGAATGGGTTGAGAATGGGGAAGAGCTAAAAAAAGCTCAGGTTTCAGGGGAGTGCCCGGCAGATGAGTGTGCTTCCGAGCAATCTGGACAAAGGAGATCCAGTTGATGTCTGCCTCTCAGTCGCAGAGGCTTTCATCCCAACTCTGACTGAAATGGTTCATTCTGCCTTTAAGTTGCCTCTTTTAAAAGCAGAGGCGACTAAGCCCCTCTGGTCCTCTTGGGATCCCTGAGGCCTCTTTAGGCCGCACAGGCTTTCCCCCTACACCCCCTGCTGGAACAGGCGGTGTATGCCAATTGGGAATATCCTGACAGGATTTTGTTCCTCTTAAGAGGTTTTCCCTTTTTATATCCCAAGGATCAAAGGTTCGTTAAGAAATGGAGCATGCCAGCCATAGATGCAGCGGTCTCTTCCTTAAACAAGAACTTAACTTATCCGGTGAATAATGCACAGGGCTTGAAGGACCCTGTTGACAAGAAATTGGAGTCATTATTAAAAAAAACTCCTTTTCTTTGGCCAGTTCAGCTATTCAGCCAGCTGTTGCAGCAATTGGTATCTGCCATTCCGTAAAGGATCAGGGCAGACGGCCTGATAGGCCCAACCAGGAGGAGGATCTGCCTGAAAGTAAGACAGATGTTTCTCGAGTGCTGTGCTTTGCTATTGATGATGCCTTAAAAAGGATTCAATACATCAGGTTTTTCATTTGGCTCTCTTGCCTGTACATGTACACAGACTTTTGTGGCTTAAGAACTGGTCAGCTGAGCTTACTTATGAAAAGCTATTGGAAGGTTTCTCTTTTCAGGGGGAATATTTATTGGCGATCATTTGGACAAATATATCCAAAAGGATTTCCGGAGGGAAGAGTTTTCTACTTACTGTGAAGAAAAAGCACCAGGCGTCCCTTGTTTAAAACTTCAGGGACTGCTTCCTCAAAATGTCTCAGCGCCAAGGCAGTTTGGCACTAGAGTCAGGGGCAAGCCACAAGGCCAGGGCCAGAAAAAAAAGCCCTGGGTCCAAGATTCTTCTAAATCCACCACCAAGCCCTCCTTTTGAGGTGGAGGGAAGGCTGCTGCACTTTGCGGACATTTGGATAACATTAATTCAGGACGAGTGGGTCACCTCAATTATATTCCGCGGTTACAAGCTGGAGTTGCGGGGGGTTTCCCTTCAGAGGTTTTTAAGATCCAGTGTTCCTATGGATCCGCCAAAAAGATTTTTTGCTTCAGGCACTACATCATTTAGTGCATCAAGGAGTAACTGTACAGGTTTCTGTATCCGAAGGAGCGAACCCGTTTTATGGTTAAGCACCAAACTGGGTCACAAGATCCCTGAACCAGTATCCACTAATCCAGTCCTTTTGGATGAAGTTTGTCCGCTCAGTTGTAGCCTTTTTAGCCTCCATCGATATATAAAGAATGCATATTTATACGTACCTATCTTTCAGCCTCAGACTTGCAGTAGAGGAACGTCCTTTTCAGTTGTGGCTTGCTACAGCCCCCCGGGTGTTCAGAAAGGTCCTAGCACCAGTACTGGGTCTTTTAAGGGCCCCAAGGGATCTTGGTCTAAAGTATTTAGGTCTGATCCTTAGATACGGTCCAAGCAAGAGTATTCTTGCCACCCGCAGGGATCTGTGCCCTGAAGAATCAGGTGTGTCAGATAAAGGGGCACCAGACAACCCTCCATTCGGCTCTGTATGAGTTTTCTAGGGAAGATGGTATCCTCCTTCAAGACGGTGCCCTCTGCCTGGTTCCATTCCAGGCCTCTACAGCAAGACATCTTGTTGGCTTGGAACAGGATAGGACAAGCCCTGGATTATCCAATGTGCTTATCTCCTCGGGCACGTTTAAGCCTAAACTGGTGGTTGCAGGATCAGAACGAGCGAAAGGGAAAATCCTTTCTCCGGTAACTTGAAGTACTGACTATAGATGCCAGTCTCTCAGGCTGGAGAGCGACCCTAGAGGGGCTCATAGCTCAAGGGAAAGGGTCAGGGACAGAACAGATTCTGCCCATCTATGTCCTGGAATTATGGGCAGTATGACTTTCCCTACGGTCCTGGATGGTGGAGCTTCAGGACTACCTTTTTATCAGGGTTCAGTCCGACAATGCCAATGCAGTGGCCTATATAAACTTGGCAGAGAGACATGTGCCAATCCTATCGGCAGTCCATATCCCAGGAGTAGAGAACTGGAAGGCAGAATTATTTCAGCCGCCAGCAGATCTGCTGGGGGGGGGGTGATGGTCCCTACACCCAGGGGTGTTCCAGGAAATTTGCATACATTAGGGATGGCCAGAGGTCGACCTACTGGCATCCAGGTTCAACAACAAGCTACAGCAGTTTGTGTCCTGAACAAGAGATCCTCTGGCAATCGGAGCAGATGCTCTGGTAGTTCCATGGAGCCAATACTCCCTGGTTTACGTTTTCCCTCCGGTTCCTCTCCTTCCACATTTGTTGCACAGGATTCTAAGAGAGGGAGTTCCAGTCATTCTGGTGGCACCAGCCTGGCCCAGAAGGTCCTGGTTCCCGGAGATTGTGAGACTGACAATAGACGGGCTATGGACGCTTCCACGGCATCCCGATCTACTGTCTCAAGGTCCTATATTCCACACCAATTTACAGTCTCTAAAATTGACGACATGGATATTGAAGCCAGAGTGTTAAAGGACAGTGACGTCTATCCTAGTGAAATGCTAGAATAGCTGTGTGACAGACTCACCGGGGACAGAGGCTTTTGGAGGGGATTGAATGCTAGCCTCTTGCCTTGCGATCATGGGCCCTGGCATTTGGGGGAACTGTTCTCTTTGTGAGCTGTATGCCTGGGGACCCTTGATGTGGTGTTACTTTGGATTCAGGTCCGTGTCCCCCCAAGACGCACAGACTCTGGGAACCCTGTATATGTCTTATTAGAAAGAGTGACTGATTCATACTGTTAGGAGACGCTGATGTCAACTCCAGCCACCTGTCTGTCAGTTGTAATGTAAATGAGTAGTATAACTTCTAAGGGTCTTTCACCCATTGTTGCTTGTGCTAATTGACCCTGCAATTGTATGAAGGAGTTCTGTGTTGATATGTATGATAATGTGACAATATGTTGCTGATATAGGATACAAACACCCTGAGTAACCTCTATCACCGCTGCGCCAAAGAATAAAGAATAAAAGAAAAAAGAAAAATAAATAAAGCTGCCGCTCAATGTGTAAATCTTGAAAGCAGAAAAATCTTAGCCCAAAACACCTAAATGAGATGAGACAATAGCAGCGCTACAAAATGGTGCTAAAAATATAATAAACAATAACTTATATACTCAATAACACCATGTGATAAATGAAATAAAGTCCATAATGTGATGAAACGGATAGAGAAAATATTGATGAAAAATATCTTGATTCTGTGTAACTTCCACCGTGCTGTGAAACCTCCCCTCTGAAAAACGCACTCCCCAAATATATTTGCCTTTCACTCTCGTGTTAGGCTGAATCGCTTGTGTATGATGCCATAGATGGAAATAAGACTCTCTGCTGGATTGCCGTGATTACCCTCAGATTTTCACATGATAACAAAAAACTGCTCCAATAGTGTAAAATTGTATCACCAGTTTAATAAAAAAAAACTCCATTACACTTCATTCATTGAACTCACATGTGAACCATTAAAAACCAGCATTAAAAAATCCACCGCAAACATCAAATGTTAAATTGGCTTTGCAGTGCTAAGTGGCCATGGCGGGCCTGAGGTGTGTGCTTGATGGAAATAAGCTCACCACACTCCAGATTCCCGGCTTCCAGTAGTGGTAAGTGATCTTAAACAGCAGCGGCGTCTCTAGTCAGTGAAGCTGTAGCCACGTTCCCGACATGTTTCGCAAAAATGCTTAATCATGGGCTTGGTTACTGAGCTCTCCCTCACTTCCTTTATAGGATCACTATGCTAATCACATGAGTGATCGTCCCATCACTATGCTAATCACGTGAGTGATCATCCCACACATGCGCACATGTCATGTCCCCATGGATGCAAAGCACAGCATTCCGCAAAATGGAAATGGAAAAGAGCTGTTAAGCATGAACACGCTTGATCGCAACAGCCCCACATCTCTATGTACCAACATATTTTGCACATGACTGACACGGTGAATGCATAGATTATCTAAAATAAATTACTTGAGCAATAGAAACGAGAACCGTGCATATAATGTTAAAAACAGCACATTTCATACTACTGGATGAAAACTATAAAATGTATTCAGCACATCTCAAAAAATCCTCAACTTTTACCACCCCTATCGTAACGGTGTTGATACCCAACATTGCAAAAAGAGGAGAGAAAATAAACAAATTATATATGTAAAAATATGACCTTGTATACCGTATTTATCGGCGTATAACACGCACCGGCGTATAACACGCACCCCAAGTTTAGGAGGGAAATTCAAGGAAAAAAAACTTACATTTAAATGCAGCATGCAGCCTTGCCCAGTGTCCATCTGCAGCCGTGCCCAGTGTCCATCTGTCCATCTGCAGCCGTGCCCAGTGTCCATCTGTCCATCTGCAGCCGTGCCCAGTGTCCATCTGTCCATCTGCAGCCGTGCCCAGTGTCCATCTGTCCATCTGTAGCCTTGCCCAGTGTCCATCTGTCCATCTGCAGCCTTGCCCAGTGCCTTTGCGATCGTGTCAGTCCCGGCGGTTTTTAAAATTTGGCGCCGATTTCTGTGGAGAGGAGCGAGCGGGGCCGAGTGTACTTCGGCTGGACTCGGCTCCTCTCGCAGTTCCGCCCATCTCCACTGACTGCGCCGCTGACGGAGAAAGCCGAGTGTACTTCGGCTAGACTCGTGTCTGCTCACAGTCACAGGCAGGACTGCGAGAGGAGCCGAGACTAGGCGAAGTACACTCGGCTTTCTCTATGTCAGCGGCGCAGTCAGAGATGGGCGGGACTGCGAGAGGAGCCGAGTAAAGCCGATTGTACTTCGGCTTCGGCTCCGCTCGCTCCTCTCGCTCGTTTTCAGCAGGGAAATTCGACGGAGTATCGGCGTATAACACGCACCCACGATTTTCCCCTGATTTTAAGGGGAAGAAAGTGCGTGTTATACGCCGATAAATACGGTAATTATCTAAATTGCTAGAAACATCACACTGCTTCATATCAACCCAAACGGTGCCATCACCCTCTGGGAAAATGAGTGCAATGCAATATAATCACACTGCATCATGTCAACCCAAACTATACTATCATATTCTCAGGGGTAACACGCACAGTGCAATGTAATACCAATAATCCCATACGAAGGGGAACCCCCTCACGCATTAATCATGCATGCCTGAAAGTCGCATGAAGGTCGCACTGCATGAGAATAACCATAGATGCATGCAAGCCCCACATGCATTAATCATGCATGCATGAAGGTCGCACTGCATGAGAATAGCCATAGATGACTAATTAAAAAATTCATATTTTTTAAACATTTAAAAATAAGAATAAAAATGAAGATAACACCCAATTAGAGATAACAAGCACCATAGAATGCCGACTCAACTGCACTGGTTCAATGTGGTCAACACAGTGCACACAATCCCCAATCAGGGTGATAAAATAAATGACATTGAATAGATGGATTATCATGAGGTGCAAATGAAACAAATTCCCTGCATAGAACATGGGGTCAAAAACCAATATCATAAATATATATACAAATAAATAGACCGGGTTCGTGGGGTCATCCCACCAAATGTGGAAAGACTCCAAAAACAGAGAAGCTTTTGTAATAACCAAGAGAGTGGGATTAACAGCTCTTCTTCAAAAATTAATGAAGCAGTTGAGATCTACTTCAGTGTTTAACCCTCTGGGCGATAGACATTTTATAAGAAATATCCAACCGGTTTCCCTC
The DNA here is from genome assembly GCA_029206835.1 of Rana muscosa. NCBI lineage: Eukaryota > Metazoa > Chordata > Amphibia > Anura > Ranidae > Rana > Rana muscosa. The sequence continues at coordinate 10,897,534 of CM055119.1, read as the reverse complement.
TGAGACAGATCCCTCACCCTATTGGCACCTCTCCAAGACGGGTGAATGATGTAAATTCCGCAGAACTGAATAACAGAGGGGCCTTGATTATGCTTTTCCCTAAAATTAAGTGATACGCTGTGGTAACGGAAACCCTTCCTAATGTTGGCCAGATGTTCTGCAATTCGCACTTTTAGTAACCTTTTAGTTCTCCCTACGTATAGTAACCCACATGGGCACCACATAAGGTAGACAACATGGGAGGAATTACAGGTGATAAAATCCTTGATGTCAAATGATTCACCATCCCTGTTGCAGATTGTAGTTTTGCCCCTGTTGCTGATTTTTCTGTTCTGCAACATATGCATTTTCTGCAACAAAAAAAGCCTTTAAGATCAAATTGTTGCCGAACCGGTGGATCCAGGATTTTCTTAACTATTTGATCTCCAAAATTAGGGGCTCGTCTGTAAATTAACCTAGACTGCTTACCAATGTTTCTTAGAGATCTCCTCAACATCGTTATACTGGCAATGGTAATTGGATATAAAACCCAATTGGTGCTGGTTCGAGGACTCCTCGACATCAGACTTCTCCTTTAGGCATGTTTCTCTTGGGACTTGTGCTACCTCCTGGATGATTTTGTTGAGAGAATCCTCTGTGTACCTCTTCTGCACAAATTTATCTCTTAATACTTGTGCCTGTTGATGATCTGTGATTTCCGTGCAGTTTCTCCTGACTCGTAATATCTGTCCCCTTGGTATATTTTTAATCCAGGACAGGACGGGTGATGGCCACTTCTAATTAACAAGTAGCTATTCCCGTCCGTCGGTTTGAAGTACACTTTGGTGATTAACCTATTCATCTCTTTTTCAATGGTTACATAGAGGAAGTTTATGCTTGTCACTTATCAGATAGTCCAATTTGATATTATGGTTCTGATTCAAGTCACTCAGAAATCTCTCGGCTGATTCTAGTGTGGCCTCCCAAATGAACAAGAGGTCATCTATGAATCTCCGATAGAACCTCAGTTGCGGACATTGTTTACTGAAAATATATCTGTCCTCCCATTCTGCCATGAACAGGTTTTCTAGGCTGGGAGCATATTTAGCTCCCATAGCCACGCCAACCTGTTGAGAGAAGAATTGATCATTCCACCAGAAGTAGTTATGCGACATGCAGTACTCTAAAGCATGTCCCAAAAACCTCTTCTATATATGTGGGATGTCATCTCTCCTACTAAGTGCCCAATTGAGTGCTAATGCTGCATCCTCATGCTGGATGATGGTGTATAGTGATTGCATGTCAGCTGTAATCAGATATGATTCATTGATGGAATTTAACTCCATCTTCTCCAGCATCAGTAATAAATCTGTAGTGTCCTTCAGATACGCTTTAGTTTCCTTCACACTGGGCAGTAGGAATTTGTCCAGGTATTCAACCAATCTTGCTGTAATGGACCCTATCCCATTGACAATGGGACGCGCAGGGGGGAGTTTGAGAGTTTTTATGAACTTTTGGTAAGGTGTATATAACGGGTATTCTACTAGCAGTAGGTACCAAATAACGTTTCTCTTTCAAATTAAGGGCTCTGATTCCATAGCCCCACTCCACAAGAAGTTCCAACTGAGATCTGTACGCTTCAGTTTCTTATACGTAATGTGATCTGATAGTAGCTCATTTAGTTGTTGTACATAAAAGGATTTATCTAACACCACTACCCCGCCCCCTTTGTCCTTATCTTCAAGCGATCGAATACCTTCCTTAATGTATTCAGGATTGGGTCTTTTCTTTGGAATCAAATCTTCAATATCTTTCAACACTAGATTCTTAAAGACCTCAAAGTGATTGCTTGGATTCTGTGGGTTAAAAATGGACTTGTTCTTTAGTCCACTGTCGATCATCTCTGTAGTGTATGTTTTTTTAGGATGTGTAACACCTGGCTGGCTAAGAAAATATTTCTTCATATTCAACGTTCTAATGAATTTATGCATATCCATATATACTTCAAACTTATTTAAAGTCTTTTTTGGGGCACATTTTAAGCCTGCATTGAGTATATTCTGTTCATATATTCACGTGATTAGCATAGTGATGGGATGATCACTCATGTGATTAGCATAGTGATCCTATAAAGGAAGTGAGGGAAAGCTCATTAACCAAGCCCATGATTAAGCATTTTTGCGAAACATGTCGGGAACGTGGCTACAGCTTCACTGACTAGAGACGCCGCGGGTGTTTAAGATCACTTACCGCTACTGGAAGCCGGGAATCTGGCGTGTGGTGAGCTTATTTCCATCAAGCACACACCTCAGGCCCGCCGTGGCCGCTTAGCACCGCAAAGCCAATTTAACATTTGATGTTTGCTGTGGATTTTTTAATGCTGGTTTTTAATGGTTCACATGTGAGTTCAATGAACGAAGTGTGATTGTGTTTTTTTAATTAAACTGGTGATAAATTTTTACACTATTGGAGCACTTTTTTGTTTTCATGTTAAAATCTGAGCATCATCACGGTAATCCAGCAGAGTCATATTTCCATTTATGGGATCATACACAAGCGATTCAGCCTAACACGAGAGTGAAAGGCAAATCTATTTGGTGAGTGTTTTTCAGAGGGGAGGTTTCACAGGACGGTGGTGTGGTGGAAGCTGCATGGAATCAAGATTTTTCATCAATATTTTCTCTATCAGTTTCATCACATTATGGACTTTATTTCACTTATCACATGGTGTTAAGTTTATATGTTATTGTTTATTATATTTTTAGCACCATTTTGTAGCGCTGCTATTGTCTTCTCTCATTTAGGTGTTTTGGGTTAAGATTTTTCTGCTTTCATGTATGATAATGTGTATTGTAGTTAGGGAGTCACATCGGGGCTGCATAATGGATTAGTTAATTAGCTCATGTTAATTTATGTTTCTGGTTACAAATGTATTGTAGAGTAATATGAGCAGGAGGTATGCACCTCTTCTTCTACTGTATATAAGACTTGTATTCTGGTTCTAATAAAGGGTTCAGCAGGCAAACAAGGTATCGTCTCGTTTTGTGCTTGTGAGCAGTTGGAATATCTGATATCTATATTCAGACTGGGAGTAAGTGGTATATGACGAAAGCGCTCAAGTGGAGTGTGGGATTTTTCGTTACAAGCTGTCACTAGGAAGATCTAGCATAAGGTCTGGAAGACTTATATTGCTTGGTGTGAAGCCAAAAAATGGCATCCACGGAAATACGTGATTGGGAGAATTTTCTTTTTTCTACAGTCAGCTGTAGAAATCAAATTGGCTTTGAGTACAATCAGAGGTCAAGTTTCGGCCCTATCAGTATTCTTCCAAAGGCTTTTAGCCTCCCATTCACTGATCCGTACCTTTTATGCAGGGGGCAACTCATTTGCTTCCACTCATTAGGTCTCCTACAGTAGGTGCCGCCGATATTGTGTCAATCTCGCTGCTTCTAGCGGCGAGATTGACACCCTATGAGCTCCGTCGCGAGAGCCAGCGCCGAGCTGTCTCGTCATCGGGAAAGGAAAAATGTTCCTTTCACGATGAGCGACACGCATTGCCGGTAGACGGAGATCCGACGTGGATTCCCGCCAATACCAGGCACTGCGTTTGGTATGAATCCTGAGCGAGAACTCCACGCCAATTTTTAAAGAAAAAAACGGCATTGGTTCCCCCTCCAGGAGCATACCAGGCCCTTGGGTCTGGTCTGGATTTGAAGGGGAAACCCTACGCCGAAAAAATGGCATGGGGGTCCCCCTCAGGGTCCAAATCAGACCCTTATCCAAGCACACAACCTGGCAGGCCGCACGGGGAAGAGGGGGGGCACAAGAGAGCGCCCCCCCTCCCTCCTGAACCGTACCAGGCCGCATGCCCTCAACATGGGGGGTTTGGTGCTCTGGGGCAGGGGGGCGACCTGCGGCCCCCCCACCACAGAGCACCCTGCCCCATGTTGATGAGGACAGGGCCTCTTCCCGACAACCCTGGCCGTTGGTTGTTGGGGTCTGCGGGCGGGGGGCTTATCGGAATCCGGGAGCCCCCTTTAATAAGGGGGCCCCCAGATCCCGGCCCCCCCACCCTATGTGAATGAGTATGGGGTAAATCGTACCCCTACCCATTCACCTGGTGGAAAAAAATTGCAATAAAAAACACACACAGCTTTTTAAAGTTTTTTTTATTGCACAGTTCCGGGGGTCTTCTTCCGACTTCGGGGGTCTCCGGTGTCGTCGCCGCGCTCTCCAGTTCTTTCTTCTGCCGGGCCACCGCTATCTTCTTCCAGCTCTTTTGCTAGCAGGGCCCGGTCTTCTCCGTCGCCTTCTTCCCTCTTCTCCTCTCCGGTTCTTTCTTTCTTCCGCCGGGCCTCCGCTATCTTCTTCCAGCTCTTTTGCTAGCGGAGGCCGGTCTTCCCCGTCGTCTCGTCCGGCTCTCCGTTGTCCTTCTGCCGGCCCCTCCACTATCTTCTTACAGCTCCTTTGCTAGTGGAGGGGCCGGTCTTCCCGTCGTCGCCATCGGCGTCTTTTTCCCTCTTCTCCTCCTCGATGTCGCTTCCTCTCGCAGTAATGCTAAATCTTCAGTCCGCAGAGATTTATATAGGCTTCTCATGATGTCACAGTCACATGTTCCCATGACGTCACAGTCACATGCTCCGTGCCAGCCGGAGCATGTGACTGTGACGTCATGAGAAGCCTAGATAAATCTCTGCGGACCGAAGATTTAGCATTACTGCAAGAGGAAGCGACGAGTCAACATCGAGGAGGAGAAGAGGGAAGAAGACGCCGACGGCGACGACGGGAAGACCGGCCCCTCCACTAGCAAAAGAGCTGGAAGAAGATAGTGGAGGCCCGGCAGAAGAAAGAAAGAACCGGAGAGGAGAAGAGGGAAGAAGGCGACGGAGAAGACCGGGCCCCGCTAGCAAAAGAGCTGGAAGAAGATAGCCGTGGCCCGGCAGAAGAAAGAACTGGAGAGCGCGGCGGCGACACCAGAGACCCCCGAAGTCGGAAGAAGACCCCCGGAGCTGTGCAATAAAATACTTTAAAAAGCTGTGTTTTTTATATTGCAATTTTTTTCCACCAGGTGAATGGGTAGGGGTACGATGTACCGCATACTCATTCACATAGGGTGGTGGGGCCGGAATCTGGGGGCCCCCTTATTAAAGGGGGCTCCCGGATTCCGATAAGCCCCCCGCCTGCAGACCCCGACAACCAACGGCCAGGGTTGTCGGGAAGAGGCCCTGTCCTCATCAACATGGGGCAGGGTGCTCTGGGGTGGGGGGGCCGCAGGTCGCCCCCCTGCCCCAGAGCACCAAACCCCCCATGTTGTGGGCATGCGGCCTGGTACGGTTCAGGAGGGAGGGGGGGCGCTCTCTTGTGCCCCCCCCCTCTTCCCCGTGCGGCCTGCCAGGTTGTGTGCTTGGATAAGGGTCTGGTTTGGACCTTGAGAGGGGACCCTCAAGCCGTTTTTTCGGCGTAGGGTTTCCCCTTCAAATCCAGACCAGACCCAAGGGCCTGGTATGCTCCTGGAGGGGGAACCCATGCCTGTTTTTCCTTTAAAAATTGGCGTGGCGTTCCCGCTCAGGATTCATACCAAACGCAGTGCCTGGTATTGGCGGGAATCCACTTCGGATCCCCGTTCAATACAGTGCCGCGTCTACTCGCTATTGCAGCAAGCGCGAGATGTGTCGCAGAGATGTCGGCACCTCTGTCGCCGAGAATCTCCGCGAAAGGATCGCAATGAATATACAATGTCGGGGGCACCTACTGTATGTGTCCTTGGGACTTGAATTTGGTGCTAGTCGGGGGCACCTACTGTATGTGTCCTTGGGACTTGAATTTGGTGCTATCTGTGTTAGAAACAACCATTTGAACCTATCAAGGAAATTCCATTAGGCTTGCTGTCACGCAAGCTAGCCTTCCTGATGGCTATCGCCTCGGGTAGAAGGGTGTCGTGGGTTGGCAGCCCTTTCATGCAGGGAACCGTACTTGATTCTTCACCACGTCAGTCGTGTTACGACCCGTTCCATCCTTTTTGCCAAAGGTGGTGTCAGCCTTTCATTTAATTCAGGGCAGTCAAGGTTAATTTGTCTAGATCTGCGGAGATCCGAGGATCAGACTCTTTTTTTTTTGTTTTACCAAAAGGACCCAAGAAAGGGCAGGCAGCTTTCCAAAGCTTCCATTGCCAATTGGGTCTGTCAATTGGTCATTCAGGCCTATGGTCTGAAATGTAAAGCTCCTCCCTTTTTGGGATGAGAGCTCATTCTACCAGGGGTGTAAGAACTTTCTTTACGCCTTTTAGATATCTGTGGCTCAGATTTGTAAGGCTGCTACTCTTCAGGGCATACGTTCACAAAGTTATCAAGTGGATGTTCGAGCAGCCGAAGATTCGGCTTTTGGTCGCAGTGTTCTGCGGGCTGCCGTATAAAAACTGATGTCTATTGTTTGGCTGGGTGTCTCCCTCCTCTCAAGGCTATTGCTCTGAGACGTCTCAGCAGGTAATGAATATTAGCCTGACTCTGTGTCCCATGATGTATGAAAATAGGATTTTTTCGTCATACTTCCTACTATTTTTTGAGGATTCAGTGCTTGCTACAATACTGAAGTAACTTCCTGTATGGGGGGGGGGGGGGTTATATAGGGAATCGCTTCCTGTCTAAAGACTTTGGTCTACCAGTGTCCATTCACCTGATGATGAAGTATAACCTAGCAGGTAATGAATATTAGCCATATTGTATTCAAAGAAAGGGATTTTACAGGTAAGTATAACAAAAAAAATCCTATTTTTCTTAGTATTAGTCCTAGCAATATGACAAGCTTGACATCTCCCACATGCATGAAACCCTGTTAAAAACCAAACGTGGTACTCTTCTAACGTAAGGGGGGTCTTTCACCCCTAGGGGGACCCTGTCTTTCAATGTTGGGGATTTTTTTTATATATATAAACCCAGGATTCGCAGGCAAGACAGGGCCCAAAATTGTATCCCTCTTCAAAATGTTCCAATGGCGCCTAATAATCCTCTCAACCTGTCTAAACTGAACAATGACATCAAGTACCATTTTAAATTGGGAGTGGAGCATGGTTTCCCCTCTTGTAACAGTAACTGTCTATCCACAGCTAACACTCCCCTTCGGTCATTCTGAATAGAAGAGGGTTCATAATCCTTTTCAATAAACCGATTAGCCAGAACCTCTGATTGGCGAAGATTTTCCAATTCATCAGAGCAGTTCCTTCTTACTCTGAACTGGCCCTTGGGGATATTTTTTAGCCAAATATTAAGATGACAGCTGTCTATAGGGAGATATGAATTTCTGTCTGTAGGTTTGCAGTAGCTGCAGGCATCATTCAGATATCCTGGCTCAAAGTCAAGGACATCCAGGGACGTCTATCTGGTAGGAAGTGGTTAAAAAAGCTAATCAGATTAAATCATTGTGTTTCATTGTACATTTCTATTTGGGTGGTCATACAGGTAAAATTCAGGCTGTACAGAGGTTATTTTTTCGTGTGATAGCCCAACATGTTTTAGCTATTTGGCTTTATCAGAGGATTAATGAACCAACTAGAAGACATAAAGAACTATAAACAGGAATACAAAGATATACACACATACAGGATTACATAAATAAATTATAGCTCATTTGCCCCAGTCCGCACCCTTCCAAGACTTACCCCAAAAGAGCCTCCAAAAAAGATCACCACTGTAATCAGGACCAAGAAGGAGAGAGGGCACCGTGTGACCACAGAGGACACATAGCGACCAGGCTGAAGAGGGATGAAGGGGAATAAATAAATATTTAACCACTTCAATACAGGTCATTTTCACCCCCTTCCTGCCCAGGCCAATTTTCAGCTTTCATCGCTGTAACATTTTGAGTGATAATTGTGTGGTCGTGCAACGTTGTACCCAAATTTAATTTTGATAAAAAAAATTCCCCCACAAATAGAGCTTTCTTTTGGTGGTATTTGATAATTTTTTCCTTTGTCTAGGCCGATATGTATTCTACATATTTTTGGTAAAAAAAAAAATCGCCATGAGCGTATATTGATTGGATTGTGCAAAAGTTATAGCTTCTACAAAATAGGTTATTGATTTATGGCATTTTTTTATTTTTTACTAATAATGGCGGCGCTATGCGATTTTTATCGGGAGTGCCACATTGCGGCGGACAGAACGGACACTTTTGACACTATTTTGGGACCATTCACATTTATACAGCGATCAGTGCTATAAAAATGCACAGATTACTGTGTAAATGTGACTGGCAGGGAAGGGGTTAACACTAGGGGGCGATCAAGGGGTTAATTGTGTTTCCTAGGGAGTGATTCTAACTGTAGGGGGAGGGGACTCAGAAGGGGAAGAGACCGATCGGTGTTCCTCTGTACTAGGAACACACCATCGGTCTCTCACCTGACAGGATGTAGATCTGTGTGTTTGCACACACAGATCCACGGTTCTGCTGTGTTAACGGGCAATAGCGGACGCCCGGCGGACATCGTGGCCGCGGGGCACGCGCATCGGGTCCCGCATAACGCGGCGAGCGCGCGCTCTTTACAATGCCGGGAAGCCGAGGACGTCATATGACGGTGGGACGGAGGGTTCCTGCCGCGGTCATATTACAATGCCTCAGGTGACAAGTGGTTAAACAACTACATTTCTTTTTTTCATATTCTTTTTTTGTTTCAGATGAGGTACAGATAACAGAATACAACTCTTCGATTTACTTTATACATATTTCACTTCTCCTCTTTCCAAAGTTTTTTTTAATCTAGTCTTATACTTCAAAGAGAAGGAAGGTAGGAAAGAAAAAAAGAACGAGATAGAGGAAAGGGGAAAAAAAAAAAAAGAAACATACATTCCAATCCCCTGGATTTTGTGGGATACATCTTCCAAAATGAACATAGTCAAACTATCTCATAGTCTCCCCTCCATTTGTCTGTTAGAATTTCATAGTAAGAGTTTATTCAGTCTCCCCGATATTCACATACTTAATTACTTCCAGTGGCCCGCATTTTTTTATTCTCCCCACCTTCCATCCGTCTATGAGCAATCCCACCTGCCCCTTTTATTTTTTATTACCCCCCTCCTCCTCCCCCCCCCCCCGAAACCCCCAAAAAATAAATATTTAAAGTGGAGCTCCACCCTAAATAGCAATTTTTGCTATTTGGAACCCTCCCCCCCTCCGGTGTCACAATTGACACCTTTCAGGGTGGAGGGGGGTGAAGATACCTGTCTAAGACAGGTATTTTCACCCACATCCGGGAGTCCTGTCTCCGGGAATCTGCGGGAGTTACGTCACTTCCCGCAGACTTCCCTTGGTGTTCTGGGAGACACTCGGCTCCCAGAACACAGGAGCACCAATCAGAACGGCGCAGCGCGACTCGCGCATGCGCCGTAGGGAACCGGGCATGAAGCCGCAGGGCTTCACTTCCTGGTTCCCTCAGCGAGGATGGCGGAGGGAGCAGCAGAGCGACGAGCGGTCGCTCGTCCTCTGCTGCGGACGTCGCTGGACTCCAGGACAGGTAAGTGTCCAAATATTAAAAGCCAGCAGCTGCTGTAGCTGTAGCTGCTGGCTTTTAATTTTTTTTTTCCGGTGGAGCAACCCCTTTAAATCGTACTCCCACCCCCATCTCCCCTCCACCTCCCTCTCAGTAAAGTAGGCCAAACCCCTTTTCTTTTCCGAGGCAAGACCATCTATTACCCTTTCATCAACCTCCTCCCTTCTTCTGAGTAGATAAAAAGATTCCATATAGTCCAGATTTTAGTATAATGCTCTTTTCTATCTTGGGCCGATAAGACCAAGTCCTCTATATAAAACAGAAAGAACCCTTGCGCTAACTGAGTAGTGAAACAGGTAGGAGGTAAGGGGGAGGGATAGGAAACGGATGAGATACTGCAGCAATCACCGAGGGGTCTGGTCCAAATGAACAATAAAGTATAAAAAACGTGATGGTGACTGCGCTGTAGTGTGTCAGATAAAGTAAAATTGGGGAAGGGAGAGGAAGTGTGAATGAAAAAACGGTGGGGATAGGACAAAACACAGGTGAAAAAAGGTGGAAGGGAGGGGGAGGGGAAGGGGCAAATGAGCGAAAATGAGAGACAGAGTGAGTAAGTAATTAGCTGGTATTCCGCTAACTAACAGCGATGTGCAATGTGCACAGTGACACAAAAGTACGTGCACTAATAAAGGACTGATCAAAATATGATCAGAACAACAAAAGAAAAAACTATATAACACAGTGAATAGTAAGGCAATATAAGTGACATATACAACCAATATCTAAATAATCCAAATGTACAGCACGTGTTAAAAAATTAAATCACTAAAACATATTAGTAATCCACAAACATTATCCATAACTGAAAAGGATAGGATGGATAGGATAAATAGAGTAACACACTCAGTGCATACGTGAACTGAACTGGTAAAGAAAAAACAGTCCCAAAAAAAGTCCTGGTGGTGACTTCCCAATACTTCCAAAAATAACTAATAGGTTTATGGTAAATGGATAATATATGTGAATAAGGTCCCGTCACCAAATGCTTGGAGAAAGTCCTGTGGCATCCACCCTGTGTTCACACCTGGCTTACCTCCCTGTTGGAGGGGGGGCGGTATGCAGCAACTCTCTGTAGTTAGGGAGGGTATCGCGTCCTTATGGGCTGGTCTTTATGGCACCGTTAATCATTGGAGTGTATATGGAAAAACACAAACAAAAAGCACATCAATAGCGCAACTTTGTGAGTGCAGCAAGATGGATCACTGGTGCATACATTCACACACTCACTTGTGATGAAGTGAGCGTGGACCTCAATCCAAACGAGCACCGAGCTCGTGCCAGTGGGAAAAGGGTGTAGCATCTATGGTGCAATCAGTGCATCCCTCAGGTATCAGCAGCGGCAGTCACAAAGTTGAGATGTACAAAATAAAGGAAGGAAAAATAGTGTGGGTCTGAAACCACTAAGGGCGTTTTAATAAAATCAAAGTAAAAAACTCACATTTAAAAGTCAGAGCGGGGTGTTGAATCCTTACGAGCGGCGAGCTCGTCTCCTCTCAGATCTGCTGGCGGTGTGTCTGTGCTTCCGTCATCATTTTTGGAAGTATTGGGAAGTCACCACCAGGACTTTTTTTGGGACTGTTTTTTCTTTACCAGTTCAGTTCACGTATGCACTGAGTGTGTTACTCTATTTATCCTATCCATCCTATCCTTTTCAGTTATGGATAATGTTTGTGGATTACTAATATGTTTTAGTGATTTAATTTTTTAACACGTGCTGTACATTTGGATTATTTAGATATTGGTTGTATATGTCACTTATATTGCCTTACTATTCACTGTGTTATATAGTTTTTTCTTTTGTTGTTCTGATCATATTTTGATCAGTCCTTTATTAGTGCACGTACTTTTGTGTCACTGTGCACATTGCACATCGCTGTTAGTTAGCGGAATACCAGCTAATTACTTACTCACTCTGTCTCATTTTCCCTCATTTGCCCCTTCCAAGTCCTCTATAGCCCCTACGTTTCTGACCCTGTTGAGCCATTCTGCAATCGATGGAGGTCTGGGGTCCTTCCAACATCGTGCAATGCCCGCCTTGGCCTCATTGACCAGATGACATAATACAGAATTTTTATATGTCTGTATTGGTATTTCTGAAAGGTGTAATAAGAAAAAAGCAGGATCATCTTGTATTTGGTCAGTTGTAAATTTTTGCAAAATCCTTCATACTTCTGACCAGTATTGTCTGATCTTGGGACATGTCCAAAAAATATGCAGCAGGGTTCCACGTTCGTTGCTGCATCTCCAACACTGGTCAGAAGCTTCTGGAAAAAACCTACGGATTTTCGAGGGTGTGTAATACCATCTGGTCATTACTTTATAGTTAAATTCCTGAGTTCTAGAGCAAACTGATGTGTTTAATGAGAGATATATTATCTTCTGACATTGAGCTTGTGTAAACGACCTATTAAGATCTCTCGCCCATTTCCCTATTGCTGGAACCTCAGTTATCTGGGGGTGAAATTAACAACATGTAAATTTTAGATATTATTCGGGCTAGGGGTTCCTTTTCTTCACAGTATATTTCAAATTTTGTCAAGTCCCGTCTATATATTTTTGCTGGGCCTAATGAGTTAAGGAAGTGACAAAGTTGTAGTGCCTGCCAGTATCCTATTTCGAACCTACCTCCCCTCTGGGTCAGAATCTCTATTGTCGGCCAAGCGTCCGAGTCCAGAAAATGTGAAACTTGGGTATAACCTTTCTCCCGCAGCTTCGAAAACGCCCCCGCCTCCATCCCCGGACCAAAACTTGGATTCCCCAATACTGGATACAGTGGTGAATGTAATATTGAGTATTTAGGGTTCTGACAAGTTTTGTAGCCATTCGAGAGAGTTGGTCCTATAAAGGGGTGTTTTTTAAGAAGTTCTGGCAATTCTGCATAACACCAAGATGCTCTGCCCCATGGTACCTTGCTAATCTCTTGCTCCAAATCAACCCACTGTTTCCATTCTGCATGTCGACACCAGTCTGACCCTTCCCAAGTGTGCTGCTTGATAATATTTAGAGACATCTGGGACCGCCAGTCTCCCGTGCTTCTTGGGAAGGGTCATATGACTTTGGCTAATCCGTGGTCTTTTTTTTTTGCCCAGATGTATTTAGTAAAAAGTGTATTTACTTGACGGAAAAAGGCAGTAGGGACTTCCACAGGCACCGTTTGAAATGGGTACAAAAACTTTGGTAGTATATTCATTTTAATTGTGTTGGAACGGCCGAACCATGAATGAAGACCTTCTCTATTTTTGACGGTATCTGTATTCCCAGATATTTTAATGCTGTCCCTACCCATTTAAAATTAAAGTTGGGCTGAATAGTTTTCTGCACTGATAGGGGAAGGGCCACCCCCATTGCTTCCGACTTAACGTAATTAATTTTTAAAATTGCAAGTACTCCATATCCCCCCATTTCTTTCATCAAGTTTGGCAAGGAGACATGGGGGCTAGTTAGGGAGAACAGGTTGTCTGCATAGGCTGAAATATTATAGTTATGGTCTCCTATTTGAAGACCCTTAATGTCTGAGTTTTGCCTAATTCTGTTTAATAGAGGTTCGAGGGAGAGAGCAAACCGCATAGGAGAGAGTGGGCATCCCTGTCGCATCCCATTTGAGATTTTGAATGGTTCAGAGTATGTCCCATTGACTTTGACCAATGACTCCGGGGAGGCATATACTCCCGCTATCCATTTTATCATTTGCTCTTCTATTCCCATTTGTCTCAAAACCTCGAACATAAACCGCCAGTTCACTCTGTCAAACGCCTTTTCCGCGTCGGTGCTCAAAAAGATACTGGGCGTTTTTGTTACATTTGCCCAATGGACCTTAATAGTTGAGTACCTTAATAGTATTGTCCCTGGCTTCCTGGGCTGGGATAAACCCAACCTGGTCCAGGTGTACTAGATGGTTTAATAGCGGTTGAAGGCGTGCAGCCAGCAATTTTGTAAAAAGCTTTAAATCTATGTTCAACAATGAGATCGGGTGGTAGCTCCCACACTCCGCCGGGTCTTTTCCTTCCTTCGGAATTACCGATATATATGCCCTAAGTGCGTCCGGCGGTATTGTGGAGGCCCGGCGATCTCATTGAACATCTTAGTCATATGTGCCCCCAATATAGGGAAAAAATACCTATAGTATTGGATCGTAAATCCATCTGGGCCTGGGGCCTTTCCATGCTTGACTCCTTTCATCACTTCCCTCAATTCTTCTACTGATATAGGAATTTCCAAGCTATTATGTTCCTCTAAGGACAACCTAGTCAGACATGCAGAATTAAGATAATCCTCTATCCCAACTCGAGGTGTAGATGTTGGGACCAAATTATAGAGTGAGGAGTAATACTCCCTAAATCTTTGAGCAATGTCTTTGGGAAGTGAAATTAATTGTCCCTTTTCTCCCTTTATATGGGGCACATATACTGACTTTCCTTTCTCTTTCAGCTTCCCTGCAAGTATTTTGCTACATTTGTCTCCTAATTCATACGTTATTTTCTTTCCCCTTTGTATTGCCGCTTTCCCTTTATACCTGAGCAGGTCCGTTAACTGTCTCCTCGGGTCTGTCAACTTCTCCCCTACTGCCTGTGCTTGTACTTTCTTATGCTGAAGTTCTAGTGCCTGAATTTCCTTCACCAATTTTGTCGTCTGTGCTTCTCGTGCTTTCTTTAGTCGGGATCCATGTTTTATCAATACCCCTCTCATCACTGCTTTATGTGCTTCCCATATCATGCCCGGGTCACTCCCCGGGATGTCGTTCGTCTGAAAATAAGCTTCCATCTCTTTTGCCACATCCTCCCTGACTTCGGGGATCTGCAGCAAACCCTCAATCAGACGCCAACGCCACTCCAGGGAGGGAGCCGTGCCTGCCAGGGAGATAAGGCTCATCACCTGAGCATGATCTGAACATGTTATGCTGCCTATAGTAACTTCAAGTACTGCCGTTAATAGATAATGTGGTAACAAAAAATAGTCAATTTGCGAATATACTTGATGCGGGTTGAAGAAGAACGTATAGTCTCTCTCACCCACATGCATCACTCTCCAGACATCTATCAGCTGCATTTCCTGCAGCTTCCGCAGGATACCCCTCCTGATACCTCCTGGTGTAGAAGAGGACCCTATTGATGTATCTACTCTAGGATCTAAGGGTATGCAAACATGGCTAATGTCGACAGTGTTTTCTTTAAGAAAGTATCTTGATGTATATTTGGTGCATAAACAGTGGCCAATGTCACTTTCACTTCCCCAATTTATCCCTTTAAGAATACGTACCGTCCCTCTACGTCTGTCTGTTTGTCTAACAAAGACCAGGGCAGCCTATTAGAGAATATAATGGAGACCCCTTTAGATTTAGATGTTTGCTTGTGTGCATGATACGCACACGGAAAGAATCTATTTTGTAGGTATGGGAATTTGCTCGTTTAAGATGTGTCGCCTGTATAAATGCCACGTCTGTCTGGGTTTGTTCATTTAGTAACATCCTCCTTTTTTCTGGGGTATTAAGCCCTTTAGCAATAATAGAGGTTACCCTTACTCCCTCCATCCTGGGAGAGAGATAGAGAGAGAGAGTGTACAGAAGAGAGAGAGAGAGAGAGAGAGAGAGAGAAAAAAACCCTGCCCAAGATCCCTTTCCCTCTAAATAACTCGAATCCCTCCCCACCCTTACCCTTTTACCCCCTAAGAGAGACACCCACTTCTGGACCTTTTAATCTTTTGGCCCCAGTGGGTGCTTACCTATTTGGGGGTTTGGTTTAAGATGAACGGAGTGTTCCCCTCCCTTTCCCTTCAACCCAGTCTCCCCGATACTCCCATTTCCCTAACTCCTCTTGCCCCACCCCTCTACTTCAGAATATCAACATTATCACAGGAATTTTCACAAACTTATTACTTTCGTTTTTCATTTATACAGTTGTAGATTTTTCACATCCCCTTAATCTCTCCTTCACACTCCCCCCCCCCTCCCACTCGCCCCCCTCCATCTAGCCCGGTGGTGAGTCTTTCTTACTCCTACTCCCTTTTCTTCCCACTCCGTACTCCCCACCTTCTGTCGACTAATTTCTTGCCTGTTCCATACCTGTGTGTACACCCTTCAAAGGTTAACATTCCTGTGAATATATTATACAATTCTATACAATACAATACCCCCCTCCCCTTTTCTCCCCTTGTGTCCCCCTGCGTATTACCTACCCTCTTGTGTGCTCCTATATGAAAATATTTAAGTATTATTATCCCCCCTTAGTGCCTCATATATTTCTATATCTCTTTTAACGTGTCCCTTTAGTGTGAGATTATGTAGCCTTGGCCTCTCATGGTATGGAACCTGAGTCCTTATCCTCAATCTGATTCTTATTCCCCTTTGTCTCTTCTTGTCTTAAGAAGGTGCTACTCAGAGCTGGGACCCCTCTCTTTCCTGTTTATTTCCCTTCCTCAACTCATTCACTTTCTTATTCCCTTCACCACCGATCTCCCCCCCGGTCCCCTGTACATTTTCTTCCATCTGTCCCATTACTCTATACTTATATAGAAAGAAGAAAAGCACAAAGGACTCACAGGGAAATAAAAATAAATAAAAATAAACCCTCCAAACACCCCCTACCCCTAATACGTCCTCCATATTTCATAGACAACCTAAGGTGCCGTTTCATGTCATTATTTGTACAGAAAGAGTTCCTTCCCTCCTTTCCCTCCCCTTCCTCCCCTCTTGTCCCCCCCAGTCCTCAGTCCACCTCCCTCCCTCCTCTTCTTCCCCCTTTCTTAACAATCCCTTTTAGGTCCCCCTCTGGTATATTCTGGATGGTGGGCAAATCTTCACCCCTCCAAAAGAAAAAGGAGGTAAAAAAAAATGATAGGGACTCTGGGGAGTTTAACCACTTAACGACCGCCCACTGTAAATATACGTCGGCAGAATGGCACCGACAGGCAGAATCACGTACATATACGTGATTGCCTTTGTATAGTTGGGGGGTCTGATCGGACCCCCCTTCTTTACAGTGGGTGGTCGTTTTACCTTCGGGAGCGATCCGGCATGAGGGGACGGCCGTTCGATTCCGGCCACCCCCTCTATCGCTCCCGGCGAATGAGAGAGCTTCCCCTGCCTGCCAGGAAGGAGGAAGTGATGTCATCTCTCCTGCGGCGCTCACATATACCGAGCGCCGTACAGGAGAAGATGCAGGTTAGTACACAAAACAGCACACTGACACCAGGACACATAGGCACCCCCAGACACCCCCAGATCAGCCCCCAGTCACAGTGTCACTGATTGCAGTGACCATTTATTTAGTGATCACTGCAATCAGTGACATTTGTGACTGTAAAAGTGTCACTACATTTAGTTTTAGGTCCAGTGTAGCCCCCTAACCCCCCCTAATAAAGGTTTAACCCCCTGATCACCCCCCAGATAACCCTTTCACCCCCTATCACCACTGTCACTAAGCGATCATTTTTCTGATCGATGTCTTAGCGTCGGCGATGCTGATCGGTAGCCAGTAATTTTTTTTAGGTTCGCCGCAGGTTTTTATAGCGTCGGGTACCCCCATATATTACCTAATAAAGGTGTAACCCCCTTGATCACCCCCCAGGTAACCCTTTCACCCCCTAGCACCGCCGTCACTATGCGATCATTTTTCTGATCGATGTCTTAGCGTCGGTGATGCTGATCGGTAGCCAGTAATTTTTTTTAGGTTCGCCGCAGGTTTTTATAGCGTCAGGTACCCCCATATATTATCTAATAAAGGTTAACCCCCTGATCGCCCCCCAGGTAACCCTTTCACCCCCTATCACCACTGTCGCTAAGCAATCGTTTTTATGATCGTTGTCTTAGTGTTGGTGATGCCGATAGGTAGCCAGTAATTTTTTTTTAGGTTCGCCGTCAGGTTTTTATGTAGCGTCAGGTACCCCCATATATTACCTAATAAAGGTTTTAACCCCCTAATTGCCCCTAGTTAACCCTTTCACCAGTGATCATCATATAAGTGTTACGGGTGACGCTGGTTAGTTAGTTTGCTTTTTATAGTGTCAGGGCACCCGCCGTATATAACCCAATAAAGGTTTAACCCCCTGATCGCCCGGCGGGTGATATCAGTTAGGTTTTAGCGTCAGAGAGGGTCTGCGTCACACCCCAGGCAGCGTCAGGTTAGTGCCAGTAGCGCTAACACCCACACGTGAAGCATACACCCCCCTTAGTGGTATAGTATCTGATCAGCTCAATATCTGATCTGATCTGATCAGATCTATAATAGCGTCCCCAGCAGTTTAGGGTTCCCAAAAACGCACTGTTAGTGGGATCAGCCCAGATACCTGCTAGCACCTGCGTTTTGCCCCTCCGTCCAGCCCAGGCCACCGAAGTGCAGTATCGATCGATCACTGTCACTTGCAAAACACAACACACATAACTGCAGCGTTCGCAGAGACAGGCCTGATCCCTGCGACTCCAGTGCTGTAGGAGGTGATTTCACCACCACAGTTAAAAAAAAAAAGCATATATGCCAAAGCATTGGGGCAGCAGGAGCGGAGGAGCGATTTTGCTCCTAATGCCGCGTATATACGGTCGAAATTCCGACGGAGGCTTGCCCGTGGAAAAGTCTGACCATGTGTACGCGGCATAACTTTTGCGAGAAGATGCCCCCATGCTTCGGCATATATAAATGGTGCATGTATGCCCATCATTAGAAGTGGGTGGATGAAGGGCGGTATTCTAATGGTGGGCATACCCACCGATCAATCTTCTTTTTTTTTTGTTCAGCCAACAGGCTGCATGAAAAAAAAGATTACAATACATGTCCAACAAGGACCAGCAACGTACTGGTATGTTGCTGGACTTTGAATGTTTATACCAGAATGATGCCTGCGGGTTTAGGTATCATCTTGGTATCATTCTTTTCAGCCAGCGGCGGGCTTTCATGTAAAAGCAATTCTAGTGGCTAATTAGCCTCTGGACTGCTTTTACAAGCAGTGGGAGGGAATGTCCCCCCCCCGGATATAAAAAGCGCCATTGGGAAATTGAGAAAGCATTTTATCACACCGATCTTGGTGTGGTCAGATGCTTTGAGGGCAGAGGAAAGATCTAGGGTCCAATAGACCCCAGTTTTTTCAAAAAAGAGTACCTGTCATTACCTATTGCTATCATAGGGGATATTTACATTCCCTGAGATAACAATAAAAGTGATAAAAATAAATAAATATGGAAGCAACAGTTTAAAAATAAAATAAAAAAGCAAAATTATTAAAAAAAAAAAAAAAAAAAAAAGCACCCCTGTCCTGCCCTGCTCTTGCCCAATGGCGAACGCAAGCGTCGGTCTGGCGTCATATGTAAACAGCAATTGCACCATGCATGTGAGGTATCACCGCGAAGGTCAGATCGAGGGCAGTAATTTTAGCAGTAGACCTCCTCTGTAAATCTAACGGGGTAACCTGTAAATGCTTTTAAAGGCTTTTAAAAATGTATGTAGTTTGTCGCCAATGCGCGTTTGTGCGAAATTTTAAAGCATGTCGTGTTTGGTATCTATGTACTCTGCCTAAGATCATCTTTTTTATTTCATCAAACATTTGGGCAATATAGTGTGTTTTAGTGCATTAAAATTAAAAAAAGTGTATTTTTTCCCAAAAAAATGTGTTTGAAAAATCGCTGCGCAAATACTGTGTAGAAAAAAAAATGCAACACCCACCATTTTATTCTGTAGGGCCTTTGCTTTAAAAATATATATAATGTTTGGGGGTTCAACATAATTTTCTTGCAAAAAAAAATATGTTTTCATGTAAACAAAAAGTGTCAAAAAGGGCTTTGTCTTCAAGTGGTTAGAAGAGTGGATGTAAGCTTCCTAATGTTGTGTATAAAATGCCAGAACAGTTCAAACCCCCCCCCCCCCCAAATGACCCCATTTTGGAAAGTAGACACCCCAAGCTATATACTGAGAGGCATGTCGAGTCCATGGAATATTTTATATGTTGACACAAGTTGCGGAAAAAATACAATTTTTTTTTTTTTTTTGCACAAAGTTGTCACTAAATGATATATTGCTCAAACATGCCATGGGCATATGTGGAATTACACCCCAAAATACATTCTGTTGCTTCTCCTGAGTACAGGGATACCACATGTGTGAGACTTTTTGGGAGCCTAGCCGCGTACGGGACCCCAAAAACCAATCACCGCCTTCAGGCTTTCTAAGGGTGTAAATTTTTGATTTCACTTCTCACTGCCTATCACAGATTCGGAGGCCATGGAATGCCCAGATGGCACAAAACCCCCCCCAAATGACCCCATTTTGGAAAGACACCCCAAGCTATTTGCTGAGAGGTATTGTGAGTATTTTGCAGATCTCGCTTTTTGTCACAAAGTTTTGAAAATTGAAAAAAAAAAAGAAAAAAAAAAATGTTCTTTCTTCATTTTCAAAAACAAATGAGAGCTGTAAAATACTCACCATGCCTCTCAGCAAACAGCTTGGGGTGTCTACTTTCCAAAATGGGGTCATTTGGGGGGATTTTGTGCTATTTTGGCATTTTATGGCCTTCAAAACTGTGATAGGTAGTGAGGAGTGAAATCAAAATTTTGCGCCCTTAGAAATCCTGGAGGCGGTGCTTGGTTTCCGGGGTCCCGTACGTGGCTAGGCTCCTAAAAAGTCCCACACATGTGGTATCCCCGTACTCAGGAGAAGCAGCAGAATGTATTTTGGGGTGCAATTCCACATATAACCATGGCATGTGTGAGCAATATATCATTTAGTGACAACTTTTTGTAATTTTTTTTTTTTTTTTTTTGTCATTATTCAATCACTTGGGACAAAAAAAAAAAAATATTCAATGGGCTCAACATGCCTCTCAGCAATTTCCTTGGTGTGTCTACTTTCTAAAATGGGGTCATTTGGGGGGGTTTTGTACTGCCCTGTCATTTTAGCACCTCAAGAAATGAGATAGGCAGTCATAAATTACCGTATATACTCGAGTATAAGCCGACCCGAATATAAGCCGAGGCACCTAATTTTACCACAAAAACTGGGAAAACTTATTGACTCGAGTATAAGCCTAGGGTGTGCCTCACTTTGCCTCACTGTGTCCATGCCTCACTGTGTCCATGACTAGACTGTCGTTTAACATGGGAGTCTATGGAAGGGGTTCCCGGCTTTGAAAAATTGGTGCTCCCCGGCCGTAAGTCCCCCGGACAAGAAACTTTGCAAACTTGTAGAGGAAGAGTGGGGCTACATGTGTGCCAAGTTTGAGGTCCAGAGAACCTACGACCGCCCAGTACTGGGTCCCCAAATTAACCAGAGAAATGACCGTTTAACATGGGAGTCTATAGAAGGGGTGCCCGGTTTTGAAAAATCGGTGCTCCCCGGCCGTAGGTCCCCCGGACATGAAACTTTGCACACTTGTATAGGAAGAGTGGGGCTATATGTGTGCCAAGTTTGGGGTCCAGGGGACCTATGGCCGGCCGGTACCGGCTCCCCAAAGTCCGGGAGATCAGGCGCAAAAAGGTGACTCGTGTATAAGCCGAGGGGGGCATTTTCTGCACAAAAAATTGTGCTTAAAAACTCGGCTTATACTCGAGTATATACGGTAAAAGCTGTGTAAATTCCAGAAAATGTACCCTAGTTTGTAAACGCTATAACTTTTGCGCAAACCGATAAATATACGCTTATTGACATTTTTTTTACTAAAGACATGTGGCTGAATACATTTTGGCCTAAATGTATGACTAAAATTTAGTTTATTCGATTTTTCTTATAACAAAAAGTAGAAAATATCATTTTTTTTCAAAATTTTCGGTCTTTTTCCGTTTATATCGCAAAAAATAAAAATCGCAGAGGCAATCAAATACCATTAAAAGAAAGCTCTATTTGTGGGAAGAAAAGGACGCAAATTTCGTTTGGGTACAACATTGCATGTCCGCACAATTTACAGTTAAAGCAGCGCAGTGCAAAATTCTGAATTCACCTCTGGTCCTTTAGCTACCAAATGGTCCGGGGCTTAAGTGGTTAAGGGGCCAAAAAAAATAAAAATTAGTGGGGGGGGGGGGGGGGGCACCAAGACTTGAGTCCATTCCAAAACAATTATTAGGGTGGGGTTGGGGGAGAGGGGTCCTCCATAGCTGGCTTTCTTCCCCCTCCTATCTTCCTTCCCACTATGGAGGTACAGTCCTTATTTCTCTGTCTCTTTTTGATGCTGTGAATTTTCCTCCCCCTGGATGCTCTTTATTTCCCGAACGACCTGGTATTACTTGAAGCCAATTCGGGATCGCCATAATCTCAGTCTCCAAAAAAATAAACAGGTCTGGGAGATCCCCTGGGTGCCGTAGAATAAATGAGGGAGTTTTTTTTTTTATAATCAGTGAGATCGGGTATCCCCAACGATAGGACCCCCTAGTGATTTAATTTTATCGACGAGAGGGCGTAACATTGCCCTGCGTTGCAATGTCGCCCAGGACAGGTCTGGTAGTATTTTTACTTTAGCCCCCTCTTGTTCTATTTCTCCCACCTCCCATGCTTTGTGTCTTATCAGTTCTTTATGTGCATAGCGGTGAAAGCGGCAGATAACATCTCGTGGTCTATCCAAGTCCACCGAAGGGGGTCCCATAGTTCTGTGCACCCTTTCAAATTCCAATACCTGGCGTGGGGTGGGGTGGGGTGGGGGTATACAACTGCTGACATATTGCTAGGACCGTTGCTTGCAAAGCCTCTCGTCCTATGGTTTCGGGGATTCCCCTGAACCGCACGTTCTGACAACGGCTATGGTCCTCAAATTCTTCTAGTTGTAATTGCATATCTATTATATATGGGATTTGTGTGTTCTCTACCTGTTCCAGGCGCTGTACTCGGGTTTCCAAGGACACCGTCAATCTCTCCTTACTTTTTAGTCTCTCAGATAAATGCTGCATCTCTGTGTGTACCTGGTTCAACTCCTTGTGGTGGTTTTCCTCCATCCGTGTCATCATTGCCTCTATATCCGCTTTAGTTGGCAATGCTTTAATTAGGGATCTCAGGACTCCCAATTCCGTATCTCCTGTGTCACTGTGCTCTGTTGGGGTTACCCCTTGGGGCTCTTGGGGCTTAGGGTGTGTGACAGCAGGAAGGTAAAGTCACCTGGTTGCATCCAGGGGGGTAGGTATATTTCTCCCAGATTCAGGCTTTATGCCGACTTATACAACTAGGGAGAGAGTTGATGAAGCCCAGCTGAGGCTAGTGGGCTCATGGATGATTCATACCTCTAGGGAGAGTGCTGGGCGTCGTGCAGGCAGGGAGTTGATGAGACCAGCTGAAGCTTGTCAGCTCGTTTAAGGCCTCTATAAAAACTCCCAGCTTCATTAGGTGTTTGCTCATGCCTGGAACCAGACCTGTGTGGACTGTCTAGGGAGAGTGAACCCCTGTGCGGTGAGACAAAGCCTGTGTGGCTATTTGTTTGGACATTTACTAAACCAGGGACTTAGGGACTAGGACAGCACCAGGCTGATCCCAGTTGTTAGGAAACCTGCATGTTTAGTCAGAGGTCAAGCTGACCAGGGTTTATTTTGTTTATGTTTCTTTTTGCTTTGCTGTGTTTTTTTGTCACTGTAAATAGAGAAATAAACCGCACCTTTTTGATCTTGAAAACCACAACCTCCGTCTGCTGGGCCTGTTTTTGTGTGGGGAGCCCATCCAGGGGATCACACACACCCGCTGCCGAGCTAACCCCCTCACAGTTGGTGGAGAATGCAGGCAGTTTTTTTTTAAGCCAGCATGGAGGAGATACTGAAACAGCTGGCTCTAGCAAATGCCCGGTTGTGGAGGAACCCATGCAATGTGACTTTCTGACGGACAGACGTCAGTCGCTGTGTGCGACAGTCGCATGCACTGCCATTCGGGGAACTGAGAAACATTTATGCAAAATGTGTATTAATGGTAGAAATGTTGTGGTATTACTGGATTCAGGTAGCCTTGTGACCCTGATAAAGGCTTAATTAGTTACAACAGAGGTCTCTGGGAATAGCAAGGTAGCTGTTATTTGTGTGCATGGGGACACCCGAGAGTATCCAGTGACTACAGTGTGTTTCAAGACCCCCAAAGGTACCCTCTCTCATCCAGTGGGGTTAGTATCTCAATTACCGCATGATGCCATTGTGGGAAGGGATTTTCCGAAGTTCTGGGAACTGTGGGATGATCCTGAGCCCCCCACTGGTGCCCCTATGTACCAGGAAGGTGATAGCCAGAACTCCTCTGAGAGTGGTGAGGACTCTCCAGAATTTCCCTTGTCAGTATTGGCAGGCGAGACTCAAGAAACTGGAGAGGAGCCCACCTCCTCAGACGAAAACCTACCGTCTGTGGAGTTTTCTGATCTTGAGGTTCACAGGGAAAATTTTGCCACAGAACAGTTAAAAGACCCCGCCCTAATAAAGGCACGGGAAAACGTAGTGGAAATAGATGGCGAGTTAGTGAACCCAGATAATACCTGCACTTACCCATACTTCAGCGTAGAGAAGGACCTACTGTATCGGGTGGCAAAAAGGGCAGAAGAAACCGTTGAGCAGCTTGTGGTGCCCAAACCTTACAGGAAGTTGGTGTTGGAGTTGGCCCATGGGCACATTCTTGGAGGTCATCTGGGGACAGAGAAAACCCGAGAGAGGGTATTACAGAGATTCTATTGGCCTGGGGTGATGAAGGACATAGAAAATTATTGTTCCTCCTGCCCTGTGTGTCAGAGGTCGGCCCCGATGCCACATTTCCGTAGCCCGCTGGTCCCTCTACCCATCATTGAGGTCCCGTTTGAGAGGATTGCAATGGATTTGGTAGGTCCTATAATCAAGTCCGCTAGGGGGCACCAGTACATATTAGTTATAATGGACTATGCCACCCGTTATCCAGAAGCGATCCCTCTCCGAAATACCTCGGCCAAAACCATAGCCAAAGAGCTATCTCTTGTTTTTAGCCGGGTGGGTATTTGTAAAGAACTGCTTACAGACCAAGGTACACCCTTTATGTCCCGGGTTATGAAAGAGCTGTGTAAATTGTTCAAAGTGACGCAATTGCGTACGTCTGTGTATCACCCCCAAACCGATGGGCTGGTTGAAAGATTCAACAAAACCCTAAAACAAATGTTGAAGAAAGTGGTGGATAGAGATGGAAAGGATTGGGACTGTCTACTTCCTAATTTGATGTTTGCTATTAGGGAGGTGCCCCAATCCTCTACGGGATTCTCCCCCTTTGAGTTACTGTATGGGAGACACCCAAGAGGGCTGTTGGATATTGCCAAGGAAACTTGGGAAAGTGAGAGTTCTCCCCACAGGAGTGTGATTGAGCATGTCGCCCTGATGCAAGATCGAATTGCACAGGTAATGCCCATCGTGAAGGAACATTTGGCCCAAGCGCAGTTGGCACAGCAGAGAGTGTACAACCGTGGAGCCAAGACCCGTACCTTTTCCCCGGGGGATAGGATATTGGTACTTGTCCCTACGGTTGAAAGTAAATTCCTTGCCAAATGGCAAGGCCCCTACGAGATAATGGAAAAAGTGAGCGAAGTGAATTACAAGGTCAGACAACCAGGAAGGCGAAAGCCCGAACAGATCTATCACATTAATCTGTTGAAAGCCTGGAGGGATAGAGAGTCCCTAGTCGCAGAAACTTGGTCACCAGCTCAAACTGGTTGCGTGATTCCGGAGGTTGGAATAGCAGCCACCTTGTCACAACCCCAACAACAGGAGGTTAAGGAGTTTGTGCTTCGCAACAAGGAGGTGTTCTCTGAGCTGCCGGGACAAACATCTGGGGTAGAGCATGATATTATTACCCCGCCCGGTGAAAGGGTGAAGTTAAAACCCTATCGGATCCCAGAGGCCCGACGGGAGGCAATACGGGAGGAAGTACAGAAAATGCTGAACTTAGGGGTGATAGAGGAGTCCCAAAGTGATTGGTCTAGTCCCATTGTGTTGGTGCCTAAACCGGATGGGAGCTGGCGATTTTGTAACGATTTTCGTCAGTTGAACAAAGTTACAAAATTTGACACCTACCCCATGCCACGTATAGATGAGTTGATCGACCGGCTGGGAACAGCCCGATACATGACGACTCTTGACCTCACAAAAGGGTATTGGCAAATTCCCCTGGCCAAGTCGGCCAAAGAGAAAACCGCATTTGTAACCCCAGACGGGGCGTTCCAATATAGGAGAATGCCGTTCGGGTTACAGAATGCGCCGGCCACATTCCAGCGGAAAATGGACCAGATACTGAGGCCCCATCGGAAGTATGCTGCGGCTTACCTGGATGACGTAATTGTCCATAGCACAGATTGGGCCTCACATCTGCCAAAAGTGCAAGCAGTCCTAGACTCTATCCGGGAAGCAGGGTTTACGGCTAACCCCAAGAAGTGTACCATTGGGCAGGAGGAGGCCAAATATCTTGGGTACACCATTGGCAGGGGAGTAATAAAACCCCAACTCAACAAAGTCGAGGCCATCCAGAGTTGGCCACGTCCCAACAGCAAGAAGCAGGTACGAGCCTTTCTGGGAATCGCGGGTTATTATCGGCGCTTCATTCCCCACTTTGCTTCTAAGGCTGTGCCCCTAACCAACCTGACGAAAGGGAAAGGGTCGGTCATGATTAAATGGACCCCCGAGGCTGAGGCAGCGTTCCAATTCTTGAAACAAGCCTTATGTAGCCAGCCAGTGTTGTACTCACCCGACTTCTCTAAAGACTTTGTCGTACAAAGTGATGCGTCAGATGTGGGCTTAGGAGCAGTATTGTCCCAGGTCTGGAACGGGGAAGAGCACCCAGTCATTTACCTCAGCAGGAAGTTGAAGTCCCATGAGGTAAATTACGCCACGGTTGAAAAGGAGTGTTTAGCGGTGAAGTGGGCTCTAGATTCCCTTCGGTACTATCTGCTAGGTAGGCACTTTGACATGGTTACGGATCACGCTCCGTTAAAGTGGATGGCTCAAAACAAGGAGACAAATAGAAGAGTAAATAGGTGGTTCCTGGCCCTACAGGAATTCAACTTCACAGTAAAGCATCGCCCTGGCGTTCAAATGGGGAATGTGGATGCTTTGTCTCGAGTACATGAATGCCTGATTGCTGGTGTTCCAACCCCAAGGTTAAAACAAGAGGGGGGGGTATGTGACAGCAGGAAGGTAAAGTCACCTGGTTGCATCCAGGGGGGTAGGTATATTTCTCCCAGATTCAGGCTTTATGCCGACTTATACAACTAGGGAGAGAGTTGATGAAGCCCAGCTGAGGCTAGTGGGCTCATGGATGATTCATACCTCTAGGGAGAGTGCTGGGCGTTGTGCAGGCAGGGAGTTGATGAGACCAGCTGAAGCTTGTCAGCTCGTTTAAGGCCTCTATAAAAACTCCCAGCTTCATTAGGTGTTTGCTCATGCCTGGAACCAGACCTGTGTGGACTGTCTAGGGAGAGTGAACCCCTGTGCGGTGAGACAAAGCCTGTGTGGCTATTTGTTTGGACATTTACTAAACCAGGGACTTAGGGACTAGGACAGCACCAGGCTGATCCCAGTTGTTAGTTAGGAAACCTGCATGTTTAGTCAGAGGTCAAGCTGACCAGGGTTTATTTTGTTTATGTTTCTTTTTGCTTTGCTGTGTTTTTTTGTCACTGTAAATAGAGAAATAAACCGCACCTTTTTGATCTTGAAAACCACAACCTCCGTCTGCTGGGCCTGTTTTTGTGTGGGGAGCCCATCCAGGGGATCACACACACCCGCTGCCGAGCTAACCCCCTCACAGGTGGCATCCCCCCTGATCGCTCTGCTCCCCCGGTCCATACTCCCTTGGGCCTGTGTTACACGTGGAGTCTCTTGAATAGTAGCTATTCCGGCTGCCTCCTGACCTTTCCACCAGCTTGTCTCCTTACCGCTCCGTTCGACCAGCCGAGCCTCCTGTCTCCTATCTGGATACGCTTCCTTCACTTCTGCTGTGTCACGTGTCATATCCCGTGACTCTGCCTGTTGCTTACTCGCTGTGGCAGCTCGCGTACGGGGGAAGTATCGCTCGAGTTCCGGCTGTATTCCCAGGTATCGCGCTACTTTCTCCCTCCTCTTCATACCTGGGTTGAGGTCCCTGGAGCTGGGTTTGAGGTATGAATTTCTCCTCCTTAGCAGGCTAACGGGGTAGTGAGACTGGGTGGAGGGCCGAAGTTTCACACGTACATCTTACGCTCTACTCCTCCATCTCCAAACCACGCCCCCCCAGAGTTTGGATCAAACAACTGCATTTCTAGCCAATAAGGCTTTATTTAATAAGGCACCATTTTGCAAAAAGCAATGGTGCATAAGGGATGACCCTAAGCTATCATTCTTTTCAATTCGTTTTTATTGCTAATTTAACAATAAAACTGAGAGTTACATAATATTGCAAAATACGCATTGCATAATCAGTAGAGAAGGCAATAATACATCAAGTAAGCATGAGGGATAAAGGATTCTTCCATTTTGTAAATCAAATTACCACGTTAACCTTAGATCATTCCTAGGTAATGGTGTCGATACCGTGCTCCCGACACCCCCAATGGGGGATCTAACTGTGCCACGGACCACAGAACCGCTCCCTCATATAATGCTATTCACGTTAGCATATGACTATTTTACACAATATATACATTTTTTGTTCCCCTTTTGACCAGTTGTACAATAAGGCATAACTCCCACAAAACAGAAGAAAAATATAACAACATTAACATAAATAAAATTAACAAGTTACATGTACCACATATAGATACAAGTGGGCAACCTATCATTAAATCAGTAGGATAGGACGCTACCCATGTCTCCCAGCAGGAATTACTGTAAGTTTGGGTATAGTTTGACTCCTTGTGGCCAAAAAATGTTCCATTTAGAAGTTATAGGTAGTTTTTCTGCAATTAGAATGTGTGTGACTAGAGGCCTATATTTGGTAGGAACTGAGTGCACCCCTATGTTAAGCATGGCCAACTGTGTCGTGGGCAAAATAATGATTCCCGTGACTTTATTAATTAGGGAAAATAATTATTTCCAGAAAATTTTCACTTCCTTACAATGCGATACGATAGTATGTGTAGGATGCCGCCCCTTCCCCCACACTCCCTCCAGCAATTGGGAGAGGAGTCTGGGTAAATCCGCGCCAACCTCACTGGAGTTAAATAAGTCCTGTACAGTATTTTCAACATCAATTTCCAGTGATTTACGCAATGGGAGTAGCGAAAATGGGAGTAGAGGGTCCTTATCTCCCTTTCCCAGTTTTGCATGTTCGAAGCCTCCACTATATTGTAGCTTGTTGTAAAACGACGACAGTCCCCTTGTACCGTCGCGGTCAATCTTCAAGTGTGTCCAGGTTTCTCTGTGGACACTATAGTGATTATTTTTGTGAAAATAGGTGAGTTGGATATAAGAGAATGAAAGTGGATCTAGTGTTTTTAGAGACCAACTCTCTGTAGGTCTGTATCCCTTCTCTCATCCATGGGTGAATATTTAAATTTAGGGCTGTGGAAATTAACTATTAATTCCTCGATTAATTTTTTTGATCGATCCAAATTCTTTTGATCGGTACTCCCCTCTCCGCCGGCTTCCAGGTCTTTAGGGAGTTCCGTCGGAGATCCGGTGACGTCACGGACACCGGCAGAGCTTGCCGTGTCCATCTGAAGGGCTCCTTTGCTGAGCCTTCATATCTTCCACACGCAAGGGCTGTTACACTTCCCTCTATCACTTCCCTCCATCAACCTGGGATTCTACAGCCATCCACTGCGAGTTGTGATAGTTCCCTTCACGGGACATCTACATGCCCAAGGACTGATGTTAACCCCTCCTCATCTGGATTCAGCAGTGGTATCGTTGTACACATTTTTATACCAGTTTTGTGTGTACTTAGCTGCATGTTTTTATGACTGCTTTTGCTACCGTTTGATATTACTTGCACCATTTTTTACAGTTTATGTAGCTACATCGATTTTATCTCCAGTGCAATATTTATTTTGTTACCTACTTGAAGACTATAAAAGTTTTAATGCTATTCCCATCGAGCGCTGCCTTTGTGTGTTTTTTGTATCCTGCTATCCATCTTTCCAGTGGTTGGTAGCTGCACTGGGAATCGGCCTGCAAGGAGATCAGCTAAAAGTAGTTGGATCTGTATGTGCGTTATAGTTAATCAAAATTAGTAGATTAATCGATTAAAAAAAAATAGATTAATCGAACACAAAAATTTTAATCAGTAACAGCCCTATTTAAATTGGTTATAATGTGTTCGTAAACCTGCAATGGAAAGTTTATGCATTCATCCTTAGACCCCTTTCACACTGGAGTGTTTTGCAGGCGCTATAGCGTTAAAAATAGCGCCTGCAAAACGCTGCTTAACTGCTGCCCCATTCATTCCAGTGTGAAAGCTCGAGGGCTTTCACACTGGAGCGTTGCGCTAGCAGGTCGTTGGAAAACGTCCTGCTAGCCGCATCTTTGCAGCGGTGAAGGAGCGGTGTGTTTACCAATCCTTCACCGCTGCTGCCCATTGAAATGAATGGGACAGCATGGCTATACTGCCCGCAATGCGCTGCTTCAGCAGCGCATAGCGGGCGGTTTTAACCCTTTCTTGCTAGCTGGGGGTAAAACCGCCCCGCTAGCGGCCAAAATGCACCGCAAATCCGCCAATAGCGTCGGCGGTAAAAATAGCGGCGCTCCAGTGTGAAAGGGCTCTTAGTGTCCTGAGGTACTATGTAGAGGTCGACTAATATGGGTTTTTCTCTGGCCGATGCCGATATTTAGAAATCGCGGCGGCGGATGGCCGATTATATGATGCCGATTTTTTTTGGCCCGATATGTTAGGCTGTTTTTTTATTTTTTTCCCCCCTTCATCTCATAAAATTTAACAGTTAGACCCCTTTCACACTGGGGCGTTTTTCAGGTGCTTTTGGGCTAAAAATGGCGCCTGTAAAGTGCCTGGAAAACATCTCCCCTGCAGTCTCAGTGTGAAAGCCCGAGTGCTTTCACATTGAGGCGGTGCACTGGCAGGACGTTAAAAAAAAAAGTCCTGCAAGCAGCATCTTTGGAGCGGTGTATACTGCTCCTCCACCACTCCTGCCCATTGAAATGAACTGGCACCGCTGCTGAAGCGCCTGCAACACACTTCTGCAGTGGCGCTATACAGGAGCATTTAACCCCTTCATCGGCCGCTAGCTGGGATATAAGCTCCCCGCTAGCAGCCAAATAGTGCCGCTAGAATGGCGGTCCAGTGTGAAAGCAGCGCAGTTCCGCAAAAAATAAAAAAAATTAAAAGTCAGCAGCTACAAATACTGCAGCTGTTGACGTTTAATATATGGACACTTACCTGTCCTTGGTGCCCGCGATGTCGGCACCCGAAGCCGATCTCCACCTTGGGTTCCTGCGCCGCCATCTTCGGTAAGGGAATCAGGAAGTGAAACCTTGCGGCTTCTCTTCCCGATTCCCTACTGTGCATGCGCGAGTCACACTGCGCAATCCCACTGGTCCCTGCTGTCTTCTGGGACCTGTGTGTCTCCCAGAAGAAAGCGGGGGCGGAGTAGGTCACTGCAGTCACTGCAGTGATCTATGCCCAGAAGAGGGAGCAAATACCTGGATTACACTCTGAAAGGTGCCAAATGTGACACCGGAGGGGGGAGGATTCCAAAAAGCGGAAGTTCCATTATTACTCCGCTAAGTAATAAGTGATATAGAAAATTTCTTCATTTTAAACATTTATTTTAAACACAACAAGCCTCCAATCAGTGCACTTGTATGTATAATTTAGATTAAAAACACATTATATATATATATATATATATAATATATATATATATATATATATATATATATATATATATATATATATATATATATATATATATATATATATATATATATATACAAAAACAGGTAATCAAAACTTTTGGACGAAAAAAAAATGGACTAACTTTAACGAATTAAAAAAAAAAAAAAAACGAAACAGTAAACTGTATTTTTTCCCAAAAAATTGCGTTTGAAAGACCGCTGCGCAAATACCGTGTGACATAAAATATTGCAACAATGGCCATTTTATTTCCTAGGGTCTCTGCTAAAAAAAAATATATAATGTATTATAATAATGTTTTTCCACGGGAAACTTCTCAGGCAACTTGCATTGACTTCTATTACAGAAGCTATTTGCAAGTCGTGCTGAAGTTTAATCGGCTTTTTTTTTTCAGCACAATCGGCCAATGCCGATTAATTAAAAAACGCCAAATATCGGCCGATATATCGGTCGACCTCTAGTACTATGGTATGTAGATTATTCCACGGGAATAGTGTGGCATCTATAGAGGGGAAGGGCTTATAATTTAAGACTTGACAGTAGCAGGGTGGGCAAATGTCTATTACCCACCATGCACTTCTCAACCTGGACCCACAGTTTGTTAGAATTGGGGTCTAACCATGCCCTGGTCCAGGCGGGCTGCAAAGTAGTAGTTTTTAAGGTTAGGGAAATTTACTCCACCATTTAGTTTATACTTCAATAGTAAAGGAAATTAAATCCTGGTCATTTTCTTTCCCCATATGAATTGTCTAAATAATTTATCTGCCTCTCTAAAGAATTGGTTCGGTATAATTATTGGTATGGTCCTAAAATAGTATATGATTTTAGGTAAAAGTGTCATTTTAAAAGCTGCGATCCTCCCAACCTAGGACATTTCATATTTCGATATATGCTGCAGGTCTTGTTTAATTATCTCTAACAACCTTGGGAAATTTGCTTCATATGTGGAAGCTGTTGGGGATGATTGAGTGACTCCTAAGTATGTTAAAGCGGAGGTCCCGCAATTTTTTTTTATTATTAAAAGCCAGCAGCTACAAATACTGAAGCTGCTGACTTTTAATAAATGGACACTTACCTGCCCAGGGTGCCCGCAATGTCAGCAGCCAAAGCCAAACAATC
Source organism: Rana muscosa (assembly GCA_029206835.1). Taxonomy (NCBI): domain Eukaryota; kingdom Metazoa; phylum Chordata; class Amphibia; order Anura; family Ranidae; genus Rana; species Rana muscosa. Next base: position 10,865,179 of record CM055119.1, on the reverse strand, counting down.
GCTCGTCTTTCGGCTGCCCCCGCCGCCATCCTCGGTGAGGGAATCAGGAAGTAAAGCATTGCGGCTTCACTGCCCGTTTCCCTACTGCGCATGCACGAGTAGCGCGACGCGTTCCCACTGGTTCCCGGCTTTCTCCTTGGACCAGTGTGTTTCCCAGAAGGCAGCGGGGGGGGGGGGGGTGTCGTGGAGAGAGGACGTGGGAGTCTCTCCCTGGAAGTGGGTGCAAATACCTGTATTCTACAGGTATCTGCACCCCCCTCCCCCCTGAAAGGTGCCAAATGTGACACCGGAGGGGGGAGGGTTCCGAAAAGCGGAAGTTCCATTTTTGGGTGGAACTCCTCTTTAAGTTATGAGATACCCATTGAAATGGGAAAGCTTCCTTAACCACTTCAGCCCTGGACCATTTGTCAGCTTAAAGACCAGAGGTCTTTTTACAATTTGGCACTGCGCTGTTATAACTGGTAATTGCGCGGTCATGCAATGTTGTACCCAAACGAAATTTGCGTCCTTTTTTTCCCCATAAATAGAGCTTTCTTTTGTTGGTATTTGATTGCCTCTGCAATATTTATTTTTTACGATATAAACGGAAAAAGACCGAAAATTTTGAACAAAAAATACATTTTCTTTTTTTCGTTATAAGAAAAATCAAATAAACTAAATTTTAGTCATACAATTAGGCCAAAATGTATTCAGCCACATGTCAATAAGCGTATATTTATTGGTTTGCGCAAAAGTTGTAGCGTCTACAAACTAGGGTACAATTTCTGGAATTTACACAGCTTTTAATTTATGACTGCCTATCTCATTTCTTAAGGTGCTAAAATGGCAACCCAAAATACATTTTGCTGCTTCTCCTGAGTAAAGGAATACCACATGTGTGGGACTTTTTGGGAGCCCCGAAATCCAAGCACACCCTTCAGGATTTCTAAGGGCGCAAATTTTTGATTTCACTCCTCACTACCTATCACAGTATTGAAGGCCATAAGATGCCAAAATAGCACAACCCCCCCCCCAAATGACCCCATTTTGGAAAGTAGACACCCCAAGCTATTTGCTGAGAGGCATGTTGAGTCCATGGAATATTTTATATTTTTCTACAAGTTGCGGGAAATGACACTTGCACAAAGTTGTCACTAAATGATATATTGCTCACACATGCCATGGGCATATGTGAAATTACACCCCAAAATACATTCTGCTGCTTCTGAGTATGGAGATACCACATGTGTGGGACTTTTTGGGAGCCTAGCTGCGTACGGGACCCCGAAAACCAAGCACCGCCTTCAAGATTTCTAAGGGCATAGATTTTTGATTTCACTCCTCACTACCTATCACAGTTTTGAAGGCCATAAAATGCCAAGATGGCACAAACCCCCCCAATTGACCCCATTTTGGAAAGTAGACACCCTAAGCTATTTGCTGAGAGGCATTTTGAGTCCATGGAATATTTTATATTTTGCCACAAGTTGCGGGAAAATTACAAACTTTTTTTCTTTTCAAAAAGTTGGCACTAAATTATATATTGCTCACACATGCCATGGTTATATGTGGAATTGCAAACCAAAATACATTTAGCTGCTTCTCTTGAGTACGGGGATCACACATGTGTGGAACTTTTTGGGAGCCTAGCCGCTTACGGGGCCCTGAAAACCAAGCACCGCCTTTAGGATTTCTAAGGGTGAAATTTTTTGATTTCACTCCTCACTACCTATCGGTTTCGAAGGCCATAAAATGCCAAGATGGCACAAAACCCTCCCAAATAGACATGTGCAATTTGTTTAGTTTCTAATTCGTTTTTCACGAATTTAGAGAAATTCGTTAATTCCGAAATTTCCGATTTTTTCAATTTACGAATTTCCGATTTTTCGGATTTCCAAATTTTTCAATTTGCGGCTTTTCGGATTTCCGAAACTTCGAATTTCGAAAATTCGAAATTTTGAAAAATGCAAACATCGAAAATTCGAAAATGGGAAATTTTGAATTTCCGAATTTTTTGAATTTTTAGAATTTCCGATAATCGGAAATTCGTTTTTTTAGTTTTTTTGCTTTTTTCGGAAATTCGGAATTCCGAATTTCTTAAATTTCCGAAGAAATGAAAAAAAACTTTTTTTCGAATTTCACAAATTTGCGAAAAAAGCAAAAAACAAATTTTTCGAATTTCCAAATTTCCGAAAAAAAGCAAAAAAACTAATTTTTCAGCAGTGCACATGTCTACTCCCAAATGGACCTTATTTTGGAAAGTAGACACCCCAAGCTATTTGCTGAGAGGCATGGTGAGTATTTTACAGCTCTCGTTTGTTTTTGAAAATGAAGAAAGAAAATATTTTTTTCTTTTTTAAATTTTCAAAACTTCGTGACAAAAAGCGAGATCTGCAAAATACTCGCCATACCTCTCAGCAAATAGCTTGGGGTGTCTACTTTTCAAAATGTGGTCATTTGGGGGGGTTTGTGCCATCTGGGCATTCCATGGCCTCCGAAACTGTGATATGCAGTGAGGAGTGAAATCACCCTTAGCCTGAAGGTGGTGCTTGGTTTTTGGGGTCCCGTACGCGACTAGTCTCCAAAAAAGTCTCACACATGTGGTATCCCCGTACTCAGGAGAAGCAACAGAATGTATTTTGGGGTGTAATTCCACATATGCCAATGGCATGTTTGAGCAATATATCATTTAGTGACAACTTTGTGCAGAAAAAAAACTTCTGTCAAAATATTAAATATTCCATGGACTCGAAATGCCTCTCAGCAAATAGCTTGGGGTGTCTACTTTCCAAAATGAGGTCATTTGGGGGGGTTTTGAACTGTCCTGGCATTTTATGCACAACATTTAGAAGCTTACATCACCCACTGTTCTAACCACTTGAAGACACAGCCCTTTCTGACACTTTTTTTGTTTACATGAAAAAATATTTTCTTTTTGCAAGAAAATTACATTGAACCCCCAAACATTATATATTACTCTTTCGTCCATGGACCGACACAGCTTCTCTATTGACAAAGTGGGTATTATCCGTTAATTAGGAGTGACTAGGCAGAAAAACTTGTAAAAAGTGTTGCATCACACCTTCTACAGTACCGCCCAGGGGGCGGACCCTCTGGGTATACCCTCTCAGTCTGCACATCGCAGATCAGTTTTTTTCTGTCTAGCAAGGAGTAGGACATGGCTCCCTTCGGGCTCATTGGTCCGGGGAAAAAAGATATATATATTTTTTATTTTTTTGCTACATTTGTTGTTTCCTGCGATCTTCGATCAACTGCCGACTGGGTGACAGGCTGGATCCTCGATCCTTGTAGTCTCCCCAGTTTCGGCCATCGAGCGTGTGCCGACCCTAGCTACGCGCTGGGTTTTCCACGACATGCCCGTCGCTCCACGGGTGGCCGGTGAGCCTACGCTCCAGGGCCTGCATCGGACCGCTCAGCTTCGGCTGACCTTACGGCCGAGTCGCAGCAGCCTGGCCGGTGAGCTTACGCTCCAAGGCTTGCATCGGACCGCTCAGCTTCGGCTGACCTTACGGCCGAGTCGCAGCAGCCTGTCCGGTGAGCGTCATGCTCCAGGGCATACATATGATCGTCCCTTCTGGGTCCAATCACAGCATGCCTGGCCAACAGTCACCTTCCGTGCGCGGACGATGATCTGTTTGGAATGTCTTCCAGCAGAATACATGCAGGATAGGTAAGTAAAACTCCCCTGCCTCGGCTGGGTGATTTAGCTGGACATTCCTGGAGAGATCAAGTAAGTGGTTGTGGCCCCTTTCTTCCCTCTCTCCCTGCCTTTCCCTCCTCCCTGGGCTTCTAGCTAAAGGTTGCTGGGTGCTGGGGGTCACCTAGGGGGTCCCACTGGAGCGGGGCTGGCTGTAACTAACATTTAAAAGAAATGTCATTTTTGCTTACCTGTGTTTCTGTGTCTCCATGCTGTCGGCGGCCATTTTGAGGTGGTCCATGCCAAGTTTGGCCTCTTGTAACTGCCTGGCGGCCATCTTCCTGTAGTTCGGCCACACCCACTGGCCCCTATCAGGTGATCGGCGGCCATGTTTGTCCACCCTGTATGCAGATATTGCCGTTCGGCGGCCATCTTTTTTGTGGGCTATGGCTGCCTGACCTCTATCTTCTGTCGGCGGCCATTTTCTTAGAGCCCACATTATCTTCCATACAGACGGTTTTGGCAACCATTTTGCGAGAGCCTCCGGCCTCTAGGGTGCATTACACTGGCGCGAAAATTCACACAGGAAGTGCTGATAAAAGAAGCAGACTGACACAGCAGCAAGGGGACAGCATCATAGGCGCAGCATAGCAGTACCTATCCAGGGTGGTGAGTCCTCTGGGTAACCCAGCATCTCTGCAGCGCAGGAGGGTGGCCTATTGATATCTTGCCTGGAGCCCTGTGAGTGTCAGCGTGTGGTCAGCATGGCATCTGAGCCAGATGTCTTCTCCCCTGAAACACCAGATTTAGCAGCTGGTGTCCCTGAGGTGTCTATGGACGCTATGTCGGCAATCCTAGAGGCGTTTGCTGCCAGGGTGGAAGCAGCACACGGGAATACAGGGGGTAATAAACGCCCCCGTCCCCTGCAATCTTCTGGGGATATTTCTGATGCAGAACCAGGTCCAGCTACGGCTCATGGCCCAGATTCTGATGCATCAGAGACTGCAGACCGTGACCGATCGGACAGTGAGGAGGACTCCAAGTCCAGGTCAGTACGCGAGACGGCTTTGGTATCTGACCTTATTACTGCAGTGCGGGATACGCTAAAGTTGGAAAGGACTGAAGAAGTAGCAGATACTCCAGTCCCCTTTGGGTTTCGTAAACCTGCCCGCACTGCTAAGGTGTTCCCTTGTGTGTCTTATTTTGACAAACTCTTATACAAGGAATGGGAGAACCCACTGAGGGTCTTTACAGCCCCAAAGAGGTTTGCAGTACGGTACCCCTTTGAGGAGAGTTTTCTGAAGATATGGACCTCTCCCCCTATAGTGGACCCTTCGGTGTCCAGACTTAATAGAGCCACCACTATTCCAGTAGAAGGGGCTCCTGTTTTCAAGGACCCTGTGGATAAGAAGGCTGAAGCACTCGCTCGCTACCTATACTCAGTGGTAGGCTCAGCAGTACGCCCGGCATTGGCGGGGGCCCTAGTGTCTCAGACACTTACTGAATGGGCAAAATTGCTACTCCAGGGGTTAAAGGAGCGAGATGCTCCTCCTAATGAGATAACTTTGGCCGACCAGTTGGTCCAGGGCCTTAAGTTTGTCTGCGAGTCAGACATGGATACTATTCCCCTGCTGTCAAGAGCTTCGGTTTATGCAGTAGCAATACGCCGCCTGATCTGGCTAAAGGGCTGGTCTGCGGACCAGACTTCCAAGAAAGCCCTATTGGATCTGCCTTTTAAGGGCGACAGACTTTTTGGGGCTTCTCTGGATGACATCATCAAGGATGCTACAGGAGGTAAAAGCACTTTGCTTCCCCAAACTAGCAAGGGTAGGGGACCACGCCAAGGGCAAGGGCCCTCCTTTACTGCACGTAAGCGGTTTTTTCGCCCTCTTAAGGCGACAGGGAAAAGACCCCAGGCCGATAAAGCGCCTGCCCAAGGACAAAAGCGTCCTTGGTCCCGCAGACCCAACAAGCCTGTGGACAAATCTGCGTCCACATGAAGGTCCGCCCCCACCCAGCTCTCGGGTGGGGGGACGTCTTCGCAAATTCGCGACTCAGTGGACTGCTCTAGTCTCCGACAGGTGGGTTTGCGAAGTAATCTCCTCAGGCTACAAGATAGAATTTCTCTCTTGTCCACCAGACAGATTCATCACCTCCAATCTCCAGCTACTACCGACCCGTCGGGAGGCCCTGTATGGGGCGGTCCAGGGTCTACTGGAACGCGGGGTAGTTATTCCAGTTCCAGAACAGGAACGGGGTCAGGGTTTTTACTCAAATCTGTTCATTGTGCCAAAGAAGGAGGGGGTTCGTCCAATCTTGGATCTCAGAGCCCTCAATTGCTTTGTGAAGGTACAAAGATTTCGGATGGAGTCGGTTCGATCCGTAGTCACGGCTCTCCATCCGGGGGACTTTCTGGCCTCCTTGGACATCAAGGACGCATACCTGCATGTCCCCATATACTCCAGACACCAGAGGTTTCTGCGATTTGCTATCGGGAAGAACCACTACCAGTTTGTGGCCCTCCCGTTTGGCCTTGCCTCAGCACCCAGGACGTTCACCAAGGTGCTCGCTCCGATTCTGGCACTTCTAAGACAGCGGGGTATCGCTATCACAGGTTACTTGGACGACCTTCTGCTGAAGGGCCCTTCAAGCTCAGAATTAGAGGTAAGCGTGTCCATTACCTGTCAGACTCTTCGAGACTGTGGTTGGATACTAAACACGCAAAAGTCAGTATTGGTGCCCACTCAACGCCTAGTGTACCTGGGGTTGATTCTGGATTCCTCAGAGGCAAAGGTATTCCTCCCTGTGGAGAAGTTGCAGACCCTCCGGGCTGCAGTACGGCAGCTGACTTCCAGGAATTGGTCGTCACTCCGTTTTTGCATGCGAGTGTTGGGCCTCATGGTAGCCTCCTTCGAGGCGGTCCCATATGCTCAATACCACACTCGAGTGTTACAGAGGGAAGTTCTGTCCAGATGGAACAGATGCCCTTCATCTCTGGATTATCAAATCCGAGTGAGCCACCTAGTCAGGAGATCCCTGGTATGGTGGCTGACAGCACCGGCTCTAATGGCCGGGAAGTCATTTCTTCCGGTTTACTGGATAGTGATCACGACGGACGCCAGCCTTACAGGTTGGGGGGGAGTCTGGGGTGTCCAGTCGGCGCAAGGTCGCTGGACCCCAGAGGAAGCCCTCCTGCCGATCAATGTCCTGGAGATCCGGGCGATCAAGCTGTGCCTCTTCAAATGGTCTCAGAGACTGCAAGGGCGTCCAGTCAGGATCCAGTCAGACAACGCCACAGCAGTGGCATATGTCAATCATCAAGGAGGAACAAGAAGCTCAGCTGCAGCATCGGAGATCGCTCGCATCCTGAAGTGGGCAGAGAGGAGCGTACCGGCACTGTCGGCCGTGTACATTCCGGGTGTGGAAAACTGGCAGGCGGACTACCTGAGCCGCCAGATGCTGGACCAGGGAGAATGGTCCTTACACCCGGAGGTGTTCCAACTCCTCTGCCAAAGATGGGGCACACCAGACGTAGATCTTCTGGCTTCCCGACTCAATCGGAAGGTATTGAGGTTTGTGGCCCGGTCAAGAGACCCATGGGCAGACGCAACGGACGCGTTGGTAGCATCGTGGGGCCAGTATCGGCTAATCTATGCCTTCCCTCCCTTAAGGCTTCTTCCTCTTCTGCTCCGCAGAGTGGAGGCAGAGGGAATTCCAATGATCCTAATCGCTCCAGATTGGCCTCAGCGTCCTTGGTACGCCGATCTAGTACGTCTGGTAGCAGACGTCCCCTGGCGCCTACCACTACGGAAGGACCTGCTGTCGCAAGGTCCCATATTCCATCCTGCTTTACAGTCATTGGCTTTAACGGCATGGCTGTTGAGAACCAGGTACTGAGAGACCGGGGCCTGTCAGACTCAGTAATTTCTACTATGAGAAGTGCTCGGAAACCGTCCTCTAGGAAGGTCTATCACCGCACTTGGAGGGCCTACATCTCCATGTGTGAGGAAATGAAATGGCATCCGCGTACCTATTTGGTTTCCAGAATCCTGCTGTTTTTACAGCATGGGGTAGACCAAAGGCTTGCCCTAAGTACGATTAAGGGACAGATATCTGCCCTGGCTGTCTTTTTTCAGCGACCCCTGGCGACTCACTCTCTCGTGAGTACATTTGTGCAGGGGGTTCGACATGTGGCCCCTCCGGTCCGCCCCCCGTTACCTCCGTGGGACTTGAACCTGGTCCTCTCGGTGCTTCAGAAGGCACCGTTTGAGAATATTAGAGATATTCCCCTGTTGACACTTTCTCAGAAGGTGGTCTTTTTGGTGGCTGTTACGTCAGTTAGACGAGTCTCTGAGCTGGCAGCCTTGTCCTGCAAGGCTCCCTATTTGATTTTCCACAAGGATAAGGTGGTGCTGCGGCCGCAGCCTTCCTTTCTTCCGAAGGTCGTTTCGGCTTTTCATCTCAACGAAGACATTGTACTTCCATCCTTGTGTCCTCAGCCGTCGAATCCTAAGGAGTCGGCGTTGCATTCCTTGGACGTTGTCCGAGCTTTGAGAGTATACATATCTGCTACTTCCCTGTTCCGGAAGTCAGACTCACTGTTTGTTTTGGTGGCTGGTCCCAAGAAGGGCCAAGCAGTCTCATCGGCCACCATCTCTAGGTGGATCCGACAGATAGTAATCCAGGCTTACGCCTTAAAGGGTCAGGCGCCCCCCTTTCCTGTCACGGCGCATTCGACCAGGGCAATAGGTGCCTCTTGGGCTTTCCGACATCAAGCGTCTGTTTCCCAACTATGTAAAGCGGCGACTTGGTCGTCCGCTCACACTTTCACAAAATTCTACAAAGTTGATGTAGGTGCATCTTCGGATGCCTCTTTCGGCCGCAAGGTTTTGCAGGCGGCTGTTTAGAGTTGCAACTCCTCCGTTGGAGGAGTGCTGTTTTGTGTTTTGGGGTGAAGTTTGTTTTTATGCTGTTACCACCCCTCATTTTTTCTCTGACACTTCTTTGGGACGTCCCACTTTGTCAATAGAGAAGCTGTGTCGGTCCATGGACGAAAGAGTAAATAGGATTTTTTACTCACCGTAAAATCCTTTTCTCTGAGTCCATGGACCGACACAGCACCCACCCCTCCTTTTAAGTTTGTACTGCTTTTTGACGAACTGATCTGCGATGTGCAGACTGAGAGGGTATACCCAGAGGGTCCGCCCCCTGGGCGGTACTGTAGAAGGTGTGATGCAACACTTTTTACAAGTTTTTCTGCCTAGTCACTCCTAATTAACGGATAATACCCACTTTGTCAATAGAGAAGCTGTGTCGGTCCATGGACTCAGAGAAAAGGATTTTACGGTGAGTAAAAAATCCTATTTTTTTTAAAGCAAAGGCCCTACAGATTAAAATGGTGGGTGTTGGGGGCGTGGCTTGACGGCTCATGCGGATGGCTGCCTAGTTCTACAGCTCAGCAGTATACCCAGCATCAGCGACATACAAGCGGCTCCAGAGAAGGATTAAACACCCCACAAGCAGCCTAAACATTCAGGCACAACAAGCAGATATGCTGAAGCGGAGGAAAGCATCCACATTCCCAAGAAAACTGACCGACTACTACCCCTCAGCAGGCCTGGCGAGCGGCCAAGATGGCGCCGGCAATGGCTGGGAAACAACAGCGCGGCTCTCCTCCTCACTTCACTGTCAGAACCCCACGCTGTCTCCGGGACTCCACCGATACTCTGACACACAGGGCGAGTGCTCTCCCCCTAACTCTCCCACGACATCCAGCCCTGCTAAGTCCAAGCTCAGAACAGAAGAGCCTCAGCAGACCCTGCCTGTCACAGCTCCCTGCCTGTTTTCTCTCTGTTTTCATCAGTGTTAGATGCCTTCCCTGCCTCTGACCAGCCATTGTCTGAGAATACAATGAAGAGCATGTTGCTTTCACTGAGGCAAACACTGTATACTGATCTATCCACTGCTGTCTCCTCACTATCCATATCAGTGAATCAACATGATCAAGCTATTACACAGATGGAAGCTAAAATGGGAGGCATACTCTCTGCCCATAATGAGCTTGTAGATGGATTTGCGGATCATGATGATGAACTCCAATTAATCTGAAGCTCGCAGACCTGGAGGACCATTCCAGAAGGAACAATATCAAATTCCGCAATATCCCGTAGTCGATCCAACCATCAGATCTGACACAATTTCTGCAATCCATGATGCAAGCCCTAATACCTGACTTGACAACTGAATTGACAGGGCGCACAGACTCCCCAAGCCACCTCACCTCCCTCTTTCCACCCCCAGGGAAGTTTTGGCCCGAATCCATTTTTTCACGGTAAAAGAGTCATGTACGCAGCCAAAAGAGCAACGAGACTCCCTGACCCTTTCACCAACATCACACTGTATGCTGACTTATCCAAAGCAACAATGGAAAATCGCAGACCGCTATAACTAAAGCGCTACAGAATCATAAAATCCCCTATAAATGGGGCTTCCCCACTAAGCTGCTCATTACGCACCAAAACAAAACTCACACAGTGCGTACACTCCCTATGGGACTCACGCTCCTGAGAAACTGGCACATCATCTCAGAAGAAACACCGTGCCCTCCCGCCGACCCTCCAACCCTTATGGAGACCGGAGGAGACGCTCCAGATGCCTGACAATCAACCACATTATATATCCTTCTCTACACACGCCAAATGGCTGGGAAACTGCGGCATCTTTATCCAGTACCTGCCTGCTTGTTAAGAGATTCCTGTCCCACGTTGTGGACGCAAGTTCTCTTTCCCCCACTTTCTGTTTGCAGTAGTTTCTGCACATTGAGCCCAGGCCCCTTCTGTTACTGGGCTCTCCCTTTTTAAACGAAGACCCATCACCAGAACCCGGCACCAGCTAATCTCCACCCACCTTTCCACCATGCTACTCCCGGGGCTCTATTCCTTTGACTAAGAGACGTCCGTATCACTTAAAGCTGGATTCGAGAAATTGCCCCTCGCCTACCACTCATCACCTCCGCCTGTGGACCACCCACCCTGCCTTTTAATCTCACAGAATGGCTTTCAAAATAGTCTCCAACACCAGGGGCCTAAACTCCCAAAAGGGCCAAAAGATCTGCACTGCTCAGAGAAGCCAACACCAAAAAAGCTGATATCCTCTTAGTACAAGAGACCCATTTTGCCTCTACTAAAACGCCCAGATTTACCCTAAAAAAATTACGACCAGGTTTTTTCAGCTTCAGGCCAGAAGAAGAAAAATTGAGTCATCGCTACCATCCGGAACACACTACAATTTCAGCTACATCAATCCATCGAAGACCCCCACGGACGTTTCCTGATCCTCTTATGTGATATTAATCAAGTCACCTACACCCTGATCAATGTCTATGGACCAAACAAACAGCAACTACGATTCCATAAACTACTTTACAAGAAAATTACACAACTCCAAAAGGGGAGGCTTCTTATTGGCGGCGACTTTAACATCATAGGAGATTCCACATTGGATACCACATCCACGACTAGAAACCATAGAACTGTTCTGAACCCCTTTCTCCAAGTTAACAATCCATGCAGATGTCACCACAGCAATGAGCGGGACTTTTCATACTTCTCCTTCTCAACTTTCATACTCCCGTATTGACTTCTTCCTGATCAACAAATTCACCCTCCAGGACATGACGAAATCCGAAATTGGAACCATCACATGGTCAGACCATGCACCCGTCTCCCTTACTGTGGGAAACTGCAGACCTAGGGCAACCCGAGTATGGAGGCTTGACTCATCCCTCATCTCTGACCCAAGTACTGTTCAGAAGCTCAATATTGAGCACCACTCTCATTTTCAAACGAACAACCAACCGGACACTGATAGGTTTGTACTTTGGTCGGCATATAACGCCTACATGCGTGGCATCCTATTTAAAGGGGTTGTAAAGGTTTGTTTTTTATTTTCTAAATAGGTTCCTTTAAGCTAGTGCATTGTTGGTTCACTTACCTTTTCCTTTGATTTCCATTCTAAATGGGTTTTTTTTCTTTGTTTTCTTTGTCTGAATTTCTCACTTCCTGTTCCTCCTCAGTAAGCTGGTCACTAAACTGTTCTGGCTGACTAAACACCGCTCAGATGATGGTGTGAAGTTTACTGAGGAGAAACAGGAAGTGAGAAATTCAGACAAAGAAAAAAAACATTTAGAAGGGAAATCGAAGGAAAAGGTAAGTGAACCAACAATGCACTAGCTTAAAGGAACCTATTTAGAAAATAAAAAACAAACCTTTACAACCCCTTTAAGCTTCATAGTAACATTAAGAACCAGAGGTTTAAGCAAGTTGAAGAGGTCCTCTCCCTGATCACTCTGTTAGAAATCCAGAATAAAATGACTCCCTCTCAGAAACAAGCTAATGAGCTCTTAGGACAGCGACAAAAACTCCGCTCACTTCTACTCTTTAAATTTGAGAACAACCTTAAGCAAACTAAAGCCAAATACTATGCATTCGGTAATAAAGCTGGAGCATTACTAGCCCTACAAGTCAAAGCTCAACGCACTAAAAACAAAATAAATTCCCTTCACCATCCCACCACCAAACCTGCAGGGATATAGCGAATGCCTTTAGCGACTATTACTCTTCTCTTTATAACCTCTCAAACGATACAACTACTCCTCAACCAAATGATCAAAGCATTCAAAACTTCCTAACCAATATTGATCTCCCGAATATAACCCACTCACAACTAAAGAACCTTTCCCGACCATTCTTATAAGATGAAGTCCTAAAAGCCATCGACACACTTCCTCTTCACAAATCCCCTGGGGAAGATGACTACACCAATGAGTACTACAAAACATTCGCCAAACTCGTCACCCTCCCCACCTTACTGACCTCTTCACCTCTGCCGCCACCTCTGGTTCTCTACCGCTTGATATGCTACGTTCAACTATCACCACTATTCCCAAACCAGAGAATGACCCTACTTCCACAACCAATTACCGACCCATCTCGCTCCTCAACACAGATGTGAATATTTATGCTAAAGTTATTGCTTCTAGATTTTTGAAATGTCTTCCCTCTTTAGTACACCTGGACCTAGTTGGCTTTATGCCGGACAGGCAAGCTCCGGATGCTACTAGAAGAGTCATTAATCTGATCCACCGGGTCACCCAAACACGAACGCCTTCTTTGCTACTATCCTTGGATGCAGAGAAGGCGTTCGACAGGGTGCACTGGGGATTCCTGAGGGCAATACTCACCAAATTTGGAATCACAGGTGTAGTGATATAGTATATTGGTTTCCAGTAGATAATTGATGTTTAAGTATTAGTACGATGATATAAGTTATGTTTCCGCAGTATCACCCAAGTTCTCCAGAGAGTGCAGTTTATTTAACTTTCAAAACAGAACAAAGTCCAATACTTACACAGATGACAACGAATCCAATCAGAGTATATATATATTTCAAAGTCCCATGTCTCCTAGATCATATTCTAGACCTGTGCTTTCCTATCCATGCAGAGTGACAAGACTGGAGTAGTTCTGCCAGGTCAACCAAATGTTCCCATGAATGAATACCCCCTCAAGTCTAATTACCATCTAAACAATGTCCCCTTTGGACTGTTCAATTAAGTTAACAGGCCACCTCACACACCTAGGTAGGCTTGCATAAACCTTGGTTGGCCACTAATACCTTTGATCAACAAACACCCATATGTGTAATCTTATATGCCTGTATGGAACGAACACATATATATTGTGCCATACATATAACACAGTATATAATACATTCACCTATATAATATTATATATATTATTATATATAATATTACAACATATACCCCCACTTGGGTCGGTTCTAACTACTAGAGCTGACCCATAAATCAAGCAACAAACATCATTATGATTTGAGGTACTGGATGCTTTACAATGGCTCATATGAAATATGATGCTGAGACTGGTTACATCTCTCTTCACCAGCAACTAAAATATTCCCATGAAACAGTTATTAGATAATATAAGTTTAGACCATGACTGTAAAAGGATTCGGTAAACATCCGTGGCCTGTATAGCTGTTAGACCTTATTTCAAAGCTTGTTCTTTCTTGAGTAAATCAAATTACGATCTTGAATATTGTGCAAAAATTAGCTGATGTCACAGTCCATTCTGACTTCATCACATCTCTCACCATCTCACTGAAAGTAAAGCTTGGTATGCTTTGGGAGCTCCAATCCACATAAGTCCAGGATTCTCTCTTCTCCAGGCTCAAAGTTTTCATTTTTAAAGATGCTTTTACACAATCACCAGCAAATCCTGAAATTCTGCTTCCATCTTTATAGTAAGAAGGACCATCAATATACCAGCAGTCCCTTCCAAGGTCAAAAAGGTTTGGATACCGCAGTAAAACTCTATGCTGCAACCTATTTCCTTGCACATTCATGAGCTTCACCTTCAATCATCAATCCACCAATCAGGACACTGGGTTCTTTTAACATCGAACCCTCAATATTCTCTGACAACAAAGCTGTAGTCCATCTTGCAAGCATTTCACAATTAACATCTGCTTCTTTCCATTCCCTATTTGAGCAATGATGACCTTTTGTGTACCTGTCAGGTAATTTGCTGATTGACCGCCACAATTTGAATTTGCTGTAGGCCACCCCTCATTGCCTTTAATAGAGCAGTTACTTGTATCATTCAGTCCATAATTCCACCAGCATGGTATACCAACACACACACATATATATATATATTAGGGTTGTCCCGATACCGATACTAGTATCGGTATCGGGACCGATACCAAGCATTTGCGTGAGTACTTGTACTCGCGCAAATGCTCCCGATGCTTCACCCGATACTTTTTTTTTTTTTTTTGTGGCCGGAGAGGGCGGGAGGAGTCAGTGGCTGGGGAGGGCAGGAGAGAGGGCGGGGAGTGCGGGCGGAGTCTGGCCGGAGAGGGCGGGAGGAGTCAGTGGCTGGGGAGGGCGGGAGAGGAAAGTGCGGGCGGAGTCTGGCTGAAGAGGGCGGGCACAGTCGGTGGACGGAGTCCGCGGGCGGAGAGCGAGTCCCTCACCTGCAGTTGAACCTGGTAAGCTGGCAGGGGTTCAGGGCGCAGCCGCATCAGGATCGGTGACCAGTGCTGTCACATTCGGTCGCCGTCAGCGGCTGAACGTCCCCACGCCCATCTTGGTACACTCTGCACTCGGCTGCAGTAAGCAGCAGCAGACATCTTGTTACACCCAGCCCGAGCTATATGGGCTGGGTGTAACAAGATGTCTGCTGTTGCTTACTGCAGCCGAGTGCAGGGTGTACCAAGATGGGCGTTGCAGCAGTTTTTTTTTTTCTTAAATCCTGTGTCATTTCCCCTCACCCCCCGCAGCATTTCAGTGCCAGCCACCTATCAGGTAGCACTTGTGGGTACTATCAGTGGAATCAGTGCCATCTACCAGTGCCACTGATTACACTGATAGGTGGCACTTATGGGCACTGATTGCACTGATAGGTGGCACTTGTGGGCACTGATAGATGGCACTGATTGCACTGTGCAATCAGTGCATCTATCAGTGCCCACAAGTGCCACCTATCAGTGCCATCTATCACTGCCCACAAGTGCCACCTATCAGTGCCCATCAGTGCCATCAGTGCCATAAGTGCCACCTATCAGTGCCCATAAGTGCCACCTTTCTGTGCAATCAGTGCCACCTATCAGTGCCCACAAGTGCCACCTATCAGTGCCCACAAGTGCCACCTATCAGTGCCCACAAGTGCCACCTTTCTGTGCAATCAGTGCCACCTATCACTGCCCACAAGTGCCACCTATCACTGCCCACAAGTGCCACCTTTCTGTGCAATCAGTGCCACCTATCACTGCCCACAAGTGCCACCTATCAGTGCCCATAAGTGCCACCTATCAGTGCCCATAAGTGCCCACAAGTGCCACCTTTCTGTGCAATCAGTGCCACCTATCAGTGCCCATAAATGCCACCTATCAGTGCCCCCAAGTGCCACCTATCACTGCCCATAAGTGCCATCGATCCGTGCCCATAAGTGCCACCTATCAGTCCCCATCTTTCAAACTGTCACATGACATTGAAAAAAAGTATCGGTATCGGCGAGTACTTGAAAAAAAGTATCGGTACTTGTACTCGGTCTCAAAAAAGTGGTATCGGGACAACCCTAATATATATATATATATATATATATATATATATATATATATATATATATATACACACATATACATACCCCCACGCGATGGTTCAAATAGAATCAGTTTGACATCAGTTTGACATCAGTGTCTATCAGATCTTCTATCCCGACAAAGCGGCAGTGGAAATTCTTGTCAGTATCTTTTCATGAAAGGTAGAAAGGTCTTTGTCATCCATATATGTCGTAGCCTTCAGTATATTATAAACAACTGATTCAACAAAATTCAAATCATGACTAGAGTGATGAATTTCACTCACCCCTCTTATAAATTTAGGAAAACCACCCAACATACTATAATTTATGCTGTGCCAAGCCATAGTGTAGCCTCACCTCAGATGTTAAATCTATTGATATCAATATGCGCTATGTCATATGTACAGATGTTATAAAATTATTTTAGGTTTAAATGCTTCGCTCTGGTTTTAAGATAAAAAGTTCACGCAATAAAACATAAAAAAAAAAATGAAAACATAAAATATATCAGGGAAAGGGAGAAAATGAAAAAAATAGGGCGTTGGGGAAGTCCATTGAAAATAAAAATAAAAAATAAAAAATGGGGAAAAAAAAAAGGAATTTGAATGTTCAAGAAAAAAGTCCATTGCTTGATTAATTTTGAGAGAGTGTCCATCCTTGTATATTGTCTATTCAGCATTTCTCCCCCACTAGCCAACTTCTGTTCACATTCAAACGAGTTCCTCCGGGGATCTGAAAGACAAAAATTCTCAGACAAAAACTCATTAGCAAAGTCCTTATTTCTTTTAAGAACAAAGTACTATTTACAGTTTACAGTCTAAAGCTAATTCACCCCCCACTGCTAGAGAAGCGTCATTTGTATTCAAAAACGGCTCTGGAGAATGTACATTTGCATTTATGATACCCTGTACAACTGTTCCAATAATGTGTCACGTTCTTTTCTTATCTTGTCATACTCAATTTTCAGGTGGTCATACTTCTGTTTTAATTGAGAAAATGGTATCCAGGTCCTTTTCTTATTATTATTTTGCCTAAACAATGTGGCTACATAAATTTTGACAGCCTGCTCATTTGACTTTCTCCATAAATGATCTGCCCTCAACAATACGTCTTTTAAATCATGGGGATTTGGGGTAACTAATGAAATATTTTGTTTGTTTCTAGATGCTTTGCATGAAAATATCATACGCATATGTATCAAGCCTCCACGCTCAAATGCAAGATTATTACTGACCAATAATTCCATAATAGTAGATATCCTGTGTGACAATTGATAGGGAGATTCACTTTGCATTTGTTTGATCTTCCCATGAATAGTAACATCAGAACGTACCCCATACAAAGCACATAATAATTCCAGTAATATGTTTCTTGTCCTCCAGAGGCTGGATACAGATCTGTTTAATTCTCATCCAAAGACCATTTCCTATAGAATGTTGCAAAACTCTTTCTAAGTCAGATGGGTTGAGATTGTACATATCTCAGAAATTCTGCAAGTCACAAAACCATTTCAAAAATCTGTTTAAATCATGGCAGGGAACAATTCCCATTTCTTTAAGAATTGCATCCAGTTCTTTTGGTTTCAATTGCTTCATTACAAGCTGAACTTCACCTGTATTATTATTATTGGAAACTGTGGTGGTCACAGTGGGTGCGGCTGGCAATGAATTATCAGATTTAATATGAGGTTCTGTTTCATTTGATAGAAAGTTTGAGTTTGTATTTTGCTGCAGATTGCTTAATCCAAAATTTGATGCATATCTGCATTCCTGAGATCTCTTCTCTAATTCCATAATTCTTAATTTTGATCTCTCATTTTCCTCTGATAATTCATCACAACGTTTAGATTTCTCAAGCAAAGCTCCACCAATGGTAAATTGTATGCAATTTTAAATTAACTGTCTCAGTTTCTGATTGGTTTTGTAACCTCTGACAAACATTGTTGCTATTTGCAACTGCATTCTGTAACTGGGCAATTTCCTCAATCTTATCCTTCAAAGAACTTTCCATAGTTAAACAGCAAGATAACAAGCCCTGCAAAATACAACCTTTTCTTTTACTTTCTGAAATTTTGCTATCAAAAACATTTTTCTCTAAAAATTCCTTCATCATAGTCCATGTCTGCTTAAATTTTTCTGGAATTTCATAAGGACCACCATGACGCTTAATACATTTTAATACCCATCTGTTAACTTTATCAGAACTGACACTAGCTTCATACGGAGTAAACATTTTGGCTATATTACTAATAAAAAAAGGAAATATTTTACTCACCGCATTAGTTACTCCTTCAGCTTCTAGTTCAGGTCTTCTGTTACACGACACATTCCTTTTTTTGTTGTTTCCAGTCTCCAGAGAATAATTCTGGGGTTCCGAATTTGTTTAATCTTGTATATCAGACTCTCTTATGTAACAACCAGACATTGGAGTCACAGCACAGCTCTTGGGTCTCCATCAGACTTCTGTCCACCTCACAGGATTGTTGTCATCACCGACTTCTGTTACTAAGTCTTGAAAATGCGCTTCTGGTCGCTTGAATGGCACCAATGTAGTGATATAGTATAGTGGTTTCCAGTAGATAATTGATGTTTAAGTATTAGTATGATATAAGTTATGTTTCCGCAGTATCACCCAAGTTCTCCAGAGAGTGCAGTTTATTTAACTTTCAGAACAAAGTCCAATACTTGCACAGATGACAACGAATCCAATCAGAGTGTATATATATATTTCAAAGTCCCATGTCTCCTAGATCATATTCTAGACCTGTGCTTTCCTATCCATGCAGAGTGACAAGACTGGAGTAGACTGAATGCCAGCTTGAATGTCTCAAATACTGGTCTGACACTGGGTGGGGGGGGGGGGGTGTTCTGCCAGGTCAACCAAATGTTCCTATGAATGAATACCCCCTCAAGTCTAATTACCATCTAAACAATGTCCCCTTTGAACTGTTCAATTAAGTTAAGAGGCCACCTCACACACCTAGGTAGGCTTGCATAAACCTTGTTTGACCACTAACCCCTTTGATCAGCAAACACCCTTTGATATGTGTAATCTTGAATGCCTGTATGGAACGAACACATATATATTGTGCCATACATATAACACAATATATAATACATTCACCTATATAATATTAAATATATATTATTATATATAATATTACATATATATTATTATATATAATATTACAACAACAGGATGGTTCCAAACGGCCCTACTCTCACTTTACTCAAACCCCCCAGCTAGAGTGTTAACTGACGGAACCCTGTCTAAACCATTTGGGATATCCAATGGCACCCGCCAAGGCTGCCCCCTCTCCCCTCTCATCTTTGCTCTAATAATGGAACCTCTTGCGGCAAAGATTAGAGGGGACAAGCGCATCTCAGGCATCAAACACAATGACACAGCGCATAAAATAAGCCTCTTGCCGATGATGTCACACTTGTAGTCACAAAGCCAGCCCACTCCATGCCTGCAATTCAGGACATCATTACTCAATTTAGTCTTGCCTCCTTCTACAAAATTAATTGCTCTAAGTCCCTAATCCTCCCACTTAATCTAACACGTGGCCAACAGTCCCTCCTGGAGAGTACTCTTCCTTATTCTTGGACGAGACAGTCTATTCCTTACTTAGGGATAAAATTAGCCCCCTCGCTGTCTCAACTCTATGACCTCAACTATCGCACCTTCCAAAAACTGCTTCCCCAACTATTAAATCAACTGCGCACTACAGGCCTTTCTAAACTAGGACGAATTGCCTCCTTTAAAATGCTAATCCTCCCAAAGCTACTCTACCTATTTTGCACAGTAATCTTACCTGTACCCCACTCCTTTTTCACCTCCGTACAAAAACAACTTTCCAGATATATATGGGAAACTAAACCACCCAGATGCGCGCAATACATCTTAGCCAGACATCACAAAAAGGGAGGGGCAAGTCTTCCCCACATTCAAAGCAACTATTATGCTTCCATACTAGACCAGCTATATTACTGGTGGCACCCAAAACCTAATAAGACCTGGTCAATCCTAGAATCATCGTCCTTCAAACCAAATACTCTGCGAGATGTGCTCCTTGCCACGTCGGTGGGCCTTCCCTCTAAAACAATGACTAATCCCCCGTCAATCACGGCCTCGCTGACAGCCTGGAAGAAACTCACCCGGACAACCTCAGACCACCCGTCTCACAAAATACAAATCTCTCTCAGAACACTAATGATGCAACTACCAGATCTAAACTTAAAAAACTGGCAGACACAAAAGATAACTAATATCTCAGATCTCTACAATACGAAGACCCCATTCACACAGGGGCGACTCGTCGGGCGACTCAGCCGCCTGACAATTCGCGTCCCGTTCTGTACAATGGAACCGTTCTAATAGGAGCGACTCAAGTCGCTCCGACTTAGAAAAAGGTTCCTGTACGACTTCAGGGCGACTTTATTTGACTTCAATACAGAAGTCATTTTGCAAGTCACCTTTGAAGTCGTGTTAGGATCGCCCGGCACAGTCACGGGACAAGTCGTGCCGCCCCTGTGTGAATGGCCTCTAACACTCTGAAAACCTTTACAAATCTCCAAACTAAATATAACCTCCCCCACACGGAAGCCTTTACATACATGAGGATCTCCCACTATCTTCGGAAATCTAAAATCTCTACTGAACCCAAAATTCCTGAACCAATACACAACTTCTACGTACACACAACATACCCAAAACATGGTATCTCTACAATATACTCTATACTCAACGACAACCGGCCCTACTCCCAAATACCATCTCTTTCAAAATGGTCAGAAGAACTAAACATTGCTGTTACCCCCGTCATGTGGACACGTGCCTTTTAAGCACATTTTTACAGCCTCCCATTGCTCTAACCACTGGGAATCGTACCAAAAAACTATTCACAGATGGTTTCTTACACCCTACCGTCTCTGCAAATTCTTCCCTGGCCATCCTCCTACCTGTTGGCGATCTTGTGGAAGCACTGGTACCATAGCACATATCCTATGGTTTTGCAGAACCCTAAGCTCATTCTGGAAACAAATATTTGCTCTGATCTCCACCATATCACAGGTTACAACATCCCCTAATCCCTCGCTAGCATTATTGCACCTTGGAATAGAAAAATTCTCGCCCAGGTCACGGGTAGTGATGATCCATTTACTACTTGCGGCAAAAATGAACATTACTAAACTCTGGAAAACCATCCATTGCCAACTTAATAACAGATTTAAACCTTCAATATGAAATGGAGAGACTAGTTGCTAGGAAAAAATCTAAGTATGGAAAAGTTTCTGATTAAATGGCATGTCTGGCTCACACATCCAACATGTACTGTAACCGCCTGATGTACTATCCCTATTGCAATTATTTCTCATTATTTTATTTCCTCTTTATCCTCCTACCTATACCTATCCCCTTCTACGATGTAACTAAACGCCTACTTAGCTGGTGCTCCTCCACCCACAACCCCCCCCCCCCGTCTGGAGTTATTGAGTTGATATGTTACTATGCTAAACATGATCCACCACGGTTTAGTCCGACAGTGTGACTAGCTCTATATTACTTTACTCTACTTTGTAAATGTTGATTTCACTTGCTCCAGTCGGAACATCCGACATATTGTAACAAATGTATATCTTGTTCACTTTACTGAAAATAATAAAGAAATCTTGAAATAAAATGGTGGGTGTTGCATTTTTTTTTTCCCACACAGTATTTGCGCAGCTAGTTTTCAAACGCATTTTTTGGGGAAAAAACTATTTTTGTTTTTTTTATTTTAATACACTAAAACACACTATATTGCCCAAATGTTTGATGAAATAAAAAAGATGATCTTAGGCCGACGAATACATGGATACCAAACACGACATGCAGCGGCGAGAGATAAAATACAAATTTTTAAAAGCCTTTACAGGTTACCACTTTAGATTTACAGAGGAGGTCTACTGCTAAAATTACTGCCCTCTCGATCTGACCTTTGCAGTGATACCTCACATGCATGTTGCAATTGCTGTTTACATATGACGCAAGACCAACGCTTGCGTTCGCCTTTGCGCGAGAGCAGGGGGGGACAGGGGTGCTTTTTTTTTTTTTTAATCTGTTCCTTCCATTTTTTATTTTTTTTATTTTATTGTTATCTCAGGGAATGTAAATATCCCATATGCTAGCAATAGGTAGTGACAGGTACTCTTTTTTGAAAAAATTGGGGTCTATTAGACCCTAGATCTCTCCTCTGCCCTCAAAGCATCTGACCACACCAAGATCGGTATGATAAAATGCTTTCCCAATTTCCCAATGGCGCTGTTTATATCCGGCGAAATCGAAGTCATGAAATGCTTGTAGCTTCCGGTTTCTTAGGCCATAGATGATTGGAGCCGTTCTGGTCTTTTATCAGCTCTATGGTCAGCTGGCGGAACCACCGGCTGCATTCTCAGGTTCCCTGTTGGGACAGGAGAGCCAGAGAAAACCATGGAAGACAGTAGGGGGGGGGGACATTCCCTCCCACTGCTTGTAAAAGCAGTCTAGAGGCCAATTAGCCGCTAGGATTGCTTTTACATGAACTGTTGGCTGAACGTAAAAAAGAGATTGATGGGTATGCCCACCATTAGAATATCTCCCTTCATCCACCCACTTCTAATGATGGGCATACATGCACCATTTATATATGCCGAAGCATGGGGGCATCCTCCTGCAAAAGTTATGCCGCGTACACATGGTCAGACTTTTCAAGGGGCAAACCTCCGTCTGAATTTCAACGGTGTGTACGCGGCATTAGGAGCAAATCGCTCCTCCGCCCCTGCTGCCTCCATGCTTCGGCATATATGCTCTTTTTTTTTTTTTTTACTGTGGTGGTGAAATCACCTCCTACAGCGTTGGAGTCACGGCTTTATGTATTGTGGGAGCAAATGCTGTCAAGATAAATAAATCCGCGCTGCAACTGAATGGCGTACCTGAAAACAAAAAAAAAGTTGAACAATAAAACACAGTAAACGGTAAAGTATCACAAAATTACATGCCTGAAAAACAAAAATTATAAAACATAATAACATTAAAACATTGTAGAATAGAATACAGTAAAAAAGAGCAGAACAATAGAGAGAGAACAATAAAACAACTACACTAAGGGTTCAGTTCCAGGTTCTGGTCTCTCAAAATGCGATGGCATCTTGGGAGACCTTGTGTAAGTGTGTCCTAGTCTGTGAAATGCTGTACCCTACGCTAAAACTGCACTAGTGTGTGGTAGCGTTCAAAACATTCACCAATGCGAAGACCAGGATTGTTAGGACAGCGTGGACAATAACGGGTGTCACGCCTATATCCGCGCTTTCTACAGACACAACATTTTCTTTGGGGGGCTCGTTGGGTAGGGGTACTCTGGAGGACGTGCGGAAAATGCCTCTCATGTAGCCGGCTTACTGCATTTGGTTGGGAATGGTGAGGTGCAGCACCGCCTGAATACAGAAGGGCTGTGACGATCTGGAATTGAAGGAAGGGATCCAGTCCATCCTGAAGCTCTGTGTAGCACATTAGCGTTAAGCAAAGCCAATTGAAATAAGTATACAGACACAATTTTGTACCAGCATCTGGCCTTACGGGCAACTAGGTACGGCGCCAACAACTGGTTGTTGAGGTCCACCCCTCCCATATTTTGGTTATATTCGCGGACACAGAGGGGTTTCTCCACAACACCAGTCGCCGTAGGAATTTGGACTGTCGTGTCTGCGTGAAGGGAGGTAAGAACGAAAACATTCCTATTATCCCTCCACTTCACAGTGAGCAAATGATTATACTTGAAGCAGGCTCTCTCCCCCAGCCTAAGACGGGTGTCATGGAGATCCTGCCAGTAACAGGCGCCCTGGACTTCCTGGTGCCCGATTGCGTGCGCGCCCTGCGGGTGGCGCCAGAAGGGCTATTTAAATCCAACTACAGACAGTCCCTGCTGTCTGCTCTACAGCGTTAAGTACCTGAAAACCTGATCTGAAGACTTACCTGTGTTTGACCCGGCCTGCCTGTGACTTCTCCAGTTTTCTGCCTGCATCCGACCCCTGGCTTGTTGTGACCTCTCCTCTGTCTGATCCCTCTGTACCTTGCTGCCAGCCAGTCAACCGACCCGGCTTGTCCGACCAATCTCACTGTCCCTGGTTCCGGTCCAGTCTGCTAAGCTGATCCAGTTTGCTGAGTTCCTGTGTTCCTGGTTCCGGTCCAGTCTGCTAAGCCGATCCAGTTTGCTGAGTTCCTGTGTTCCTGGTTCCGGTCCAGTCTGCTAAGCTGATCCAGTTTGCCGAGTTCCTGTGTTCCTGGTTCCGGTCCAGTCTGCTAATCTGATCAAGTTTGCTGAGTTCCTGTGCTCCTGGTTCCGGTCCAGTCTGCTGAACAATTCGTTTGCATGTTCCTGATTCCAGTTCTACCTGCTGTGTCCCAGTGTGCCTACCAAGTCTGCGGAACCACCTTCACCTTGGTTGATCCTGCCAGGCACTCATACCCCTCCTACCTCCGCGCCTGCTGTTACCTTACATGGGGCCGCTGGTGGGAGCCATAAGGGAGGCCTCCCTCTGCTAAACCGGGCTCGTCACCGTCAGGTACGTGACAGTAGCAGACAGCCATGTCTGAGCCCGAGCAGGGAGCCTCACCTATGGTGAAACTTTGCTGGCACCTGACGGGATTGACTGAAGCGGTCAATAACCTTCAACAAGGCTACACCCACCTGGAAGGACAAGTGCGGGCTCTCTCCAACCCCTCTGGAGCCCAAGGGGGTCCTCATGCCTTCACCTCTTCAGCCGGGACAGGGTCCACTCCCACAGTGGTAATGCTTCCCCCTGAACCCCGGGTCCCTACACCCGAAAAATTCTCCGGGGATTGGAGCAAGTTCAGGGCCTTCTGCAACTCCTGCGAATTGTACTTCGCCCTACAGCCCCGCACCTTCTCTTTGGAAGCCACCAAGGTGGGTTTTGTGATCTCCCTACTCTCAGGAGACCCTCAGAGCTGGGCCCACCGTCTGCTGGAACGGAAGGATGTGGCTTTGGACAGTCTTACTGCGTTCTTTGATGCCATGGCCCAGCTGTATGAGGACAGCCAGCTCTCAGTTACCGCAGAAACCGCCTTGCGCACCCTTCAGCAGGGGCGCAGAGCGGCAGAGGACTATGTAGCGGAATTTAGGCGATGGAGCGCGGATACCAATTGGAATGACGCCGCTCTCCGCCATCAGTTCCGCATAGGACTCTCTGATCCTCTGAAAGATGAGCTGGCTAGAGTCGGTATACCACAGACTCTGAATCTATTAATTGATTTGACTATTCAGATTGACCGACGTTTGAGGGAACGGAGGGCTGAGAGGGCCACGGGCTTCTCCCGTCCGACCTGGATGCTCCCCCGGGCTCCCAGCCATCTGCACCCAGCTCCTGCTGCACCTCTGGCCCCCACACCTGATGTACCTGAGCCCATGCAGCTCGGAGTCCTTCGTCCTTCCCTCACTCAGGAGGAACGCCAGTGTCGACGAACGCATAACTTGTGCCTGTACTGTGGGGAACCCGGACACTACGTCAGAAACTGTCCCCTGAAGTTTCGTAAGTGTTTCTCAGTATCTCCGGACTTAACCAGCTCCCAGGCCAAGTCTACATCTCACCTTGCCCTTTCTGTCTCCTTACAGCTCCCAGGAAGGACTCTGCAAGTGTCCGCCATTATTGATTCCGGGGCTTGCAGTTGCTTCATGGACTCAACCTTTGCCCGCACACATCTGATTCCCCTTCTTACCAAGACCCATGGACTTTGTGTTCACCTGGCTGACAGGTCCATTAACAAGTCTGGACCCGTGGTTCAGGAGACGGCCCCTATACCCGTTACCGTCTCTACCACTACCGGGATTCACCGAGAGTACCTCCGTCTGGACATTATCTCTTCTCCCTTGTTTCCTCTGATCCTCGGTATGCCCTGGTTGCAGGCCCACAATCCCACCATCAACTGGGCCACGGGGGTAGTTACCTTTCCTTCCCCCTATTGTCAGCAGTCCTGCGGCTCACATGAGCTCCCTGGGCCGGCCACCTTAATGTGTACCGATACTGAGGCTGGAATACGTCAGGCCATCCCTCAGACTTCCTCAATGTATTCAGCAAGCAAGGGGCCGAGACACTACCACCCCATCGGGCCTATGATTGCCCCATCGACCTACTTCCCGGAGCAGCGATTCCGTTCGGCAGGATCTTCCCGCTAACTGAGGTGGAACAGGGAGCATTAAAAAACTATATTGATGAAAATTTACAAAAGGGGTTCATCCGTCCCTCTACGTCGCCAGCAGGCACAGGCATCTTCTTCGTAGAGAAGGAGGACCACACCCTCCGACCCTGTGTGGATTACCGTGAACTGAAAAAGATCACAATTAAAAATCGCTACCCTCTCCCCCTGGTACCAGAGCTATTTCAGAGATTGGGAGCTGCTACCATTTTTACCAAGCTTGATCTCCGCGGAGCCTACAACCTGGTTCGCATCAAGGAGGGGGATGAATGGAAGACTGCCTTCTGCTCCCGATTTGGACACTTTGAGTACTTGGTAATGCCCTTCGGGTTGTGCAACGCCCCTGCCACCTTCCAGTACTTTATTAATGATGTTCTTCGGGACTTCCTAGATCTTTTTGTCATTGTCTATCTGGACGATATACTAATCTTTTCTTCCTCCCTTGATTCTCACCGCAGGCATGTCAGAAGTGTGTTGGGTCGGCTTCGCCACCATAGCCTGTATGCGAAGGCCGAAAAATGTGAGTTTGAGCTGGAAAGTATAGCATTACTGGGGTTAATCATCTCCAGCGAAGGCATCAGGATGGACCCACAGAAGATTACCGCAATCCTGGACTGGCCAGTGCCGGCGGATAAAAAGGGAATCCAACGGTTCGTTGGATTCGCCAATTTTTACCGCAAATTCATCCGGGAGTTCTCGACCATCATTGCACCTATCACCCAGTTGACCAAGCAAGGGACCCCCTTCCACTGGTCCCCTGAAGCCCAAAAGGCCTTTGAAGTCCTGAAAGGGCTCTTTACCTCCGCCTCGATCCTGAAGCACCCGGATTCATCGCTACCGTTCGTACTTGAGGTAGATGCCTCCGAAGTCGCAGTAGGAGCAATACTGTCTCAAAGACAAGGAACCAGGGCCTTGCTCCACCCGGTAGCCTTCTTTTCTCGCAAGCTATCTGCGGCAGAGAGGAACTATGACGCGGGGGACCGGGAACTACTGGCGATCAAGTCTGCGTTGGAAGAATGGCGATATTTACTTGAGAGAGCTGCCCACCCGATTCTGATATTTACTGACCATAGGAATCTGGAATATCTGAAGGCCGCAAAGAGACTGAAACTTACCGTCCTGGTGCCAAGAACACTAAACCCGATGCCTTGTCTCGGATGTTCCATGAATCTAAGGAAACCTCTTCTCCCGATATCATCCTCGCCCCTGGGAATTTCCTTCTTCTTCAAGAAGATCTACTTACCCGGATCAGACAAGCCACCACCGGGCAGAGACCCTCCTCTGAGTCAGAATTGCAGGCTAAAGATGGGCTGTTGTGGCACCAGAACAGGATCTACGTACCGGAAGAACTAAGGGTAACCGTGTTGGAACTCTGTCACGACCATGCTCTTGCCGGGCACTTTGGCATTACCAAGATCATTGACCTGGTACAGCGCACCTTCTGGTGGCCTCGATTACGCGAGGATTGCAGGAGGTTCGTGGAGTCATGTATTACTTGCACCCGAAACAAGGGGTCCAGATCCAAGGCCTGGGGACTACTGAGACCCTTACCTGTTCCAGACAGGCCTTGGAAAATGCTGTCCATTGACTTTATTGTTGAGTTGCCCCCGGCGGAGAATCACACCACAATCTTTGTGATCGTTCCCATGAAAGGGACTCCCTCAGCCCCTGAAACCGCACAGGTGTTCATCAGAGAGGTCATCAGACTCCACGGGGTGCCCGCCAATATTCTTTCTGATCGGGGGGTACAATTTACCTCCCGATTCTGGAGATCCCTCTGCAAGACTCTGGAGATAGAGTTATCGTTTTCTTCTGCTTACCATCCCCAGACCAACGGACAGACGGAGAGGACAAATCAGACCCTCGAGCAATACCTGTGCTGCTTCTCCTCTTTTGCTCAGAACGATTGGCTCTCCCTGCTTCCGTTGGCCGAGTTTGCCTATAACAACTCTATCCATTCTGCTACCAGCCGGACTCCATTTTTCGCAAACTACGGTTTTCACCCTACATTTCTGCCCAACTCCCTCCCTGAATGTTCGGTGCCTGCAGTCCAGGAAAGATTGAATTTTTTCTCGTCTAATAATCAACCTCTGCGTGAAACCATGGCAAGGACCCAGGAACACAACAAGACGGTCTACGACAGGAAGAGACAGGGTGAATTGGTGCTGGTTCCCGGCGACCAAGTATGGCTTTCTACCTTAAACCTGAGGATGGCATGCCCCTCCAAAAAATTGGGCCCCAAATTCTTAGGGCCATTTCCTGTCAAAAGGAAGATTAATGAAGTAGCCTACGAGCTGGAGCTTCCCGACTCCCTTAGAGTCCATTCGATCTTTCATGTCTCTCTGCTGAAGCCTTCAGTCTCCAACCCATTCCCTGGTCGAAGTCCGGCTCACCCTGATCCCGTCATAATAGACGGGGAGCAGGAATTTGAGGTGGAAGCTATTATGGACTTTAGGAGGAGAAATAACCAGAACCAATTTCTGGTTAAATGGAAAGGTTACGGACCCGAAGAGAACTCTTGGTAACCTGAGGAGAACATTCATGCTAGGAGGCTGATACAAGCTTTCAGGAGATCTCACCCCGAAAAGTTTACCAGGATGGGCATCCGGAGGCTGCCCCTTGTGGGGGGGGGGCAATGTCATGGAGATCCTGCCAGTAACAGGCGCCCTGGACTTCCTGGTTCCCGATTGCGCGCGCGCGCCCTGCGGGTGGCGCCAGAAGGGCTATTTAAATCCAACTACAGACAGTCCCTGCTGTCTGCTCTACAGCGTTAAGTACCTGAAAACCTGATCTGAAGACTTACCTGTGTTTGACCCGGCCTGCCTGTGACTTCTCCAGTTTTCTGCCTGCATCCGACCCCTGGCTTGTTGTGACCTCTCCTCTGTCTGATCCCTCTGTACCTTGCTGCCAGCCAGTCAACCGACCCGGCTTGTCCGACCAATCTGACTGTCCCTGGTTCCGGTCCAGTCTGCTAAGCTGATCCAGTTTGCTGAGTTCCTGTGTTCCTGGTTCCGGTCCAGTCTGCTAAGCCGATCCAGTTTGCCGAGTTCCTGGTTCCGGTCCAGTCTGCTGAACGATTCCAGTTTGCTGAGTGTTCCTGATTCCAGTTCTACCTGCTGTGTCCCAGTGTGCCTACCAAGTCTGCGGAACCACCTTCACCTTGGTTGATCCTGCCAGGCACTCGTACCCCTCCTACCTCCGCGCCTGCTGTTACCTTACATGGGGCCGCTGGTGGGAGCCGTAAGGGAGGCCTCCCTCTGCTAAACCGGGCTCGTCACCGTCAGGTACGTGACAGCGGGAATCTACAAGCCCCTGGGGAAGACCCGGCGATTAGGTCGCACAGTGCCACATGCGCCAATCTGATGATCAAACAAGTGACTTAAATGGCACACTCGTGTAAAACTTCAAATACAAATGGTACCCCTTTCCGAATAAGGGTGACACCAAGTTCCACACTATCTTGCCAGCGCTCCCTATGTAATCTGGGCAGTTCTCCGGCTCTACGTGACTATCTTTTCCCTCGTAAACCATAAAACTCCATGTATAGCCTGTGGCCCTGTCACAGAACTTATACAGCTTGACCCCGTATCTGGCACGCTTGCTGGGAAGGTACTGGTTGAAAGACAAGCGGCCAGAAAATTTAGTCAGGGACTCATCAACGCAGACAACTTGATGGGGAGTAAACAAGGCTGCAAAACGCTTGTTGAAGTGGTTTACGAGGGGCCGAATTTTGTAGAGCCGATCGTATTCAGGGTCTCCACGAGGACGACAAAGTTCATTGTCGTTGAAGTGCATGAACCGCAAGATCTGCTCGTATCGTGGCCATGGAGGCAGAGAACACGGGCATATGGTAAATTGGGCATTTGGACCAATACGACCGCAACTTACTCAATTTATGTATGCCCATGAGGAGGGATAGTCCCAGAAAGGTCTTAAATTCAGAAACCGTAATTGGTTTCCAATCTCTGCAAGGGAGGGCAACTGTGGATTAGCGGTGATGAATTAACCAGCATACAAATTACTTTGGTCCGCAATAGAGCTATAGAGATCTTCCGTGAAAAACGGCGAATAAAAATCACAGTGCCGTAAAATCAACTGTTTCCACCTGAATTCCGGGTTGGCCAGTGGGCACCCAAATCGGGATTGGCCAATTCTGCAGGAAGGACACTATGGGCACGACGGGCCTGTCTTTGTCTTCTTCTTGGTGGCAGTGGGACACTACTTGTGCTTGCCACCTCGCTAGCTTGAACTGCACTTTTGGGACTCGCCACGTCACCCTGTGTTACTGCAGTGCTGGATGTACGACCAGGGTGTACTAGGCCGCTGGTGCTTGCTAGTTCACCAGAAGGATGAGCGGCACTAGTACTTCTCTGCTCCATACGAGAGCCCTGCGGTTCTTGCACCTCAACAGCAGAAGAATGGGGTCGGGTATGCCTGACCTTAGCAGGGACCTCACCTTCGTCGTCAGAGCTATCTGTCATGGAGCCGCTGTCGTCTACTGGATCGTATTCTGAGCCTAAATCTGACAGATGCGTGACCTCCTCTTCACTATCTGTCATGCTCAGAAACCTGTAGGCTTCTTCACTAGTGTACCTTCGATTTGCCATTTTGGGCTCTAAATTTACTGGTACACTAGTAAGATTTACAGGTAAAAAAAGCACCTGACTGTCAGCAACTGTATAAAACGCTACCAAAAAAACTGTTGGCGATCGCAGGGATCAGGCCTGACTCTGCGAACACTGCAGTTATGTGTTTAGTGTTTTGTAAGTGACAGTGATTGATTGATACTGCACTTGGGTGGGCTGGGCTGGGCGGAGGGGCAAAACGCAGGTGCTAGCAGGTATCTGGGCTGATCCCGCTAACGCTGCGTTTTTGGGAACCCTAAACTGCTGGGGACGCTAGTATAGATTTGATCAGATATTGATCTGTTCAGATACTATACCACTAAGGGAGGTGTATGCTGTGTGTGTGGGTGTTAACGCTACTGGGACGACGCAGACCCTATCTGACACTAAACCTAACTGATTTCACCCGCCGGGCGATCAGGGGGTTAAACCTTTATTGGGTAA
The DNA here is from genome assembly GCA_029206835.1 of Rana muscosa. Lineage (NCBI taxonomy): Eukaryota > Metazoa > Chordata > Amphibia > Anura > Ranidae > Rana > Rana muscosa. The sequence continues at coordinate 10,834,076 of CM055119.1, read as the reverse complement.
TAAATGGCGAGTGCCCTGATGCTATAAAAAGCAAACTAACTAACCAGCGTCACCTGTAACACTTATATGGTGATCACTGGTGAAAGGGTTAACTAGGGGGCAATCAGGGGGTTAAAACCTTTATTAGGTAATATATGGGGTTTCCTGACACTATATAAAAACCTGGCGGTGAACCTAAATAGCTAACTGGCTACCTAGCATCACCAGAGATACTTATACGGTGATCACTGGTGAAAGGGTTAATTAGGGGGCAATCAGGGGGTTAAAACTTTTATTAGGTAATATATGGGGGTACCTGACGCTATAAAAACCTGACGGTGAACCTAAAAAAATAACTGGCTACCTAGCATCACCAGCGACACTAATACGGCGATCAGAAAAGATCGCTTAGTGACACTGGCAACAGGGGGTGAAAGGGTTACCTGGTGGGCGATCAAGGGGTTAAACCTTTATTAGGGGGTACCCTACACCTAAAGGGGCCTAACACTAACTGCCCTGCAACTTTTTACAGTCACAAATGACACTGAATGCAGTGATCAGTAAGTAAATGACCACTGCAATCAGTGACACTGTGACTAGGGGTGCAGGGGGTGACTGGGGGGTGTTTAGTGTGCCTACGTGTCCTGGTGTCAGTGTACTGTTGTGCACTTGATGTCTTCTCTCATCGACGCTCCGGACGAAAGGATCGCCGTGAGGAGAGATGACATCACTTCCTCCTGCCTGTGTTTACATTTCACAGGCAAGGGAAGCTTCTCTTTCGCCAGGAGAGATCGTGAGGGGTGTTCACAAAACAATGGCCACCCCCTCATTACGGATCGCTCCTGAAGCGATACCGACCGCCGCGGGCACCGGGGGGGCTCGATCGAGCCCCCCACCCGCTGGAAGGCAGGGACTTACAGGTACGCCCATATGCCTGCCCGTGCCATTCTGTCAATGTATATCGTCGTGCGGCAGTGGTTAAGATGGTCCTTCAATTTGTTTGTCAGTCCTATCGGCAGAATAGAAGACTTATTCGAATTCAACTTGTAGTAAGATGCCAACCCAAAGTCATTTAAAATCGATTGTACCTTTTCCAGTGAAGAAGCCGGACTAGTTGGTGTCAAAACGACATTGTCTGCAAATAACCCAATTTTATGGGAATAGCTGCCTATTTCGATACCCGAGATTGAGTCGCACGATCTAATGGCCTCCGCCAGGGGCTCCATTATTTTTTATTTTTTTTAACAAGAGATATAGTAAGGTCCCACGGAGATGGGGCTCCATTATTAAAGTAGAAATCTGTGGCTAAAGGCGACAGCCCTGGCGTGTACCATTAGTTATGTGAAACGTATCAGAGAGAACTTTAGAGGTGAATACTTTCGCTGAAGGCTTTGTGTATAGGGCCACGATTGCTGAGAGTATCATGCCACTCAGACCAAATTTCTGCGAAGTCGCGCTCAGGAACCCCCAATGTACTCTGTCAAATGCCTTCTCGGCGTCAAGCATCAGTACCACAGTGGGGGTCCCTCGAGACTCAGCTACCCGTAGGAGATTATAAAGTCTGCGAGTACCATCAGGTGCTTGTCGACCCTTCACAAAGCCCACCTGATCTGCTTTGACCAGTTGTGGTAGGCGATTGGCAATAGGCTTTGCATACATTTTTAAGTCGGTATTAAGCAACAAAATTGGCCTAAAGTTTTGAGGGCGGTCCGGCCTCTTACCCGGTTTAGGCAAGACTATGACAGTAGCTTGGAGCATCTCTTCGGGAAAAGAGGCAGTTGAGGCGGCATAAGTAAACAGTTTTTGTAAATATGATGAGAGAATTGTTGCAAAGGCCTGATAATATTCTGCTGAAAAGCCATCACTACCATGAGATTTGGATGTTGGGAGTGATTTAATCCTGTCCAAAATTTATTTTTCTAAAATTGGTGAGTTCCGAAATTCTAGGGTTTCTTTATTAAATTTGGGTAGGTTTACTGAATTCAAAAAGGTATTTATGTTGAGATCATTAGGTTGTGGGGTATTGGGATCTGATACTAAAGGTATATAAATCACTATATTATTTTTAGAAAGCATTAGCAATTTCAGTTGGATGATAAACTGTCTTTCCCGTATGGGGATCAGTTATAGAGGTTAGTCTAGTTTTGTTGTCTTTTACGGATGTAGTTAGCTAAAGGTTTACCTGCTTCATTACCATGGGCTTAATAATTGGCCCTAAAACGTTTAAGAGAATTTGTATGTTCTACCAATAGAGTCTGCCGTAGCTGTTGTCTGCATTCTAAAAGTGCCTTTTGGGTATTAGGGGAGGCATTCTGTTTATTTTGTGATTCCAGGGTGTTTAGGTTGGACAAGAGAGTGGTAAGATTTTTAGCCTTCTGCCTCTTTTCTAGAGGGGTCCAGAGATGCACAGTGCTGTGTAATGTAAAGGGGCCCAGAGGTGCAGGGTGCTGTGTAATGTAAAGGGGTCCAGAAATGCAGGGTGCTGTGTAATGTAAAGAAGGGGTCCAGAGATGCCCCTGCTACACAGTTAAAGTCCCCACAGATAAATAAAGAACCTTTGCTATGTTTTTTTATTCGTTGGTGGAGGGACTTCAAGAATGAAGCTTGACCTGTATTTGGTGCATACAGATTAACTATGGTATACATCAAGTTGTTCAGTTCACAGACCAAGATGATGTACCTGCCTTTTTAAATGTCTGTAACGACTTAATGGAGATTAAATGCAACTGACTTGTTTACTGTGATTAGTGTTCCTCGTTTCTTAGATGGGGCACAAGCTTGGAAAATATGAGGGAAGGATTTATCTGAGCATTTAGGCCGGGTTCACACTTGTGCGACACGACAGCCATCCTACTTTGGATCCGACTTTGCCCTGCGACTTGAAGCCGACATACGTCCAACTTTCAATGAACGAGGATCCGACTTGGATCCCCGCCAATACCAGGCACTGTTTTTGGTATGAATCTTGAGGGGGAACTCCATGCCAAATTTTAAATAAAAATAAAAAAAACGGCATGGGTTCCCCTCCAGGCGCATACCAGGCTCTTCGGTCTGGTATGGATTTTAAGGGGAACCACCTAAGCTGAAAAAACGGCGTGGGGGTCCCCCTCAAAATCCAAACCAGACCCTTATCTGAGCACGCAACCTGGCAGGCCGCAGGAAAAGAGGGGGGGGGATGAGAGAGCGCCCCCTCTCTCCTGAACCGTACCAGGCCGCATGCCCTCAACATGGGGGGGGTTTGGCGCTTTGGATCAGGGGGGCGACCTGCGGCCCCCCCACCCTAAAGCACCCTGCCCCCATGTTGACGAGGACAGGGCCTCTTCCTGGCAACCCTGGCCGTTGGTTGTCGGGGTATGCGGGCGGGGGGCTTATCGGAATCCGGGAGCCCCCTTTAATAAGGGGGCCCCCAGATCCCGGCCCCCCACCCTATGAGTCTTATTGACCCTGCATCTCTCCATAAAGAGGACCTGTCACAATGATTCCTATTACAAGGGATGTTTACATTCCTTGTAATAGGAATAAAAGTAATCAAAAAAGAAAAGTGTAAAAAAAAAAAAAAAACTGTAAAGAAAAAAGGAAAACACCCCTGTCCCCGGTAGCTCGCGCTCAGAATCGAACACGCATGTAAGTCCCACCCACATATGTAAACGCCGTTCAAACCCCACGTGAGGTATCGCCGCGTGCGGTAGAGTGCGAGCAACAAGCCTAGCACTAGACGTCCTCTGTAACTCAAATAGTAACCTGTAAAAAAAATTCAGGCGTCGCTTATGGAGATTTTTAAGTACCGAAGTTTGGCGCCATTCCATGAGTGTGCGCAATTTTAAAGCATGACATGTTAGGTATCTATTTACTCAGCGTAACAGCATCTTTCACATTATACAAAAAAATTGGGCTAACTTTACTGTTTTGTTATTTTTTAATTCGTGAAACCGTTTTTTTTTCCCCAAAAAAGTGTTTGAAAAATTATTGCGCAAATACCGTGCAAGATAAAGACGCAATGACCGCCATTTTATTCCCTAGGGTGTCTGCTAAAAAAAAAATATATTATGTTTGGGGGTTCTGTTTAATTTTCTAGCAAAAAAATTATGATTTTTACATGGAGAGAAGTGCCAGAATAGGCCCGGTGGAGAAGTGGTTAAGCTTCTTTGCTTCCTGACACATTACTTATCAAACTGGCTATTTAGACGGTTCAAATCAAGAGAGATCAATTTAATGGTCATGGTCAGTCTGTAGGAAAAATGCTAAATACAAAGCAATACAACTGAAAATAAGATGTAGTTCCATATTTATTACCTGAAGATGGCAGCAAAGGATAGGAGTTGAAGTGCTGGAAGTTGGAAACTCTGTACAGTTCTGTTTGATCTGCAGTCACAAGCATTATCCAAAGAAAATGTAAAACAAAGAAAAATAAAAGAAAAAGAAGAACAAGGTAACATATATAACGAGTAAAGCCCTGTACAAACTATCGGTTTTACCGATGAAAACAGTCCGATGGACTTTTTTCATCGGACAAACCGATCGTGTATGGGCCCCATCGGTCTTTTTTCCATCGGTGTTAAAAAATAGAACATATTTTAAATTTATCCGATGGAAAAAAAAAAGCGCTAGCAAATTACTATAGTCTGTGGGGAACTCCATCGGATAAAAAACCCACGTATGCTCAGAATCAAGTCGACGCATGCTCAGAAGCATAGCACTTATTTTTTCTTGGCTCATCGGAGTGTTTTACGTCACAGCGTTTGGGACGATCAGGTTTTTGACTGATGGTGTGTAGGCAAGACTGATGGAAGTCGGCTTCATCGGATTTCCGATGGAAAAATCCATTGGTTTAAAATCCATAGGATCGTGTGTACAGGGCTTAAGACTTAACATTGTGTGCGAAAAACTTCCGCATCTCCCTGAGATCCAGTACCTAATCCAGGTTAGGCTAATAGAAAGTATGAGGAGTTACAAGTGCAGATGGGATATTCCTCCATTATCTCCCTGGTTTGACGTTTTGCCACTCCGGGGAGATTTTATGAGAAGGCGATGGTTTGGGGGTTACCTCTTCATCCGGGAGAAGCTGCAACGGTCTGGCCAGCTTCAATCCATTTTCCAGATTGGTAATAGCATAGGTTTTGTTATCTCTTGTGACAATGAGTTTGGTAGGAAATCCCCAAGTGTAAGGTATTTTTGGTTTTGAAATAGCTTTGTCAATGTAGCCAGGTTTCTGCGGGCCTGCATGGTATGTTGCGAGATGTGAGAGTATACGGAAATGTCCGCATAGGGGTCAGGTAGGGGGGAGTTTTTCCTGGTGTATCTCATCAGGTCCCCCTTTACATGAAAGAAGTGTATGCGTGCTATGACATCTCTAGGTACCTTGTCTGGTAAGTGCTTTGGTTTAGGCAAGCGATGTGCACGATCTACAATTACCTCCCCCTCTGGTGTCTCGGGCAACAACACAGATATAAATTGCTGGACATATTTCCTAAGGTTTGCAGGCATAATAGATTCAGTCACCCCTCTCAGTTTAACATTGTTTCTTCTGGAACGGTCCTCTAAGTCTGCCAGTTTGCTTTTAATCGCCTGTATCTCATCCTCTGCCTCATATGCATCAACAACCCTCAACAAGTTTGTTATGGGCTGCAGCAAACTCACCCATTTTGTCCTCAGTATGGGAGACTCTGTCCCCTATGGCAGTTCCTTCAGCTTTCAACTGAGTTGTGCATTCCATCAAATCCCTGTGTAATGAGCCCTTCAAAGTCACTAGCATTTCCTTCATTAAAGTGTCAGTTAACGGCTGATCCAGGGTGGGGAGATCATGCATTTGTTCTATAAACTCTCTAGTACTGTCCTGTGAGGTACATTGTCCCCCCTGCTCACCTGGATATCTGTGCTCCTCCGACTGCTTTTGTGAGGCTTTCTGTGGGCTCTGTACAGGGGATGCTCCTGGAGAGGGTCTGCTGCTGTATCCTGGGGATGATGCCTGAGACTGGCCGTCTTTCTTGAAGGATGATCCATGGCCGCGCCGCGAATTGTAGGCCTTGGCGCCATCTTGAGGCCCCCAGAGCTTCTAGGCTGAAGAAATCAGTCAGATTTTTTGGGCCCCGCTCTGGCTTTTTTTTTAAACATCTCGATGGCAGATGGTAGCTGAGCTATCTGGCAGGATGTATCTCCTCACAGTGCCTTCTGGCGTCGCTTCTAGTCGCTGGATTTCTCTGGATTCACACAGAGTTCTTTTTAAGCTGCCATGACCTCGGCTGCTGGCCACGCCCCCTCAAATTATCATTCTTAATTATCTATAGAGTTGTTACTTAGACCACTTTCACACTGGAGCGTTTTGCAGGCGCTATAACGTTAAAAATAGCGTCTGCAAACCGCCCTTAAACAGCTGTTACATTCGCTCCAGTGTGAAAGCCTGAGGGCTTTCACACTGGACCGTTGCGCTAGCAGGACGGTAAAAAAAGTCCTGCTAGCCACATCACGTGTGTTTACCGCTCCTCCACTGCTCCTGCCCATTGAAATCAATGGGACAGCGCGGCTATACCGCCCGCAATGCGCTGCTTCAGCAGCGCATTGCTAGCGGTTTTAACCCTTTCTCGGACGCTAGCGGGGGTTAAGAGACCCCACTAGCGGCCGAAATGCGCCACAAATCCGCCAATAGCGTCGGCAGTAAAAATAGCGGCATTTTACCACCGACCCCATGGGCGGCTCAGTGTGAAAGGGGTCTAACTTGAAAAGTACTAAGGGTGAACACAGGAGGGCGCCTGCAGATAAGCTAACTTATATCCAAACAGAATAGATTGGTTATTGCTAGAGGGAGGAAAAAAAATCTATAATAAAGTAAGATAAAATATTCCATTGGGGTATATCATGTAATTAATAATTTAATGTAGATGAATTTTACCTTCTCGATTAATTTGGAATAGCATATATTAAGTTAATCATTTTTTTTTTGTTATCTTTATTTTGAAAAGTTTTGCATAAAACAGCATACAAAAGGACATAGAACAAAACATACCAATAGTACTAGGGACACACATAGAGAGCCCTCGTTTGAGTCCTATACATTAGTCCATTAGGTCAGTCAGAGAGGTATAGGGAACATCATATTTCAACTATGTCATTTGAACTCAGACATCAGTGAATCACCCCTGTTGTTCCTTCCTTGATATACCATTGATGAAGTTTCAGACCTTCAAACAAGGGCAAGAGACTGGACGTAACCAGGAATAACTGAACAGAAAAAAATAAAACAAAAATAAAAACTATTAAACAGTGAAAAATGATTTGAATTAGGCTCGTTAAGGGTTCTTTCCTCGGCGGTTTATTTCAGGTTTAACTCCAGGCCCTCCACAGCCCAGCCCGATCAGTCTCGTGGGGGGGGGGGGGGTGCTACCTGCGAGGGCCCCAGAGTGCCCGGTTTGGTTTTACTGGAATAGTGTATCCAGGTGGCCTAGAGAGAATAAAACTTTTCATATCTGTCTTTACATTTTGCCATCCATTCCTCTGCAGCCATGATATTATTCACTAAGGTAATCCATTCAGTACGTGTAGGGATTTTTGGCTTCTTCCAGTATATCGGGATTAACCTAGCCGCATTGAGTAGATGTGGCAGTACCGATTTGCGGTATCGGCTCAGAGGAGTGGTAGAAACATGCAGTAAGGATTCCAACGGGGAATCTGGGAGCTCTATGTCTAAAATGATCTTAATCTGTACGTGGATATCTAGCCAGGAGGGCCGTAACCTGGGGCATTCCCACCAAATACGGAGTAATGAACCCCTAAGGCCACATTCTCTCCAGCAGGTATCTGATACAGACGGGTAGATCCTGGCTAGTTTAGAGGGAAAAAAATTAAAGCAATAAACCGCGCTAGCCAGTACCATAAATAAATATACAGCAGCACCTGTGATATGTGATAACATATAAAGTATACAAAAGAATAAAAAAGAACAAGTGCGCTAATGTGAATTGACTAATAATCAAAAATTATGAATCCACACATATATTGAATAAATAAAGTCCAACAGTGATAACAATGAATGTGTCCTGTAAAAATGAATATATCCTAAATACCGGTAAGTCCCATCAAAAATCAGCAATGAAGGGAAGCCGTGAAGAGGTGAACCGCAAAAAGTTTGAAATTCGGTGCATGCACACCCGTGTCCACCACCAACAATCAAGCTGCTTACCAGAGGTAAGAAACAAATGAGCCCATCAGCAATCCCAGGGGGAGATCCAGAGAAATCCAGATAAACTTCGCAAAGTTCCAACGTCACTTGATAGGCAGTGGATACAGCAAAGATTTCCCAAGGAGAGAGAGGAGGCTCAATAGTGCATTACCCAATGTAAAATTTATTTTTTAAAACGGGTTTAAAAACACTTACACAATGTACAATTTAAAGAACATAACAACCGGCCGGTCCGCCGTACCTGTCCCGTAGTGATGACGTCAGCACGCACACCTCCCGACGTACGTTTCGTGTTCCTACACGTCGTCTTGGGGATCCCCAAGACGACGTGTAGGAACACGAAACGTACGTCGGGAGGTGTGCGTGCTGACGTCATCACTACGGGACAGGTACGGCGGACCGGCCGGTTGTTATGTTCTTTAAATTGTACATTGTGTAAGTGTTTTTAAACCCGTTTTAAAAAATAAATTTTACATTGGGTAATGCACTATTGAGCCTCCTCTCTCTCCTTGGGAAATCTTTGCTGTATCCACTGCCTATCAAGTGACGTTGGAACTTTGCGAAGTTTATCTGGATTTCTCTGGATCTCCCCCTGGGATTGCTGATGGGCTCATTTGTTTCTTACCTCTGGTAAGCAGCTTGATTGTTGGTGGTGGACACGGGTGTGCATGCACCGAATTTCAAACTTTTTGCGGTTCACCTCTTCACGGCTTCCCTTCATTGCTGATTTTTGATGGGACTTATTTAGGATATATTCATTTTTACAGGACACATTCATTGTTATCACTGTTGGACTTTATTTATTCAATATATGTGTGGATTCATAATTTTTGATTATTAGTCAATTCACATTAGCGCACTTGTTCTTTTTTATTCTTTAGTTTAGAGGGAACTCTATACCACCTGGTCAGAACTTTAAAACAATTTTTCCTGCATTTTGTGTCTACTGAGCTCGAATGTGTGAGACGGTAAAGATGGTCTAACTGAGTCTCGGTAAAGACATGCTGAAGGTCCCTCTCCCACTCCCTAAAGTATCCCGGCCTCCCCTCACTACTCGGCGATTATAGTAAATCGTATGGAAATGATATAGTGTGTGAAATAGCTGAAGTTGACATAAAGCCGTTCGAAGGGGGATGCCATGGTGGAGGATCGGACACCCTGGGGTAGACTATGACTAAAGTGTCGAAGCTGTCTATAACGCCATTCATCCATTGGGAAGAAACCGTACTGCACTCTCAATGTGGCCAGAGGCAGTAGACCCTGGTCTTGGATAAATCTGCCACATCTGGATTCTCCATCAGCTGACCAGGCCCATAAAAAGGAGTGTTCCCCTGGAGTAAACCAGGGGAAGCCACCTAGAAGAGGTAGATGGGAAATTGGAGGTGCGAGCTTTCCCTTCTTGTTCAAGGCATCCCAAATTGCCAGAGCGTGGGCGACCATAGGAGAGACCAGTGTGGAAAGTCCCCTACTCTCCCGAGGGACCCATGGAGCATGTGATAAATTACGGCCAGCCAAGAATTTGTAAAGTGGTACCCAGAGTTTAAGAGTTACATTATGATACCAATCCAGGATGTGTTGTAGCGCTATTGCTTCATAGTATCTGCAGATTACCAGGACACCCATACCTTCCTGTCATGGAGATTTTTCTATACGCCATGCGAAATCCATGTCTCCTGCGCTCTAAGCTCCATTTTCAGCCTTTTGGTATAATGCATCTTAGTATCACCCTGTTTCCCACATATCCCCAAGTAAACAGACATGACCACCATGCTTACATGCTTACTTCCTCTGCTAGACCAACTGACCTGATCCTGGGAGTAATCTTTATTTATAGAACAATAGAGCTTGATGGTTTCACAATCAACCAATCAAGCGCAGGCATGCCTTCAAACAGGAGGGGTTATACAACAACCAATGAACAATGACTAGGGGAGTCTTATGGGCGTGTCTGGGCAGTGTGTACGATTTCCCTCCCCCTGTACCTGAAAGTCATGCTCTCCAGTAAACAGGAAGCCACATGGCTTGAAATCATGAACCCTGTCCCCGACCATAACAATTCAAAGGCTCCTGTTTTTACCGTTGGCGTAAATCCTTATTCTGCGTTAAGAGAACAACGCATAGCTGGATTATACTACCGTTCCTGTGGATGGGAGATTATCTGCAGGTGTATGCTACGGTCCCGCCATGTGTTGATCAGGCACACTGAGACACACAAGCGTACATCTCCTAACCGATAATGTCTTTGCAGAGTGAACACATCCCCCTCAGACGATCGTTCTGTGCATCGCACAGGTGGCCCATCGCTGGAGGACATATCCCCACTCTGCAAACACTTCTCTGCATCCTCAAGAAGCTTTTCACTACAAGACAGATCTCACTCAGCGTCTGTCTGCCGCAGTCAGCTGTTTAGAGCGGGCTGCGGGAGAACTAACCCTGGGAGACACTATGACCATACATATTAAATACATCTTCATAAAATTTCCACAACACTCCCCTAAGTTTAGGGTGTTGTATTGTGCGGAGGGCCAACCAAGGGCTTTTCTTATGCCAGATATATTGCAAAAACAAGCTGTTGAGGGTTGAAAAGAAAGGTCTGGGGAGTGGGATAGGCACCATCTGCAGAAAGAACAGAATACGAGGTAACACATTCATCTTTAAAACACTGACTCAGCCCATCCACGAGAAGGCAGTCCGATCTCAGCTCTTTAAGTCTGCTCTGATCGTGGAAAGTAACGGTACATAATTGCATGTGTAGAGCTGGGAACAGCTTGCGGTCAAGTGGACCCCCAAGTATTTTAGTGAGGTTTGACACCAGGTGAAGGAGAAGGTCTGCAGCTGTGTAGGCAAGCCTGAAGGCACATTCAGGGACAGGATCTCTGACTTGTTATAATTTATTTTAAAATTGGACAGTAGGTTGAAGTCTTTCAGTTCGGCCATGATATTAGGTAGTGAGATTAGAGGATCTGAGACATAGAACAAGACATTATCTGCATAGGCAGATAACTTATGTTCCGCCGGCCCTACCGTGAAGCCTTTAATGGCGCTGTTAAGGCGGATCTTGTTAAGCAGTGGTTCGAGGGTTAAGGCAAAAATGAGGAGGGATAAAGGGCATCCCTGTCATGTCCTGTTGCGGATTGGGAATGCATCTGACAGTAGCCCATTCACTTTTACTTTGGCTGTCGGAGAACTATAGCAGGAGGATATCCATGGGGGTCTAGTGCTCTATTAGAATTGTCCCGAATTGAGCCCAACACCCCTCGTTTTTTTTTTCGCAGCAGAACATGCGAACAGGCAAAAAACTTGTTTGAACACGCGAACACTGGGACATGAACGTGAAAAATCAAAAGTGCTAATTTTAAAGGTTAAAATGCTAATTATTGTCATAAAAAGTGTTTAGGGACCTGGGTCCTGCCCCACGGGACATGTATAAATGCAAAAACAAGTTTTAAAAAAACAGTTTTTCCGGGAGCAGTGATTTTAATAATGCTTAAAGTGAAACAATAAAAGTTAAATATTCCTTTAAATTTCGTACCTGGGGGGGGGTGTCTATATTATGCCTGTAAAGTGGCGCATGTTTCCCATGTTTAGAACAGTCCCTGCAAAAAATGACATTTCTAAAGGAAAAAAAGTCATTTAAAACTACTCGCGGCTTTAATGAATTGTCGGGTCCCAGCAATACAGATAAGTCTTGAAAAAAATGGCATGAGTCCCCCCCAGTCCATTACCAGGCCCTTTGGGTCTGGTATGAAAATTAAGGGGAACCCCGAACCAAAATTTTAAAAAAACTGCGTGGGGGACCCCCCAAATTCCATACCAGGCCCTTCAGGTCTGGTATGGATATTAAGGGGAACCATGCGCCCCTTTTTTAAAAAAATGGCGTAGGGGTCCCCCTCAAAATCCATACCAGACCTGAAGGGTCACCTCACCTCATGGGTGGCCCTGCCCTAAGCTATTTAAGAGCTGTCACGGCGGGTGTAGTGTCATTCGACGGGAACCACCCATGGAGGCGGATCGTGTTGGCGGGGTTTTTTTCTCTCTCCCTACACTCCGCTTGAGAATGGATGTACATTGCTGGAATTTTTTTTAATTTTTTTTATTTTTTTTTAATAAAGGACTTGTCCCAAGCGGTGTTCTGTGTTTTTTACCATTTTTGACACTTTTTTTGTGAAATGGTAGGGGTACAATGTACCCCGTTACCAATTCACATAGGGGGGCCGGGATCTGGGGGTCCCGTTTGTTAAAGGGGGCTTCCAGATTCCGATAAGCCCCCCGGACATCCTCCCCATGTTGAGGGCATGTGGCCTGGTTACGGTTCAGGAGATGGGGGGGCTCTCATCCCCCCTCTTTTCCTGCTTCCTGCCAGGTTGCGTGCTCGGATAAGGGTCTGGTATGGATTTTTTTTTTAAATTGGCGCAGGGTTCCCCTTAACCACTTCCCTACCGCTGGACATCATATGGCATCCTGGACTTTAGGGGGGGTATCTGAATAATGCCTGCAGCTACAGGCATCATTCAGATATCCTTATTTTCAGCTGGCGATTCTTCTCACCATAAAAATGATCATAGTGGCAGTTCGGCCGCTTGATCGTTCTTATAGGTGATGGGAGGGGACATCCGGTGCTTCTCCGGGCTCTCCCGTGCCATGGGGGGCCCGGAGAACTAATCGGCCAGCACCGAATGAGGACCATAGAGATTTCTGGTGACCAGATGCTCACCGGTCATCTCTATGACCGTCGGAGGCCCGGGCGCGATGGTATGACATCACACCCGGGTACCCGGAAGTAAAAAAAGCCACAATCGCGGCTGTCGGCATGAGATCAGTGAATTTTTTTTCCCGATCTCATGCTTTCGAGCCTGGAGGAGAGATGTAAGGTCTTATTGACCCCGCATCTCTTTATAAAGAGGACCTGTCACAATAGATTCCTATTACAAGGGATGTTTACATTCCTTGTAATCGGAATAAAAGTGATCCAAAAAATAAAGTGTTAAAATAAAAAAAAATTAAAACGCCCCTGTCCCCAGTAGCTCGCACTCAGAAGCAAACACACACGCAAGTCCCGCCCACATATGTAAACGGTGTTCAAACCACATATGTGAGGTATCGCCGCGTGTGTTAGAGCATGTGAAAATTCTAGCACTAGACCTCCTCTGTAACTCTAAACTGGTAACCTGTGAAAAAAATGAAAGCGTCGCCTATGAAGATTTTTAAGTACCGAAGTTTGGCGCCATTCCACGAGTGTGTGCAATTTTAAAGCTTGACAAGTTAGGTATCTATTTACTCTGCGTAACATCATCTTTCACATTATACAAAAAAATTGGGCTAACTTAACTGTTATGTTATTTTTTAATTCATGAAACCGTTTTTTTTTTCCAAAAAAATGGCGTTTGAAAAATTATTGCGCAAATACCATGCAAGATAAAGATTTGCAATGACCGCCACTTTATCCCCTAGGGTGTCTGCTAAGAAAATATATATAATGTTTGGGGGTTCTGAGTCATTTTCTAGCAAAAAAAATTATGATTTTTACATAAAGGAGAAGTGCCAGAATAGGCCCGGTAGGGAAGTGGTTAATATCCATACCAGACCTGAAGGGCCTGGTATGGAATTTGTGGGGACCCCCACACAATTTTTTTTTTTTACGTTTTTTTGGTTCGGGGTTCGCCACTTTACAGGCATACTATAGACACCCCCCAGATATGAAATTGAAAGGAATATTTCGCTTTTATGGTTTCACTTTAACCACTTAACGACCGCCCCATGTACATATACGTTGGCAAAATGGCACCTACAGGCACAATCACGTACCTGTACGTGACTGCCTTCGTATGGGTGGGGGGTCCGATCGGACCCCCCTCCGGTACATGGAGCGGTGGTTTTCGGTTCGGGAGCGATCCGTGATGAGGGGGCGGCCATTGGTTTCTGGCCACCCCCTCGCGATCGCTCCTGGCGAATTACATTATTCCTCTGCCTGTGTAATGTAAACATAGGCAGAGGAAGTGATGTCATCTCTCCATGCGGTGGTCTTTTCGGTCCGGCGCGAGGAGAGAAGACATCTCGCAGTAAGTGCACCAACACTACACTAACACGTAGGTACACACAGGCACACTTTCACCCCCGTCACCCTCAGATCACCCCCAGTACCCCCAGTCACAGTGTCACCGTTTGCAGTGGTAATTTTTTTTACTGATCACTGCAATCAGTGTCATTTGTGACAGTAAAAAGTTGCAGGACAGTTATGTTTAGGCCCCTTTAGGTCCAGGGTAGCCCCCTAACCCCCCTAATAAAGGTTTAACCCCTTGTTTGCCCCCCAGGTAACCCTTTCACCCCCTATCACCAGCGTCACTAAGCGATCGTTTTTCCGATCGCTGTATTAGTGTCGGTGGTGCCCCTAGGTAGCCAGTTTTTTTTTTTTAGGTTCGCCGCAGGTTTTTATAGCGTCAGGTACCCCCCTATATTATTTTGACCCCCTGATTGCCCCTAGAGTTAACCCTTTCACCAGTGATCACCATATAAGTGTCACCGGTGACACTGGTTAGCCAGTTAGTTATTTAGGTTACCCGTCAGGTTTTTATATATCGTCAGGTACCCCCCATATATTACCTAATAAAGGTTTTAACCCCCTGATTGCCCCTAGTTAACACTCTTACCGTATAATTGTTGCGGGTGATGCTGGTTAGTTTGCTTTTTATAGCATCAGGGCACCCGCTGTATATAACCCAATAAAGGTTTAACCTCCTGATCGCCCGGCGGGTGATATCAATTAGGTTTTAGTGTCAGAGAGGGTCTATGTCGCCCCAGGCAGCATCAGGTTAGTGCCAGTAACGCTAACACCCACGCGCAAAGCATACACCTCCCTTAGTGGTATAGTATCTGATCAGATCTATACTAGCGTCCCCAGCAGTTTAGGGTTCCCAAAAACGCAGTGTTAGCGGGATCAGCCCAGATACCTGCTAGCACCTGCGTTTTAGCCCCTCCGCCCAGCCCACCCAAGTGCAGTATCGATCGATCATTGTCACTTACCAAACACAACACACATAACTGCAGCGTTCGCAGAGACAGGCCTGATCCCTGCGATCGCTAACAGTTTTTTTTTGTAGGGTTTGATACATTTGCTGACAGGTGCTTTTTTACCTGTGAATCTTACTAGTGTACCACTAAATTTAGAGCCCAAAATGGCAAATCGAAGGTACACTAGTAAAGAGGCCTACAAGATTCTGAGCATGACAGATAGTGAAGAGGAGGTCGCGTATCTGTCAGATTCAGGCTCAGAATACATTCCCGTAGAAGACAGCGGCTCCATGTCAGATAGCACTGACGACAAAGATGATGAGGTCCCTGCTAAGGTCAGGCGTACCCGATCCCGATCTTCTGATGTTGAGAAGCAAGAACCGCAGGGCTCTCGTATTATGGAGCAGAATAGGGCTGCAACTAACGATTATTTTCATAATCGATTAATCGGCCAATTATTTTTTCGATTAATCGGATAAAATCATTAAAAAAACGTAACGTTCAATTTATTTGTTTATTTAAAAGTAATGATGAAAAAACGAAGTGTTACACTCAAACCGCAGAATAAAAAACGTTTAACATTACACAACTTTGCAGCAGTACAAAAACATTCTGAAAAGAGGTGAACTATAACTGTTCAAGAAACTTTGCATTTGAATGTTTAAAGTTAACATGTTAACATGCTTGGGGCTAAGGCTGGCTCTCTTTTTACAAACGATGTTGCCTGCAGCAGAAAAGAGGCGCTCCGATGGAGTGGAGGTGCCTGGGATGCACAAGAAGGATTTCGCAGTTTTGCCACAGTAGGATATTTATCTTGGTTACCCTTCTACCAATTCAAAGGGTTTCCCTTCTTTCGGAAGTGGCTTCTCAGCAAAATAAGCCTGAACTTCATTTCAGACTTGTGTGTGAATATCCACCTCAAGTTGCACTTGCCCCTCTTCACCTTCACTGCTGCCCCCAGACTCAAGGAGTATGTCAAGTAGAGAATGAGATGCTGTAGATGAAGGCTCAGCATCTCTAGTTACAGGCGACGTGGTGGTCATTGGCTGCTGCACCAGCATCTCCCTTCTTAAAGCAAGTGCCTCTGTCTGTACTTTTGCTTGCACGTTAATGATCTGTTCTGGTGATAAAAAAATTTGTCTTCTAAATCGTGGGTCCAGGGCAGAGGAAAGGATTACAGTGTTTGGGACGTGTTCAAGGATCCTCTTCCATCTGCTTTTAAGTTGGTCTGTTGCAGTAGCTTGGAAGCTCTTTTGCGGAGATGACTCAAAAGAAGCACCTTCGTTGGACTGCAACAGCCCCTTTACCAGTGCCGGCACGGATGATAGGGTAACATATTCTTGGCCACTCATGAATACAGTGCAGCATTCAAAGGGCTTAAGAGCAGTGGAAAGTTCTTCAAGAATACTCCACTGGTCTGGTTTCAAGTCCCGATAATGTTTGCCTCTTTGTGTAACTGATGGGTCAGACAGAGTTGCAGTTACCGGCCACCTTTGTTCAATGAGTCGTTCAACCATATAGTAAGTGCTATTCCATCTTGTGCTTGCATCTTGAAGAAGCTTGTGCTCACGTGTACCCATTTGCTTTTGTTTCTCCTTCAATTTGCTGCTGGCTAGCTCACTTTTTTTTAAATGTTCAACTAGTCCTCTTGCAGCACTAACGGGTCTCTCAATTCCAGAATTCTTTAACGCAGCACTGATCACCAGCTGCAAGGTGTGGCCAGTGCAGCGGATACTGGCCCAGCCATGCGTGTCTGCAAGGATTTTCGCAGCAGCCACAATATTTGCTCCATTGTCACGCACAATGGCAATTATTTTCTGAGCCGGAATTTCAAATTTTTCAGTGACCTCCTCCAACCATTCTGCAATATTTGCTGCTGTATGTCTGTCTTCCAGAGGCATGGTAGTAAGGCAGATAGAAATCATCTTCCAATCCTCCGCTATGTAGTGGCATGTAATGCCAAGAAAAGCCTTGGTCGCTATACTTGTCCATATGTCTGCAGTAATGCCAATTCCGCTTTCATTAGCGCTGATGGCATCCTTCACATTCTGAAATGCCTCCTGGTACTTTCTCTCCACTAGTTTGGTAAAATGGGTTCTTGATGGTAAAGTATATCCAGGGTTCAGTACATTGATCATGCTTTTAAATCCTCGGTCTTCAACCATTGACAGTGGCCGCATGTCGGTGACTAGCATTTTCATGACAGAATCTGTTATAACTGCTGATTGTTGGGGAGTGCACGGACGATTTTGCTGCACAAACTCTGTCATGGTGCGCTGTTTCTTTCTGCAATGAAAAAGATATGTATGATTAGTATGCAGGAAAAGCTATTTCTGTGTAACTCTATATCATTTCGGGTTTAACTTACCGTCCTGATGTTTCGCCTTCCACTGTGAACCCCACGTGTTTCAGTTTCATGTGCTCATTCATCGTTGGTGTTCCGTGCCATGCAAGTTCCGTTTTACAAAGTTTGCAGGTGACCACCTTCTTTGCAGCATTTAAATTAAAATTCTCCCAGGCCTTAGAAGATTTGGGTCGCACACCCTTTTCTGTGTCGGCAGCCACCTCTGCCATTTTTATAAAAAAAAAAATTGCAGCTAGAAGTTAAAAAAAAAAAAGCGTGGAGATGCAGTGTAATAATATTATGTAGTATTTTACAGTAAAGTTTGTTTTATAAAAATAAATGATTCTTCAATATTTATATTTATATGCACTGCTATTCCTCCCGAGGACACCAATGGCGGGGCGTTATTCCTCCCGAGGACACCAATGGCGGGGCGTTATTCCTCCCAGGGACACCAATGGCGGGGCGTTATTCCTCCCGAGGACACCAATGGCGGGGCGTTATTCCTCCCGAGGACACCAATGGCGGGGCGTTATTCCTCCCAGGGACACCAATGGCGGGGCGTTATTCCTCCCGGGGACACCAATGGCGGGGCGTTATTCCTCCCGAGGACACCAATGGCGAGGCGTTATTCCTCCCGAGGACACCAATGGCGGGGCGTTATTCCTCCCGGGACACCAATGGCGGGGCGTTATTCCTCCCGGGGACACCAATGGCGGGGCGTTATTCCTCCCGGGGACACCAATGGCGGGGCGTTATTCCTCCCGGGGACACCAATGGCGGGGCGTTATTCCTCCCGGGGACACCAATGGCGGGGCGTTATTCCTCCCGGGGACACCAATGGCGGGGCGTTATTCCTCCCGGGGACACCAATGGCGGGGCGTTATTCCTCCCGGGGACACCAATGGCGGGGCGTTATTCCTCCCGGGGACACCAATGGCGGGGCGTTATTCCTCCCGGGGACACCAATGGCAGGGCGTTATTCCTAAACAAGCAAAAATGCGCAAAATACCAGAGACTCAAATATCAAAACGATATGGTAGTAACTGAGTGTACATAGTGATTAGCACAACTAGTACACTTAGGTAAAAAGTTAGTTCTTAGCATGAAAAGTCCAAGGACTGGAGGTGAAGAGTATTTCAGGGGTTAAAGTTACATTCCCAGGGTTGCCATCAAAGGGGAACAGAGACCATGTTCCAATTCTGCAGGAAAAACACAAGGAGAGAGGCGCCTCTGGGTGTAGCAATATTAAAACAATTTATTAGGTAGTGAACAAAAGCCACTCACATTTAGTAGATAAAAACAGGCATGTAGAAATTCCCAATCAAGGGAGAGGAGGGATCATCAGATATGTCAGTCCACTTCTATTCCTGCTGGGGCGCTAGGTGCTATGAATACAGGAGCAGGAAGAGCGGAATGGTCAGTGGGAGCGTGATTGACACACGATGGGACAAGTGATCAGCTAGTGGCAGTACAATAGTAATAATAGAATGATGTAATAGTATATGATGTCAGAGCAGGACATCCCGTGGGGCTAAAAAGATAAACAATGGCTTGGCAAAAACAAGCCATGTCCCCGGGGACACCAATGGTGGGGCTTTATTCCTCCCGGGGACACCAATGGGGAGGCGTTATTCCTCCCGGGGACACCAATGGGGAGGCGTTATTCCTCCCGGGGACACCAATGGGGGGGCGTTATTCCTCCCGGGGACACCAGTGGGGGGGCGTTATTCCTCCTGGGGACACCAATGGCGGGGTGTTATTCCTCCCGGGGATACCAATGACGGGGCGTTATTCCTCCTGGGGACACCAATGAATGGGTCACTATCCCCCCCCCAGAAACACCAATGGGGCATTATTCTCCCCCCTCCCTCCCAGGAAAACCAATGATGGGGCACTCCTCCCCCCCCCCCAGGAATACATAAGGGCCACTGAATGTGTACTGTATGTGTGTGACTGTGCTACCTTTTTCCACACTGACTGCACTGCAGCTCGGCTCAGTCTCACTCTCCTCACAGCTTCTCGCCCTCGCCTCTCTGTTCTATCGAGGCAGCAGCAGGCGGGGCTGAGAAGATCTGTGGGTATGACGTCAGCGAGGAAAGGCGCGCCGTGGACGTGCAGCGGCGAGGACGTGCCTGGTCACAGCGGCGCCGAGGACACAGGAAGGAGACACAGGAAAGATTACACATGAGGGAAGGATTTTTTCCAACGGACGGACAGGCGCAAGGTGCGGGACCAACTAATCGATAATGAAAATCGTTGACAACGATTTTCATTATCGATTATTATCGATAATATCGATTAATCGTTGCAGCCCTAGAGCAGAGTAGTACTAGCGCCGCTATTCCTTCTGGTGAACTGGCAAAGCACCAGCGGCCTAGTACAGTCTGGACGTACATCCAGCACTGCAGTATCACGTGGTGATGTGGTGAGTCCCATAAGTGCAGTTCAAGCTGGCGAGGTGGCAAGCACAAGTAGTGTCCCGCTGCCACCAAGAAGACAAAGGCAGGCCCGTTTGCCCATAGTGCCCTTCCTGCAGAATTTGCCTATCCTGATTGGGTGCCCGACACTTCTGCAGAACCCGTACTTCCCCCATACACTGCCCAACCCGGTATTCAGGTGGAAACAGCTGATTTTACGCCACTTGATTTTTATTTGCTGTTTTTCACGGAAGATCTCTATAGATCTATTATAGACCGGAGTGATTTATATGCTGGTCAATTAATCGCCACTAATCCCCAGTTGCCTTCCATTGCCAGAGATTGGAAACCAATTACAGTTTCCGAATTTTAAACCTTTCTGGGCATTTCCCTCAACATGGGCACACCTAATGGATAATGTGGGGAAGTCCGACTAAATGGTAGAGACACCCAAATGAAATGCACCTCATCCCATAAAGTATGTAAGCATAGTAACGAAAGGGAAGAAAGGGATTTTCACGGTGCTGTCTGTGGTAGTAAGAAATTCAATAACAATTAGGATAAAAAGTGTTGAATATTTTAATAAAGTTCATTAAAAACAAATAACATATATGGCCACATGCAAGTGGTTGCTAGTGGAGCACAATATGCAAACAGCTGGATGGTCAGAACAAAATGGAGGAGAAAAATTGAAGCTGGTTTTGAAAAGTACAAGATTACTCGTGACGTCCCGACATGTTTCGCAATTCTAGCTTCATCGGGGGACATACGGGTATAAAGAAGAGCTTGTACAATACTAAACATGAATAGAGAGAAATATAAATTAGAAATCTTGTAAAATACGTTAAGCAAAAATATAACTACTGCTAGAGAACGTAACGTGCCATTCTTAAAAGAACGGCACGTTATGTTCTCTAGCAGTAGTTGTATTTTTTCTTAACTCATTTTACAACATTTCTAATCGCCAGGGCTTTCCCCAGGGGCTTATAGATTCCCGTCTTAGGCTGGGGGAAAGAGCCTGCTTGAAGTGTAATAATTTGCTCGCTGTGAAGTGGAAGGATAATAAGTATGTTTTCGTTCTTACCTCCTTTCATGCAGACACGACAGTCCAAATTCATACGGCGACTGGTGTTGTGGAGAAACCCCTCTGTGTCCACGAATATAACCAAAATGTGAGAGGGGTGGACCTCAACGACCAGTTGTTGGCGCCGTATCACATTGCCCGTAAGGCGAGACGCTGGTACAAAAAAGCGTCTCTATCCTTATTTCAATCGGCTTTGCTGAACGCTCATGTGCTATACAGAGCTTCAGGCGGGACTTTATCCTTCCTAAAATTCCAGGATGAGTATACAGGCGGTTCTGCACCTCACCATCCCCAACCAAATGCAGTAAGCCAGCTGCATTAGAGGCATTATCCGTAATGTCCTCGAGAGTACCCCTACCCAATGAGCCCCCCAAAAAAGATATCGTGTCTGGAGCAAGCGCGGATTTAGGCGTGACACCCGTTATTTTTGTCCACTCTGTCCTGACAATCCTGGTCTTTGCATTTGTAAATGTTTTGAACGCTTCCACACAAAAGTGAAGTTTTAGCGTAGGGTACAGCATTTCACAGACTAGGACACACTTACAAGGGGTCTCTCTAGATGTCATCGCATTTTGAGACCCCCGAACCGTTACAGTTAAAGTTACAAAAAAAAGTGTAACAAAACAAAAAAAACGTAAAAAATAAAATAAAATAAAAAAAATAGATTTATTGTTCTCGCTCTCTGTCTATTTTCCCTCTATTGTTCTGCTCTTTTTTACTGTATTCTATTCTGCAATGTTTTATCATGCTTGCTTTTCAGGTATGTAATTTTTTGTTTTCAGGTGCGCCATCCAGCTGCAGCGTGGATTTATTTATCTTGACAGCAACAGCGTTTGCTCCCACGATACATAAAGCCATAACTCCAGTGCTGTAGGAGGTGATTTCACCACCACAGTTAAAAAAAAGAGCATATATGCCGAAGCATGGGGGCAGCAGGGGCGGAGGAGCGATTTTGCTCCTAATGCCGCGTACATACGGTTGAAATTCCGGCTGAGGCTTGCCCGTGGAAAAGTCTGACCGTGTGTACGCGGCATAACTTTTTTGCGGAAGGATGCCCCCATGCTTCGGCATATATAAATGGTGCATGTATGCCCATCATTAGAAGTGGGTGGATGAAGGGAGGTATTCTAATGGTGGGCATACCCACCGATCAATCTCTTTTTTTCGTTCAGCCAACAGGCTGCATGAAAAAAAGATTACAATGCATGTCCAACAAGGACCAGCAACGTACTGGTATGTTGCTGGACTTTGGTTATACCAGAATGATGCCTGCGGGTTTAGGTATCTTGGTATCATTTTTTTCAGCCAGCGGTCGGATTTCATGTAAAAGCAATCCTAACAGATAATTAGCCTCTAGACTGCTTTTACAAGCAGTGGGAGGGAATGCCCCCCCCCCCGGATATTAACAGCGCCATTGGAAAATTGGGAAAGCATTTTATCACACCGATCTTGGTGTGGTCAGATGCTTTGAGGGCAGAGGGAAGATCTAGGGTCTAACCCCCCAATTTTTTTTTTTTAAAAAGAGTACCTGTCACTACCTATTGCTATCATAGGGGATATTTACATTCCCTGAGATAACAATAAAAATGGTAAAAACAAGTTAAAATGGAAGGAACAGTTTAAAAATAAAATAAAAAAGCAAAATAAATAATAAAATAAAAAATCACCCCTGTCCCCCCCCTGCTCTTGCGCAAAGGCGAACGCAAGCGTTGGTCTAGCGTCATATGTAAACAGCAATTGCACCATGCATGTGAGGTATCACTGCAAAGGTCAGTTCGAGGGCAGTCATTTTAGCATTAGACCTCCTCTGTAAATCTAATGTGGTAACCTGTAAAGGCTTTTAGATGCTTTTAAAAATGTATGTAATTTGTCGCCGCTGCGCGTTTGTGCGCAATTTTAAAGCATGTCGTGTTTGGTATCCATGTACTCGGCCTAAGATCATCTTTTTTATTTTATCAAACCATTTGGGCAATATAGTGTGTTTTTAGTGCATTAAAAATAAAAAGTGTGTTTTTCCCCAAAAATACGTTTGAAAAATCGCTGCGCAAATACTGTGTGGAAAAAAAAATGCAACACCCACTATTTTAATCTGTAGGGCCTTTGCTTTAAAAAAATATATAATGTTTTGGGGTTCAACGTAACTTTCTTGCAAAAAATAAATAAATGTTTTCATGTAAACAAAGTGTCAGAAAGGGCTTTGTCTTCAAGTGGTTAGAAGAGTGGGTGATGTCTGTGTGACAGAAGCTTCCTAATGTTGTGCATAAAATGCCAGGACAGTTCAAACCCCCCCCCCCCCCCCCAAATGCTATTTGCTGAGAGGCATGTTGAGCCCATTGAATATTTTTTTTTTTTTTGTCCCAAGTGAATAAATAATGACAAAAAAAAAAAAATGTACAATAAGTTGTCACTAAACGATATATTGCTCAAACATACCATAGTTATGTGGAATTGCACCCCAAAATACATTTTGTTGCTTCTCCTGAGTACGGGGATACCACATGTGTGAGACTTTGAGAGCCTAGCCGCGTACGGGACCCCGAAAACCAAGCACCGCCTTCAGGCTTTCTAAGGGTGTAAATTTTTGATTTCACTCCTCACTGCCTATCAGTTTCGGAGGCCATGGAATGCCCAGATGGCACAACCCCCCCCCCCCAAATGACCCAATTTTGGAAAGTAAACACCCCAAGCTATTGGCTGAGTGGTATGGTGAGTATTTTGCAGATCTTGCTTTTTGTCACAAAGTTTTGAAAATTTGAAAAAAAAAAATGTCTTTCTTAATTTTCAAAAACAAATAAGAGCTGTAAAATACTCACCATGCCTCTCAGCAAATAGCTTGGGGTGTCTACTTTCCAAAATGGGGTCCATTTGGGAGTAGACATGTGCACTGCTGAAAAATTTGTTTTTTTGCTTTTTTTCGGAAATTTGTGCTATCTTGGCATTTTATGGCCTTCAAAACTGTGATGGGTAGTGAGGAGTGAAATCAAAAATTACGCCCTTAGAAATCCTGAAGGCGGTGCTTGGTTTTTGGGGCTCCGTACGCGGCTAGGCTCTCAAAAAGTCCCACACATGTGGTATCCCCGTACTCAGGAGAAGCAGCAAAGGTAATTTTGGGGTGCAATTCTACATATAACCATGGCATGTTTGAGCAATATATCATTTAGTGACAACTTTTTGTACATTTTTTGGTCATTATTCAATCACTTGGGACAAAAAAAAAATATTCAATGGGCTCAACATGCCTCTCAGCAAATAGCTTGGGGTGTCTACTTTCCAAAATGGGGTCATTTGGGGGGGGTGCCATCTTGGCATTTTATGGCCTTCAAAACTGTGATAGGTAGTGAGGAGTGAAATCAAAAATTTATGCCCATCGAAATCCTGAAGGCGGTGCTTGGTTTTGGGGTCTCGTACGCGGCTAGGCTCCCAAAAAGTCCCACACATGTGGTATCCCCGTACTCAGGAGAAGCAGCAGAATGTATTTTGGGGTGCAGTTCCACATATAACCATGGCATGTGTGAGCAATATATCATTTAGTGACAACTTTTTGTAAAAAATTTTTTTTTTGTCATTATTCAATCACTTTTGACAAAAAAAAAATATTCAATGGGCTCAACATGCTTCTCAGCAATTTCCTTGGGGTGTCTACTTTCCAAAATGGGGTCATTTGGGGTGGTTTTGTACTGCCCTGCCCTTTTAGCACCTCAAGAAATTAGATAGGCAGTCATAAATTAAAAGCTGTGTAAATTCCAGAAAATGTACCCTAGTTTGTAAACGCTATAACTTTTGCGCAAACCAATAAATATACGCGTATTGACTTTTTTTTTTACTAAAGACATGTGGCTGAATACATTTTGGCCTAAATGTATGACTAAAATTGAGTTTATTCGATTTTTCTTATAACAAAAAGTAGAAAATCTCTTTTTTTTTTCTAAATTTTTGGTCTTTTTCCGTTTATATTGCAAAAAAATAAAATCGCAGAGGCAATCAAATACCATTAAAAGAAAGCTCTATTTGTGGGAAGAAAAGGATGCAAATTTCGTTTGGGTACAACATTGCATGTCCGCGCTTTCCAGTTAAAGCAGTGCAGTGCCAATTTGTAAAATCACCTCTGGTCTTTATGCTGCGTATTGGTCCGGGGCTTAAGTGGTTAAGCATTATTAAAATCACTGCTCCCGAAAAAACGTCCGTTTTTTTAAAAACTTTTTTTTGCATTGATACATGTCCCCTGGGGCAGGACCATGGTCCCCAAACACCTTTTATGACAATACCAGCCTTTTAAAATTAGCACTTTTGATTTCTCCCGTAGACTTTTAAAGGGTGTTCGGCGGCTTTCGAATTTGCCGCAAACAGCCCAAATTGTTCAACACACAAATGATGAATAATAAAAAACTGTAGATCAGTTAAAATATATACACATCAAAGCAGTGCTATTTATCAGTTAACCAAAACTGACAATTTGTATATGCACATCACCATATACATATGAAAACGGTAAGACACAGAAGGTCAATAGTTGATGGTAGGATAAAGTCTCTGGTAGAGATAGGTGGTGAGCAGAAAAACGTAAGTGATAGTTACACCTTTCACCGACTCCCTTCACCCCGTGCTCCATACACCTACGGGTTTAAACTCACTGCAACAATGGGAGAAGTAAGCCCTAATGGATATCCAACCAGCTGCTAGGACTAAGCCTCATTAGTACCTTCCGACATCCAGGGACATAGGGAAAGAATGCTCCACATAGTCTAGTTCCGTTTTCATCATTAAAGTTCATTAAAATTCCTTATGCACAAACACTGTGGAGGTTCACAGGCGATCGTATGGCTCAGTATTAAGCGCTCCCACTCTTACTATCAGTCAGAGGAAACAGCCGGGCTCCCGGGAGAGATCATAATATTCTCAGCGTTCTGCACTTCCCCCTTCCAACCTGATCACTGAGTCCTGGAACGCACAGCGTCAATGGTGTAGTATCTGGGTGCCGTGAGGTCACTCCCTCACCGGTTTCGTCATTGTCAAAGGGCGTGGTTTCACGGCGCAGCGTCCCGATATATATATATGAAGCTGCCACAATTGAATTTAACCAAGTGCATGCCAGCAGCCATCACAATCTCGTCCAATCACAGAATTCCTGAGGAGGACGTGTGTACCTAGCTCCTGACTTCCAGGGCTGCATTGCTTCTCTCCCCAGGACTCTCCCCCCTACTTTCCCCTATTTTCCCCCTGGCTCTCTCCCCTGCTCTCACCCTTGTCCCCCCGGTTCTCTCCCCCCCCTTCATCCAGCGGGACCCCAATCCATACGAGGTGCCCCCCCTCCGCCAGACACCTCCTCCCGCAGCCGCCGCCGGGCAAGTCCGAGGCTGCGGCCTAACATTACTCATCCCACGGTCCCCCCCTCTGGCGCCTCCTTCACAGACCGGCTGCACGCCTGGCCTAGCTCACTGAGCTACATCCGAGCCCTCCACCCGCCACCGAGGCCATTCATCTGCCGCCGGCGGAACCCCCCCTCCACCCGCAGCCGCCGACAGGAAAGTCCGCGGTTGCGGCCTAGCCACATTCGATCCCCCTTCCAGCATGGATCATCCAAGGAGCCACCCTACGGCACTCACCCACTCGCGGAGCCCCCCAGAGGAGTCAGCAGGCCCTGAAGCAGCAATAGCTGCTACCTGCCCAGCAGGATAGACCGCGGCTTCGGCCTAGACCCGGCCGCGGCGGCCATCTTGGGACACCCAGCCTCAGCCCTCAAACTCCTCTCCCGGCCCCCTGGAATATTCTGACCCGGGATAACTACCGGATCGCATCCACTCACGGGTCACTTGCCTGTGGCTCCCACTGGGTCGCTCACAAAAGGCAACCGGGAGGACGAAATGGATATTCGGCCCAGTAAGTAGCGGCCATCTTGATACACCCAGAGCCTTTCCCCAACACTGACAAAAAAAAACAAAACTTATTTTTTCTCTCTATTCCTACTAATTCCCCACCCCACCCCCATTACTATATTCACAATACTCTTCAATAACTCTACTACTTATGACTGATCGCCCCCCCCCCCTGACGTACTCAGACTGCCCCAACCTACAGCATCGACCGCCGCCACTACGCGATCTCCCCAGACCCACACACACGGCCAAGCATAACGGACGTGTGCGATAGGCCCCCGAGGCTCACCACTTCGCAGAGCAATCCGCACGCACGGTCCAGGGAAGCGGACGTGTGTGACAGGAGCCCTGACCTCATCGCTTCACAGAGCAATCCACACATACGGTCAAGCGTAACGGACGTGTGTGGCAGGAGCTCTGGCCATACAGGAACCCCCTTGGACTCTGGCGTTTCGCTCCTCCAGCAAACGTTAACCTGACGACCTGCGGCTTCCACGGGACCCCACTCTCCCCAAGCTCAGATCCCCCAGCTCACCACCGCTTCACCCACAGCCGCCGACTGCCACCTGCCGCCATCCGGGCGCCCATTTCTAGACTGTTAGAACTGCAGGACAGACCGCGGCTGTGGCCTAGCTCCGGCCATCACTCTACACCCTCCCCGAGTCTCTCTCCAGCAGGCCCGCG
Organism: Rana muscosa; assembly: GCA_029206835.1. Lineage (NCBI taxonomy): Eukaryota > Metazoa > Chordata > Amphibia > Anura > Ranidae > Rana > Rana muscosa. The sequence continues at coordinate 10,806,511 of CM055119.1, read as the reverse complement.
TGTGCCGACCGGGTAAGTACATCGGGGCACCACCAACTAGTAGCGAGTTGATCCAGGGTTTACCCGATCGCCCCTCGGGGGGTCAGGAAGGAATTTTTCCCCTGCTGCAGCAATTGGCCAGACTCGGCTGGTGGTTTTTGCCTTCCTCTGGACCAACGGGAGGGCGGTTTAGGTCATTGGGCCCCATCCATCATCCCCATCACCTTTTCCTCCCATCATGTGCATCTTTAAATACTCAGCGGACACCCTCCGCAGGCTAAGGAATACCGCCCCAACACTTCCAACCGCCACCCAAAAAATCCTACAAAAAGAACAACTGCTTAGGATCAATCGACAATCGACTATCAAAACCACAAAGACACCACTTCATCTACAAGATTTATCATGCGCCTTGATTAACACCAGATCAGCAGTCAAGCACAGACAGGAAATTCACGATTTCATCACGCAAAACGACATAGATTGCCTCTTTATCACGGAAAGTTGGCTAACACCGGATTGTAACACCGTCCTAACGGAACTAGTACCTGGGAACTACCGCATCCTAACTGAGCACAGAATAGGACAAAGAGGAGGAGGCCTAGCAGTTACCTTCAAATCGCACCTCTCTCTTACCAAACCAACCCTACAGAACTCATTGCCATTCATGGAAACACTCACCCTGCAACTCCAAACAACACCCCATGACACCATTCACATACTGCTATGCTACAGACCACCAGGACCGAAGACAAATCTCCTCACACCCTTCACCGAATTCTTCTAGACATACACTTTAAAAACCAAAAAGTTTTTACTACTCGGGGACTTTAACCTCTGGGCTAACGCCACTCAGGACCCCATCGCCACCGCCTGTATCAACCAATTGGAAGAACTAGGGTTACAGCAACTGATAAATGCACCCACGCATGGATCGGGTCACATTCTTGACCTCATCTTCAAACAAAATATGGACATCAACATACTGGACAACATGCCGTTACCATGGACGGACCACCACGCTATCAAATTCAAATTTACCACCAGCACCATCTCCCAAAAACCGGAAGACTCAACAAAAACATACTGGACAAGATCTCAGAAGAAACTACACTCAAAACTTTTCAAAACCACTCTATCAAAAAAAAAATAGGAACGCTAAAGCATAACCGCTCAACGGAACAAACACTCAACTCCTTAAACAAAATATTACTACAAACAGCGGACACAGTCGCTCCGAGACGCAGAGCACACATCCGTAAAAACAACTCGGGCTGGTTTAGTGACACTCTTACGCTACTGAAGCAAGAACGCAGAAGAGCTGAAGGAGCCTGGAGAAGAAACCCAACGGAGGAAAACCACACAAACTACAAAGCACTCACTAAGAAATATCACAAAGCAATTTTTAAAACAAAAAAAGGAACATTTCTCAAACACCATAAAAAAAGCCCTAAACCGGCCTCGTGAACTCTTCAAACTAGTCACTCGGACCATGAACCCTACCTGTCTAGAGCCTCCAGCAAACGAAATCCAAGAGTTCTGCAATGAGCTATCGGATTTTTTTATCGACAAAATCGAAAATATTCGGGAAATAATTCAACAGAAAAAAACAACCAACTTCACACAGCCAAAGCAAACAGAGAAAATCAATACGAACATTATACAACTAGCAAAATTTTCGTTGGTCCCGATCACCATTGACACCACCAAAAACATCATCAGAAGCCTCAGAGACACTACATCGTCAAATGACATAATTCCCACAAAACTCCTGAAAGAATGTACCGACATTTTAGCTCCTACCATTACACACATCATAAAACTATCATTCAAAGAAGGTTTGGTTCCGAACTCCCTCAAGCAAGGTATAATCAAACCCCTCCTAAAGAAACCCAATCTTGACCCTAAGGACCCAAATTACCGCAGACCGGTAACAAGCCTCAACACCATTTCCATGATCATGGAGAAAGCGGTAGTACAACAGCTACAAGGCCATTTGGACACTTACAAACTCTTGGATCCACTACAATCAGGCTTCCGCCCAGGCCATGGCACAGAGACGGCACTTCTCAAAATATGGGATGACGTCCTCGAAGCCGCAGATGACGGAGAATCATGTCTCCTGGTGCTGCTGGACCTCAGTGCAGCGTTCGACACAGTAGACCACAAAACTCTACTCATCCGTCTTAAAGAAGTAGGAGTCGCAGACCCTGACCTTCCTTGGTTCGCTTCCTTTCTTGAGAATCGTTCTCAGACAGTGAAATTAGGTGCCTTCACCTCTGAAACTCGCGCAATTTCTTGCGGCGTCCCTCAAGGATCACCACTGTCACCCCTTCTCTTTAACATCTACCTCCGCCCACTCCTAAAAATCATTAGCAAACAGGACTTATGCTACCACTCATACGCGGACGACACCCAACTCTACTTTCGTATCACTGGAAAAAAAGACCAATATCACGGATTGGAAAAGTGCCTCACATTGATCGATGATTGGATGACTGAGAGTTCACTTAAACTCAACGGATCCAAAACAGAACTGCTTCTCCTCCACGCTAACCAAAAGACAAAAACTAAAACCTCTTGGACACCACCCACCATTCTCGGACAGACCATCACCCCGAGCACCAAAGTCAAAAGTCTCGGAGTCATCTTTGACTCGGAGATGTCGATGGACGCTCAAATAGGATCAGTAATCAGCGGATCTCATTATCTCCTCCGCCTGCTGCGTAGACTCATTCCCTTCATCCCAGAAGAGGACACAGCAGTAGTAGTTGGATCAATTATCAACTCCCAACTCGACTACGCAAACTCCCTCTACCTCGGACTACCCAAATACCAAATGTCACGCCTACAAGTCGTCCAGAACACGGCAGCCAGACTGATAACAGGAAAAAAACCCTGGGAATCCATCACCCCTGCACTGAGGACCCTTCATTGGTTAGCCGTAAAGGATCGGGTCACATTCAAGACCCTCTGCCTCACCCACAAGTGCACACAAGGAATCGCTCCGCAATATTTATGCGAGAAGATAAAGCATTACACCCCCAAACGCACTCTCCGATCAACAAACCAAAACCTCCTTCACATCCCCAAATTTCGCTACAAATCAAAGGGAGAACGAAGATTTGCAGTCCAAGGACCACGGCTATGGAACGCGCTACCCACGGATATCCGTATGGAAGAAAACCATCGGGCCTTTAGGAAAAAACTTAAGACCCACCTCTTCTGATGGATCATGAAGCTACTGGATGCTAAGCGCCTTGAGGCGATTTTAGTTCGCATTTGTTAGCGCTATACAAGTTTTTCACTCACTCACAATAATAGGAATACTATGCTACAGGCTGTATTATGCTAATATGTAAGCTTGTGTAACCCTTTTATGTAAATGAGATCAAGCCATACAACACCGCAAATCCCACTTTTGTTTAGTCAAGGCTTATACATCAATACAGTATTAAAAACAGTTAAAATATTAAAAGTACAGTTTAAAATCTCAATTGCTGATTACGTATAGCAGATGCATATTATATATCTTAAAATCGTTATAAATCAAATCAAACTCATTAAAAAGGACGAGGTTATGAACAAAATCTCCAATGACTCCAACTCACATATACGTTAGGTAAAATCAATCTCTTATCAAAGCTGGTATAATAGCATTACTTAAAGTGATATAACACCCCCGATTGATCTCAAACTCATCAGTATAATTATAAAGCGCTTCTCAATAATAATTTAAAAACTAAAAGAGCTTGACAGCTAAACCCGGAGAGAGAGAGAGATATCTAATGTTATACCCCATATCTCAAATAGTACTTCACATCAATAGTACATGTTGGGATTTTATACCAAGCCAAGTATCTTAAATCAGACAAAGGTCTCCACTCATTCTATTATCCAAAAATAAGTCTCACAGAGTAAATGGGCAATGCTACTACAAGAGTTAAATTGTTCGCTATTAGGCGAACACCCAATGTTTTTGCTTAAAAACCCCTTGCAGGGTGGGTATGATATCCCTCGGGCCTGTGGCTTCTGGCAGGCCTCTAATGCGGATGTTGACACTGCGACTCCTATTCTCAGTTATCCATTTGATCCAGCAGGGAGTTAAGTCTGCGATCTTGCATTTTACATCGGTCAGTGAGGGCCTGTATGGCAGGGGTAGTCTCGTCCCACTGTGTCTCCAGGGCCTCTACTCCACCACCTAGGTGGGCAGTGTCCGCCTGCAGGGCTTCAATGTCCTGGCGCAGGGCCTTTTCTACTCTGTGAGCAAACAGCTCCACGTCAGCCTTAGTGGGGAGGGATAGAATGTGAGAGCGGATGTCCTTATCCCCCAAGGCATCACCCACATCAGGCTGTCTGTCCAGGCTGATCTTTGACAAAGAGTGCCAGGGAAGGGTTACTTAATGGTAACAATATTAATCATCATATGAGAATAATCAGGTTATCAAATTAATTTTAATAAATGCAAAAATGTATACATATAAACATGATTAGAAAAATGTGATTAAAGTGCAATTCAATAAAAGGCGGGCCAAAATTGATTGGCTCATTGATCAAACACCACATGGAAACATACTCACAAAAGACATTACATATAACAAATAAAAGTACAAACAAACGTCCGGACGCCTTGTGTCAATGTACTGCCAATCCTTCTGATAGTGGTGTCACCTGAGGGCATTTTAGAGAGACCGGTATAATAACCTGTCTATGGTTGTGGAAGGATTGGCTATGTGTGAACTCCAAGGGAGAATGGAGGTATGGGGCTGATGAAATCAAGGAGGGGGAGGGGCGCTGAGGTGGATTAGAGTCAGACAGGAGAGGATGTCGTATCATTGGTAACTGGATGAAAAGGTCAAGAATTAGGTCATCAAATGATCACTATTGTTGGATTGCTGAAATCATTTCTTCAACATAGAGATGTCTTAAGCCTAGGTGTGTATGGATACAGTCACACAATGTCCGGTTACTAAAGGAGGCAAGGCAGCATATAAGGTCTGTCGGTGAATTCCACTGTTCTGATTGACATCAGTTAAACCATATGTAGGTTAGTTTGAATGTATCAAATAGCCCTATTGATATTGGGTAGGGAAGGAAAACTGTAAGGGCACCTCTATGGTAATGGACAACAAGACTGACAAGAGTCTAAATATCATGTGAAGGATTTGGAGACATAGGCACTGGAGGAGAGGGGGATAGCTGACAGATCCTTTCAGAAACCCTGGCTGGGGTAATAGCCATCCGCGCTGACTGATCTCTTGCAGGGATCAGACTTTCTGGTAAGCGGCAGTCACATCAGAGGTGGTGGATCTCTCTTCTATCCGGATAACAGCACTTTTTCTCTGGTGTTTAGATGTTTGAAGTCACAGATGTTTGAAATAAGGATTGGTATTCATACTAGCAGTCTTCAATGTTAACTTCCTCGTTCCAGACATTACGTATGAACTGCATTCGGAACTACACCCATACAATTTTATCTCTCAAAAGTTTGGTGTATTAAGAGACTGTTTTTCTGGGGCTTAATACCCCTCTATTCAACCGTTTGGGTCACCCATGGTTGGGTCGCCACATTGAGTGCAGGACTTTTTACACGTCGGAGTTTGATCATCTTTGATTTTTTTTTATTCATTGTTGCGCAGCTTGTTTTTCTTTTCATACCTCTATGGTAATGCTGTAGACATTAAACAGCAACTTCATGGTATCGGGTACTTATCCATCCCGTTCAGGTGCTCCAAACGTTGCCGTAATCCGCTCTAGTCCACTCCTGGGACGAGCAATGCTGCTTAACATCTCTTGCTGCACACAGGGCAAAAAGTGAATGTCCTCAGTGGATGTTTCCGGGTTACCGCCGCAAAGTGAGATCACTGTCCAGCTTCTAAAGACCCTCCTCTGGACCGCGTCCTCCAAGCTCAGCTTCCCATACAGGCGGCGTCATATGATGGAACGGCTCGTGAGGTCAACGTGTGTCGCTAGAACGTAGTGTAGCTTCAACTGGTCGGTGATTGGGCAGCAGGTCCCACTCACTCATATATCGTGGTACTACGTGAAAGTGCCGCCTCCGGAGTCAATTTAAATTTAAAGAGAAAAGTAGTGTCTTTGTAGTATTCGGTGGTGTTTCTCAAAAGGTGATTGTTTTATATCAGTTACTGTCAATATCAATCCAAGGAGTGCTCCTATTAATAAAAAATACATAGACAGTCTGTTTTAAATAGCATAGGGGGCTTTTTTTGGGGTGTGGTAGCAATATGCACAATATGCACAATATGAAAGGGGGGATTTTTGGTACATAGAATATATAAACATTAGCAGAGGGAAAGCGATACTGGCTGTGGGTTATAGGTGCTGCACACACCTGATAACGACTTTGTAGAAGGAAAAGATACCCCAAAGGGCTTTGAGGTGCAGCAAAAAATAGTAATAAGTTCAATAATTAAAGAAGTATTTTATTAAAAAAGATACATAATGGAGAAAGCGTCTGGTGGGATCAAGACATGAGTTCCATAATACAATTTAAAAGTATATGCATGTGAATGGATACAACCATATGAGTTCTTGTGACAGTCAAGTAGGTAAACGTATGCTAAAAAAAAATCCGATGCGTTTCGACCTTTGACAGTAGAGGTCTCCTTCAGGGTGGAAGGATTGAAAACATGAACTCTGGAAAAACCTAGAGCCATGGTTCGACTGAGATGACTTTGCCGATTACTATGCACTCTTGGACCACGTATGGTAGGGAGTACTGCCTCGATCGGGCTTACCTCTACGCCTCACGGCAGGCGGGGGGGTCTTTGAGGCACCAGCCTCATTTCTCTCACCATGCTCCACAGCGGCTTAGCCGATAGGATCACGGAACTCTGCCGGCAGGCAGAAGCTCCCTCTAACAGACATCATCGATATGCCGCGCACCTGTGGTGTGCGCGGCATGCCGTGATGTCACGTCGTTTGACTGTGGAAGTCCCGGCGGCTGCCGGGGATTTCTCCTTCTGGAATGACAGGGAGACCGCACAAGGGCCACCATTCTGGCGGCCCACTGTATCCCCGCACATGTTAGGGGAGGGGCTGGCGAAGGTGGGTGGGGTTTGACGGATGAGGGGTGGAGCCACCGAACACGAGAACACCCAGTCATACAGACCCTCCCATATATAACAAGCCCAAGGGAGCTTTCAGAATAGAGCTGACATGGTGGTTAGGACAGAGGGAAGAGCAGATACTGGGTCTAAAAGTAAGTAATGCCTGATCCCCTATATAGCCCCCCTTGGTAGTAGTTTTTCTACCTTTCCCCAGCTCGTCCCCCGTCCCCACCATTTGACCTAAACTTCCAATATTTTTCCCCTCTATATCTTTTTCAGACTCCAATGGTCACAGGCATTGCCAATCTTATGCCTACCTGGGCGATCTTTGTAGCATAAACCAGTTAACAAAACACTTTACTATACCAAAAGGATCCATCTCACCCATTTAGATAGCTCAGGTAAACATTCCTTCCCCCTTCTCCCCTTTTCCTTCCCCATAGTATCACCATCATCCTTATTAGTCCACCTATTTCATAACCCACACTCACCACACTAATCTACACATTGCTTCACACACATTTTTTCACATGCACATTTATTTCTTCCTCGTTTTCATTAATTTACCCTCTCCGCCTCACTACACCCTCCATATTTACCTCATGATATCTTACACTTCTTCGTTGTTTCCTTTTTTTCATTTTTTCATGTATTTGCTAGTTCTCAGTTTTTCTTCACTCACACCTCATATGGTTCCTTTCCTATAGCTTCTCACCCCATCACTGCACACTTATAGTATTCAGTACATGTTCTTTCTATTCACATCCCTCTATACCTTTCACTACACAGTTACTCTCTTACATACTCACTAGCACATTTTATTGAGTCTTACTATTATTTTTCATTCACCCCCTCTCTTTTAGATCTCTTACATACATACACATTTCCTCACCCTACACACTTTCCCTCTTCGCATGTTCCCCCTTTTTCCTCTTTTTCCTTTCCTTCCCCCTTTTCTCTCCCCTTCCTCCTTTACCTGTTGATTATTTAGTTAGTATTTTTAAGGTTGTAATCTCTCCCCTATTCATATACTTTTCCAGGTTTGGTGGTCTATTCTTGTTGGGTCCGTGCTCCCCCTTTTTGTCACCTGGCTCTGCTTGGCACCCCTCAGTCCTCCCCCCCATTGCCTTTCGCCCCGCTCCCCGCCTGATGTAGGGTCTTTGAATGCGACCTCTCATAGGCGTAGATGATGCCCACTTACCTGCAGCCTGGTCTTCCTCCTTGATCCTCCCTCTCCGCATAAGTTTAACTACTTGACTGTCACAAGAACTCATATGGTTGTATTCATTCACATGCATATACTTTTTAAATCGTATTATGGAACTCATGTCTTGATCCCACCAGACGCTTTCTCCATTATGTATCTTTTTTTATTAAAATACTTCTTTAATTATTGAACTTATTACTATTTTTTGCTGCAACTCAAAGCCCCTTGTGGTACCTTTTCTTTCTACAAAAAATATATGAACATTAAGACAAAGAATATATCAACATTAAGACAAAGACTAAGGACACAATTAGGACAACAGACATGTGACAGACACTGTAAATATTTAATGGTCTGTCTACGGGTATGTAACTTAAAGTGACATAACCATCAGATAAATTTGGTCCTAGATGAGTGATAGACAAAGTCAGTCATTGAAGCGAATCACAATGACCTGCAGACCCAGATGGATTCAAATGGAATTAATTCTCTAAGAAGACCTGTAAATTCAATTCTGTGTTGAGGCCTAGCGGCACAAGAGACTTCAACCTATATATCCACCATTTGTCTTTATACGATTCAAGTCTCCTCGCCGGATGGGTAATTTAAGAGCATAAATTCCTTTTACCTTCATTCCTAGAGAACTCCCACCATGGCAAAGGGCAAAATGTTTGGCGAGTGGCTTTTCCGGGACTTTACCTTTTTCATTGATTTCTCTTGGATGTTCACCTATTTGTACTTTCAATGTTAGTTTTCTTTTTCCTATATAAATTTTGGAACAAGGGCAGGTTATCATGTACATCACACGTGAACTGGAACAATTGATCAGATCCCTAGTTTCAAAAGTCTCCTGTTCCAGAGCATCCTTAAAGGTGGACATTCGATCAGTGGACAAATCTGACAATTATTGCAAGCGAACATCCCTTTTGTCCTGGGATAAGTAAATAGCCATGTTTGATCTGGTTCTTTGATGTATTCTGACCTAATTAGCATGTCTCCTAGGTTTTTGTCTCAACGTGCTACCATAATAGGTGAGGTGCTAACAATCTTTGAAAGGGCTGGGTTACTAGTAAGGATCCCCGCTGTCTCTCCAAAATCTGTCGTACAACATTCCACTGTGCCCCAAAGGCAGTTATTATCCTAATGGTCATTGTTTTTGGTGGGATCATTTGGATCTTTTGTCGTTTTTATCTGGAGTAAACTGCCACGATTCCTAGTGGCCACCTTTCTTTTAGCTCTCCTAATCTGTTCATGAGAGTAACCGCTCTCCAGGAATCTTGAATAAAGGTCAAGTCCCTCTTGTCTGTAGTCGTCTGTCTTTGTGCAGTTCCTTTTAATCCTTAAAAATTGGCCGATGGGGATTCCATTTTTTAACCATTGTGGACGCCAAGGACATTTTAGGCACTGAAAACACACCTCTAGACCCAGAGGATCAAAAAGCCTTGGAAATTCTGAACTCTCTCTTGGAGGAGAATGAGTATATATTTGAAACTACAGCGCTGAGTAAACGACAGGCTAATCTTAGGATTAGATCTACTATAATGCCACCCCTATCGAAGAACAAATGGCTCAATCTCTGACTCGAGATGATCCAGAATGACCTAGATAAAATAGACTGGACACAGAAAGGTATTGATAACCTTACTATAGCTGAGAGACGGGCCCTAGGTGACCTAAGAGAAAAGGAAAGACATAATTATCAAGAAAAGCAACAAGAGTGTGTAGCGCCCCTTTACTTTTCAGGGGTGTTATGCGCCTAAATTTAGGGTTTGGTCTGAGCTGGTAGTCAGGCTCGGACCGCTTTTATTGTTACGTATTTGCTTCTGCCTATGTGATGCTGCCTAGTGTGTGTGTGGTTCCCTGTGGCCTGTAGGTGGCACTGCCATATCAGGTCAGGGTTGAGCCATGGGTGGCATTGCTGCGCCTTAGGGTGTCCTCTCTCGGCAGTGATACAGTGGGCGTGATCGGCCTGCTGTGCATGCCGGGAGAGGGTACATAAGGGGCAGACGCCATTTTTGGAAAAGGAGGAGTGGAGTGGAGGAGCCGGAGGGGTGAGCCCCTCGGGGGGTGCGATGACTGGCCGAGGAGTCTCGGGCACCTTTGGCCCGAGGCTGCAGCATTCCAGGTAGGCCCAGTACCTTTAACTGGGTCTAAAATTCGCCCATTGGAGTCCCAGGGTGCCCAGATGAGGGTACCCGCTATGACCGAGAGGAAGCCAGGGGAGGATCGGTCCCACAGAGGAGATGAGTGATGAAAGATCGCTGTCTCGGGAGAGGCCTGGTGACCTGTCAGAGGGAAGGATTCTTTACTCCGGAAAGCTAACCTGTAGAGTGCCCATAGGCATTGTCCTGTTCTTTAAATTCTACAGAGGTTAGAGGATCTCCTGGACCCGTCCCTGGAGGGGATAGTGTGACAGAACTGTTCGAGCTCCACACTGGCTGCTAGGACTTTGAGAGAGGACTATCTGGGTGAGCTAAACCCACTCGGGATCGAGTGGTGACAAAGTTACTAGTTGTGGCTGGACCTAATCCCTCACACTTATTCTTTCTTTCACCCATCTGTCTCTGTCTACTACGCAGCAAATAAAAAATAAACTCTCTGTTGGAGTTAAAGTGTTTCTGGACATTGGCCTTCTTTGGGGGGAGAAATATAAACTTGTCCCCATACGCTGGGGATGAGAACCAGTGAAAGGAGGTAACTCGCTGCAGGACCCAAAATTTGTGAACACCGCTTAACCTCTTCAAACAGGAGGGTACGGGCATATAGCACGGTGTGCCTTGATTTGCAAGTGAGCCAGGCAGGAAAAAGGTCCGTGTGCTACAGGTGTAATGTATTTTTAATGAACGAAACCCTTTATGAAAAAGAAGCTAAACACCTCTTGGAGGATCGCACCACATACAGGAAATTGGATTATAATCCCTTTCCAGCTGTGGTTAGTGATCTAAATCAGAAATTACTTAAAGCGGAGCTCCACCCTAAAGTGGAACTTCCGCTCATCGGAACCCTCCCCCCTCCGGTGTCACAATTGACACCTTTCAGGGGGGAGGGGGGTGCAGATACCTGTCTAAGACTCTCTGCGGGAAGCACGTCACTTCCCGCAGAATACCCATAGTGTTCTGGAAGACACTCGGCTCCCAGAACACAGGGGGACCAGTCAGAAAGGCGCAGCGCGTCTCGCGCATGCGCCATAGGGAACCAGGCAGTGAAGCCGCAAGGCTTCACTGCCTGGTTCCCTCACCGAGGATGGCGGTGGGGGGAGGAAAGTGCCGAGCAATTGCTTGTCCTCTGCTGCGGACGTTGCTGGACTCCAGGACAGGTATGTGTCCTAATATTAAAAGCCAGCAGCTGCAGTATTTGTAGCTGCTGGCTTTTAATAAAAAAAATTCGGCGGAGCTCCGCTTTAATGCCAAAGGAGCAGGATTGTTGAGTACTCGTGAACACCAGTACCTTCATGTAGGGGAAGTCAACTTGCCAACCTTTTATATTATTCCCAAGGTACATAAAAATCTAACAAATCCACCAGCAGGCATATTGTCTCCGCCTGTCAAGGTCCTCTTGAGAGAATTGGTCGATATTTGGACTCCCTCCCGAAGGTTATGGTCACAAAATTGAAATCTTATGTTCAGGACTGTCGGGGCTGGGCTCGGCCCTTCCTTCTCTGAGCTGGCAGCTCAGCTGTCCGCTAATTTCCAGCTCTTATCTCTCCACAGTGACTCACCTGTTGATCCTGCTCGTCAGTCCTGCCTACTTAAAGCCTTCCAGTTCATTTTCTCTCTGCCTTCGCCTTTGTCAACATCACAGAGACTTTCTCCTGCGGTCCTGTTGTGGACTTGCTCAGCTGACGTTCCTTCTGGCTCCTGATCCTGCTTGTTGTACTACTACGTTTATCGTTGGCTCTCTGACATTGGTTTGGCTGACTACCCGATCCGGTTACTGAACTCTGGCTATGTTTTGACTACGCTTACTCTGTTTACCTTTTTATTATTATTATTAATAAACAAGTGTGATTTAACTGTACTTCTGTCTCAGTTTTATTCATGGTTTCTGACAGTAGGCAAAGGCCATGAATTCAGAAGATGCAGCCAATCCACTTGTTGGTAATATTTTTTCCAGATTGGATGACCTGTATCATCGCATGGATCAGTTTGCCATGGCATTACAGATGCTCCTGAGTCGCACGGCTCGTCTGGAATCTCCCACTGAGGCCGCTCCGGTAGAACCTGTGTTGCAGGCCGTCAATGCTGCTGCTCCAGTCTCTGTGCAGGCACCCGGCTCGAGTGTTACCTCTATAAGAGGTATGTCTGGTTCCGCTCCGCTTCCCCAGCGATTTGGGGGCGATCCAGTTCAGTGCAGAGGGTTTCTCAACCAGGTTGAGATATACTTTGAGATGCTGCCCCAGGTGTTCCCCATGGACAGAAGCAAAGTAGGTTTCGTGATACCTTTGCTTTCTGAGAGAGTCTTGGCCTGGGCAAACCCTTAATGGAAGATGCAAAAACCCGTGGTCCTGAGTTACCCAGAATTCGTGGCTTCCTTCAAGAGGGTATTTGATGTTCCTGCACGCTCCGCTTCTGCTGCCAAGAGCCTCATGTCCATCAGAGTACGAGAACGGTTGCCGATTACGCCATTGAATTCCATACTCTAGCAGCAGAGGTTGCTTGGAATAATGAGGCCATTGTGACTGCCTTTTCTCATGGTCTCTCGGATATCAAGGATGAGATAGCAGTCCGAGACATACCCACTGAGCTGGAGAGCTTGATCACATTTGCCATCCTCATTGACTCCAGACTCAGAGAGAGACTCTTTTAAAGCGGTTTTATACCCGCCGACAGTTTTTTTTTTGTTCTACCTGTAAGGCAAAAGGCATAATGAGCTAGTATGCACCGCATACTAGCTCATTATGAAATACTTACCTTAGAACGAGGCATCGGTAACTTACCTGGTCCACGCCGAGGGAGATGACATGTTGCCTCGGCGTGTCTTCCGGGTATCGCGGCTCCAGCGCTGTGAGTGGCTGGAGCCGTGATGTTGTCACTCGCACGCATGCGCGCGGGAGACTTCTTTCCGGCAGAGTCCGGCGTCTGCCGAGCTTTCAGCCGAGAATCCCCGATGCGCGTGTGCCGCTGAAGTTAGCGGCGCATTGCAAGGAGAATATCTCCTAAACCATACAGGTTTAGGAGATATTCTTTTTACCTACAGGTAAGCCTTATTATAGGCTTACCTGTAGGTAAAAGTCAAAATTTTGACTATACAACCACTTTAAGGAGCGCTTGCGGAAGCGCAATAGCGGCACTTTGGCGTATGCTAGCATTCGCGGTATCGGCGCACGGGGGCGCGCAGTGACGGTTCTTGGCGCCAAACAATGGCTATTTAAAGGGGCTGGTGCCTGGGCTCCTTGCTGTCCGGTCTACAGCGTTCCTGAGACCTATCTGCAACCTTTTGTTACTCTGCTGATCCGTTCCTGTGACCCGGCTTGTTCCTGACTACTCCTGCCTTCTGCCTGCCCCTTTGACCCCGGCTTGTCTGACCACGCTCCTGCCTATTCCTTGGACTATCCGCTGCCCGCCTGTTGCTGATCCGGCCCAAACCACGACTCTGCTTCTGCCTCTGGACTTGCACCTGATTTACCAGCCTGTGTGTGACCCGGCCTGTTTAGACTTACTTGTGTCCTGAACTATAGGACACCTCCCCCGCTGTCTTCAGTCACCTTCCATCAGTACCTGTGAGCTCAGCCTGCCGTTCCTGTCTTTCTGCTGATGCTGACATCCGCACAGAGTCTCCTGAAGTCCAGCTCTGTTCCGTCACCAGTGTTCCTGACAGGCACTTGTGCGACTCTGCACTCCCGAGCTCCCTGTTTCCACTATCAGGGGTTCTGGAGTAAGAGGTGCAAAAGAGGCCACTCCCTGCATATCAGGCTTCACCATCAGGTACGTGACAAGCCTGCCCATGTGACTAATGAGACTGTTCCATTGTCCATGGCCGTAGGGGCTCTTCACCATGAGATAATCCAATTCCAAGTTATTTCCTCACCTAAGTTTCTGCTGGTTATTGGTTATCCCTGGTTACAGAGGCACAACCCTTCTTTTGATTGGCTCTGTGGTGAGGTTCTGTCCACAGTGCAGTGAGAGATGCTTCCAGAAGGTAGCCAAAGTCCTGTGCACCTCTTCACTCTCCTCCCTGCCGGAGGAGTACTGCGATTTTAGCGATGTCTTTGAAAAAGGTCAAGCTGGTACTTTGCCTCCACACCGGTCGTGTGATTGCGCAATTCACCTTCAACCTGGTGCCATACCCCCTCGTGACCGGGTTTACACTTTGTCGTTCTTGGAGGATAAGTCCATGGAGGAGTATGTTGCAGACGCACTTTTTCAAGGTTTCATCCAAAAATCCTCATTTCCTGTTGGTGCTGGTTTCTTTTTTGTGAAGAAGAAGAGTGGTGAACTGAGACCTTGTTTAGAATATAGGGGTCTCAACCGTTTCACGATTAGGAATGCCTATCCAATTCCATTGATTACGGAGTTATTTGACGGCCTCAAGGGAGCAACGGTTTTCACCAAGCTTGATTTGAGAGGGGCATACAATCTCTTCAGGATTAAGGAGGCCGACGAGTGGAAAACTGCGTTTAATATCAGAACAGGTCATTATGAGTATCTCGTAAATCCTTTTGGCCTTTTGTAATGCTCCAACAGTTTTCCAGGAGTTTATTACCGATGTCCTCCGAAAATTGTTGCGTGTGGTGGTTTATCTCGACGATATCCTCATGGAGAGCCACCACACAGATGTCTTTCGTGTGCTTCAGAAACTAAGAGAACAATCTCTATTGTAAATTGGAGAAGTGCAAATCCCATCGTGAACATGTTAAATTCCTGGGTTATTTCATTTCCACTGCTGGTTTTTCGATGGACCCAGAGAAACTTTCAGCAGTCCTATTGTGGCCTCGACCCGTGGGTTTATGTCCTCTGCAGCATTTTCTTGGTTTTGCCAACTGTTATCGGAAGTTTATTCGTAACTTCTCATCAAGCCCCTGATTGATATGAGCAGAAAGGACGGCAACCCACAGAGTTGGTCTCCGTAGTCCATTAAGGCCTTTGACAGTCTCAAGGCTGCCTTTGTTTCCACTCCTGTGTTTGCACATCCTGATCCTACGTTGCCTTTTATCCTAGAAGTTGATGCTTCTGAGACTGGGGTTGGTGTCCTTCTGTCTCAACGTCCTAGCTCTGAGAGCGCTATGCATCGGTGTGATTACTTTTCCAAGAAATTGTCACCTGCGAAGTGCAATTACGTTATTGGTGACAGAGAGCTGTTGGCGATCATTTTAGCCCTGAAAGAATGGAGACATCTCCTCGAAGGTACCCCTGTGCCGGTTCTCATTGTTACTGACCATAAGAATCTCACATTCTCATCTGAGGCTAAGCGCCTCTCTCCCAGAAGAGCGCAATGGGCTCTTTTCTTGTCGAGTTTTAATTACATTGTCTTATTCTTACCCGGTACTAAGAATGTAAGGGCTGACGCCTTGTCACGACAATTTTCCTTCACTTCCATGACTGAGTCGGTCCCGGTTCCTGTGATTCCGCCTGATCGTATTCTGGCTACAGTTCGCACCAGACTCCCTTCTCCTTTGGGTGACAAAATTCTTGCTGCTCATGTCAATGCCCCTCCTGAGAAACCTTGTGACCACTGCTTTGTTTCCGAGAGTCTCCGTACTGCCATGCTCCAGACTTATTCTCTCAAGGCTGCTGGCCACCCTGGGAAGAATCAACTCTTTTTGCCATTTTCCAACCATTCTGGTGGCCTAGTCTACGTGCTGATGTAACCACCTTAGTAGCTGTCTGTTCCGTGTGTGCTCAGAGTAAGATTCCACAACACCTTCCAGTGGGCCTCCTACAACCCATACCTGATGGAGAGAGGCCCTGGACCCACCTGTCTATGGATTTCATTATGGAGTTACCCAACTCCCAGGGCAACACAGTTATCCTTATGGTGGTTGACTGGTTCTCGAAAATGTTGCATTGTATTCCACTCAAGTTGCCTACTTCTAAGGAATTGGCTTCTATTTTTTTCGGGAGATCTTTCGCTTACGTGGGCTACCCAAGGTGATTGTCTCTGACAGGGGTAGTCAGTTTGTGTCCCGGTTCTGGCGAGCCTTTTGTGCACAGTTCGGTATTCAGCTTGTTTTCTCCTCTGCGTATCACCCGCAGTCTAATGGGGCCGCAGAACGAGCCCATCAGTCCTTGGAGCAATTCCTACATTGCTATATTTCTGATCATCATAACAACTGGTCAGACCTCTTACCGTGGGCGGAGTTTGCTTACAATAGTGCCTTGAATTCTGCTTCCAGATTGTCCCCGTTTATGGCGAACTATGGTTTCCAACCTTCCATTTTGCCTGACTTGTTTGTTCCGCAGAGTATTCCTGCGTTAGAGGAGCATCTCCGTGGTCTTCGTTCCACTTGGGCACAAGTCCAGGAGGCTTTGCAACATGCTAACGATAGGTACAGACTCCATGCTGACCGCAGACGCCTGCCTGCGCCTTCCTACCAGGTTGGGGACAGAGTCTGGCTGTCGTCTCGCAACCTCCGACTTCATGTTCCTTCTTTGAAGTTCGCACCTCAGTTTATTGGGCGTTTCCGTTTCCTTTGCAGGATTAACCCAGTGGCTTACACGTTGGACCTTCCTCCTAGTATCTCAAATGTGTTTCATGTCTCCTTATTGAAACCTTTGGTCTGCAACCGCTTTACCACCTCAGTGCCACATCTTCACCCTATACAGGTTGAGAACCATGAGGAGTATGAAGTACAATCCATTTACTCCCATAGGTTCCGTGGGCGCATCCAGTACCTGGTGCATTGGAAGGGGTACGGTCCGGAGGAACACTCTTGGGTCTCATCCTCAGACTTACATGCCCCTGTCGTCCTCCGTGATTTCCATAGACGTTTTCCCCTCAAGCCCAGTGGTCCTCCGAGGGGGAGAGGTCGTTAAGAAGGGGGTACTGTCAGGGCTGGACTCAGCCCTTCCTTCTCTGAGCTGGCAGCTCAGCTGTCAGCTAATTACCAGCTCCTATCTCTCCACAGTGACTCACCTGTTGATCCTGCTTGTCAGTCCTGCCTACTTAAAGGGGTTGTAAAGGTTCATTTTTTATTTTCTAAATAGGTTCATTTAAGCTAGTGCATTGTTGGTTCACTTACCTTTTCCTTCGATTTCCCTTCTAAATGTTTTTTTTTTCTTTGTCTGAATTTCTCACTTCCTGTTCCTCCTCAGTAAGCTGTTCTGGCTGACTAAACACCGCTCGGATGATGGTTTGAAGTTTACTGAGGAGAAACAGGAAGTGAGAAATTCAGACAAAGAAAAAAAACATTTAGAAGGGAAATGGAAGGAAAAGGTAAGTGAACCAACAATGCACTAGCTTAAAGGAACCCATTTAGAAAATAAAAAACGAACCTTTACAACCCCTTTAAAGCCTTCCAGTTCATTTGCTCTCTGCCTTCGCCTTTGTCAACATCAGACTTTCTCCTGCGTTCCTGTTGTGGACTTGCTCGGCTGACGTTCCTTCTGGCTCCTGATCCTGTTTGCTGTACTACTACGTTTATCGCTGGCTCTCTGACATTGACTTGGCTGACTACCCGATCCGGTTACTGAACTCTGGCTATGTTTTGACTACACTTACTCTGTTTATCTTTTTATTAGTATTATTAAACAAGTGTGATTTAACTGTAATTCTGTCTTGGTCTGATTTCATGGTTTCTGACAAGGACACTCGCCATGTGTTGGCACAAATTTCTGAGCTCCATGTGGATGAAGAAGTTTGGTTGATCGTCATCGATGTGGAATCGCTTTACGCATCGATTACCCATTCATGCGGAATACAGCCGGTTGAGACCTTCCTTGAGCTACACTATCCAGAATTTGGTCCACAGAATGAATGCTTGATTGATCTGTTAGAGTTTGCGTTGCTCAACAATTTTCTCCAGTTAATTATTAGCGGATTTGAGGTACCGCTATGGGGGCAGCATGGGCACCATCCTATGCGTGCCTCCATCTTGGACTATGGGAGGAGATGGACGTATACAAGTCGCCGATGTACCAAGACCACGTGCATACGTGGTGAGGTTCGACTACGTCCTAGTGATCTGGAAGGGTAGCCAAAACAATCTACATGTGTTTATAGATTATCTGAACAATAACGATCGCAATATACGTCTAACTTTCACATGTGGTCGAACGGCGATATCCTTGCTAGATCTCTGGATAACCATGGAAGATGGATGTCTGTGTACTCGCACGTTCAGAAAAGAAACAGTGGCCAACACCTTCCTATGTGCGAACAGTCACCATCCACAAGGGTTAAAAAATGGAATCCCTATCGGCCAATTTTTAAGGATTAAAAGGAACTGCACGAAGACAGACTACAGACGAGAGGGACTTGACCTTTATTCAAGATTCCATGAGCGCGGTTACTCTCATGGACAGATTAGGAGAGCTAAAAGAAAGGTGGCCACTAGGAATCGTGACAGTTATAAACGACAAACAAACCAAATGATGTTAGGATAATAACTGCCTTTGGGGCACAGTGGAATGTTGTACGACAGATTTTGGAGACAATGGGGGATCCTTACTAGTAACCCTGCCCCTTCAAAGATTGTTAGCACCTCACTGATGGTAGCACGTCGAGCCAAAAACCTAGGAGACATGCTAATTAGGTCAGAATACATCAAAGAACCAGATCAAACATGGCTATCCACTTATCCCAGGACAAAAGGGATGTTCGCTTGCAATAATTGTCAGATTTGTCCACTGATCGAATGTCCACCTTTAAGGATGCTCTGGAACAGGAGACTTTTGAAATTAGGGATCTGATCAATTGTTCCAGTTCACGTGTGATATACATGATAACCTGCCCTTGTCCCAAAATTTATATAGGAAAAAGAAAACGAACATTGAAAGTACGAATAGGTGAACATCTAAGAGAAATCAATGAAAAAGGTAAAGTCCCGGAAAAGGCACTCGCCAAACATTTTGCCCTTTGCCATGGTGGGAGTTCTCTAGGAATGCACTCCCATGTAGTACCACGATATGAGTGAGTGGGACCTGCTGCTCAATCACCGTCCAGTTGAAGCTACGCTACGTTCTAGCGAAACGCGTTGTCGCCTTGCCTCCTTTAGTAACCAAACATTATGTGACTGTATCCATTCACACCTAGGCTTAGGACGTCTCTATGTTGAAGAATTGATTTCAGCAATCCAACAATAGTGATCACGTGATGACCTAATTCTTGACCTTTTCATCTAGTTACCAATGATAGGGCATCCTCTCCTGTCTGACTCTAATCCACCTCAGCGCCCCTCCCACTCCCTTCTAATTTAATCAGCCCCATACCTCCATTCTCCCTTGGAGTTCACGCATAGCCAATCCTTCCACAACCATTCGTTGCCATAGACAGGTTATTATACCGGTTTCTCTAAAATGCCCTCAGGTGATACCACTATCATCAGAAGGATTGGCAGTACGTTGACACAAGGCATCCAGACGTTTGCTTGTATTGTTATTTGTAATGTCATTTGTGAGTACGTGTCCATGTGGTGTTTGATCAATGAGCCAATCAATTTTGGCCCGGCTTTTATTGAATTGCACTTTAATCACATTTTTCTAACCATGTTTATATGTATCAATTTTTGCATTTATTAAAATTAATTTGATAACCTGATTATTCTCATATGATCATTAATATTGTTACCATTAAGTAACCATTCCCCGGCACTCTTTGCCAGGGATCAACCTGTTTCTTCATATGCCTTTTGGTTACGGTAACGCCAGTATTTGGTGATTGATCAAAGCAAGGCCACTGATTGAGTGAGCCTGAGAATTTGTGCTAGGCTTGCAACCCCTCTGTTTTTTCTCTGTCTGTCCAGGCTGTCAGAGCCGAAGGGAGAGGGGGGGGGAGAGGAAGCGATGGCAGTGGCATGTGTGGAGAGCTGATAGGGGAGGCTGCCCGGGCAGCGTGCTCACTGGGCGCCATCTTGGAAGTACCTGCGGGTCCCGGAGAAATGGTTATCCAGTGATCCAGACTGGCTCCGAGAGGTCTGCTGTGGCTTCGGGGATGTCTTGCGCTTCGGAGGCATGTTTTGGTGTGCAATTCCCCCCAGGAAAGCTGCCGTACGAGTGGTGTATAGAGCGGGTCACACGGAGCTCAGAGAGAGCAAGTCTTCACTTGTGCATGTCGTGGCCACGCCCCCTTACGTTAATCATTTAATCGGTTATATTATTTCTTCATTGTTCCGTTATAGTTTTATATCAAGGGATATACAGTATAAAGAACAAATGTCTCGCATGTTAAAAAAAAAAATAATAAACGGGGATCAAAATCTTCATAGAAGGAACGAATTAACAATAGTTAAGAATAAGCAAATGAAGTAAAGTAAGTCATAGTATGATACTCTACTAAGGAACATATATGGAGAGAACTAGGGAAATATCAAAAAAATCTAGACATTAAGAAGCCAAATAACACTAAGGAAAATATCTCAATAAAAAAGGAAGAGGAAAATCGGTATATACTGCATAAGGTCTCACTTTACAGATGGGAAAATATCGTTTGCAAGTCGCCCTCAATTTCTGGTAGCTGTATTGCCCGAGATGCCGGCTTTTTTGTGTCCTCCATTCGGCCGGCGTCTAAAGTGACCAGCCGTATGTTGACGTGAGGGCATCACTGTGTATGCGCCAGAGTCTCACATCAGTTTCTGTACTGCAATGCCCAGAGTGCCGTGAGGGGGGCGGGGGGAGGCACGGCCAGCAACGTTGATGACATCGGTCAAAGGACCGAGTCTTCACACCACTAAGGGACCACCCAAACAATCCAAACAACCCTTCATTGGTCAGCCGGGCAGGCAGGGTGCGGAGAAACAGGGCCATTTAAAGAATGGAGAAGGGATCAGGTGAACACTTATAATGCAGGACGCATACCAGGAAAAGAGAAACGGACCACAGCCCAGCGATGCAAATCGGGCACTGAGGGAATATCTCAGTGCCCTGGGCGTCTGTATGGCGGCACACCGTGCCCACCATCTCACCAGGCACTGAGCAGGGGAGAAAACCTGGGGGCAGAAAGTGGCGCACAGCTCTAGGCATATTAGGGACCAGAGACCTCATATCCAGTAATCCTAATAAGGTTGTCTAACATGGAAAATGATATATACTATAAAAATTAATGTGCATATAAAAAACAATGTAAGTGGATATACGATAAATAATACTATAAAAAATAGATCCATTATTTAAACAAACATTGGATATAGCAAAAAGGGGGGGGGGGGGGAAGACAAGAAAAATAAAAAGTTTTTAATGAAAAAGAGCAGAAATTAGTTATACTGTATATACTCGAGTATAAGCTGACCCGAATATAAGCCGAGGCACCTAATTTTAGAAAAAAAACCTGAGAAAACGTATTGACTCAAGTATAAGCCTAGGGTGTCCATCTGCATGCCTCACTTTGCCTCACTGTTTCCATGTGCATGCCTCACTGTGCCCATGCCTAGATGGACGTTTAACATGGGAGTCTATGGAAGGGCTGCCCAGCTTTGAAAAATCAGTGCTCCCCGGCCGTAGGTCCCCCAGACAAAACTTTGCACACTTAAAGGAGAAATGGGGCTACATGTGTGCCAAGTTTCGGGTCCAGGGGACCTACGACTGGCCGATACCGGGTCCCCAAAGTCACCAGAGAAATAATCATTTAACATGGGAGTCTATAGAAGGGGGTACCCGGCTTTGAAAAATCGGTGCTCCCCGGCCGTATGTCCCCCTGGACAACAAACTTTGCACACTTGTAGAGGAAGAGTGCGGCTACATGTGTGCCAAGTTTGGGGACCTACGGCCGGCCGGTACTTGGAGATGAGGTGCAAAAAGGTGACTCGAGTATAAGCCGAGGGGGGCATTTTCAGCACAAAAAAATGTGCTGAAAAACTCGGCTTATACTCGAGTATATACGGTAATTGGTTTTCCTTTATTTATGTAATGCTGTATGTGTTTATTTTTGTAATTTTGACATTATATCTTTGTATTCCTCTATAGTTCTTTGTGTCTTCCGGTTGGTTCATTAATCCCCTGATGACGCCAAATAGGCGAAACAAGTCGGGATATCACACGAACATATAACCTCTGTACAGCCTGAATTTTACCTGTATGATCACCCAAATGAAAATGTACAATGGAATGATATGATTAGCTTTTTTAATTATGTTTTTATAATACATTCTAACTATTTTTGGTTTCTATTATTATCTGTTTGCACCGTTTATAATCCCACCCCAATCCTCCTTCTATATTTGACTTTTTGGGAGGAGGTGCCGGATGCTATATGTGTACCAATGTTGGACGAAAAATATACAGTGGGTCAAAATATTTAGTCAGCCACCAATTGTGAAAGTTCTCCCACTTAAAAAGATGGGGCCTGTAATTGTCATCATAGGTATACCTCAACTTTGAGAGACAAAATGTGGAAACAAATCCAGACAATCTCATTGTCTGATTTGGAAAGAATTTATTTGCAAATTATGGTGAAAAAATAAGTTTTTGGTCAATATCAAAAGTTCATCTCAATACTTTGTTATATATCCTTTGTTGGCAATGACAGAGGTCAAACATTTTCTGTAAGTCTTCACAAGGTTTTCACACACTGTTGCTGTTATGTTGGCCCATTCCTCCATGCAGATGTCCTCTAGAGCAGTGATGTTTTGGGGCTGTCGCTGGGCAACACAGACTTTCAACTCCCTCCAAAGGTTTTCTATGGGGTTGAGATCTGGAGACTGGCTTGGCCACTCCAGGACCTTGAAATGCTTCTTAAGAAGCCACTCCTTTGTTGCCCGGGCAGTGTGTTTGGGATCATTTTCATGCTGAAAGACCTAGCCACGTTTCATCTTCAATGCCCTTACTGATGGGAGGAGGTTTGCACTCAAAATCTCACGATACATGGCCCCATTCATTCTTTCATGTACACGGATCAGTCGTCCTGTTCCCTTTGCAGAGAAACAGCCCCAAAGCATGATGTTGCCACCCCCATGCTTCACAGTAGGTATGATGTTCTTTGGTTGCAACTCGGCATTCTCTCTCCTCCAAACACGACGAGTTGTGTTTCTACCAAACAGTTCTACTTTGGTTTCATCTAACCATATGACATTCTCCCAATCCTCTTCTGGCTCATCCAAATGCTCTCTAGCAAACCTCAGACGGGCCCGGCCATGTACTGGCTTAAGCAGGGGGACATGTCTGGCACTGCAGGATCTGAGTCCCTGGCGGCGTAGTGTGTTATTGATGGTAGCCTTTGTTACTTGGGCACAGCTCTCTGCAGGTCATTCACTAGGTCCTGTGTGGTTCTGGGATTTTTGCTCACCATTCTTGTGATCATTTTGACCCCACGGAGTGAGATCTTGCGTGGAGCCCCAGATTGAGGGAGATTATCAGTGGTCTTGTATGTCTTCCATTTTCTAATTATTGCTCCCGCAGTTGATTTCTTCACACCAAACCGCTTGCCTATTGCAGATTCAGTCTTCCCAGCCTGGTACAGGTCTACAATTTTGTTTCTGGTGTCCTTCGACAGCTCTTTGGTCTTCACCATAGTGGAGTTTGGAGTGCGACTGTTTGAGGTTGTGGACAGGTGTCTTTTATACTGATAACAAGTTCAAACAGGTGCCATTAATACAGGTAATGAGTGAAGGACAGAGGAGCCTCTTAACCACATGCCGACCGCGCTATAGCCTAAAAACGGCTACGGCGCGGTCAAGTTATTTTGGGTTCACGTCCATGGGCACGCTCGCGGAAGTGTCCATGCTCGCCAGGTTCACGGGACCCGGCACAACACGGATCGCGGTGAAGAGCCAATGATAGCGGCTCTTTACCACCTGATCGCTCCCTCCAATGAGGGAGCGATCAGAATGTAAACAAACTGGGGTCACGCAGAGGTCCAGCTCTCTTCTCTCCTCGCACCGATACAGCGTGTGAGGATAGAAGAGCGATCATTACAACAGTGAGTGTATTTTATATTGTGCAGTGAACTGCAGTGCCCTTCAGTGCCACACAAGTGCCAATCTGTTCCCTACAGTTTCACTACACTACCTATCAGCACCCCTACAGTACCCATCTGTGTCACCAGTGCCACCACAGTACCCATCAGTGCCACCACAGTACCCATCAGAGCCACTTTCCAAAAAGGGGTCATTTGGGGGGAATTTGTACTTTACTGGCTTGTTAGGGTCTCAAGAAATGAGATGGGCTGTTAGTACATCAGGTGTAATCAAATTGATCAATTTTCAGTGATTGGCACCCATACCTTGTAGACCCTATAACTTTCACACAGACTAAATATCCACTAATTTGGGTTATTTTTACCAAAGATATGTAGCAGTATACATTTTTGCCCAAATTTATGAAGAAAAATTACTTGTTTGCAAAGTTTTATAATAGAAATTAAGAAATATTCATTTTTTTTCAAAATTTTAATTTATAGCACAAACAATTAAAAACCCAGAGGTGATCAAATACCACCAAAAGAAAGCTCTATTTGCGTGAAGAAAAGGACGAAAATTTCATATGGGTACAGTGTTGCATGACTGAGTAATTGTCATTCAAAATGTGTGAGCACTGAAAGCTGAAAATTCATCTGGTTAGGAAGGGTGTTTAAGTGCCCAGTGCTCAAGTGGTTAAAGAAGATACAGGTTTATGAGAGCCAGAAATCTTGCTTGTTTGTAGGTGACCAAATACTTATTTTCCACCATAATTTGCAAATAAATTATTTCCAAATCAGATAATGTGATTGCCTGGATTTGTTTCCACATATGATGACAATTACAGGCCTCTCTCATCTTTTTAAGTGGGAGAACTTGCACAATTGGTGGCTGACTAAATACTTTTTTGCCCCACTGTATATATGTAAATCCTGTGTTGCGTGTTTTCAAAGATCCTTGTCTTAAGTGCTTTCCTATACCAGGTCAGCTGCAGCCTGCACAGGGCTTTCTCTGAAGCACACCACCATCCAGAGCACAGGCTGCATGGAGGCTCAAAGATCGTCAGCCATACGTGTCAAGCCTCTTTGTGAAAGTTGACCATTGTTATTGTTTGGTCTGTCGTCACAGTTCTGTTGGCTTGTTGTCACCCACCCTCCTTTTTCATTGCTTGAGGACATCCCAGGGTCTATCAAGCCTATGTCCTGTACTGCAATGTTTCTCAACTCCAGTCCTCAAGTATCCCCAACAGGTCATGTTTTCAGGCTTTCAATTATTTTGCACAGGTGATTTGATCAGTTTCACTGCCTTAGTAATTGCCACAGCCGTTTTATCTGTACCATGTGATGTGCACAACATGCCTTTGACTTTAAAGGTGCAAGATATTTTTTTATTGTGACACAAACAATAATTAAAGCCTAACTCCTCCATGCTTACTCCTCCATGCTTACTCCTCCATGCTTACTCCTCCATGCTTACTCCTCCATGCTTACTCCTCCATGCTTACTCCTCCATGCTTACTCCTCCATGCTTACTCCTCCATGCTTACTCCTCCATGCTTACTCCTAGAACTAAATTTAGTGGAGGTTAAGTGCTGTTCATGGGAAGATTTGTATTCTTTGAATGAATATAAACCTCCTCTGGTTGAGGTGTTGTCATCTGCCTGCCTCTCCACCTAAGCCAATCAGAGGAAACTTTGTATTCATTAATAGAATAAAAAAATTAAAAACTTATTGTGAATGGCTTAGCTGTGTTCAGTCTGACTCTATTTTGTTCCAGGAATGGGATGTCCCCATCCTGCTGCTGAAACACAGAGCTGTATAATGTATGTAGTTTATGCAACGCACCAAGCAGGCACATCTGTTAGCGAAGGAAAGTGGCTTCGCTATGGGGGTGAGGTCCGGACCCGGGTGACACCCACCAGAGGGGTGACACTAGGCCCAGACTGGCGCCACATTGTGGGAGGGGGCCACAGCTCCCTCCTTCCCCTCTGGGATCTCCGCTGTATCTGCTTGGCTCCACGCGATGTGCGGAGAGGAGGGAGTGAGGCAGAGATGGACAAACAGTTCTGGAGTCCCGGCTCAAATAATTCTTCTCACAGGGGCTCACTACTGTGGGCTTCTGTCCCGCATGTACTCCAGGAACGGGTTGTGACAGGCAGGCGGGCACAGGTCCCAGCTGCCTGTCACAATAATACACTTACCCTCATTGGTGACAGCGCATTCATCGGCGCCCCAGGGGGGCAGAGAGCCGTGCCGATGCATTAGCCTAATCAGTGCTCTTTGGGGGTGGATGTTCGGGTGGTGACACCATGTTTTACAACACCAGGTGACACCAGCCCTAGTGACGCCATTGGAAGGATATTTGTTGTTTGGGCTAGTTTGGCCTACATGAACAGTTTAAAGGCACAGTGAACAGGGAGTTATGCTTTAAGACAAAATAAATATAAATCTTGAGTGTGCATAAGTATTCACACCTCCCTCCCCAGAATCAAAACTCTGTAGAGCCACCATTTGCTGCAATTACTGTTGCATGTTTGCATGTCTCTTGGAGTATGCCTCTATTAGCATGCATTCTATGCATGAAGGTAAAAAAACTTGTGTGCAGCAGCGCCCCCAGACCCCCCAAAATATATAATATATTTTACCAAAATCTAAGCATTGTGTTTGTGAGCACTGACATTTATTTTAGTGTATTTTTCCCTGAGAATTTGTGTTTGATAAACAGCTGCGCAAATATGCAACATAAAAAAATTGCTTTAGCCAATATTTTATTCCCCAAGGCCTCTGTTTTCAGAAAATATATCATGTTCGGGGGGGTTCTAAGTCATTTTAAAGCAAAAAAAGCTAATTTTTAATGTGTGTGTGAAAAAATAAAAAAATTGCCCTGGACAGCAAGTAAATAATGCTGATGTCAAGGTTTACTTTTACTCTAGTTTGTTTAGGCCAAGCTTCACTAACGTGTGCCCATTGGGCATGCTGTATAAACTATAGCACAGCTACAAACAGTATATAGCACTGGTGCGAGATGAGACCTTCAGCCTCGTACACACGGCCGGTTTTCTCGGCAAGAAACGACAAAACTGCTGGGAGAGCTTTCTTGCCGAGAAAACCGTGCGCGTGTACGAGGCTTTCAGGTTTCTCGTCAGGAAATCTGCCCAGAATCTTGACGAGAAAAATAAAGATCCTGCTCTCTATTTTCTCGTCCGGATTCTTGTCGGCCTGTTTCCCGACGAGAAACCCGAGCGTGTGTATACTTACCTGCCTCCATGGAAACCCGCGCATGCTCTAAATGACTTCAACGCATGTGCGGTAGTTTCCAAGGCATAGGTAGGGTGAAGCAAGATGGCGGCGACTGCATCGAATGTGATGAGCGCATGCTCGTCGTAGTCAATGACGTCACCGCGTTCGTGCCATTCAAAAGATCGGCGGTTCTTTTGAATCGTACGTGTGTACACTCGGCCGGCACAAGATTCTTGTTGAGAATCTCGTCAGGAAAAACTACAGGTTTTTTCCTGACGAGATTCTCGGCCGTGTGTACTAGGCTTTCCTGTCTCACACCTGGAACAAAATAGCACCAGGCTGAGCAGCACCCAGCCATTCATAGTCGGCTTTGTAATCTAGCAATGAATACGAAGCTTCCTCTGATTGGCTGAGTAGAAGATTGTGATGTCATCAGCCCGCCCCTTTGACCCAGCCAATCAAAGGAAGATTTGAATTCATTAATAAAATACAAAGCTACATATCTGTTAATGGCTAACTGATGCTCAGCCCCATGCTATTTTTTTCCTGGTGTGAGACCGCAAATTCTCATCTTACACCTGGAACACAGTATTGTTTCACACTAAGGCGCTCTACAGGCGCTATAGCGCTAAAAATAGCGCCTGTATAGAGCCTCTCTTCTCACTCCAATGTGAAAGCCCGAGGGCTTTCACACTGAAGCGGTGCCCTGGCAGGACGGTAAAAAAAAAGTCCTGCAAGCCGCATCTTTGCAGTGCTGTAGGAGCGATGTATAAACAGCTCCTAAAGCGCCCCTGTCTATTGAAATCAATGGGCATCGCTGCTGCAGTGGCGCTTTGTGGGCGATTTTAACCCTTTTTCGTCCACTAGCGGGGGTTAAAAGCGCCCCGCTAGTGGCCGAAAAGGACTGTAAATCGCCGCTAAAAATAGCGTTGCTTTACCGCTGACGCCTGCCCAATGCCTTGGTGTGAAATTAGCTTTAAAGAGGTCCTATGGACAGATAAACCCATCTCTGCTGTGTATTTTTTGTTTTTTTTGCATCTTTGAATAACAACTTAACAACCGGGCCATAGCCAAATGACGGTTACAGCGCTGCCCAATAACTCTGGGAGGGCGTACATTGACGACCTCCCAGAATCACGCTCCTACGGCGCATCACGGATCATTGTAAACGCCCGCTGTCATTAGATGTGATCGCTCTGTCTGACGGAGCGATCACTTGTAAACAAACCGGCGTCATGTACAGTACCTTGAGATCGGTTGCAGCAGCGCTGTGGGCTGGGTCTGTAGTGCCCGCAGCGCAGCTCTTTGCCCATTGCAGCCCCATCCATCCATCCATGCTCAGCCATCCCTCTGTCATACTCATCCATCCATCCACACTCAGCAGCAATTATCCATCCATGCTCAGCCACCCACACTCAGCAATACTCATCCATCCTCAGCAATACCCATCCATCCATGCTCAGCCATCCATACTCCGCAATAACTATCCATCCATGCTCAGCCATCTCAGCAGTACCCAGCCATTCTTGGCAATACCCAGTTATTCTCGGCAATACCCAGCCATCCACATTTATGGCTTAACCATGCTCAGCCATCCCCATCCACGGTTCATCCATCCCCATTCATGCTTATCCATGCCACATCAGTTCTCATCCATGCCACTACAATGCCTTGCAAAAGTGTAATTGGTAATCAAATTAGATTTGAAAAATGTACTGTATGCCCCTAGAACACCTGATGCTGCTCCCTGCATGTTGGACCTATGTATGTGACCAGGCTGTAGAAAAGTCTCCCACATGTGGTATCACCATACTCGGGAGGAATAGCAGAATGTGTTTTGGGGTGTAATTTGTGGTATGCATATGCTGTGTGTGAGAAATAACCTGCTAATATATAAAACAAAACAGTGTTGCACTTCCTAAATACAAAATAACTCCCCATAAATCCTTAAATGAGAATAAGTGATTACCGTATTTATCGGCGTATAACACGCACTTTTTCCCCTTAAAATCGTGGGTGCGTGTTATACGCTGATCCCCCGCTGAAATGAGCGAGAGGAGCCGAGATACAGAAAGCCAAAGTACGCTCGGCTTTACTCGGCTCCTCTCGCAGTCCCGCCCATCTCCACTGATTGTGCTGCTGACATACAGAAAGCCGAGTGTACTTCAGCTAGTCTCGACTCCTCTTGCAGTCCCGCCCCTGACTGTGAGCATAGCCGAGTTTAGCCGAAGTACACTCGGCTTTCTGTATGTCAGCGGCGCAATCAGTGGAGATGGGCGGGACTGCGAGAGGAGCCGAGTCTAGCCGAAGTGCACTCTGCTTGCTCCTCTCCACAGGGAAATTGGCGCCAATTTTAAAAATAGCAGAGACTGGCAAGGCAACAATGATGGACACTGGGCAAGGCTACAATGATGGACACTGGGCAAGGCTACAATGATGGACACTGGGCAAGGCTGCAGATGGACACTGGGCAAGGCTGCAGATGGACACTGGGCAAGGCTGCAATGATGGACAAGGCTGCATTTAAATGTAAGTTTTTTTCCTTGAACTTTCCTCCTAAAAGTTTTTTTTTTCCTTAAAATTCCCTCCTAAACTTGGGGTGCGTGTTATACGCCGATAAATACGGTAACTTGCAATATAGCAAGATACTGAGTGCACAATCAAATATTTGTGTTCCCTGACTGGGAACAGTAAACCAAAAATGAAAAATAGGGGTTCCCTGAATGGGAATAGTGAACAATAAAGCAAAACAATAATGTCTACACACTAAAAAGAAAATAAGAGTCCAAATGCACAAGTATAGTCCTCAGTCTTCTGCTTAAAAATGGACAACACACCACTAGTGTCTGAATGTTGAAAATGCAAGTGCTCTCTTCCACCTCTATATCCTAGCCGCTCACCTGTTCTGACCCCTGTTTCACCAGCAGGTCAGAAAAAGCAGGTTCCCTCTCAGGGATATAAACGGATCAACTGGTCATGGAGCTCCTATTTTTTCTGCCGCCGGCTGATTAGATGGATACTAGCCAGTACAGATTCCCTCAATGGGGTCCGGTGCACATAGGAATAGAAAAGGCAAAATCTAGTGCTCTCTGATTATCAAAACTGTTTATTTTCTCATTAAAACTTTAAAACGTTACTCACAAACGCAGCACTTAAGCAGTGCGGGCTCAGGATGCATAGAAACTACAAGATGCTCGCGGGATGACATAGCCACTGCGACTCCTTCCCCCCTATACGCGTTGCGTCAAATGACTTCTTCAGCAAGGGCTAGAGATTGGCCGTCTCACCGCTGTTTAAATAGACTAATACTCTCTACTCAGGTGATCTGCATCATAACTCCCTGGTCCTGCCCACCATGCTGAGCCAGGCCTCATGGCACAACCATTCAGGCTGACACAGGAAACAGGAAGTGGTAAAAACTGGCACCAATACACATGGGGACATCTGACAAATGTAAATGTTTTCCCTAAATCAGATTTTATGGAAAAATAAATTTGTGTATATGACCATTACTTAACCTACCGCTGGCGACCCCATCCTGCAAGCATCCTGATCACATTTAATATAATACAATTACATAAATACATAAAAAAAAAAAAAAAAAAAAATCATGTTTTATATATATATATATATATATATATATATATATATATATATATATATATGTGTGTGTGTGTGTGTGTGTGTGTGTGTGTGTGTGTGTATATAATATATATATATTGTGAGGGGGTTGGCTCGGCAGCGGGTGTGTGACCCCCGAGGTGGGCTCCCCACACAAAAACAGGCCCAGCAAACGGAGGTTGTGGTTTTCAAAATCAAAAAGGTGCGGTTTATTTTCTATTTACAGTGACAAAACACAGCAAAGAAAAAGAAACATAAACAAAATAAATCCTGGTCAACTTGACCTCTGACTAAACATACAGGTTTCCTAACTAACAACTGGGATCAGCCTAGTGCTGTCCTAGTCCCTAAGTCCCTGGTTTTAAATGTCCAAGCAAATAGCCACACAGGCTTTGTCTCACCGCACAGGGGTTCACTCTCCCTAGACAGTCCACACAGGTCTGGGTCCAGGCATGAGCTAACATCTAATGAAGCTGGGAGTTCTTATAGAGGCCTAAATGAGCTGACAAGCTTCAGCTGGTCTCATCAACTCCCTGTCTGCACGACGCCCCACACTCTCCCTAGAGGTATGAGTCATCCATGAGCCCACTAGCCTCAGCTGGGCTTATACAACTCTCCACCTAGTTGTATAAGTCGGCGTAAAGCCTGAATCTGGGCGAAATATATCTACCCCCCTGGATGCAACCAGGTGACTTTACCTTCCTCCTGTCACATACCCCCCCTCTTGTTTTAACCTCGGGGTTGGAACACCAGCAATCAGGCATTCATGTACTCGAGACAAAGCATCCACATTCCCCATTTGAACGCCAGGGCGATGCTTTACTGTGAAGTTGAATTCCTGTAGGGCCAGGAACCACCTATTCACTCTTCTATTTGTTTCCTTGTTTTGAGCCATCCACTTTAACGGAGCGTGATCCGTAACCAAGTCAAAGTGCCTACCTAGCAGGTAGTACCGAAGGGAATCTAGAGCCCACTTCACCGCTAAACACTCCTTTTCAACGGTGGCGTAATTTACCTCATGGGACTTCAACTTCCTGCTGAGGTAAATGACTGGGTGCTCTTCCCCGTTCCAGACCTGGGACAATACTGCTCCTAACCCCACATCTGACGCATCACTTTGTACGACAAAGTCTTTAGAGAAGTCTGGTGAGTACAACACTGGCTGGCTACATAAGGCTTGTTTCAAGAATTGGAATGCTGCCTCAGCCTCGGGGGTCCATTTAATCATGACCGACCCTTTCCCCTTCGTCAGGTTGGTTAGGGGCACAGCCTTAGAAGCAAAGTGGGGAATGAATCGCCGATAATACCCAGCGATTCCCAGAAAGGCTCGTACCTGCTTCTTGCTGTTGGGACGTGGCCAACTCTGGATGGCCTCGACTTTGTTGAGTTGGGGTTTTATTACTCCCCTCCCAATGGTGTACCCAAGATATTTGGCCTCCTCCTGCCCAATGGTACACTTCTTGGGGTTAGCCGTAAACCCCGCTTCCCGAACAGAGTCCAGGACTGCTTGCACTTTTGGCAGATGTGAGGCCCAATCTGTGCTATGGACAATTACGTCATCCAGGTAAGCCGCAGCATACTTCCGATGGGGCCTCAGCATCTGGTCCATTTTCCGCTGGAATGTGGCCGGCGCATTCTGTAACCCGAACGGCATTCTTTTATATTGGAACGCCCCGTCTGGCGTTACAAATGCGGTTTTGTCTTTGGCCGACTTGGCCAGGGGGATTTGCCAATACCCTTTTGTGAGGTCAAGAGTCGTCATGTATCGGGCTGTTCCCAGCCGGTCGATCAACTCATCTATACGTGGCATGGGGTAGGTGTCAAATTTTGTAACTTTGTTCAACTGACGAAAATCGTTACAAAATCGCCAGCTCCCATCCGGTTTAGGCACCAACACAATGGGACTAGACCAATCACTTTGGGACTCCTCTATCACCCCTAAGTTCAGCATTTTCTGTACTTCCTCCCGTATTGCCTCCCGTCGGGCCTCTGGGATCCGATAGGGTTTTAACTTCACCCTTTCACCGGGCGGGGTAATGATGTCATGCTCTACCCCAGATGTTTGTCCCGGCAGCTCAGAGAATACCTCCTTGTTGCGAAGCACAAACTCCTTAACCTCCTGTTGTTGGGGTTGTGACAAGGTGGCTGCTATTCCAACCTCAGGAATCACGCAACCAGTTTGAGCTGGTGACCAAGTGTCTGCGACTAGGGACTCTCTATCCCTCCAGGCTTTCAGCAGATTAACGTGATAGATCTGTTCGGGCTTTCGCCTTCCTGGTTGTCTGACCTTGTAATTCACTTCGCTCACTTTTTCCATTATCTCGTAGGGGCCTTGCCATTTGGCAAGGAATTTACTTTCAACCGTAGGGACAAGTACCAGTATCCTATCCCCCGGGGAAAAGGTACGGGTCTTGGCTCCACGGTTGTACACTATCTGCTGTGCTAACTGCGCTTGGGCCAAATGTTCCTTCACGATGGGCATTACCTGTGCAATTCGGTCTTGCATCAGGGCGACATGCTCAATCACACTCCTGTGGGGAGAACTCTCACTTTCCCAAGTTTCCTTGGCAATATCCAACAGCCCTCTTGGGTGTCTCCCATACAGTAACTCAAAGGGGGAGAATCCCGTAGAGTATTGGGGCACCTCCCTAATAGCAAACATCAGATAAGGAAGTAGACAGTCCCAATCCTTTCCATCTCTATCCACCACTTTCTTCAACATTTGTTTTAGGGTTTTGTTGAATCTTTCAACCAGCCCATCGGTTTGGGGGTGATACACAGATGTACGTAATTGCGTCACTTTGAACAATTTACACAGCTCCTTCATAACCCGGGACATAAAGGGTGTACCTTGGTCCGTAAGCAGTTCTTTACAAATACCCACCCGGCTAAACACAAGAGATAGCTCTTTGGCTATGGTTTTGGCCGAGGTATTTCGGAGAGGGATCGCTTCTGGATAACGGGTGGCATAGTCCATTATAACTAATATGTACTGGTGCCCCCTAGCGGACTTGATTATAGGACCTACCAAATCCATGGCGATCCTCTCAAACGGGACCTCAATGATGGGTAGAGGGACCAGCGGGCTACGGAAATGTGGCATCGGGGCCGACCTCTGACACACAGGGCAGGAGGAACAATAATTTTCTATGTCCTTCATCACCCCCGGCCAATAGAATCTCTGTAATACCCTCTCTCGGGTTTTCTCTGTCCCCAGATGACCTCCAAGAATGTGCCCATGGGCCAACTCCAACACCAACTTCCTGTAAGGTTTGGGCACCACAAGCTGCTCAACGGTTTCTTCTGCCCTTTTTGCCACCCGATACAGTAGGTCCTTCTCTACGCTGAAGTATGGGTAAGTGCAGGTATTATCTGGGTTCACTAACTCGCCATCTATTTTCACTACGTTTTCCCGTGCCTTTATTAGGGCGGGGTCTTTCAACTGTTCTGTGGCAAATATTTCCCTGTGAACCTCAAGATCAGAAAACTCCACAGACGGTAGGTTTTCGTCTGAGGAGGTGGGCTCCTCTCCAGTTTCTTGAGTCTCCCCTGCCAATACTGATAAGGGAAATTCCGGAGAGTCCTCACCACTCTCAGGGGAGTTCTGGCTATCACATTCCTGGTACATAGGGGCACCAGTGGGGGGCTCAGGATCATCCCACAGTTCCCAGAACTTCGGAAAATCCCTTCCCACAATGGCGTCATGCGGTAACTGAGATACTAAGCCCACTGGATGAGAGAGGGTACCTTTGGGGGTCTCGAAACACACTGTAGTCACTGGATACTCTCGGGTGTCCCCATGCACACAAATAACAGCTACCTTGCTATTCCCAGAGACCTCTGTTTTAACTAACTCAGCCTTTATCAGGGTCACAAGGCTACCTGAATCCAGCAATACCACAACATTTCTACCATTAACACACATTTTGCATAAATGTTTCTCAGTTCCTCGAATGGCAGTGCATGCGACTGTCGCACACAGCGACTGACGTCTGCCCATCAGAAAGTCACACTGCATGGGTTCCTCCACAACCGGGCAATTGGCTGCAATATGTCCCGCTTGCCGGCAGCGGTAGCAAACGATCCTTCTTGCGGCCTCTTGAGCCGCTGATTTCCCAGGCTGTTCTCGCCAAACTTGGGGTAGAGCTCCCACCCTCTCACTCTCTCCACCCTCACCCCTTGGAATCCTCTTATCCGCCCCTGGGGATGGTCTGGTCTTAGGGTGGAAAGTCCGAGTGTCTCTGGAAGAGGCCGTCAGGTTCTCTGTAGCCAAGTATTTCTCCACACGATCCACAAGACCATCGGCCGTCTCTGGGTCTCCATGGCTTACCCACTTTTGGATGGCAGTAGGAAGAGCTCTCAAAAACCGATCCATTACAACACGTTCCACAATCTTTGGTGCGGACAAAGTCTCTGGCTGTAGCCACTTTCTGCTCAGGTGAATGAGATCATACATTTGAGACCTGGGGGGTTTTCCAAGCTGGAAAGTCCAGTTATGCACACGCTGAGCCCGGACAGCCTGGGTGACACCCAGCCTTGCCAATATTTCAGCTTTTAGCATCACATAGTCTTTTGCTTGGTTAGGCTCTAGGTCATAGTAAGCTTTCTGCGATTCACCAGTTAACAGAGGAGCCACCAGTCCAGCCCACTGCTCCTCAGGCCACTTTTCTCTTTCAGCGGTCCTTTCAAATGTGGTCAAA
The DNA here is from genome assembly GCA_029206835.1 of Rana muscosa. NCBI lineage: Eukaryota > Metazoa > Chordata > Amphibia > Anura > Ranidae > Rana > Rana muscosa. The sequence goes on along the minus strand of CM055119.1, from coordinate 10,770,713 downwards.
AATACCTCTGGATCATCCTCTCCAGTCATTTTTGTCAATAAACGACTCACCCCAAAGGACGCGGTATTAGTGGGACGGCTTTCCTCACTGGTCTGCGGACGTTGCTGCATTACTGCTTCCATCTGTTGTTGTAGTCTCTGCTCTTGCTTCTGCAACAGGTCTATGAAGCGGGCCTCAGATTGCTGCTGGGCTTGTTGCTGAGCCTCCAGACTCTGTTGCAAAGTTGTGTTTGTCTGCTGCTGGGCTGCAAGGCTCTGTTGATGAGCTTGCTGCTGGGCTGCGAAGTTCTTTTGCAAACCTGCATTTGTCTGCTGTTGATTGGCATTTGCTAGAGCCAGCTGCTTCAGTATCTCCTCCATGCTGGCTTAAAAAAAAAACTGCCACTGGTTCTCCACCAACTGTGAGGGGGTTGGCTCGGCAGCGGGTGTGTGACCCCCGAGGTGGGCTCCCCACACAAAAACAGGCCCAGCAAACGGAGGTTGTGGTTTTCAAAATCAAAAAGGTGCGGTTTATTTTCTATTTACAGTGACAAAACACAGCAAAGAAAAAGAAACATAAACAAAATAAATCCTGGTCAACTTGACCTCTGACTAAACATACAGGTTTCCTAACTAACAACTGGGATCAGCCTAGTGCTGTCCTAGTCCCTAAGTCCCTGGTTTTAAATGTCCAAGCAAATAGCCACACAGGCTTTGTCTCACCGCACAGGGGTTCACTCTCCCTAGACAGTCCACACAGGTCTGGGTCCAGGCATGAGCTAACATCTAATGAAGCTGGGAGTTCTTATAGAGGCCTAAATGAGCTGACAAGCTTCAGCTGGTCTCATCAACTCCCTGTCTGCACGACGCCCCACACTCTCCCTAGAGGTATGAGTCATCCATGAGCCCACTAGCCTCAGCTGGGCTTATACAACTCTCCACCTAGTTGTATAAGTCGGCGTAAAGCCTGAATCTGGGCGAAATATATCTACCCCCCTGGATGCAACCAGGTGACTTTACCTTCCTGCTGTCACAATATATATATATATATATATATAAAAACATGAATACCTAAACTCATAAATTACTGATGAAACAGTTTAAATCGAAGTCCATGCTCAAACCCCTCGGCCAAAGTACCTTTGTTTTGTTTCGAATTTTGTACCTTTTTCCTGTACTGGTAGAGCAGAATTCCTTTCTCTTCTGCTCCACCAGTACAGGCAAAAGGTACGAAATTTGAGATTTCATAACCTGTGCATCCACAGGTGTCATTTATATGCTGCAATGTGGATTGCAGTACATTGGCCGCACATCAAGAACTTTGCAGATTAGTGTGGGAGAGCATATTGCCAATATTAAAAAAGGTGTAACTACCCATAGTGTCTCCAAACACTTTAAACTAGTACATAATCGGGATCCCAGTTCGCTGCAATTTTGGGGTATTGAACAGGTGGACAGACACTGGAGGGGGGATCATTTTATCAGACAACTCAGCAAAAGACAATCCTTTTGGATTTATGAAACAAAGGTACTTTGAACGTGGAGTTCGATTTAAACTTTCATCAGTAATTTATGAGTTTAGGTATTCATGTTTTTATATATATATATATATATATATATATATATATATATTTTTTTTTATTAACATGATTTTTATTTTTTTTGTATGTATTTATATTATATTAAATGTGATCATTTTCATCTAGTTCAGCAGGGAACATGGGGCATGACCGAATGTAGAGGTGCGAGGTGAGAGACCGTAGCAGCACGAGCCACACACCCGCTCCCATGGTGCACGCTGTCTGAGCTCCCTGGAGCCGCCTTGAACCACCCTGTATGGAGGTGAAGGAGACGGGGCTGTAAAGCAGTGATACCGGCGTTACTGAAGATACCGGAGACACCGCCACAACACCGCAACAGTTATAAGCTGTCCGAGCTGTCTGAACCCCCCTGAATTGAACTGCCTATGTGGAGGAGGAGGGGGGCCATAAGGGGGAGATAATGAGACTCTGAACATCCATCCGCCGCAATTGTCACACGCTGTAGGTGCCGTCCGGACCGCTCTGTATGGAGGAGGAAGGGGGTGAGTCCTAAAATCAGCCAGACAACGTAACGCAGCAACCTCGCAACACAGCGGTAAGACAGTATATGCCACAGAATATGCGATAGTGAGAATGTACACTCCTCACTAAACCCAGATAAATTGATAGACTGACCCCCGCCGCTACTGCCCCCACGGAGGAGCGAGGGGAGAGGAGAGGAACGGGTGGCTGGGGGCTGTGAAGGGAGGAGAGTGTATGATCTGGCTCCCTTGTTGATGGGCGTTTTTTTTTCTTTTTGGGACTTCATTTCCCTGGTCGTTTGCCTGGCTCTCTTCATCAACTGGAGCCAGAGCTGCGACAGGCACTTGGGGTGCACTGTGAATAACTGCTGGATTTAGGACAAACCCTGTACTCAGAGACACTTTGCATATCTACTGGTACTGGGGCTGTTGAAGGGACTTTGAGATAAGGGAGAACCGTTATGAACATTGTTGGATGCACTACAATCCTGCACAGGATAGGCGCTGCCCTGGTTTAGCAGCCAGAGCCCCATAGGGACCTATGACACCGAAACTTCTACAGTAAAGATCAAGATCTAGTCTTTGGAGGCTGGTGGTAGTTAGACCAGGGGGCAGCATTATACAGCATTATATAGCCCGGATGCCGGGAAATTGCCGATAATTGCCGGAACAAGAGCACCATACAGCCCCACAGCCCCAATAACAGCCGGAGGTTAATCTCGGGCACCCTGTCAACAATGACAAAGAAAAGGAGAGGAAGTCGCCTCTCAGGAGGGAACCAGTGTAGCTGGTGGGGGGCAGATGCATATACAGCCACAAGTACAAGCAACACGAGGGACCAAGGCAAGTCAGGCCGCGGCGGCGGTTAATTGGAAAGTTTGCACATACGACGGGCCAGACAACAGGCCAGACACCCAAAAAAGCACAGGGGGAGCAACACTCTACTACCCAGAGGAGAAGCCAGGGAAAGGCATTAACATTGGACACATCAGTAACCACACCTAATAATACAGGGACAAAGAAAAAAAACACAAAAAGAAAATGCAGAGCCAAGCACGGAACGGACGAAAGAGGATGAGCCATCTATGAGAGATTTTCTCCAAGCAGTCAACAACTGTAAGTCTTCATTGATTGATATATTTGGTCAACTAAAAGATATAAAAGAGGACATGACAGTGCTTAAGCAAGATGTGCAGGGGATTGGGGAACGGACATCTGCTTTAGAGGGGAGACTTAGTCAGGTAGAAGACGCTGTCGATCCATTGAAAAACTAGATAAATGTAATGCGGGAACAGCTAAATATGTGCATTAATAAGATGGACGACATGGAGAATAGATTACGCAGGAAAAATATTAGGGTACTAGGTCTCCCCGAAAAAAGCGAAGGTAACAATCCCACAGAATTCATGGAAGACTGGCTTGGAGAAACGTTTGATAAAGACTGCCTATCAAATTTTTTTGCAATTGAACGAGCCCACAGAGTCCCATCTAGGAATCCTGCCCCTGGAGGCCAGCCCAGACCCCTCCTCATTAAACTGCTCCATTTTAGGGACAAGATTACAATCTTATGAAAGGCAAGAGAAATGGGGTAGATACAATATAAGGGGGTGAGAATCTCAATATATCCAGACTTCTCCCCGGAACTACAAAGGTCAAAATTTGCTGACTGTAAGCGTAGGCTACAACATAATAAACTCAAATACACAATGTTCTACCCAGCACGCCTACGGATAACGGACAAGGAAGAATACACTTTTTTTAACACTCCTGCAGAAGTGACACTATGGTTGGATGGGAGAGACGGGAGGGAACGGGGTGGAGGGGAAGAAGGAAACGGATAGGAATAGAAAGTAAAGGATAACGTTTTGACCCCTTACCACCTTGTTAGTTTTTCCCCCCATCCCCCTCTTCTCTTTTTTTTTTTTCCCCTTTGGAACGGCCAGGACACAGAGGAGAGGGTGGGGGGGGGGGGAGTGCTGCAATATGGTCATATTGAATGTGTATTTGTTTTTCTCTCTGTTTAGCACTATGTGTGAATGGGAAAAGAAAGTATATAAATGGTTGAAACCGAAATTGAAAACACGGGGAAACGCAGTGAAAGGAAATCTAGCACTAAGCACCTTAAAGGGAAGACACGGTCACTTTAAAAGCCCTCAATATAGGCCCAAAGGAGGGCAGGGGAGGGAGAGGGGAGGGGGGAGGGAGCAAGGGATGGATAAAGGTATGAGTGGGAAGTATGAATGGGTGAATCCACCAAACACAAAATATGATTTCTTGAAGAGAAACAAAAATATGAAAATTAAAAGGAAAATGAAAACACGTTTGAGGCACAGAAGTATAATATGGGAAATACACTGATAATTTTGAATAATGGCCAATAAACAGTATAAAGGGGTACTTCCAAACCAGATTAGGAGAATTAAGGTTTGTTCCTGGAACATCCGAGGGGTAAGAGATCCAGCTAAAAGAAGGACAATTTATTGGATGGCAGAGATGGACAATATTGGTATACTATGTCTGCAGGAGACGCATCTAGAAAAGGACACTATTAATTTATTAAAACATAGAAAATATCAAACTCAATATCATGCCACCCACACCTCGTATTCAAGGGGAGTGAGTGTGTTGATTAATTCTGGAGTTATGTTCTCCTGCAGGCAGAGTAAGGTGGATGAAAAAGGCGGTTCATATTTCTTCTGTCAGATAGAGATGAGAAAATATGTGCTGGCCAACGTCTACATTCCCCCACCGTTTGGCACCGAAATCCTGGAAGAGTTGATGGAGTTTACTATAGACAAGGAAGGGGTGCCGGTTATAGTGACGGGAGACTTCAACATAACCATGAATAAAAAGGTGGATAGGTTCCCACCCGTGGTCTCTTCAGGTGGCACGCATGGCAGCCCCCTCCTCCACTTTTGTGGAGAGACGGGACTGGTGGATGTGTGGAGGGAGAGACACCCAGATGAAAAGCAGTTTTCCTGTCACTCGAAGACACACGCAACCCTATCTAGGATAGACTTGGTGCTTTGTAGTGAGGAGGCACTGAGTGTGATAGGAGAGGTGAAATACGAACCGAGAAGTATATCGGATCACGCACCAGTAATCTTTGAAATAAATATAAATAGGTATTTTAACAAGGGAGACTGGAAGATAAATCCACACTGGTTGGAAGTAATTAAAGAGATGGGGGGAATCTGTGCCAGTCTGTAGGAATTCATAGTGTTAAATGAAGGATCAGCACCAAAAGGAGTTGTTTGGGATACCCTGAAAGCTTTTCTCCGGGGAGCCCTAATACAAAAAATCTCACACGTTAAAAAACAATCACGAGCTAAGGAGGTTACAGCGAGGGAAAGGGTGAGAGGAGCTGAAGTAAACTATGTAGAAAGCCCAACTATAGAAAAACATAAAGAATGGATAGAAAGTCAGGAGGAATATAAAGCCCTATTAATTAAAAAAGCAGAAAATAAAATGCTATTCCAGAAACAGACCATTTTTGGGGAAGGAGAGAGTGTGGGGAGGATGCTGTCCCTAATTGCTAAAGCTAATGCCCCCCCCCCCTCTGTCATGTCGGCTATATATGATAAGGAAGGGGTGATCAGGAGGGGTACCACGGAAATAATGTGTTTAAAAATTACTATCAAAATTTATATAGCAGTATACCATCAGAAAACGTAGAAAGAGAGATGGGAAGTTTTTTTGAAGGGCTACAGATCCCCCAAATCTCAGCAGAAGATAGGGAGGGATTGGAGGCACCACTGTTGCTGGAAGAATTGCAAAAGGCAACAGTAGATATGGCGAACCAGAAGGCCCCCGGACCTGACGGTCTGCCAATTGAAATATATAAGATCTACAGTAAGGTGCTGCTTCCAAAACTCCTGGAAGTATTTAACGGGGCAGCTAAAGAAGGGAAGCTGCCAATGTCTATGACAGAGGCAACTATCATAGTAATCCCAAAGGAGGGAAAAAAACAGGCGAACGTAGCATCATACAGGCCGATATCTCTCTTGTGTTCGGACGTGAAGATACTGGCCAAAGTATTGGCAACACGACTGAATATTATAGTGGCGGAATTGGTGCACCCGGACCAGACTGGATTTATTCCAGACAGATCCACAAGCACTAATATAAGAAGAACATTCCTAAATATCCAACTACCAGTAGAAAAGGGGGAGACAAGAGCAATTTTGTCTTTAGATGCAGCCAAGGCGTTTGACAGCCTTGAATGGCATTTCTTGTGGAGGGTATTGGCAGAGTTCCAGTTTGGCCCAAAGTTCATCAAATGGGTTAAGATAATGTATGAGGGTCCAAGGGCCAAAGTAAGAGTGAACGGCGTGGTTTCAGTTGGCGAGGGGGACAAGACAGGGGTGTCCATTGTCGCCCCTGCTTTTCGCCCTCGCAATGGAGCCCTTGGCCATCTCAATAAGGGTATCCCCAGGAATACAGGGATTTAAGAGGAAGTATGGGGAAGAAAAAGTCGCTATGTACGCAGACAACGTTCTGCTTTTTTTGGGAGACACGCAGGCCTCGCTGGATACAGCAATGAGGATAGTCGGAGACTATGGCAAATTTTCAGGGCTGAGGATTAATTGGGAAAAATCTGCACTTTTACTGATAGACCCAATTGCACAGCAGATAACTCAAGTAAAAGTGGTAAGCCAGATTAAGTATTTGGGAATAAATGTAACGAGACCCAGGCCAATATATAGCCGGAAATTTCGTGCCACTGATGACAAAATTAAAACAGAAGTGCCGCATTTGGAAGAAGCTTCCACTTTCAGTAGTTGGAAGGTGTAACCTGGTTAAAATGGTGTGGATGCCTCAGATCTTGTACGTCCTACATAACTCCCCAGTGTGGATCCCAAGGGACTGGTTTAAAAAACTGGATAGCGTGTTTAGGGAGCTAATATGGAAAAATGGAGCGGCAAGAATTCGCCTCCGAACCTTGCAGCAACCTAGAGAGAAGGGGGTTTTGGCAGTACCTAATCCGAGACACTATTTCTTAGCTGCACAAATGCAGCATATGAGTGGACGTAACCTACCGGTGAGCAGGGAGTCGGGGGGAAAACCTACTACTGAACGACACAAATCATGACACAGAGGTGGAGGCGGACTCTTTCTGCTCCAGGAGCCCTACTGGAAAACTGATGGTAAAAAGCTGGTAAACAGTTAAGGGGATATTGGGGTATAGCGGACTCTCGGAATTCTCCCCTATATGGGACAATAATAACTTAAAAGAGCTTAAAATTATGGGGAAAATTGAGGAATGGGATATGTGTGGTGTACATCTTATGATACAGCTGTTTAAGGAGGGGAGAATAAAAACATTCCAGGAGATAAGGGAGGAGTATTCAGTCCCCAATAAATCATTTTACAGATATCTGCAGGTTAGGCACGCCTTGAACTCGCAATTTGGGCAGGAGTCACCAGTATGGAATGAAATGCCCCAGCTCCGTAGATTAGTAAACGCGGATAGATCTAAAGGGACAATTTCAGAGATGTACAAGTGTATAAGCGAGGCAGACCAGGAAGAGAGACCTGATACTAAGAATAAAGGGAAATGGGAAAGAGATGTGGGTCCAATGACACAGGAACAATGGAAAAAGATATTGGAAGCATGCCCTAGAGTCACTCTCCCCCTCTCAAATAATCTCCCAATTATATTTAATTCATAGAGCATATTATGCACCCCAAAGAATGTTACAGTTTGGCAGGAGACAAGATGCAAAGTGCCAGAGATGTGGAAATGAGGAAGGAGATTTGATACATATGGTCTGGAGGTGTCCTAAGCTGTATAGGTATTGGAAAGAAATAATAGATAGAATAAATTTTGTATTCAGTACATCTTTACAGCCAGAGGCCAGGCTATGTGTGCTAGGCTTGATGGAAGAAAGGGGAATACCAGGAGATACGCAAACGGCAATATTAAGATGCCTGTTTCAGGGCAGGAAACTTATAGCACAAAGGTGGCAAGCAAAAGATCCCCCAACAGGAACAGAATGGAGGAAAGTAATAGACAGTACCATTAGAAAGGAAGAATTTATATATAATAAGAGAGGAAATAGAAAGAAATTTATGAAGATATGGAAACAATGGATAGAGGTGGAAGTGTGGTAGAGGGGAGGGTGGGAGGGAGAGGAAGGGAAGTGTGGGGGGGGGGAAGGGAGAATGAGTTTATGGTTTCACTATATGTGGTAAAGGATATTTACAATGCTGTACATGGAAAGAATGCATATATGTATAAGTATGTTTATATAAAAGAAATAAAGAATACCTGATTAAAAAAAAAAAAAAAAATGTGATCAGGATGCTTGCAGGATGGGGTCGCCAGCGGTAGGTTAAGTAATGGTCATATACACAAAATGTTTTTTCCATAAAATCTGATTTAGGAAAAAAAATTCTGTTTGTCAGATGTCCCCATGTGTATTGGTGCCAGTTTTCACCACTTCCTGTTTCCTGTGTCAGCCCGAATGGGTGTGCCATGAGGCCTGGCTCTGCATGGTGGGTGGGACCAGGGAGTGATGATGCAGTGCACCCGAGTAGAGAGAATTAGTCTATTTAAAGAGCGGTGAGAAGTCCAATCTCTACCCCTTGCTGAAGGAGTCGCAGTGGCTACGTCATCCCGCGAGCATCTTGTCGTTTCTATGCATCCTGAGCCCGCACTGCTTAAGTGCTGCGTTTGTGAGTAACGTTTTAAAGTTTTAATGAGGGGGGGCGTATCCAAGATGGCAACGGGAGCGGACGTGTATTAGCTCTGCTCCGCCGTCCCGATCTATTCTCCTTCTTCCCTGCGGTGCTGGGAGCCCTTCCACCGGCTCACTTGCTTGCTTTTTGCCCCGGGCAACTCCTGCTCATGCCCGGCTATCGGAGAGGGGGATCAGCGCGCCGGCAGAGCCAGAAGAAGATCGAGACCGCGCGCCATACTGAGGGAAAGGCCGCAGCAGTCTCACCCATCATGTCGGCTCAGTAAGAGGAGGAGGTGAGTCACGGGGCTGCAGCTCCCCGAACCTCCCCTGAACACACAGCCCTCATGGAGGCCATTAATGGCTGTAAAACAGCCCTTACAGAGAAGATTGACACCATGTACATTGAATTGGGCCTGATTAGGAGGGATATTGACACTTTTAAAGGCAGGGTGTCAGAGGTGGAGCAGCGAGTGTCTGCGGCTGAGGATGTGCAAAGAGAGCACACGGCTGACCTCCATACCCTCAAAATTAGAGTCAAGCACCTGGAGTTCCGCGCTGAAGATTCCGAGAACCGGAATAGACGCAATAATTTGCGCATCATAGGGCTGCCCGAGGGGTCTGAGGGGAACGACACCACCACATTTACGGAGCAGTTGCTGCGCACCCTCCTACCCCGTGCCTCTTTTTCCCCTCACTTTGTGGTGGAGAGAGCTCATAGGATACCCGCAGCCAGGGGCCCACCGGGGAATCCCCCACGTACATTTATCTTTAAGCTTTTGAACTACCGGGATCGGGACCTTTTCCTCAGGGAGGCTAGAAGTGTGGGTGACCTGAAGTATGAGAACGCTAAGTTCCTGAATATTCCCTGACTATTAGATCGAAACGCAGAAGCAGAGGAAGTAATTTGACCAGGTCCGCTCCCGCCTTCGCGCCAAAAACATGAAATACAGTATGCTGTTTCCCGCCATGCTCAGGGTCCAAGATGGCGAACGAGTAAGATTCTTCACGTCACCCGAGGAGGCGTGTTCCTGGCTTGATACAATCCGTGCGGGATAAAGCAAGTATATGATCTACACTTCCTTGTTGCCTTGAAGTTCTCCATCCTCCATGCATACATGTGGCCATCTGGCAATTTTCTTTCCTGCTTCCTTGCGGTTTGACTATGGTCTCCCCCCCCCTTTTTTTTTGTCATTGCTTTATTTTTTTCCTCCACCTGTTATCCTGCTCTGAGAGACAAGGGTTTACACTACACTGTGCTCCCCACAGTGGGGAGGGGGGCGGAAGACATGCTCACCTGTACCCCCTATTCCCCCATTATGTTGCCCTTACCCTGTTTGTCAAGTACTGGGGACATTTGCCAAAGCCGGGGACCTATGTGTGGTCTTTTTTGAGGAAGGCATGTAACCACACCAAGTTTTGTACCCCCAGCCTACTGGGAGACTGGCACCACTTTTCATGATCCGGATGACCCTAGCAGTTATGCGTCTGTAGACTTATGTTCAGTAAGCCTCTTGCACACGTTACCTCCAATGCATGGTGGCTTGCCGTGCTGTTCTTGGGAAGAAGAGCCACCCGCTGTTTCGGGGGGATTGGCGGGGAGGGGGGGTTGTTTTGTAGTTTTTGTTTTTATTTCTGTTTTGCTGCTTATTTTATGGTTAAATATGTGATAGTCATTCTAATTTTGCTAGGGTGGTTAGCATACTGGTGCGCAAGTCCCTGCCGTTTAGGCTCTTGGGGCTCGTGCTTGACCCGGATGGACGATTTATAATATTAGATGCAATGGTTTAGAGCCTCGAGATGGTGCTGGTGGGTGTTTATTTACCCCCTCCTGCGTCGGTCAGGGTACTTCACAAACTGGGCCCTCTCATCGCCAACTATAGTACTGACAACTTGTTGATTGTAGGGGACTTTAACATGCCGCCTAACCCTGGGCTGGATCGTCTTAGCTCAGTGGGGGGATCCACTTCGGATCTCTCGGTCTGGGTGGAGACCTATGGCCTGATGGACCTGTGGAGGTGGCGTCACCCTTCCGATAGGTCATTTACCTGTCAATCGGCCACCCATAGGACTCTCTCACGCATAGACCTGATGTATGCGGGGAGACCCCTATTATCTAGAGTCCAACAGATCTCCATTCTTCCAAGAGGTATATCCGACCATGCCCCACTCCTCCTTAAATTGTCTCTGGAAGGCTCACCCACGGATAAATTGTGGTGACTGTCGAGATTCTGGATCTCTGACCCTGGGGTAGATTCTGGGTTTCGCCTACATATGGCCACTTACTGGGCTCTTAATCCGGGGTCGGCCCCTGCGGCAGTGGTTTGGGATGCCTTTAAGGCCTCCTCCAGGGGCCAGTATCAATCGCTTATTGGCGGGGTTCGTAGACAACTGAAGGCCGATTTTAGTTGAGGCGGAGGATAAGGCCGCCTCCCTTGAGCACCAATATGCCCAGTCAGGTGATCCTCTGATCCATACTAGGCTCAAGGAGGGCACCAGAGAGGTTATGCTGCTTCGCACTGCCCTGACTAAGAAAAAGTTACTCCAACAGTCCCAGAGGATCTTTGAGGAGGGTGAGCGGGGGGGGGGTAGGTTGCTGGCGTGGTTGGTCAGGGAGCAATCTGCCTCCATGAGCGTTCCTGCCTTGATTGATGGAGCCGGGGTCAGACTGACTTCATCTAGGGCGATCAATGGCTGCTTTGCGTCCTATTACTCTGATCTCTACTCTACCCGGGTTGACTACTCGTCGGATGACCTCCATATTTACCTGTCGGATGTTGAATTCCCAGTACTGACTGATACCTATAGAGACCAACTTGACTCCCCTATTACCCTTGAGGAGGTCCAGCGAGCTATCTCCTCACTTCAGGCCGGGAAGACACCAGGCCCTGACGGGTTCCCTACGGAATTCTATAGGATGTACGCTGAGGATCTAGCCCCTAAGTTTCACTCCATGCTTCTGACCTCACTGGGAGACGGAGCCTTGCCGGCCTCCATGTCGGAAGCGGTCATAGTGGTTATGCCCAAGCTGGGTAAGGACCCCGAACTGTGCAAGTCCTATCGCCCGATCTCCCTGATTGACGTGGATGCCAAGTTGCTGGCCAAAATACTGGTGACGCGATTGAACAGAGTGATCACGGCTCTGGTCCATTCAGACCAGTCCGGCTTCATGCCAGGCAGAGGGACGGATATCAATATCCGTAGACTGTATACCCACGTCGATCGGGCTGGTGAGGACGATGCGGGGGTGGTAGCGGCGCTTGATGATGAAAAGGCATTTGACTCGGTCGAATGGCTTTTCCTCTGGAAGGTACTGGAGAATTTTGGTTTTGGGCCCAGGTTTATCTCCTGGATCCAACTCCTCCTACAGGGACCCAACTGCCCGGGTCAGGGTTAATGGCCTGCTGTCCCCTCCCTTTAGTCTACATAGGGGCACCAGGCAGGGCTGCCTCCTTTCTCCGGGGCTTTTTGCCCTGGCGATCGAACCCCTGGCAATCTTAATCCGACAGGATCAGAGGGTGAGGGGCATTCGGGTCGGGACACTTCAAGAGAAAATTTTGCTGTATGCCGACGATACCCTGCTGTACTTGGCTGACGCGGGACCCTCTCTCACTTCGGCACTTGAAATAATAGACCAATTCGGGAAATTCTCTGGGGTTCGCGTCAACTGGGACAAGTCGGTCCTTTTTTCCCTTCACCCTTTGGGCTCCGGGGTGGTCACAGACACGCCACTCCAATGGGTGGACGAATTTAAATATCTTGGGGTGGTGGTCCGAGGGTTCCCTCAGGCGTATATTGTCGACAACTTTCTTCCCCGGTTGACCCAGATCGGCAGGAAATGCCAACTTTGGAAAACATTACCCCTATCCCCGGTGGGTAGGGTGAATTTGGTAAAAATGGTTTATCTCCCCAAATTTTTGTACTTTTTTAGGAACACTCCCTGCCCCCTCCCTAAATCTTTTTTTCAAAAAATTGACTCCATTGTCTACATTTGTCTGGGCCGGCAAGGTCCCGAGACTGGCGAAGAGGACACTCCAGCTCCCCCTGTCACAGGGGGGCCTGGCACTGCCCCACTTCCTGCTGTACTATTGAGCTGCGGTCCTGGTTACGGTCCGGTGGTGGTTTGTTCAGCCCAGGCAGAATCCAGCGGTGACCCTCGAGGCTGCCATCTTGGGGTCTTATGCGGCGTTGACTAATCTACCCTATAGAGGGCCTAGGGCCCACCCCCAGGTCACGACTTTAATGCGCACAACCATTTTGGTGTGGCAGAGAGCCAGATCGGTCTACAGATCGGACTCGGTCATCTCCCCCCATACTCCCCTATGGGGTAACCCATTGTTGACGCACATCTATGGCCTCCCGGAGCCTCAGTTGTGGGCGGCTAGGGGGGTAGTCGCCATCAGGCATATTTACACCGACGGATCCTTTTCTTCCTTTGAGACAATGAAAGCTAAGTTCCATCTTCCTGCCTCCATGAAGTTCAGATATTACCAGCTCAGGCATGCGATGCAAGCCCTGTTCCCTGATTCTCTGACCCTCCAGACTGATGCGGTTGAACGACTACTCATATCAAAATTCATGGATAAGCCCCTGTCCTCCCTCTACTTTTACCTTTCCGCTGCGCATGGGTCACCCCTGATGAACGTCTGCGATAAGTGGAGGGCGGACATCCCAGACCTGACCGACGAGACCTGGGGGGACGTGGTGTCTGACTATATTACTAAAATGATTTCAGCTAAAGATTGCTTCATCCAACTGAAATTCTTGCACAGGGCATACTACACTCCCGCTATATTAGCAAACATATACCCCGGAACGAGTGCCGATGCTCTAGATGCGATCTGTCTCCAGGCACATTCTTTCATATGGTATGGTCATGCCCTGTACTGCGTCCATACGGGGAAGGGGGTGATGGGTGTCCTGGGAACGTTTGGGGACTGGTCCCTTACCTTGGACCCAGCCCTGGCGTTACTTGGGGTCATGGAAGGTGTGGAGGTGTCAAGGCATGAAAAATTGTTTTTGTTTTATGCCCTATTTTATGCTAGGCGAGAGATTCTTCTTAAGTGGAAGCAGCCCGGCCCTCCCACGCTCCAAGCATGGACGGCCACGATAAACTCTGTCCTACCTTTGTACAAGTTAACATACGAGAGTAGAAACGGTCCCAAAAAATTTGATAAGGTCTGGTCCCAATGGATCGATGCACATGGAAAGGAGCTCTAGAGCTCATGGGTTAATCCCACTTGTTATTGCTGTCCTCTATTTTGTCTCCTGGTTGTGACTAGAAATTTTGTTCTATCATATGTCTATTATGTCCCCTCCCCTCCCCCCCCCTTCCTTCCTTCCTACTCCCCCCCTTTTTTTTTTCTCTCTCTTCCCTCCACTCGCCCCCCTTTTTTTTTTTTTTTTCACTCCTCCCTCCCTCCTTTTTTCCCCTTCTATAGCTACTATTGTAATTGATACTGGTTCACAACTATGCACTATCTGTTAGACTACTGAAATTTGAGACAACGATTTGTGCTCTTCATTGACCCATTTCCTTAGACCTTTGTGACTTTGTTTGTACCTTATGTCCATATACTGTATCATTGTCAACTTTTATTTTTTTAAATAAAAACCTATTCACTGTTAAAAAAAAGTTTTAATGAGAAAATAAACTGTTTTGATAATCAGAGAGATCTAGAGTTTGCCTTTTCTATTCCTATGTGCACCGGACCCCATTGAGGGAATCGGTACTGGCTAGTATCCATCTAACCAGCCGGAGGCGGGGCGTGGCTTAGCGCATGGAGGAGTAAGTCACTTCTCACAGGAGCTCCCGCACACACCGGACCCAGCGCGTCCACCAACGGCTTCTAGACCCGGTATACAGGTCGGTAATGGGGAGGAGAGGTGGGGGAGAGGGCCGCCATACCCCGATCCAGGCAAAGAGGGGGACATAGACAGATTTTTCTTTAAAAAGCTGGCGCTGGACCAGTGCGCCCCCCCCCCCTCTTCCAAGATGGCATCGACCTGCTCCTCAGGGACACATGCGGCCTCTCATGGAGCGGCTTCACAGCACTCCACGCCACACACTAGATCCAGGATGCGGGCCAGCTCTCCCCCAGACTCAGATAATGGATCCATCTGATCTGCCTGCCATTCCCCTGCTTCACGCCGCTCCTATGGCACTTTGTACATGGAAGCATACATTAAGGCCCTACCTACCAGGCATGATTTTGAGGCCTGTGTGCAGAGGCTGGAACGTTCCTACAAGCAGGAGATAGCTGAGCTGCGTAGGGATGTCACAAGCAGGCTAGATGAGGTGGAACACAGCGTTGAGGAGACTGTCACTGCCATACAATCACATGATGCCATCTTAAATGAACACACTTTGCAAATCCAGCACCTTATGTACCACCAGGACGACCAGGAAAACAGGGCCAGACGCAACAATATTCGTGTCCGTGGCCTCCCAGAGTCTGTGGACACTAAAGACCTTGCCCCTGCTGTCATCGCTATGTTTAATCACCTGCTTCAAAAAGATAAAGATACACATATGGAACTTGATCAAGTTCACAGGGCCCATGGCCCCAAAAACCCAAATCTCGAACACCTCAGAGATGTTATCTGCAGGGTCCTTCTCTATGCGGTTAAAGACGCCATCATGCAAGCAGGAGGCTATTTACTTTGACGGTACCCAAGTATCCCTACTGCCGGATGTCTCTAAGCTGACCCTAGATATGCGCCGGGCTCTGAAGCCCCTCATCGGGGCCCTACATGCTAAACAAATCAAGTATCGCTGGGGCTTCCCCTTTCATCTCTTTGCCTCACATGAAGGGAAGTTGGCGGTGTTCCGCACACTCGGAGATCTCCCCAAGTTCCTAGGGACCTTTGAACTGCCTCAAATACTTTCACCTGACTGGCCTCTTCATGCAGCCACCCCCGGATTCCCGGTCGCCTCAGGCTGGCAGAAACAGTCCAAGAAACCCAAGCGTTCCAGATCGGAAGCCTCCAAGTCGACTGCCGGATGACTCTACACAGCCGGCGCATTGTGCCATCTTTTCTCTCTCCGGGCATTAGATTCGTGAAGCCGTCCCTGTCCACAGGTTACAGTTGTGTTGGGACACTATACTGCTAACTTATGTTTTACCTTCCACTCAGATGGGGAATTTTGCCTTGTTGCTTCCCATTGTGTTGTACTCTCAGAACTATGACCCCTTGTTGAACTACTATCTTCCCAAACAAGCACTGACTGTCCCTCGCCATCAAGTTGGTTCCCCCCTGCCTCCCCCCCTTCTTAGAACATGTTGATATATTTAGAGGCCCGGTGCAGGACCCCTGGTGCTGTCAGGAAATCATGATATCTGTCTGGGACTCATCCTCCCGGACGTATACGCATGAGAATACCAACTACGTACAGCCGCTTGGGGCCCTGAGCCGCTCAGTTTATTGATGTTAATCAGTGTTTATTTTTGTAGCCCGGTGTGTGCGGGCACCTCTATGCACTGTCCGCGATCCCCCACTTAGGATTTTCAGCGTCCTCTGCTGACTTAGCTGACATGTTGCTTGCAATGTTACTAGTTTGGCCGTTGAGGCCCTATTTTCCACTTCTCTTCTCTCCCTTTCTTTCTCCTCTTTTTCTTGAACCCCCCTCCCCTGTGTTTTCTTGTAGATGCTTTTGCCCCCCCCCCACTCCTTCCCTTGAGATGGTGAGCTCGATCTTGAGGTGGGAGACTATTCACCCCCTACATTGCTCCCTCCATGGCAGCACCCACCTCCTTAAAAATTTCATCCCTGAATTGTAGGGGCCTTAACGTCCCAAAGAGGAGACAAATTTTATACCACTTCCATAAGCTTCGCACCCAAATCCTCCTCCTCCAAGAAACCCATTTCAGGTCTGACACAACCCCACAGTAACCTTCATAAACAATACCCTACCTGGTTCCACAGTACCAACCCCTCAGCAAAATCTAAGGGAGTATCCATTGCCTTCCACGCCTCATTCACACCAGATGTTCTTGATACGTATATTGATCCTGCAGGGAAATATGTCTTTTGTCAAATTGTCATATTTGAATGTGATTTATACTGTAATTAACGTCTATTCTCCAAACCAGGATCAACTACAGTTCCTCTCCTCGGTGACCGCACGCCTGAAACGATTTGGTACTACCAACTTGATCCTGGGAGGTGACCTCAATGCTGCTCTGATACCTCGCCTGGATTCCTCTATGGGTAAGTCCTCACTCTCCCCAGCTTCTCTGACCAAAATGCATACCGCCCTTTCTGACTTATCCCTAGTGGACGTCTGGAGGGTGTTACACCCCACCACGAAAGACTATATACATATTACTCCCCTGCACATTCCTCTTACAGCAGACTGGACTACATATTCATCTCCCAATCCCTATTGGACTATTGCCCCAATGCCTCAATTGGTCTCACTCTCTGGTCTGACCATGCGCCCATACACTTGAGCTTAGGGAAGGTCCCCACCTTCAAGACCAGATCCTCTTGGAGGCTCAACGACAACCTGCTGACCGATACGGTTTGCACCCAAGACATCCTCCAGACCATCAGGCACTTTATTACTGACCACGCGCAAGACGATACTAACCCACTTACGAAGTGGGAAGCACTTAAATGTGTCCTTAGGGGCAAATTTATTCAACATGGCTCTAGGCTCAAACATGCTCGCACGGCTGACTTAACTCGCTGCGCTAGAGGAGTCACCCAAACGCACACCTGATGATAGAACTTAACTGGATCTGGCCAACGCCAGGAGGGACCTCCTACAAATCTTTTCAGAATGCTCCTTGGTGGCGAGAGATAAGGGGCGATTCGCTCATATCCTATAACCCCAGCACACTCTGAAACATATTCCCTTTATTAACTCCTCAACCAAAGGTAAAATACTAGCTAACTCGGCCATAGCCTTAGAATTCCGCCAATATTACTCTACTCTATATAATCTGCCTCCCCAAACCCCTTCGCTCCGGTCCCACTCGGATGACTCGGAACAGGACATGTCGTCATATATTCAGGAAACTGCCCTTCCTTCCATTCCGACTTCAGACGCGGGGGAACTGGAATCCCCTCTTTCCGAAGCTGAATTCCTACTGGCCATCAAGAACCTCAACAACGGCAAGAGCCCAGGACCTGATGGGTTCTCCTCACACTTTTACAAAACATTTGCACCCCAACTGGCCCCTTTCCTCACAAACGCATTTAATGCCATTAATGAGACCCTCTCCCCGTCCTTACTCCAAGCTCAAATAGTAGTTATTCCAAAACCCGGTAAAGATCCCTCCTTATGCGCCAACTATAGACCTATTTCCTTATTGACTATAGATTTAAAATTGTTTGCCAAGATCCTGTCGAATCGTCTTTGTCCCTTATCACCTGATATTATACACAGAGACCTTCTCTCCTGTGACGCGGAGAAGGCCTTCGACAGGGTCAGTTGGCCGTTTCTCCAATCCACCCTCACCCAGATAGGACTAGGTCCGAAAATGCTCTCGCGTATCATGGCCCTTTATTCCAAACCCTCTGCCTCCATTTTAGTGAATGGTATCCAATCAAGTACACTTAAGATAGCAAATGGCACTAGGCAAGGCTGCCCCCTCTCCCCCCTCCTTTTCGCCCTTGTGATTGAACACCTAGCCCAGGCTATAAGAGCAAACCTAAGCATATGCGGTATCCAGACCCCCTCCTCCCATTGTAAACTTTCCCTATACGCTGATGACCCTTTATGTCACTCAACCTCATATCAGTATCCCATCCTTATTAGCAGAGATTAACCGGTTCGGCCGGTTTAGCAACTATAAACTAAACATTTCCAAAACGGAAGCACTGAACCTCTCTTCCATAACGCACCCTTTCCTCCCTCTAAACCAACTTTTCCTTTCAGTGGCAGACAAAATCCACCTCATACTTAGGAATGGCCATCCCGGCGCACACGACAGATATATATATGCCCTAAACTTTAGTCCACTTCTCACGAAACTCAAATGTCTAACCGAAGACCGAATGAATAGACCACTGTCATGGTTTGGTCGCATGAATACCCTAAAAATGGATATACTCCCTAAACTATTATATTTATTCCAAGCCCTCCCGATCACTCTCCCCTCTTCAGTTTTTTTGCACCCCTCGTTCTATGGCCATACGATTTGTGTGGAGAGGGAGCCATCCCAGACTGAAACATAATCTTTTATGCTCTGCCGTCGCTAAAGGCGGAATGAGTCTTCCGGACTTTGAGCTTCATCATTCCTCAGCAGTGATCTCCCGGAACCTGGAGTGGTTCCCCCACCCCCTAGTCAAAGCAGCCACCCTAGTGGAACAAGACTTATCCCCGATTGACCTTCGCGCCCTCCTATGGGGATTTGAACAGACTCACAGATCTCTCTCCACGTTGTCTCCCCTCACTAGAGACACCCTGGCTACTTGGTACCGCAGACGGAAGATCTATGCTCTATCCACTGAACCGAGCCCACTCACCTCCCTATTTGATAACCCAGCCCTCCTGGAGAGCAGGTCAATCCACACACTAGATGACTACGACAGAGCTCCCTGGCCCACGGCACGTCAATTTAACACCGTTCTAGGTACCTTTGAGACGAACCGCGACTCTACATCCCCCCGAGTGACCTGGCTTACTCGCATGCACCTGACATCCTATTGCAAAAAGCTCTACGACTCCAAACAGATCCACAGACCCCTGACCATTTTTGAACAACTATGCATACTCCCAGAAACCCCTCGCCATACCCTTTCCATGATCTACAAACTGATCCTAGATCATACCCAAGATTCCTTGCCTAAATTTACTAAAGTTTGGTCAGAGGAACTCGGGAGAGATATCACTGAGGCGGAGTGGGGTAAGTCCTTTCATTTACCCACGAATCATCTGTCTCGAGCTGCATCCAGGACAAAAACTTCAAGGTGATATCCAGGTGGTATCGAGTTCCGACTACCCTCAGGATCATGTTTCCTTCAGCTGCAGACACCTGCTGGAGATGTAACTCAGCAAAAGGTACGTACAGCTACATCTGGTGGGAATGTGATGTAATCCGCCCGTTCTGGTCACAAATCTTTCAAATTTATTCTGAAATTTATGATAAACCTCTCCAGCCCTCCCCTTTTGTTGCCCTCCTCTCCATTTTACCTGGCACTGTCAAGTTCCAAAAACACAATCTCCTTAAATTCTTCCTCAGCACGGCTCGGCAGCTCATCTCTAGACACTAGAAAACCACCACCCCTCCATCTATTGTGGAGTGGGTGAGTGAGATGAATACTAGTATGCTAATGAAGGAGATGCTTGCCGAGTCCCTTGACAGACACGCAAAATTCTCCTTTATCTGGAGTATATGGAGGCATTACTCTACTTCGGATAAACTAAGGGACAGACTTCCGCTAGTGACTGCTCCCTGAGAGTCTAACTAACCCAACACTTCATGCTCCTTATCATAGTTTGATACACCCCCACCGGACCGTAGCTTACTGTCTCTCTACCCCCCCCCACCCACCACTTCTACCCTTCCCTTTCCAACATACCCCCCATCTACGTACTAGATCCCCCCTTTCTACTTTTATTTTTCCTTATCTCTTTCTGTGGCCAGCCGTATAAGGCCACATCAAGTTTGTTGCGTGTATTCGGTTCTCTTCATGAATATATTCCTATTACTTGTGAGTCTTTAAAATTTATAGTTGTAATGGTGCCGTTAGTTATTTTGGACACGTCATTTCCCACCGACTTCTTCGGACCAGGGGCGTCCAGGTCGAACTAAGTGGATTTTAGATGCACGATCGCACTATGTAAGCCTCATTGTGTCATGCAAATGTTCTCACAAGATGACTGTTATTTGTACATTACCGGGTGCATGATTTTTTTTGTGTCTACATCATGCTTTTCGGAACAGGTTGCCTTATGTCAGGCTCCTGGTCCTTGTCTTTTCTTTGTCTACCTGATTCTATGTCAAAAACTATAAAAACTGATTGAACATAATCAGCCGGAGGCAGCACGAAAGGAATAGGAGCTCCATGACCAGTTGATCCGTTTATATCCCTGAGAGGGAACCTGCTTTTTCTGACCTGCTGGTGAAACAGGGGTCAGAACGTGAGGTGAGCGGCTAGGATATAGAGGTGGAGGAGAGCACTTGCATTTTCAACATTCAGGCACTAGTGGTGTGTTGTGCATTTTTATGCAGAAGACTCTTGAGGACTATACTTGTGCATTTGGACTCTTATTTTCTTTTTAGTGTGTGGACGTTATTGTTTTGCTTTATTGTTCACTATTCCCATTCAGGGAACCCCTATTTTTCATTTTTGGTTTACTATTCCCAGTCAGGGAACACGAATATTTGATTGTACACTCATGATCTTGCTATATTGCAAGTTAATCACTTATTCTCATTTAAGGATTTATGGGGAGTTATTTTGTATTTATGAAGCGCAACACTGTTTTGTTTTATATATTCTACATGTGAAGTGAACGCATTTTCTGTGTGTGCAGCAGCCAGGTGGGGGGGTATTTTTTCACTTCTTGTTTTTTTTGTGGCATTTTGCTAAATCACCCACTACACATATCACTATTTAGTGAATAAGGACATTATTTTTTGCGCTGATAGAAATGTGTTTTATAACCTGCTAATATGACAATTTTGTGAAAAAGAAAAAAAATCTTGATTTTGCAAAGAATTGTGGGAAAAAATTACAACTTCAAAAAACTCACCACGCCTCTTACTAAATACCTTAGAATGTCTACTTTCCAAAAAGGGGTCATTTGGGGGGTATTTGTGCTATCCTGGCTTGTTAGGGTCTCAAGATAAGAGATAGGCCTTCAGTACTTCAGGTGTGATCAATTTTCAGAGACTTGCACCATAGCTTGTGGACTCTATAACTTTTACAAAGACCAAATAATATACACCATTTTGGGTTATTTTTACCAAAGATCTGTAGCAGTATAAATTTTGGCCAAAATTTATGAAGAAAAAATACTAATTTGCAAAATTTTATAACAGAAACGAAGAAAAATGCACTTTTTTTTTTTTTGCAGAATTCAGTGTCTTTTTTTTTTCTTTTATATCGCAAAAAATGAAAAACCCAGCGGTAAAAAAAAAAACACCAAAAGAAAGATCTATTTGTGTGAAAAAAAAGGACAAAAATTTCATATGGTCAGTGTTGCATGACTGAATAATTGTCATTCAAAATGTGAGAGCCCTGAAAATGGGTCTGGTTAGGAAGGGGGTTTAAGTGCCCAGTGGTGAAGTGGTTAATGCCCTTTCTTTCCCATGCAGAGTTTTGGTGGACAGCTTTCTCTTGTTAGGCTTGTAGTGGTGCTGTATTTTTCCATTTTAATAAAATGGATTTAATGATGCTCCATGGGATGTTTCCTCCACAACTTTGTCTTTGACCTGTTTAGAGAGTTCCTTAGTCTTTGTTGCTTTGCAAAAAAAATGTATTTCAGGTTGTAATCCAGCGGGGGGGTGAATAGTATAACAAATCTATGTGTGTTACAATCTTGTGAGCTGCTATATGCAAAAAATAATAATAGTAAATAGTTCCCACAAAGAGAGCTTTCTTTTGATGGTATTTGATCACCTCTGCGGTTTTTATTTTTTGCGCTATAAACAAAAAAAGCGTAAATTTTGTAAAAAAAATGAAAAAAAAATGTACTATTTGCTAATAAATACCCCCAAAAATATATAAAAAAACTAATTTTTTCCTCGGTTTAGGCCGATTTGTATTCTTCTACATATTTTTGGTAAAAGAAAATTGCAATAGGCGTATATTGATTGGTTTGCATAAAAGTTATAGCGTCTACAAAATAGGGGATAGATTTATGGCAGTTTTATTATTCTTTTTTTTTTATTAGTAAAAATCGATTTTTATCGTGATTGCGGCAGACAGATCGGACACTTTTGACACCATTTTGGACACTGACATTTATACAACGATCAGTGTTATAAAAATGCACTGATTGCTGTGTAAATGTTACTAGCAGGGAAGGGGTTAAACACTAGGGGGCGATCAAGGGGTTAAATGTGTTCCCTCAGTGTGTTCTAACTGTAGGGGGGGTGGACTCACTAGAACATGACGGAGATCACTGCTCCCGATCACTGGGAGTAGTAGATCCCTGTCATGTTGCTAGGCAGAACAGGAAAATGCCTTGTTTACATCTTTCCGTTCTGCCTCTCTGTGTCACGATTGCGGGCCACCGGCACTAGCCCGCGATTTAAAGGGGACGTACGGGTATGCCCATTTTCGCAGCAGTTCCATTCTGCCGACGTATATCGTTTTCCACTGGACGGCAAGCGGTTAAAACAAAAACATGCATGTACAATATAATGTCTAAAAGTATTTGTGCTGTCCCTTTTTAACCACTTGCTTACTGGGCACTTAAACCCCCCTCCTGCCCAGACCAATTTTCGGCTTTCAGCGCTTTCACTCTTTGACAATTGCGGGGTCATAAAACACTGTACCCAAAGGAAATCATCATTTTTTCCCACAAATAAAGCTTTCTTTTGGTGGTATTTGATCAACTCTGCGGTTTTTATTTTTTGTTAATTTTTTTTAAAAAAGACCATTTTTTTTTTTTAAAATACAAAACCGTTTTATATTTTGTTATAAAATTTTGCAAACAGGTAATTTTGCTCCTTCATTGATGTACGCTGATGAGGCTGCTCTGATGGGCAACGATAAGGCGGCACTGGTGGGCACTGAGGTGGCACTGAAGGGCATTGATAGCTGGCAGTGATGGGCACTGATGGGTGGCAGTGATGGGCACTGATCAGCACTGCTAGGTGGCACTGATAGGTGGCACTGATTGGCACCATTGGTGGGCATTGATAGGTGGCACTGTTTTGCACTGGTGGGCACAGTTGAGGCAGATGTGCCTCTTCCTCTTCGGGACCGATGTCCCTTGCACAAAAGCCGGTGATCGGCTTTTTTTTCTCCTCACGCTGTCAGCGTGAGGAGGGAAAAAAAAATATTACCAAGCATTAGTTTACATCATGTAATCAGCTGTCATTGGCTGACAGCTGATCACGTGGTAAGGAGCCAGGATCGGCTCCTTACTCGGATTTGTGATCACCCGAGTCTCAGTGAATCGGTGAATCTGTAATCACAGCGTGCGCCCTGCAGGGGGGCTCGCGGGGAGCGTGCAAAGGGGAGGATGGCTATTGATGGCCTCCCGGCAAAGCAGGTCCGCGCTGTAGCCGTCATTCGGCTATAGCGCGGACACAAAGTGGTTAAAGCCACATTATCAAATGTGAAATCACACAACCAAAACATTTTTTGTTTTTGTAAAGTGCTATAATCTTTTTATTGCAGAATTATCTTCCAATTCCAACTGCTTTCACCATGCCTTAATCTTTTAAAACCTGTGCTACCTTCACCAGATGTGCCCTCACCTTAGCAATGTAAATATATAGCCTATAGATACACCCTATTCCAAATTATTATGCCAATGATATTTCAGTGTCACAAAGATTAAATATTTTGTTTTTCAGTTTAACTCATGGATGGCATTGTGTCTCAAGGCTCTTTTGATCACTGAAAACAATCTCGGACACTTGTAATAATTACTGTATTTATTGGCGTATAACACTCACTTTTTTACCCTGAAAATAGAGGGTAAACTGTGCCTGCATGTTATATGCAGGGGGCTGTGGAAAGTTTTTTTTCCCCTGAAATCCGCCTCTTAAAGTTGGGGTGCGTGTTATACGCCGATAAATACGGTAGATTGCCAGGTGAGCCCAATTAAAGGAAAAACTACTAAAGGAGGGTGTTCCACATTATTAAGCAGAGCACAATTTTCAAGCAATATGGGGAAGAAAAGGGATCTCTCTGATGCCGAACAGAGTGAAATAGTTCAATGCCTTGGACGAGGTATGAGAACATTTAGATATTTCACGTAAACATAAGCGTGATCATCGCACTATTAAGAGATTTAAGGCTGATTAGGAGCACAGATGGGTTTTGTGCAGATAAAGGCACATTGAGGAAGATTTCTGCCAGATCCATGCATCTGATCAAGAGTGCAGCTGCTAAAACACCATTACATAGCAGCAAACAGATATTTGAAGCTGCTGGAGCCTCTGGAGTCCCACGGACATCAAGGTGTAGAGTCCTCCAGAGTCTTGCAACTGTGCATAAACCTTCCATTCGGCCAGCACTAACCAATGCTCACAAGCAGAAACGGCTGCATTGGGCAGAAAAATACCTGAAGGCTAATTTTCAAACAGTCCTGTTCACTGATGAGTGCCGTACAACCCTGGTTGGTCCAGATGGATGGAGTAGTAGATGGTAGGTGGACGGCCACCCTGTTCCAACAAGGCTGCAACGTCAGCAAGGCAGTGGTGGAGTCATGTTTTGGACAGGAATCATGGGAAGAGAGCTGGTCGGCCCCTTTAGGGTCCCCGAAGGTGTAAAGATGACCTCTGCAAAGTATGTGGAATTCCTGACTGACCCCTTCCTTCCCTGGTACAGAAGGAAGAACTGTACTTTCTGTAATAAAATCATCTTCATGCATGACAATGCACAATCTCATGCTGCAAAGAATACCTCTGCATCAGTGGCTGCTATGGGGATAAAAGGAGAGAAAGTCATGGTGTGGCCGGCCCTGACCTCAATCCTATTAAGAACCTTTGGAGCATCCTCAAGCAAAAGATCTATGAGGGTGGGATGCAGTTTACATCCAAACAGCAGCTCTGGGAGGCTATTCTGACATCTTGCAAACAAATTCAAGAAGAAACTGTCCAAAAACTCACAAGTTCAATGAATGCAAGACTTGTGAAGCTGCTATCAAATAAGGGGTCCTATGTTAAAATGTAACGTGACCTGTTAAAATGTTTAAAAAGTTGTTCAACGTTTGATTGAAATAGATTTCAGTAAAAATGCTGCAAACACAACAAATGACATTTTTCAGTTCTTTACAACCTATAAAGTGTTTTGAAACTTACTGTGCGTAATAATTTGGAACAGTGCATTGTAAGTTTATTTTGAAAAAAAAAAAAACTTATTAGGAGGTTTGTTCAATAAAATTTGAATTGTACTCTTAGCCCACTTTCACGCTGGGGCTGCGGGAGTAAAGCCTGCGAGTTCAGCTGAACTCGCACGATTTCACTCCGGCTGGCAGTCCCGATTTCAGCCGCGATTTCAAAGACATCTGAAACAGATGTCAATGTAAATCGCGGCTGAAATCGCAAAAAGTAGTACAGAAACAACTTTTTGTTATCGGTGCAGCGCCGCAGATGCTGCGTCGCACCAATTAGGACGGTGCCATTGCCCGCAATTTGCGGCAAATTTCGCCGATTTGACATGTCAAATCGCATGTCAAATCGCACCAGTGTGAACCAGGGCTTAGGCCCGGTTCACGCAAGGGTGACTCAGTCGCCTGACGAGTAGCGTCCCACGCTTTTCAAGTCGTCTTGAGATCGCGCCACTGAGGTCGCCCCCACAAGTCGTGCCGCGTCGCGCCGCCCCTGTGTGAATGGGGCCTTAATAGTTGATAACATGAGAATTATGCTGACTGTTGTTTACATCAATTGTTTAGGTAAATGAGAAAATGATCATTGGCATAATAATTTGGAACAGGGTGTAATTCATTTACTCCATAAGCATTAACATATGTAACATGGATTAGCAGAGTCCAGTCTCCAGCTGGTTTCCCTCAGACCCCTGCAAGAGATTAAAAAAAGTGCAATTGTGCTTTACCTTAAAGTGGATGTAAACCCCATATTTACAAAATTTGAGCAGTGTTTTCTTATCTCACTTCAAAGCACTATGTCCCATATCTATCTCCTGCTCCATTCTTCTGTTATCAGCCTGATAACTTCTGACAAGTTCTCCGACATATGAGATAAAACCAGACAGAGTTTTGTGTTGGGAAGGATTCTATAAATAGATTAGCAGAGTGCTGAACAAACCGTTCTCAAAGTCTCTACCTATGAGGAGAGGGGATGTGTGCCTTTCCTCCAATCAGCTGTCTTGGCTGTATGCCCAAGCTTCACTGCAGTGCTGAACAGTAAGGATGAGCTCTGGCGTGTTCGCACAGCCCACCTGCAGAGCCCGCCAGGAAGTCGGCGCTGCGCTAATCACAGGCAGTGAGACATTTCCCAATCTCTGCAGCCGCGCATCGGGAAAATGTCTCACTGCCTGTGGTTAGCGCAGCGCTGACTTCCCTGGCGGGCTCTGCACGTGGGCTGTGCGAACACCCCGGGGCTCATCCTTACTGAACAGGAAAAAGTCTCCCAACACGATCTGCACTTTCTAAAGAATATATAAAGCTGAAAACAGCAGACATGCATGCAAAACTTATGTAGGGAGATTTGTTTCATTCCTATGTATCATCTGACTTACATCCACTTTAAAAACACTTTTTATTCCATCACACGCTAGTAACAATACTCACTTTATAACAATCACAATAAAGCCTTGCATGGTGAAAGCAGTTAAAAGGGGCTTGCAGGTTCTGATAAGCCTGCTGCCCGGAGACCCCCACAGCCCAGGGTTGTCGGAAAGAGGCCCTTGTCCCTATCAACATGGGGACAAGGTGCTTTGGGGTGAAGGTGCAGAGCCCCCCCCCCAAAGCACCAGCCCCACCATGTTAAGGGGAAGTGGCCTGGTATAGTCGCTCGCTTGTCCACCCCCCTTTTTTTCCTGGCCTGCGAGACTGCATGCTTGAATAAGGGTCCAGTGTGGACTTTGGGGGGGACCCCACGCCAAAATAAAAAAATGACGTGAGGTCACCCCCAAAGGGTCTGGTATGTATTGGAGAGGGGGGACGTGTTTTTTTTTTCATATTGCCGGCAATTGCTTGCAGCCAGATTGAGGTAAAGAGCCAATCAGCGGCTCTTTACCACATGATCAGCTGTGTCCAATCACAGCTGATCACGGATGTAAACAGAACCGGGTTATCGGCACTCCTTTCGTTATGCTGACAGCATGAGGAGAGGAGAAGAGTGCAGATAACCGGCTTCTCTAAATGGGGCATGTACATTGATAATCGGGGCACTGATTATCAGTGCAGTCCCAACCGTGCCCACCACTGCTGCCAATCTGTGCCCACCACTGCTGCCAATCAGTGCTGCCAATAAATGCCCATCAGTGCCTCCTCAGTGTCACTCAGTGCAGCCTATTAATGCAGCCTCATCATCCATGAAGGAGAAAAATTACCTGTTTACAAAATTTGATAACAAACTATGAAAACTGTTTTTTTTCACAATTTTCAGTCTTTATCCATTTATTTTGCAAAAAATGTAAAACCCAGTGGTGATTAGATATCACCAAAAGAAACAATATTTGTGTGAAAAAAAATATAACAATTTTGTTTGGGTACAGTGTTGTATGAACGCGCAATTGTCATTCAAAATGTGACCGCTAAAAACTGAAAATTGTCCTGGACAGGAAGGGGGTATAAGTGCCCAGTAGGCAAGTGTCTAGTGAACCCATTTAGAGGTTACAAGCCTGTCTGGTCTCCCACTATCTTACAGTATAGCCAGTCTGCAAAGGTATAAATGTCTGTCTATAAGGAGAGAAAATTGGCACCTGCCAAGCTTTTCTGGTTATCCATCTTTTTTCAAATAACTGTTTCTATACTTTCTAAGTTTAAGTACAAAACTCACCCACATTGGTGTAAACATTCAAACATTCATATTTCCATTTTTTTTTTCCTATTACCTTTTTTCCACCACCCTCCCCCCCCCCAACCCCTCCCCTGATCTGCCCATCTCTCTTCCTCTTTTATCTTATCTTTCTAATTCAGTCATTCCTGTGCATGTTTGTCTGACAATTTGAAGACTCTCCATTTCTCCCATTTTTTCCTACGTCTTTCATCTCCTCCCTGCTCTCCATGGCCTAGGTATTCCATTTCGGCTACGTAGTCAACTCGTTGTATCCACACTTTTATAGTCGGTTTTGTTGTTTCTAGCCATTTTTTCGGGATTAGTCCCTTTGCCGCGTTAAGCAGCACCGGGATCAAGGTTCTTTCATACAGTTTTTTTTTTTTTGTTTGTTCCGTGGAACAAACATATCCAGGGGTCTTGTGGGATCTTCTCGCCAGTTATATCTTCTATGTAATCTATAATTTCCTCCCAGTACTCTTTTTTTTATTTTTGGGCACTCCCACGATATATGCTTTGTTGTTCCCTTTTGTTTACAGTTCCTCCAACATAGCGGGGAGTTATTTGGGTGGATTTTGTTCATTCTCTCTGGGGTCAAATGCCAGCGTAACATACACTTAGAATTTGCTTCAATCGTCATTATGTCAGTTGCACTATTAAATACAGCCCTAATCATTTGTGATTCCTCAAGCTTTTTACCCATGTCCTGTCCCCATTTTTCTATACATACTAATGTTCCCTGGGTTTCTAATTCTGTTAAAATTTCATAGGTTTGTGATATACCATGTTTCAAGGGCCTATCCATACTACAGAGTTTTTTTCCATGGGATTTAGTGTCTTTTCATCGCTAATTGGTTGTGGAAGGGTGCTTACTAAATGTGTTAATTGAAGGTATTCCTATTCGCTAAGTTGCTGATCACCGTGTAACGTTTTTATCTCTTGTCTTTATTTTGCCCCGTGTCATTATATCCTTTAATTGTGTAGATCACAATTGCTTCCCTAACCGTGTCCCGTTTCCTGGTATGAAAAAATGTGTGCCTGCTAGTGGAATTAATGGTGAACTATATTTCCATTTTGCACGCTGGTGAATCGTATCCCATACTTTAAATACGTTTTTAGTTATACTATGTGTTTCTGTGTCTAGTGTTCTTAATTTTGGCGGTATGCAGATGTTTTTATGTAGGAATGTCTTACTTAATATATCCTCCATTTGTGCCCACTTTTTTTTGGTGTATGGATTTGCCCATTCTGCCAGCCTAGCTATTATGACCGCTTTTATAATATCTCTGTACGTCTGGAAGTGCCAACCCCCCGTTTTTTTTTTTTTCGACTTAAAAGTGCGTAGTTTACTCTGGCCTTTTTACCCTGCCAAATATATTTTGAAATTATAGTTTTAATCACCTTAAAAAACTTTGTGGTATTTCTATTGGGAGCATTTGGAATTTGTAGGTTATTTTTGGTAGAATCATCATTTTTAGGACATTGACCCTTCCTATCCAAGAGATAGTTCTCCTCTCCATATTTTTAATTTCTAGTTTAATCTCGTTTATTAAGGGGATGAAGTTGATGGAGTATAGTTTATCTAATGTTGGTGTTATTTTTATCTCTAGGTATGTTAGTGTTTTTGTCTCCTAGGTAAATGGGAATTCTTTCTGTAGTACTTTTTCTTCTTTTTTGTCTACTCCTAGGTTTAAGATTACGGTTTTTATAGGGTTGATTTTAAAGTTCGAAAGCTCTCCATATTCTTTTATTTCTCATATTCTTTTATTTCTCTAATTACGTTAGGCAGTGATATCCTAGGCTTAGTTAGGTATAAGAGTATGTCGCTTGCACCTTGTGCTCTTCCTCGCCCACTCTAACCCCCCCCCCCCCCCCTATATCCGGGTTGTTCCGGATTTTTGCCAGTAACGGTTCTAATGAAATTACATATAGGAGAGGTGAGAGCGGGCATCCCTGTCTTGTTCCATTGAACATCTCGAACACTAACGACACTCTCCCATTGACCTTGACCCTGGCTGTAGGATGGCTGTATAGGTTATTTACCCATCTCATAAATCTAGGCCCCATGCCTATACTCCGGAGTGTTTCCATCATAAACCCCCAGTCGACTCGGTCAAATGCCTTTTCAGCATCAATTGACATGAGTACGACTGGGGGTTTTCTATCTTTGCCTTTACGCATCAACAACACCGTCCTTATGCTATTATCTCTTCCCTCTCTTCCTCATACGAAACCCGCTTGGTCCACATTTATCAGTTCCGGCATTTTATTTTTTAATCTCGTTGCCAATATTTTTGCATATAGTTTTAAGTCTGCATTTAGCAGAGCTATAGGTCGATAATTGGAACAAATAGTCCCGTCCTTTCCTGCTTTTGGTATTACTGAAATATTGGCAAGGAGTGACTCTTTTCTTATTTCTAATTCTTCTCCTATTTTATTCAAATAATTACATAGCTCCGGGACTAAGATTTCTTTAAATCTCTTATAGTACTTAATCAAGAATCCATCCGGGCCTGAACTTTTTCCCCCTGGCGTTTCTTGGAGAGCTTTGTTTATTTCTTCCTGGGTAATTGGATCCTCTAGGGACTCAGCACTATCTAGGGGGATCTTTGGAAGGTTAGCTTCCTATAGATATTCTTGTGTTTTAATTTTTCTACTTTCCTCTTCCTGTCTTGTCTCATTAATTCTGATAGAATATAGCGTACTATAGTATGTCTTAAAGATGTTGGCGATTTTGGAAGATTTACATTTCATCTCTCCTATCTGGTTCTTTATCTTTTCTATATAATTAGAGTTTTTTTTTACTTACGCTAGTCTTGCCAAATATTTCCCGGGCTTGTTTCCCCATTTGTATCTCTCTTTTGCTACGTTAAATATTTTTCTTGTTTCCTGCTCCATCAGGTCTTTAAGTTGGCCTCTCTTGATTAGTATTTTTTGGTGCGTTTCTCTTTCTTGAGATGTTTTATGTTTTTGTTCCAGATCCTGTAATTCCTTTATTGTATTTTTCATCGACAATTCTCTTTCCTTCTTTTTTCCCGCCCCAATGGAAATCAATTTACCCCTGATATAAGCCTTATGGGCTTCCCAAATTGTTGCTGAACTGGTGTATTGTTTGTCTTGAAATATTGTTTGATTTCCCTCGTTATTATTTTACCTACTTCTAAGTCTTCTATCAGGTCTTCATTTAAATTCCATGTCACTGTTCTTTGTTCTGTTTCTTTAAATCGCATTTTAACTCTTACTGGGGCATGGTCTGAAATTGATGTTATACCGATTGAGGTTTCAACTACATATTCCAGGACTCCATGATCAACCAGCATGTAGTCAAGTCTTGAATACGTGTTGTGCACAGATGAGTGGCTTCAAAATGTAATGCCTAAAATGTGAATATACACTTTAAAATTGTTTTAAATAAATTACAGGAAATAACTTTTTTGAGCACTTTTTACTGACTGTTGAGAATAAGTTCACTGATGTAGTATTAAAGTAGAACTATAGGCTAAACTTTTTTTTTTCATTCTGGATAAAGTAAGGAAGGGTCATACTCCCTGTCAGTTTATTTTTTTCCATCTGTGTCCTGTTGGGGAGATTTCCCTTCACCTCCTGTCCCATTGCCAAAAAGTAAAGTGAGGAAATCCCTGCAAATTAAAGGAATCCCTTGGGGACCCCCAAGTCACTAGCACTAGTGTCCCCATTGGAAGATTTCCCCTCTGTTACTTAGATTAAAACACCTGTCAGTTTTTATTAAATCTCCACTCTGTCCAAAACTAAAAAAAAAATTTGCCTTTAGTTGTACTTTAGGCTTGATATTTCTATTTAAAAAATGTGTTCCTTCTGTCAGTTATCTGCTAGCGGAATGTGATTTGTATCTTTGTATGTTAAAAGATTTGTTTTGTAATTGTAGAGTTTGCTTTGGGTTCTTTATGATGGAGGACACTTGGACAAGTGAGTATTTCTGAACAGTTCTTGTTGTGGTGTTTTTTTTGTTTTTTTTTAAGCTTATATGTTTATGATTCCATCAGATGATATGATATACAGTACAGTACTGTATATGTTAAATTATACGTTTTAACTTCTTCTAAAAAACTTAAAATGTAAACTACAAATTGTGCAGCATATTTTATGATGATAAAAACGAAAACGTACAAAAATAAAAACAGATGCATTAACGAATTGCTAATCATTTAAAGGGACATGCAGCAACCTGAAGGCGGAACTCCAGACTAGCTTAACCACTTGCCGACCAGCCGTCATTATACTGCGGCAGGTTGGCAGGGCTGTGTGAATCGGCGTAGGTGTACGTCGGCCGTTTTAAGAGCTCTAGGGGGCGCGTGCTTGCCTGCAGTGCGACGCCAGAGCCGATGCACGTGGATGGCGGCCGTGACCCGTGATCGCTCCTCGGAGAGCCAGAACGGGGATCGGTCAATGTAAACAGAGAGATCCCCGTTCTGACAGGGGAGTGGAGAGAGATCTGCTGTTCCTAGTGAACAGGAACAGTGATCTCTCTCCTCCAGTCACTACACTCCCCCCACAGTTGGAAACACCTCCCTAGAGAACACCTAACCCCTTGATCGCCCCCTAGTGTTAACCCCTTCCCTGCCACTGAAATTTATACAGTAATCAATGGCAATTTTTAGCTCTCATCGCTATATTAATGTCAATGGTCCCACAAAAATATCCGATCTGTCCGGCGCAATGTCGCAGTCCCACTAAAAATTGCTGTTCACCGTCATTACTAGTAAAAAAAAAAATTTGAATAAAAATGCCATACATTATCCCCTATTTTGTAGACACTATAACTTTTGCGCAAACCAATCAATATATACGCTTATTGCGATTTTTTTTTTTTTTTTCTTTCCCAAAAATATTTTTCTCTTATCGTCCGTGGATGGACACAGCTCATTAAATCTTGACAAAGTGGGTTATGTTCCTGTTCATAGGAGAGGACTAGGCAGAACATGTTAGTTATCTTAAAACATGTAACTTTAACAACCCAGGGGGCGGTCCCTCTGTACATAACCCTCCTACCTGCAGTCAGCAGCCTCAGTTTTTTCTGCCTAGCAGAGAAGGACGTGGCTCCCTTTGGGCCCAGAGTCCTGAAGACATTTTTATTTAACTTTTTATTTATTTTTTGTGATATCTTCTATCAACTGCCGGCTGGGCGACAGACTGGATATTATAAATCCTTGTAGTCTTCCCAGTTCCGGGCAGCGAGCGTGGCAGAAACCAGCGCAAAGCTGAGTCCTGAAGAATTTTTGGATATCTTCTATCAACTGCTGGCTGGGCGACAGGCTGGATATTTATAGATCCTTGTAGTCTTCCCAGTTTCCGGCCATCGAGCGTGCCAGTCCCTTGCTTCGCGTTTGGTTCTGACCACGACGTACCCCATGGCTCCAGGGGTGGCCGGTGAGCACATGCTCCAGGGTCCACATATGACTGGGCTGCTTGTTGCCTCACTCACAGTGGACCGGGCCGACAGTTACTCCGTACCATCGGTTGTGGGTCTGTCAGGGACGCGCCAGCTTGTCCTCGCAAGGACTGGTAAGTACGGTTCCGCCTGTCTCGGCAGGATGGAACAGCTGGGCATTCCCGGGATTTAGGGGTTCTCCTGTCCTCCCTTTCCATGCTCTGTCGCCCTTCCCCTCCTGCCCTAGGGCCCGCTGCAACCGGGGTGTACCTGTGGGGGGGTCTCCGAGTCCCTGTGGGGCGCCAGGGTCCGCTTTCCATGTAGGGCAGCACAGTGGTGTAGTGGTTAACTCCCTCACCTGGCAGCAAGAGGGTCACTGGTTCGAACCCGGACCCGACACCATCTGCCTGGAGTTTGCATGTTCTCCCTGTGGGTTTCCTCCAGGTACTCCGGTTTTCTCCAAACTTGGACCCCAAACTTGGACCTCAGGGCCCTCAATACCTTGTAGGGCAGCACAGTGGGGTAGTGGTTAACTCCCTCACCTGGCAGCAAGAGGGTCACTGGTTCAAACCCGGACCCCGACACCATCTGCCTGGAATTTGCATGTGTCTGCGTGGGTTTCCTCCGGGTATTCCGGTTTCCTCGCACACTCCAAAGACATGCGCGTCTTCGGCGCCACAGTATGAACATACGCATTAATACGTACACAGTGTGTGCATGTTTGTTTGGTTTTTGGGGAATTCTGGCGTCTCTGGAAACCAGGGTCGCATACTTGCATGTCCCCATCTGCAACAGCCATCTGAGTTTTCTGCGTTTTGCAATTTGACTTAGCGTCAGCACCAAGAGTTGTTCACAAGGTGCTCGCCCCGATCTGGGCTTTGCTGAGACAGCGAGACATTGATATCGTGAGCTACTTGGACGTTCTTTCTTCTGAGAGTTGCTTCTGGCTCAGAATTAGAGGAGGACATGTCTATAGCCAGTCAGACCCTCCGGGACTTTGGTTGGGTACTGAACATACAGAAGTCGGTGTTGGTACCGACTCGGTGTCTGAAGTACCTAGACTTGATACTGAATTCTTTGGAGGCGAAGGAATTCCTTCCTTTGGTGCAGTTGCAGACGCTCCAGTTGGCAGTGAAATTGTTGGCATCCCACATATGTTCGTCTCTCCCCTTTTTCTGCATGAGTTCTGGGCCTCATGGTGGCCTCCTTTGAGGCAGTTCCGTCTGCCCTATTCCACACTTGAGTATTGCAGGAAGAGATCCTGTCCACTTGGAACAGATCTCCATTGTCTCTAGATTCGGGTAAGTCACCTGGTCAAGGCTTCCCTGAGCGGGCGGCTGCATTTCCCGGCTCTTCAGTTTGGGGGGTCGTCCCTTCCTTTCCATAGGACTGTGTTCACGACGGACGCCAGCCTCACAGTCGAAGAATCTCGCCCGCCGATATATGTCCTCGAAATTCGAGCGATCAGACTGTGCCTCTCCAAGTGGTCACAGAGACTTCAGGGGCGCCTGATCAGGTTTCAGTTGGACGGCCGCAGCGTTGGTAGTCCCTTGCATCCTAAGTTGGGCCGAAGGGACCATGCTGGCTCTATCGGCTGCTTGCATCCGGGCGTAGAGACCTGGCAGGTGAACTATCGCCAGATGCTGAACCAAGGGGTATGGTCTTTTCACCCAGAGGTGTTTTCAATTACTTTGTCGGAATTGGGGCATACCGGTTGTGGATCTCCTGGTTTCTCGACTCAATCGCAGGTGTCAAGGTTTGTGGCCAGGGCTCCCTGGGCAGATGCGTCGGACGCGTTGGTGGCTCCATGGGGAATTTATGCCTTTCCCCTACTGGAATTGCTTCCTCGACTGCTCCGCAGAGTGGAGGCCGCGGGGATTCTGGTGATTTTAATCGCCCCAGATTGGTCCCGGCGTCCCTGGTATGCCGACCTCGGGAGACTGAAAGGGTCCTTCGTCTGGCAGATTCAATAATCCCCTTCATGTTGAGGACCCGGGAACCTTCTTCCATTGCACTTGGTAGGCCTACACCTCTACATGTGATGAGATGGCTCGGATCCTGCTGTTCTTACAGTGCAGAGTGGATTTGAACCTTGCCTTGAGCACTATTATGGGGGAAGATTTCAGCCTTGGCTGTCTTCTTCCAATGGCCTCTGGTGGTTCACTCACTGGTAAGTACATGTGGTAAATACGTGTGTGCAGGGGGTCCAACACGTGGTCCCCCGATGGACCACCGCTTCCTCCGTGGACTTGACTCTAGTGCTCTCAGTACTTCAGGAACCTCCCTTTGAGAACATCAGGGAGATTCCACTCTTTCTCACAAAAGTGATCTCTCTCTCATTCACAGTATGTGTGTGTGTGTGTGTGTGTGTGTGTGTGTGTGTGTATGTGTATGTGTATATATATATGTGTGTGTATGTATGTACATTATGTATGTATGTATGTATATATATATATATATATATATATATATATATATATATATATATTATGCAAAGCGGTTGGAGGGAAGCTTCAGAATGTTCTTATTACAAATTATGTGAGCAGACTACAGTTCTTTTAAGGGGGCAAATCCTTCCAGTTATGTGGTTAAACTCCAGACTAAGGGGGGTGGAGCCAAGCAACATGGCGCCAAAATAGCTGCTGAACGCTGAGGCCACCCGTGCACCATCCCCGAGCGAGTGAGTTAAGAGTATGATCCTGTGCGGTCAAACTTGAAAATCTTTCAAGCGATCTATGAAGTTTTGACCTGCCCGACTATCTGACTGCCTGAGGGTCCCGCAGACCAGTCCGTGACTGCTCCAGCTTTGTGAAGCCATTGGCTACTGGCCCCGACCCTGGATGGACCTCTCGGCAGTGCTGGGCAGCGAGGGAGACGGTGAGAGGAGGAGTGATCCGGGCTACTGTGACGTGGCAGCAACAGCCCTATCTGTCTCGTGGCCCTGCAGCCCATTGGGGAGAGAGACGAGGGAGAACGCCGAGAGCGGAGGAGAGACTGGCTCTGGAGACGGAGAGAGGAGGAAGCCAAGAGAGGGTGAGAACAGCTGGTCGAGCCTGAGTCCCCCTCCTCTCGCCAGGGGGATCGTTGTGGATTGCCACGGAACCCTCAGCTCTTAAGCACCGGAGCTGAATCAATCCAGAATACGCAAAATCTGGGAGCATAGAGAGCCGTGCTGAGTTGCTAAGCCTCTACAGGCCGTCATACAGCGTCTGACTAAATTGGGGATCTGGTAGGAATTATTCATATAAGTGATCCTGTAAGTGAAGAAGTTGGAAATCGGAAGAGCTTTTTTTCCTCTTTTCGTTATCGTACATCACTGGACACGGAGCCTAGTAATTACTAAGTGGGTTATATTCCACCTTCAGGTGCTGGACACTGGTGTAATCAATTAGACAGGAAGTTTCCTCCCTATATAACCC
Source organism: Rana muscosa (assembly GCA_029206835.1). Classification (NCBI taxonomy): domain Eukaryota; kingdom Metazoa; phylum Chordata; class Amphibia; order Anura; family Ranidae; genus Rana; species Rana muscosa. The sequence continues at coordinate 10,733,566 of CM055119.1, read as the reverse complement.
CTCCCATACTGGGAGAACCTCAGTTTTTTCGCCAGTGTCTAAGGTGTTGGTCACGAGTGAAGATGTGCTTTGAGGAGCTCCACTGGAGGGATCCATGCTGGATTTAAATAGCCTCCATACAGATCCATCCAAAGTGCCATTGAGGCCAAAGTGGATGGTACCTGGGGCCTCGTATCCGAAGCACAAGGTTTTCCCCGTAATGCCTCTCTTCGGAGGGCTGGATCCTGGTTTCCAGTACTTTTGGTTATGACCACAAAAGAGTTTCTGTCAGGATGCGGTACAGGTCCAGGGGAGTGGAAACCCTGTCTAGGAACCTGGTCCCTGAAGGTCTGTTGACTTAACCCGCCGTGATGGGTGAAGATTGGGTCTGTCTGTGCTCAGCAGTATCCTACGGCGGGGATAAGGTAAGTGAAGACAATCCTAGGTAAATACCTTAAGGATTTTCTTCCATGAGTAGCTGCATGTCTTATCTGTTTTCTGCCACTAGAGGCAGTAAAGAGACATACCTGGTGTTTCACTTACCATGCTCTCCAGGAACGAAAGCTCAGTGTCAGCCGGTCTGTTGAGCGTCTCACTTCCTCCGCTTCAGGCTCTGCCACAGTTTTGGGGGGAGGGGGGGTCCGAGGTCCACGGCGCACCTTTTGGGGATCTCTCTCGCCCCCACCATTTACCTACGTGCGCGTGAAGGGGGCGCTCTTTAGAAGCTGGTAGGCGGGGGAGGGGGGATGTGGTTGCCACTGGCGCGCGTGCACGCCGGCTCATGGTGCAGGCCCTTCAAAAAAGCCCCAGACATCAGAGCTCTGTAAAGCCAGAGGGACACAGCAGCTTGGGGCACGTAAGCACCTCCTGTGTGTTGGATACAGACATGCCTAAGATGCCTACTCAGCATCAAGCTGTGCAGATTAGCAGGCATTGTTTTTTTGCTAGACTATGTTCAGCTGTTGATGCACCTGTATTAAAGCGGAGGTGCAGCCACAGAAAAAAAATAAAAAAAAAGTCAGCAGCTAACAGTGTAGCTGCTGACTTTTAATAAGGAGACTTACCTGTCCTACTTGCCCGAGATGTTGGTCCCGCCACAGCGATCGATCGCTGCTGGCAGGTCCCGGCTCCTCCATCCTGAGTAAGGGAAACAGGCAGTGAAGCCGTAAGGCTTCACTGCCCGTTTCCTACTGCGCATGCGCCACTCGCACGGCGCTTTGTGAATGGGCGGCTTGCCTCCTGGGATACACACAGTTCCCAGAAGGCAGCGCGGCCCATTCACAAGAAGAGGAAGTGGAAGGAGACCCACCGCGGACGAGAAGAGGAACATTAGAGGCAGATTAGGGGACTTCCGCATAGCAACAGGCATTTAGGGTGAGTATAATATTTATTTATTTTTTCTATTAATTATAATTATTTATTTATTTTTAGGATTTTTAATGTAAAGATTTTTTCAGGGTGGACCTCCGCTTTAAGTTCCTCTGCTTTTAGCTTAGGACTATGTCTCCCTGTAGAAAAGGTTCAGGGGCAGGAATATGAAAGGGCACCAAGGTATCGCCATCTGAATCTGGTGGCCCTAATCATGCTTGCATGATACCATCCTCCCCTGTAGGGACTTGAGGCAGCCGCACAGGTTGAGACATCGGCCCTGTAAGGCATTACAGCCTCCCCCAACATTGCAGCCACTCTGCATATGTCAGTTTGGAAGTTTTTTTGCATTACATTTGTTGGTCTATAAGAGGTTAACTGCTATAATCGCAGCATCCTCACAATCCTCAAACAAGAGGATTAAAGTCCTGAGGATGAAAGTTCACTGTCAGAGGACAGGGAACAGGTGCAGTCCAACGAGGCAGAGGTATCAGAAGCCTCACAACTTCTGGAGTTGCAGCTGCAGTCTTTTTCAGAGATTCATACTGCGTATAACTTGCCCTCGGCCTAGGCGGCCAAAGCCTGTGTCTTCTCTTTGGGTTTTAAAAAAAAATCAAAAATTCCCATTGGTTCCTTTAACCTTCCCACTCCATCCATTACTGCAACAGTTTATTTCAGCTGGTTGGGCACCCACATAAGCTGTTTTTTTTTCTCCTCCTAAAAACTCTAGCCAAGGAGTATAGGTTGCTAGAAAAACCTCCACAGGATCCTTATCCTGGTGCTGACTTCAGGCTAGCCAAACGCACAACTGTTGTGATGCACAGTTGCTGGTGCACATTGCTAACGCACAAGAGCTATATCGCATGATTGCGGAAACGCGCGTCTGCAGAGGATAACTTCCTCTTTACCAGTCCACATGTTTGCATAAAATACATGAGTTTGGAATGTACAAAATGCATGTGGGGTAAAAACAAGTAACAAAACATGTTTATTGTTGTTCACATAAAGATACATGTTTCTGTTTGTATGGATTTACATGTTTTTTAAATAGTTGTATGAGGATGCTTGGTTACATTAAATTGCCTAAGTCGCACGGAGAGGCTTGTTTGTTTTCACATAAATGCCTAAAGTCGCATAAAAATGCTTGATTGCATAAAGATGTCTGATCACACGAGTCCTTGATTACCCAAGGATACTTGGTCACACAGAGAGGCTTGTTTTCACAGAAATGCCTAAAATCGCATAAAAATGCTTGATTGCATAAAGATGCAGGATCGCACAGGGGTGCTTGATCACACAGAGTCCTTGGTCACACAGGGGTACTTGTCCGCACAGTAGTGCTTAAAATGCATAAGATGTTTGATCGCATAAAAAATTCTGAATCGCATAAGGATGCATGATCGCCTAAAGTTGCATGTTCCCCTAGATTTTGCATGGTTGCATAATGAGGCATGATAATTTAAGTTTCCTTAATTATACAGGATTCCTTGTGTTAACATAGGAATACGTGTCTGCATGGGTACATGTTGCGCAATGTTTCATAACACGTTCATAAAAGCATGCTTGCTTGCAAGATGCCCGTGTCATGGCAAAATAGGTTGTATGCAGAGAACACAGCCATTTTGCCTTGTGCTAAATAAGCACACTTCGTCTTAATGTAATAATGCATCTTAAGCTAAAATTCACTCACCTTCCATTCGATTCCCAGTCATTCAAATCAAGAGACATCATCACCACACTGTTCTTATCACCTCGGCATCCCAGCAAACACTGCCTGCCGACGCCCTCACAGGGTCCTTTTATTATCACAAACAGGAAGTGATGGCTGCAGCAGCCAATCACCTCCTTTGTGGGAGGGGACATCACAGGATGTCCCCACTACACAGGAAATGTCTATATAAGGAGTTGACAACACAAGAAATACAGCTAAAAGATACATTACAATAACAACACAATTCAATAACACAATAACCAATGGACACAGTTCCTGATCAGGGGAGCTTATCTACAGGTGCATGCTCACGTCACCACCTCAATGTTGATCAGACACAGAGGCGACAAGAGCACACATCCGCTAAACCGATAATGCGTTTGCAGAGAGGCCTCACTCCGCAAACAGCCTTCTCCAAATCAGGAAGTTTATCTCAACCAGAGTCAGTCCGCCCCAGTCAGCTCTTTAGAGCGGTTTGCGGGAGAATGAACACTGGGTGACACTATGACAATACATATTAAATACATCTTCATAAAATTTTCCACAACACCCGTTCCATAGCACACATGCTATATGTATAGGTGTATACAGTGCACACTTTTTTATGTTTTGCCTAAAACATATTTGTATGAATTCATGCTTCCATGAACGCACGCTTCCATAGAGGCATATGGTTTTAACACTTGCCACATACACATGGGGAGCCATTTGCATATGTATTTATTTACATGGGACTGCAGAGGTTGTCTGCGTTTTGCAGGGGAACAGCACCTCTTCCAGTTGGTGGTCTTGTCCTTTGGGGTAGCCACCGAGCCCGGGTTTACAGGGTGCTAGGGCCCGCCTCTAGCAGGTCTAAAGGCTCAGGGTATAGCAGTAATGGCATACCGAGGCAATCTGCTGTTGATAGATCAGTCAGTAGCATGGCTGGACCTAAGTGTGTCCAGCATGGTCAAGTATCTGGAACTCCTGGGTTAGGATTCCAGTCTAAAGGTACATTCTTACACTCGGTAAGAAGCTTGGAATGTTTGGGACACAGCCCAAAAAGGAGAGTTTTTTGCCTCAGACAAAGTCAGCGCTATAAGAAAGCTGGTCTATGTGGTCAAGGCAAGGAAGAGTTCCTTACATTTGCCTTTTGCTTAAGGTGCTAGGGAAGATGGTGGCTTCATTCAAAGCGGTTCCCTATGCTCAGTTTCATTCAAGGCTGCTATAAACATTATTCTGTCGGCCTGGAACAAGTAGATCCTAACCTAGCATTATCCAAAGAGTCTGGTCCCAGGGATACGCTGGGACCAGCCACCTATACACTTGCTTGAAAACGATGCGTGCAGTGACCCCTAGCGTCTCACTGCTGTAACATCGAAACGCGTTGCATGTTGGTCGTGACGTCACTCCGCTGAGTGCTGCGTCTCAGGTGACTCCGAGTTTGCGTTCCAGCCCTCCCTCTGGTCCCTTGAGAGACTACCCGGATATACTCCTATGGACATCGTGCCGGCTCTTCGCTCAGCACACAGAGATGTCTCTTCTCACTGAGAACAACAGTACTTGGAGTACGATCGTGGACCGGACTGCTCATATGCCTGCTACAGTTTACTTAATAGTGAGTGCTTTAGTGCTATTGTAACATTAAAGTTTAACAGTTTTAACAAGTGGCGCCTGTATTGTTTTTTCTCTTGTTTCATACGCTGGAGTCTGTTGGTGGTTCTTAACCAAAAGATTACCAGAAAGGAAGATCCTTCATGCCGGTTACCTGGGAGGTGGCGGCTAAGAAGGCTGACCTCCTAGGAATTGAGGCCAGGCCTGGAAGAGACCACTGCCTAGGGGAAGTGGTCAAGCTCCAAGTGAGCCTTATCCGTCAACATTCTAGCGCTTGGGATGGCACGTCTGGCTTAAGGGCCTGGGCGTTTAGGTTGCAGGATTGTTCTGTCAGAGTACAATGCCACACCAGTGATTTACTTTGTTTACCAAGGAGGCACTAGAAGTCACGCAGCCAGAGGGAAGTGAGCCATGTTCAGGCTTGGGCAGAGGAACTTGTGCCTTGCCTATCGACAATCTTCATTTCATGAAATGGAAAATTGGCAGGCGGTTCTCTGGAGCCATCAACAATTGTTCCTGGGAGAATGTCCTCTACACCCCGATTTTTTTTTTCTCAAATGCCAGAGAAAGGGTACCTCGGACATAAAATTTATTGGCGTCCAGGTTCAACAAGAGGTTGGACAGCTTTGTGTCAAGGACAAAGGATCCACTCGCATGCGGGACAGGTGCGTTGGTGACCCCGTGGGACCAGTTGTCAGTGGTTTATGCATTCTCTCCCCCCAGTGCCGGGACTACCGTGGCTTCTATGCAACATCAGAGGGGGAACGGAAACTGGCCTAATAGCTCTGGCATGACCCAGATGACTTTACTGTGCAGGAATCGTAAGGGTGGTAGTAGAGGACCCAGGGTCCCTTCCATTTTGTCCAGACCTACTTCGCAAGGGAATATTCCATCCTGTCTTGCAAACGTGGGAATGAATGGTCTGGCTGTTTTAGCCCGCATTCTTGAGGATCAGGGCTTTCAGAATCAGCAGCAAATTACCTTGATTCGTACAGGAGAGCTGGCCTCCAGGACCATGTATCATAGGATCTGGAGGGTCCATGTTCCTGGTGTGAAACCAAGGGGTGGCATCCTTGGAAGTATGTCATAGGTAAAATTCTTGCCTTCCTACATTAGGAAAGGAGATGGAGCTAGCCTTAAGTTCCATCAAGGATCCGATCTCGACCTTGTAAGTATTTTCAGAGGTCGCTTGCTTCGCACTCTTTGATCCAGGCCTTTATACAAGGGTTAACGCGTATAAGTCCACCAGTTAGGTCGCCCTTGTGCTTGGGGGATTGAGTCTAGTTTTGTTGGCTTACAAGGTCAGCACCTTGGGCCGACACACCATATTTCCCTTCATCCTTCTAACAAGGGAATTGGTGTTCTTGGTTGCGGTAGCCTCTGCAAGAGAGTTTCAGTATTGGCAGCTTTCTTTGTATAGAGCCATGTTTAAAGGGGTTGTAAAGGTACATGTTTTTTCACCTTAATGCATCCTATGCATTAAGGTGAAAAAACATTTGACAATACCACCCCCCCTTAGCCCCCGTTTTACTTACCTGGCCCCTCGAAAGTCCCGGGCTCGCTTCCGTCATCCTTCGAGTTGGCTGGCGCTGCTGTCAATTACATCCAATGACGCGGCACGCCGGGCCGAGTGATACAGTCGGCGGCTATGGTCGCCGCTGTATCACAGGAGCGCGCCCGCAGTAACTCCACACCATGCAAGCTCGCTCGCATTATGGTGTGGAGTCTTTGCGGGGAGGAGCCGAGGCAGCCGCCGAGGGACCCCAGAAGACCAGGATCGGGGCCACTGTGTGCAAAACGAGCTGCACAGTGGAGGTAAGTATAAACTGTTTATTTAAAAAAAAAAAACGGGAACCTTTAGTGTTCCTTTAATAATTCTTAAGGATAGGGTGATGTTAAATCCTCACCCAGCCTTATTTCCTAGAAGGATCTAGTTTTTCCAAGTCATCTTCCAGGACGACTTACAGAGAGATAGGCTCCTCCCACCTAGCACAGGAAATACATGATCCACATCATAAAAAGCACTGCACATGCATTAGCTCCTCAGTATTTGTGTTTCCTCCGGCCAGACAGGAACTCCAAACGGATGTTTTTTTTATTTTTCGGCCTTCGTGCTAGAGGGCAGGGGCCTCCCAACGTCCATACCCAGTGCAACAGGGGTAGTTCTCCTAGGGTATGAGTCAGTTTGGGCCACACAGAGACCTGAAGGAAGCAGTCTGGGGTGAAAATAAGGGACCCCCTCTCCCATTTTATGGCTGTATCCTCAGTGAGGTTACCTGTGAGGAGTGGAGGAGGTGATCCAGTGGGTCCATCCGGAACGGCACAGCAGGGTGTTCTACTAGTGGATCCATAGGCCGCCGCATGGTCAGGGTGCCTTTTTTCTGCCATTTCAAGAGATCCCCATGTTACAGGGCTTCTCTATCCCCAGCATGTGGACTGTGCTGGGGGTGCAGAGTGATGAGGTAGCTTCGGGCTCCAGATGGCAGGAAGTTGGACGGCGGCCATCTTGGTACACCCAGACGCCAGGAAGTGAAGCCCTAGCTAGGGTATCCGAAGGATAAACAGGCGTGCTGTGCCAGAGGGCGGCGTCAGATCCACAGCGCCGCCCCTGATTCTCCACACCTTCTTAAATAGGGACCTGAATAAGAAGATGGCGTTAAAGTCTTCCAAGCAACATGGAAACACTAGGATCCATGGAAGCAGGTCTGGAGGCACCATCGGTTGATGGAGGCCCTAAGGTAAGAAAATAGGGGGCAGACTGCTCCCTCCCTTTTCTTAGCCTCCTGTGGTGGGGGCATAGGGGGCATTGTTTTTTCCAGAGCCGGTTTATTGTGTATGCTTGGGGTGGACAGGTGTCGCACATATACTAGCATAGGCTCCGGTGGTGGGTACTTTTAAAAAAAATTCTTAGATTAGAATTTTGTTATCCACAGGATGTTTTTGTTAACGGGTATTTACTTCAGTGGAAGTAATGTGCTGGCACTTGTCATTTGATTCATTACAGGACAAAGCCCACGAGCCCAGAGATAACAAAACAGACACCCAGAAAAAGGTGCCCGATGTGCACCAAGAAAATGCCTTATGGGTGGAAGAAAAGTGCATGTCAGGACTGTATAGTTTGGTAGCAGACACTGACCAGGTGGTCAGGGCTACAAGCTCCATGCACTGTTTGACCTTTCAGGGCTACAGAGAAGATGGTGGAAGCAATTTTTTCCTGTGCTGGTAAGTCACCAGGAAGGAGTATGTAAGCAGGAAAGCAGGTCTGGGACACCTGCAGACTCTGGCCCTAAGGTAAGAAAGAGGCAAATGGGGGCTCCTCTTTTCTTGCTCCCTGGTGAACGGGGCACCGAGGGTTTTGAGATTATTCTCTGTACTATCCACAGACCGACAGGGCTGGTCTGGGGAGTCCGGCTGTGTGTGTATCCCCAATCTTTCCCTACAAATGACCACATTAATGGTGGACAGGAACACCAAGCACATTCAGCCTGTGTTTGTAGGAGGTACAGAATTTCAGCCAGTAACAGAGGATATGGTGTTTGACCAAACGTGAGTAAGGGCTCCCCTTGAGCCTCGGCACTCGCAAGGATAGCTGCTTCTCCTCCGGCAGAGAAGGCGCCTTTGTGAAAAATCAAGAAAAAAAGGAAGACCACCGGGGTGTTCCTCCCCCCTCCTTATTCACCTGGCTGAGGACAGCCCCCAGCCCATATGTGTAGGCATCTGTCTGTACAATGAACATTCGCTTGTAGTTTGGAGCTTCCAGGACAGGGTCGCGGGAGAGGGCCTCTTTTAGCTGGTCAAAGGCGGTCTGGCAGGCCGGGGTCCATGTCACCATCCTTGACATGGTCTTCTTGGTCAGGTCCGTCAGTGGCTTGGCAATTGTGCTGAAATGGGGAACAAACTTGCGATAATACTTTGCAGTGCCCAAAAAGGCCATAACCTGTTTTTTATTCTTAGGAGTGGGCCTGTCCCTAATGGCTTCAATTTTAGCTGGTTCGGGGGGGGGGGGGGAATTTGCCTCCCCCACCCGGTGTCCCAAGTATTGGAGCTTGGCCATTCCCATCTGGCACTTATAGCGCCGGATAGTTAGTTTGGCCCCTGTAATTGGGTCTAGGACAGTACCCACATGCCGGAGGTGGTCTTCCCATGTTTCACTGAAGAAGGCAATGTCATCAAGGTAGGCGCAGGCGAAGTCTAGACAGCCCTGCAGCAACTGATCCACAATGCGCTGGAAGGTGGCAGGAGCATTCTTCATCCCAAAGGGCATGCTGAGAAATTCAAACAGCCGAAGGGGGTGATGAAGGCGGGAAGTTCCCTCCCTTCCTCGGTTAAGGGAATTTGCCAGTAACCCTTGCTCAAACCCAGTGTAGTGACATAGCGGGCGCCAGCCAGACGGTCCAGCAGGTCATCTATACGGGGCATCGGGTAGGCGTCGCTAACGGTGTGGTCATTAAGACGTCGATAGTCTACACAAAATCGAATGTTGCCATCTTTCTTGGGTACAAGAACAGGTGAGGCCCAGGGGCTCTGGGAGGGTTGGATAATTCCCAGGTCCAACATTTCGTTCAGTTCTTGTTTTATGGTGTTCCGGATGGCTTCTGGAACTCGGTAAGGGGCTTGTTGGATGGGCCGGGGTTGCAAGGTTTCCACGTGAGTAGTGAGAGTTAGACTTGTGCACAACGGAAAAATTCGTTCCGTTTCGGTTCGTTTCTTTCCGGTCCTGTTGATTCGTAATCATTCGTAATTTTGCTAGACGGGATTTTTCGTGTTCGGACTCATTCGTATTTTTGCAAGCGACATTTTTCGTTGAATTTTTTGTTGCTTTATAATTCGTACTTTCGGTAGAGTACGTTGTTTTTCGTTGATTCTGGACACAACTCCTACTTTCGTAACTTTTTTTGGGTTCGTTGATTCGTAATTTTCCGTGTCTCTCTCACAACGACGCTGCCTATTATGCCTAATGTGCTTCGAATGGATTTGTACTTTTCTAAATACATTGCGGTTATTTGTAACGATTCGAAATCTCGTATTTTACTTTCGTTTTTAACATGCGGCTATAGGCTCCGCCCCTGTACACCATTTTCAGAGGGTTCAGCACGGTGAGGGAGAAGCAGAGAGCAGAGCAGAGTGAGTGTTATTGTGCTTCGAATGGATTCGAAATCTCGTATTTTACTTTCGTTTTTTACATGCGGCTATAACCTCCGCCCCTGTACACCATTTTGAGAGGGAGTTCAGCACGGTGTGGGAGAAGCAGAGAGCAGAGCAGAGTGAGTGTTATTGTGCTTCGTATGGATTCGTACATTCGTAACTTTTTCATAACGAATTATGCCGAAGACATTCGGGCATTCGCTATTTGCGGTATAATTTATTTCGGATTCGGTCTTATTCGTAATTGCTTTGTTCGGAAATTCGAATGCTTCCGAATGTCCGAAAGTTGCTAAATTCGGACGAATTTCAATTCGTTACGAAACGAATTGCACAAGCCTAGTGAGAGTCATCCTTCCGGGCTGAGAGAAAAAGATGGGACGGCGGTGCTGCACAACGGTCTTCATGGACACCTGCTGCTCCTGGCTGAGCTGGGGGCCCAGGGGTACCTGGTGTACGTCAGCCGAGTGGCGCGTTACCTTCAGGAGATCAAGCACCACTTTGTCGTCTTCAGAGGGTAGGGGGCAGACCGCCAGGACGGGAAGGGTTCCGTCATGGTATTCCTTGATCATATTGACGTGCACGGTCTTTTGCCGCTTCCCCCGATCATCCAGAGCGAGAACATAGTTGGTCTCATTTAACTTCTTGATGATTCGAAAGGGTCCCTCCCATGTAGATTGTAATTTGTTTTGAGGATTTGGGACTATCATGAGGACCTGTTTGCTCTCCGCAAACTCGCGGGTTCGAGCTTTGCGGTCATACCATGTCTTTTGCCAGGATTGGGCAGCCTTGAGATGGTCCGCCGCGAGCCCAGCAAGTTGTCCCATTCGTTCACGCAGTTCTAGGACGTAGGGGACCACAGGAACCCCTGTATCGTGTAGTTGGCCCTCCCAGTATTTCAGCAGGGTCAGGGGGCCTCGGACCTTCCTCCCAAACAGCAGCTCAAACGGGGAGAACCCAGTAGATTCCTGCGGGACCTCTCGGTAGGCGAAGAGAAGGTGGGGAAGGTATCGCTCCCAGTCTGGTTCTTGGTCGATAAAGGCACGTAGCATGGCCTTCAGGGTCCCGTTGAAACGCTTACACAGTCCGTTGGTTTGGGGTGATAGGGGGTGGTCCGGATGGCCCTCACTCCACAGGTCTGCCAGAGGGACTGAATCAGATCAGACATAAACTGTGTACCCTGGTCTGACAGAATTTCGGATGGAAAGCCCACTCACGTGAACACCGTAACTAGGGCTTCTGCGATTTTGGGAGCTGTGATGTTGGAAAGAGCCACTGCTTCGGGATAACGGGTAGCATAATCCACTATGGTCAGGATGTACCGCTTTCCAGTTTTGCTGGGGCGAGCCAAGGGTCCCAAGATGTAGATCGCTATCCGCTGGAATGGCTCCTCAATGATGGGCAAGGGTTGCAGGGGGGCTCGTTGGCCACCCGTCCCATGTCTCTGACATGTATCGCAGGTGCGACATCAGTGGGCTACCGCTTGGGACATCCCGGGCCAATAGAAGGCCTGGGCTAACCGTTTTTCTGTCCGTAACCTTCCTTGATGCCCTGCCATGGGAATGTCGTGGGCCAGGGGTAGCAGTTGGGCCTGGAACTGCTGGGGCACTATCAACTGCTTGGTAATGGTCTGGGATCTGCCCGCGGGAGCGATTTCTACAATTCGGTATAATAATCTGTCACCCGCTCCCGAACCTGACAGCCCTACCCGGGTCCAGAAGCTGGTCAGCGTAGGGTCAGCGGCTAAGTCCTGTTTAAACAGGTCCCGATCCCAGGTTACTCCACTAGTGGTAGGCGTTGGGGAAGGGTCACTCACCGCAGGTGGCAGATTTCCATCCAGGTGCTGGAGCTCCTCGTGCCGCTGGGTGGCTTCCCGACGGGCTTGATTTCTCGTGACGGCCCCGACAAAGTCACATTGGAGGTCACCGACATCATTCCCAAGAAGCACATCTGCAGGTAATCCTCCCATTACTCTGACATCACAGCGCTTGGGCCCCAGTCCATAGTCAAGGGTGACAGTAGCGAGGGGAATGAAGCGTTTGGTGCCGCCTGCCAATCAGATCACTATTCCTGGGCCAGGCTGGAGAGCACCAGGGCTCACAATTCTTGGGTACACAATGGTGAGGAACACACCCTAATCTCGGAATCCCACCGCCTTTTGACCATCCACTGTGACCTCTTGTAGGTGCTTTCCTTAGATAAGCGATGTAGGGGCCTCAGCAGATTGTAGGCCAAAGACTCCTGGAAGGGTGTCCCAGTCGGCAGAAGAGGAACACCAGTCTGGAGGGGGTGGCGGCAGGTCCTCAGGAGCTTGGTACCGATCCACATAATGTACTGGCCTGCCAGGGCTGGGTCCGAGAGTCTTAGTTTTGGCAGGGCAGCTGGCCTGATAGTGACCAGGCTGCCCACAGCCAAAACAAAGCCTTTCCAAGGTGGGTCTTGCGGTCCACTGTGGGGAAATCGGGTGGTGTGGTAGCGGGACCCTAGGGGTTGGTGCTGCCTGGGGGTTCATTCAACGATGGGGAGGCCTGTAGGGCCCAGAGGTGGGGCTGGACACCTTGGGAACTCGGGGTGCCTCTGCGGGAGGCTTCCGCCATTGTGTGTTGATCAAGAGGGCCTCATCCGTTAAGGCTGCAGCTTCCTCTAGGGTGGCAGGTTTTCGCTCCCGCACCCACTGTCGGAGCTCAGGGGGGCACTTTAAAAATAATTGTTCCTTCAGGACACCCTGTATGATCCCCTCAGGGGAGGTGGCCTTCTCCCCTTCCAGCCATCAGCGGCATGCTGCGGACAGCTTGTGCGCAAACATTTTGAAGGTCTCAGGGACCCGAGGGGTAGTCCAGAACTGGGCGCGATACGCCTCTAGCGATACAGCGTAATAGTCCAGTACTGCCCGTTTTAGGTCCTCATAGCTACGTTTCTTGAGAGGGTCCATCATTCGATAAGCCTCAGCGCCCCCCCCTTCCAGCAGTCCTGCTACATGGCGGGTCCAGTCTGCCGGCGGGACCCCCAGTAGTTCGCATTGATGTTCAAAGTCCTGAAAGAACCCATCCACATCCCCTGTATTGTCTTGGTAGGGCTTAAAGTCCTTCCTGGAAATTCTTCGGGTCTCCCATACACCAGGGAGAGACACGGGGTGGTGGCTCTGTTTTTTGCAGTCTCCCATTCCTTTTGTCTTTTTTGGGCCTTTTCAATGGCTGCAAGCTTTCTTTCGGTAGTGGCATCCTTCTCCAGAATGGCCACCTCTTCCTCCATACCAGACAACCCAAGGGCTCCTGCTGCCTGGGTTGGGAGGCTCTGCTCTGTCTTAGCTGGGAAGTGCATGACCCCCATCTGTGGTTGACTCTTCCCGCTGGCTGTTTTCCTCAGTCCCCTGTGGTTGAGACTCAACATTCTGGCTCTTTCTTGTCCAATGGTGATACTCTGATGCCAGATCCATACCTCCGCTGGGGTGACTGAAGGCTGCTTTCCGATCTTGGATTCAGGTGGACGTCTTCACAGCCAGGAAGCACGATCGCGCTGCTTTTAACCAGTTGTGACAAACCCTCTGTCCTCAAACAGAACTAGGTCCGCTGTCAATGCTTCCTCTGTTCGGTACCACACGATCCAAGATCTTTTAGCCCCCAATCAACAGACAACACCTCACTGTAGAGTGGCAAACACAAACTGCTTTATTTTTCACACATGAACACAATGGCTATCCCTCTCGGGACCATCACCCCTCCCTTTGGAATTCAGGGTGGGGTAAATTGTCCAATCAGCAAGGAGAGCTGTTGGAGCAATCCCTCCCCCCACAGCCAGGGTAGACAGACAATAAACCAATGGAGTAAAAACAACACCACAAATTATCTCAGCAAAGAAGTCCAACAGCATGAGATACACAATATGTACATTTTACAAGGTTCCAATGTGGCTGTAAATAGAGTCCGTCTAGTACAGATCGGAATGGAGTTCTCGGGCATCCTACCCAAAGTCACTCCTTTCACAGTACCTTTTGTAGTTCATGCCTCATATGTGATCTAATGTTTGGACGCTCTGAGCCTACGTTTCCGCTGTTGCGACTTTGGAGTGCAGCTTTAATCTAACTTTACAGCCTCTGGATTGGGGTTGCATCAGAGGTCGCATTGGGGTAGTGCTGGGACCTTTTTCTAGGTCATTGCAACTTAGAGTCGCATAGATTGGAACAGGTGCCGTTGAAATCAATGGGTTGTGACTCATCATGCAACTGTGTCCAGGGTTGCATGGCATGTCGCACTAGTGAAACTGAACCTAATAGTTCTAATGACCTGCTTAATGTGTTGCCCTCATTTGTATATGTGGCTGTATGAATTGGGAGGCTTTTACCTGACCTTTACCTTGTACGAGACCATCTTCAATAGGTTGTCTTAAATGCATTAATGTCCATAGACAGCAGGTGTGTAAATGTCTTAGAGAGAAAATCTCTGGTCGCTGAGACTTTACCAAAATATTTTGTCTTTTGCATACATACAGCGAAGGCTCGTGTTTTCTTTTTTGCTGCTGAGCCTTTATTCAGAGAGGATCAAATCCCTTACGTTCAGCATGCAATGTTTGCTGCTGATTAATATGAGGTGAAGCAGTCATAGCCTACAGGTTAACAACTCGCAGGTTAAGTACTCTGAAGGTCAGTGCAGCCATGGGAAACTTCCTGGAGGACGTTGGATGTTATCCTAGCGTCAAATTTGTCCAAGGTCACAAACTTCCCAGGAGAATTACAGCAGACTTCTTCTGATTTACAAAGATACACCATGTACTCTGGTTCCACCATGACACCTGCTTTAATTTTGGTAGATGGCCACAAGGTGGTTACCCTTAGGAGGATATCCTCTTTGGGTTCTGGTTGGTGTGGGTGTTTGCAGAAGCACTAAGGGGGCAGAAATATGGCCTGTAGATGTGGGTTCACATCTTGCTATATCTCTGATTCCTATACCTGACTGGGTATGTTTTAAGTTCAGTACTTTGTATATGTTAAAAATATCATTGCATCTTTCTTTTACAGCCTTCCTTTCAGAACAGCTGTAGCAAGTCAAAGTAAATATTCTGTTACTACTACAGGCTCAATCTTCTGGAGTAGTGATCTGCATAACTTACCACCAGCATCACATTGTGCCTTATGAACTCAGACTTCCAACTTTGGGCAGAGCTCCTGTCATTCATGAAGTTGCCAGATAAATTTTTACCAAGTTCCTTTCCAGACACTGATGGCTGCTATTCCAGCATTCAGAGGGGAGAAAGGTCATCAGTATGGGCATATGCATTTTGGCTATGGATGGAGATATCTATATATCTAGCATTGGGGCAGAAATCTTGCTGGATAATTAATAGGGCCTATTATCTAGGACAGTGGTTCTCAACTCCTGTCCTCAGGACCCACTAACAGGCCAGATTTTAAGTATTACCTTGGTGAGATGCAGACTAGAATACTGCAATCCCTGAGCAGCAAATTATATCACCTGTGATGCATTTCAGTTATCTTGCAAACCTGGCCTGTTGGTGGGCCCTGAGGACTGGAGTTGAGAACCACTGATCTAGGGTGACCAGACATCCCCGGTTTCCGGGGACAGTCCCAGGATTGAGGACACTATCCCCGGACCAAGTCTGTCCCCGGATTGGATTTGAATATGGGTTGGGGCAATTTCAAAGCCAGTCAGTGCAGAATAAAAATAAAATCTGAATTGCACACCCCCACTCCTAGCTTAGGGGGTGTATTTTTTTCCATTATCTGTGCCCCTTTCTGATGATCATGTGCTGGTTGGAGCGGAGGGAATATTTCTTCAGTTTCGGGTGCATGCCCATTCAGCTCCGCTCGCATGTTTTTTCTGCCTTGGCTCAAGTACCGGCCAGCCGCCTGCCAGATTATCTTCTTGCCTTCCCTGGCAGAGTGACCTTCCTCCGCTCCCCACCCAGTAGTAGCCGGGCCCGGAGATTAAGACTTTACAGGCTGTGAGGCGGGCGGCGGCTGTGACGGGCAGAGAGTTGCTGATTGCCGTCATTACTAGTAAAAATAGGTCCCCGGATTTCTTTAAAAAAATCTGGTCACCTTACTATTATGTAAATGTCCATGGGTAGGCATCTCATTGAATGAACATTGTGTAGGATGAGATCTATAGATTGGATATCAACCTCTAGCTTTGCTTGTTTTGTAGCCCAGACAAAGGCAAGAAGACGTAAAATTATTACTATCACAGGGTGATTGAAATATGCAATAATGGAAGCCTACCAGGCATCATTGCTGTTTCCCCGGAAAACATCGAAACTCATTCACACAGAGCAGGGGCCATTTCTTGGGCTGGAAAGGTTAGCACTTCCCCTTCCCAGATCTTTAAGACCGCATCCGGGTCCAGCTTCCAAACCTTCATAGACATTACCGACTGGGCCTGTTCTCTAACCAGAAACAGGCTGTTGGGGGTAGGTGCTTAAAGCTGTGGTCCCGCCCTGATCAGGTAGTCCTATTTTGTCCTCTCTGTAAGCTGTCCTGGAAGATGACTTGGAAAAACAGTGTTATTACCTGATAACTACTTTTTCCAGGAATCTTCCAGGACGGCGTCAGTTCCCTCCCTTCTGTGTTGGTGAGTGGCAATGTAGAACATAGAGTAAGAATAAAGCTACGCTAATGAGGGTTTAATGATACTTATTCTGAAGCCTTCAGTTATTTGTCAAATACTGAGGAGCTAATGCATGTGCAGTGCTTTTTATGATGTGGATCATGTGTTTCCTGTGCTAGGTGGGAGGAGCCTATCTCTCTGTAAGCCGTCCTGGAAGATTCCTGGAAAAAGTAGTTATCAGGTAATAACACTGTTTTCATTTGAATCAAGATGTTTCTTGCCTTCCCTTTTTCCAGAACCTTGTTCTGCGGAAGGAAAAGTTATTACTTTTCTCTCAATATAGATGAGAGCAGTTAAAAATCTATCTTTAAGGTTTCAGATATAGGAAACTGACATTTTGTTGTGCTGCCAGAAGACCCTAGAAATGGGCAGGCAGCATTCAAATCCGCTATTAAAATGGTTACACTCTCTCGTTAGCGGCTGCTCAGATACGGAAAACTGATGTTGCTCTATCAGGAGGCCCCGGGAAAGGGCAGGCAGCGTCTAAATCGACTGTTTCTATGTGGATTCATCAGGGTATGATTCAGGCTTGTGGTTTAAAGAGAGGGTTTTACACTGTTTCCTTTAGAGAGCACCCTACCAGGATAGTAAGTGCTTCATGTGTGGAGCATTAGCAAGCCTTTATGACTTAGATTTGCAAGACTGCAACTTGGTCGTCGGTGCATACGTTCACTAATTTCTATCAGGTGAATGTAAGAAGGCAAGAGGATGCCAATTTTTGGCGCAGTATGCTGCAGGCAGCAGTATAGGTCCTCACGTCTGATGGCGGTCTGCGTTATTTGTGTCTCCCTCCCCTCAGTAGGCATTGCTTTGGGACGTCCCACTTAGTAATTACTAGGCTCTGTGTCCCGTGATGTACGATAAAGAAAATAGGATTTACTCTTTCGTCCATGGACCGACACAGCCTCTCTATTGACATAGTGGGTATTATCCGTTAATTTGGAGTGACTAGGCAGAAAACTTGTAAAAAGTGTTGCATCACACCTTCTACAGAACCGCCCAGGGGGCGGACCATCTGGGTATATCACCTCAGTCTGCATCTCGCAGATCAGTTTTTTTCTGTCTAGCAAGGAGTAGGACATGGCTCCCTTCGGGCCCATTGGTCCGCGGGAAAAAATATTTTTTGCTACATTTTTTTGTTTCCTGCGATCTTCGATCAATTGCTGACTGGGTGACAGGCTGGATCCTTGTAGTCTCCCCAGTTTCGGACATCGAGCGTGTGCCGACCCTAGCTACGCGATGGGTTTTCTACGACATGCCCGTCGCTCCACGGGTGGCCGGTGAGCCTACGCTCCAGGGCCTGCATCGGACCGCTCAGCTTCGGCTGACCTTACGGCCGAGTCGCAGCAGCCTGTCCGGTGAGCGTCGCGCTCCAGGGCATACATATGATCGTCCCTTTGGGTCCAATCACAGCATGCCTAGCCAACAGTCACCTTCCGTGCGCGGACGATGATCTGTTTGGAATGTCTTCCAGCATGATACATGGAGGATAGGTAAGTAAACTCCCCTGCCTCGGCTGGGTGATTTGGCTGGACATTCCTGGAGAGATCAAGTAAGTGGTTGTGGCCCCTTTCTTTCTTCTCTCCCTGCCTTTTCCCTCCTCCCTGGGCTTCTAGCTAAAGGTTGCTGGGTGCTGGGGGTCACCAAGGGGTTCCACTGGAGCGGGGCTGGCTGTAACTAACATTTAAAAAGATGTCATTTCTGCTTGCCTGTGTGTGTGTGCTTCTTCCCCCTCCATGCTGTCGGCGGCCATTTTGCGGTGGTCCATGCCGGTTTCGGCCTCTAGTGACTGCCCAGCGGCCATCTTCCTGTGGTTTCGGCACCATTTTTTTGTAGTTCCACACCCTCTGGCCTGTTTGTAATGATCCACGCTGTATGTATATATTGCCCGTTCGGCGGCCATCTTTTTGTGGTCTACGGCTGCTTTGGCCTCTATCTTCGGCTCGGCGGCCATTTTCTTAGAGCCCACATGATCTTCCATACAGACGTTTGGCGGCTATTTTGCGAGAGTCTCCGGCCTCTAGGGTGCATTACACTGGCGGGAGAAATTCACACAGGAAGCACTGATAAAAGAAGCAGACTGACACAGCAGCGGTGGGACAGCATCACAGGCGCAGCACGGCAGCATAGCGGTACCGATCCAAGGGTGGTGAGTCCTCTAGGTGACCCAGCATCTCTGCAGCACAGGAGGGTGGCCTATTGATAGCTTGCCTGAAGCCCTGTGGGTGTCAGCGCGTGGTCAACATGGCATCTGAGCCAGATGTCTTCTCCCCTGAAACACCAGATTTAGCAGCTGGTGCCCCCGAGGTGTCTATGAACGCTATGACGGCAATCCTAGAGGCGTTTGCTGCCAGGGTGGAAGCAGCACACGGGAATACAGGGGGTAGTAAACGCCCCCGTCCCCTGCAAGCTTCTGGGGATAATTCTGATGCAGAACCAGGTCCAGCTACGGCTCAGGGCCCAGATTCTGACACATCAGAGACTGCAGACCGTGACCGGACAGTGAGGATGACTCCAAGTCCAGGTCAGTACGCGAGACGGCTTTGGTATCTGACCTTATTACTGCAGTGCGGGATACGCTAAAGTTGGAAAATACTGCAGAAGCAGCAGAGACTCCGGTCCACTTTGGATTTCATAAAACCTGCCCGCACTGCTAAGGTGTTCCCTTGTGTGTCTTATTTTGATAAACTCTTATACAAGGAATGGGAGAACCCATTTACAGCCCCAAAGAGGTTTGCGGTACGGTACCCCTTTGAGGAGAGTTTTTTGAAGAAATGGACCTCTCCCCCTATTGTGGACCCTCCGGTGTCCAAACTTAATAGAGCCACCACAATTCCAGTAGAAGGGGCTCCTGTTTTCAAGGACCCTGTGGATAAGAAGGCTGAAGCACTCGCTTGCTACCTATACTCAGTGGTAGGCTCGGCAGTACGCCCGGCATTGACGGGGGCCCTAGTGTCTCAGACACTTACTGAATGGGCAAGATTGCTACTCCAGGGGTTAAGGAGTGAGATGCTCCTCCTGATGAGATAACATTGGCCGACCAGTTGGTCCAGGGCCTTAGGTTTGTCTGCGAGTCAGACATGGATACTATTCCCCTGCTGTCAGAAACTTAGGTTTATGCAGTAGCAATACGCCGCCTGATCTGGCTAAAGGGCTGGTCTGCGGACCAGACCTCCAAGAAAGCCCTGTTGGATCTGCCTTTTAAGGGCGACAGACTTTTTGGGGCCTCTATGGATGACATCATCAAGGATGCCACAGGAGGTAAAAGCACTTTGCTTCCTCAAACTAGCAAGGGTAGGGGCCACGCCAAGGGGAAGGGCCCTCCTTTACTGCACGCAAGCTGTTTTTCGTTTCCCTAGGGCGACAGGGAAAAGACCCCAGGCCAACAAGGCGCCTGCCCAGGGACAAAGGCGTCCTTGGTCCCGCAGACCCAACAAGCCTGCGGACAAATCTGCGTCCGCATGAAGGTCCGCCCCACCCAGCTCTCGGGTGGGGAGGACGTCTTCGCAAATTCGCGACTCAGTGGACAGCTCTAGTCTCCGACAGGTGGGTTTGCAAAGTAATCTCCTCAGGCTACAAGATAGAAGTTCTATCTTGTCCACCGGACAGATTCGTCACCTCCAATCTCCAGCTACTATCGACCTGTCGGGAGGCCCTGTATGGGGCGGTCCAGGGTCTACTGGAACGCGGGGTAGTTATTCCAGTTCCAGAACAGGAACAGGGTCAGGGTTTTTACTCAAATCTGTTCATTGTGCCGAAGGAGGGGGTTCGTCCAATCTCGGATCTCAGAGCCCTCAATTGCTTTGTGAAGGTACAAAGATTTCGGATGGAGTCGGTTCGATCTGTAGTCACGGCTCTCCACCCGGGGGACTTTCTGGCCTCCTTGGACATCAAGGACGCATACCTGCATATCCCCATATACTCCAGACACCAGTGGTTTCTGCAATTTGCTATCGGGAAGAACCACTACCAGTTTGTGGCCCTCCCGTTTGGCCTTGCCTCAGCACCCAGGACGTTCACCAAGGTGCTCGATCCGATTCTGGCACTTTTAAGACAGCGGGGTATCGCTATCATGGGCTACTTGGATGACCTTCTGCTGAAGGCCCCTTCAAGCTCATAATTAGAGATAAGTGTGTCCATTACCTGTCAGACTCTTCGAGACTGTGGTTGAATACTAAACACGCAAAAGTCAGTGTTGGTGCCCACTCAACGCCTAGTGTACCTGGGGTTGATTCTGGATTCCTCAGAGGCAAAGGTATTCCTCCCTGTGGAGAAGTTGCAGACCCTCCGGGCTGCAGTATGGCAGCTGACTTCCAGGAATTGGTCGTCACTCCGTTTTTGCATGCGAGTGTTAGGCCTCATGGTAGCCTCCTTCAAGGCGGTCCCATATGCTCAATACCACACTCGAGTGTTACAGAAGGAAGTTCTGTCCAGATGGAACAGATGTCCATCATCTCTGGATTATCAAATCCGAGTGAGCCACCTAGCCAGGAGATCCCTGGTATGGTGGCTGACAGCACCGGCTCTAATAGCCGGGAAGTAATTTCTTCCGGTTTTACTGGATAGTGATCACGACGGAAGCCAGCCTTACAGGTTGGGGGGGAGAGTCTGGGGTGTTCAGTCAGCGCAAGGTCGCTGGACCCCAGAGGAAGCCCTCCTGCCGATCAATGTCCTGGAAATCCGGGCGATCAGGCTGTGTCTCTTCAAATGGTCTCAGAGGCTGCAAGGGCGTCCAGTCAGACAATGCCACAGCAGTGGCATATGTCAATCATCAAGGAGGAACAAGAAGCTCCGCTGCAGCATCGGAGGTCGCTCGCATCCTGAAGTGGGCAGAGAAGAGCGTACCGGCACTGTCGGCCATGTACATTCCGGGTGTGGAAAACTAGCAGGTGGACTACCTGAGCCGCCAGATGCTGGACCAGGGAGAATGGTCCTTACACCCGGAGGTGTTCCAACTCCTCTGCCAAAGATGGGGCACACCAGACATCGTGGGGTCAGTATCGGCTAATCTATGCCTTCCATCCCTTAAGGCTTCTTTCTCTTCTGCTCCGAAGAGTGGAGGCAGAGGGAATTCCAATGATCCTAATCGCTCCAGATTGGCCTCAGCGTCCTTGGTACGCCGATTTAGTACGTCTGGTAGCAGACGTCCCCTACTACAGAAGGACCTGCTATCGCAAGGTCCCATACTCCATCCTGCTTTACGGTCACTGGCTTTAACGGCGTGGCTATTGAGAGCCAGGTACTGAGAGACCGGGGCCTATCAGATTCAGTAATCTCTACTATGAGAAGTGCTCGGAAACCGTCCTCTAGGAAGGTTTATCACCGCACTTGGAAGGCCTACATCTCAATGTGTGAGGAAATGAAATGGCATGCGCGTCCTTTTTTGGTTTCCAGAATCCTGCTGTTTTTACAGCGTGGGGTGGACCAAAGGCTTGCCTCAAGTATGATTAAGGGACAGATATCTGCCCTGGCTGTCTTTTTTCAGTGACCCCAGGCGACTCACTCTCTCGTGAGTACATTTGTGCAGGGGGTTTGACATGTGGCCCCTCCGGTCCGTCCCCCGCTACCTCCGTGGGACTTGAACCTGGTCCTCTCGGTGATTCAGAAAGCACAGTTTGAGAATATTAGAGATATTCCCCTGTTGACACTTTCTCAGAAGGTGGTCTTTTTGGTGGCTGTTACGTCAGTTAGACGAGTCTCTGAGCTGGCAGCCTTGTCCTGCAAGGCTCCCTATTTGATTTTCCACAAGGATAAGGTGGTGCTGCGGCCGCAGCCTTCCTTTCTTCCAAAAGTCGTTTCGGCTTTTCATCTCAATGAAGACATTGTACTTCCATCCTTGTGTCCTCAGCCGTCGAATCCTAAGGAGTCGGCGTTGCATTCCTTGGACGTTGTCCGAGCTTTGGGAGTATACCTATCTGCTACTTCCCTGTTCCGGAAGTCAGACTCACTGTTTGTTTCGGTGGCTGGTCCCAAGAAGGGCCAAGCAGTATCGTCGGCCACCATCTCTAGATGGATCCGACAGATAGTAATCCAGGCTACCACCTTAAAGGGTCAAACGCCCCCCTTTCCGGTCACGGCGCATTCGACCAGGGCAATAGGTGCCTCTTGGGCTTTCCGACATCAAGCGTCTGTTTTCCAATTATGTAAAGTGGCGACCTGGTCATCCGCTCACACTTTGTAGAATTTTGTTAAAGTTGATGTAGGTGCATCTTTGGATGCCTCTTTCGGCTGCAAAGTTTTGCAGGCGGCTGTTTAGAGTTGCAACTCCTCCGTTGGAGGAGAGCTGTTTTGTGTTTGGGGTGAAGTTTATTTTTATGCTGTTACCACCCCTCGTTTTTTCTCTGACGCTGCTTTGGGACATCCCACTTTGTCAATAGAGAGGCTGTGTCGGTCCATGGACGAAAGAGTAAATAGGATTTTTGTACTCACCGTAAAATTATTTTCTCTGAGTCCATGGACCGACACAGCACCCACCCCTCCTTTTAAGTTTGTACTGATTTTTGACGAACTGATCTGCGAGATGCAGACTGAGGTGATATACCCAGAGGGTTCGCCCCCTGGGCGGTACTGTAGAAGGTGTGATGCAACACTTTTTACAAGTTTTCTGCCTAGTCACTCCTAATTAACGGATAATACCCACTTTCTCAATAGAGAGGCTGTGTCGGTCCATGGACTCAGAGAAAAGGATTTTACGGTGAGTACAAAAATCCTATTTTTATAACAGCTTATCTGTAAAATCCTTTTCTTGGAGTGCATCACGGGACACAGAGCTCCCGCCCCTCTTGTTTGGGCATATTGGGAAACTTATTGCTTTGCTACAAAAACTGAGGTGCTCCCAGTATGGGAGGGGTTATATAGGGAGGAAACTTCCTGACTAATTCATTACACCAGTGTCCAGCACCTGAAGGTGGAATATAACCCACTTAGTAATTACTAGGCTCTGTGTTCCGTGATGTACTCCAAGAAAAGGATTTTACAGGTAAGCTGTTATAAAAATCAAATTTTTTTGTCTGCTGAGCCATTAAGAAGTTAGAGGTAAATTTTTATAAGGATTGTGAAAGTTATGAATTTGCTGCATCTGAACTGTACCTGAATCGTGCCAGAATACAGAACTAATTTTCAGGCCCCTCAGGCTGAATGCTAAACTCCTTCACCGATTTCAGTGCCGCCATGGATCTTCTATATTTTATAATTTAAACGGTGGGCCACTCAGTCCGAGTGGAACCAGATCACCCTAAAAATCAATTCTGGCTCGGCTTATCAGAAACCCTGAAGGATGACTGGGGAGACTCTCAGGGGTCACCTATTCGGTTCCTTCAAACCATACTGCCGAGCCTATGGTACCCATGAAAATCGGTGTAATTAGGGGACCAATTACCCCAGCAGAGCGGTCTAGGCGAAGGTCCCTTCAGCTCTGTATGTATTGTGGCGCGCCACACCACATCGCTGAAGACTGCCCCATACTCAGAAAGAAAAAACCCAGTAAATCAACATACCTCTGCAAGCTACTAAACCCCCATTTACCAGATTCTAACTATTTCAAAATTCTGGTCTCTCTGCAGTGGGACCAAACCCAAATTACTCTAGAGGCTATGATTGACACCGGAGCGTGTGGGAACTTCATAGACACGCATATTGTTAAAACCAATAAAATTCCTGTATCCACTAAATGCAAACCTGTGTCTCTTAGACTTAACTAAACTACCTTAACCTCCGGTCCCATCACTACACAATCACAACCTTTGCTTATGGTAACAGATTCTACTCATATAGAATACATCTGCTTAGATGTGATACCGTCTCCCCATTTTCCCCTCATCCTAGGTCTACCTACCCTGGCTGCATACCCACAAACCCTCACCACGTTGAGAAGACGGGAGCGTGCTCCTCACTTCTCAATATTACCAGGAGACATGTTTCAAAGAGATCTCTTTATCACAGGCAGAGTCACTGTCCCCAGCGGAAGTCAACCTGGTACCTACGGCATACCAACACTTCGCTGATGTCTTCAGAAAAAAGAATGCCGAGCTACTACCCCCACATAGAGCATACGATTGCCCAATTGACTTACTCCCATGCAGCAAAATCCCTTTTGGGCATATCTATTCCTTATCACAGCCTGAATTGGCCCATCTAAAGGAATACATAGAAGAAAATTTGAAGAAAGGTTTCATAAGACCGTCCACCGCAGCCGGCATGTTTTTCATCCGGAACAAGGTTCAAAGCCCACGTCCCATCATCGATTTATAGAGAATTGAGCAAGATCACGGTAAAAAACAGATACCCCCTTCCTCTCATCCCAGAATTATTGGAACGTTTGCAAACGGCGAAGTGTTCACCTAACTTGATTTAAATGGTGCGTATAATCTGGTCATAATTTGTCAGGGGGATGAATGGAAGACAGCTTTCCGCACCGTTACGGCCTGTACGAGTACCTGGTCATGCCCTTTGGGCTGTGCAACGCTCCTGCCACTTTCCAGTTCCTCGTGAACGACATTTTCAGGGATCTCCTCAATGTTTGTCTAGTAGTATATCGAGACGACATCCTTATATACTCAGACAACATCACAGACCATCGCAAGCATGTCAGATGGGTTCTCTCTAGGTTACGCACACATAATTTATACGTCAAATTAGAGAAGTGCACTTTCGAATCCAACTCCGTCGCATTCTTGGGTTACATAATTTCAGAGAATGGCTTACAGATAGATCCTGGTAAGATGGACTGTATCCAAAAATGGCCTAGACCCCTGAATAGGAAGGCACTTCAAAGATTCCTTGGTTTCGCAAATTTTTATCTCAAATTCATCCAAAAATTTTCCTTAGTCGTAAAAGCGTTAACCCAACTAACAAGTATCCACTCCAACTATGCATGGAACGCACAAACTCAGGAGGCCTTCGATACCCTGAAATGACGCTTCACTACGAATCCCATCCTATGCTTACCAGACCCTAATCTACAATACATCTTGGAGGTCGATGCCTCCCATCTGGCCCTAGGGGCTATCCTATCCCAAAAATCGTCCATTGATGGACCGCTTCAGCCTGTGGCCTACCATTCCCGATCCCTCGCTCCCGCAGAGATCAATTACCAAGTAGGGGAAAAAGAGGTTACTAGCAGTGAAATCCGCCCTGGAGACTTCGAGACACCCACTCGAGGATACCTCACTACCCTTTATAGTGTACTCCAACCATCAAAACCTTCAATACATTCAGCGTAACAAAACACTCTCCTTCAGACAGATACGCTGGGCTCTCTTCTTCGATAGATTCCACTTTGTCATCACCTACCGTCCTGGCTTCAAAAATGGAAAGGCTGATTCACTATCTCGCCTGGAAGAACATTAATGTACACCTGACAGAATTTCCCAAATCATCCCACAGCAGAAGATCTTATGCACCATTTTGACCCTCAAAGAGGAATTGCAGCAGGCCCTAAACTCAGAAAAAACCCCACTGCAGTTAGAGGCAGATGAAGAAGGGTTCCTCTACAAAAATAACCGGCTGTACATCCAGACTCCTCTACCCCATCAAATTCTTTGACTTGCTCATGATGCACCCCTAGCTGGGCATACCAATATCACCAGTAATAAAACAAAGAATTCGCCCTTTGGGACTTTAAATGAAGTGTGTGACGTTTCCGCCAGTAAATATAAACAGTAGTAAATACAGTATATAGTTTATTCAAGTAAAATTGTTTACATGCATGGATAACACCAACAGTTGCCAATTAAAATAATCAAGGAATATTGGTACATAAATGTAGTAACAGTCAGAGTACACGGGCATCATACTACCCGACTAGTTTCGCGAGATCCAGCTCGCTCTTCAGGGGTGGATGTGTGTAACAATGTACCTAAGATGAAAAAATATATATGTTTGACAATATGGCACAGTATTGGTTATAAAATCACAGGGTGGGAGGGGGTGTGTAGTTCCCCATACTCACCACTGAGCTTGACTATGGCTACAGATGTGCGGCCCCAAGACCGCGGCAGCAGGTGCCTCACCGGGGAGCTGAGGGGGCGGAGTACAGATGGGACCCCACCAGGAGCCAAACGGAGAGCAGGCATGGCATGGATGTAGTGATGTATCCATAAAGACCTCGTTAGTCCATAAAAAGTATAGGCTGTCTCCTGCTGTCCCCATTTGCTTTTGGGCGGATGGGGACACCTACACATCGGCGCCATGTTCAGGCGCCAGAGGCGTGGCGTCTGCGTTCTCGCAGATGTCGGCGCAGCTGGACGCATTACACCATCTGATGGCATGGGGGTGCGTCCGCAATTGCGTGCCTCTCTATGACAGTGGGCGCCTCCTGCACTCACATGTCAGCCATCCACACATGGTGTTGGGGGCGGAGCCTCCTGGGCTCTTCCGGGGTTAAATTGGAGGTCAGGCATGGTTTGGATTTCATTTCATTCCTCACTGAAGACACACACAGCTGTGGAGATTGCTTGCTGTGTCTCATTACCTTCTATACTTGGGATATTCACTATACTCAGGTACTTACTATATTCACCTTGTTACTCACTATATTTAGGCACACTTGCATTTTTTACACACAGTTTATTTCTTGAGAACTCCCTTTTTTATTCTTATTTTTTATTCTTATTTTTGTGTCTGTTTTTGGCTATCACAGATTCCTCCATACAATCCAAGTTCATCTCTTTTTCATCTTGTCAATGGCTATCACCCCTTTGCTATCCTATGTTTTTCCATCATCTTCAGGTCTCTACCATCCTTGACCCAGGCTTCTTATTGAGATATATATATACATATATATATACACCCATATGTCAATACTCATTGACTTTACTTTACTACTTTAGACGCCTGACAAACATATTCATGTTTATAGTTTATACTCTTTATGGACTAACGATGTTTCTAGGGATACATCACTACACACACATTCACAGAATTGCAGTTCACTTCTCTTTCCTCTCTTTCCTTTTTTTTCTATCTCGCCACTATCAGTATCCCTCTGCCATACTAAGTTTCTAATTACCTCCATGTCCCTACCACCTTTGGCCCAGGCCTTTCATTCATGCATATATATTCTTATGCCAATACTTATTTACTCTACTTTAGATGCCTGACAAACATACTTATGTTCACAGCCTATACTTTTTATGGACTAACGAGGTCTTTATGGATACATCACTACATCCATGCCATGCCTGCTCTCCGTTTGGCTCCTGGTGGGGTCCCATCTGTACTCCGCCCCCTCAGCTCCCCGGTGAGGCACCTGCTGCCGCGGTCTTGGGGCCGCACATCTGTAGCCATAGTCAAGCTCAGTGGTGAGTATGGGGATCTACACACCCCCTCCCACCCTGTGTCTTTATAACCAATACTGTGCCATATTGTCAAACATATATATTTTTTCATCTTAGGTACATTGTTACACACATCCACCCCTGAAGAGCGAGCTGGATCTCGCGAAACTAGTCGGGTAGTATGATGCCCGTGTACTCTGACTGTTACTACATTTATGTACCAATATTCCTTGTTTATTTTAATTGGCAACTGTTGGTGTTATCCATGCATGTAAACAATTTTACTTGAATAAACTATATACTGTATTTACTACTGTTTATATTTACTGGCGGAAACGTCACACACTTCATTTAAAGTCCCAAAGGGCGAATTCTTTGTTTTATTACATGTTACAGGGATGGAAGTGTGTCACTGGGGACACCAGACCCTTCTCCTTCTTTTTTCTATACCAATATCACCAGGACCCTGGATCTCCTTCGCCGACACTTCTGGTGGCCGAAGATGGAAGAGTCAGTAAGCGAGTATGTGTCCTCCTGTGAGACTTGTGCTCACTCTAAAAACAAAGCCCGACCCCCTTTCGGTCTCTTCACAACCCTCCCTATACCCGAAAAACCATGGCAGGCCGTTTCATATGACTTTATCGTGGAATTACCCCTCTCAGGTGGTTACAACACGATCCTAGTCGCAATCGACTACCTTACCAAAATGGCTCACTTCATGCCTCTCACGAAACTACCAAACTCCAAAGAGACGGCCGAGATCTTGATACAGCATGTTTTCAAACTCCACGGTGTCCCTTCCAGAATGGTGTCCGATCGAGGTTCACAGTTCATCTCCAGATTCTGGAAAGCTCTCTGCCTAAAACTCCAGATTGACAACTGATTATCAACTGCCTACCATCCTCAAACAAATGGGCAAACCGAAAGGGTAAACCGCTGTCTAGAACAATATATCCGTTGTTATTGCACTCGCCTATAAAACATTTGGCATGAGTTACTTCCCCTAGCAGAGTTTTCATATAACAACGATACCAGTACTACCACAGGTTATTCACCTTTTTATGCTAACTACGGTTTCCATCCCTCCTTCATCCCTCAGCAGATTCCTACCAACAACCCAGCGGCTGAAGATTTTGTCAACACCTTAAAGGACCTCATTCCTCACCTATGCGATAACATCACTAGAGCCCAGAGCAGACAGAAGGCCTACTACGATCTTCACAGGAGAACTCCACCCACATACAAAATCTGAGATTTAGTATGGCTATCCACCAAACATCTAAACCTGCAGACTCCATCACGTAAGTTTAGTGGATTATTCATTGGTCCTTTCCTAATCCACTCAGTGATCAACCCGGCGGCAGTGAGACTGAAACTACCGTCCACCTTACATATTCATCTGACTTTCCACGTCTCCTCCCTGATCAAGCCCTACCATCCCAACACCTTCCCAGGTCATATTCCAGCCCCCCTACCGCCGGTTGAAGTTAACGGTCAGGAGGAATGCGAAGTCGCACAGATCCTGGACTCTCGTCTGTATAGAAACCGTTTACAGTATTTGATCCATTGGAAGAGCTACGGTCCCACAGGATGACTCCTGAGAACCCGCCTCCGAGGTTCATGCCCCACGACTGGTCCACCTCTTCTATTCTCACAATCCTGACAGGCCTGCTCCGGGGTCCCTCGGGGGGGGGGTCCTGTAATGTCCTTATCTCTCCACCGAGACTCCTGTAATATTATCTCCACCGGGGCTCTGGGATCTCAACCAACTCCATCACAGTTCGATGACTCACAGCGACATCACCTGGCCCCACCTCTTCTCCCTACTTAAACAGCCGACACCCTTTGCTTGGTGTTCGTGCTAGGAACCTGACACCAGGTAAATAGCTCCAGCAGCTAATGACCGTCTTCCCTCACTATTGGGCCGGATAGAGCCCCTACTTCCATCTCACTATTGGGCCGGACAGAGCCCCAGTCCACTCACAGCAAGTATTCCTCCGTATACTATAACCTATTCTACTGTGTACTGCTACTTCACCTAAGTTTCCTATGGAACTCCATGTGTTGACTGTGTACTACCAAACTAAATAAAACCACTGGTATTCCCAAATCATCTGAGTCTCCCTATCTGATATCTGCCTACTTATAGTTAAGTATATCATATAAACCTTCAAAGCTGTGATCCACACCAAACTTTATAGTAACATCGCCAGAAGTATTACAGAGATAGGGATGACATCAATGGTGGGGATAGGGATGACATCAGTGCTGGCGAGGATAGGGATGACATCAGTGGTGGTGGGGGGATAGGGATGACATCAGTGGTGGTGGGGGGATAGGGATGACATCAGTGGTGGTGGGGGGATAGGGATGACATCAGTGGTGGTGGGGGGATAGGGATGACATCAGTGGTGGTGGGGGGATAGGGATGACATCAGTGGTGGTGGGGGGATAGGGATGACATCGGTGGTGATATAGTATAGTTGGTAGATAATTAATTAGTAGCTATTATAATAATGATGTGAGTAATTTCCAGCAACCCGATTTTCTTCCAGAGAGATGCACTTTATTGACTTCCAATGCAGAACAAAGTCCATAAGATACTTGCAACAAATGACTAAATCCAACAGAGTAAATATGACAAAGAATAGTAGCCTTCAGAGTCCCATTTTTTCCTAGACCTGTGCCTTCATATCCATAGAGAATGAAAAGACTGAACGTCAGGTTATATCCCCTATACACGGAAGGGCTGAGCAATTTGATTGACCGTTTCCATTAGGCCTTTGATCTGCTTCTGTCTTTCAAAGTGACAGATAATGACCCCTAGCCATAAACAGCTGCAGTCATAAACTGCCCTAATTTGCATTCTTGCATATTAACATAGCACAGAGTCATTATCTGTCCCCTTTGATATGTTAAAATTGAGTTGGCTAGGACAACTCAACCATTGTCAACTGAATTCTGGCCTGGTCAATATTGTACTGTATGTGTGTGTGTGTATTTATTTATTTATTTATATATATAGATATATATATATATATATATATATATATATATATATCTATATATATATATATATATATATATATATATATATATCATTTATAATATAATATCCCAAATAAATCGGCCAACATATTACAACACCCCCCCTCGTCCGAGATCTGTTAGGATGGAGAGCGGAGGAAGGAGTCGGTAAATGTCATTTGCCGGCTCCTTCGTTTTCTGAATGAACATTCATAACTGAGCTTAGTAAACAATGCTTCAGTTTATGAATGAACAGGAGCCTCTGTCTCTGTTCATTCGTCTTCAGTGCAGCTAAAGCTGCAGAGAAAGGGACTGGGGAATCTGTGTCCTCAGTCCCTTTCCCTGTCTCAAAAGACAGGGAAAGCATTTTGCCATGTTTTGTTGGGGAATACCTGCCCTAGGTAATTTTATAAAATGGAAATAGAGGCAGTTTTTTGGAATTTGTATGACGCACTGATTTATAGAAAATGTAAATACCCTTTATATGTGGTGTGTCCTTCTCAAAAAAAGCAACTACTGGTTGAGGCAGGGTTAAGTTTGTGTAATTTGTGATTCATTTTAGGAGATGGTGTATTTGAATGTATCGGTAATATTCGGTGGTAGAGAGATTGAATTTGTGTTTGGGTACAGAGAAAGTTTAAATAGTTTTGCCATTGAGTATGTCCTTTAAGTGATGTATATCTGCTTTTACCCATGGTATTAAATTTTAAATGTGGCATGTAGATCTGTAGGCATTGGATTGGTAAGGGTAGAGTGTGGGTTCTTGGCATAGGCATGACAGGCCTGAACCATGGCTTGAAAATTTGGAAATGGGGATTCTGATGCTTTATGCCCATCTAGTGTGGCTAGTAATACAGTTTTGGTACATTGCACTGGTAGGGATGTGGTTTTTAAGAGGCACCATGTTTTGTTAGGATACATTTTCCACCAGTATTTGGATTGATCTAGTAATGAGGCTAGCTGGTAATGATAAAGTTTGGGGATGGATAAGCCACCTGCTAAGGTATGTTTACTTTTATAGTATTGAGAGTAGGCCTAGGCTTAGCGCCTTTCCATATAAAGTGCGTAAGTGCTGGGTGCAGTTTGGTGAGTTGTGGGAAAGGGAATGGTGCAAAAAGATGGCGTAGTTTAGAAAAAGTTGTCATCTTAAAAGCTGCTATTCTACCTATCTCTGATAGTTCTGCCACAGTTAGTTTGTACAATTCCCTAGGAAGATTATCCAGAAAGGTCTGATAGTTTAAATTAAAAAGTTTTGCCGAATTTGAGGAGATAGGAATACCTAGGTACTTAATGTCAGAGGGTGCCATTCATAGGATACGTTCAATTGAATATGCTTTTCGAGGTGGGGGGGGGGATGTTTAGGCCTAATATTTGCGATTTAGTGTCATTGACTTTATAGTAGGATAGTGCGCCAAATTGAAGGGGTTGGACAGCCGATAGCGATCTGAACAGGTCTAATAGGATGAGTACATCATCCGCAAAAAGGCCTATTATGTTGTCGTCAGGGCCTATTTGAACACCTGTAATATGCAAAGAGTTTCTGACCAAGTGCGCTAGGGGTTCCATAACTAGAGAAAACATAAGTGGCAACAGCGGGCAGCTCTGTCTGGTGCCATTGGTTATGGCCAATTCTTTTTTTTTTTTATTACGTTTTTTTTCAAAACAAGACATACAATAGACAACAAACAGACACACATTGAGCGAACATCGCCCAATCCAGTACAGTGCAAAAAATGTTTTTTAGAAAGCTGGTAAACAATTGGCATATATCAGGAAGACAATATTCAGTCACATTTTTAAGGAGCAGGAGAGACAGTGCTCTCAGAATCAACCCAGTAGCCCCAAACCTTCCTGAATTTTTTCGGACACCCTCTAGCCTCATATGTCCGTTTGTATAATGATACAGCATGGTTAATATTTGTGAGCAAGAAGGCAATAGTGGGAAAGGATGGAGACTTCGAATGGAAGGTTATTACTTTCTTTTTCCATAATATTTTATTGGTAATAAAATAAGGTTTACAATGCATTTAAACAAGCTGTCTGAAGCAATACAAAAGGTTCTACAGCAGTGATGATCAGATCTAGCATGCAATAATATTTGCAGATAATTTTCAGCATAAAACAATACTATTCTCAGAAATGTTTGTGTATTCTCGGATATACCATCATCATCAATATAGCCCAATAAACACCTTAGAGCAGTGGTTCTCAACTCCAGTCCTCAGGGCCCACCAACAGGCCAGGTTTGCAAGATAACTGAAATGCATCACAGGTGATATAATTTGCTGCTCAGGGATTGCAGTATTCTAGTCTGCATCTCACCAAGGTAATACTTAAAATCTGGCCTGTTAGTGGGTCCTGAGGACTGGAGTTGAGAACCACTGCCTTAGAGGATTACATACATTAGGTAATTGTGTCAATGAACTAATGAAGGCCGTGACCTCCGACCAGAACTGCCTGATCGGAGCACACTCCCACATTACGAGAGCATAATGCAGAGGGCAATCTATTCAGTTTAAATAGTAAGCTTAGTTTGTATTACCTTGTCACGAGAAGAGATGACAAAGGGAGCCTGGAAGGGCAAAAGCTCCTGCCAGATTTCCTCTGTCCGCTCAGGGATATCAGCTCTCCAGCTGGCAGCCGTCTTGCTCAGCCTTTGAGTCGTGGAATGCAGAAGGGACCTATAATATGTAGAAACTAGCTTGGTGTGAGAGGAGTCGGTCAACATACGTTCCAGTGGGGAGAGCTGAATAGATATGCTGCGAAGACCAAACTGCATTGCTGCAGTGTGGCGTATCTGTAGGTAGAGGAAGTAAGCTGTGCGTGGTAGATTGTAATCTCTACGAAATTCATCAAAAGAACGAAACACATTGAGAATAAATGCAAAATAGTTTTTACCCCCCTTTTCGACCAGAATCCCCCATCAGATCTGCGGAAGAACTCTGGTAGAGTCGGGTTCCCCCAGAGTGGAGTGTTCGGCGAGTAAGTATTACTGTCAGCAAACGACTGTAGTTTTGTCAGCTTAATAAGCCTTATAGTCATTGCCAGGACACTCGTACCCTCCCGCCCTCTAAGGTACATACGATAAATCAGGTTCTGCAGGGATTCATAGGAGGTAAGGATAGCAGCCTCCAAAGCAGTGGCTGCTTTGTTGGCTTCAGGAAAAAAACACCAATGTGCACAAGCTAATTGTGATGCAATATAATAGGTGGGAGTACCGGTAACTGGAGGGTGGTCTTGGCAATCCTGACTACTCCCCCCTCCACAAAAGAAGTAAGGATGGAGTCCATTTCTTTAAATTTAAGCTTAGTCACATATACTGGCGAATTACCCAATACATACAGAAATCGTGGCAGGAATATCATTTTAAAAATATTAATCCTGCCCAATAAGGTAAGTGGGAGATTTGCCCAGGTTTTGAATGTGGTCTTCATTCTCCCTATAAGGGGGTCTATATTGAGTTTAGCATAAGAGGTAATAGGGAGCTGTACCAGAACTCCTAAATATCGGAAGGAGGTGACTATTTGTAGTGGGCAAGAGGAAGGTAACCTGGGTGGGTCTGCCTGGTCAATCTGAAATAGGATGGACTTGTCCCAGTTAACCCGGAACCCGGAGAAATGCCAAAACTTGCCAATAATCTCCAGCAGGACTGGGAGAGATGACTGGGGGTCCGACAAATATATTAACATGTCAGCATAAAGAGACACCTTCTCCTCCAGATCCCCAATCGTCAGTCCCGCAACCTCCCCGCAAGACCTTATCAGTGCTGCCAAGGGCTCTATCGCCAGTGCAAAGAGCAACGGCGACAGAGGGCACGCCTGTCTGGTGCCTCTCTTTATCGGAAAGGGATCAGACACGGCTGCGTTCACCCTCAGTCGAGCAGTGGGCTTCGAATATAACAACTGGACCCATCTGATGAAGGTACCGCCAAAACCAAACTTTGCCAAGACCTCCAGCAGATAAGGCCACTCGACTGAATCAAATGCTTTGTGTGCGTCTAAGGCCAGAACAGCCCTGGAACCCATCTCCGCATGAGTGGCCTGAAGATTGGTGAACAATCACCGCAGGTTGATGGTCGATCGTCCAGGGATGAATCCAGTTTGGTCCGCACCAATAATGGTAGTAATAACCGTGTTCAATCGCCGGGTGAGCACCTTGGCCAAAATCTTAACATCCGAGTTGATGAGTGATATTGGTCTGCAAGATTCACATAGGAGGTGATCCTTATGTGGTTTAGGAATGAGGACAATCAATGCCTCCGACATAGAGGGGGGTATCTGTCCCGTTTTCATAGCAAAATCATACACCCTGCTTAGATGGGGTATAAGCAAATCTTTGTATTGCAGATACCACTCGATGGGGAACCCATCCAGTCCCGGCGTTTTGTTTCTGGCAAAGGATTGGATATCCTCCCCAATTTCCTCAGTCGTCCGAGGCGCGTGAAGGTCTGACGCCTGTTGGGTCTGAAGTCTGGGCAACGAAATATCAGCAAGATAGTCATCCAGTTCCTCAATCGTCTCTAGTAGCATATAGGGAGGAGTAAAAGGAGATGAAGGCTTTCATGATCTCATTGTTCTGTTCTACTACTATGCCCTCTGCGCCCTTAATTCTGGGTATGCTGCATGGCTGATAGGTTTAGAAAGATATGCCAACAAACGGCTGTTCTTGTCACCAAACTCAAAAATTTGCTGATTCTGGTATAACAGCTTCTTCTGAGTGTGTTTCAAAAGCACTAGGTCCAATTCTCTGGACCCATGCTTCCAGGCAGCACGTGTCTCAGGAGAGGGAGTCGCGGTATAAACGGCTTCTGCCTCCCTGAGAGCCCCCTCTGCATCCATCAACTTGGACATAGAGGCCTTGCGTGTCTGACCAACCGCCGCAGCAAAAGAGCCACGTGTAGCGGCCTTAAAGGCATCCCATACCACTGGAACGGTTGCACTCTGTTTATTAAGTAGCCAGTATGATTTCATCTCTGTCATACATTGGTTCACCACAATCTCATCCACTAACCACAGTGGGCTCAGTCGCCACACCCGATAGGAGGAGGAGGGGCCCAGGGCGAGGTCCACCGTCAAAGGAGAATAGTCGACACCACCCTAGGGAGGTATTTAACCTCTGATACCATGGAAAGCAGATCAGACGAGACCAGACACAAATCTATACGAGACAGAGTACCATGTGACTCAGAGTGACACGAATACTAGCTCCTGTCCGCATGCCTCCACCTCCAGGCCTCCACTAAGTCAAATTGATTTAAGAAGGAACCCAGGGGAGTGGGGGGTAATGAAGAACAACGTAACCTGTCTATGGAATTATCCAGTACTGTATTATAGTCACCCGCTATTAGTAAAGGACCCTCTGCTATCGCCAGAATGGAGGTCATAACCCTTTCAAAGAACAATTTAGTGAAGGGGGAGGTGCATACAGGCTAGTCACGGTATATGGTCTACCCATAAGTTCAAGTACAACAACTACAAAACACCCTTGCGGGTCCAGTTTAACATGCTTAATACTAACCAGGGCTGATTTGGCTATTAGGATGGAGGTCCCCCTGGCATATGTGGAGTATGTAGAATGGAGGGCGTAGGCAATTTTTGCCCGTTTGAGGGCCATGACTCTAGAGCCCTGGAGGTGGGTTTCCTGAAGTAGGATTACATGCGGATTGTGGTGTGCCAAGTAGTCAAACATCAGACATCTTTTCACCTTGGAATTCAGCCCCCCGTACATTCCAAGACACTAAACGTAGCTTAGACATAGGGAGGCGTAAAACACATGACTAACCGTACCCACTTCCCATGGCCCGCCGAAAACAAGCAAGGCCCGAAGTCCCGCGAACCAGGGGAAGTGTGCAAGGTATAAAATAGGTCAAAAAGATAAGGCAAGAGCATAGGAAATAAAGTGATCAGATATATATCATAAGGGTCAGTTATACCAGCCTGTAAATTGACATGCACAAATGGATACCAGCACTGCAAAACAAAACACATAAAAATAAAAACTTCAAACAGAAATCCCCAAACATCCCCACCCACCCTAACCCTCCCGGTTTCCAAAACTGCAAAGCAGGGGGGTCATGACACAGACCCCA
Source organism: Rana muscosa (assembly GCA_029206835.1). NCBI lineage: Eukaryota > Metazoa > Chordata > Amphibia > Anura > Ranidae > Rana > Rana muscosa. The sequence continues at coordinate 10,696,762 of CM055119.1, read as the reverse complement.
AACTAACCAACCCTGAGGAGCGTTAAAGTCCCTTAGACGCGGGCCACTGTGTCTGCACAGGACAAGTATGCTAGTTAATCCTGAGTCTGAAGGAAAAAATGCAGCAGTCATCCAGATCAAACAAGTAGGAAACAGAGTTAGTAGAATGTAGTTCGCCACTTTCATATAACTGTAAAGAGGGGAGTGAGATGATCACAGGCGTAAGGATTTCCAGGCCCACTCCTACCCCCCCCCCTCAGCTGTCCTTTGCTGGAAAGGGGTAACGTAGGCCACATAAGGCACAAGGTGTAGCTATCAAAAAGTGCAGGTTAGGTGCGATGTCAAGGCGGAGGGGGATCTTTGATTCTGATTCCGGCGTTCAGGATGTCCCAGGGTATCCACCCAGTGAGATGCCTCCTTAGGATCCGTGAAGAAGTAGGCCTTGCCCTGGTAAACAATCCTCAATCGAGCAGGATATAGCATGCCATAGGGGAGATGAAGCTCACGGAGCCTGCGTTTAATAGCCAGGAAAGTGGCCCTCTGCTTTTGTGTAGCTACAGAGAAGTCAGGGAAAATAGTAATTCCACTCCCATTAAAGGACACCCTTCCCTTTTCTCTGGCAGCACCAAGAATTGCCTCCCTGTCCCTGAAGTGAAGCAGTTTGATAATCATGGCACGTGGCTGGGCCCCAGGTGGGAGGGGACGCATGGGGACCCTATGTGCCCGTTCAATGGCGAATAACGGTGAAAAGTTTGAAGCGCTGAATGTGGTGATTAGCCATCTTTCCATAAAGACCTCCGGGGTTCTACCATCAGCCCCCTCTGGAAACCCCAGGAAACGTAAATTGCTCCTCCGTAAACGGTCCTCCATTTCAGTGAGCTTATCTGCTGTGTAATCCTGGGCCTGGCGTAGCTCCCTAACAGAGCCCTGTAATGGACGGGTCTCATCCTCCAGCATGCTAATGCGCTGCTCAGCATTAGACACCCTGTGGCGGTAGTTATGGACATCCTGTTTTAGGAAAGATAAGTCCGTTTTTATGAAGTCCATTTGGGTGGTCAGAGAAGCATGGCTGTGCTGGATGGCCTCCATGATCTGGGACAGGGATGGCTCCGCATGGCCTGCATCAGTAGTGTCCTTGCTGGGGGTATCAGGGGCAATGTCCTCAGCCGGAGAGAGTAGGAAAGGATCTTCCAGGCTTAGAACAGAGGGGGAACAGTGTGACTCACCCTTCCCTGCATGCTTCGGTTTCAGCGCTGAGGAGTATGAGGATGGCTGGCTGCGTGTGTCTGCAGCATGGTGACCGGTGCCATCTTGCCTCTGTTTGCGTGGCGGGAAGGATCCTGAGTCTTCCTCCATCGGTGGGCCGTATTTGACCATCTCCCGGTGGGCACAAGGTTCCCTGGATGCTGTGGGGACTATATGAATCTATATCAGGCTTGGGAATAGTGGTTATTAATGCTTGTAATATCGCTTTTGGGAGTTGGCCACCGTTCAAAACTTCATTAAAGGTGGTCACTAGGTGAGGGGCTAGAGTGTTCCCATGTGTTTGGTAGTATTCATTAGGAGAGCCATCTATGCCAGGTGCTTTAGAAGGCCACGGATAACTTTCAGAACCTTTGGGATTGTGAAAGGTCAGGAGATGGCCTTTGCTCTTCAGATAAGGAAGGTAGGGAGAGATCACATACGAAGCAATCAATTCGATCATCTGTGGAGTGGTTGGATCATGCCGAAGATTCTATAAGTCGGAATATAAATTTTTAAAAATCTTAACTATAAATCTGCTAATTACATTGGTGTCATTGAGTTCAAAATAGGAGTTTAGTGCCTTCTCAATCGATTGGCTATGCTCAGAATTGGAGAGAAGGTACGGGTTGTTCCCTGTCCTGAAGGGTTTGGGTGATAGGGGCATGGTCTGACCAGGTGATGGTTTTAATGGATGAAGAGGTAGCAAGTGGTAGAGTCCATCTATCAACTATTAACATGTCGATTCTCGAATAGGAACAATGAAAGGTGGAGAAGGAATGGTCCCTCTTGCCTCCATGTTGGCATCTCCAAGCGTCAAACAGACCATGTTTGAAAAAGAACGAGCTGTAGTGTCAATCGAGGGGTCTGCAGTGGCATTGTCTCCTCCAATGATCAGACACCCCTGTCAGGATTTACTGATTTGCTTAAAGGAACACTAAAGGAAAAAAACTTTTTGTAAAATAACAAACATGTTATACTTGCCTCCACTGTGCAGCTCGTTTTGCACAGAGTGGCCCCGATCCTGGTCTTCTGGGGTCCCTCGGCGGCTGTCTCGGCTCCCCCCCACAAGAACTTTTCACGTTCATGCAAGCTCTCTCTTGCAGCCGCGCTCCCATGATACAGCCGGCGGCCATAGCCGCTCACTGTATCACTCGGCCCCAACGCGCCGCGTCATTGGATGTGATTGACAGCAGCGTGAGCCAATGGCTCTGCTGCTTTCAATCAACCAATAAATGAGCCAAAAGCCTGGCCAAGAAGCCAGCGTGTTCACGGCGCGGGACTTTCGAGGGGGTCAGGTAAGTAAACGGGGGCTCGGGGGGGGGGGAGGGCGCTAATGCTCGGATGTTTTTTCACCGTAATGCATAGAATGCAATAAGGTGAAAAAACATGTACCTTTACAACCCCTTTAAAGCGTAAGACACATCAACATCACAAACCAGGATGACAAATCTACCGTTATCGTCAATTAAAGGGGGTTGTAAACCTTCGTGTTTTTTCACCTTAATGCATCCTATGCATTAAGGTGAAAAAACACCTTGAAGTCACCGCCCCCCAGCCCCCGTTTTACTTACCTGAGCCCCGTATTTCAGTGGGCGCGATCCCGCGTCGTTGTCCCCATGCCCTGATCGGCTCTTTGTTGGATAGATTGATAGCAGCGCAGCCATTGGCTCCCGCTGCTGTCAATCAAATCCAATGACGTGTCTGCCGGGGAGCAGGGCCGAGTCATACAATCAGCAGCTATGGACGCCGACTGTATGGCACGGGAGCGTGCCCGCAAGGTAACCCCCTCGGGAGAGAGCTTCCCAGAGGGGGTTAGCTCTTGCAGGGAGGAGCCGCGAGAGCCGCCGTGGGACCCCAGTAGACGACAATCGGGGGTCACTCTGTGCAAAATGAACTGCACAGTGGAGGTAATACCACTTTAAGGATGATTTAAGCTGGAATATAAGAGTCCTTAATGGCGATCATAACACCTGCTTTCTTTTTGTCAGCGTTTGCTGCAAAAATCTGTAAGAGATGCTGGGGTTGTTTGAGAAAGCGTCTTAGTGAGACATAGTACAGGGTTTAATAGCAGTATGCTATTTTAGGGTACCATAGGGAAGGAACCAAACAGTGGAAAAACTGCTTGGAACAAGAACCGAGCTCCATGTGCAATAAGTAAGCCTCATTGCATAGCGGGGGGGACAGGGACAAAAAGGTAGTAATAATTGGCTTTAGGGGTTATACCAGGATGATGTCTGCATCCCGATCTAAAAAACGGTACCGGGAGGCATCATTCCGGTACCGTTTTTTAGAGCGGGCGGTCGGCTCTTCAGGGATAACAACTGATGCGGCTAAAAGCTGCTCGTCTGTTATCCCGAAGGAGCCATATGGGATGTTGGGGGAATTGACATTTGACGTTGCTTCCGTCATCCAATAGTATCAAGCTGAGTGGGAGCCATCTTTCCCTCACTCGACTCCATGCCTCAGAGGGGAAAGGACCCAATCGTCTCCACTGCTACCGACGGCTCCGGTAAGCAGCAGAGACCACCGGGGAGCGGCGGGAGGGGGTGGGGAATCTTTACTGCCGCCAATTTAAGTGCTTTTGTGGCGAATCGGCCGCAGAGACCACTTTTTATCTAAAAGCGGACCATCCGCTGTTTAAAAACATACTGGGGTTATGGAAGCTATCTGCTGCCATAACAACGGTATTCAACGTCAAACAGCCGTACAATAAGTTAAGGTCTGCTATAGTGGCATTAAAACAACAACAAACAAAAAAAGACGAAGCTACGTGAATCCCTTTTTGTGAAACACGTTGACGTCACCAGCGTCACGTGACGCCCTCTCTCCACCGTGTCCCGATAGCAAGCCCTCGGCGGGCACGGGAAACTGAAGGGAACAGAGACCAACGCTTCATTGCGACTTGCCCGCTATCCATCCTGGAGGGATCGCTCCAACATTCCATTGCACCCCATCCCACCCTATCCATAGTGCAGGGATATGCAATTAGCGGACCTCCAACTGTTGCAAAACTACAAGTCCCATCATGCCTCTGTCTCTGGGTGTCATGCTTGTGGCTGTCAGAGTCCTGCTATGCCTCATGGGACTTGTAGTTCTGCAACAGCTGGAGGTCCGCTAATTACATATCCCCGCCATAGTGGATTGTTTCACCTTCATAGGAGAGCCCGATTACCAGATCGACACTTGGACATTACATGGAGGATGACCAGCAGACGCCTTTTCATATAGGCTTCCCAAAACGGGTATCGTATGCTTGATCACAAGCCACAATTTATACTGCCATAACCCTCCAGCCACCAGTCTCCATTTCTCAGTGTATCCTACATCTATACACACTAGATTGATATCCGGATCCCCATAGAATGTGATATTATACAGAATATCCCCACCTGCTATTTCTACCATTATCAGGTGTATGATCAAACCCATATTGATTTTGTTCATTGCTGTTTCCCACTTCAACGTTTTTTACAGCTGCACCATGGACTCTTTGATTTCCATTATCCACTGTTGAACTTTGGTGACATTATATTCTAGCAGCCCTCTTCATTACTTTTTTGGCTTGGATTGGTGCAATTGCTGGGGACCCCTTCCCCACACCTGTGGTTCTCCTGAGGCCCATTGGTTTCCTTCCCTTCTCCCCCCCCCCTTCCTTGCCCCCATCATTTCCATACTTGGGCTATAGCCTCCAGGGACCTTTATGTGGATGCCCATGTCTTACTATATTATTTAATTTGATTTATACGTCCCTTTGTCGTGACATGCCCATCCACATAGAGACCTTTGGCGTCCGGACGATTGTTTTTTATTTTTGTTTCTATGTTGTTTGTGTTGTCTTGTGCTTTGTATTATATTAGTGGCCACATGTGGAGATGTTTTTTTTTTTGCTTACATCTCCATCTGTGTCAGATCATAATTATCAGTAAATTAATACTATTTCTCTTCTTCGTCCATGGACGGACACAGCTCCTTAAATCATGACCGTTGGGGTATGTACCTGTTCCTAGGAGAGGACTAGGCAGAACATGTTAGTTATCTTAAAACATGTAACTTAAACAGAGTTGAACAGCCCCGCCCAGGGGGCGATCCCTCCATACATAACCCTCCTCCCTGCAGTTAGCATCTTAAGTTTTTTTCTGCCTAGCAGAGGAGAGGATGTGGCTCCCTTCGGGCCCTGTATCCTGAAGAGATTTTTTACTTTTATTTTATTTTTGAGAATTCTTTGAGAATCTTCTATCAACTGCCGGCTGGGCATGACCGGCAGGACTTTAGATCCTTGTAGTCCCCCCAGTCTGGCCATCGAGCGTGTTACCGTCCCCTCGCTACTGCGTGGGGTCTGTCACGACATACCCCATGGCTCCAGGGGTGGCCAGTGAGCTATATGCTCCAGGGTCCACATAGGACCGTGCGGCTTGCTGTCTCAGTCATAGTGGACCGGGCCGACAGCTACTCCGTACTGCTCGGTTGTAGGTCTGTCAGGAACGCACCAGCATGTCCTCACAGGGACGGGTAAGTACAGTTCCTCCTGCTTTGGTGGGGTGGAACAGCTGGGCATTTCTAAGGGGGTCGTTCGCTTCTCCTACCTTCCCCTCTCTCCCTCTGTCACCCTTTTTTCCTCCTCCCCTCATGGGGCTACTGCGACCGGGCCTACCTTTAGGGGGGCTCCTGGTACCGGCGTGGGGCTGTGATTGTGTCCAGGCCTGCTATCTGTGTGGGGGGTGGTCTTTTTTTGGGAGCCTCTGCTGCTGGCCTTCTCGTCCACCTCGCTTGCTGGGCGCCAATTTTTGAAGTGCTGGCGGCATTTTTCTGGGGTCTATGCATTGCATTGAATTCCCCATTGGCAAGCCATTTTGCCATAGCCGCACCATGCTGCAGGCGGGCGGCCATTTTCTTGTGGTCGGCTGCTTTTTTTCTGGCACCCGGTGGCCATTTTGGAAGGGGTTTTGGTTTTAGTGCTGTAATTGCTTCCTGGTTGGCTTCCTGAACGGCGCAAATGGCGCAATTCACCCCACACAGCTTCTCAGTCACACGCGGTGTGAGGATGGAGAGCGGGCAGCGGCGCTCGGTCCCTAGCTGGCGGCGAGTCCCCTGGGTATTTCCTGCCCTCAGTCAGTGCAGCTAGGAGGGTGGGCTAGTTATGTGTCGGGTAACTGACTAGGTTCCTAAGGGTAGTCAGTGGGTGTTCTGGAGCCAGAGGCTGGCGTTTTTTCCCACAGACATTCCAGCGGCAGCATCCGGTGCTCTGCACCTGCGGTTCCCATAGGCACTGTTTAGGCAGTCCTGGAGTCCTTGTTGCCAAGGTGGAAGAGGCGTGCAAATGCAAGAAGAGGGTTGCTAAGCGCTCCCTCCCCCCCGCCATCGCATTGGAAATTGTTCTGCCGCGGACTCGGGCCTGGCTGCGGCTGGTCCCTGGATCTGAGATGTCAGAAACAGCGGACAAGGACCTTCCCTGTGTGGAGGACCCCTTGTCCGGGCCACCTCAAGACAGCATTACGCTCTCAGGGACACTCGCAAGCTGGATGATGCAACTCTTCCACAGCTGAGTCTTGCCCTTTCTTTGGGTCGCACAAACCGACCCGCTATGCTTAAGGTTTTCCTTGCGTAGCTACAGACTGGTCGCAAAGGCCCCTTGTGGTCCCTCAGCGCACCCCGATCTCTCGGATTATAATAAGTAACCTCTATCCCGGGGGAGGGGACCAACATGGAGTCAGTATCTGTGAGCCAACAGCAGTGTCCTGCACCTGTGGTTTTCCCGCCATTTTCTGGGGAATGCTCTGACTTTGACAGGACCACGGTCTGAGGTTTTAGAGGTTGCTTTTTACCTGTGGTTTGGTGCTTGCTTCGTCAGCACATGTACGCAGATTGGAACGATACAGAGAAGATTAAGCGCCATCGGCGCCATAGTTTAAACCTACACAATATGTTTATACACAACACTGACTGTAATTACAGTGTATGTATGTATTATTGCTCTCTGCGTCTGCGTGGGTTTCCTCCCGTGCGCGCCTTCGGTGTCATACACCGTATACTCATACTCAATATGTTTATACACAACACTAAATACATTCACAGTATATGTATGTATTATTACTCTGTGTCTGTGTGGGTTCCTCCGGGTACTCTGGTTTCCTCGCACGCTCAAATGGTATGCGTGCCTTCGGCGCTATGCACAGCATGCACATGTTAAATATGTGTATTCACACTTGCTATAATATCTACACGGTATGTGTATGCAGTCTGCGTGGGTCTCCTCCGGGTACTCTGGTTTCCTCCCACGCTCCAATAGTTTGCGCGCCTTTGGCGCTATGCATAGCATAAACATGTGCAATATGTTTATTTACACATACTAACATACCTATGCGGTATATGTAGGCAGTCTCCGTGGGTTTCCTCCGGGTACTCCGGTTTCCCCCCACACCCCATTGGTGTGCACGCTTTCGGCGCTTTGCACAGTATAAACATGTTCAATAGGTTTTACTAGACTACAGACACTGTATGTCTATGTACTATGCTCTCGGTAGCTGAGTGGGTTTCCTCCCACGCTCCAATTGCGCGTTTTGGCGCAATACACAGTATAAACTATGTGTTGGTACACTCAGCACTTATCAATGAAGTTGCTGCTGGAAGGTGTCAGTCCCTTTTTTTGGGTCACACTCGACCCACTCTATATTGAAGAAGCGTGCCGACTCTTCTTCGATGGGGACTGGTTTTGTCGCAGAGGTCCTTCTTGGTCCCTCAATGCACGTTATTCCTGGTAAAGCATTGTCATACAGATATGTGTTATTGCCTATGCAGTTGACCCCTGGCATCAGGGGTACCACTTTCCCAGCAGGGGGGTCACTTGCCTTTCGGAGGTGATCAGAAGCGATGGCTTGGTCTGTGTTCGCCATGCTGAGGTCAGCATTACGCCTGTTAGTGGCTGCGTCTGGTGTCTCTGACACTCAATGACTGGGCAAAGCTTTTGTACCAGGCAGTGGAGGAGCATCAGCTTCCTCTATCAGTCGGCCAGCAGGTTCACTGCACTTGCTTTAGCCTCTAGGGCCTCTTTGTCCGGGGTGGTTTTGCGCCACCTGAAAGGGCTGATGTGCTGGCCGAGTTTCTAGGGAAGCTCTGGCAGATTTGCCTTTCTTTGGCTAACAGTAGAGGCGCCCCGTAAGCTGGGACCTTCCTTCTCCAATATCTTGCGGTGTTTTGTGGGGGTTGTCATACCCATACCGCTGCAGGACAGATTCAGATCTGTTCATAGCTCTTGGGCTTCAAGGCCCTTAATGCCTTTGTGTAGCCGTCCGGTTTTTCCGACCACGAAGTTTGTGAAGTGGTCGCTTCATATAAGATCAAGGTCTTCTTTCTTCTTCACTGGATGGTTTCTTTGTCCTACAGTCTCATTGGACTGCCCTGATGGGGCAATTCAAGACTGGGGTGGGGATTTGGAAATTCAGAATGGAGTCATCTCACTCTATCCAGGGACGTCCCTGGACTTCAGGGACGCGAGCTGGCATGTCCCCAGATACGACAGGCACCATAGTTTCCTGTGATTAGCGGTCAGGGAGAACCACTATTTTTTATGACTCTCCTTTTTAACCTAGCGGCACTGGGAGTTTTCTCCGGGGTGCTCGCTTCAATTCTGACCGTGCTCAGTCAACATGGCATTGTCATCATTGGTCTCTGCATGGTCTTCTTCGATAACCTGTTTTCAGTTTTGAATTCTAGGAAGACGTGTCTATAGTCCGTCTCCATCCTGGGGCTGGTTCTGTGCTCATCAGAGGCGAGAACTTTTCTTCCTCCGTAAAGGTTGCGGATGCTCCAGGTGGCAGTGAAATGGGTCTTGGCCTCCTTCGAGGCAGCACCGTTTGTCCCGCGGGGGATGGTCTTTACATCCGTGGGGTGTTTTTTTTTTTTTTTTTTAAACTCCTTTGTCGGAGATGGGACACGCCAGATGTGGATCTCCTGATCTCCTGATCTCTTGACGCAATCGCAATTGTCGAGGTTTGTGGCAAGGTCCAGAGATCCCTGGGCAGTCGCGTATGACGCGTTGGTGGCCCTGTGGGGTCAGCTTGGCTAATTTATGCCTTTCAACCACTGAGGTTGCTTCCTCGTTTACTCCACAGAGTAGAGTCCGAAGGAATTCCGGTGATTTTAGTCACCTCAGATTGGCCCAGGCTTCCCTGGTTCGCCAATCTCGTGTCTCTAATGGCGGATTGGCCTGGCGTCCCCCAATGGGACGGGACATTCTCTCGCATGGTCCCATTCTTCATTCTGCTTTACAGTCACTGGCTTTAGCGGCATGGCTATTGGAAGCCAGGTACTGAGGGACCGAGCCCTGTCGGTGTCGGCCGTTTCAACCATGTTGAGAGCACGGAAATCTTCTTATAGGAAGATTTACTATCGCACATGGAGAGCCTATTTCTCTGTGGGAGGCGATGGAATGGCATCCACTGACTTATTAGGTTTACAGGATCCCACTGTTTTTACAGTGCGGAGTGGATCAGAAACTTGCCTTAAGCACCATTCGGGGCAGTTTACAGCCTTGGCTGTTTTCTTTCTGTGACCCCTGGTGTCTCTTCAACAAGTAAGTACGTTTGAGCAAGGGGTCCGACAGGTGGCTCCTCTGGTGCGACCGCCACTACCTTTGTGGGTTTTGAATCCGGTGCTCTCGGCGCTGCAGAAACCTCCCTTCAAGGACATTGGGGAAATTCCTCTTTTGTCACTTTCTCAGAAGGTGGCCTTCTGGGTAGCCATCACAGCTGTCAGGAGGGTTTCTGACTTGGCGGCCTTGTATTGCAAGTCCCCATATTTGGTCCTCCAATGGGACTAAGCGGTGCTACGACCGCAGCCTTCTTTTCTTCGGAAGGTGGTTTCGGTTTTTCACTTGAATGAGGACATGGTACTTCCACGTTGTGTCTTCGGCCATCGCATTCCAAGGAGATTGCGCTACTTTCTTTAGATGTGGTACGTGCCCTGTGGGTGTACCTGTCTGTATCGGCTCCGTTCCGGAGGTCTGACTCCCTGTGTCTGTCGGTGTCTGGTCCGCAGTAGGGCCTGGCGGTATCGTCGGCCACCATTGGTCGGTGGGCCAGGCGGACCGTCATCCAGACTTCTGCCCTTGGAGTTTTTGGTGCCTCTTGGGCTTTCCGACATCAAGCATCTGTATCACAGGTGTGTAAGGTGGTGACCTGGTCGTCCGTTCACTTTTCTTTCACATTTTTATTCAAGGTTGATGTGCATGCATCTTCGGATGCTAGTTTCGGCCCCATAGTTTTGCAGGAGGATGTTTGAGGTTGCACCTCCTCTGTTGAGGAGCTCTGCTTCTTTGGGGTTAAAAATTTTTTTTTGTTTGCTGTGCCCACCCCTCGTTTTTTGACACTGCTTTGGGACGTCCCAACAGTCATGATTTAAGCAGCTGTGTCCATCCATGGACGAAGAAGAGAAAATAGAATTTTTTTACTCACCGTAAAATCCTTTTCTCGATTTGTCCATGGACATACACAGCACCCACCCCTCCTTTTTTAGTTTGTACTGCTTTACTACGAACTGAAGCTGCTAACTGCAGGGTGGAGGGTTATGTACAGAGGGACCGCCCCCTGGGCGGGGCTGTAAAGCTCTGTTTTAGTTGCATGTTTTAAGATAACTAACATGTTCTGCCTAGTCCTCTCCTAGGAACAGGAACATAACCCAACGGTCATGATTTAATGAGCTGTGTGTCCGTCCATGGACGAATCGAGAAAAGGATTTTGCGGTGAGTAAAAAAATCCTATTTTTCTACTTCTCACCTATTGAATTTGGTGTCACTCATTTGGTCCTCTAGTCCCCCACCGGCTGCTGTGGGACATACTTTTTTTTTTATATGCTGCTGTAGTGGCAGGCTGGGAGGAGGAAGGATATTCCTCCAGTGGTTTGGTTAGATGTGTGGTGGAATATGGGTCAGATAGCAGCTGTACATCATTATCGTCATCTCCCTGCCTGGACTTTTTTTTTACTTTTGGCGGGGCTATGTGTGGTGGGTGAGTCGGGAGGGGAAGACTCACCGCTTGCCTGGGCTGTGTTGAGCAAGTCTATGCCTTGCAGGGGCTCTGGATACCATCTTCCAGCTGCATGAAACCTGTGTGTCTCGTGTGGAGCGAGGCCGCCGACGCCATTTTATTGAAGCCTGCTTCCGGCCGGCGGGTAGAAATCCATTCGTTTTTGCGGCCCAGAGCGGGAGTTCCGCTGCTTAGACATAGCGGGGAGAGGGTGAGGCAGGTGCAGATGGTGATTGAGAGGAAGAAGGTTCACGCCTGTCGCTGTAATCAGTCGCTGGGAGAACCTCGGCGCTGGAGCTCTCACGCTGCTGCCATACGGGCCCGCGGTCAGCCACGCCCCCTCCCAAGAACGACCTCTTTTAGAGCCTGGATGCTGGATAGAGAGTGATGCTCAACTTGTCTCAACTTGTTTTGAATTCCCCATAGATGTTCAATTGGGTTTAGATCAGGAGACATACTTGGCCACTGAATTACTTTCACCCAGTGGTGGAACTACCAGGGTCGCAGCAGTCGCACTTGCGACTGTGCTCTGGAGTACCGCCACTGTGAGGGGGCCTGTCCGTTCCGCCACTGTGGGATGGGGGCCCCCGCTCGCTCGCCGCCTATTTTACTTACAGCCGGCAAGAAATGAAAGTACACTCACATCAGAGGAGGGGAGGCTCCGGAAGGAATCAACTAACAGAATGAGCGAGTGAGCAAGTAATTGCCAGTGCCACTGATCCCATCCTCCCCACCACCACCGCTTACTAATAGGGATGAGATCAGTTGTGATTGGGGGAGGAGGGGGGGGGGTAAACAGGGATGAGGTCAGTAGCATAGGCTCTGCCACTGATCTCATCCCTAGACCCCCCCTCCCCCAATCACCACTGATCTCATCCCTATCCCCCCCCCCCCTCCACACTGGTGTCATCCCTATCCCCCCCTACTGGTCTCATCCCTTTCCCCCCCCATTACTGGTCTCATTCCTATCCCCCCACCACCACTGGTCTTATCCCTCTCCCCCCCACCCCCACTAATCTCATCCCTCTCCCCCCCCGCCACCACTGGTCTCATCCCTATCCCCCCGCCACCACTGGTCTCATCCCTATCCCCACTACTACTGGTCTCATCCCTATCCCCCCCACCACTGGTCTCATATCTATCCCCCCCCACCACCACCACTGGTCTCATCACTATCCCACCACTGGTCTCATCACTATCCCCCCCACCACTGGTCTCATCACTATCCCCCCCACGACTGGTCTCCTATCTATCCACCCCCACCACCACCGGTCTCATGCCTAACCCCCCCACCACTGGTCTCATCTCTAAGCCCCCCACCACCACTGGTCTCATCCCTATCCCTGCCCCCACCACCACTGGTCTCATCCCTATCCCCCCTACTGGTCTTATCCCTACCTCCCCCCATTACTGGTCTCATTCCTTTCCCCCCCACCACCACTGGTCTCACTGCTCTCTCACCCCCTCACCACCACTGGTCTCATCCCTCTCACCCCCACCACCACTGGCCTCAACCCTATCCCCCCCTACTTGTCTCATCTCTATCCCCCCCTACTTGTCTCATCTCTATCCCCCCCACCACCACTGGTCTCATCCCTATTCTCCCCACCACCACTGGTCTCATCCCTATCCCCCCCCCCACCACCACTGGTCTCGTCCCTATCCCCCCACTATCACCGGTCTCAACCCTATCCCCCCTACTTGTCTCATCTCTATCCCCCCATTACTGGTCTCATCCCTATCCCCCCCACCACCACTGGTCTCATCCCTATCCCCCCCACCACCACTGGTCTCATCCCTATCCCCCCCACCACCACTGGTCTCATCCCTATCCCCCCCACCACCACCACTGGTCTCATCCCTATCCCCCCCACCACCACCACTGGTCTCATCCCTATCCCCCCCACCACCACCACTGGTCTCATCCCTATCCCCCCCACCACCACCACTGGTCTCATCCCTAGCCCCCCCCAACACCACCACTGGTCTCATCCCTATCCCCCCCACCACCACTGGTCTCATGCCTATCCCCACCACCATCACTGGTCTCATCCCTATCCCCCCCACCAACACCACCACCACTGGTCTCATCCCTATCCCCCCCACCAACACCACCACTGGTCTCATCCCTATCCCCCCACCAACACCACCACTGGTCTCATCCCTATCCCCCCACCAACACCACCACTGGTCTCATCTCTATCGCCCCACCACCACTGGTCTCATCTCTATCGCCCCACCACCACTGGTCTCATCCCTATCCCCCCCCACCACCACTGGTCTCATCCCTATCCCCCCCACCACCACTGGTCTCATCCCTATCCCCCCCACCACCACTGGTCTCATCCCTATCCCCCCCACCACCACTGGTCTCATCCCTATCCCCCCCACCACCACTGGTCTCATCCCTATCCCCCCCACCACCACCACTGGTCCTCATCCCTATCCCCCCCACCACCACCACTGGTCTCATCCCTATCCCCCCCACCACCACCACTGGTCTGATCCCTATCCCCCCACCACCACCACTGGTCTGATCCCTATCCCCCCCACCACCACTGGTCTCATGCCTATCCCCACCACCATCACTGGTCTCATCCCTATCCCCCCCACCAACACCACCATCACTGGTCTCATCCCTAGCCCCCCCCACCAACACCACCACTGGTCTCATCCCTATCCCCCCACCAACACCACTACTGGTCTCATCTCTATCGCCCCACCACCACTAGTCTCATCCCTATCCCCCCCACTACCACTGGCCTCGTCCCTATCCCCACTACCACTGGCCTCATCCCTATCCCCACTACCACTGGCCTCATCCCTATCCCCACTACCACTGGCCTCATCCCTATCCCCACTACCACTGGCCTCGTCCCTATCCCCACTACCACTGGCCTCGTCCCTATCCCCACTACCACTGGCCTCGTCCCTATCCCCACTACCACTGGCCTCGTCCCTATCCCCACTACCACTGGCCTCGTCCCTATCCCCACTACCACTGGCCTCGTCCCTATCCCCCCTACCACTGGCCTCGTCCCTATCCCCCCTACCACTGGTCTCGTCTCGATCGCCCCACCACCACTAGTCTCATCCCTATCCCCTCCAACACCACCACTGGTCTCATCCCTATCCCCCCCACCACCACTGGTCTCATGCCTATCCCCACCACCATCACTGGTCTCATCCCTATCCCCCCCACCAACACCACCACCACTGGTCTCATCCCTATCCCCCCCCACCAACACCACCACTGGTCTCATCCCTATCCCCCCACCACCACTGGTCTCATCTCTATCGCCCCACCACCACTGGTCTCATCCCTATCCCCCCCAACACCACCACTGGTCTCGTCCCTATCCCCACTACCACCACCACTGGTCTCGTCCCTATCCCCACTACCACCACCACTGGTCTCGTCCCTATCCCCACTACCACCACCGGTCTCGTCCCTATCCCCACTACCACCACCGGTCTCGTCCCTATCCCCACTACCACCACCGGTCTCGTCCCTATCCCCACTACCACCACCGGTCTCGTCCCTATCCCCACTACCACCACCGGTCTCGTCCCTATCCCCCCCACCACCACTGGTCTCGTCCCTATCCCCCCCACCACCACTGGTCTCATCCCTATCCCCCCCCACCACCACTGGTCTCATCCCTATCCCCCCCACCACCACTGGTCTCATCCCTATCCCCCCCACCACCACTGGTCTCATCCCTATCCCCCCCACCACCACTGGTCTCATCCCTATCCCCCCCCACCACCACTGGTCTCATCCCTATCCCCCCCACCACCACTGGTCTCATCCCTATCCCCCCCACCACTGGTCTCATCCCTATCCCCCCCACCACCACCACTGGTCTCATCCCTATCCCCCCCACCACCACCACTGGTCTGATCCCTATCCCCCCCCACCACCACTGGTCTCATGCCTATCCCCACCACCATCACTGGTCTCATCCCTATCCCCCCCACCAACACCACCATCACTGGTCTCATCCCTATCCCCCCCACCAACACCACCACTGGTCTCATCCCTATCCCCCCACCAACACCACTACTGGTCTCATCTCTATCGCCCCACCACCACTAGTCTCATCCCTATCCCCCCCACCACCACTGGTCTCGTCCCTATCCCCCCCACCACCACTGGTCTCGTCCCTATCCCCCCCACCACCACTGGTCTCATCCCTATCCCCCCCACCACCACTGGTCTCGTCCCTATCCCCACTACCACTGGCCTCATCCCCACTACCACTGGCCTCGTCCATATCCCCCCTACCACCACCGGTCTCGTCCCTATCCCCACTACCACCACCGGTCTCGTCTCTATCCCCACTACCACCACGGTCTCGTCCCTATCCCCACTACCACCACCGGTCTCGTCCCTATCCCCACTACCACCACCGGTCTCGTCCCTATCCCCACTACCACCACCGGTCTCGTCCCTATCCCCACTACCACCACCGGTCTCGTCCCTATCCCCACTACCACCACCGGTCTCGTCCCTATCCCCACTACCACCACCGGTCTCGTCCCTATCCCCACTACCACCACCGGTCTCGTCCCTATCCCCACTACCACCACCGGTCTCGTCCCTATCCCCACTACCACCACCGGTCTCGTCCCTATCCCCACTACCACCACCGGTCTCGTCCCTATCCCCACTACCACCACCGGTCTCGTCCCTATCCCCACTACCACCACCGGTCTCGTCCCTATCCCCACTACCACCACCGGTCTCGTCCCTATCCCCACTACCACCACTGGTCTCGTCCCTATCCCCACTACCACCACCGGTCTCGTCCCTATCCCCCCCACCACCACCGGTCTCGTCCCTATCCCCCCCACCACCACCGGTCTCGTCCCTATCCCCCCCACCACCACCGGTCTCGTCCCTATCCCCCCCACCACCACCGGTCTCGTCCCTATCCCCCCCACTACCACCGGTCTCGTCCCTATCCCCTCACTATCACCGGTCTCGTCCCTATCCCCACTACCACCCCCGGTCTCGTCCCTATCCCCACTACCACCACCGGTCTCTTCCCTATCCCCACTACCACCACCGGTTTCGTCCCTATCCCCACTACCACCACCGGTCTCGTCCCTATCCCCATTGAATAGTGCTCTGTGAGATGTTCAAAGCTTGTAATATTTTTTTATAACCTTACCCTGCTTTAAACTTCTCCACAACTTTATCCCCGACCTGTCTGTCTGGTGTGTTCCTTGGCCTTCATGATGCCATTTGTTCACTAAGCTTCTCTAGCAAACCTATTATGGCTTCACAGAACAGCTGTATTTATACTGAGATTAAATTACACACAGTTGGACTCTTTTTACAAATTAGGTGACTTCTGAAGGCAATTGGTTCCACTAGATTTTTAGTTATGAGTATCAGAGTAAAAGGGGCTGAATACAAATGTACGCCACTCTTTTCAGATATTTATTTGTAAAAAAAAAAATGAAAGCCATTTATCATTTTCCTTCCACTTCACAATTATGTGCCACTCTGTGTTGGTCTATCACCAAAAATTCTAATAAAATACATTTACGTTTTTTGGTTGTAACATGACAAAATGTGGAAAATTTCAACGGGTATGAATACTTTTTCAAGGCACTGTATATTAGGCGCTTTAGGGGTCTGTGGGGAGTTGAGCTTCAAGCAGGACAAGTTAAGCGGGAACCTCTGTCTTTCCGCTGTCTTGCTGTGTGCATCCACTGATCGCGAATGGGTTGGATAGATTTTAAATCTACAGCCTTGAGCAGCAATGTACTGTAACATGCATAGGAATGTTTGTAATGCACTTGTGCTTAAGGGCAGTTGTGGTCAACCTACTAAATACCTGTATAAAGGGATCACTCGAGGTACCCAAAATGTCCATAGGGCAGCACAATAGCTTAGATGATTTTGTACACGTGCTAAAGATAATTATTGGGGTGGTAATATTAGGATTTTAAGAAAAAGTGCTCTACCTACACATGCAAAGTGGGTTACCGCAACACAATGATATAATGGGGTCCTTAAAGGGAACATTCCTTTACTTGCAAGATTACAATAGTAGTTGGCCTAGGATGCCATTTTTAAGCTCATGGTTCATTCAAGCAACTGAAGTTTTATGAATAAATCTGAAGAGAGGTCCTTATTAAAATAAGTACTGTATATACTCGAGTATAAGCCGACCCGAATATAAGCCGACGCACCTAATTTTACCACAAAAACCTGGGAAAACTTATTGACTCGAGTATAAGCCTAGGGTGTCCATCTGCATGCCTCACTGTGCCTCACTGTGCCCATGCCTCACTGTGCCCATGCCTCACTGTGTCCATGCCTCACTGTCACTGTGTCCATGCCTCACTGTCACTGTGTCCATGCCTCACTGTCACGGTGTCCATGCCTTACTGTGCCCATGCCTCACTGTCACTGTGTCCATGCCTCACTGGTGACTAGACTGACGTTTAACATGGGAGTCTATGGAAGGGGTTCCCGGCTTTGAAAAATCGGTGCTCCTTGGCCGTAGGTTTCCCAGACACCAAACTTTGTACACTTATAGAGGAATAGTTTATCTACATGTGGGCCAAGATTGGGGTCCAGAGTATCTAGGGCCGGTCGGTATTGGTCCCCAAAATCACCAGAGAAATGACCGTTTAACATTGGAGTCTATGGAAAGTGGTGCCGGGATTTGAAAAATTGGTGCTCCCGGTCCGTAGGTCCCCCGGGCACCAAACTTTGCACACTTGTAGAGGAATAGTTGGGCTACATGTATGCCAAGTTTGGGGTCCAGGGGACCTACATATGGTCGGAATCAGGCGCACAAAGTTGAAGTCGGAAACTGACTTGAGTATAAGAAGAGGGGGGCATTTTCAGCACAAAAAAATGTGCTGAAAAACTCGGCTTATACTCGAGTATATACGGTAATCTGATAATCACCCTAATGCACCCTGATCTATACTTAATAAACGTTGACTATATAAATTAATAACGGATAAATAATTTCTAAAAGCTTGTGAATAAATGTCTAGTTTAAAAATGTTTTTGGACTATTTTTACACTTGTTTTAAATTAAAGTGTTACTAAACCCATAACAGAAAAATCAATCAACAAGCATGCTTGTTATACTCACAAGGGGTAATCCTCTGCATTGTGTAAAAAGGCTGTTTGATCCTGTCTTCTCTGATTTTCCCCTTCTGTTACTGTCCCCAATCCTTCTGCTGTATTTAGCAGTTTATATTTACTAAAATAATTGCATTTCCGTGTACTGTGGGAGACCAGATATTGTAAATGCAGGGTCCTGGGTTTAGAAACACTTTAAGGATTAAATCATGTTTATCTCTCTCTCATGTTTCTTTTTTTCCCCTATTGCTACATACTTAGATATCCGATGGCTTTGGGTAATTTGGCAGATCTTGAAGACCTTGCTCCAACACCCGGGCGTCCAAGGCCCCTTGAACTCTATCACAAGGTAGGAATCTTCAGTTATAATCTGGTGACTTACCTTGATGTGTTTTTATACTAGCACATTTGTTGGTACAAATATAATTTGATTTCAAACAAAATCCAACAAGCTTTTCGCTATGCTAACTTTGAATCAATTTGTATACCTGCACTAAATCTCCAAACAGTTTGTCATTAAATCATAACTAGGGTTGCACCGATACCACCTTAAGACCGGGTACAAGTACCGATACTTTTTTTCCAAGTACTTGCCAATACCGTTTACCGATACTTTTTTTTTTTTTTATGTCGTGTAACAGTGGCACTAATATGCAGCACTGATGAGGCATGGACTGTGTCAGTAGTTTATTTTTATTATTTTTTACAATAAATTTTTTTATTATTTTTTTACAACTTTTATATATTTTTTTTTTTAATGTTTTTTTTACAATACTTTTTTTTATGTTTTTGGGGGGATTGGATCGTGTCAGTATTATTTTTACAATTAAACCTTTAAATATTTATTACAATCCCTTTTTTTTTTTATCAGCCCTGTTGGGGGGGCTTTCGTGAGCTATCAGGGGTCTAAACAGACCTGTGACATCTCCCCTTTGAGACAGGGAAAGGGACTGAGGACACAGATTCCCCAGTCCCTTTCTCTGCAGCCTCAGCTGCACTGAAAATGAATGGAGAGCAGGCAGTTTGTGAGGAATTCGTCCCACATTGTCAATCTGCTGTAGCTGCTGGGTCCAGCCTGAGAACTTGATCGGGGTCTTGTACCTTTCAATTGATGCAATGCCACCACCAGAGATGGCTCAATGGACTGTAATTAAGATGCGTCTAAAATGTCCACTTTGGACAACCATGCGCCCGGCAGCTGCAGGAGATTCCTGCACTCGTGGGTCGAGTGGGGTGGCGCGATGAGGCCGGTGTAAAACGCTGACATAAATCTGTGCACCAAGAAGGTGGTCAATGAGGGAGTTGGGTATGAGGAAAGGTAGTTAACATTGAGATGCATATCGTCTAAGATTTGAGAGTACGTACGAATGGATGGACTCAGTAATGACTAGTGGCAGGTGCCTCACGATGGAGACCAGGCTGTGGAAGTTGTGACAAATGGAATGGTGTAGTGTCGTGCTGAGGACTCGGATCGTTGCGCCGCTGGCACGACTAGATCCAAATCGGGCAGTAGGATGTGTGAATGAGCTGACACAGTACATGAAGCAGAGTATCGGCTGAGTTATGAGTACGTACGTGTGGATTAGTCTGAGTAATGATTAGTAGCTTACGGCAGATGCCTCACGATAGAGACCGTACTGTAGCAAGCTGTGTGATAGATCCGAGACGTGGTGCCGAGGAGACGAACCGTTGTGCCGCAGGTGCAGCTGGATTAGACTGCAGGGGTGCCTGCTGGGTGCCAGGCTCTGCTGAAGATGGTGGTGGGGAGAGCATCCTTTAAAAGCTTGGCTTTCCTGGCTGTGGCGGGGAAGGGAACACCCCTACTCCATGGCTCTGCTGTGAGCTTGGGGATGGTCCATCCCCTTAGGGACTGCACGTTGCCGTGCTCTGAACCCACGGAGGGTGACAAAGGGGCGGAAGAGTGGTCTTCGCTGTTGGCCTGCCACATGGCTCCATCCCAATTGCAACTAGAAGGAAACTGCCAATTGCAATTTCCCTCTAGCAGCCATGAGGCAAGGAGAGGGGGTGCATGTGTAAGAGGAGTTGTAAAAGGTAGGATAGTGAGCGGAGTTGTATGCAGAAAAAAAAAAAGATAAGGAAAACGAGAAGGACAGAAAAAGCAACGACGGGCAGAAGCCGGTTTGCGTATGAAGGCTGTTGAGTGGAAATTTAGAAAACTCAAGAGTGCGTGCAACCGAGGTGAGCCAGGAGATGACTGTCCAGGTAACCGATAGCTTGGGTGCCCATCTGTGCTGAGCACAGACCTGTGAAACCAGAGCCCTGGGGCGAGAAGCGGAAGTCTGGTATAGCCTATGTAGGAATGTTGTGTTCTGTAGTTCCTGACGTGTGCTCTACCTGCCAATGCTTGCACTGTGACCACACTCAATGTTTGGCGGCCTTGTCTGCGTAGTTGAAGGGTCGTCCTTCGAAAACAGAGTGCAATGCAAAGAAAAATGTGACAGTAACCAACACCCAATGAGCAGCCCAAATCGTATATGTGAAGTAAACGTTTAGTGAGAGTGCTGCAGCGTTATGTGACACCTAACTGGCACCCTAGATGCAAAGTCATGGTTGAGGTCGATGACTCAGTCAACTGGGAGCCTGTAGTAAGAATGACATGGAAGTCCATTTTTTTTTGTTTGTTTTGTTTTTTAGAGCTGCCTCGGCCCTTGATGCGACTGACCCCCTGGTAAAGATGCGATCCCTGTGTGTATGTATGTACAGTGGGTTTGGAAAGTATTCAGAGCCCCTTCAATTTTTCACTCTTTGTTATATTGCAGCCATTTGCTAAAATCATGTAAGTTCATTTTGTTTCCTAATTAATGTACACGCAGCACCCCATATTGACAAAAAACACAGAATTGTTGACATTTTTGCAGATTTATTAAAAAAGAAAAACTGAAATATCACATGGTCCTAAGTATTTAGACCCTTTGCTGTGACACTCATATATTTAACTCAGGTGCTGTCCATTTCTTCCGATCATCCTTGAGATGGTTCTACACCTTCATTTGAGTCCAGCTGTGTTTGATTATACTGATTGGACTTGATTAGGAAAGCCACACACCTGTCTATATAAGACCTTACAGCTCACAGTGCATGTCAGAGAAAATGAGAATCATGAGTTCAAAGGAACTGCCTGAAGAGCTCAGAGACAAGGCACAGATCTGGCCAAGGTTACAAAAAATGTCTGCTGCACTTAAGGTTCCTAAGAGCCCAGTGGCCTCCATAATCCTTAAATGGAAGACGTTTGGGAGGACCAGAACCCTTCCTAGAGCTGGCCGTCCGGCCAAACTGAGCTATCGGGGGAGAAGAGCCTTGGTGAGAGGGGTAAAGAACCCGCAGATCACTGTGGCTGAGCTCCAGAGATTCAGTCGGGAGATGGGAGAAAGTTGTAGAAAGTCAACCATCACTGCAGCCCTCCACCAGTGGGGGCTTTATGGCAGAGTGGCCCGACGGAAGCCTCTCCTCAGTGCAAGAGTTTGCTAAAAAAAACACATGAAGGACTCCAAGATGGTGAGAAATAAGATTCTCTGGTCTGATGAGACCAAGATAGAACTTTTTGGCCTTAATTCTAAGTGGTATGTGTGGAGAAAACCAGGCATTGCTCATCACCTGTCCTATACAGTCCCAACAGTGAAGCATGGTGGTGGCAGCATCATGCTCTGGGGGTGTTTTTCAGCTGCAGGGACAGGACGACTGGTTGCAATTGAGGGAAATATGAATGCAGCCAAGTACAGCGATATCCTGGACGAAAACCTTCTCCAGAGTGCTCAGGACCTCAGATAGGGCCGAAGGTTTACCTTCCAACAAGACAATGACCCTAAGCACACAGCTAAAATAACGAAGGAGTGGCTTCACAACAACTCTGTGACTGTTCTTGAATTGCCCAGCCAGAGCCCGGACTTAAACCCAATTGAGCATCTCTGGACAGACCTAAAAATGGCTGTCCACCAACGTTTACCATCCAGCCTGACAGAACTGGAGAGGATCTGCAAGGAGGAATGGCAGAGGATCCCCAAATCCAGGTGTGAAAAACTTGTTGCATCTTTCCCAAAAAGACTCATGGCTGTACTAGATCAAAAGGGTGCTTCTACTAAATGCTGAGCAAAGGGTCTGAATACTTAGGACCATGTGATATTTCAGTTTTTCTTTTTTAATAAATCTGCAAAAATTTCAACAATTCTGTGTTTTTCTAACAATATGGGGTGCTGTGTGTACATTAATGAGGAAAAAAAATTAACTTAAATGATTTTAGCAAATGGCTGCAATATAACAAAGAGTGAAAATTTTAAGGGGGCCTGAATACTTTCTGTAACCACTGTGTGTGTATATGTGTGTGTGTGTATATATATATATATATATATATATATATATATATATATATATAATGTATGTATGTATGTATATATATATGTAATGTTATGAGTTGTGCTCATAAGTATGAATGTTAACACAAAGACTTTTCTTTCACTCGTTGTTAGTGCTTGGCTGAAGTCATTTATTATCAATCAACTGTGTTTACTCTTTTTAAATCATAATGACAACAGAAACTAGCCAAAGGACCCTGATCAAAAGTTTACATACCCCAGTTCTTAATACTGTATATTGCCCCCTTTAACATTTTATTTTGTTATTTTGTGGTATTTGTGGATGAGGCTCTTTATCTTCTCAGATGGTGAAGCTGCCCATTCCTATTGGCAAAAAGCCTCCAGTTCCTAAAAATCCTTGGGCTGTCTTGCATGAACTGCACGTTTTGAGATCTCCCCAGAGTGGCTCAATGATATTGAGGTCAGGAGACTGAGATGGCCACTCCAGAACCTTAATTTTATTCTGATGTAGTCAGACAGGTCGACTTGGCCTTGTGTTTTGGATCATTGTCATGTTGGAATGTCCAAGTACGTCCCATGCGCAGATTCCTGGCTGATGAGTGCAAATGTTCCTCCAGTATTTTTTGATAACATACTGCATTCATCTTGCCATCAATTTTGAACAAGTTTCCTGTGCCTTTTGTAGCTCACACATCCCCAAAACATCAGCGATTCACCTCCGTGTTTCACAGTAGGAATGGTGTACCTTTCTTGTTTAATATTTTTATTAGATTTTACAAGTAAATAGCAAGTATAATGAACATTACATTCTGATCAAGTATAGAATTGTAAATAAATACAGCAATCACTAAAAATACATATTGAAAGAAAAGTAGTAGAGGATAAACCCCATTAACAATTATATCAATACAAATAGAGGTATAAAAGATTAGAGCAATGAAAATAAGCAATATGCAGGATAGAATATCTTGCCTCCAGACCATCCGCTCACCCCAAAAGGGAGCAAGCTGTGAGCAGATGGGGGCACGATTAAGTATGAGAGAGCATGCTGGATTATCCAGAAGGATACACCAGATGAATGTTGTCATACCTCAATTGTTTAGTTAAAGACCTTCCTAACAAATCTTTAACACACAAAGATATTAGTGATTGATAAAGTTAAACTTAAAAGGTATATATAGAAGTCATGTAATGGACATCGCATGTGTATAAAATCCGTATTACACAAGTAACAAAACTAACCAGAGCAGAAAGACAGAAGAAGTACAGAGAGAAGAAGAAGAAATATGGGAGAAAAGTAAAATATATAGAAAAGAAGGTATGAGTATAGAAAAATAGAGATAAAGGTAAAGGTTGTCTCCCTGGGTGGCGGTCCAGTCAGATCAAGGCCCCGTTTAAATATTATATTAATAGATAAATATTAAAGTATTTCAACAAGGCATCAACAATAATTGATCAAAATCTGGGGGTAAGAAGTGTTTAATCCATGGTTTCCATATTTTATTGTATGAAGTAATGTTGTTATCTTCAATAGCAGACATTTTGGAAAAGATAAGGGCTCTGTTAATTCTATGTTTAGTTTCAGCCACAACTAAAGTTTGGGTTTTCCAGGCCTTAGCTATAGATTGTTTAGCCGCCGTGGTGAGATGTAGTAGTAATTTGAATTGTGATTTATTCAATTCAGGAGGTTTGAGGTTGAGGAGAGCCAGTGCTGGGTCTGGCGGGATTGGTATTTCCAAGGCCGTAGAGGCCATGTTAAATATTTTACTCCAGAAGGATTGAACGATTGGACATTGCCACCAAATATGGAAATGCGTGCCCGGTTCAGAACAGCCTCTGAAACATAAATTTGGGTACATGGGGGCAAATTTGGCAATCCTGGCTGGAACCAGGTACCATCGAGAAAGGACCTTTATAATTTGTTTCCAACGCAAAACAGTTTGGCGAGGAATGCTTAGGAGCTGACCATATGTTATCCCATTCACTTTTACTGAATGTTCTATCCATGTTATGTGCTCATTTAGTCGTATAGGATGGTAAAGTATCGTCAGATGTGGAATTGATGCGTTTATACAAAAGTGATATTAATCCTCTAGTATGGGGATCACTGTTACAGATACGTTCAAATTGAGTCATTTGGGTAAGAGGGGATCCCGTATCAACAAGGGGTGTATAAAAGTTCTTAATTTGTAGATAGCGGAAGAGCTCCTTCATGGGGAGCTTGTATATATCACATAATGTTGGGAACGTAAGAATATCATTGGAGGAAACTAGATTGTGAAATTGAAGTAGGTTTCTTTTGGACCAAGCTGCAAATGATAGGGGGAATTTCCAGGCGGGGTTAAATGAGGGATTTAGAAGAAAAGAGAGTAGAGGGTTATGAGTGGATTGTAGGCTTTTTGTGGATCTACATTTGTCCCAGATAGCTATAGAATGTTTGGTTACGGGGTTAGATAAGTTTAGTCTATCTTTAGGCGCTAACCAGAGCAAATTATTCACAGAAATGGGGTCAATATCCACTGATTCAATCGCTACCCATAGAGGGGATTCTGTTGTAGAATGGTATTTGGGGAGTTGTGCTAGCTGAGCAGCAAAGTAGTATGAGGAAAAGTTAGGAATTCCCAAACCACCTTTCAATTTATCAAGATAAAGAGTCGATCTGGGTATACGGGGTTTTGTAGAGCCCCATATAAAAGACATCACTCTCTTTTGAGTGAGTCTCAAGAAGTAAGGAGGTATATGTATGGGGAGAACTCGGAATAGGTAAAGGAACTTTGGTAAGATTGACATCTTAGTAGCGTTAATCCTCCCAATCCAAGATAAAGGGAGAGAAGACCATTGTTTCATCAGATTAGTAGTTGACTTCAATAAGGGTAAGTAGTTAGCTGAAAATAAGTCGGATATAGAAGAAGTGAGTTGGACTCCGAGATATGAAATATGGTGCAATTCCCAATTGAAAGGTAAAGACGTTTGAGCTTGTTGTAACTCAGATGGCGAAAGGGAAATATTAAGGGCATTAGATTTGACATGATTAACACACAATCCAGAAATCTTTGCAAATTTGTCTAAAGTATTTACTAGATTTGGGGCTGACACATGGGGATGGGATAAAAAAATCAGGATGTCATCTGCAAAAAGACTCAATTTGTGGTGATGTCCACCTAATTCTACTCCTTTGATATTAGGATTATCTCTAATAATACATGCTAAGGGTTCAATAAGTAGGGCAAAAAGCAAAGGGGATAGAGGGCAACCCTGTCTAGTACCTCTCCTAATATCTATCATAGCTGATTTGTAACCCATATATTTAATATAAGCTTTCGGAGTGCTGTATAGTGAGGAGACCCAAGTTAAGAAATTTTCCCCAAAACCCCATTTTTGAAGAGTATGTTGTAGATATGGCCAGCTGATTGAGTCGAACGCCTTCCTAATGTCTAATGATATCAGGCAAGTTGGGATATGTCTTTTTTTGGCGGCATGAATTAATAAAAGTGCTCTTCTGACATTATCCCCTGCTTGACGCAAGGGCATGAAGCCAGTTTGGTCACGATGGATAAGTTTACCTATAATGCTATTTAATCTAGTTGCCAGGATCTTAGCTAATAACTTAATGTCTAGATTTAAAAGAGATATGGGGCGGTAATTAGACCAAGAGGTAGTGTCAGATTTAGGTTTGGGAATCATTGCTATGATGGAAGTTAGTGTTTCGGTTTTGAACGAATGACCAGCTAACAAAGAATTGAAGGCTCTAGTCAATAGAGGCGTTAAAATTGAATCAAATTGTTTGTAGTATAGTGCAGAAAACCCGTCGGGGCCCGGTCTCTTGTGAGGTTTCAATTCTTTAATAGCAGCTTTAACTTCCAAGGCCGTTATGGGACTCTCCAAATATTCACACTGTTCAGGTGTCATTGTGGGAAGTTTAACATCTGAGAACAACGTGTCTGCTTTGTTTTCATCAAAGATTAAGCCAGGGTCATAAAGCTTAGCTAATTTAGATTAAAAGATTTCCAAGATCTTTAATGGGTTACTGGTGTATGCATCTCTGGAGGTTCTAAGGCGGAATGCAGTCTGTGAACGATCAATAGACTTGAGGCTGCGGGCCATAGGGGTATCGGGCTTATTGGCTTTGCGGTATAGGGTATGTTGCCGCTTGCGTAAGAGTTTGTCTGCCGAATTTGTCAGAAAAAGATCCAACTCAAGCCGGGCCTTTTCCAATTTAGTGTTAGTGTTTGCATTCGGGGTAGCTTGATGAGCCAAATGACAAGCGTTAAAATTTGCTTCAAGTTTGGTGAACAGAATCTTGCGATCTCTTCTAATAGATCTCGCCTTTTGTATCAAGCTGCCACGAATGACAGCTTTATGGGCTTCCCATAGTGTAAGGGCAGAGACATCAGTAGTGTCATTAAATGAGATATAATCATTAAGAGCCAATTCAATATCTAAGCGGTGTGAGGGGTGAGTTAGGATGGAGTCGTTAATACACCAAGTGGTGTCATGTGACCTAGGTATTGGAGAGGTAATTGTAGCAGTAACCGCACAATGGTCTGTCCATGGAAATGGGATTATATTAGAGGATATTACTTCAGGGAGCATACTAGAGGGGAGGAAAATATGGTCTATTCGTGAAAAGGATTTGTGTGGATAAGAATAATGTGTAAAATTTCTGGAAGTTGGGTTAAGTTCCCGCCAGGTATCAACAAAATTAAAAGAAGTAAGTAGAGATTGGAAGGACCGTTTATGGGTAGGAGAGTTAGGAGATGATGGTGATTTATCCAAGAAGGGATAGATGGTAGTCTTGGAGTCGCCACATAATATTATTGTTCCAAATTTATGTGATTCGATTAGTTGGAAAAGATGTGATAGAAAAGCTTCAGGACGCTTATTTGGGGCGTAATACGAAACTAATGTGACTTCAGTATCAGCAATAAAGCCTGTTAATAAAACATATCTACCCTCAGGGTCACATATTTGTGTATTAAGGGTAAATGGTGTAGAGCGGTGGAATCCAATCAGGGACCCACGTTGCTTAGTTGTAGCTGAAGCTGTGTAGAATTGAGGGTAGGAGGAGGAAAGAAATTTAGGGGAGGCGTTATTGATAAAGTGTGTTTCTTGAAGGAAAATGATGTGAGCTTTTCTAGCTGAAAAGGAACGTAGAGCTTTAGTTCTTTTTTGTGGAACGTTGAAGCCTTGTACATTTAAGGACAAAATGTTTATGGGGGCCATGACATAGTAAGGGTAAGTTTTATGTAAGGGTTAATAAAACCCATATTAGGAGTTCGAACCGCCACCAAGGGAGACAGAAGAGGAGAAGAAATGAAAGACAGAAAAGAAAGAATAAAGAAGAAACCAAATAGGTAGCCCTAATGACTGCATTTAATGTCATAAAATAATGATGTACTAGTAGGGCGCAGGAACATCTCGGAGAGATAACAAAAAATCTCCGAGGGGTTCCATGGTCACCGACCGACTCCTGCATAATAGTAGCAGGAGTCAGGGGGTATGTAGGGGGCCGCAAGAAGTTCCGGAGGGAAAAACAACGCCGGAGAACACTTAAGTATTATAATAGTAAACTTATATATTTCTCTATCAATAAGACTGGAGATGCAATAAACAAAAGAGAGAGAGAAAGGAAACATACCAACGTCGGGAATTATGTTGAGTCAATATTTAGATGAATGCGTCCATAAGGAGGCTAGAAAATATTGATCTTAACACTAGTGAAGCAAACCGTCTCTACTCAAGTGAAATAATTAATAAACAAGCTCGCAAATGTAGGGGAAAAAAAAAAAGGAGGGGGAGGGAGGAGGATAATCTATCTATATCAATGACCATATAAGTCAAGGAAATAAACTTATTTGTCTATAAGGAGACAAACAAAGAAAACAAGAAACACTTGTCTCAAGAAGTATTAATGAAATTTTAGCCTTCTGGCTGACAAAAACATAAATTAAATACATAAATTTATATTACATAAATAGAAAAGAATAAATATATAAAAAAAAACAAAAAAAAAACACTTGTCTCAAAAATGTAAATGAAATATAGACCTTCTGGTTGACTAAAACAATAAATAAATACCTAAATTTATATTTCATAAGTACAATATAATATGCATATAAATTACTAAATAGACATATTTGTCAGCAAGGAGACGAGCCAAAAAAAACAAACTAGAAACACTTGTCTCAAAAATGTCAATGAAATATAAACCTTCTGGCTGACTAAAACCATAAATAAATACCTAAATTTATATTTCATAAGTACAATTTAATATGCATATATAATGTGCATATAAATTAAAGAAATAGACATATTTGTCAGTAACGAGACACCACCAAAAAAATAAAATAAAAAAAATAAAATAAAATAATAACAATAATGGAGAACAGGATTCTAACTCTTCAATCAGAGATAGTGCAATGCTTTTCAGAATAAAGCATTGGGGCTAGTACCCTATAAAAAGGGAGAAACATGGATAAGATTAATGAAAGTTGAACAATCAATCCATTGAGTCGACATTTATCGGTGCCTGACTATCAAAACGTCCTCGTTTATGAAGATTCTGTCTGGTATAACCAGAGGGGTTTGGGTCCAAGTCGGTTTCATTTGGAGGTGATCTAGAAGCCGCTCGTCTACGAGGTTGCTCCTTAGAATTGGTGTGATCCATCAGGCCTAGATCATTTAAGGCTGACCGTAGTTCATCGGACGTGCGACAGGTATATCTAGTTTCCAAGTATGTAAAGCGGAGAGAAAATGGAAACCCCCAGTGGTATATGATTTGATGCTTTTGAAGTACTTGCAGCAGTGGTTTCATAGAACGCCTCCTAGTCACAGTTAGAGGGGAGAGGTCTGTAAAGAGCTGATATATATTGCCCTGGAACTCAAGAGTGTTTTTACCTCTAGCAGCAGCAAGTATTTGCTCCTTTGTTTTATAGTAATGAAATT
Source organism: Rana muscosa (assembly GCA_029206835.1). Lineage (NCBI taxonomy): Eukaryota > Metazoa > Chordata > Amphibia > Anura > Ranidae > Rana > Rana muscosa. The sequence goes on along the minus strand of CM055119.1, from coordinate 10,667,126 downwards.
TAACTATAATATCCCTAGGGGGTCCATTGGGTTTGCGTTGAGTTAGGGCCCTGTGGACTCTGTCCATTTCCAATCTCTCAGGTGAAATACCTGGTAACAGTTCCTGAAACAGTGCACATATAGTTCCCTGTAAGTCTATGATTGATTCAGGGAGACCTCTGATTCTTAAGTTGGAGCGACGGTCCCTATTCTCCTGGTCTTCCAAACGGTTTTGTAATAAAGAGTTCTCATCCTTAAGCTCTTCAATAGTAGCATCATAATGCTGTGTGGTGGTTTCTATATCATCTACCCGCATTTCCAATTCAGCTGTTCTATGCCCCAGCTCCCTAATCTCCCTTGTCAGCTTCTCAGTTATCTGGTCTGAAGTTTGTTTCAAAGCTTTCTGAAGCATTTTCTCAAATTGACTAAACATATTAGACTGAATAACATTTTCAGGTGTTTCATAGTCAGAGTCAATCTCACCAGCTGTGTCCAGAGTTTTGACACTGTGTGACAGGGATTTAGGAACCCGCTGTGTGCGAGTCTGTGAGGTACCAGGTGCCGCCATCTTGGATGTCTGCCGGAACAGTGTATCTTTAGAGGTACCAATCTTATATTTCGTTTTTGGGTCCCTCGTGACCATCCTCAATACGCCGAAGTGTACCTGGTGTGAATTTGCGGGAGCTGGTGCCGTTTGCGGTAAAAGGCAGCGGTCGGTTCTCCGGTTTGTTTAACCCGGGAGCGGAGCTCTAAGGGGATGCGACTTCTCCCTCAGGCATCCGCGCATGCGCCCCGGAATGGTGTACCTTTCATCATCGGTTTTGTTGACTCCTCTCCAAATGTAGCGTTTATGGTTGTGGCCAAAAAGCTAAATTTTGATCTCAAATGACTGTGGTTTGAGGCTTGTCTCTGTGCTGTTTGGTGTATTGAAAAGCAGACTACTTTGTGGCATTTGCATAGTAATGGCTTTCTTCTGGCGACTCGATCATGCAGCCCATCTTTCTTCAAGTGCGTGCTTATTGTGCATCTTGAAACAGCCACACCACATGTTTTCAGAGAGTCCTGCATTTGATCTGAAGTTATTTGTGGGTTTTTCTTTGCATCCCAAACCATTTTCCTTGCAGTTGTGGCTGAAATTCTAGTAGTTAGTCTACCTGACCGTGGTTTGGTTTCAACAGAACCCCTCATTTTTCACTTCTTGATTAGAGTTTGAACACTGCTGATTGGCATTCTGAGTTCCTTGGATATCTCTTTATATCCCTTTCCTGTTTTATACAGTTCAACTACCTTTTCCCGCAGATCCTTTGACAATTCTTTTTCTTTCCCCATGACTCAGAATCCAGAAACGCCCATGCAGCACTGGATGAAAGATGCAAAGGTCTGTCAGGAGTCCACAAACTCATTGACCTTTTATTCACACACACACACTAATTATAAGCAAGCAGATCACAGGTGAGGATGGTTTCTTTTAATAGCCATTCAAACCCCTTTGTGTCAACTTGTGTGCCTGTTATCAGGCCAAAATCACCAGGGTATGTAAACTTTTGATCAGGGTGATTTGGGTAGTTTCGGTTGTGATTATGATTTAAACAGAGTAAACACAGTTGATGGATAATAAATGGCTTCAGCCAAACACTAACCATGAGTGAAATAAATGTTTTTGTGTTATTTATATTCTCTGAAAAAATGTCAAGAAATCATAAATTCTGCCAGGGTATGCAAACTTATGAGCGCAGCTGTATGTGTGTGTATATATATATATATATATATATATATATATATATTAGGGCTGTTACTGATTAAAAATTTCGTGTTCGATTAATCGTTTTTTTTTTTTAATCAATTAATCGACTCATTTTGATTAATTATAAACGCACATACAGATCCAACTACTTTTAGCTGATCTCCTTGCAGGCTGATTCCCAGTGCAGCTACCAACCACTGGAAAAATTGATAGCAGGATACAAAAAACACACAAAAGGCAGCGCTCGATGGAAATAGCATTAAAACTTTTATAGTCTTCAAGTAGGTAACAAAATAAATATTGCACTGGAGATAAAATCGAAAAAAGCGAGGAATACCTAACGATAGCAAAAGCAGTCATAAAAAAATGTAGCTAAGTATGATACTGGTATAAAAATGTGTACAATGATACCACTGCTGAATCCAGATGAGGAGGGGTTAACATCAGTCCGTCGGCATGTAGATGTCCCATGAAGGGAACTATCACAAATCCCAGTGGATGGCTGTAGAATCCCAGGTTGATAGAGGGAAGTGTAATAGCCCTTGCGTGTGGCAGATAGTAAGGTCCCGCCAGCATGCAGATATGAAGGCACAGCAAAGGAGCCCTTCAGATGGACACGGCAAGCCCCGCCAGTGTCCGTGACGTCACCGGATCTCCGGCGGAACTCCCTGAAGACCCGGAAGCCAGCGGAGAGGTGAGTACCGATCAAAAGAATCTTTATTGTGACTGAGACATTATGGCGGACACTTTTGACACTATTTTGGGACCATTGTCATTTATACAGCGATCAGTGCTATAAAAATGTACTGATTACTGTGTAAATTACACTGGCAGGGAAGGGGTTAACCACTAGGGGGCGGGGAAGGGGTTAAGTGTGTCCTAGGGAGTGATTCTAACTTTGGAGGGGATGGGCTACCAGTGACATGAAAGAGATCACTGCTCCCGATCACATGGAGCAGTAGATCTCTGTCCTGTCACTAGGCAGAACAGGTAAATGCCTTGTTTACATAGGCATCTCCCCGTTCTGCCTCTCCGTGAGACGATCGCGGGCACCCGGCGGACATCGAGTACGCTCACAGAGCACGGCGGCAAATTCAACGCAACGTACAGGTACGTTGCTTTGGGCAGCCACGCCATTCTGCCAACGTATATGTACATGTGGCGGTCGGCAAGTGATTAAAGTGGCTGTAAACCCTCACACATTCCCAGTGAAATGAACAGCCTCAGATGATACACAGAGATGAAACAAATCTCCCTACGCAAGTTTTACATGCATATCTGCTCGCTTTAAATATTCTTTAGAAAGTGCACATCGTGTTAGAGAGTTTCTTTTCCTGTTCAGCACTGGGAATGAATTCTTTGCATACAGCCAAGACAGCTGATTGGAGGAAAAGGCGCACACACATAGGCAGAGACTTGCATAGTTCTGATGTGACAAGGCAAGCTCTCTGTTAATCTATTTATAGCACCCACCCCACCCCACCCCAAATTTCAGGCTGGTTTCATCTTGGCTGTCAGAGAACTTGTCAGAAGGTATGCTGATAACAGAAGAACGGAGCAGGAGAAAGCCACAGGACTCAGGGCTTTGAGGAGAGATAAGAAAACACTGCAGATATATGAGCCCAGCTCAAATTTCATGAATCGGGTTTACATCCACTTTGTGGGGGCTGGGCTACCAGTGACACGACATTGATCACTGCTCCCGATTACAGGGAGCAGTAGATCAGTGTCCTGTCACTAGGCAGATCAGGGAAATGCCTTGTTTACAAAGGCATCTCCCCGTTCTGCCACTCCGTGACACGATCGCGGGACACCGGCGGACATCGAGTCCGCGGGTCCCGCAGGCACGGTCAGGGCGTTAGACTGTTGGCAATCGGTTAAAAACAACCACATCTTTTTCCAGAGCAGCCTGTATTTCTCCTGAGGTTACTTGTGTTGTTTTTTTCTGTATCCCGAACAGTTCCTGTGACAGTTGTGGCTGAAATCTTTCTTGATCTACCTGACCTTGGCTTTATACGCAGACACTAATTGTGATTTAAAAAGCCACAAATGTGGGAAATTAACCTTTAGTGCCACCTTCTGTGTCTGTACCAAGGCCAAACATTCCAGGGTATGTAAGCTTTTTATCAGGGCCATTTGGGTAATTTCTGTTATGATTTAAAAAGGATCCAAAAAACTATGTGATAATAAATGGCTTCATGTGATTGCTATCCTTAAATAAAAGACAGTCTTTAGGCATGATCAGTCATATTTTCAATATTAATGCGAAACTTCACAATTTCTGCCAGGGTATGCAAACTTTTAAACACAACTGTGTGTGTGTATATATATATATAATCTCATCAAAATATCATTGTTACTATAGCAGTGCTATTAATTTAAGGTGCTAGCCAGCTGGAAGTGTGACTCACAAGGTCATTAAATTTTGACCGGCAGCTGGACAGGCAAACTCATGGGATTTATGGATACTATTCACAATTTACGCAGTTCTCAAACTAGGGGTCTCAGTAATCATTACTTTCAATGTACCTGAGTGTATTTCAATGTTGGAAACTAGATTTGGTCCATATCAACAAGTATGGATTTATTGCGGTATATATTACTCGTCAGTGGTATTTGAATTATGATTCTATGTTATTGGTTTTGTTTATCTAGCTGAGAAATATTGTTTTCAGTTTTTCTGGTTGGTCATGAGGGTGTTGTGGCTGCATTGGTGTTGGGATGTTTGGCTCTCTGGTGGATGTGCGACCCCTAGATGCTGCAGCATCTGCCTGTGTCTTGACTTTACTTTGGTCGGGGGTTATGCTGCGGCGTGTGGAGGCACAGCCAGGGGCTGGCCTCCATTAAGTGTGTTATGGGTTCCCTCTAGCCTGCTGTCCCAGAAGCTAATTGTCCCATTGCTTCCGGCGCATGCTCGTGGGTTGGTGCATGTGCACTGCGTGCGGCTGGACAGGCTGACGTCATCACCGGCTTCTGCTTTATATTTTTTCTCTTTGCTTTTTTATTTATAGCTTTTTTTAACTTTGGCCATGAGCCACATAGGTTTTATTTTTAGTATAAAAGAGGAGAAAATTTTAGGAAATGGACATTTAAACAGTAGTTCCCTGGATGTGTCAAAACATAACACATAGATACATATATTACATGGTACAAATGTTTTTATTAATACATGAAAAACATCCTAACAAAAGATAAGGGCAAACATAGGCCCACATGTATATAAAAAAACGCACACAATTGTTGAAAACAGTCAGACATGGCATAGTATGTGCCACACAGAGTTTGCCTACATGTTTCGCCGCATAAGCCGCTTATTCAGGGCTTCATTATCCGTGTCTGATTCAAAACATCTGGTATATATAGACAAGACATAATTGGTGAATCTACAAAATATTTACAAGATAGATATATATATAATTTGTTTTATTTTTTTATGTGTACATACACTGCCCTATCCCCTGGCAAGAACAGGGGAGGGGGGAAGAGAAGGAGGAAAGGGGGGAAGAGAAAAAAAATGCCCATGGGAACATGCTTTGCAGTGAGTTCACATACCGTCTTCTTAAAGGACTACCATTTATGTTCTGTGTTAATTGATGCCAATATTCCCTTCCAGTCTAAATATTGGAGAGCAGCCCTCATCCTTGGAAAATTTGCTCTCAAAGTTAAGTGTTTTTTTATTTCCTGTATGTGTTTGTTGCTTACAGCTGACTTTAAATGAAATCATGTTATAGTCACTGCTACCCAGATGAATATTGGTAATAAACTCTGCATGGTTTGAGATTACCAGGTCCAGCAGAGCATCATTCCCAGTCAGGGCGTCAATAAATTGGACCATAGGTTTATAAATTGTTACCCTTTAACTGTTCCAGCAGTGCCATTACTCCAGTCAATTTCAGGGTAGTTCAAATCCCCCATTATCATGACTGTCCCAGCCCTTTTTTTTTGTGCAAGGAGCTGAGTCTCCACCTCCTCATTAACACTGGGAGCTCTAGGGGTATGGTCTCGGCATGGTGGCGTGAGGACTCTTATTCTTAGAACTCCGGGCCAGCGGCTCCCCTGCAGCCTACAAACGATATTTTACTGCACATTGCTGGTACTCACCGTTACCACAGACACCCAGAAGATCAGATCGCCAATCTATATATACCATCCGCAGCATGGATTGTTTTCTTAAGCTGCAAAAACCGTCTGCTTCTACTCCGGCAGTCTCCAAGATGGCGCTGGCCAGTCACGTACCCGAGGATACTGAGGGAGATGTGGCAGATTCTGAAGCTTCACTGCTGCCAGGAGATGACTTCACCAGGCCGCCCTACACTCCTATCAGCGACCTTTCTCCTTGCCTCCCGAGATCTTTGGCAGTCTCGACCATCTTGAAAGAGGATTTATTCAGCCCAGGACATGCCTCTCCCCATGCCTCATTCTCCCACACTGAGCACTCTCTCAACCCAGCACGGACCAAAGACGGGCAGGGAATGGATCCACTGCTACAGGACACTAGTAGCCCCACTTAGCAAATGGAGCTTCCATTTAGTACTGATCCTGTACATAAACTGTGGACACTCTTACAACAGCTCCCTACAAGAGCTAATTTTGAAACATTTGCTGCTAGAATGGAGTCAGCCATGAGGGGTGAGATCGAGTCTTTTAAGCAGGAAGTTTCTGTACTGGACTCTAGTGTCTCAGCAGTGGAACAGGAACAGGGAGCAACGTCCCAGTCCATTCAAACTATGCAATTCTCTCATAACGAGCTTAATGACCAATTTATACAGCTACAGTTGCTCCTAGATGACCTAGAGAACCGCAGTCGCAGACAGAATATACGCCTGAGGGAAGTCCTTGAGTCCATCCCACAATCGGAGCTCCGTCTGACAGTAACCTCCATCTACCTGGACCGCCTGCCTGACACGGATATAATTATTGATCGGGTTCACAGAACCACAATCTAACATGTCTGACAGACCCAGAGACGTGCTCTGCTGCCTACACTCCATTAACCTTTTTTTTTTTCTCAAACAAAAGGTTTTTATTGAACAGAAGTAAAAGAACAAATAGTTCCAGAGCACAGGTAGTACATTCAAGCATTGTGAAACAGTACACAAGTAAACATTCAGTACAGTTTATCAACCATTCCCATCTGCAAATAGTCTTTCCTCATGGGCCTAGTACATGCAATAACTCCCATTCCCTTCCCCACTTCATCATACACTAACATGTAACCAACATACCCAAATACAGAAATCCGCACATCCCATGTGGGCTCAAAATAGGCGATCATACACCAGATCTATCGGGGCCAGACCAGGGACGCTCAGCCACGAGGCCCAAAGTTTATCGTATTTAGTGCTGGTCCCCCTATGCTGATATATACCAGTTTTTCCAAACAAAGTGTAACCCCCATTTGTGTAATCCATTTTTGCACTGTAGGCGGTTCGGTGTCTTTCCAGTGTCTCAAAATCATCATGCGAGCCTGAAATAAAGCTCTACCAAGAGCCTGCTTAGGGCTATCCTCCATCTGGAGGCCATCTATTATCCCCAGCAGACAACTTTTAGGGTCCAAGGGTATCTGGACCTGGGAAGCCCCATTAAGAGTGTCAATGACCTTCGTCCAGTACAAGTGGAGTTTAGGGCATCGCCATAACGGATGAATGAGATCACCATGATCTCTGCAGCATCTGGTGCAGGTTGAATCAGCATTCACCCCCATACACTCCTTTAACCTTAAGGGGGCCTGGCAGGCGAGGGTCTTGGAATTTGATGGTGCGGCTATTCACCTCCTCTCAGATATTTCCAGGAGAACCCTGATGATGCAGCGGACACTTAAACCACTTCTAGACGGCATTGGGGAGAAAGGTCTGCCCTACAAATGGGGACACCCGTTTCATCTTATTGTTCGTAAGGATCCTGATACCTTCCCACGGAGCTCCAGAATCTGTTTACATTTTCTGAAATGGACCCAATCCCTGTTCCCAACTGGCTCTTGATAACCGTACCACTGAACCCACAGCGCCTGCCTTCTGATGGCAGACCTCAAAGAAACTGTAACAACCGTCCCTTGATATTATGTGAAGGGAGATGATATTGACAATTGATTCCTCCTATGTACTGTATGTATACACCTCTCTACCTGCATTATTTCGACTTGTGCCCATCAAGAAAAGCTCATTAGCCTCCTCTGTGGTTCTGACCAGATGTCCACCTGCTCATCTATGCAACTTGGAGAGACTTGGACTGCCTGCTTCAACTTCTGTGTACCCCAAATGACGCTACTGCAAGTCTTCTTGCATACACAAAGTGACCATTACTGGGGAGGGGTTGTGTTTTTTTTTTTTTTGTTTTTTAGGCTGGGTTCGCACATATGCGAATTGGATGCACAACAACACCTGAAAGACCTGCTGCATGCTCACTAACTGGTCGATATCTGGAGAATTTCACATCCACAAGAAGGGGATTACTGCTACACTTCCACCCATAGATCCTACACTAGAATCTACTTTTTTACTGAAACACTCCAGGATTACCTTGGCCTCTAAAGCAGATATTGGTCAGATAACGCTATCTGATCATGCTCGAGTTTTTTTGTTACTTATTCTTCCACGCTTTTCCCTAAGACACCGTCCTGGCGCCTGAACGAGACACTTCTTAGAGACCCTGAAACTGCAGCAGAGATTCTTAGAGAACTTCACTCCTATTTTGAAAATAATGCTGGCTCCGTATCTAACCCTGTCTCTGTATGGTCAGCTCATAAATGCTACATTAGGGGATCCTCATAAAGCATGGTCATGCGGCTAAACAAGGCAGCGCCAAAACTTAATCGGACCTTTTGGCAAAACTCCATGCCCTGGAGAAGCAACATCAAGATCGACCTGACCGTACAATAGAAGCAGAGTTGATCCGGATCAGAGAGGCAATCGGGGAGCACTCCTTCTATGAGGCTAAACATGTCCTACTCAAGGCTCGTCATTCCTTCTATGAGTACGGTGATAAATGCGGCCGTTTGTTGGCCAGCGCCTTGAGAGAAAAACGTACTTAATCGTACATCCCCGCTCTTCCCCCTCGGGGTCCAAGATTCATGCCTCGCCAGACTTGGCAGATGCTTTTCAAGATTTTTACTCAAAGCTTTATAATTTGGGCTCGGCACAGGCTGCTAGCCCAACAGTCCCTTACCTTTCAACCATCCAGGATTACTTACAGAAAGCCAATCTTCCTTCTTTTACTAATGATGATCAGGAGCTGGTATCCCAGCCACTCAAGATAGAAGAATTTACAGCTGCCATAGCACACACACAACCGGGGAAGGCTCCCAGGCCCGACTACAAAGCATTTCAGATCCAGCTTGCTCCACAGTTTATCACAGCCTTTAATGCCATCCTAGAGGGGCATAGTGTCCCTCCAGACATGTTACGAGCCTCCATCTCTGTAATCCCCAAGCCATGAAAGGACCCGCTGTTGTGTTCTAGTTACAGACCCATCTCTCTTCTAAACTGTGATGTTAAACTTTTCACAAAAATCTTAGCCTCCAGGCTAAATGGTTTACTACAACGCTTGGTTGTGACTGATGAGGTTAGCTTCATCCAGACAGGAGAAGCGAAAGACAATACTGTCTGGACGTTCGAAAACGAGATACTGCATCCCTCTCCTACTCCTATCCACTGATGTCGAAAAGGCATTTGACAGGGTAGACTGGGTATTTCTCCAGTAGACGCTCCATACAGTCAGAATGCCGAGATCTGTCCTAGATTGGATCTCAGCCTTATACACTAACCCCACAGCCACAGTTTGTGTAAATGGGCTGTAGTCTGATATGTTTGCGATTTCAAACGGCACCAGGCAGGTATGTCCCCTCTCCCCTCTAATATTTGTTCTTTCCCTAGAGCCATTTCTCTGCCATAAAAAGATAACCCCAATATTAGCGGTGTTCAATCCGACCATTATCTGCACAAAGTAGCAGCGTATGCAGATGATCTATTTTTTATCTGTAAACCTATAACTTCTCTGCCTTCATTGCTACAAGAATTGAAACGATATGGTACTCTCTCCAATTTTAAGGTTAACCTTCAAAAATCGGAGGCACTGAATATCTCTTTATCAGATCAAATTCTGGCAGGTATACGTCCCTTCTTCCCATTTAAATGGACCACTCGCTCAATCCAATATTTGGGAACCAGAATCCCTGCAAACTTAAATTACATTTTCCCCTTGAATTTTCAACATTTCCTGTCAACGCTCACTGCAGACCTTAAGAAATTTCTTGCTCTGAAGATTAATGCAATGCCAAGACTCTTTTATTTACTACAAGCCCTACCTGTTAAACTACCCCAGACTTTTTTTTCATGCTGTACGTTTATCATTTAATAAGTTTCTCAGGCGCGGCATACACCCACGTATTGCTAGGGCGCTGCTACTAAGGCTGAAGCTTATGGGAGGCATTGGCTTCCCAGACCCTGCTCTATACTACACAGCGACAGACATGAAACGGATGGTTGATTGGTGGCATCATAAGGATTTGAAGCTCTGGGTTACGCTAAAGCAGGAGGTGGCCCAGGCCCCACTGGCCGGCTGGCCTGCCATGGGCAGGTAAGCAAATGGCTTCCCACTTGACTACCCATCCTCTGATTGGCCCCACACTCTCCGAGATGGAAAGATTCTTTTAACTGTCTTCCTTGACTAGTTTTCTCTCTCCCATGACACCGATTGTTGGACATCCGAGATTCCCTCCGGGGCTTTCAGACCCGGCTTTTACCGTGCATGCTTCGAAAGGGCTTTTACGTGACTCATTTTCTACAGCCCGCAGGCTGGATTCCCACCAAGACTTTAGTGATGGGACAGACACCTATTGCACTGGAACTTTGAAGAGCTATGCAGCTTTCTCGCTTCCTTTGCTCCAAGCCTAAACATGCACTCTTCCCTCTGCAAATCCACCCATTTAAAGAACTCTGTTTGAGTTACGGCCCTATTAGTGGATCCTTCTCTATGACTTACAAAATTTAGCTGGACCTACAAGCTACCACAGACCCTCCTTTATTGGCAAAATGGGAAAGAGACTTGCAAACCACATTTACTGATCTCCAAAAATAATGCATACTTTTCTTTGCGCAAAATGTCACTTTGTAATAAATATCAGGAGATTTCCTACAAATTAACCACACGCTGGTACCGCACACTGTCAATTTTGGCTAAAAATATTTCCCAATCAGTCTGAAAGTTTCTGGCGCTGTGAGCAACACCCAGGCACTAATCTCCAGATTTTTTGGGAATTCCCCAAAATTCAAACCTTTTGGCAACCAGTCCTTTGACCTTACTCCCATGTCAAGAAAGCATTATCACAAATCCCTTCTTAAAGTAGTTTTAAACCCACATAGAAAAAATAAAAAAGACCTGCAAGACAAAGGCATAATGAGCTAGTTTGCCTAGCATACTAGTTCATTGTATAATACTCACCTGAGATCGGAGCCCCTGCTTCGTTGCCCGTACATAGCCCTGGCCAGTGACATCGCTCCCGGAGTTGCTTCCGGGTATCGCGGGCTCCGGCGCTGTGATTGGCCGGAGCCGCGATGACGTAGCAGCACACTCACTGAAGCAATGGCACGTGTGTGCCATTGCTTCAGTGTGCATGTGCCGATGATGTCTGCACATGCAGATACAGGGAATATCTCCTAAACCGTGCAAGTTTAAGAGATATCCAGAGTATAGCTACAGGTAAGCCTTATTATAGGCTTACCTGTAGCAAAAAGTGGATTGTAAGGCTTTACAACCACTTTAAGCAGCTTCTCAATGCTGCTTGGGCTTGCATACTGAGCCAATTGAAGCACCAATCTGCCCCCAAAGTGGCCCAGTGGTTCACAAGGGTTTATTATATTGAACAGATGGAAGATTTGACTGCTACTATTCGGGATAAATTCAAGGAACATCAACAATTCTCTTCTTTCTAACCCAACAGAAGTTTCTATGTTTGCCTCTCATATATCGCAATATTTTAAAGACAATAAACCTTCTGAGACATCCCCTGCTATTATATGGGAAGCTCACAAGGTAACTATGAGAGGCCGATTCATAGAACTTGGGGCAAGGAAAAAAAGAGAGCATGGTCAACAACTTGAGCAGGTCCTTCACCAAATAACAGAACTTGATAAACAACATAAACTCACCTTACACACATCCCAGCTAGAAGCTCTTATGTTGAAACGAGAAGAACTAAAAAAATCTTCTTAATCTCGATACAGCTCGGAAATCCCAACGTTATTCGCAAAAATTCTATGAGTGGGGGGACAAACTTAGCAGACAATTAGCAAGATCCCTTAAAGAAAAACAGACTAGATCGTTTATCCCTAAAATAAAACTATCTAACGGAAACTTAGCCCACGCGACTCCTCACATTGCTAAAGCTTTCAGGGATTATTATGCAGATCTGTACAAAGTGCAGTGTGACTCCCCGTCTCTGACTGAGAAGGAGAGACGTAGCCTTATGCTTACATACCTAAAAGAAGCAAATTTGCCCAAACTTTCAAACTCGACTCTCAGGGAACTTGAATCTGAACTTTCGGTTGAGGAATTTCAGGCAGCCTTGAAATCTTCACCGACAGGTAAAGCCCCGGGACCGGACGGTTACACTATCCGGTACTATAAAACATTTAGTGATGTTCTCCTGCCCCGTCTCACGGGTTATGCCAATTCAATCTCACAGACCTTGGGACTACGCCCGGAATCTCTTACAGCCCATATTTCAGTTATCCTTAAAGCAGACAAGGACTCAACCCAATGCAGTAGCTACAGGCCAATTTCCCTATTAAATGTCAATATCAAATTATATTCTAAGGTAATGGCCAACAGACTACTCCCTCTTATACCCAGTTGAGTTTCTACGGATCAGACGGGCTTTATGCCACACAGAGAAGCCAAGGATAATTCTCTCCGGGCGATATCTCTTATACAACACGCTCAAAGGTCTTCCCAGTCCACCCTACTCGTATCCACAGATGCTGAAAAAGCGTTCGATAGGGTGGACTGGGATTACTTAAAATTGACCCTGCGACATCTCGGGCTGGGACCCAAAATGTTCTACCGCATTACTTCCCTTTATTCTAATCCCACGGCACAAATTCGCATAAACGGCACTTTGAGTGACTCATTCCAACTATTTAATGGGACCAGACAGGGATGCCCCCTTTCTCCCCTCTTATTTGCCCTTACCCTCGAACCCTTTCTGGCAACCATAAGACGTAATTTAAATAAAAATGGGATTCGAGTAGGTAATAAAACGCACAAATATGCGGCATACGCGGACGATATTTTATTTTTTATCCAGCAGCCCCGTATCTCGCTTCCTAATTTAATGTCAGCGTTTTCTACTTTTCAGACACTCTCCAACTTTAAAATTAACCTTTCTAAGTCTGAAATTCTAAATATTAATCTACCTGGAAGGGAGGTGGAAAATTTAAAACCCCTCTTCCCTTTTAGATGGGTTCAACGAAGCATGAAATATCTGGGAGTGAATCTTACGCCTCACATTCAGTCCCTTTTTAAATATAACTACATCCCATTATTGAATAATATTAGAAGGGATCTACAAAAGTGGAACACGCTGACACACTCATGGCTGGGTAAAGTGAGTATAGTTAAAATGAACATTCTGCCTAGAGTTTTTTTTCTTTCAAATGATCCCATTGGGTGTGCCTATAGGATTCTTTTCCCTATTACAGACCATGGTCTCCTGCTTCATTTGGAGGAACAGTCACCCCAGAGTATCCAAGGAAGTATTATTTCGCTCCAAGGTTGCTGGGGGACTGGCCCTTCCAAATTTTAAGGCTTATTATAATGCTGTGATTCTATCTAGAATTTCCGAATGGAAATAGGCCTCTAATTCCAAACTCTGGGTGAGCTTAGAACATGCTCTTAGTAACACAGACCTAGCAACTACACCCTGGCTGCCACACTTACACAGGCACCTCGCCCCAAGTACCTCCACTTTAACTACTTCCACCCTTGATGTATGGGATGCCTTACATAGGAAGTTCTCGTGGTCATATGATTCTCCTCTGTTACCGCTTTTGGACCACGATTATTTCTTACCTGGTCTATTAGACCCTGGATATAGGACGTGGTCGCCAGAAGAACCTCTTTTACTACATCATGTTCTCCGAGCAAATGTTCTTAAGCCTCTTAAGGAAATTCTCGGCCTCAAGCCCATTACGTTTCTTGACAAATGGAGATATAATCAATTGCAAGGTTTCCTCAGAACTCTGCCTCAGCCGCTTAGAGGGATACAGGACTTAAACAGTATTGAGGAAGTTTTTAATTCAACGGATCCACCTGAACATTGTATCTCGGTATTCTACAAATTACTCATCAAGCTCCAAGGAGATACTTATCCTCCCTTCCTCGCTAAGTGGGAGGCAGACCTGGAATCCTGCCTCTCAGACAGCCAAAAGGATAAAGTCCTACAGCTGACTCATATCTCTTCAATTGCATCAAAGATGGCTGAGGTCAATTACAAACTACTAACCAGATGGCACTATACCCCATCAAAGCTTCATCAGATGCTCCCCGCCAACTCCCCGTTGTGTTGGAGGAATTGTGGGAACAGAGAAACTCACGCTCACATATGGTGGTCGTGCCCACTCATCCGCCCCTTCTGGTCTAGCATTATTCGAATCATCCAACAAATATCCAATATTAATCTCCCTGCTGATGCATGGACCATTCTCTTCCATGCTACCAAGGAACCTGCCAGAAAATACAAATGTTCTTTAGTCCCACATCTGCTTAATACGGCTAAAGCACTTATACCTACCCGTTGGGGTCAGCCTGAGACTCCATCCGTGAAAAAGTGGTTTCAAAAAATTTCAGATGTCCATCTCATGGAAGATATCACTCATCGTAACAAGGACACTTTTCAACGACACACCCTAACTTGGACTCCGTGGATGGAGTTCAAGGACACCACAACCTATAGGGAGATACTTGTACAATCCCACTGAGACCCAGTTTACATCTATTGAATAAGCTATCTATATCTTAAGGTTGATCCCTTGTGGTTATTCTTTGGCTTATCCCTTAAGAGACTAAAATGTACTGTGACATGTATTCTACTGGATACCATGCATGCCGGCCTTCCCTTCCTTTCCCTCCTTACTCCCCTATCTTTTTTTTCTTTCTCCTCTTAGAGAGAGTGAGGGAGGGGGATTAGACTTGTTCTTCCTGGGGCTCCCCCCCCCCTTTTTTTTTCTCTCTCTTTATAGATACACTAAGAGAGGGATCTTAATGCATTTAGGATAAATTATTCACGGGGCACTAGCGTTTACCAATTGTGATAAGAGACACATACTGTAAATTAACATACAGAGGGAAGGGGGAGTATTCCCTCCCCCTTTTTTTTTTTTTTTTACACATAGGTGAGGTCACCTTTCCCTTTCACTTTTCTCTCTACATACATGTTTTGTCACTCCATCAATACAGTCACTTGCAAAGCTATCCCCCAGTCCTCTATACAGTCCACTTTTAGACTTTAACACTTGTTTTTCAGTTTGTAGTCGTTTTTGAAATCACTTTTTGTCACTCCTCATTATTTACTTTCACTTTAAAGGACACCAACACTAGAGTTATAGCACATAATATACCTGGGGGAGAGTATGGGGGACTTTATTCCCCCCCCCCCCCCCTCAAATCATCCCCACTTTTTTTTTCTCTCCCTCTCTCTTTCTCTCCCTTTCCCCATCTCTCTCTTTCCCTCCTTTTTCTTTCTCTCCTGTGCACTCCTCTCCCTCTCTCCCGCCCGGCCCGGACTCCCCTAGTCACTACAGATTGTGGGGTTTCATGGCTGGGCTTTTTATATGGGAGGGTAGATTATCGATTATTATTAATAGCATTATTACTCTTTTCTATTTTTTCTGTAATGGGAAATATTGAGATTGTATATGTGTTTTATGTATTGTAATGTGTGTTATATGTTGTTGGAAAATTAATAAAAAAGATAATTAAAAAAAAAAAAAAAAAATTCAAGGAACATAAGACCAGGTGGTTTTACTGGGACCTTTTTCGCTTCTCAGATGAATAGCTTGGCCTTAATGAGTGTCGGAAGCTTCAACTTTAAGCCTGACGTTCGCATTGCTTGATGAGCATCGGACGCCCCTCACCCCCTGGGTGAGACTTCCCCCTACCCTATTCCACATAACCCCTCCTTCCCCCACCTTTTTTTTTTGTGTTATCTTTCTCTCTCTCTTTCTTTGTCCTCCCCTTTTATTTATTTTCTCTATTTTAATAAAAAAAAATTGGTATGTTTTGACCCCAGTGGGACACCCCTCATAACACTTCCCCCACGTACTAATAACTGTTTTTTCAAGTATAACGGGACTTGCCTCTACTGAAGTGCGAGTGATTACACAATCCGCCTATACGGATCCCTAGTCTTACACATCATAGGTACCTGGGTTCCCTGCACAACTACAGCTTTATTCTCTGGTAATTACCCTGAGTGACCCTATATTTGGTAGGATGCATTAAGTTACTGATCATTTATATGCTATTTTGTTTGAACCGCCTATTCTGTGATGTTATACAGTGCCTTGCGAAAGTATTCGGCCCCCTTGAACTTTTCATCATTTTGCCACATTTCAGGCTTCAAACATAAAGATATAAAATTTTAATTTTTTGTGAAGAATCACATAAAAGTGGGACACAATTGTGAAGTGGAACGAAATCTATTGGATATTTTAAACTTTTTTAGCAAATAAAAAACTGAAAAGTGGTGCGTGCAAAATTATTCGGCCCCTTTACTTTCAGTGCAGCAAACTCACTCCAGAAGTTCAGCGAGGATCTCTTAATGATCCAATGTTGTCCTAAATGACTGATGGTGATAAATAGAATCCACCTGTGTGTAATCAAGTCTCTGTATAAATGCACCTGCTCTGTGATAGTCTCAGGGTTCTGTTGAAAGCGCAGAGAGCATCATGAAGACCAAGGAACACACCAGGCAGGTCCGTAATACTGTTGTGGAGAAGTTTAAAGCCGGATTTGGATACAAAAAGATTTCCCAAGCTTTAAACATCCCAAGGAGCACTGTGCAAGCGATTATTTTGAAATGGAAGGAGTATCAGACCACTGCAAATCTACCAAGACCTGGCTGTCCCTCTAAACATTCAGCTCAGACAAGGAGAAGACTGATCAGAGATGCAGCCAAGAGGCCCATGATCACTCTGGATGAACTGCAGAGAACTACAGCTGAGGTGGGAGAGTCTGTCCACAGGACAACAATCAGTCGTACACTGCACAAATCTGGCCTTTATGGAAGAGTGGCAAGAAGAAAGCCATTTCTCAAAGATATCCATAAAAAGTCTTGTCTAAAGTTTGCCACAAGCCACCTGGGAGACACACCAAACATGTGGAAGAAGGTGCTCTGGTCCGATGAAACCAAAATCAAACTTTTTGGCCACAATGCAAAACGATATGTTTGGCGTAAAAGCAATACAGCTCATCACCCTCAACACATCATCCCCACTGTCAAACATGGTGGTGGCAGCATCATGGTTTGGGCCTGCTTTTCTTCAGCAAGGACAGGGAAGATGGTTAAAATTGAGGGGAAGATGGATGCAGCCAAATACAGGACCAATCTGGATGAAAACCTGTTGGAGTCTGCAAAAGACCTGAGACTGGGACGGAGATTTATCTTCCAACAAGACAATGATCCCAAACATACAGCAAAATCTACAAAGGAATGGTTCACAAATAAAACGTATCCAGGTGTTAGAATGGCCAAGTCAAAGTCCAGACCTGAATCCAATCGAGAATCTGTGGAAAGAGCTGAAAACTGCTGTTCACAAACGCTCTCCATCCAGCCTCACTGAGCTCAAGCTGTTTTGCAAGGAAGAATGGGCAAGAATTTCAGTCTCTCGATGTGCAAAACTGATAGAGACATACCCCAAGCGACTTGCAGCTGTAATCGCAGCAAAAGGTGGCTCTACAAAGTATTAACGCAAGGGGGCCGAATAATTTTGCACGCCCCACTTTTCATTTTTTTCTTAGTTAAAAAAGTTTAAAAAAAACAATAGATTTCGTTCCACTTCACAATTGTGTCCCACTTGTTGGTGATTCTTCACAAAAAATAAAAATTTTATATCTTTATTTTTAAGCCTGAAATGTGGAAAAAGGATGAAAAGTTCAAGGGGGCCGAATACTTTCGCAAGGCACTGTATTTTCATTGTTTATGTTGCATACCACTAAATAAAAAATGTAAACAAAAACAAACACTGGGAGGTCTATAACAAACTCCAATGATAACCTTTGTAGCATGCACACCCATGTGCAGTTCCACCTATAATGCTTCAGACTCATCACACACTTCATCAAACTAGGTCCTCTTTCACGCTTTGAGATCACTTCTCAGATAGAGACAGACATCACTACCCCCCCCCCCCCCCCCATTTTACCAAATCTTTCTGAAAGAGAGCATAGCCAGGAATATTAATGGCCCGGTCATGTAAAGAATGAAGACAATATTCAGCAATACCAATTAAGTCTCGCCCATGTGGTATCCCCATACTCAAAAGAAGCAGCAGAATGTATTTTGGGGTGTAATTCCATGGCATGTTTGAGCAATATATCATTTAGTGACAACTTTGTGCAAAAAATATATATATATTTTACCCGCAACTTGTGTCAAAATATAAAATGATTCCATGGACTCGACATGCCTCTCAGCTAATGTCTACTTTCCAAAATGGGGTCATTTGGGGGGAGTTTTGAACTGTCCTGGCATTTTATGCACAACATTTAGAAGCTTGCGTCACACATCACCCACTCTTCTAACTACTTGAAGACAAAGCCCTTCCCAAAACTTTTTGTTTACCTGAAAAAAAAAAAATTTGCAAGAAAATTTCTTTGAACCCCCAAACATTAACATTATATCTTTTTTTAAAGCAAAGGCCCCATAGATTAAAAGGGTGGGTTTTGCATTTTTTTTTTTCACACAGTATTTGCGCAGCGATTTTTCAAACGCATTTTTGTTTTGGAAAAAACACTCTTTTAATTTTAATGCACTAAAAAACACTATATTGCCCAAATGTTTAGTGAAATAAAAAACATGATCTTAGGCCGAGTACATGGATACCAAACACGACATGCTTTAAAATTGCGCACAAACGTGCAGCGGCGACAAACTACATAAATTTTTAAAAGCCTTTACAGGTTACCACTTTAGATTTACAGAGGAGGTCTACTGCTAAAATTACTGCCCTCGATCTGACCTTCGCGGTGATACCTCACATGCATGGTGCAATTGCTGTTTACATATGACGCTAGACCGACACTTGCGTTCGCCTTTGCGCGAGAGCAGAGGGGGACAGGGGTGCTTTTTAAACTGTTCCTTTGATTTTATCATTTTTATTGTTATCTCAGGGAATGTAAATATCCCCTATGATAGCAATAGGTAGTGACAGGTACTCTTTTTTTGAAAAAATTGGGGTCTATTAGACCCTAGATCTCTCCTCTGCCCTCAAAGCATCTGACCGCACCAAGATCCGTGTGATAAAATGCTTTCCCAATTTCCCAATGGCGCTGTTTATATCTGGCAAAATCGAAGTCATGAAATGCTTGTAGCTTCCGGTTTCTTAGGCCATAGAGATGATTGGAGCCGTTCTGGTCTCTGGTCAGCTCTATGGTTAGCTGGCGGAACCACCGGCTGCATTCTCAGGTTCCCTGTTGGGACAGGAGAGCCAGAGAAAACCATGGAAGACGGTGGGAGGGGGGGACATTCCCTCCCACTGCTTGTAAAAGCAGTCTAGAGGCCAATTATTGCTTTTGCTTTTACATGAAAGCCGACCGCTGGCTGAAAAGAATGATACCAAGATGATATCTAAACCCGCAGGCATCATTCTGGTATAACCAATCAAAGTCCAGCAACATATCAGTACGTTGCTGGTCCTTGTTGGGCATATATTAGCATCTTTTTTTTTTCATGCAGCCTGTGGGCTGAACGAAAAAAATAGATTGATCGGTGGGTATGCCCACCATTAGAATACCTCCCTTCATCCACCCACTTCTAATGATGGGCATACATGCACCATTTATATATGCCGAAGCATGGAGGCATCCGCCCACAAAAGTTAAGAGCAAATCGCTCCTTCACCCCTGCTGCCCCCATGCTTCAGCATATATGCTCTTTTTTTTTTTTTTTTAACTGTGGTGGTGAAATCACCTCCTACAGTGTTGGAGTCACGGCTTTATGTATCGTGGAAGCAAATGCTGTTGCTGTCAAGATAAATAAATTTGCACTGCAACTGAATGGCGTACCTGCTAAGCAAATGATGGTTAACAATAAAACAAAGTAACATTACAGTATAACAGGTAAGACCTTACCAAACCTGCAAAGCAAATACAAAAAAAACATAGTAAAAAATAAATAAAAAATTAACGCAACCAGTGGCTAAAATATATATATGCCGAGGCATGGGGACATCCGCCCACAAAAGTTAGGGGCAAATCGCTCCTCCACCCCTGCTGCCCCCATGCTTCGGCATATATGGTCTTTTTTTTAACTGTGGTGGTGAAATCACCTCCTACAGTACTGGAGTCACGGCTTTATGTATCGTGGGAGAAAACGCTGTTGCTGTCAAGATAAATTTGCGCTGCAGCTGAATGGCGTACCTGAAAACAAAAAAATGGTTAACAATAAAACACAGTAAAGAGTAAAGTATAAAAATAAAAAAAATTACATACCTGAAAAGCAAACATGATAAAACATAATAACAATACAACATTGCAGAATAGAATACAGTAAAAAAGAGCAAAACAATAGAGAGAGAATAGAGAGAGAGAGAGAACAATAAAACAACAACTATTTTATATATATATATATATATATATATATATATATATATATATATATATTTATTTTTATTTTTTTTACACTTTTTTTTTTTGTACCTGTAAAGGTTCAGGTCTTTCAAAATGCGATGGCATCTTGGGAGACCCTGTGAAAGTGTGTCCTAGTCTGTGAAATGCTTTTACCCTACGCTAAAACTGCGCTAGTGTGTGATAGCGTTCAAAACATTCACCAATGCAAAGACCAGGATTGTCAGGACAGCATGGACAATAACAACGGGTGTCACGCCTATATCCGCGCTTTCTTCAGACACAACATTTTCTTTGGGGGGCTCGTTGGGTAGAGGTAGAAGGACATATGGAAAATGCCTCTCATGCAGCTGGCTTACTGCATTTGATTGGGGATGCTGAGGTGAAGCACTGTCTGTAAACAGAAGGGCTCTGACGATCTCTTCCTGGAATTTAAGGAAGGATCCAGTCCATCCTGAAGCTATGTATAGCACATGAGCGTTAAGCAAAGCCAATTGAAATAAGTATGCAGACACTTTTTTGTACCAGCGTCTGGCCTTAAGGGCAACTAGGTACGGTGCTAACAACTGGTCGTTTTTACAGTCACAAATGACACCAAATGCAGTGATCAGTAAATGAACATTGCAATCGGTGACACTGTGACTGGGGGTGCAGGGGGTGATCGGGGGGTGAAAAGTGTGCCTACGTGTACTGGTGTCAGCGTACTGTTTGGTGCACTTACTGTGAGATGTCTTCTCTCCTCGGTGCCGGATCAAAAGACCGACACGAAGAGAGTGACATCACTTCCTCTGCTTTTGTTTACAGTTACAGAAGCAGAGGAAGAAGCTCATTTGTCAGGAACGATCGTGAGGGGGTGGCCATGAATCGGTGGCCTCCCCCTCATCCGGGATCGCTCCCAGGCCCCCCACCCGCTGGAAGGCAGGGACGTACAGGTACGTCCATCTGCCTGTCCGTGCCATTCTGTCAACGTATATCGTCGTGCGGCGGTCATCAAGTGGTTAAATGGACTTGGTTTAGCAGATACCAAATAAAAGTACACTGTGATTTTCTGCTGGAAAGTTTCAGCAGGGAAGGTTATGCCAGTGTTGGTGAATACAACAAAGGACCAACACTGGTGTAACCTGCCCTCCTGAAATTTTCCAAGCAGTAAATTACAGTGAAGTTTTATTTGCTATCTAAAGGTGACCAAACCTGATGCGGCGTACACACGATCGCTTTTCATGCCATTTTTCAAACCGGCGTTTTTCTCGTCGTTTTTTTTCATGTTTCCTCTCAAGCCTGTCTTGCGTACACACGATCATTTTAAAAAACATTCAAGCAAAGCGCAGTGACGTACAACACGTACGACGGCACTATAAAGGGGAAGTTCCGTTCGGATGGTGCCACCCTTCATGTTAGTAAAGTTTGTTGAGCGACGATTCGCGTTTTCAGCCTCCTGCTTTTCAGTCCGTTACAGCGTGACGAATGTGCTCTCTCCATTACAAATGCTAGTTTTACCAGAACGTGCGCTCCCGTCTCATACTTGATTCTGAGCATGCACGTTTTTTTTCACCTCGTCAAAGCATACACACCATCGTTTTTCACGTCGTTAAAAAAAAACGACATGAAAAACGACGTGAAAAAAGAGAGCATGTTCGAAATTTTTAATGGCCGTTTTTCACGTCGTTCAAAATGCTCTGGAGCATACACACGATCATTTTTAATGGCCATTTTTAAAAATGGCATTTTTAACAGCATGAAAAACGATCGCGTGTATGGGGCATTAGACTATAAATGAGCAGCTGTCATCCAGAAGGATTGTACTCCTGAGGGGAAGGTGCGATTAGACCCAATTGGGGATCTTTTGGAGAGGTGAGCTCATAAGTTGACTGATGGAGGGTATAGGTCACTTTGAAGAATATCCATCTAGTCACTGAAGGATTACTTTGTCACAGAAGGACTTGGCATATTCACATTGAGGCTGGGTTCACACTTGTCCGACAAACGCTCTGACATTGGGAGCTCATGTCGCATGACTTGTGAAAATCAATGTTTCCCTATGAGAGCCGTCTTAACTGGTCCGACACAAGTCTGTCCGACTTTGAAAATGCTCCCTGCACTACTTTGATCCTACTTCAGCCCATTGAATATCATTGAAGTCGGTTCAAAGTAGGATCCTAGTCCTAACCATCCGACATTTGACATCCGACATTTGACATCCGACATGGTGATTACAGCAGCAGTAAAAGGAATTTATCTCTCCCTGGGATTGTTTTGATTGGTCAAAGGACAAGTCAGACTAGCACAAAGTCGGATGAAAGTAGTATCCTGTTCATGAAAGTCGGATGGATGTAAGATCAATGTAGGACTGATGTCGCAGAGCAAAGTAGGATGAAAGTTGTATGACTGTTGTCGTAGCAGTGTGAACCCAGCCTTAGGCTGGGTTCACACTATATGACACGACTTTCATCCTACTTTGCTCTGCGACATCTGTCCGACATTGGTCCGACTTTCATTAACAGGATACTACTTTGATCCTACTTCAATGATAGTCAATGGGCTGAAGCAGGATCAAAGTCGGACAGAAGTAGTACAGGAAGCATTTTTAATGTCGGACCGACTTGTGTAGGACCAGTTAAGACGGCTCTCATAGGGATTCATTGATTTTCACACGTCATGCGACATGAGCTCCTAATGTCGGAGCGTTTGTCGCCCCAGTGTGAACCAGGCCTGAAGGGACTAATTATTTATGTTTTATTCACACTATTATCACTAGGTGTATGTGCTAACTGTGATAAATATTTAGATTGTGTTCATATTTATTTTTGTATTTAGCCAGTTTTTGCTGGGCATGTAAGGAATATTGTTATTTTGCAAGTAGCCACCGGGTGACACTATTTACAATGATATAGCACTTTGTTTCACTTTTGTTAATATAGGTAGCATTTTACCTTTATATGTGCATTCATAGTTTATGTGGGTACACTATTTGTGTTCGGCAGCAACCATATCAGACATGCGCACCACTGCGCCTCAATATATCTTTTTGTTTGCAATTTTTCATGGTAGCGCAGAAGTTCCTTTTGTTTGTTTGCTATCTGCTCATCTGAGTCTATTTCAGCAGTCAGAATTTTTAAGCCCTGATGAAGGGGGAGTGTGTTTGGCCTCCAAAATGCATTGGCTCTGTCCTGCTATGAATCAATTTTATTAAATTACCTTGTAGTCTTGGATGTACATTTGACACTGTCTTTGGATTGTATGTGAAATACATATAACAACCACTGGGCACCGTTCTCAAGTATGGCAAGGATTTCCATCAGCCAGGTCTAAAGCATGTAACGACCACCAGGCTTTGCTCTCCTTTGGACCTCCAACTCACACACTGCGGTGTGTTGTGTAGCCATCTTCGAGCTGCTTGTCTTGGTGAAAATTATTTGGTGGAGACATTTGAATAAAGTTTTTAGTATGTTAACCATGCACCTTACCTGATCTCTGCACATTATAAGCAATCACCCTGTCACAGGCAGTAATCGGTCTGTTTAGGCTTTGAAGAACAGTCAAAAGCACCTATCTCAAACCGATATTTCCAACTTTGTGAATGTCTCTCTTTAAGAGGGTACATATTTCCCTTTTTTCTATGGAGAACTATGAAGGATGGACTTACCTTAATGTGCACTGCTTCTGCTTGCTATGTCTTTTACAATAAGTTTAGGACAGGCAGGAATCTGTCATCTGAGTCCATAACCAGTACGAGTTGGCAACTCAACAGCTTCTCCATAGAAAACGTGTAGCATCATAGCAGTAACATCATCCAAAATACTGACGCGTTTCGGCCCAAAGGTATCTTAGGGCATCTGCTCATTTGTGGGTACTATTAGTGTTTATATAGTAATCCATGATGTCCATTAGGCCTGTGCCTCCTGATTTTCTATGCTTGATTAGATGTGCTTGAGAGCATCTTGCCCTTTTGTGTTGCCAAATGAGAGTAATGTCAAGAGGGAACGCAAAAGTCTAGGGTTGACAGGAATCGGTAAAGTGCGGAACACGTACAGAATTTTGGGTAAAATTACAATTTTATAAGTGGCTATCCTGCCTGCCCATGTGAGTTTAAAACTGGATAGTCGGTGGAGCTCTTTGCCAATATCTTCTATAAGAGGTTTGTACTTGGTTTTTGCTAAGGCAGAAGTAGTTGTAATACGTATACCTAGGTAAGGTATGCTATGCTCAGCTCATGCATAGGGTAGTTGTTTTGTTAAGTGTTGTCGAATAGATTTGTGAACACCTGGGTCTAGTATCGTGGACTTTGTGAAGTTCACTTTGTAATAGGAAGTATGCATTCTTGAACCTCCTCAACTGTGCTTGGCACCAACGCCCTCTCATCAGGGACGTGCATTACAAGTTTGTGGTGCTCGCATTTGGCCTGTCCTCCTCCTCTCCTAAGGTTTACCTAAATGCCAGCTCTGGTCCTGGAGTTGCTGAGACTATGGAAGGCTATCTGGACACGCTTCTCTAAGCAGGGACTCCTGCTACAATGATGGACAACACAGCGATCATGACAAGCACTCTTTGCACAACTTAGGATGGGTCCTGAATTTCAAGGAGTCTGCTCTGGACCCAACCAGAAGGCTGGAGTATCTGGACCTGATCCTCCAATTTGGGCATTCTCCTTGTGGGCGCCCGGTCTGGATTCAATCCAATAATGCCATGGCGGTGGCCTATGTCAACTGTCGCAAAGAGCATGGCAGCGGCGCTGGAGGCCTACAGTATTGTTCGGTAGGCTGAGCTTCCTGGTCTAGCCCTCATACCGGGCATGAAAAACATACAGGCAGATTACCTCAGTTGTTGGACCTGGGACAGTGATTTCTACAACTGGAGGTTTTCTTTGGCTCTCTGTGGTGGGACACGCCAGACTTGGATCTTCTGGCATCCCATCACAACAGGAGAGTACCAGTGTTTGTGGTGAGAGAGTGATCCTCTTGCAGATGCAGCAGACATTCTGGTGGCACTGTGAAGCCTGCATTACCCCATTGATGGCATTTCTCTTCCCCAGGATTTTTCCCCACCTGCTATGCAGGATAGAGACCGATGGAGTTCTAGTCACCCATCCTGGTGGGCCTGGACCAGCCTCGTCAATCCTGGTACGCCAGTGTGGTGTAACCAGTTGTGGACACGCCTTGGTGGCTGCCCCTATGGTGTAAGATCTTCTGTCCGAAGGGCCAATCTTCCACCTTACTTTTCTCTCTCTCTGGCTTAGACACTTTGGCCGTTTTAATCCAGGTACTGAGAGACAAAGGGCTGTTAGGCTCTGTGATTCTTACCATGCTGAAGGCCCATAAATCTACCTCTCAGGAAACTTATCTCACTTGGAAGGCTTACATTTTGTGGTGCGAGGAATCGGAGCTACATCCACAATTCTTCTTGGTGACTTGGACTTTGGCTTTTTTTCAAAGGGACCGAAAACTTAACTTAAAGCCCTTCAGTAATTTTTTCATCTTTTCATCTATTAAATCTTTTGCCCTTGTTTTAACTTTGTGTTATGTGATGTATGATAAAGAAAAATGTTTTACTATCCAGAGTGAGGCTATTATTCCTTACTGGGTTATACTTCATCTCCAGGTGAATGGACACTGGTAGATCAAAGGTCTTTAGACAGGAAGTGATCCCCTATAAAACCCCTTTCATACAGGAAGTACTTTGGTTTTTTACCAGTGTCTGCAAGGTGGATGGGGATGTTTGTTTGAGCTCTCTCGAGCTGCAGGTCTTGAAGTCTCAGCATGGTTGTAAAATGAATCAAGGGATTGACCGATCGGATCTATTTGAAACAAGCTTATATGCTAAGATACCCGAGCCTCGCAAAAAAGACGCAAGGATCCTGCGTGGTTATGCCTGCAATGCGACCTCCGGGCGCTGGACCCTGCGTAGTGGAATCCTGGACACCACAGAGCTAAGGAATTCCTGCAGCATGCTGTACAGGTCCAAGGGAGTGGACCCTAAAACATGAAAAGGGTACCCAGTCCTTGAAGGTCCTCAAGTGACAGGAACCCCCCCGTGATGGGTGAAGATTGGGCTCTTAGTTTCTAAGGTTGCCCTGCACCTAGACAGGCAAGTTAAATCCCTCCTTATTTATGTAGTGGGGTATTGCCCTTTAAACCTCAAGAGACTACAGTACCCAGTACACCTTGAGGCACCCAGGGTGCATTGCCCCGTGCAAAGACTGCTGGGGTGGACTTTATAAGAGGGAGGCGGGCCCCAGTTTCTTTCTCTTTGGACGCCGTCCTCCCAGGCAGAGTATCCCTGTGCTGATCTGCTGGGTGTACAAGGCCTGAAGCCTGGGCCTTGTGCTTTTCCAAAGAGCCTTCCGCTCCACCGAGGAACCTGCAGAGCGTCTGATCCTGTTGCTGAGTGCTGTTACCAGGAGGACCGAAGTCTTCTAGTGAAGATTTCTTCCACAGAACTATACCCAAATCATAGTCGGTCCTAACTGGGTAGTGTAGGACATTGCTGGGCGCCATTTTGTCCACGAGGGAGGATAGCTGCAGCGGGGTCTGTTAAACTGTCTACCATATTGCTGAACATTTTGATGTTTTAATAAGTATATCCATATTGCAGGGCTCTGCATGTGACATTGCATACTGTTTATCATTTTAACCTTTACCAACAGTAAAATATTAGAGTTAAGTATATTGGTTTTCAGTGTCATTTACTGTTCTTTATTATTACTGTGTGCCTTGATTGTTTCGAGCCCTGTAGTGCACCGCTGTCAACCCCTGGCAATCGGCTCTAACCTCTCGTGGCACAGTTAGTAAAGGGG
The DNA here is from genome assembly GCA_029206835.1 of Rana muscosa. Classification (NCBI taxonomy): domain Eukaryota; kingdom Metazoa; phylum Chordata; class Amphibia; order Anura; family Ranidae; genus Rana; species Rana muscosa. The sequence continues at coordinate 10,639,773 of CM055119.1, read as the reverse complement.
ATGATAGAATTGCAATCACTCTAATATTCTCTATGACACAATCCCACAGTAAGGCACACAGTAATAATAAAGAACAGTAAATGACACTGAAAACCAATATACGTGGTGGCTCGGGTCCGGAATTCCTGTATACTGCACGCTGCAATCAAGCCGGTCAGAAGCACCGGAATGGACCCTGCTGCCGTAGCCCGGTGGTGCAGGGATGAAGGCATCCTACCTGGAAATGGCCTGGTGGTTGAAATACAGAGAGAGGCCTGGGTAGAGGAGCAGCTAACTCCAGTCTTGAGAGCATTGTCCATGGACAGGAAGCCATGGGTGATTGACATGAAGACAGATACTGTAAATCCCCACACCTATGCATTGTGTGAGTGGAGGAACGGAATCTCTGACCACTTCAAGGGTGCCAGCATAAAAACTACAAACCAAGTAAAACTCCTCCTGATACACCCAGCAGAGAATAAAGATGGCCCCACATCCACTACTTCAGGAGGCCCCAGCACAGGAGAAAGCGCCCAACAACAGGGTCCCGGTTCAACACCTTTAACCACCCTTAGCTTAGAATTATGCGCTGTCCTGGGGGAGATTGTGGCCAAGTGTAAAAAGGACCCTCCAGACTACCTGATGTCAGGATACAGGAAACTCAGGACTTTTTCTGAGAAGAAACCTGTACCTTCAGTGGAGGATGGATTTGAAGAGTGGCTAGATGGCGCCACTGAGGCCCTAGAAGAATGGGAGGTGCCAGAACAAAAAAAACAAAGGATTGCGGAAAGCTTAAAGGGGCCTGCTCTGGAGGCCATACGTAACCTCAAGTTAAGCAAGAAGGACTGCAATGCACAGGATTATCTGGATATTCTGCAGAATGTGTTCGGCGGGACGGAAAAGATCACTGAACTCACATACCAGCTGGAGCATTGCTACCAAAAGGAGGGAGAGAAGCTGTCAGAATTCATAAGACGTCTGGATAAGATCCTGCATCAGATCCTACTGAAGAAAGGGATCGATCCAAGAAAAGTGGATGAGGCCCGTGCCCAGCAGGTGTTGAGGGGAGCTCAACCCTTGGACCCCATCGCATTAATGCTACGCACCCAGCAGGACGGGAGCAGCCTGGAATACCCTGACTTGATCCGGATAGTCAGGGAGGAGGCCATGTTGGAAGACAAAAGGAGGAGTCAACACACCGAGCCAACTGCCCGAGTCAGAATGTTAAGAGCAGAAGAAGGTGATTCAGAAGTTGAACTCCTAAAGACCCAGGTGTCACAACTAGTTGAAATGGTGTCCATTCTGTCTAACCAGGCCTCTGTGCTACACAATAAGAACACGTCAGAGGAACAAAAAAACCCTCCTAGCTCCAATACGGAACTAGTACAGAAGCCTAACAGATTGATAACATGCTTCAATTGTGGGGGAATCGGGCATGTTAGAGCAGTGTGCCCCAGTCCAAGGAAGAACCGAGGCACTCAGTGCCAGCAGGCGGAAAACTTCAGAGGGCCCCTGTGAAGGAGTCAGCCGGACGCCCACTACAAAAAGATTCAGAAGCAAGAAAAGGAAAAAGAGAAGGGGAAACCATGCCCCTCCAAAAAATCCTCAATACCACCCGTCGGGAGTTGAAATTTAACAATCTGAGGGAAATCAATGCATACCAGGTCCAAAAAGGGTTGAGGTCCAGGGAAAAATGGAAGAAAAAGAAAACCACAACAGGAAAATCGAGAAGTCCAAGGAAGGTTTCCAGACAAGTTAATAGGACCTTCCCCTCTAGTATCTGTTCAAGTGGAGGGAGTTTACACCAAGGCCCTCCTAGATACACGAGCCCAAGTGACTCTTTTGTACAAAGACTTTTACCGGAAACACCTGAGTCATGTGCCCCTACAGAAGCTGGAAGACCTACAGATGGGGAGAATTGGTACTCATAGTTTTCCCTACGATGGTTATGTCTCAATCAGGCTGGCCTTTGATCCCTCGGTGACAGGAAAGGCGGAAGTCTTCGACACCCTGGGAGCAGCCAGGCCCCTTTGTGGTCCTGGAGCCAGACCCCTTGGACACCCACCCAGGGTTGGAAGTGATCCCTGAAGTGATCCCATTGAGGGCATTGAAGAAGGCGAAGGGTCAGATTACAGTGAGCATCAGGAATGTCACTAATTCCCCCATGAAGATTCCAGCCCGGGTACTACTGGGCAACGTAAACCCTGCTACCCCAGTGGTCCTGTCTGACTTGAAGAAAGCTGAAGGAGGGGAACTCACCCTGGAAGACACCACCTTACCACCGAAGTGGAAGGAGAGAGCCAAGGCCCAGCTGACTAGATGGAGAAAAATATTCTCGAAAGATGAGTTCGACGTAGTGTGTGCAAGGAGTGCCACCCATAAGATTCGTCTGCCGGAAGACAAGCCCTTCTGGGAGAGGGTCCGGCGAGTCCCCCTGGCTGACTTGGAAGATTTGCGTAAAAAGTTGGCAGAGCTTAAGAGAACTGGGGTTATTCGAGAGTCCAGAAGTCCATATGCCTCCCCCATCGTGGTGGTCAGGAAAAAGAATGGGTCGTTGAGACTCTGTATAGACTACAGGACTCTCAATAGGAGGACCATACCCGACCAGTATACTACCCCCAGGATAGAAGATGCCTTACAGAGTCTGTCTGGAGCCAAATGGTTCAGCGTTATGGACCTGAAGAGTGGGTATTACCAAATCCTAATGCACCCTGAAGACAAAGAGAAGACGGCCTTCATCACCCCAGTGGGATTCTATGAGTTTAATAGGATGCCTCAAGGCCTGTAGTGGGCCACCGCCACTTTTCAGAGATTGATGGAGAAGACAGTGGGGGACATGAATCTTATCAAAGTCCTGGTGTACCTAGATGACATCATTGTCTTCGGGAAGACTCTGGAGGAACATGAAGAAAGACTAGAGAAAGTCCTGAAGAGACTCAGTGAAGAGGGACTTAAACTCTCCAGAGAGAAGTGTCAGTTTTACCAGTCCTCGGTCCACTATCTGGGACACATAGTGTCTGAAGGAGTGTCTACAGGTCCCGACAAACTGGACGCAGTTACCTCCTGGCCCAGACCAACTACAGTGACTGAGCTCAGATCCTTCCTGGGGTTCTGCTCTTACTACCGTAGATTTGTGGAAGGGTTTGCGAAAATTGCCAAACCCCTGAATAAGCTACTGAAGACAGAAGGAGAGGAGGATGATACCAGCCCCAGAAAGCCTAGAGAGTCCATGGAAGGCCAGTGGACAGAGAAGTGTGAAGAAGCCTTCATAATGTTGAAGAAAAGTCTGACCACTGCCCCGGTCTTGGCCTATGCTGACCCTAAGAAACCATATGAACTGCATGTAGATGCCAGCCATGATGGTGTGGGAGGTGTGCTGTACCAAGAGTATAAAGGACAGTTAAGGCCAGTTGCCTATGTCAGTAGAAGTCTAACACCAGCGGAAAATAACTACCCCACCCACAAGTTGGAATTCCTGGCCCTAAAGTGGGCAGTCGTGGATAAGCTCCGAGATTGCCTGTATGGAGCTGACTTTACAGTAAAGACCGACAATAACCCACTCACCTACCTCTTCACCACGGCCAAGCTGGATGCCACTGGCCACCGTTGGTTGGCAGCCCTGGCCGGATTCAACTTAAAGCGGTTGTAAACCCAGATGCATTTTTTTTTTTTTTAATTACCTGCAAGACAAAGCCATAATGAGCTAGTATGACTAGCATACTAGCTCATTATGCATCACTTACCTTAGATCGGGACCCCCGAAGCCATCCTCGTCCCCCGCTCCGTCCGCAGCCATCGCTCCTCAGATACCCGGAAGGTTACTTCCGGGTATCGCCGCTCCAGCCAATCACAGCGCCGCTGCGGCGCTGTGATTGGCCGGAGCGGCGAAGACATCACTCCGTGCATGCGCGCGGGAGCTGTCTATTCCGGCAGAGCCGGAATTGTGAATGGGATTAACCCTGTGAATGCACCGTTGTCTATGGCGCGCATGCGCCGTAGACATCGTGCATGTCTTTTTTTGCAAATATCTCCTAAACCGTGTAGGTTTAGGAGATATTTCTTGCACCTACAGGTAAGCCTTAATCTAGGCTTACCTGTAGGTGTTTGTTTACAAAGTGGGTTTACAACCACTTTAAGTCTGAAGTATAGGCCTGGGGCTGGGAATCGCGATGCAGATGCATTGTCCAGAAGGGCTCATGCACCCACCCACCACGCAGAAGACTGGACCGAGGTAACCCCGGATGGGGTACGGGCCTTGTGTCAAGGAGCACAACTTCAAGCTAGTGGTGGGTCAAGGGCGGAAGAGATCGGAGTTTCGGTAGTGGGGGTGCCCAAGTGTTATTGTGACGTGACCCAGATTGGCGAGGACCACCTGCCAAAGCTGTCTAAGAAGGACATAAGAAGAGACCAGTTGGAAGACCCCTGGGGAAGATTGGCTTTGACGGCACTGGAAGACCGGGATCCAGGCAGGCTCCTGCAGGACCCCTCAAGGGTGGCTCGACTGGTCCACAAAGAATGGGACAAGTTGCAGGTGCATCAAGGGGTGGTCTACCAAAGGGGCCCCTCTGATGACCTAGAAGAGAAGTGGCAACTGTTCTTGCCAGAAAAACATACTGATTTAGCTGCCCTACATGACAATCATGGCCATTTGGGGGCCGAAGGGACTTTCCAGCTTGTGAGGAGTAGATTCTACTGACCTTGTATGCGGGTTGAAGTGGAGGAGTACTGTCACTCATGTGCTCGCTGCGTTCAAAGGAAGACATTGCCACGTCAAGCTGCCCCAATGGGCCATCTGCAGAGTCAAGGACCATTGGACTTGGTATGCATCGACTTTCTCTGTCTAGAACCTGACTTGAGTGGACATGGAAATGTTCTGGTGATAACCGACCATTTCACCCGTTATGCCCAGGCCTTTCCAACTAAAGACCAGAAGGCCTCCACCGTAGCCAAAATCTTGGTGGAAAAATACTTTGTGCATTACGGGCTACCACAGCGCCTGCACTCAGACCAAGGGAGTAACTTTGAGAGTCGACTGATTAGGAAATTGCTGGACTCTTTAGGTATAAAGAAAACTTGTATTACCCCTCATCACCCCCAAGGTGATGCCCAACCGGAAAGATTCAATAGGACTCTGTTAAATATGTTGGGGACTCTGAGCAGCGAGAAGAAGCAGCATTGGAGCAAGCACATAGCAGCAATAGTGCATGCCTATAACAGCACAACCAGTGATGCCACAGGGTACTCTCCCTACAGATTAATATTTGGCAGGGAAGCAAGACTGCCTGTGGATCTGGCCTTCGGCATATCGATGGATCACACATCAGCCACCTCGCACAAGGGATATGTAGATAGGCTGAGGAAGAGCCTGAAACTGGTGTTTGAACAGGCCCAAGCGGCATCAGAGCAAAGAGGAGCCCGGAATAAGAGGAGCTTTGATCTTAAAGTTCGGATCCAGGACCTGCAACCCGGAGACAGTGCTGTTGCGGAACTTGGGAGTCCCTGGGAAGCACAAACTAGCAGACAGATGGAAACTCGAACCGTATGTGATCTGCAAAAAGTTACCAGGCTTGCCGGTATATCAGCTGAAGCCAGAAGGGAAGATAGGGCCGCTGAAGACCTGGTACAGAAACCACTTACTTCCACTTTCAGAAGCAGTTTGGTTACCTACTGTAGAGGATTCCCCTGGACCATCCTCAAGTCTGAATACACCTAGGCCCAACACTCGATCTCAGGCACCTCAGTCTGGAAGAATGGATGTCACTGATCAAAGTGATGATGAGGAAGAGGAACTTGAATGGTTGTGGCTGTCCCAGGCCCCTGAGCCTCTGTCAATAGATCTTCCACCCTCTGAAGGTACCCTGGATAGTACATTAAATGTGGAAGCCACTGAGTTTGTCCCGTCCAGTTTTCACTCTGATGAGTGGGAAGATGCCATAGAGTCGCTCCATGTTGAAGATCAAAGGAACTCTGTGTCTTCCTGCACCTGATCTGGATGCTCCAGAAATATTGGAACCCAATACATCTACCCCAGAGGAAGAGCCTGTGGTGACGGAGACAGTTACCCCAAGAGAACAGAGAGCGAAGAGAACCATTCGCGGAAGTTAACCTATGCCCAAATGGGAGAAAGCTCTGAGGACACAGTAACTACTGCAAGAAGGACAATACAAACACCTGGTCTCTCCACTGTGCATTTGGTGGAGGGCAACCCCAGCTCACTTTCTGGCACAGTTAAGCAGGTCACCCCCATTGACCGTGACCCAGTTTTGGTAGGAGCTTCCCCTGCCGACTTCCCTTGCAGCCCTCAATGACCTTGTCAGTACATGTTGTTAATACTGTCTTTGGGGACCAAAGATTCTAAGTGGGGGGAGTGTGTAGCGGGGTATTGCCCTTTAAACCTCAAGAGACTACAGTACCCAGTACACCTTGAGGCACCCAGGGTGCATTGCCCCGTGCAAAGACTGCTGGGGTGGACTTTATAAGAGGGAGGCGGGACCGAGTTTTTTTATCTTTGGACACTGCCCTCCCAGGAAGAGGATCCCTGTGCTGATCTGCTGGGTGTACAAGGTCTGAAGCCTGGGCCTTGTGCTTTTCCAAAGAGCCTTCCGCTCCACCGAGGAACCTGCGGAGCGTCTGATCCTGTTGCTGAGTGCTGTTACCATGAGGACCGAAGACCCGGGTGTCGAGGACACTGTGAATCAAGTCACAGTAACGGACAAGGACTAGTCCGGTTGGGTGAGAGAGCACCTGCTCAGAACTACACCACAGTATCTTTAGGCCCACTGACTGTATTCAGGGCCACCACAGTAATTGCAGTTACACTTTGAGGAGACTATCTACAGAACTGACCTATTAGTCTCCCTGGCATTATAAAGTTACCGATCATCGTTACTTTGTTGGATTACAATTGTAATTAAAGTGCACCACCGTGTTTGCTAGCGAAGATTTCTTCCACAGAACTATACCCAAATCATAGTCAGGCCTGACTGGGTAGTGTAGGACATTGCTGGGCAGCATTTTGTCCACGAGGGAGGATAGCTGCAGCGGGGTCTGTTAAACTGTCTATCATATTGCTGAACGTTTTGATGTTTTAATAAGTATATCCATATTGCAGGGCTCTGCATGTGACATTGCATACTGTTTATCATTTTAACCTTTACCAACAGTAAAATATTAGAGTTAAGTATATTGGTTGTCAGTGTCATTTACTGTTCTATACCATTACTGTGTGCCTTACTGTGGGATTGTGTCATAGAGAATATTAGAGTGATTGCAATTCTATCATCCCCTTTACTAACTGTACCACGAGAGGTTAGAGCCGATTGCCAGGGGTTGACAGCGGTGCACTACAGGGCCCGAAACAATCAAGGCAGCCCTCTTAACTGGGGGTATCGCTATATTTACTTATTGTGGGATGCCCCATGTGTGTAACAATCTGTCAATCTAGCTAAGGCCGGACACCCGTGTAGCGGAGACCGCAAAGGGGAGTTTTGGGCTGACTGTTGGAAAAAGTAGCTTTCTTGTTGTCTTTTGCTGTTTTGTTGTTTTTGTGGATGGTCAGAGCATGAAAATATGTTGGCGCATCGTCGCTGACATGCAGCGCTTCCAGGGGACAGCTGTGGGACACAGAGCAGGCTCTAAAAAGCTTTTGGCTTTCACCAGTTCATTCCTCCTTAGCAGAGTCACGCGAGTCACCAGGTGTTGGTTGGCAAGCTAAAGCAGGATTGTTACAGAGGGGCTTGGTGAGCCCTATTAAAGGGTCTCCCTTCTGGGGTAAAATACTAAACCCAGATACTCTTTTTGTGGCTTGCAATGTCTTCAAAATGAGGGCGAGGCTAACACTACAGGAAAGGGGCACACCTATGTCAGCTCCTGAGGAGCCTAGTCGAAACCCTAGTGTTGTATCCCCTGAGAGACCAGAGGCTTCCGGGAAATCTGAGTCGCTGCGCCTGTCTGGTATGGTGCCTACAGTCAACGCTGCTGCTTCAGCCTTTATCACCAGGGATGAACTGTCCTCAGCCCTACCCAGGTTAGAGCACAGGATTGCTGGCATTATTGCCTCCATCTCGCAGGGTGGCAAGAAGTGTGACAGATCCCCCTCCCCTGAGCCTCCTAATTTGGAGCAGGAAGGGGGAAAAGCTAGATGCTAAGGACTTAAGAGAAGGCCTGGCAGATGATTCTGTTTCTGAGGAATCTGGGCAAGAAGATGTCCAATTGGTATCAGCCTCTCGGTCGCAGAGGCTTTTGATCCAGACTCTTACCGAGATGGTTCGTTCTGCCTTTAAGTTGTCTCCTGCAGAGGTTTCTGAGCCTCCCTTGTCCTCTTTGGGGTCCCTGAAGCCTCCTCAGGCTGCACAGGCTTTCACCTGAAACAGGCGGTGTATGCTGATTGGGAACATTCTGGCAGGATTTTTGCTTCCCCTAAGAGGTTTTCCCTTTTTTATATCCCATGGAGGAAAAGTTTGTTAAATGGAGCATACCAGCCGTAGATGTGGCAGTCTCTTCCTTAAACAAGAACTTAAAGCGGAGCTCCACCGAAAAAAAATTAATATTAAAAGCCAGCAGCTACAGCTACAGCAGCTGCTGACTTTTAATATTTGGACACTTACCTGTCCTGGAGTCCAGCGATGTCCGCAGCAGAGGACGAGTGATCGCTCGTCACTCTGCTGCCCCCTTCGCCATCCTCGCTGAGGGAACCAGAAAGTGAAGCCTTGCGGCTTCATGCCCGGTTCCCTACGGCGCATGCGCGAGTCGCGCTGCGCCGTTCTGATTCGTCCTCCTGTGTTCTGGGAGCCGAGTGTCTCCCAGAACACTATGGGAAGTCTGGGGGAAGTGACGTCACTCCCGCAGATTCCCGGAGAGAGGACTCCCGGATGTGGGTGAAAATACCTGTCTTAGACAGGTATCTTCACCCCCCTCCCCCCTGAAAGGTGTTAATTGTGACACCTGAGGGAGGGAGGATTCCGATTAGCATAAGTTGTAATTTAGGGTGGAGCTCCACTTTAACTTGTCCAGTGGATAACGCACAGGGATTGAAATTAATAAAGGCTTCCTTCTTTTGGCCAGTTCAGCAGTACAATCAGGGGTTAGAATTCGGCCTTGTCCGTATTCTTCCAAAGGCCCTTAGCCTCCCATTCACTGATCCAAACCTTGATGCAGGGGGTAACTCGTTTGCTTCCCCCCCCCCCCATTAGGTCACCTGTGTGTCCTTGGGACTTAAACCTGGGCTTGTCTGTGTTACAGAAGCAACCGTTCGAGCCTATAAAGGAAATTCCATTAGTCTTGCTGTCACGCAAGCTAGCCTTCCTGATGGCCATCACTGCCCAGTAGAAGGAGCTGTGAGCTCCGAGCGTGTAGTCTTTCATTCCACAGAGACAGTCCTGACCCCTTCCTCCCACCCCCTGCTGGTGACATCATTTCCGGTTCAAGCTGGACAGCATAGAGCTGACTACTTCCTGGTTTTCCTGAATGTACAGCTTTTCAGCACATCACACCAGAACCTTCCCCAGCTACCCGGATCGTGCGAGGAGCCTGTGGGACGCAGTAGAGCTGCCAGGACTACATACCTAAGATGAGCATGAGTGTTTTAAATCTTGTGCAATAAATGTTACTGTTTTAATATTACACTTAGAGAGGCGCCTCCCCCCCCCCCCTTGTTTATTTTATATGGTCTGAAACATAGGGCTCCTCCCTTTAGGGTGAGAGCTCATTCTACCAGGTATGTAGGACCCTCCTGGGCTTTTCGCCATCAGGTATTTGTGGCTCAGATTTATAAGGCAGCTACCTGGTCTTCAGTGCATACGTTCACAAAATGGATGTTCGAGCAGCCGAGGATACGGCTTTAGGCCGCAGTGTACTGCTGGCTGCCGTATAGGTCTGATGGCTATTGTTTTGGCAGGGTGTCTCCCCCCCTCAAGGCTATTGCTCTGGGACGTCCCAGTAAGTAAGTAAGGAATAATAGCCTCACTCTGTCCCGTGATGTACTCAAAGAAAAGGATTTTACAGGTAAGTATGACAAAAAAATACTATTTTTTTTTCTGTCAGTAAATACCTTATACAGCCCCCACTATCTCTTTCTTGTCTGGTTATTAGCCTAGACTTATGACATCATGCACAGCTCTCTCTCTCTCAATCTTGTGTTTGCCAGGAAGGGTGGGAGGATGAGTCATAAGAGGGCAAATGAAAGCTGCAGAGCTAGAGGCGTGCCTTTGTAAATCCAGGAAGTGAACAGGCAGCAGCTTCAGCTGCCAACAGTTAAAATTGATGCAGCCAGACTTAGTGGAGGGAGATTTCTGCAGCATATGTGGCAAGTACAGTATTGCAGTATATATAAAACAATATACAAAGTGGTTGGAGGGAAGCTTCAGAATGGCAATAATGTTTTTATTACGAATGATGTGAGCAGACTGCAGTTCCTCTTGAGGTACCATTTCGGGTCATGTTTCTGCCCTCCTGTTTGTCTTCATCATCACTTGGCTACTCACTCCTTGATTCATACCTTTTATCTAAGTGTGACTTGGGACCTGAATTTGGTTCTTTGGGTCCTTCAGTAGCCTCCTTTTAAGATCTTTAAATATACTCCCTTGCCCACACTCTCCCAGTCAGTTAACTTCCCCGCTGATGACTGAATGTAAAAAAAAAAATGCGGACAATTAAAAATGATGAAAAAAAACAGTGTGGTGTCTTCCTCCAATGCATACAAGGCCCTTTGGGTCTGGTATGCATCTTAAGGGGAACCCCACACCAATTTTAAAAAAAAAGCTGTGGGGCCCCAAAACCCACACCAGACCCTTATACGAGCATGCAGTCCTGTAGGTCAGGAAAGGTAGTGATGAGCAAACGCCCCTCGAACCATACCAGGCCACGTGCCCTCAACATAGGGGGTGGGTACTTTGGGGCACCCTGAAGCACCTTGTCCCCATGTTGATGAGAACAAGGTCTTCATCCCTACAACCCTGGCCGGTGGTTGTGGGGGGTCTGCGGGCAGCTGGCTTATCAGAATCTGCAAACTCCCTTTAAGGAGGTGGTCCCCAGATCCCAGTGCCCTCCCATGTGAATCAGTATGGGGTGCATTGTACCCCTACCCATTCACTAAAATTGTCAAAAGTGACAGAGACCGTTTTTGACAATTCCTTAAATAAAATATAAAAAAGTGTCCCCCGATGTAAATCCATCAATCACGCCGCACACTGCACCACTGACCCAGAAAAAAGCTCCCCACCTCCATAAAGGCTGGCTGCCTATTGCAGGCTCCCCAGTTACACCCCCCCCCCTCCCCATGTGAGTATGGGGTACTACCCATTCACCAAAAAAGTAATAAAAACACAGACAGTTTTTGACCATTCCTTTATTAAAAAATAAAAAAAGTGTCCCCCCTATGTAAATCCATCATCGATCACGCCACCTATATAAGAACTGTCAAACGGCGGAGCCTGCAGTAAGCGGCCAACCTTCGGATCAGCGGTGCGCAGTGGCGGCTGGTGACGTTTTAGGATGGGGGCGCAAGACTCCACCCCTCCATGGTTACCCCTCCCACTTCTCATAAGCCACACCCCTTATAGAATATACCCACTCCGTCCCCTGTATTCCACTCAGTGTCAGCATTATACACCAGGCTCTGCACATCATATACCAGGCGGCACATTATACACAGGGCTCTGCACATCATATACCAGGCTGTATATTATACACAGGGCTCTGCACATCATATACCAGGCTGCACACTATACACCGGGCTCTGCACATCATGTACCAGGCTGCACACTATACACAGGGTTCTGCACATCATATACCAGGCTGCGCATTATACACAGGGCTCTGCACATCATATACCAGACTGCACATTATACACAGGGCTCTGCACATCATGTACCAGGCTGCACATTATACACCGGGCTCTGCACATCATGTACCAGGCTGCACATTATACACCGGCCTCTGCACATCATATACCAGGCTGCACATTATACACAGGGCTCTGCACATGATATACCAGGCTGCACATTATACACAGGGCTCTGCACATTTATGTACCAGGCTGCACATTTATGTACCAGGCTGCACATTTATGTACCAGGCTGCACATTTATGTACCAGGCTGCACATTATACACCGGGCTCTGCACATCATGTACCAGGCTGCACATTATACACCGGGCTCTGCACATCATATACCAGGCTGCACATTATACACCGGGCTCTGCACATCATATACCAGGCTGCACATTATACACAGGACTCTGCACATCATATACCAGGCTGCACATTATACACAGGGCTCTGCACATCATATACCAGGCTGCACATTATACACAGGGCTCTGCACATCATATACCAGGCTGCACATTATACACAGGGCTCTGCACATCATATACCAGGCTGCACATTATACACAGGGCTCTGCACATCATATACCAGGCTGCACATTATACACAGGGCTCTGCACATCATATACCAGGCTGCACATTATACACAGGGCTCTGCACATCATATACCAGGCTGCACATTATATACAGGGCTCTGCACATTTATGTACCAGGCTGCACATTATACACCGGGCTCTGCACATCATGTACCAGGCTGCACATTATACACCGGGCTCTGCACATCATATACCAGGCTGCACATTATACACCGGGCTCTGCACATCATATACCAGGCTGCACATTATACACAGGACTCTGCACATCATATACCAGGCTGCACATTATACACAGGGCTCTGCACATCATATACCAGGCTGCACATTATACACAGGGCTCTGCACATCATATACCAGGCTGCACATTATACACCGGGCTCTGCACATCATATACCAGGCTGCAGATTACACACAGGGCTCTGCACATCATATACCAGGCTGCACATTATACACAGGGCTTTGCACATCATATACCAGGCTGCACATTATACACAGGGCTCTGCACATCATTAAGGATGAGTTCTGGCGCGTTCGCATACTCCACGTGCAGAGCCCGCCAGGAAGTCGGCACGGCGTTGCGCTAATCACAGGCAGGGAGACATTTCACAATCTCTGCAGCCGAGCATCGGGACAATGTCTCCCTGCCTGTGATTAGCGCAGCGCCATGCCGACTTCCTGGTGGGCTCTGCACGTGGAGTATGCGAACACGCCAGAGCTCATCCCTACACATGATATACCAGGCTGTACCTTATACACAGGGCTCTGCACATCATATACCAGGCTGCACATTATACACCGACGAAGCTTCAATTTGTTTTAAAACTCAAACGATATCTGGAGATCACAGACTAGGAAATGGTTTAAACTTGCATTTTAAGTTCTGACTTTATTAACCCATTGCATAGCCTCTCTACAACATTAAACGTTAGATGACAGGGGTTGCATTTAAAAGGTAATTTCACTTTTGATAAGATAAAAATGTAAGTACTACACTACATTTTGTATTATTACAATTACCTATGTAGTTTCATCTGCTGCCCGCTATGACTCCTAAAACTGGCAAATGTTTAAACATGGTGTGCATGTAGGGTGGTGTTTTGTACACGGTCAATGTACAGAACAGCAACTGTGTTATGTAAGTTTCAATACAAGCAATAACAAGTAGGGATCTGCAGTGACATTTGCCAACTTACAACCTGGAAATATGCTTTGTTTTAGGTCCAAATGCAGGCTAAAACTCGGGGCCGATTCATCCCTGAAATGGAGAACAGGGACGCACCGGACCCCTGCTCTTGAGCCTCTCTGCACAACAGTGTGAATCTAGCCTGAACAGGGCCTTAAACTTACTCTGAAGCATGAATCGGACTGATGGTATATCAAGCACAGAGACTTGTGATGATTGCTTAGGAATATGGCTACATGAGATTACAAAGGGCTCCGATTAAAGCTTAAAAAATACTGGCATTTGACTTTTTTTTTTCTCAGCCTGTAAAAGCACCTGTATGTTAGCTTATGTGTCCATGTGCACACAGGCGTTAACAGACATATTCGAAGCAGAGCAATTACAGTCTGAAAAAAAAAATGAAAAAAGCTAAACACACTGAAACGCTAGACGCATTTAGGCGCGTTTGAGAGGTAATGCATTTAAATGGCCAGAACAAATAAATATTTTGGGCAATAGGATACATTTACGATAAAACCCATGACGCGCCTGCAGTGGGCTTTTCTCCTGCCAGGAGTTCTGATGTTTAGAGGAGCAAAGCAAACACCCTGTGTGCATGAGGTCTATTGGGTAGATTATGACATTTTATGGACATTAGACTATTATTAAAGAAGTAGGGAATCCGCACTCAGGAAAACACACGACAGAGGTTACAGCCCCCCTAAAAACACCCTAGGGAGAATAGGATATAATATAAAAGAATGGGGTGTTGGCGCTACCTCCCACTATAGAGATCCACCGGGTCTAAGTGATCTCGAGTAAATGTATAAGGACAGGCTGTACTGAGTTCCTGGGTCTGTACACCTACTTTGCCCATTATGCAGGGTTTCCACCATCCCTTGTGCAGAGTTCCTGGGTCTGTACACCTGAGGTGCCCATTATGAGGAGTTAATTTTGTTTATTGAAAAATCTTACAAACAACAACTTATATACAATAAAACCATAATAAATAAAACATATTTACAAAATAATTGAATATGACTATACAAAACAAAACAAAAAACACAAAAACATAATAATTGGTGCAAACCAAATTGCGCACAACATAATTCCTACGGGAGAGCCAGACTAAAGAACATCATCGTCACCATGCATGTTGTAGCCTTTTATATAAAATGAGTGTGAACTGCCATTAGGGTAGTTGGGGCAGCCGTTTCCTAGCCTGGCTACTCCCTCTCCCTGGAGAACCAGCGCGCTTCGTTGCACCCTGGAATTCATCATCCATAGAGGATGCTGAACTGAACGAGTCCCATTCTTCTTCATCATCATCATCATCATCATCAGACAGTACCTTAAATTTATTCGCCAAAGGCAAAACCTTAGGACTTGAGGTAACTGTACCTCCTTTTTTTTTTTTTTTTCTTTTGCCTCTCCTCCTTTTATCCTCAACCACTCCATATCATCCTTGGACAACCCGCAGTCAACAGCCTCCCCACACCTATCCTCCCCTGTCACCCCCTCCCCCCCACACTCCCTTCCCTCATCTCCCACCAGGCCAGCCTCTTCACAATCCGCCCCACTCCTGTGCACCCCACCAGGGCCGTCGGAACAGGACAGGCAAAACAAGCAATTGCCTGGGGCCCCGAGCTGGCCTGGGGCCCCAGCCTAGGATGCCTGCCTGCTGCCTGTCACTGTCCTGGATTTCCAAATTCCGCCCTGGGTCGATCTAAATCAAATGCACGATCGATCTGACAGTGGCTGTGGACCCCCCTAGCCTAGCTAGCTGGCACTGTCTCTGCTGGTTGCTACGTGACGCCCGCTTGGCTTGTAGCAACCAGTGACGTCACTAGCAGAGCAGTAGAGAGGCAGAGTTGTGCCTATCACAGGCAGCGGAGGAAATATCTTCTAGCTAGCTCCGCCTCCGAGTCCACCCTCCTCCTTCTCCTCCTCCCGCTCTGTCCTCGAGGCACACTGTCCAGCCACTCAGCCAGGCACTCAAGCAGCGGCATGCTGCTGTGCTGAAGTCTGAAGAACACAGAAAGACGAGACAGATTTCAGCCAGCTGTAGAAAGCAGGCAAATAAGCATTGCTCACTCACCATTGACAGCACAGCACTGACCAACACATCATAAGGGGTGGGCACTGCACTGGGCAGGACTGGAGCAGTAGTCAGCTCTGAGGGGTTCATGCTTGGACCTGTAGTTCTTCACTTTTGGGGGGGTCACATGATTTCCAGTCCCAACATGAACCCTCCCTGCCCTGCCAGGATAGGACACACAAACACATCCTAGCAGGGCAGGGAGGGTTCATGCTGGGACTTGAAATCATGTGACCCCTCCAAAAGTGAAGAACTACAGGTCCCAGCATGAACCCCTCAGGACACACAAACACATCCTAGCAGAGCAGGGAGGGTTCATGCTGGGACTTAAAATCATGTGACCCCCCGGGCCCCCCTAAAAGTGAAGAACTACAGGTCCCAGCATAAACCCCTCAGAGCTGACTCCTGCTCCAGTCCTGCCCAGTGACCACCCTTATGTGGGCACTGGGCAGGACTGGAGCAGTAGTCAGCTCTGAGGGGTTCATGCTGGGACCTGTAGTGCTTCACTTTTGGGGGGGTCACATGATTTCCAGTCTCAGCATGAACCCTCCCTGCCCTGCTAGGATGTGTTTGTGTGTCCTCTCCTGCCAGGATAAACTGTATCGCTATGCTGTGGTTCCTGTAGGCTTTGCGTGAGTGCAGGGGGGGGGGCCTCCATGTCCATTTTGCTTGGGGCCCCCAAATTCCTTCAAACGGCCCTGCACCCCACAATCCTTAACAGGAACCCTGCGGCGCCGAGGGAGGGGGACTGGCACTGCACTTGATGCACCAGCCTCAGCACCTCTTGCTGCAATTTTAGAAGACACAGAAGGATTGGACACATTCTCTGCAACTGCCACCTTACCTACAGACTGGGAAGACACGGGCACACTAGATAAACCCACAGACTGGGAAGACACAGACATACTGGGTATTGCCATAGACTGGGGCACCACAGACTGGGGAGACACAGTGGGTATTACCACAGACTCAGATGGACTCACAGGCACTCCAGCTGCTAAGCTCTGAGCATCCTCCATGTCCAGGCGGAAGAACTCTCTCATGAGCTCAGGCTTGTTGTGCATTGTCTCAGGACACTGACTGTAAGGATGTCCCACAGCTTTGCACAGATATCTCCACATTTGTTGCACAGCTTTGGCTGGCCAAGATAAAAGATGGTCAGTCTGTCCCTCCCCAGGAAAGCTGAGAATGGCAGATGCTGGAAGACATTTTCAACGACTTTTAATTTTAACTGTACCGACCATCCCCCCGTCCATATTCCCCGATCGTCCAAAATCTTTTTTAGTGGGCTCAGGACGTCCCCATACCTCCTCAACCAAACACATAAATCCCCCTGTGGTATGGACTCATTGCGGACCAGAATTGTCACAATTTTAATGAGTGGCTGGCGTGATATAAGCTTGGAGATGAGCTCTTTCCAGTCCGGCAGGCCCCTACACACATGTTCCTATTTATCCCAAAATATGTCCAAAGACTCTGGACAGATAAAGGACAAATCATATTCATAGGAACCTGCCGGACTAATCAGGGCGAAGATATCTGCGGGCATAAACCCCATCTGCAGGATTTTATCCACCACGGCCCTCCTATGTGGGGGGGATTCCACCGCCTTCCCATTTTAACTGGACAACATTCCTCCTTTTAAACAGGGAGGAAGATCAAACCTTTCCATGCTCCTTCCCTGCTTGCTCCCCCTTCCCAGATCCTGCAGCAGCAACACCAGCATGAGATTTCCTTACACCACCAGCATTTGCAGTCTTGTCCTTAGACACATTCAAACCTGCTGGCAGAGTCTGAATCAGCTGGGATAGCAGTCTTCTGATTAGCAGAGTCAGGACCTGCCCCCTCCCCCTGATCTGAACACACAGCTCCAATCCTGTCAGTTGTGGCACTACTGCACCCAGCATCTCCTCCACCATTCTCAGGAACAGCCGCTGTGCCTGGTCCAGGCAAAGTCTCTGTATTGTCCATGGACCTCTCTGCAGACTGAAGCTGACAGTTATTAGATGTTGTTGCATGCTGTATATTGTCTATGGGTCTGGGCTGACTGTCTGCAGCGCTACAACTCTCAGCAAGCCCATTGTCATTAAAGTTCACACCATCTTGCACACACACTGTACCTGCTTGCTGTGTTTTCACCTCTGCGATTTTATGGCTGATGGTGGGGTCAGATTTCTTCCCAGATGTTGCGGACTTAATGGTGGAACTTGCTCTCTCCACATGTTTTTCTTCCACAGGGCTAGGAATGGTGTCCATCTTATCACCATCTGGGGAAGCCGCATCCGGAGGGGTTTCCAGGTCAGAAATGAACTCCAGTATACCAGTACCTTCACCCTCCTGAGATGTTCCACATTGCTGGGGTGTGAAGGGGACAGAGGCCTCTGCCATTGAGGACTCAGCAGATGTCTGAGGTGTTGAAGAGCTGGGCTCATCCTCCGGGCCCACTTTCTCACTCTCTGCTGAGTCTGTCTGTTCCGGCATCTCCTCACTGGTCTCCTTACCCTCCATGCAGGAAGCGGCTCCTCTCCTTATGCGATTATATCACTCCTCATTTTTATATTTCTCTTTAAGAATTCCACTATTTTCCTTTAGAGAACTCACCAAATCCTTCTGTTTCCTCACAGCTTTTTCCAGGTCCTTCAACTCAGGCCTCAGAGCCGGTCTTTTTTTTTACTATACATTTTGGCACAAATCTGCTTTTTCTTTCTGAATTCAGCCATCAAAACCATCAACTTCTCCTCTTCCTTCTCAATCTTCTTTAGTTTGCTGACAGTCCTCTGTCTAACGTCAGATAAGGACTCATCTCTCCTTTGGCTAGGCCCAGAATCTTCCACAGGCCTATCCAGGGGGCCCCCGTCAGGGTCCTCCCCAGGATCCAGCATCCCTCCTGGGGTAGAGAAGCAACTCTAGCCCCTGGTCTCTGGAAGCACAGGAGCAAAGGAACAGGCAACCGCACACCTCACTGTCAAGGAGCAGAATGGCAGTTTCCCACCATCCCTGTGCTGAGTTCCCAGGTCTGTACACCCGCTGTGCCCATTTATGAGGGTTCCTCCCACCAACCCTGTACACCTACTGTGCCTATTATGAGGGGTTCCCACCATCCCTGTACTGAGTTCTTGGGTCTGTACACCTGCTGTGCCCATTATGAGGGTTCCCACCATCCCTGTAACGAGTTCCTGGGTCTGTACACCTGTTGGGCCAAGTATGAGTGTTCCCATCATCCCTGTGCTGAGTTCCCGGGTCTGTACACCTACTGTGCCCATTATGAGGGGTTCCCACCATCCCTGTGCTGAGTTCCTGGGTCTGTACACCAACTGTGCCCCCCCCCATCTGTCTACTAATCTCTGCATTCTTATCTCATATCAGTACAACTCTGCCCCAACTCATCATCTGCTAACCTCTGTTCCCCCAAACCCCTACTTTGCTAACCTCTGCAATCCAACCCTTCCTTCCCATCCACTCTGCACCTCTGACTGCACACCTCCTCTGCTCACTTCTGCACCTCAAGCCCCCCTTTTTCATTACCTCTACATGCCCCCTATGCTTACCTGTATGCGGTCTAGGTGGGCGGCATGCAGCGGATGGGGTGTGATTTGCATATGAATCGCGGCGGCCGACCTAATTTGCATAACAATACCCGCACGATTTGCATGTGAATAATGTTAATTTAAGAACAATGTCTTTTGTTTCTCTATAGCAGCTGAACAGGCAGGGGAGAAAGGGGAAGGTGTACAGACTTGCATTACATGGAGAGAGGTGAAGTAAAGTTGGAGATTAAAATGGTGCTTTACAGTCTCTCAGGAGTCGGGACACAGTGATAATAGCCCCCTCCCCCTACAGTCATGGCATGTAGAAATGTACCTGAAGATTTCTGTGTGATACCTCTGTGTAAACTGCTGGATGCTGAGTCTAGTACACAGGGATGAATGGAGCTGCCTCAGCTCCCTGTCTGCCCTGACCAGTTCTCTTCTGCTCGTGATTTCCCCCTCACTTACTGAAGGAGACAGGCAGCCTGTGAGCCAATGGCGCTGCAGGTCTGATTAAAGCCGCACCCTATGGACCCTATCAATTACAAGCACTGGAAACCTAATGCTAGAGCCTAGAGGTGGAGTTTTCATGGCTACAGGCTTTGGGCCCCGAACACACTCTAAAATACGCCAATAGAGCTTCTTAGCCCCAATCACGTGTTTACACATGGGTCATGCCTCCAATAGCACCTCGTGTCCGGCGCCCTTAACACACCCACTTTAAAGGGACACTTTAAAAAAAAATGTTTTAATAAGTAGCTTTGGGGGGGCGGCGCCCCCTATTGACGGGCCGCCACTGGCGGTGCGGCACGTGGAGTGACTGATAAAGGATTTACATCAAGGGACACGTGTTTTTTTTTTTTTCTTAATAAAGGAATTGTCAAAAACTGTGTATTACTTTTTGACACTATTTTGGTGAATGGGTAGGGGTTCACAGCCAATGGCTGCGCTGCTATTAATCTATCCAATCAACGGCCAGACTCCGTGGAGAAGAGGATGCCGGGGACGCGCACAGAAGGTGAATGGGCTCAGGTAAGTAAAACGGGGGGGCCGTCATTGCCGGGTGTTTTTTCACCTTAATGCATAGGATGCATTAAGGTGAAAAAACACAAACCTTTACAACCCCTTTAGGGATGCAGGGGCCATCTTCCTAGCCTGCTCCTTAGCAACCAGCTCAATGCGGTAAATCACTGCATTAAATAATGCAGCAATTAACGCTAAATCGAACAAATACCACATTCAGTATCTAACGCAAAATTCTTAATGTATTAAACACCTGCGCAATTGTTACTGCATGCGCGGTATATTACCACATTTTATTAGCCGTTATTTAACTCTTAGAGAATTGACCCTTAAGAACTGTGCCCTGCCATTAAACATGGTTTAAACTTGAGCAACTTGCCATCTCTCTCAAAGTGAGGTTTCAGATCTGCACCGCTAACCCAGTTAACCACTTCAATACAGGGCACTTATACCCCCCTCCTGCCCAGACCAATTTTCAGCTTTCAGCACTCTTACACTTTAAATGACAATTACTCAATCATGCAACACTGTACCCAAACCAAATTTTTTATAATTTTTTTGGCGATATAAGTAACAAGAGTGAGGATTTTGAAAAAAAAAACACTTTTTTTTATTTTCTATTATAAAATTTTGCAAATAAGTAATTTTTGTTCATAAATTTGGGAAAAAATGTATACTGCTACATATCTTTGGTAAAAAAATAACCCAAATTAGTGTATATTATTTGATCTGTGAGACAACTTTCACACTGAGGCAGTTTTCAGGCGTTTAAGCGCTGGAAATAGCCTCTGAAAAGCACCGCCTAGTCATTGCAATGGGTCTTTTTACACTGGGGTGGTGCGCTTGCGGGACAGCCTATCTAATTTCTTGAGGCCCTGAAATGTCAGGACAGTACAAATACCCCCCCAAATGACAATTTTTTGGAAAGTATACAGCCCAAGGTATTTAGTAAGAGACATTGTGAGTTTTTTCAAGTGGCGTATTTTTCTCACAATTCTTGTGGAAAATTAAGAAATATTTTTTTTACACAAAATTGTCATAATAACAAGTTATTTCTCACACACAGCATAAGCATACTTCCAATTACACCCCAAAATCCATTTTGCTACTCCTGAGTATGGTGATACCAAATATGTGAGACTTTTTCACAGCCTGGCCACATAGAGAGGCCCAACATGCAGGGAGCACCACTAGGCGGTCTAGGAGCATAAATTTCTAATTTCATTCCTACCCATCACATTTTTTGAAGGTCCTGGAGCACTAGGACAGTGGAATTACCCACAGAATTACCCCATTTTGGAAAGAAAACACCCCAACGTATAATCTATGAGGCATTGTGAGTCTTTTGAACATGCAATTTTTTTCCACAAGTGTTTGGAAAATGTGGAAAGAAAATAAACATTTTTTTTTCTTACACAAAGTTGTATTTGTGTAATTTATAAGATTTATAAGATTTTTTAAACGCATAGTATGTACATAGCAAAAATTGCACCCCAAAATACATTCTGCTACTCGTCCTGAGTATGGCAATACCACATGTGTGAGACTTTTACACAGCCAGGCCACATACAGAGGCCCAACATGCAGGGAGCACCGTCAGGCGTTCTAGGAGCATAAATTACAGTTACTCTGATGCCGGTGACAGTTACTCTGATGCCGGTGACAGGTACTCTGATGCCGATGACAGGTACTCTGATGCCGGTGACAGGTACTCTGGGGCTGGTGACAGGTACTCTGATGGGCTGGTGACAGGTACTCTGATGGGCTGGTGACAGGTACTCTGATGGGCTGTGATAGGTACTCTGGGGCTGGTGACAGGTCATCTGATAGCCTGGTGACAGGTCCTTTTTATTTTTCTTCCAGGTCTCCTCACACACTGAGGAGGAGTACCTGGAAACGGCACTACAGCTGTTTGTTGACATTTGTGACCGGCTGTGATTGGACACAGCCAGTCACGTGGTAAAGAGCCAATTTCATTGGGACTTTACCCTGATCGGGGATGGGCTGTGTCCGAGGGACATGCCTCATCCCCGATCGCCATGCTGCGCGCCCCCGGGGGCGCAAATGATTGGCAATTACGAGCACAACATATTTGACCCGCTGTGATTGGACACAGCTGGTCATGTGGTAAAGAGCCATTTTTATTGGCTCTTTACCCTCATCAAGGATAGGCTGTGTCCCGATCATTGTCCCCCCCCCCGGCGGCCCGCAGGAGCGGCAAGAACCGGAGGACATCATGTCCACCCGGAGGGAGGAGATGCTCCTGCCGGCGTCATATTACTATGGTCCGGTATGGAAGTGGTTAAAATACTCAATGAATTTCACCATCACCTGGCCCAACTTTACTCTTCTGATGATCAACCAGCCTCTGCTTTCAATGCGTTTTTGCAAGTATAATTTTTCTCATCTATCTCCGCAGACCATCAAAGGAGGTTCACCAGATGATTAAGGAATAAAAACCCACAAACATCCCAGGCCTGATGGCTTTATGGTGCTTTTCCACTCTAATGTAATCACCCCATGTTTAATGTAATCACCCTATCACGCTGTAGGCTAACACTGTGATCTAACACTGTGATGCTTCCGCAACCTGAGAAAGACACTCAATTGTAGGTGAATATGCATCTGATCTCTCTTTTAAATATAGTTGTAAAGATCTTGGCAAGGCTGTTCGCCAAGTGCTTAAACAGGATCGTTCATCTGTTGGTCCACAAAGACCAGGTGGGCTTCGTCCCTTTTAAGCAAGCAACTCATATTAGATGCATAATTTACACTCACGAGCTTTGCAACTTACATACATACAGAAAGAGGAGGGCATGTCCAAGATGGCAGAGTGAGCAGACGTGCTTCCCAGAGCTCTGCTGGAGAGATCTGTTTATTTCTCCTCACCTGGATTAACTTTATCCTGCACTATGTGTCTCCAACTCCTATGCCTCACAAACACTCTGGCCGACCAAGGGTAGGGAAGAAGCTTTGTTTTTTGTGCCCGATCCAGCCAGCCCGGAGCCTCGAGTGGTGGGAAACCCAGGAAAGAGCTCCAACATGGCCACTCAAACAGACCCTGTGGAGGATACTGGTGCTCCCTTCCTACCAGGGATCTCTGAGGTTATGGCGGCAACCACAGCTTGTCAGGCTGCGCTCACCAAGAAGATTGAGGCGTTACAGCTGGATACTGGGCTGATCAGGCAGGATTTCGACAAAATGCGCTCCCGACTCGCCACCGCCGAGCAGCAGATGAGCCACATGAAGGATGCCGCAGTGGAGCACACCACAACCATTCACATCTTGCAGACCAAAGTGAGGGCCTTGGAGTACTGAGCAGAGGATGTGGAAAATCGCAGCAGAAGCAACGACCTGCGAATCGTGGGCCTGGCAGAGGGAATGGAGGGTAAGGACCCTTCTGTGTTTGTGGAAGACCTTCTGCGGTCCCGGTTATCTTCTGCTTGGCTTTCTCCATATTTTACTGTGGAGAAGCCGCATCGTGTGCCACCACAGAAGCGACCCAAGGGGTCACCTCCACATACGCTAATCTTACGACTGTTGAACTTTAGGGACCAGGATGAGATCCTTCGGCCCGCAGGTGAACTCGCCTATCACAATGGAAGATTTCCACTAATACCGGGTTATACTGTGGAGACCCAAAAGCTGGACAGATCATTTGATAAGGTCAAGGCTGCCATGAGGGCCAAAGGCATTAAGTGTAGTATGCTGCTCCCAGCTAAATTGGGAGTGGTGGATAGAGGGACGTTTTTTTTTTTTTTACCACCCCTAGAGATGCCGCAGCCTGGCTGGAGGTCCCTGTCACCATTGAGGTGATTGTGTTCTTTTTCTCCTTAATTTTTGTGTTTCCCGATTCATGGCACATTCTTGCCAGCTGCTCACTGTCCGGTCCACAGCTGTGGAGTCCTTATTACAGTGACTTGACCTGCTACTAAATGAGCTGAGCGGTTATCCCCAGGAATGCTACTTTGCAAATATTGGAGGACTTCTACTGTTCCTACTCCTTATTATTGGAGTTGCTGTACTGTTCCAGCTTTCTATTCAACAGAATTTTTTGAGATTATACCCTGGGTGAATCCAGACTCATATTTTCTAATATCTCTCTAGCATCTCTTGATGGGTTGATAAAATCCCCCAAGACACTATGTAGAGGGGTGATTCCTTATTTCCAGCTGATCGAAGTACGCCTTTCAATTTTTTTTACTCCTTGGGACTAGTTTGGGTCTTATGCATTTCTCCAGTTTGGGTAATCTGTGGGGTGGACAGGAGGGGTGGTCAGCCATTGCCGACTCTAGTTGGTTCTTTAGATACTTTTTTGATCTTTTATTTTGCTTCTGCTTAAGGTCATTATATAGCGTGGTCTCTGCTATTTCCTGCTTTTTGCCTCACTTTATATATGGTACAGCATGGGGAAAGGTCTGGTTTACTCTGTTCTCTGTTCTCTCATGGAATGTCCGGGGCCTGAATTCAGCTGTTGAGTGCTCCCTGGTGTTCACTTATCTTAAGAAATTCACTCCACATTTGGGTAGATAAGTCATCCTACATGCTCCGATTGCCTCTATTGTGTTAGTTTCTAGTTGCCCCCCCCCCCCTTTGTGGATATTACACTTCTGTATAGTATTATGTAAATTGTGTTGCAGTATGGGGCAATAATGTGCTATTATTTAAGAATTTTTTCTTGGTTCCATGCCCAGCTCTGGACAGGCTCCACCCCACTGCTAGATGGTCTCTCGGTCTATCACAGTGGGCCTCCACTTTTGCGCTGGTTAATATTTGGCATCACTACAACCCTTCCTGCAAATAATTTACCTGTCATTCCTCTACATTCCAGACCCTCCCCCGTATTGACTTAGAGGTCACCACTCAAGTTTTTCTGCTGAGGGTTTCATCGGTGGCTATCGTTCCTAGGGGCATTTTGAACCATGCCCCCCCCCCCCCGATGAACACTATATTTTTGGGTCCACCTGATGGTCAGGGACTGTGGGGGCTGTCTGGAAACTGAGTTATGGATCCAACTATTCAAGAGGATATGACTGAGGCCCTGTGCTACTATTGGTTGGCTAATGAGGGTACTACTGGCCCCCTGTCTGTGTGGGATGCATTCAAGGGGAGACTTAGGGAGTAATATATGTCCTTAATAGCTAGGGCAAAGAAGGAGTCTGTGCGTTGTCTGGAGGAGTTGGAGTGAGACCTCCAGCAGAAGGTCATATACATAGCTTATCCTTCCCATTATGGGGCCTTGCAGTGTGCTGTATGGGTGGTGGAATTGTTCTGTGTTGAAATTACCCACAAATCCTATTCTTAGTACTGCTCAACAGGTTTTTGAGTATGGAGAAAAAAGCCGTAAGCTGTTGGCCTGGTTGTCTTGGGGACAGCTTTCGAACACTCATTTTTGGAGAGTTAGGCCGGGTACGTCACGACAGTCGTACTACTTTGGATTCAACTTTGCCCTGCGACTTGAAGTCCAACTTCAATGAACAGGGATCCAACTTTGATCCCAGACAATAGCAGGCACTGTACTGTCTGGTATGAATCTTTAGGGAGAACTCCATGGCAGATAAAATAAAACAGCATGGGTTCCCCCTCCAAGAACATACCAGGCCCTTCAGTCTGGTATGGATTTTAAGGGAAAACCCCTACGCCTAAAGAACTGCATGGGGGTCCCCCCAAAATCCATACCAGACCCTTATCCGAGCACGCAGCCTGGCAGGTCAGGAAAGGGGGTGGGGATGAAGCGAGCACCCCCCCTCCTGAACCGTAACAGGCTGTATGCCCTCAATATGGGGGGGGTGGGTGCTTTTTGGGCAGGGGGTCCCTGCACCCCCCCACCCCAAAGCACCTTGTCCCCATGTTGATGAGGACAAGGGCCTCTTCCCGACAACCTTGTCCGTTGGTTGTCTGGGTCTGCAGGTGGGGGGCTTATCACAAACTGGGAGCCCCCTTTAACAAGGGGGGCCCCAGATCCCGGCCCCCCACCCTTTGTGATACATTGTACCCCTACCCATTCACCTAAAAAAAATCAAAAATAAAACACACTAAACAGGGTTTTAAAGTAATTTATTAAGCAGCTCCGGCGTCTCTTCCGACTTCTTCTCCCCTTTAGAGCTCTTCTCCGCTCTCTCTGGTTCTTCTCCCTCTGTTTGCTGTCTTCTGCCCG
This sequence comes from Rana muscosa, assembly GCA_029206835.1. Lineage (NCBI taxonomy): Eukaryota > Metazoa > Chordata > Amphibia > Anura > Ranidae > Rana > Rana muscosa. Next base: position 10,613,410 of record CM055119.1, on the reverse strand, counting down.
GTCTCCTCTGCTGTCTTATGCTCTTTTGCTCGCTCTTTTATCCGGTCTTCTCTGCTGTCTTCTCCCTCTGTTCTTCTTCCGATGTTGACTCAAGACTCTCTCCCGCTCTAATGCCGGGTGCACGTGCCTGAGGCATGATGGGTGGTGACGTCATAAGGGGTGGGGCCTCCGAGTGACTTCACACGGTGACTCCGCCCCATGCCAATATAAGTACCTGGCATTTGAGCGGGAGAGAGTGTTGAATCAACATCAGAAGAACAGAGGGAGAAGACAGCGTAGAAGACCGGGTAAAAGAGCAAGCAAAAAAGCAGAAGACAGCGGAGGAGACCCGGCACAAGACAGCGGACAGAGGGAGAAGAGCCGGAAAGGGTAGAAGAAGTCGGAAGAAACGCCAGAGCTGCTTAATAAATTAATTTAAAAACTTGTGTAGTGTTTTATTTTTGACACCTTTTTTAGGTGAATGGGTAGGGGTACAATGTATCCCATACTCATTCACATAGGGTGGGGGGCCGGGATATGGGGGCCCCCTTGTTAACGTAGGCTCCCAGATTCCGATAAACTCTCCGCCCGCAGACCCTGACAACCAACAGCCAGAGTTGTTGGGAAAAGGCCCTTGTCCAGGGCAGGGCCCCCTGCCCTAAAGCACCCCCCCCCCCATGTTGAGGGCATGTGGCCTGGTATGGTTCAGGAGGGGGGGAGCTCGCTCGTCCCCACCCCCTTTCCTGACCTGCCAGGCTGCTTGCTCGGATAAGGGTCTGGTATGGATTTTTGGGCATAGAGGTTCCCCTTAAAATCCCCCCTATCGTCACTCCTATGTGCTTTAATGCATGAGCCTTTGCTGAATAGAACCAGACAGAACCCGGATATTGTGGGTATAAGAGTGGGAGGAGATGTATACAAGGTGTCAGCCTATGCGGATGACCTCCTATTCTCTCTTGCCTCCCCACAAATATCGTTACCTAATCTCTTGAAGGAAATAGAACAGTATGGAGCTCTGTCAGGTTTTAGGATAAATAAATAGTAAGTCGGAGGCGATGGGAGTGGCAATACAGGGACACTTACCGGTAAGTAGAAACCTTCAACATAATTTTAAATTTAGATGGACAACAACGGCATTAAATTACCTAGGGATACAGATCCCCCTAAATTTAACAAGGACCTATGAAATGAACTTCCGACCATTACTCACGACAGTTAAAACATTCCAAAAAAAGTGGAATAAGGGCATGCACTCCTGGTTTGGGAGATGCAATATCTTAAAAATAGTACCCAAGTTTCTGTACCTTTTTCAGGCATTACCTATATATATCCCTAGGATTTACTTTAATCAAATAGGAACAGAGTTTATGAAATTTATTTGGGTTAGTAGACGACTTAGGATCAATAGAGGCTTGCTGACAATACCTAAGGAGTGGGGCGGAATTGCGGCCCCAGATATGTATAAGTATTACCAGGCAGCCCAGTTAGGTAGGATCATTGATTGGTGTAGGCACACAGAGTATAAATTATGGACCAAAATTGAACAACAAAGAATTCCCATTCTGTTAAGCAGAGCTATGTGGTGCTATACATCCCTACCTCCCTCATTAAAAAAGCATCCTACGGTAGGCCCTACATTGCAAATAGGATATAAGGCAAGTCGAAATCCTAGAATATCTACAGAACATTCGCCGTTGATCCCTATCCTGGAAAATCCGGCTTTCCCTCCAGGGTTAGACGTAAGAGGGTTTCAGGGACTTGGAGAGAGGGGCTTTTCCCAAGTATCACATTTTACAAACTTTGACAACTGGCCATCTATAGACTCCATGACCCAACAAGGAGGTCAGTTTGAAATGTCTGCGTGGCAGGCACGACAAATACGGCATTTTCTGATATCCTTGGGTTCAATGGAGAATTATTGTAGACCGCGTACAAAATTTGAGACATATTGTGAAGAAGAGGAACCCCTGTCACACGTAATCTCCAAAATATATACTCTTCTGGTAACACCACCAGAGGATTATAAAATGAGAAGTTTGAGTAAATGGGAGATAGATTTGGAGAAAAGGTTTTCCCCAACCCAGAGCAGGAAATTGGTACAGTTGGCACTGAGTGCCTCCAGATGTACTAAGATACAGGAGTCTAACTATAAATTGCTAACACGTTGGTACTATACTCCATCAATTTTGAATACATTTCCCCCGGAAGTTACAGACCGTTGTTGGAGAAATTGTGGGGAGTGTGGAACTATTCTGCATATCTTTTGGCAATGCCCAGTGATCAGACCGTTCTGGCTGCAAGTCCTGAGGATAACTCAAATTTTTACGGAATATCAGGTCCCTGACGATCCGGCCTTCTTCTTGCTGCAAAGTTCCCAAATCCCGATTAACAGGTATAAGAACTCAATAATATGCCATATGGTGAATGCAGCGAAAAGCTGCATTTCCCTATGCTGGAAAGAAACACGAACACCCCCTATTTATATGTGGCTGAGTAAAATTAGAAGAATATGGATAATGGAAAACCTATGACCCAGAGCAATAGATAGACAGGAACAAATTAAAGAAATATGGGCACCCTGGGAAGAGTTTGTAAAATCAGAAGAAGGGAAAATGTTACTTGGAGAAGATAGAGGAATAATATCAGGAATGGGGACTGGAGGCTGGTTAAGCAGAGATACCCTGACATCTAAAGAGCCCTGCAGGCAGCGGGTGGGGAGTTTTTACCCTTTTTTTTTTTTTTTTTAGGGGGATGGGTGTAGTTGTTTAGAGTTGTAGAGGGAGGGAAAGGAAAGATACAGGCAAATATTTTTTTGTTTGTTTTATTGCCAATGAGATGGTATAGCTTATTGGTAAAATGCAATGTATTTTCTTTCATGTTTGTGAAAGTGTCTGTAAAAAAAATATAGAAATAAAGAATAAAAAAAAAATCCATACCAGACCGAAGGGCCTGGTATGCTCTTGGAGGGGGAACCCATGCCTTTTTTTTTTTTTTTTAATCTGGCGGGGAGTTCCCATTCAAGATCATTAGAGCACAAGTCGAATGCCAAAGTCGGATCAGTCAAGACAGCGATCCGACTTTGATCCGACTTCAGTGATATTCAATGGGCTGAAGTAGGATCAAAGTCGGACCAAAGTAGTGCAGAGAGCATTTTCAAAGTCGGACCGACTTGTGTCGGACCAGTTAAAGCGGAGGCTCACCCAAACTGACAACATTATTCTAACACAATCATTGCACAACGCACATACTCAAAAGCCACAACATTTTTTTTTTTAAACAATAAATACCGTAGTATAGCCATCCAAACTGTGACTTCCGGGATTCCCCTCCCGCGGGAGTAGGCGTATCTTATTCTTTCCCCAGTGCCGCAATGCGATGTGGGACTTCTCTGCAATATTTTCTTGGAGCACAGTGTCGTGCTACCCAAGATGCAATGTGGATCGCCGTGCTGCGAAATCTCGAGAGATGACGCGTGACGTCGGTCACGTGATGAGGGCGCCTCTAATATCGCCATTTTAAAAACTGGCATGCAGGTAAATATTGCCATTAGGTACCTGAACACTGCGCAGGCGCGAGAACAAGCGGTGAATGCTGGGACAAGAGCATTCACCGCTTCCAGGAAATGATTGCTTGTGGGCTTCACAATGCCCACAAGCAAAATGGAAACTGACAGGAACCGAGAATATAAGTTGTTCTTTACCACGAAAACGGACAGGTTGCATTAGCAGACAATGAAAAAGTGAGTATACCTTAGTTTTGTAAAACGCCATTGAATGCTAAAAAAAAACAAAAAACGATCTGCCGCGGAACCCCCGCTTTAAGACAGCTCTCATAGGGAAACATTGCATTCCACACGTCATGCGACATGAGCTCCCGATGTCGGAGCGTTTGTCCTACCAGTGTGAACCCGCCCTTAGGGACGTGGATGGTACCCTACTCACTGGCCCAGATGATATTGTAAATTTCTACAATACTACTACTCCTTATATTCTACTCGGGTAGACTATGTGGAATGTGACCTTAGGGCTTATCTGGACAGAATTGACTTTCCTTTTCTGGCCCCTGATGCTAGCGTCAAGCTTTATTGTGATATATCTCTTGAGGATGTACAGGAAGCTATAGCCCAACTCCAGCCCGGTAAGGCCCCTGGGGCCGACTGGATCCCTGTTAAATTTTACTCCCTATACCAGGACTTATTAGTTCCCAGACTCGCTTCCCTATTTGCCCAGTTCTCCTCTCTGGGGCCCCTGCCTGGGTCTATGTCTGAGGTGATGATTGTGTAACAACACAGCCTAAGCCAGGTAAGGATTCTGTGCACTGCACATCCTATAGGCCAATCTCTTTGCTTAACCTCCCTGGCGGTATTCCCGAGTGTGGCTCGGGGTGAGATTTCAGTACCTAAAGTGGTAACCCCGAGCCACACTCGGGCTTACCTCGCTGGATCCTGGAAGAGGTGACTTACCTTGTCTCTGGGATCCCGCAATGTATTCCCGCAGTGTGCGGCGGCCGGATCTTCCGCTCGATGCACTGTGTGCCCTGGATTATTTTCCCTGCGAGCGTCGCGACGCAGGGGGGCGGAACCGGCGGCAAATTCAAAATGTATAAAGCACAAACACACTGATACAATGTAATCCTATTGGATTACAATAAAAAAATTTAATAAATTGACCTTAGATTGCTCCCCAGTGCTTTCTCCAGTGCCCTTGTCTGCAGTTTTACTGTACTTAGTACCTGGAAACTGCACAGCGACCATGGCATCCAAAAAACGCGCCTCCACCTCAAAGTCGCTATATGACCTGCTGGAAGACAGCAACTCAGAATGGGTTGCAGAGGAGTTGAGCGACAGCGATTCATGGGGAAGCTTTTCATCGGACGCAGAAAGTGATTTTAGCGACGATCCTGCGACTGTGCCCAGCGATGTGCGGACTTGGTGCTCAATTGATTGCGGTACGGAGCACGCAGCGCCCCCCAGATTTCCATTTACAGGAGCACCTGGGATGAAAGTTGAAGTTGAGGACAATAACCCCTTGGCATACCTCGATCTCTTTCTGACGGATGAAGTTATTTCCAAAATTGTTTTGGAGACGAATCGCTATCAGGAGCAACAAGCTGCTACCCATCATCGCTTTTCAAGGAGCAGAAAATGGGAGCCAGTAACCAAAGAGGACATATGTAACTTTTTGGGCCTTATAATTCTACAGGGAGTGGTGGGGAAACCCCTGCAGGAGTGGTATTGGACCACCAACAAATTGCTGGCCACGCCTTTTTTTGGCACAGTTATGTCCGAATATAAATTTTCTCTTATCATGAAATATTTGCATTTTGCTAATAATGATGACTTTGATGAGAGTTCTCATCCAGCTCCTAAGCTGAAAAAAATTTGGGAGATTTACCAACTTATTCTGTCGAATTTCCAGCAGACCTATGTGCCGGACAGAGATATAAGCATCGACGAAAGTCTTATGGCCTACAAAGGTAGACTAAGCTGGATACAGTTCATAGCATCAAAGCGAGCTCGTTTTAGCATGAAGTCATTCATGCTGTAAGAATCCAGCTCTGGGTACATCTGGAATTCGGTCCTGTACACCGGGAAAGGGACCAAATTCAGCGATCGATTCAGATGTTTTGGGATGGCAACCGCGTCGGTTCTCTCTTTGATTGAGCCATTGCTGAATCAGGGCTACTGTGTCACCACAGACAATTTTTACACGTCCCCAGAACTCTTTGAGTTCCTTATCCTGAACAAAACGGATGCCTATGGGACCGTTAGGCCTAACTGGCGTGACATGCCGCCAACCTTTGCCCAAAAAAAGCTTGGGGCAGGAGAAATAGTTGCCTGGCAGAAAGGCAAAATGATGGCACTGAAATGGCAGGACAAATAAAACGTGTGCCTTATGAGTACCATCCACAACACTTCTACTGTAATGGTACATACCAAAGGTGGAAAAGATGTCATGAAGCCACAGGTCGTGTTGGATTACAACAACACCATGGGAGGTATGGACAGGGCTGACCAGGCCATGACCTTTAATCCTGCGATGAGGAAGCAACAGAAGAAATATTATAAAAAAATATTCAGGCATCTTCTGGAACAGTGCCTGTGGAATTCTTCTGAAAAAAAATAGTGACAGGCCTATGATCCATGCGGACTTTGTGTGGAAGGTTGCCGAACTAATTTTTCTAAAGCACCAGACGCCAACGACTGTAAGCAGATCTGGACGTCGGGCTGCTGGCGTTGTGAACCCGGAACGCCTGACTGGTCGTCACTTTATGGACCACATTCCACCTACTGAAAGGAAGTCAGCACCCACAAGGATGTGTGTTGTTTGCTGCTCCAAGCGTGACGACACCGGAAGGAAAATCCGTAAAAAAACGCGGTTCTATTGTCCCGATTGCGATGTAGGACTTTGTGCTGTACCTTGTTTTAAACATTTTCATACCCGAGACGTATACTGAAGCAAGATGACTACTAATATTGCACCCTTGTTTGAACAAAAAAAAATTCAGTGTTTTGGATTATATTATTTACTAAAATTTATTGAATAAAAAGTATTATTAAATTATTATTTGTTATGATTTATTATATTATAATTTATGATTTTGTGTTTCAAACTTTATCATACCCGAGATGTCTACTAGACTCTGGTTTGGACAGATTTAGGTGAGTTATTACTAAGAATTACAGGCCTATAATGTAAAACGCAAATTTCCATGCAAAATAATGGTACCGCTTTCAGCACCTAAAATCTTCCAGAATCATACCGCCAGGGAGGTTAATGTAGATGCAAAGATTTTGGCCAAAATCCTCGCCAACCAATTATCATGGATTCGAGACAAGCTTATTAATGTAGATAAGGCCCGGATTTATGCCTGGTAAGGGCACCATCAATCTAAGACCTCTTTCTTTACTTTTCTACTAATAATGACAATGGTGGCACAAGGGTCATTGCCTCCCTAGATGCCAAGTCATTTGACACGGTTGAGTGGGGCTACCTTTGGGAGGTAACTAGGGGTCATATCATCACAGAGTGGTACTGTGGATATGGTAAAAAGTACACAATGCCACATCTCGAAATAATAGATTGTTAAAATTGGTAAGTTTGGCAGATGGACTTTGTAGGCATAAAACGGTTGAGTATATAAAAAATCTGTTTTATTAAAAAGGATATACAATACAAAATAAAGAATTACATTGACTATTCATAAAGACATAAACCTTAGAATAAAAGTAACGCACCACCTAGAAAGACCATAAATAAAAATTATAGCATACACAAGGTCACTTCCTGTGATAAAGTATACTAATAAAGAGGTTATTATCAAGGACGGTGTGTCGCATACTGCTTAACTCGACTGCACTTGGAGAACGCTTCCTCAGGAGTTTAATGCATATTCTATGGAATAGAAAATTTACAAATCAATTTCTGCAATTACAATTTCATCACAACATAAAAAAACACACTTTTCTGCTATCCTGGGATGCTGCACAACCTCCCACAGTACCCCGAAACACCCCCAAGACACCAAGAGGTCCTTCCCATGTAGCTGTAAACGCAATGCAAGATAGACTCATATGTATAATAATATAGTTTCCCTAAAGAAGGACATAGCTATAGACACAATGCAAGAAATAGGCTCATAACGATATTTTGCCAAATAGATGGTATGTATACTTGACTTACATTCAGGAAATAAAAGGTTAACCACTTGCCGCCCGCCCTATAGCAAAAAGACGGCGGCAAAGTAGTTTCAATATCCTGACTGGACGTCATATGACATCTTCAGAATATTGAGCCGCTGTGCGCCCCCGGGGGCGCGCATCGCGGCGAACGTTGTTGTGGGATGTCAGTCTGACACCCCGCAACACCGATCTAGGTAAAGAGTCTCAGACGGAGACTCTTTACCACGTGATCAGCCGTGTCCAATCATGGCTGATCACGAAGTAAACAGGAAAAGCCGGTGATCGGCTTTTCCTCACTTGCGTCTGTCAGACGCGAGTAGAGGAGAGCCGATTGGCTGCTCCTCTGACGGGGGGTTTGTGCTGATCGATTATCATAAGGTAAGCCACCCTAGACCACCAGGGATTCCAATCAGTGCCCACTAGAAATGCCTAATGGATGCCAATCAGTGCCCACAATGGATGCCAATCAGTGCCCACAATGGATGCCAATCAATGCCCACAATGGGCACCACTGATTGGCAGGCATTGTTTGGCACTGATTGGCATCCATTAGTACAACACATTAGAGTACAGTGCCGCCTATCTGTGCCCATCCGTGCCGCCTATCTGTGCCCATCCGTGCCGCCTATCTGTGCCGCCTACCGGTGCCCATCCGTGCCGCCTACCGGTGCCCATCAGTGCCACCTTATCAGTGCCCGTCAGTGCAGCCCCATCAGTGCCCATCAATGAAGGAGAAAACTTACTTATTTACAAAGTTTTGTAACTGAAACAAAAAAAAACTTTTTTTTTAAAAAAAAATTGGTATTTTTTTTTTTGCAGAAAATAAAAATCTCAGAGGTGATCAAATACCACAAAAAGAAAGCTCTATTTGTGGGGAAAAAATATATAAAAATTAGTTTGGGTACAGTGTAGCATGACCGCACAATTGTCATTTAAAGTGCAACAGCGCAGAAAGCTGAAAATTGGTCTGGGCAGGAAGGTGTATAAGTGCCCTGTATGGAAGTGGTTAAGCACAAACCGAGAACGCAATCAGCAAAACAACCAAGGGTATATTTATCCTCAAAATTACTTCAGAGCTTCATATATAAGGACATTTGTTTCAGATATGGAGTATACATAACAGCAACGTTCCCACACACCCCAAGGGTACACTTAATAGAGATCATTGAAGGTAAGAAGGCATGCTTACCTTAAGGAACAGACTCAAAAACAAGGTTCGGAGGATGGAGTAATCAGAGAACACCCAAATTGTAGGAAGCTTAAACACTGCCCACCAATCTGACGCTTGCAATTAGGGTAAGATTTCCCACTGGTTAAAGATGGCAAAAATCCATAGTTGTGTGCCACAAGAGGTATCTAAAATACATAATGCATGAATAAGTCAGTCAGTGTACCAAGACAACTGCAAACCGACCATTTCTGTTTAACATAACTAGTCCAGCATCCAAAAAACAAAAAATAATACTTGACCATAAGTACATAACTTTATCTTAAAGCATTGCTGGTATTTCTCTGTTTGGGGTGACAGCCTTCTGGATAGCAAAAATGCCTGTACAGAGACGCCACCACTTCCCTCGTTTTTAAATGATTGCGCCATGTGTGCGTCATCACATCGCAACTCACGGCGCACGTCAATGGGTCGGACGTCATCACAAAACGACCCAGCAGTTACCGTCAACCAGCCGGCTGTATGGTTCGGAATGCGCATGCGTGCGTCCAAACAAGCCGCACACATCATGTCCAATAGGAGCGGCGGGGCGTGCTAGGAGATCGCAGAGTAACTGCGCACGTGCACAGCCCAGAAACCACCCAATCACATCGGCGGGGGGCGGGGAAAACACAACCATCTGCAACGCCACAAGACAGCAAACAAAAGCAGAAAAGCCACAAGACACCACACGCCTCCCATTGCTAGCACAGAGCCATGGGTCCTAACAACCAAGCATATCCAAAATTGCATTGCATGTGCTACGCTCCATTGGGAAGCATGGGGGACTGTAACGGGACCCTCAGAAAGCTATGCAGCAAACCAAAACCAACCAGGATAATCACATGGTCTCCTATTCTCAGTACATAGAATCCCATAGGATGTGTTCAGACCCACACATCCCTAAGGACTATGACAGTGGAGAGAAATCTATATATTTTTTACATATGTGAATAACATAAATAGATATATAAAAAGAAAGATTAACTAGTAATAAAAAGTAACCAAAATGCCATGCCAATGGACCTTACTTTGTACAGTAAGTTTTTATGGGGAACTGAATCAAAATCCAGATACACCACATCTACGGGCCTTCCTTTATCTAGATGGCAGCTCACCTCCTCATAGAAGGTTAATAGATTGGGTTTGGCAAGAACGATTCTTCATGAATCCATGCTTATTACTGCTAATGATACCATTGTCATTACTAAAATCTTGTGTATATAGTCCCTTATCATCCCCTCCAAGAGCTTACATACAATTGATGTTAGGCTAACTGGTCTGTAGTTCCCAGGGATGTATCTTGGCCCTTTTTAAAAAATTGGTGCTACATTGGCTTTTCTCCAATCAGCTGGTACCCTTTCAGTCAGTAGACTGTTCGTAAAAATTAGGAACAATGGTCTGGCAATTACCTGACTGAGTTCCTTAAGGACCCTCAGGTGCAAGCCATCTGATGCCGGTGACTTATTAGGCCCCTTTCACACGGGAAGGATCCGTAGTGATCCGCCCCGTGAACCTCTGCTTGCTCAGCGGGGATCGCTCCGTTGATCCCCGCTGAGCCGGCGCATGACAGGGTGGTCCCTGCACACTGTGCAGGGACCGCCCTGTCAGATCTCCGCTCTCCCCTATGGGGGGATCGGATGAACACGGATGGTCTGTCCGTGTTCATCCGATCCGCTCTGCAGACGGATTGAAAAATAGGATTTTCCTCCGTCTGCAGAATCGGAGGATTGCAGATACGGATGAGATCGGGTGTCAGCGGATGTTCATCCGCTGACACCCGCTATCTCATAGGGACCAATGTATGTCCCTTTTCATCCGTAAACGGATGGATGAAAAAGCGGACATACGGGTCCGCATGTGTGAAAAAGGCCTTTAATGTTACGTTTTTCAAGTCTATTTATAATTCTGTCCTCTGTTAGGGTGCTTCCTGTAACATGTCATGAGGATAAACATTGCAGTTTTGGCTGCTGAAGCCCCCCGATCCCCTCATGAAGACGGAGGAGAACAATAAATTCAATACCTTCACAAACTCTCCATCCTTAGTAACCAGATTCCCTTCATCATTCTTTATGGGACCAATATGATCTGACCTCCCTTTGTTACTATTTATGTACTTAAAGAATTTCTTGTGATTTTTTTTTTTTTTTTTTTTTACTCTCCTCCGAATAGCATGTGTCCTAAAACTATGTAGGCACCATTGTATGTAAAACAGTCAAAGCTCAAGGAAGCCCTAGCAATCTCTGGGGGAACCCTAGGCTTCCACTGAACCCTATTTGAGAATAGTTGCTATAGACTGTTGTCTATTGGGAGGATATAAATACTGTTAAAAATGTAATTTGTGTGCTGGTGGTAGTGTGGGCACTGCAGAGTGTGGAGTCTCTGGAGAGAAAACTGGAAAATGTGTGCTGAGGAAAAAGTCTAATGCTTGTGTGCTGGAGGTTGGGGGGGGGGGGGGGGAGACCAGTCTGTGTGCAGAGGACTGATTTTCACTTGGGAAAGACCAGTCTGTGTGCTTGTGGTGGGATTTCATTGAGGATAAACCAATCTGCTTGCTGGGGGTGGTATCTCACTGTTAGAGCTGGCTCTTTTTCCATCTAAATTGAAGACTGAAGACACAATCCCCCAATTACATGTGACAAAGTAAAAGTTGCACATTATATTGTTAAGAGTAAAAGATTGTAATATAGCTCTGTGGAGAGAAAACGTAAATATCCTATTTTCTATTTTGTATTTCTTTAAAGGCTATACAGTCCTCCAAAGTACACTATGAAAACCAGCACTTGTATCCACACATTTATTTGGCTGCTTATCACTGCCGGAACAAGGATGTAAGCGAAGCATTAAAATCCTGGGCTGAGACATCAGCGGTTATTCAAGAGTGAGTGTTTGTTTTTACTATTGTGCTTAATGTTGTGCAGTAGCCCATTGTAACCAAGTTGAATCATGTAATTTTTAGTGTAATGCTTTTGTAATCAATACATTTAGATCTCATGCACAAAGGGCTTAAAAAATAGCTACTTTTACAAGCGTTTAACATTTTGATATTCTGCCTGTAAATGCACCTCTATGTTAGTCTATGTGTCCATGCACACATACTGTAGGTGATTACAGGTTTATTAGATGAGGCTGGTTACAGCCAAAAAAAAAATCACCAGTGCGTTCAGGAGAGTAGCTTTTGGGCATTAACCACTCAAGGACCGCCGCACGACGATGTACGTCGACAGAATGGCACGGCTGGGCACAAGGGTGTACAGGTACGTCCCCTTTAAGATCACAGCCATGGGTCAAAAGCGCGGCACGCTCGCGACACGGTCCGGAAATTCGTGACCCGCGGACCCGATCGCCGCCAGTGTCCCGCGATCGGGTCACAGAGCTGAAGAACAGGGAAAGGTGAGTGTGAACAAACCTTTCCCCATTCTTCCTAGTGGCAGTGTCGGTGATCGTCTGTTCCCTGTCATAGGGAGCGACGATCAGTGACGTCACACGCCAAGCCACGCCCTCCTTCAGTTAGAATCACACATTAGGTCACACTTCACCTCTACAGCGCCACCTACAGGTTAATTACCAGTGTCATTTTCGCTTATCGTCCATGGACTGACACAGCCTCTTTAACACTTTACCCGTGGGTTATGTCCCTGCTTGCAGGAGAAGACCTAGGCAGAATGTGAAATGTTATACATACATTCTAAAAAGTCAGAGCTGAACAGCCACGCCCAGGGGGGCGGTCCCTCCGGACATAACCCTCCTACTGCAGTCAGCAGACCGCAGTTTTTTTCTGCCTAGTAGAAGGAGAAGACGTGGCTCTCTCATGAGCCTGTCTCCTGACCTATTTTTATTCCTTTTTGGAATTTTTCTTGTTTTATTTTTGAGACCCATCAACTGTCGGCTGGGCAACAGGTTGGATACAAGATATCCTCGTAGTCTTCCCTGTCCAACCATCGAGCGTGCTGATCCTCGCCTTGTGTGCGTGAGACTCAGTTCACGACATGCCCCACGACTCCAGGGGTGGCCGGTGAGCTTTTTATGCTCCGCGGTCCTCTCAAGATTGAACAGTCCTGCTGTATCATTCGCGGTGGACCGGGCTGACAGCTACTCAGTACCGCATTGTGATAGTCCTGTCAGAAACACACCAGTGGGTCCCTCAGGGGACGGGTAAGTAGTCTCTCCTGCCTGCAGGTGAGTACATGCTGTGTGTTTCTCTGTGTGGGGGATTTTCCCTGTCTCCCCCTGTTTTTTATTGTCACTCTGTCACCATTGCTGGCGCTGTGCTGTGTGGGGTGCCTGGGGGTCATACTGTCCTGGGGAAGCTCATGGCTGTCTGCATATCGCTGGGGCGGTTTTCTGAGTGTTTTGAGGCCTGGGCGCCGTTCGGCGCCATGTTTGTGTATACTCATTTACTTTGCATTGGCGGCCATCTTGCCGTGGATCGCCTGAGCACATTGCAGCTGCCATTATATTGAAGCCGCGTGCGTTTTTTGCACTTGTTTGGCCTCTATCGCTGCTGGGAAAGGCGCAAATCTCCTCACACTCTCCTCTCAGCTCACTCACGCTGATGCAGCGCGGCGCAGGCAGCAGAACCGAGCGTTTCGGGTTGGTGAGTCCCCTGGGCATACCCCTCCTCAGTCAGCACAGCCTGTGGGTGGACTTTTTTTCTGAGGAGTCTCAGAGAGGGGCAATTATGGAGTCTGGTTCACCAGCTTCCCCATGCATGTCAGAGGCAGCAGGCAGTGCTCCAGCACCTGCAGTCCCTATGGACCAGTTGTCGGCAGTCCTGGAAACATTTCTTACCAGGATGGAAGCGGTGTGCGAGCGCAAGGGAGCAAAAAAGCGCCCTCTCCCTACATTATCTCCACAAGGGGAGTGCTCTGATTCAGAAATGGGCCTAGCTGCTGCTGCTCAGGACCCTAGCTCTGAATATTTTGATGGTTTTGAACAGGACATTCCTTGTGAGGAAGACTCCAGTTCTGAGTCAGTAAATGACAGGGCGCTTGTTAGTTAACTCATTAATGCTGTGAGGGACACTCTCAAGCTGGATGCTGCGGCTGCGGAACCTCAGGCGGAGGCAGTCTCCTTTGGTTCTTTTAAGGCCAAGCCTTCTAAAAAGGTTTTTCCATATGCACTTTTCTTTGACCAGGTTTGTGAAAAGCCGCAGAAGACTTTTATGGTCCTGCGGCATTTGTCTATCAGACTGCGTCTCTCCTCGTGGTCGAATAGACTACAGGGTCGATCCCTCAGGATTCAGTCGGACAACGCCACGGCAGTGGCGTATGTCAACCATCAAGGGGGACTCGGAGCTCAGCTGCGGCTTCCGAAGTCGCCCGCATCCTAAGGTGGGCCGAAAGAAGCGTGTCAGCCGTCTACATTCCGGGCGTAGAGAACTGGCAGGCGGACTATCTGAGTCGCCAGACGCTGGACCAGGGAGAGTGGTCCTTGCACCCGGAGGTTTTTCAACTTCTTTGCCGGTGGCGGGGCACGCCGCATGTGGACCTGATGGCTTCTCGACTCAATCGCAAGGTGTCAAGGTTTGTGGCCAAGTCCAGGGACCCTTGGGCGGATGCCTCGGATGCGTTGGTTGCCCCATGGGGTCATTATCACCTGAAATATGTTTATCCTCCGCTGCAGCTGCTCCCTCGCCTGCGCAGGGTGGCGACCGAGGGGATTCCGGTGATCCTAATTGCTCCGGATTGGCCTCTGCGTCATTGGTGCGCTGATCTGGTACGTCTCGTCGCGGACGTTCCTTGGCGGTTGCCAATAAGGGAGGACCTTCTGTCTCAAGGTCCTATATTTCATCCTGCTTTACAGACTCTGGCTTTAACGGCATGGTTATTGAAAGCCACGTGCTGAGAGACCAAGGTCTCTCAGATTCGGTCATTTCGACCATGTTAAGGGCACGGAAGTCTTCCTCCAGAAAGATCTATCACCGTACCTGGAAAGCTTACAAGCTGCGGTTCTTGCAGCGTGGCGTGACCCAAAAGCTTGCTTTGAGTACCATTAAGGGTCAGATTTCGGCCTTGGCCGCCGCCTTTCAGCGACCGCTAGCAGATCATTCCTTGGTTAGCATTTTTGTGCAGGGGGTTCGCCATGTGCTACCTCCTGTCAAGCCTCCTCTCCCTCCTTGGGTTCTCAATTTGGTGCTCTCGGTTCTCCAGGAACCTCCCTTTTAAAAATATCAGAGATATTCCCCTCTTGACCTTGTCTCAGAAGGTGGCCTTCTTAGTGGCCATTACCTCTGTTAGACGGGTGTCTGAGTTGGCGGGCCTTGTCCTGCAAGTCGCCTTATTTGGTCATCCATAAGGATAAGGCAGTGTTGCGTCCGCGACCTTCTTTTTTGCTGAAGGTGGTCTCGGCCTTTCACCTTAATGAGGACATTGTCCTCCCGTCCTTGTGTCCTTAACCAATGCAACCCAGAGAGTTTGCGCTTCACACGTTGGATGTGGTACGAGCCTTGCGGGTGTACCTGTCTGCTACTGCTTCCATTCGGAAGTCTGACTCACTGTTTGGCCCTGTTTTGGACCAGAGACAGACCCAATCGGTTTCTCTGCCACCATCTCTAGGTGGATCAGGCAGACCGTCATACAGGCCTATGCCCTCAAGGCGCGGGCGCCTCCCTTTCCGGTTACGGCACATTCCACCAGGGCAATTGATGCTTCCTGGGCTTTCCGACATCAAGCGTCGGTTGCACAAGTGTGCAAGGCGGCGACCTGGTCGTCTGTTCATACCTTTTCTAAGTTTATAAGGTTAATGTGGCTGCATGTTCGGATGCTTCCTTCGGCCGCTGTTTAAAATGGCAACTCCTCCGTTGAGGAGCTCTGCCTTGTTTGGAGTGAAGTTTTTTGGGTTTTTCCATTTATACTGCTCCCACCCCTCTTGACACTGCTTTGGGATGTCCCACACGTTCAGCGATAAGAGCCACCGTGTCGGTCCATGGATGATAAGAGAAAATAGGATTTTTGTACTCACCGTAAAATCCATTTCTCTGACATCCATGGACCGACATGGCACCCACCCTTCCTTTTAAGTTTGTGCTGCTTTGTTACGAACTGAGGTCTGCTAGCTGCAGGTGGGAGGGTAATGTCCGGAGGGACCGCCCCCCTGGGTGGGGCTGTTCAGCTCTTGTTTGTTCTAGAATGTTTTAACATTTAACATTCTACCTAGGTCTTCTCCTGCAAGCAGGGACATATACCCCACACGTTCAGTGATAAGAGCCGCCGTGTTGGTCCATGGATGTCAGAGAAATGGATTTTACATTGAGTACAAAAATCCTATTTTTTGTACTCACCGTAAAATCAGTTTTTCTGACGTCCATGGACTGACACAGCACCCACCCTTCTTTTCAAGGTTTGTACTGCTTTGTTACGAACTGAGATCTGCTGACTGCAGTAGGAGGGTTATGTCCAGAGGGACCGCCCCCCTGGGCGGGGCTGTTCAGCTCTGGCTTTTTAGAATGTATGTATAACATTTCACATTCTGCCTAGGTCTTCTCCTGAAAGCAGGGACATAACCCACGGGTAAAGTGTTAGAGGCTGTGTCAGTCCATGGACGTCAGAGAAACGGATTTTACAGTGAGTACAAAAATCCTATTTTTACAGTAAAAGTGCATATTTATAGCACTGTCGCTGTAAAAATGACAATGGTCCCAAAATGGTGTCCAATGTGTCCGCCATAATGTCGCAGTCACGACAAAAATCGCTGATCGGCGCCAATGCTATTAAAAAAAAAATGTATTCATATAAATGCCATAAAACTATCCCCTATTTTGTAGACACTATAACTTTTGCGCAAACCAATCAATAAACACTTATTGCATTTTTTCTACCATATGTAGAATACCTATGTTCTTTTATATGTTTTTGGGGGATATTTATTATAGCAAAAAGTAAAAAATATTTCATTTTTTTCAAAATTTTCGCTCCATTTTTGTTTATAGCGCAAAAAATAAAAACCGCAGAGGTGATCAAATACCACCAAAAGAAAGCTCTATTTGTGAGAAAAAAAGGACGCCAATTTTGTTTGGGAGCCATGTCGCACGACCGTGTAATTGTCAGTTAACCACTTAAGCCCCGGACCATTTGGTAGCTAAAGGACCAGAGGTGAATTCAGAATTTTGCACTGCGCTGCTTTAACTGTAAATTGTGCGGACATGCAATGTTGTACCCAAACGAAATTTGCGTCCTTTTCTTCCCACAAATAGAGCTTTCTTTTAATGGTATTTGATTGCCTCTGCGATTTTAATTTTTTGCGATATAAACGGAAAAAGACCTGAAAATTTTGAAAAAAAATGATATTTTCTACTTTTTGTTATAAGAAAAATCGAATAAACTCAATTTTAGTCATACATTTAGGCCAAAATGTATTCAGCCACATGTCTTTAGTAAAAAAAATTTCAATAAACGTATATTTATTGGTTTGCGCAAAAGTTATAGCGTTTACAAACTAGGGTACATTTTCTGGAATTTACACAGCTTTAAATTTATGACTGCCTATCTCATTTCTTGAGGTGCTAAAATGACAGGGCAGTACAAACCCCCCCCAAATGACCCCATTTTAGAGATTGAATAATGACAAAAAAAAAAAATTACAAAAAGTTGTCACTAAATGATATATTGCTCACACATGCCATGGTTATATGTGGAATTGCACCCCAAAATACATTCTGCTGCTTCTCCTGAGTACGGGGATACCACATGTGTGGGACTTTTTAGGAGCCTAGCCACGTACGGGACCCCGGAAATCAAGCACCGCCTTCAGGATTTCTAAGGGCGCAAATTTTTGATTTCACTCCTCACTACCTATCACAGTTTTGAAGGCCATAAAATGCCAAAATAGCACAAAACCCCCCAAATGACCCCATTTTAGAAAGTAGACACCCCAAGGAAATTGCTGAGAGGCCTGTTGAGCCCATTGAATTTTTTTTTTTTTGTCCCAAGTGATTGAATAATGACAAAAAAAAATTACAAAAAGTTGTCACTAAATGATATATTGCTCACACATGCCATGGTTATATGTGGAATTGCACCCCAAAATAAATTTTGCTGCTTCTCCTGAGTACGGGGATACCACATGTGTGGGATTTTTTAGGAGCCTAGCCGCGTACGGGACCCCGAAAACCAATCACCGCCTTCAGGATTTCTAGGCACAAATTTTTGATTTGACTCCTCACTACCTATTACAGTTTCGAAGGCCATAAAATGCCAAAATAGCACAAAACCCCCCCAAATGACCCCATTTTGGAAAGTAGACACCCCAAGCTGTTTGCTGAGAGGCATGGTGAGTATTTTACAGCTCTCATTTGTTTTTGAAAATGAAGAAAGAACATTTTTTTTTTCTTTTTTTTTTTCAATTTTCAAAACTTTGTGACAAAAAGTGAGATCTGCAAAATACTCACAATACCTCTCAGCAAATAGCTTGGGGTGTCTACTTTCCAAAATGGGGTCATTTGGTGGGGTTTTGTGCCATCTGGGCATTCCATGGCCTCCGAAACTGTGATAGGCAGTGAGAAGTGAAATCAAAAATTTACACCCTTAGAAAGCCTGAAGGCGGTGATTGGTTTTTGGGGTCCCGTACGCGGCTAGGCTCCCAAAAAGTCTCACACATGTGGTATCCCCGTACTCAGGAGAAGCAACAGAATGTATTTTGGGGTGTAATTCCACATATGCCCATGGCATGTTTGAGCAATATATAATTTAGTGACAACTTTGTGCAAAAAAAAAAAAAAATTGTATTTTTTCCGCAACTTGTGTCAACATATAAAATATTCCATGGACTCGACTCGACTCGACATGCCTCTCAGTATATAGCTTGGGGTGTCTACTTTCCAAAATGGGGTCATTTGGGGGGGTTTTGAACTGTTCTGGCATTTTATACACAACATTAGGAAGCTTACATCCACTCTTCTAACCACTTGAAGACACAGCCCTTTTTGACACTTTTTGTTTACATGAAAACATATTTTTTTTTGCAAGAAAATTATGTTGAACCCCCAAACATTATATATATTTTTAAAGCAAAGGCCCTACAGAATAAAATGGTGGGTGTTGCATTTTTTTTTTTCCACACAGTATTTGCGCAGCGATTTTTCAAACGCATTTTTTTGGGAAAAAATACACTTTTTTTAATTTTAATTCACTAAAACACACTATATTGCCCAAATGTTTGATGAAATAAAAAAGATGATCTTAGGCCGAGTACATAGATACCAAACGCGCATTGGCGACAAACTACATACATTTTTAAAAGCCTTTACAGGTTACCCCGTTAGATTTGCAGAGGAGGTCTACTGCTAAAATTACTGCCCTCGATCTGACCTTCGCTGTGATACCTCACGTGCATGGTGCAATTGCTGTTTACATATGACGCCAGACCGACGCTTGCGTTCGCCATTGGGCAAGAGCAGGGCAGGACAGGGGTGCTTTTTTTTTTTTTTTTTTATTAATTTTGCTTTTTTATTTTATTTTTAAACTGTTGCTTCCATATTTTTTTATTTTTTTTTTATCATTTTTATTGTTATCTCAGGGAATGTAAATATCCCCTATGATAGCAATAGGTAATGACAGGTACTCTTTTTTGAAAAAACTGGGGTCTATTGGACCCTAGATCTTTCCTCTGCCCTCAAAGCATCTGACCACACCAAGATCGGTGTGATAAAATGCTTTCCCAATTTCCCAATGGCGCTTTTTATATCCGGGGGGGGGGGGGACATTCCCTCCCACTGCTTGTAAAATCAGTCCAGAGGCTAATTAGCCACTAGGATTGCTTTTACATGAAAGCCCGCCGCTGGCTGAAAAGAATGATACCAAGATGATACCTAAACCCACAGGCATCATTCTGGTATAAACATTCAAAGTCCAGCAACATACCAGTACGTTGCTGGTCCTTGTTGGACATGTATTGTAATCTTTTTTTTCATGCAGCCTGTTGGCTGAACGAAAAAAAAAGATTGATCGGTGGGTATGCCCACTATTAGAATACCGCCCTTCATCCACCCACTTCTAATGATGGGCATACATGCACCATTTATATATGCCGAAGCATGGGGGCATCTTCCCGCAAAAGTTATGCCGCGTACACATGGTCAGACTTTTCCACGGGCAAGCCTCCGTCGGAATTTCGACCGTATGTACGCGGCATTAGGAGCAAAATCGCTCCTCCGCCCCTGCTGCCCCAATGCTTCGGCATATATGCTTTTTTTTTTTTAACTGTGGTGGTGAAATCACCTCCTACAGCACTGGAGTCGCAGGGATCAGGCCTGTCTCTGCGAACGCTGCAGTTATGTGTGTTGTGTTTTGCAAGTGACAGTGATCGATCGATACTGCACTTGGGTGGCCTGGGCTGGACGGAGGGGCAAAACGCAGGTGCTAGCAGGTATCTGGGCTGATCCCGCTAACACTGCGTTTTTGGGAACCCTAAACTGCTGGGGACGCTAGTATAGATCTGATCAGATCAGATCTTGATCTGTTCAGATACTATACCACTAAGGGGGGTGTATGCTTAACGCGTGGGTGTTAGCGCTACTGGCACTAACCTGACGCTGCCTGGGGTGTGACGCAGACCCTCTCTGACGCTAAAACCTAATTGATATCACCCACCGGGCGATCAGGGGGTTAAACCTTTATTGGGTTATATACGGCGGGTGCCCTGACACTATAAAAAGCAAACTAACCAGCGTCACCCGTAACACTTATATGATGATCACTGGTGAAAGAGTTAACTAGGGGCAATTAGGGGGTTAAAACCTTTATTAGGTAATATATGGGGGTACCTGACGCTATATAAAAACCTGATGGCGAACCTAAAAAAAAATTACTGGCTACCTATCGGCATCACCGACACTAAGACAACGATCATAAAAACGATCGCTTAGCGACAGTGGTGATAGGGGGTGAAAGGGTTACCTGGGGGGTGATCAGGGGGTTAAACCTTTATTAGATAATATATGGGGGTACCTGACGCTATAAAAACCTGCGGCGAACCTAAAAAAAATTACTGGCTACCGATCTGCATCACCGACGCTAAGACAGCGATCAGAAAAATGATCGCTTAGCGACAGTGGTGATAGGGGTGAAAGGGTTACCTGGGGGGCGATCAAGGGGGTTAAACCTTTATTAGGTAATATATTGGGGTACCTGACGCTATAAAAACCTGCGGCGAACCTAAAAAAAATTACTGGCTACCGATCAGCATCGCCGACGCTAAGACATCGATCAGAAAAATTATCGCTTAGTGACAGTGGTGATAGGGGGTGAAAGGGTTATCTGGGGGGTGATCAGGGGGTTAAACCTTTATTAGGGGGGGTTTGGGGGCTACACTGGACCTAAAACTAAATGTAGTGACACTTTTACAGTCACAAATGTCACTGATTGCAGTGATCACTAATTAAATGGTCACTGCAATCAGTGACACTGTGACTGGGGGGTGATCTGGGGGGGGGCGATTTATGTGCCTATGTGTCCTGGTGTCAGTGTAGTGTTGTGTGCACTAACCTGCATCTTCTCCTGTACGGCGCTCGGTATATGTGAGCGCCACAGGAGAGATGACATCACTTCCTCCCGCCTGTGTAAACAGTACACAGGCAGGGGAATCTCTCATTCGCCGGGAGCGATCGAGAGGGGGGGCCGGAATCGAACGGCCGTCCCCTCATGCCGGATCGCTCCCGAAGGTAAAACGACCACCCACTGTAAAGAAGGGGGGTCCGATCGGACCCCCCAACTATACAAAGGCAATCACGTATATGTACGTGATTCTGCCTGTCGGTGCCATTCTGCCGACGTATATTTACAGTGGGCGGTCGTTAAGTGGTTAAAGCGACGCAGTGCCGAATCGCAAAAAGTGGCCTGGTCCTTTAGCTACAAAATGGTCCGGGGCTTAAGTGGTTAATAAGGGTTTTTAAACATGCCTAAATGCTTAAGCATCAATTTGTTCCAATGGAATCCATTATGGCTCAAACCCTTAACGCACTTGATTAAGGTTACACGCACCTAAACACGTGTGCAAACATGGCTTTGAGCACATTTTTTAACCACTTCACTTGGTTTCTATTATAAAACTTTGCAATTAAGTAACTTTTCTTCATAAATTTAGGCCAAAATTTATACTGCTACACATCTTTGATAAAACAACCCAAATTAGTGTATATTTAGTCTGTGTGATAGTTGGAGTCTACAAGCTATGCTACATTTTATTGAAAATTGATCAGTCCTGATGTACTGACTGCCATTTCTTGAGGCCTTGAAATGCCAGGACAATATGTAGCGGACCCTTAAATTTAGGGGGTCGCTATGCCCAAATTTGTGGGACGGCCTGGGCAATAGTTTGGCTCAGGTCTTCTAAATTGATACTGGACTCTGCTCTGCTGTGGTGTTGTCTGGTGTACAGTTCCCCTTTGGCCTGTGGGTGGCACTGTTGCCCAGGCCTAGGGTCGAACCTCAGATGACACAGTGGCGTGATTGGATGTCCCCTCTTGGCTGCCGTGCGGTGGGCGGGGCTTCGCCTCCTGTGCATGCCGGGAGGGGTATATAAGGGGAAGACGCCATGTTTAGGGGGAGTGAACGAGAGGAGTGCACGGGGAGTGAGTCCCGGGGAGGGAGTGTGCCGCCTGGGGGTGCGTGGACTGGCCGATGAGTCTCGGGCACCTTTAGCCCGAGGCTACAACGTTCCAGGTAGGCCCAGTACCTCTAACTGGGTCTACAATCAGCACATTGGAGTCCCAGGGTGCCCAGGTGAGGGTACCCGCTCTGACCGAGAGGAAGCCAAGGGAGGATTGGTCCCACAGAGGAGACGAGTGATAGGTCGCTGTTTTGGGAAAGACCTGGTGACCTGTCAGAGGGAAGGATTCTTTACTCAACAAAGCTAACCCTGTAGAGTGCCCATTGGCATCATCTGTTCTCTAAATTCTACAGAGGTTTAAGGAAAGTTCTGGATTCAGGAATAACAGGATTCTGCTGCTTTTAGAGGATCTCCTGAACCCGTCCCTGGAGGGGACAAAGTGATAGTACTGTTCGAGCTCCACTCCGGCTGCTAGAACTGTGAGAGGCATCTATCTGGATGAGCTAAACCCACTCGGGATCGAGTGGCGACGAGTGAGTCAAGTGTTCTGTGCCTGAATCTACCTTCTAACTTCGCTAGCTTCTTTCTCTCAATTTCCTGTTAACTAAAGCAAAGGAAAATAAACTCTTTGTTGGAGTTAAAGTCGTGTGGACATTGGCCTTCTTGGGAAAGAATATAGACTTTTCCCTACATTCTAGGGACGAGAACCAGTGGAAGGAGGTAACTCGCTGCAGGACCCAAATCTGTGAACACCGCCTGACCTCTGATAAGGAGGACACGGGCTTGTGTCATGGTGTGTCCTACCCCCCGCAGGTGAAGATAAGCGGGGGCAAAAGGATTGGTGTGCTACAAGTACAAATACCCCCCCCCCAAATTACCCTTTTTTTGAACATAGACAGTCCAAGGTATTTAGTAAAAGGCATGGTGAGTTTGTCATTTTTTCCCATTTTTTTTTTTTTTTTTTTTGGACTCAAAATTTCCAAATTATTACGTTTTCTAACATTTGCCACTCTTCCTGAGTATGGCGATACCACATGTGTGAGACTTTTACACAGCCTGGCCATATACAGAGGCCCAACATCTAAGTAGCACCTTCAGGCCTTCTAGGGACATAAAGTACTGTATATACTCGAGTATAAGCCGACCCGAATATAAGTCGAGGCACCTATTTTTACCACAAAAAAACTGGGAAAACTTATTGACTCGAGTATAAGCCTAGGGTGTCCATCTGCATGACTCACTGTGTCCATGACTAGACTGACGTTTAACATGGGAGTCTATGGAAGTGTTGCCCGGTTTGAAAAATCAGTGCTCCCCGGCCATAAGTTTTCTAGACAAAAACCTTTGCTCACTTGTAGAGGTGAAATGGGGCTACATGTGTGCCAAGTTTCAGGTCCAGGGGACCTAATGCCGGCCGGTACCGGGTCCCCAAAGTCATCAGAGAAATGACCGTTTAACATGGGAGTCTATGGAAGGGGTGCCCGGTTTTGAAAAATCTGTGCTCCCCGGCTGTAGGTCTCCCGGACAACAAACTTTGCACACTTGTAGAGAAAGAGTGGGGCTATATGTGTGCCAAGTCTGGGGTTCAGGGGACCTACAGCCGGCCGGTACCGGGTCCCCAAAGTCCGGGAGATCAGGCGCAAAAAGTGACTCGAGTATAAGACGAGGGGGGCATTTTCAGCACAAAAAAATGTGCTGAAAAACTCGGCTTATACTCGAGTATATACGGTACACGTCTAATTTCCTGACTACCTATTACATTTTTGAAGGCCCTGGAATACCAGGACAGTGGAATTACCCACAAAACGACCCCATCTTGGAAAGCAAACACCCCATCATATATTCTTTAAGGTATAATGAGTGTTTTGAACATGTGGCAAGAAAATAAAAAAATATTTTTCTCTTTTTGTCCATGGACGGACACAACTTCTAAATTCTTGACAGTTGGGTTATGTTCCTGTTCATAGCAGAGGACTAGGCAGAACATGTTAGTTATCTTAAAACATGTAACTTTAACAGAGTTGAACAGCCCCGCCCAGGGGGCAGTTCCTCCGTACATAACCCTCCTACCTGTAGTCAGCAGCCTCAGTTTTTTTTCTGCCTAGCAGAGGAGATGGACTTGGTTCCCTTTGGGACCTGAGTCCTGAAGAGATTTTTATTTTATCTTATTTTATTTTTAAGATCTATCAACTGCCGGCTGGGCATGACAGGCAGGATATTATAGATCCTTGTAGTCCCCCCAGTCCAGCCATCAAGCGTGTTACAGTCCCTTGCAAATAGGTGTCGGGTCTGTCAGGGGTGGCCGGTGAGCAGCTGCTCCAGGGTCCACATATGACTGGGCTGCTTGCTGTCTCACTCACAGTGGACAGCTACTCCGTACCGCTCGGTTGTAGGCCTGTCAGGAACGCACCAGCAGGTCCTCGTTTGGATGGGTAAGTACAGTTTCCCCTGCCTCGGCGGGTGTGAACAGCTGGGCATTCCTGGGAAAGGGGGTTCTCCTGTCCTCCCCTTCCCTGTTGTCTGTCACCTCTATCCCTTCTGCCCCAGCGGGACTGGCTGTGACCGGGGCGTACCTGTGGGGGGGCTCCGGGTCCCATTGGGGGTCCGTGTGGTGTCGTAGCTCGTTCCTCTATGGGGGGGTGCTCTACTCCGGAGAAGCCCATGCCTGACCTTCTCGTCCACATCGTGGTGCTCGGGCGCCATTTTGACAGCGCTGGTGCCTTTTTCAAGGTGTTTTCTATTGCATTGCTTTTTCCCATTGGCGGCCATCTGCAGTTGCTATTGCGGGCGGCCATTTTCTTGTGGTCGTGCCCTTTCCTGAGGCGCCTGGCGGCCATCTTTGGCACAGTGTGGGCCTATAGTGCTGGCTCCTGGATGGCAAGCATGATTCTCCTTACAACTTCCCTCACTGTTTCCACACACACTGCTTATAGAGCAGCATGGATATTACAGTGATACACAGTCTTAGTGTATAGAGGCGGGCAATGACGCTGAACGGTCTCATTCTGGGCAGGTGTGTCCCCTGGGTGACCCCCGGTCGGTGCAGCTTGGAGGGGGGGACTTTGGTCATTAGTTTGACTAGTCCTGAGAGCTTTCTTTGTGACATGGACTCTGACAGGACCACTGTTCTGAGGGTCAGAGGTTGTTTTTTTGTGTGCAGTTTGGTGCGTGCTTCGGCAGCACTTATACTCAGATTGGATTCAGAGAGGATTAAGCGCCCTCGGCGCCATAGTTTAAACATACACAATTTTGTTTATAGTGTCTGCGTGGGTTTCCTCCGGGTGCTCCGGTTTTCTCCCACGCTCCTATGACATGCGCGCCTTCGTCGCAATGCATATTATAAACATAAACAATATGTTTATATACAACACTAAATACATTCACAGCTTATGTCTGTATGGTTATTCTCTGCGTCTGCGTGGGTTTCCTCCGGTTTTCTCCCACGCTCAATGTCATGAGCGCCTTCGGCGCAATGCACAGTATGAACATACGCAATATGTTTATACACAACAATGAATGTATGTATTATTGCTCTCTGTGTCTGCATGGGTTTCCTCCGGGTGCTCCGGTTTCCTCCCACGCTCCAATGGTATGTGCGCCTTCTGGGCTATGCACAGCATAAACATGTTCAGTATGTTTATTCACACATACTAAAATACATACACCGTATGTCTATGTACTATGCTCTCTGTGGATGAGTGAGTTTCCTCCCACGCTCTAATTGCGCGTTTTGGCGCAATACACAGTATAAACTATGTGTTTGTACAATCAGCACTTATCAATGAAGTAGCTGCTGGAAGGCATCAGTCCCTTTTTTGGGTCACACTCGACCCACTCTATATTGAAGTCGACTCTTCATAGATGGGGACTGGGTTTGACGAAGAGGTCCTTTTTTGTCCTTTAACGCACGTTATTCCTTGTAGAGCATTTTCATAAGGATATGTGTTTTTGCCTATGAAGTTGACCCCTGGTATCAGGGGTACCACTTTCCCGGCAGGGGGGTCACCTGCCATTCGGAGGTGATCAGAAGCGATGGTTTGGACTGTGTTCGCCATGCTGAGGTCAGCGTTACGCCCGTTAGTGGCTGCTGTTAGTGGGCATGACAGGCAGGAGTTTAGATCCTTGTAGTCCCCCCAGTCCGGCCATCGGGCGTGTTACCGTCCCCTCGCTACTGCGTGGGGTCTGTCACGACATACCCCATGGCTCCAGGGGTGGCCGGTGAGCTATATGCTCCAGGGTCCACATATGACCGTGCGGCTTGCTGTCTGAGTTACAGTGGACTGGGCCGACAGCTACTTCGTATTGCTCATTTGTAGGTCTGTCAGGAATGCACCAGCAGGTCCTCGCAGGGATGGGTAAGTACAGTTCCTCCTGCTTCGGTGGGGTGGAACAGCTGGGCATTTCTAAGGCGGTCGTTAGGTTCTCCTACCTTCCCCTCTCTCACCCTTTTTTGCTCCTCCCCTCATGGGGCTACTGCAACCGGGAATACCTTAAGGGGGGCTCCTGGTACCGGCGTGGGGCTGTGAGGGTGTCCAGGCCTGCTATCTGTGTGGGGGGTGGTCTTTTTTTGGGAGCCTCCGCTGCTGGCCTTCTCGTCCACCTCGCTTGCTGGGCGCCAATTTTTGAAGCGCTGGCGGCATTTTTCTGGGGTCTATGCATTGCATTGAATTCCCCATTGGCGGCCATTTTGCCATAGCCGCACCATGCTGTAGGCGGGCGGCCATTTTCTTGTGGTCCGCGGCTTTTTTTCTGGCACCCAGTGGCAATTTTGGAAGGGGTTTTGGTTTTAGTGCTGTAATTGCTTCATGGTTGGCTTCCTGAACGGCGCGAATGGCGCCATTCACCCCACACAGCTTCTCAGTCACACGCGGTGTGAGGATGGAGAGCGGGCAGCAGCGCTCGGCAGTCCCTGGCTGGCGGTGAGTCCCCTAAGTATTTCCTCCCCCCAGTCAGTGCAGCTAGGAGGATGGGCTAGTTATGTGTCAGGTAACTGACTCGGTCCCTAAGGGTGGTCAGTGGGTGTTCTGGAGCTAGAGGCTGGCATTTTTTCCCACAGACATTTCAGCGGCAGCATCCGGTGCTCTGCAGCTGCGGTTCCCATAGGCACTGTTTAGGCAGTCCTGGAGTCCTTGTTGCCAAGGTGGAAGAGGCGTGCGAATGCAAGAAGAGGGTTGCTAAGCGTTCCCTCCCCCCGCCATCGCATGGGAAATTGCTCTGACACGGACTCGGGCCTGGCTGCGGCTGGTCCCTGGTTCTGATATGTCAGAAACGGCGGACAAGGACCTTCCCTGTGTGGAGGACCCCTTGTCCAGGCCACCTCAAGACAGCATTACGCTGTCAGGGACACTCGCAAGCTGGATGATACAACTCTTCCACAGCTGAGTCTGCCCTTTCTTTGGGTCGCACAAACCGACCCGCTATGCTTAAGGTTTTCCTTGCGTAGCTACAGACCGGTCGCAGAGGCCCCTTGCGGTCCCTCAGCGCACCCCGATCTCTCGGTTATTATAAGTAACCTCTATCCCAAAGTCCTGCACCTGTGGTTTTCCCGCCATTTTCTGGGGAATGCTCTGACTCTGACAGGACCACGGTCTGAGGTTTTAGAGGTTGCTTTTTACCTGCGGTTTGGTACTTTCTTCGTCAGCACATGTACGCAGATTGGAACGATACAGAGAAGATTAAGCGCCCTCGGCGCCATAGTTTAAACCTACACAATATGTTTATACACAACACTGGCTGTAATTACAGTGTATGTATGTATTATTGCTCTCTGTGTCTGCGTGGGTTTCCTTCCATGCTCCAATGACGTGCGCGCCTTCGGTGTCATACACAGTATAATCATACTCAATATGTTTATACACAACACTAAATACATTCACAGTATATGTGTGTATTATTACTCTGTGTGTGCGTGGGTTCCTCCGGGTACTCTGGTTTCCTCCCACGCTCAAATGGTATGTGCGCCTTCAGCGCTATGCACAGCATGCACATGTTAAATATGTTTATTCACACTTGCTATAATACCTACACGGTATGTGTATGCAGTCTGTGTGGGTCTCCTCCGGGTACTCTGGTTTCCTCCCACGCTCCAATAGTTTGCGCACCTTCGGCGCTATGCATATCATAAACATGTGCAATATGTTTATTCACGCATACTAACATACCTACACGGTATGTGTAGGCAGTCTGTGTGGGTTTCCTCCGGGTTCTCCGGTTTCCTCCCACGCCCCATTGGTGTGCACGCTTTTGGCGCTTTGCACAGTATAAATATGTTCAATATGTTAGACTACAGACACTGTATGTCTATGTACTATGCGCTCTGTAGCTGAGTGGGTTTCCTCCCACGCTCCAATTGCGCGTTTTGGCGCA
The DNA here is from genome assembly GCA_029206835.1 of Rana muscosa. NCBI lineage: Eukaryota > Metazoa > Chordata > Amphibia > Anura > Ranidae > Rana > Rana muscosa. Next base: position 10,584,632 of record CM055119.1, on the reverse strand, counting down.
ATACACAGTATAAAATATGTGTTGGTACACTCAGCACTTATCAATGAAGTTGCTGCTGAAAGGTGTCAGTCCCTTTTTTTGGGTCACACTCGACCCACTCTATATTGAAGAAGCGTGCCGACTCTTCTTCGATTGGGGACTGGGTTTGTCGCAGAGGTCCTTCTTGGTGCCTCAATGCACGTTATTCCTGGTAGAGCATTGTCATACGGATATGTGTTTTTGCCTATGCAGTTGACCCCTGGCATCAGGGGTACCACTTTCCCAGCAGGGGGGTCACTTGCTTTTCGGAGGTGATCAGAAGCGATGGCTTGGTCTGTGTTCGCCATGCTGAGGTCAGCATTACTAAATACAAAAGGAATTCCGCGCTGCCTGATAAATAGCCGCTCACACAACCAATTGAAAAAGGGTGAAAAACAAACTAAACAAAAAAGTGTAGCGCTAAAAATGAGTAAGAACTGCCCACAATTAAGGAGCAGTGTATGACAGTGATATATAATTAGATAAACAATATAACATCTCTGCTAAACAAACTGAATAAATGAAATATTCAAAAAGTCCTCAGTAATGTGACATCTTAGCCAAACAAACTGAATAAAATGAAGTGTTCAAAGAGTCCAAAGAGTCCTCAGTGATGCAAATTAAATGCCACAAGGGACACCAAAAATACTGAGTTCATAATAAAAACAAATAGAACATATATTGATGAAAGGTGAGTGACAATCAAATTATGGTGCTCCTAAGTAAACTTGACGTGAAGAGAGTGCACTCAAAGTGACCACCACCAATCGGTTGTAAGAAAGGCTTACCAGAAAGAGTGGACCCCAAAAACCTACGTTCAGAGGGTCAACCAAGCATAGGTGAGCCGCTGTGGACAGCAAATCTCCAACTGTGATTCAAATGGGGGACATCAAACTTCAATCCAGTCCAAAGGATAGAAAAAAATATCTCTCATATCCAGATGACAATGGGGCTTGTATGCAGTGCCCGATTAGAATCAGGTAGCGATGCCGGGTAGATTGCAGAATTTAGAAGGAAAGAAAAGGCACATAGTGTGATACTGTATAAAAAGGGGTATTTAATGTAGGTAGGTACACTTACATTTAGATGAATATAACAGCGCTTTGTCAAAATGATCAATGGCAACAGTAGGGTCTCCCGACGCGTTTCACATCCAAATGCATCATCATCCAGATGATGCATTTGGATGCGAAACGCGTCGGGAGACCCTACTGTTGCCATTGATCATTTTGACAAAGCGCTGTTATATTCATCTAAATGTAAGTGTACCTACCTACATTAAATACCCCTTTTTATACAGTATCACACTATGTGCCTTTTCTTTCCTTCTAAATTCTGCAATCTACCCGGCATCGCTACCTGATTCTAATCGGGCACTGCATACAAGCCCCATTGTCATCTGGATATGAGAGATATTTTTTTCTATCCTTTGGACTGGATTGAAGTTTGATGTCCCCCATTTGAATCACAGTTGGAGATTTGCTGTCCACAGCGGCTCACCTATGCTTGGTTGACCCTCTGAACGTAGGTTTTTGGGGTCCACTCTTTCTGGTAAGCCTTTCTTACAACCGATTGGTGGTGGTCACTTTGAGTGCACTCTCTTCACGTCAAGTTTACTTAGGAGCACCATAATTTGATTGTCACTCACCTTTCATCAATATATGTTCTATTTGTTTTTATTATGAACTCAGTATTTTTGGTGTCCCTTGTGGCATTTAATTTGCATCACTGAGGACTCTTTGGACTCTTTGAACACTTCATTTTATTCAGTTTGTTTGGCTAAGATGTCACATTACTGAGGACTTTTTGAATATTTCATTTATTCAGTTTGTTTAGCAGAGATGTTATATTGTTTATCTAATTATATATCACTGTCATACACTGCTCCTTAATTGTGGGCAGTTCTTACTCATTTTTAGCGCTACACTTTTTTGTTTAGTTTGAGGTCAGCATTACGCCTGTTAGTGGCTGCGTCTCTGGTGTCTCTGACACTCAATGACTGGGCAAAGATTTTATACCAGGCAGTGGAGGAGCATCAGCTTCCTCTATCAGTCGGCCAGCAGGTGCACTGCACTTGCTTTTTTTGCCTCTAGGGCCTCTGTGTCTGGGATGATTTTGCGCCACCTGAAAAGGCTGATGTACTGGTCCGCTGGCCAAGTTTCTAGGGAAGCTCTGGCAGATTTGCCTTTCTTTGGCTAACAGTAGAGGCGCCCCGTAAGCTGGGACCTTCCTTCTCCAATATCTTGCGGTGTTTTGTGGGGGTTGTCATACCCATACCACTGCAGGACAGATTCAGATCTGTTCATGGCTCTTAGGCCTCAAGGCCCTGAATGCCTTTGTGTAGCCGTCCGGTTTTTCCGACCATGGAGTTTGTGAAGTGGTCGCTTCATAAACGATCAATGTTTTCTTTCTTATTCACCGGATGGTTTCTTTGTCCTACGGTCTCGTCGGACTGCCTGATGGGGCAGTTCAAGACTGGGTGGGGATTTGGAAATTCAGGATGGAGTCGGTTCGCTCCATCCAGGGACGTCCCTGGACTTCAGGGACGCAAGCTGGCATGTCCCCAGATGCGACAGGCACCAGAGGTTTCTGTGATTAGCAGTCAGGGAGAACCACTATTAATTTATGACTCTCCTTTTTGACCTAGTGGCACCGGGAGTTTTCACCAGGGTGCTTGCTTCGATTCTAGCCTTGCTGAGTCAACATGGCATTGTCATCATTGGTCTCTGCATGGTCTTCTTTTATAACCTGTTTTCAGTTTAGAATTAAAGGAAAACGTGTCTATAGTCAGTCACTATCCTGGGGCTGGCTCTGTGCTCATCAGAGGCGAGAATTTTTCTTCCTCCAGAAAAGTTGCGGATGCTCCAGGGGGCAGTAAAATGGGTCTCATGATGGCCTCCTTCGAGGCAGCACCGTTTGTCCGAGTCCACACTCGGAGGAGGGATTCGGTCCTATGGAACACATCCCCATTGTCTCTGGATCATCAGATTCAGATGAATCACCTTGTCAGGGCCTCTCTGACTTGATGGCTGACATTCCGTCATTTCTGTCTGGGAAGTTTTTCCCTTCTTTTCTATTGAAGGAAGGTTGGGGGTCCAGTCGGTCCAGGTTGCTGGACTCTGGACGAATCACGTCTGCCGGTCAATGTTCTGGAACTTCGGACGATCAGGAAGTCGTGGAGACTACAAGGTCGCCAGATCAGGTTCCAGTCGGACAATGCCACGGATGTAGCTTATGTCAACCTTCTGGCTATCCTGCGGTGGACGGGGAGAAGCGTGCTGGCTCTGTCGGCTGTCTACATTCTTGGTGTGGAACTCTAACTGGCGGACCATTTGAGTCGCCAGTTGTTGAACAAGGTGAATCCTCTGGCACCCGGAGGGGTTTCTACTCCTTTTGCCTGAGGTGGAAGTCAGACGTCGCCTCCTGGCTTCGCGACTCGTTTGCATGATGCCGAGTTTCGTGGTCCGGTGATCCCTGGGCAGACGTGTCAGACGCGTGCCTATCCTCCACTGATGTGGCTACCTCGGCTGCTCCTCAATGTGCTGATCGAGGGGATTCCCGGTGATCCTAATCGCTCTAGATTGGCCCGGCGTCCTTGGTACATTGACTTCGTACACCTGGTGGCGGATGCACTGGCGGATGCCAATGCGGGAGGACCTTCTGTCTCAAGGTCCCACACTTCATCCTGCCTTACAGCCGTTGGCTGTATGGCATGGTTATCGTCAGCCAGGTACTAAGGGACTGAGGTCTTTCGGATTCGGTCATCCCAACCATGCTGAGGGCACTGAATTCTTCCTCCTGCAAGATCTACCATCGCACCTGGAAGGCCTACGTCTCCAGGTGCGCGGAGATGAAGTGCCGTCCACGGACGTGTTCGGTTCCCAGGGTCCTGCTGTTTTAACTTGTTTTAAGCACCACCAAGGGTCAGTCTCAGCCTTGGCTGTTTTTTTTCTATGGCCATTGGTGTCCCATTCCCTGGTGGATACCCTTGTACAGGAGTTTTGACAGGGGCTTCCCCCAATTAGACCACTTCTCCCTCCTCGGGATTTGAACCTGGTGCTCTCGGTTATTCAGGAACCTACTTTTGAGAACACCAGTGAGATTCCTCTCCTGACGTAATCTCAGAAGGTGGCCTTTCTAGTGGCCATTACTTCTGTCAGAAGGGCTTCTGAATTGGCGGCCTTGCCTTGCAAGTCCCCATGTTGATCCTCCATAAGGATTTAGCGGTACTACACCCGCGACCTTAGTTTCTTCCACAGGTGATTTCGGCTTTTCACCTGAAAGAGGACATTGTACTTCCATCCTTGTGTCCTCGGTCATCTTATCCCAGAGAGTCTGCATTCCACACTTTGGACGTGGTACGGGCCTTGCGGGTGTACATGTCTGTTACGGCTCCGTTTCTGAGGTCTGACTCACTGTTTGTGTCGGTGTCCGGTCCACAAAAGGGGCCTGGCGGTGTCATCGGCCACCATTTCTCGGTGGATCAGGCGGACCGTCATCCAGGCCTATGCCCTTAGGGCGGGCGCCTCTCTTTCCCGTTATGGTGCGTTCGACCAGGGCTTTTGGTGCCTCTTGAGCTTTCCGACTTCAATCATCTGTATCACAATTGTGTAAGGCGGCGACCCGGACGTCCGTTTACGCTTTTACCAAATTTTACAAGATTGATGTGAGTGCATCTTCGGATGCTAGCTTCGGCCACAAAGTTTTGCAGGCGCCTGTTTTGAGGTTGCAACTCCTCCGTTGAGGAGCTCTGCTTGTTTGGGGTGAAAATGTTTTTTTGATGCTGTGCCCACCCCTCGGTTTTTTTTTACACTGCTTTGGGACATCCCAACTGTCAAGAATTAAGGAGCTGTGTCCATCCATGGACAAAAAGAGAAAATAGGATTTTTGTACTCACCGTAAAATCCTTTTCTCTGTCGTCCATGGACGGACACAGCACCCACCCCTCCTTTTTTTAATTTGTACTGCTTTACTACGAACTGAGGCTGCTGACTGCAGGTAGGAGGGTATGTACAGAGGGACCGCCCCCTGGACGGGGCTGTTCAACTCTGTTAAAGTTACATGTTTTAAGATAACTAACATGTTCTGCCTAGTCATCTCCTATGAACAGGAACATAACCCAACTGTCAAGAATTAAGGGAGCTGTGTCCGTCCATGGACGACAGAGAAAAGGATTTTACGGTGAGTACAAAAATCCTATTTTTGTTACACAAAGTTGCCACTTTTATTAGATTTCTAAAACACAACATGGACATAACAAGAATTACACCCCAAAATACATTTATATGCCACTCCTGAGTATGGCGATACCACATGTTCAAGACTTTTTCACAGCCTTGCCACATAGAGAGGCCCAACTTCCATGGAGCACCATGACTTGGCTCTGGTTGGTGGAGTGAAACCATAGGACTCCGTGGATGTGTGGCACCAGGAATCTTTCCTCTTATCCATCCATGGAGCACCGTCATGTGTTCTAGGGACATAAATTACACATATAATTTCCTGACAACCTATTACATTTTTAAAGGCCCTTCATATTTCTAACACATTGCATGTACATATCAATTAGACCTCAATATACATTTCTGAGCATGGGGTAAACAAAATATTTCCTGTGGTTTTAGTAGTGCAGTGGTCCACAGAGAAGAGCATTGGTCCAGGCAGCAGGCAGGGATGTGGTCAGCGACAGTGAAAGGAATCATTCCAGGCATCAGGCAGGAATAATGTCCATAGTCAGTGCAGGCAGCAGGCAGAGATATGGTCAGCACAGCCAAAGTATTGGTCCAGGCAGCCTAGAGCCTCGGTCAGTGAAATAAATATGGGGTGGTTTTGGATTCCCCCTATTTATTTTAAATATGTATTAACTTGTCTATTCCTATAGTTGGCTAGTTTATCAAAGCTCTGATGAAGTTAATGGTGATGGTTCAACAAAAATGCTAGCTATAAAATAAACACACTGTTTAAATAAGCAAGTATCTCATTTATTTAACAAGAAAGTAGAAATGCTAACACAAAACACTAAAATAATATTACAGAGCATATAAACCAAAAGAACATATAATATGTTACATAAGGTCATCCTCGAGATGCTGTCTTGGCTGAGCTCAATGGAAAAGAGGAAATAACTCTAGCTGGCCACTACTTTTAAAGCTCACTCAGACACCACCCACACAAACATCCACTGCCGGCCTGTCTAGCACTCTGACAAATAAAAATTCATAAGAGGTTGTCCTTTCTAATCACCAGGAAGTATATTCTTCTATTGTCCATCTTCCAGGAAGCAAATAGAGAACGATGCTAGAGGGTATTGGTGAGGGTTAATATTCGGACATTCCAGTAAGGCCAATTGTATTTTGAATTATTTGATACATTCCGTTGTAGTTTAACTCATTATTGCTGTAGTTTTGTCATTGGTTCATGTTGGTATGTGTTGTTGGACCCAACATTTACGGTATATGGGAAGGTTTTGCATTTATCTATGCAAGTTCGGGCACGAATTGATGGTCTCTTCGTACAAGTTAGAGGCTTTGCTGCCAATTCAGAGTCCCGAAGTACCTCTGACATGCCAAAATTGCAGTGGAAAAAGCCATATTGAGCAAGCCTGTCTGATCCCGACCCGTATATACAATGAAGGGTTATAGGAGGTTGGGAGTGGGATGCTTAATTTGGTGGGTCGCATATATATATGTATATTGTAACGACACCCCAAGTATGAGAGGGGTTAAAGTCGTTTAGGACATTCCATTCCTGAACACAACGCAGCTACTGAACACTCCAATCAGCCGAACAAGAAACCCATACGAATAATTCCCCCCCCCCCCCTCCCCCAAGTACGAGACGAGGCTCTGTTTTAATAATAGGTGAAGGGAAAGCTGCCTCAGACAAGATTAACACAATTTCCTTATCCAGACAAAGGCAAAATCGTTAAAAAAAAAAACGGTCAGTCTCTTACATTGAACTTCCTGGAATGCCCATATTAGGAGTTATACTTCCTGGTCATAGACCTCACAGTTTACAGGGGATAAAATCTTCATATTTCTTGAGAGATATTGTTAATGAATATTACTGTTAAAAGTGGTAAATCCGCGCTAATCCCATGACAAAAAAATTGTATATATCAACGTATATATGTGAATATTCAAAAATGAATAAGCAAAATATGAACAAAAAATAAATAAAACAAGACCATGAATAATAAATATCTGATGGTGCTGCAACTAAAATAAAACACAGAGCCTAAGACCCGGTTCACACAGGGACGACTCCAGACGAGACTTCAGGTCTCCCCGAGTTGCCCCAAGTCACGCTATTTTTAAAACGAATTGAAGTGAATGAAGATGTTTTAATGTACACGACTGCAGTCGCTCCGACTTCAAAAAAGGTTCCTGTACGACTTCTAGGCGACCTGTAGGCAACTTGTACCCATTGATTTCAATGGAAGTCGCTTAGAAGTCTGATCACTGTTCATTTTGAAGGCAACTTTTCAGGAAGCAGAAAGGAATTTACCCAGAAGCCACAAGGAATTTACTTCAAGTTGTGTTGTTAATAACCACAAGTCGCGCTGAAGTCTCCTCCAAGTCTGCTGAAGTCTCCTCCAAGTCTCGCTGTGATTCATGCTCAAGTCATGTCTGAAGTTGCTTCTGGAAGTCGTGTTGCCCCTGTGTGAACCGGCTCTGAATATTCAGATCATAAAAATGTGCAAAAAATAGTAACAATTGCGCAACCCAAAAAAACAAACAAACATGTGCAACCAAATATATCAGATGCGTCCTTCACATATATCAAATGTGCGTCCTTCACATAATAAAATTGAAAGCACTGGGAATGTATCATATAAATCCTTCTCAAGAATGAATGTAAAACAAACACTGAAACAAACTGATTGAATGTAATTTGTTATGGACATTTAATTCAATGTGGATGGATGATAGATGGATCCTTAGGGAAAAAACGCAGGTGATTATACTGTTTTTCACACGACAGCCAGGTGATAATAGGCAATAATCAAAGTAGCCACACAGGCCGCTTACCATAACTGTAGGATCTCTATTACGGAGATCATGTGGGCACATACAGGAGGGATCAATCTGGTCACGAACCAATCAGCTCACTCGTCCAACCCGATCCTCTCCTCCACTTTCCAGTTCCAGGTGCTGTAGTGATCTCTGTGAAATCCTTTTTTCCAGGACTGGATTAGCTCATGCAGGATATTTAAAAGAGGAAAAAGGAAGGCTTCACAGTGCAGTCGATTTAAAACAAAAGTTTTTATTCCATTTGTTGGGCTACTGACATCTTTAGAAGCAAAAAGTAGCAAACAATTAAAACGATACTTCTCAGCCGCGGCTCAAGCCTGTCAGCTGGTTTGTGGTGATGTCAGGTCCTAATGCTCCACCCGACGCAGCGTTTTTCCATAAGAGGCATCGTCAGGGAAAGGAGGCTTAGGGGCAGACGTCACATACCATGCTATATATAGTGTGTACCGGCAAGCATGTGACGCCAGAAGTCCAATCAGAAGTCAATTCTCAATTGTTCATCAGTGCACAAGCAGCAAAACAACCTATGTACAAAAATACATGTACCCCACCCCTGCAACTGAACGCTGATTCAGTGGTGGATAGGTCATGACTAAAACATTTTAAAAATGAAATTTTTAGAACATATAAAAAATATATATTTATATTTTATGTTCTAAAAATGTCATTTTTAAAATGTTTTAGTCATGAGCTATCCACCACTGAATCAGCGTTCAGCTGCAGGGGTGGGGTAGATGTATTTTTGTACATAGGTTGTTTTGCTGCTTGTGCACTGATGAACAATTGAGAATTGACTTCTGATTGGTCTTCTGGTGTCACATGCTTGCCGGTACACACTATTTATAGCGTGGTATGTGACGTCTGCCCCTAAGCCTCCTTTCCCTGCCGATGCCTCTTACGGAGAAACACTGCGTCGGGTGGAGCATTAGGACATGACCTCACCACAAACCAGCTGACAGGCTTGAGCCGCGGCTGAGAAGTATCGTTTTAATTTGCTACTTTTTGCTTCTAAAGATGTCGGTAGCCCAGCAAATGGAATAAAAACTTTTGTTTTAAATCTACTGCACTATGAAGCCTTTCTTTTTCCTCTTTTAAAGATCCTGCATGAGCTAATCCAGTCCTGGAAAAAAGGATTTCACGGAGATCACTACAGCACCTGGAACTGGAAAGTGGAGGAGAGGATCGGGTTGGACGAGTGAGCTGGTTGGTCCATGACCAGATTGATCCCACATGATCTCCGTAATAGAGATTCTACAGTTCTGGTAAGTGGCCTGTGTGGCTACTTTTTTTATTGCCTATTATCACCTGGCTGTCATGTGAAAAACGGTATCATCACCTGCGTTTTTTACCTAAGGATCCATCTATCATCCATCCACATTGAATGTCATTTGTTATGGACATTTAATTTCAGTTTGTTTTAGTGTTTGTTTTTTACATTCATTCTTGGGAAGGATTTATTTGATACATTCCCAGTGCTTTAAATTTTATTATGTGAAGGATGCACATTTGATATATGTGAAGGACGCACATCTGATATATTTGGTTGCACATTTTAGTTTTTTTTAGGTTGCGCAATTGTTACTATTTTTTGCACAATGAATATTACTGTCCCATTTGAAGTAATCCAATCATATTCTCAGGGTTCATCATTTTCTTGGTAACCCTGCAGCCAAAAGTGACTCCCGTCACATATATATTATGGTAATGTGTTGATTTCTTTGCTAGTATAGTTTGGCATATATGTATTAGGTTAGTCATATGGGTGAGTAAGGCCCTCCTCAAGGTTCTGTATCTGAAAGCTGGTTGATATGTGGCAATGTGTGTGTTTGTGAATGGTAAGTGAATGGACACCCCTTACCTGTAGTATGTCCCATTGTGAATATCTTCAAGTCGAACATTTATGGATTGTTCAATAGAGGTCTCTGAAGAAGGATGATGTGTGCCCTTTCAGGCACATAGCGGCATATGTTGGAGGGCAACATGGTTTAATATCTTATATTTCTGGAGTTTTACTGCCTGGTTGATACAGCCATTTGGCCTATGTTGGAAATTGCCTCTTGGAATGCCAGTACAGCAAGTTTACCCAGCAGGGTGTTTGAAGCAAGGAGTCATAAATGGGAATTCATATCCCAACAGGATGTTCTCCCATTGTCAGGGAACCATCCGCAGAAGGACTGACAGTTCTCCCCATGCTCAGCAGAATCTCGGAACAACAAACACTGTGCGCATGCGCGTGCGCCGAAACGCAATGCGCATGCGCCGGAATGCGACGTGAGTGACACTTGGAGCCCAATGGCCTATTTAAAGCTTGTTGCAGCAATCAACAACTGCTGCATGATCTTTCAGGCTTCCTGAGATTGTTTCCTGAGTTCCTGTTTGCTGTTTACTACTACCGACCCGGCTTGCCTGACCAACCTTCTCTGTGTGTGATCCCGGCTTGACCCTTGGCTTGTTCCTGTACCCTGCTCCTGTTCTGCTGATCCTGTGTATGACCCCGGCTTGTCCCTTGACCTGTTCCAGTGGTTCCACCTCTGCCTGCTAACCTGTGTATGACTTCTGGCTTGGCTCCCTGCTGTACAGCCTCGTCTGGTACTTCCGAGATACCCCCGCCTGGCAGTCTACCCTGCTCACCAGCGGATCTCCAGCATCATCCCGGCTTGTCGCAGCTGGCAACCCCTGCCTCTTTGGGTATAGCACTCCCTGTGCCACCTTCAGGGGGCGCTCTGCACTTAGTCGCAAGGGAAGCCCTCCCAGCACTTCGGTCTCTGGTAAGGTACGTGACACCCATAGGCCTCCTGATGTGAGGTATGGGGGCAGAGGAGCACTAGATAAGACCTCCTAGGGAGGTTACACCAACATCAAGGGCCAGCTGTTACTGAAAGATGACCTGGGACAAAAAACAGTGATTCATGGACTAATGGTGCCCCTAGTGGAGACAACCGAATGAACAGATTGCCATCTGTATGCTGTGCCCTGACAAAAGGCCCTTTTGTCCAGGAAAAATGTCTGATCCTTGTTTCTGATAGTGTCCATATTGAACCTATCCAGGGATTGACTGAGTTCTATATCTTTTTCCTTGAATAGTGATTGGTTAACAATATTGGGATATTGCACAAATAGATCATTGATCAGTGTTTTCCTATATTCCCCAATAAGCAATCTCATGTGAACATGCCAAAAGGTTGTCTTCCCTTTTCTTTTTAAAATCCCTTTCAATTGTTCTCAGGTTGGGAAAAATCTGAACTCGTATGCCCATGGGGCAGCATTTCTCCCCAATATATTGCTCCAGAAATGTTATATACCAGAAAGTAATGGATTTGCGTTCCATCAACTTTCTTAGTCTAAAAAAGAAAGCCATTACATCGGTTGAAGAACTATTTGATCCGCTATATTTGGTTTTGTACCCATGCATTTGTATTTAGTTTTTTGTTTCCATGTTGTACCTTGATAATGTTCCATTTAAGATAAGGAAAATGATTGTCTAGTCCAACTTATAAGTCAACCAAATATGTAATAACTAAATAACACAAACATTGTAATACTCACATAGAACCAGCTCATAAAGAGGGCTTGGTGTTTTCCACCATATTGTAAGATAAGCAAGAAGCAGAGAAGCAACAATTTTATGCCTATGAGACTTTTAATGAGTCACACCTCAAACGTATAAAATATGAGAGAAATTTATTAGCATACATTTAAAGGCAACTAATAATACATGAATTGATATTCATAAATACATATACAATTCTAAATATGGTTCAAATCAAGAACCTGAAGGTTCATATTAATAGCCACTGTCAATCTGAAAGATCTGTGCTAATAGTCTCAACGCGTTTTGTGAGGCAGACCTCACTTCTTCAGGAGTGTATCTGGAGGTAAAGAACATGTGTAAATAATGCAATTTTTTTTTATATATATATAACACAACAGTTCATACACATGATATATAAATATATGTATAACATATATATGCGTGGTAATAAACAATTTTTAGAGAGTAGTGGCCAGCTTCCACCTTCCACCTTCGTGGTAAAATCGCTAGCAGGTAGATTAATATCAAATTTTCCAAACATTCCCCCACAGCTCCCGGTTGGAAAATAGCGGATCCTGGGGTTACCTCATTCCGGTCTCTGATACTATGTATATCTGGAATATTTGGAAAATTTGATCTTAATCTACCTGCTGGCGATTTTCACCACTGAGGTGGAAGCTGGCCACTACTCTCTACAAATTGTAAGTTGAATATGTACCCATTTACACGCATATATATATGTTATACATATATTCATATTTGTGTAGGAACCATTGTGTAATATATAAAAAAAATTGTGTTATTTTCATATGTTCTTTATCTCCAGATACTCTCCTGTGACTCTCCTTTAGAAGTGAGGTCTTCCTCACGAAACGCATTGAGACTATTAGCACAGATATTTCAGATTGACAGTGGCTATTAATACGAACCTTCGGGTTCTTTTTTTGAACCATATTTAGTATCTTATATGTATTTTTGAATATCAATTCATGTATTATTTGTTGCTTTTAAATGTATGTTCATACATTTTTCTTATATTTTTACCCGTTTGAGGTGTGACTCAATCAAAGTCCTGTGGGCATAAGATTGTTGTATAAATATTATATAAAGAAGACTAAAAGACAGCTTCAGATATGCATCGATGAACACATTAGAAGCATTAAGAATGTGAACAAGGAGGATATGACCCCATTAGTGGCACATTTTGCTGATTTTCATGGGGGTAGATTGGACGGTTTAAAAGTCAAGGGTATATATATATATATATACACTGAATCTGCCACCACAAGCCTTTTTAATACCATATTTTCCCAAAAAAGAAAAAATGAGGATTTTTAGGTTTTAGTACCCTTGCCCTTTCCGGTCTGAGCACTGAATGCAATTTCCAGTTTTTTTCTTGAAAGATGGTCAAGGTAGCCGCAGCCCAATTTTTATGATAAAATACAAAATGTATAAGAGTCAGTGTGATGCTGGAAAATTACTTTGAACTATACAAATCTCTTCTCCATCTATGACATCGACTTGACTAAATCTAATTTCTAACTTACATGCTGGAATCTTGGCGCTGCATTCTCTTTCTTCTATTTCTTTCATGCCCTGGGTGGTCAAAAAGGTTAATTTGTCTCTCTATTGCTCTAGGAATTAGCCTATAAGATCAACAGCAAAGTATGTATACGTGTGGTGTTGATGGTGAGAGAGACATCTAGAGGTCAATAGAAAGATGGCACTTTCCATTAAAAAGGTATAAATCAGGGGTAATGAATTAAAATTCACTGAGGTCAGCAAAATTTTCTTCCAGCAGAGGTTCATATATCATGTCGTTACCCGTGGCGCCTTTTCGCATGTGCCAAACCGCATGTTGCTGCTGCACTATTTTGGAAAAGACTTCTTTCTCCGTGTTTCTTGTGGGTAGAGCAGCCAATTAAAATGGGCTGACCTACCCACGACATGTGCACCTGATGCACATGTACAGATCTGAACCCATTCTTACATCAGCATCCTCAGTCCCCAGTGCACATCAGAGTCCTCTCCCTCTTGATGAGTGTCCTCAAGTCCTCCTTTATATCACCCCCCTCCACAGTAATGTTCTCACACTTCCTTGACACCAACCCCCCCCCGCCAGTACTGTCCTTTGCCCCTATTTACGTTATCCCCCCACATCACTATCCTCAGCCCCTATTTACGTTATCCCCCCACATCACTATCCTCAGCCCCCTTCACATTACTGTCCTCATTGCCCCCACATTACATTTCTCAGCTCCCCCACATCACAGTTCTCAGCCTCCCCCAATTTAATGTTCACAGCCCCCCACTGTAATGCCCACATCTCCCCCACTGTAATGTCCACATTCCCCCACTGCAATGTCCACAGCCCCCCACTGCAATGTCCACAGCCCCCCACTGCAATGTCCACATCTCCCCCACTGCAATGTCCACATCTCCCCCACTACAATGTCCACATCTCCCCCACTGCAATGTCCACATCTCCCCCACTGCAATGTCCACATCTCCCCCACTGCAATGTCCACATCTCCCCCACTGCAATGTCCACATCTCCCCCACTGCAATGTCCACATCTCCCCCACTGCAATGCCCACATCTCCCCCACTGCAATGCCCACATCTCCCCCACTGCAATGCCCACATGTCCCCCACTGCAATGTCCACATGTCCCCCATTGCAATGTCCACATGTCCCCCATTGCAATGTCCACATGTCCCCCATTGCAATGTCCACATGTCCCCCATTGCAATGTCCACATGTCCCCCACTGCAATGTCCACATCTCCCCCATACATCACAGTCCGCTCAGCCCCCTTACCCTGATGTCCTCAGCCCACCACATCACAGCCCTCAACAACTCCACTTTAATGTCCTCAGCAAATCAGCACACACTTTCCTCCTTTTCAGACTTGTATCTGTCCTCACTCCCTCTAACTTCGCCCCCTCCCTCACTTACCTTGCACAGACCGAAGATCAGAGGGAGGCACGGCATGTCTCGGATGGAGGGCAGGTGTTGCAAGATGGTGATTGGTTGCTAAGACCGCCCTTCATCCTAGCAGCCAATCACCTGCTTGTTAACCTCCGGCAGCTCCGCCCTCCATCCAGAACTGTCCCGCCTCCCGCTGCCGGCTCTGTTTGAGGATTACAGAGAAAGCAGGGGGGAAGAAAAAGCTACTAAATGGCTGTACCGCGGCGGGCCGCATAGCAGAGTGAGGCGGTCCCGGGTCCGCATTTGGCCTGCGGTCCGCCATTTAGTGATGCCCGGTATAAATAGATGACTAGTACTGGCCCCTCCCATCCCTGAAGAAGCTCACGCTGATTGGGTGAAACATGTCAGTCGTGACACCATGGCAGTGACGCTTAGACGTCACAAATTAACGTGGTTTACTACACCTGCACATACTCAAAGTACTGTGAGGACAGCGGGATTCATCTTGGTGAAGGCATGCTGAGGCGGCTTTACAGCGAACGGCCCATACGAGAGCCACTGCTCCAGTTTTCCTGGTCTAGGATCCAAGTGAACATGCCTGATTTGGCTTGATCCATGCGTGCCATACACTGGTGAGCTGGCTCTTACGGGACATCCGGAATACAGCCTGTGACTGGCTATCCATACGCAACAGTCGAGTGTCCTATTGCCCTGCAACTGTGCACTTTATCACTTCACCAAAGAGACTCAGAACCATATGATTATAACCTGCGTGTCTTGACACAACCTAGCACACATTTGGCAGACCAGTCTGTCTTGAGCAAGTTAGCTCTGAAGAATTGATCCATTGAGGGTACATTAGTTACGTGTAACTTTGTGACTGTTTGCGATAGACTCTCTACATCTCACCATGAATGAAGTTCGGCCCCATATGTTACCTGGGAGAAGCCTTATGATGTTGTCAAGGTCCCTTTAGTAGTACTACTATCAATATGCACACTCTAATATCCCAGACTGAACTTTTTACTGTTTGTTAAATAGCGAGAACTATCTGACTATACCAACACATTTTTAATCACAAATTTTTAACATGGTATTAACACCCTTCAGAACCTGCTACTTAACAATGGGAAATTAAAATTTCAGTATGAGTGTAGGATACATGTGCATGGTGTGATGCGTGGTGCAGCTGCAACCTTTGTAGACAACATTGTTTTTTTTTTTAATCAAGCCTAGGGGTTGGTAGTGGTTTTTACCCATTTTTTTTGTAATTTTCAATGTGTAAAAAAAAATCCCTTGCTAAAGGGGTTGTAAAGGTTTGTATTTTTTCACCTTAATGCTACCTATGCATTAAGGTGAAAAAACACCTGGCTGTCACGGGCCCCCCGTTTTACTTACCTGAGCCTGTTCACCTGCTCTGCACGTCCACGGCGTCCTCTTCTCCATGGAGTCTCGGCGTTGATTGGATAGATTGATAGAAGCGCAGCCATTGGCTCCTGCTGCTGTCAATCAAATCCAATGACGCAGCCACCGGGGGCAGGACCGAGTCATACACTCTGTGTCTATGGACGCAGAGTGTATGACAGGAAGCGCACCCACAAGGTAACCCCCTCGGGAGAGGGCTTCCCAGAAGGGGTTAGCTATTGCGGGGAGGACCCGAGGGACCCCAGAACAGCAGGATCGGGGCCACCCTGTGCAAAATGAACTGTATGACATGTTTGTTATAAAAAAAAAAAAAAAAACCTGTACAACCACTTTAAGCAGCATGGTCTGTTTGTAACTCCTTTTTAAGGGGTCCTTAACCCTTTAATGTTTGTTGTATGCTGAACCTGCTCATATACTGAGTGGTACCATGTGTATACTCTAGTGAGTTGATGGCATCCACTTTTTTTTACATTCTAGATCTAGCCCGCCCATAGGATATTACCAATCCAAGCCATGCCAAACACCTCCCCCATGTACATAAATTTTATTCATAGCATTTGTCACCTGTCAATGTTCAGACAGTTTTTATAACAGCTTTATTAACACTACACAGGCTTTGATCAAGGCGTTCATTTTGTGATTAACACAAACCTAAACAAGACTTCCATCTTCTCAGTAGAAACATCTCTCTTCTAAATTTAGATTAAAAAATATATTTAACCCTTTCGCTGCCGGGCCCTGTGCTCCATTTTGCACACTCAGGTGGCCAGACCATTTTTGCAATTTTTCCTTTTGCTTTTCACTTATAGCTTTCAGAATTTGTAAAAGACCTCCCGAACCATATACTTGATCAGTAGAATAAAAAGGTTCTACAGATTTTTTTAGACCCTGCGGTATTTTTGCAAATGTTTATCAAACTATTTGCAAAAAAATACACTAAAACCATCATTAGCATATAAAAACACAGCAACATTTTCAAAATTCCTACTAAATCTAAAATTTTAGCCTGTGTTGAGTTAATAAATAACAAATATTTCTAACTTTTAAATTGTGCCTTTTTGCGAAATGGTGAATATTGAACAGACGCAAAAGTGTAAATATCCAAATTTCTCTTAAAATCTGAAGGTTTTCATTTTTCCCTTACAGCTTTCAGAATTTGTAAAAGACCCTCAAAACCATATATTTTCTGAAAGCATATGACCTCTAAAGAAAAAAAGAAGGTGCTACTGATTTTTTTAGACCCCGCTGTATTTGTGCAAATGTTTATCAAACCAATATATTTGCAAAAAATACACTAAAACCGTTATTGGCAGATAAAAAAACACAGCTAATTTTACAAAATCCCTTCTAAATCCCTACTAAATATAAAAGCGTAACCTGTATGGAGTTAATAAATAACAAATATTTGTACGTTTTTTAAATTGCGCTTTTTTGCAAAATGGTGAAAATCGAACGTACCCAAAAGTTTATCTAAAAATCTGGAGGTTTTCATTTTTCACTTACAGCTTTCAGAGTTTGTAAAAGACCCCACAAATCATGTATTTTCTGAAAGCATGTGACCTCTGGAATAAAATTAAGGTGCTACTGATTTTTTAGGCTCCGTGGTATTTGCGCAAATGTTTATCAGAACAATATTTTTGCTAAAAATACACTAAAACCATTATTAGCAGATAAAAATGCAGCTAATTTTACAAACTTCCTGCTAAATTCCAACTAAATATAAAAGCTTAACCTGTATGGCGTTAATACATAACAAATATTTTTGTAATTTTTACATGGCGCCTTTTGCAAAATGGTTCAAATCGAACGTATGCAAAAGTGTAAATATACAAATTTCTCAAATATGACGTTTTTCATTTCTCCCTTACAGTATTCAGAATTTGTGAAAGACCCCAACCATATATTTTCTAAAAGCATAGGACCAGTAGAATAAAAAGGCCTTATTGATTTTTAAGGCCCCACGATATTTGCGCAAATGTTTGCCAGAGCAATATTTTCGCTACAAATACACTATAATCATTAATAGTGGATCCATACATGGCAAAATGTACACAATTCCTAGTAAATATTACATTTAAAACAGTATTGTTATTAAATAAATATTTGTACATTTTAAATTGCACCTTTTTGTGAAATGGTGAAAACTGATGGTACGCAAAACTGTAAATAACAATTTACTCAAAAAATCCGGAGGTTAAATTTTTCACTTTTTGCTTTCAGAATTTGAAAAGACCCCTCAAATTAGACCTTTTCTAAAAGCACATGACCTGTAGAATAAAAAAAAAGTGCTACAGATTTTTTGGGCCCTGCAATAATTGCGCAAATGTTCATCATATCGCTATTTTCACTAAAAATTCACTAAAATCATTAATATTGCGCATAAACACAACGTAACTTACAAAATTCCTGCTAAATTAGTACTAAAGCATCGATCACATGTGGCATACTAAAGTGTATGCCCATGGGAGGCCATGTTTACCCGCACAGGAATGCACAGGTGTTCCGTGCATCCCCATACAGGCAGTCCCATGTATGTCAATTGGGATGCAACAGCTGCACAGGCATAGCTGCTGTTCCCAATCTGACATCCGTGTGGGTACATGACCCCAAACACACAGTGTGAGCTTAGGGACATGCATGCGGACCTACATGAATGTAAAATTGGGAGCAACGGCTCTGTTCGTTCAGGTGCTACATCCCAAATGACATCAATGGGACTGCCTGCACAGAGATGTACGGAACACCTGTACATCTCTGTAAAGGTATGCTGTGTATGCTCTGTGTGAACAAGACCTTAGGCCCCTTTCACACAAGCACAAAACTAACTGGTCTGCCTATCTGGGCCCAATCGGACCACCCATTGTTCTCTATGGAGAGAATGATGTAAATGGACATGCGAAAAACAGACGGATGGGGATTTGATTCCCCATCCATCTAGCAGATCGGATCGGATGGCATCTGATGGAAATGGACAGGCGGTCCGTTTCCACCCGACCGTCCCATAGATAACAGCGTGCTGTGTCCCTGTCCGCTCTGCATCAGCGGAGCGGACACCGACCTGTCATCGGCCTGCTCAGTGGGGATCAGCAGACAGATCTACCGCTGAGCAGGCCGATCTTGCTTGACAGAGTCCGCTCCATGTGAAAGGGGTTTTACCAGGAGCAGACGGTCCATTAGGGCCCTGGGGCACCGGACTCATACGAAATTAATATTTGCTTTAGTCTAACGGCTTCTCCTCCTGGCCAATCAGGATGGATCGGGTTGGCTGGGAGAAGAAGCTCAGGAAGTTGTGGAGGGGTGAGTGCGGGGGGACCGTCACTGTGGAGGGGTGAGTGTGGGTGGACCTGGGGGGGTCTTACTATGTTTGTGTTTTTTTTTTTTAAGTTTTTACTTTTTACATTTTTTTTTTTAGTCTTTTTTTTTTTTCCTTGGGGGGGGGGGGGGGGGGTCTTTCGTGAGATAGCAGAGGTCTAAACTGAAGATAGTCCCTTTTCTCTTCAGCACTTTACTTGAATGAATGAGGAATCTGTATAGAGATTTCTCATTCATTCATAAAATGACAGTCTGATGCATTGTAACACTCGCAGTTCCTATGTATCAGCTGTCAATGGATATAGGAGCGATCGCTGCCTTTATCCACTAGAGGGAAAGGAGAGGTGCCGCTCAAAAGTGGCCATGGATCTGGGGTGCGGGGGCAGTTGGGGCGATCTGACTTGCGGGGGGACACATCTGGATGCCCCATGCAGCACCTGAAGCTGGCGGGAGTGGAAGAGGAGGGATGTTGGCTAATGATGGTAGCTGCGGGGAGCAGGTTTGCAGGGGGGGGTCAGATCAGATGGAGGGGGTAATCGGTTCTGGCGGGGGGATGGGGGTGAAGAGGATAAAACACAAAAGAGAGCAGCGCCATCTAAGTGCAGCTCTCCTATTTTATTGAATTGTTCCCTCCTATTGCTATTTTAAATGTTATAGTGAAATTTGTATGTGTGGGTTGGGAATGAGTGGCGCTGCCTGTCAACTGGAAAAGTGCTCTAGTGAATCACCCTTCACAATTGAACGTGCATTATAGTGATATATCCCAAGTAATTTAAAACTGTGTTGTGTGCTCGCAAGACTCCGCCTATTGCAATTATTGGGACTTATTGTATACTTGGTGAAATATCATTGTGCATTCATCAATTTCCCACTATGTGCATTACCAACAGATTACCAACATCTACTATAAACGTTTGTATTCTTCAAATGACTTCTATTAGTTATGAGTGCAGTCAGATAGTCTACCTCATACAATAATTTGTGACCACACTCAAAGTGATAAAGTGTCTTTAGTGCTTCACCGAGCACTGTGCAAAAAAACTGAAGATGGAAAAAAATATATATATATATATATATATAAATGGGCAGTCCAGTATAAAAATCAATAACACAATTTTACTGGTGACTTGTGCAATATTTAAAGTGACTTGCTCTTGATTCCAAAGTGATAAAGTGACTCTTGTGCTCCCCCTTTTGGATCCCTACTCACCAGATACTGACGCCCCTGCAGGGGCAAATCGCATGTGGCGAGTGTGTGGCGGCTGCCGGTCCGATCGTTCCCTCCTATAGCTCTTCCTGGGAAAACCAGAGCCTCCAGGCCCTCAAGGAACAATCTCTAATATCCTGTCATCGCTGGATCAGGTAGTAATGGTTTCCTTCTCTATGAATCCCGATAATGTATCCTCATGTAGAAAAAAGATGGGCTCCCATAGTGTAATTCCGGATAATACTTGTATTAAAAAATCCAATTCTTAAAAATAAACTTTCTCTTCTCGTCCATGGACTGACACAGCTCTCATACTGATTACTTTTGGGTATATGTCCCTGCTTGCAGGAGAAGACCTAGGCAGAATGTTAGATGTTAAAACATTCTAGAACAAACCAGAGCCAAACAGACCCGCCCAGGGGGGCGCTCCCTCCGGACATTACCCTCCCACCTGCAGCTAGCAGCCTCAGTTTTTTTCTGCCTAGCAGAAGGAGAAGATGTGTCTCTCTCAGGAGCCAGTCTCCTGGAAGATTTTACTTTTAAATTTTATTCCTTTGGGAATTTTATTATTTTATTTTTGAGACCTTCAATCAACTGTCGGCTGGGCAACAGGTTGGGTACACTAGTATCCTCGTAGTCTTCCCTGTCCCACCATCAAGCGTGCTGATCCTCGCCTTGTGTGCGTGAGACTCAGTTCACGACATACCCCATGACTCCAGGGGTGGCCGGGTTGCTTTCATGCTCCCGCGGTCCTCTCAAGATTGAACAGTACCTGACTGTGTCTTTCGCGGTGGACCGAGCCGACAGCTACGCAGTACTACTCTGTGATAGGTCTGTCTGAAACATGCCAGTGGGTCCCTCACGGGACGGGTAAGTAGTCTCTCCTGCTGCAGGTGAGTACATGCTGGCTGTTTTTCTTTGTGGGGGGTTCTCCCTGTCTCCCCCCTGTTATGCTGCTCTCTGCACCCTGTTCTGGTGCTGTGCTGTGTGGGGGTGCTTGGGGGGTCGCTCTGCCCTGGGGGGGCGCGCTCATAGCTGTTGGTGTACTCTGGGGGAGTGTGTGAGGCCTTATTGCGTGCGCCATTGGCGCTCTGTTTTAAATTTAAAAAGTGCGCTCGGCGGCCATCTTGCCGCGGCTCAAATGCGCAGTTATACAAGCGCCCGGTGGCCATTTTCTTGTAGCCGCGGCACTTTCAATTTTGTTTTCTTCCTCTAGCGGCGCTGCTGAATGGCGCAAAATACCTCAGTCTCCTCACAGATTCTTCACTCTCCTCAGGCTTCACTCGCGCTGCAGCGCGGATCATACAGCGGAACCGAGCGGTCCCTAAGGGTGGTGAGTCCTCTGGGTATCCCCTCCTCAGCCTCAGCACAGCCAGTGGGTGGACTGTATTATTCACTGTAATAGTGAATAAGGTCTCAGAGGGTGGAAGTATGGAGCCTGGTTCACCTGCTTCTCCACACTTGTCAGAGGCAACTGGCAGTGCTCCTGCGGTCCCTATGGACCAGTTGTCGGCAGTCCTGGAATCATTCCTTGTCAAGCTGGAAGCAGTGTGCGAACGCACGGGGGCTGTAAAGCGCCCCCTCCCCACACAATCTCCACATGGGGAGTGCTCTGACTCAGATATGGGCCTAGCTACTGCTGCTGAGGACCCTAGTTCTGAGGATTTTGATGTCTTTGGACAGGACATTCCTTGTGAGGAAGACCCCTGTCTTGAACCGCCAACTGACAGGGTGCTTGTTAGTGAACTCATTGATGATGAACTCATTGAACTAATTGATGATGTGAGGGACACTCTCAAGCTGAATGTTGAGGCTGAGGAACCTCAGGTGGAAGCTGTATCCTTTGGTTCCTTTAAAGCCATTTCTTCAAAAAAGGTCTTTCCATATGTGCCTTTTTTTAAGGACCTGGTTAAGAAGTGGACTATCCCCCCAGTGGTCGACCCCCCGGTCGCCCGTTTGAATAAGGCTACCACGCTCCCAATGGAAGGGACTACTGCATTTAAGGATCCCGCTGACAGGAGGTCAGAAGTGACGAGTAGAACTATGTTCACCTTATTGGGGGCCGCCTTACGCCCTATAGTGGCGGCGACACTTGTGTCTCAGACACTCACAGGCTGGGCAAAGATTTTGCACCAGACAGTGCAGGAGCATAATCTCCCTCCTGAGACCATTGCCCTGGCTCACCAACTTGCGCAGGGTTTAGTCTTCGTGTGCGACGCCACTTTGGATGCGACCCCCTTTAATAACGGGCGCCCCTATCTCTGCTGTGGTGCTGCGTCGCCTTATCTGGCTGAAATGCTGGTCGGCCGACCTAGCTTCCAAAAAGCTCCTGGCTGACTTGCCCTATAAGGGCGGTAGACTGTTTGGGACTGCCCTGGATGACATTATTAAAAATGTCACAGGAGGTAAGAGCACCTTCCTTCCCCAGTCTATTAAGGGAAAGGAGCCCCACCGCAGGCCGGGCCCTTCCTTTCCGGCGAAGAAGAATTTTTTTGTCAGTCAGATTCCACGGGTAAGCCCGCCCAGACTGAAAAGAATGCGGCTGGGGGACAATGACGTCCCTGGGTGCGTAAGCATACCAAGCAAGCTCCCAAGCCCACCACTGCATGAAGTCTTGCCCCTGCCTGACTCTGGGGTGGGGGGACGTCTTCGCAGGTTCTCGGTGCGGTGGACCTCCCGGATCTCCGACCGGTGGGTGTGCGAGATGGTCACCTCGGGATACAGGATAGAGTTCCGCTCGTGGCCCCGAAACAGGTTTTTTCCCTCGAACCTCCCTCCTGCCCACTGGGCGGCCCTCTTGGGGGCCGTACAGGATTTGCTCGGGTGCGGAGTAATTGTGCCGGTTCCGTCACAAGAGAGGTTTCAGGGGTTTTACTCAAACCTGTTTGTTGTCCCAAAGAAGGACAGGGTCCGGCCAATCCTGGACCTCAAGGCCCTGAATGCCTATGTGAGGGTATTAAAATTCCGGATGGAGTCAATTCGCACGGTGATCGCGACACTCCAGCAAGGGGATTTCTTGGCGTCCTTGGATATCAAGGACGCTTACTTGCACGTCCCAATCTGCTCAAGCCACCAGAGGTTTCTGTGCTTTGCCATAGGCGAAGTCCACTATCAGTTCGTGGCTCTTCCCTTCGGCCTAGCATCGGCATCACAGGTTTCCACCAAAGTGCTTGCCCCGGTTCTAGCTTTGCTGAGACCGAGAGGAATTGTTATCGTGGGCAGAAAATGGCTCAGAATTGGAGGAAAATGTGACAATAGTCAGTCAGACTCTCTGGGACTTCGGATAGCTTCTGAACACGCAGAAGTCGGCTCTAGTCCCGACTACGCTTGGAGTATCTGGGTCTGATCCTGGACACTTCGGTAGCGAAGGTGTTTCTACCCTCAGAGAAGTTACTGACACTTCAGTCAGCAGTGCAGTTTCTGACGTCCCAAAAATGGTCATCAATTCGCTTCTGCATGAGAGTCCTGGGACTAATTGTGGCCTCCTTTGAGGCGGTTCCGTATGCTCAATCACACCCTCGGGCATTGCAGAAGGGAATTCTGTCTGTTTGGGACAAGTCCCCATTATCATTGGATCTTCAGGTTCAGTTGAGTCACTCTGTCAAGGCGTCCCTGATGTGCTGGCTGAGATCCCTGACTCTTCAGGCCGGGAAGTCATTCCTCCCCATCCACTGGACGGTGATCACGACGGACGCCAGCCTGACGGGCTGGGGAGGAGTGTGGGGAGTCCTGTCAGCTCAAGGGATCTGGACTCCAGACGAATCTCGTCTCCCAATCAACATCCTGGAATTGCGAGCGATCAGACTGTGTCTCTCCGCATGGTCGAAGAGGCTACAGGGCCGCTCGATCAGAATCCAGTCGGACAACGCCACGGCCGTGGCGTATGTCAACCATCAGGCGGGCACTCGGAGCTCGGCTGCGGCGTCCGAGGTCGCCCACATCCTAAGGTGGGCGGAAAGAAGCGTGCCGGCGCTGTCGGCCGTCTACATTCCGGGCGTAGGCGGACTATCTGAGCCGCCAGTCCCTGGACCAGGGGGAGTGGTCCTTGCATCCGGAGGTGTTTCAACTCCTTTGTCGACGGTGGGGAACTCCGGATGTGGACCTGATGGTGTCTCGACTCAATCACAAGGTGTCGAGGTTTGTGGCCAGGTCCAGGGACCCCTGGGCGGATGCCTCGGACGCGTTAGTGGCCCCGTGGAGTCAGGATCGCTTGATGTATGTCTACCCTCCATTGCAGTTGCTTCCTCGTCTGCTGCGCAGGGTAGCGGCCGAGGGCATTCCGGTGATCCTCATTACTCCGGACTGGCCTCGGCGTCACTGGTACCCCGACCTGGTACGTCTCATCGCGGACGTCCCTTGGCGCCTGCCCTTGAGGGAGGACCTTCTATCTCAAGGTCCTATCTTTCATCCTGCTTTACAGTCTCTGGCTTTAACGGCATGGCGGATTCGGTAATTTCGACCATGCTTAGGGCAAGGAAGTCTTCTTCTAGGAAGATCTATCACCGTACCTGGAGAGCTTACATCGCTATGTGCTAAGAGCTAGACTGGCGTCCACGGACTGCGGTTCTTACAGCGTGGTGTTGCACAAAGGCTGGCTTTGAGCACTATTAAGGGTCATATTTCGGCCTTGGCCGTTTTCTTTCAAAGACCCCTAGCAGGTCATTCCTTAGTTAGCACTTTTGTGCAGGGGGTACGCCATGTAGTTCCACCTGCCAAGCCCCCGCTCCCTCCTTGGGATCTGAACTTAGTGCTCTCGGTTCTTCAGGAACCTCCTTTTGAAAATATAAGAGATATTCCTTTTTTAACTTTGTCCCAGAAG
This sequence comes from Rana muscosa, assembly GCA_029206835.1. NCBI lineage: Eukaryota > Metazoa > Chordata > Amphibia > Anura > Ranidae > Rana > Rana muscosa. Next base: position 10,559,356 of record CM055119.1, on the reverse strand, counting down.
GTGGCTTTCTTAGTGGCCATCACTTCGGTTAGACGAGTATCTGAGTTGGCGGCTCTGTCATGCAAGTCGCCTTACCTGGTCCTCCATAAGGATAAGGCGGTGTTGCGACCGCGACCGTCTTTCCTTCCTAAGGTGGTTTCGGCTTTTCACCTTAATGAGGACATTGTCTTTCCGTCCTTGTGCCCTCATCCATCGCATCCTAGAGAGGTTGTACTTCACAATTTGGATGTGGTGCGTGCCTTACGGGTATACCTGGCGGCTACTGCTTCTGTTCGGAAGTCTGACTCGCTGTTTGTATCTGTCTCTGGTCCGAAACAGGGCCAAACGGTGTCATCTGCCACCATTTCTAGGTGGATCAGACAGACTGTTATACAGGCCTATGCCCATAAGGGGCGGGCGCCTCCCTTCCCGGTCACGGCGCATTCCACCAGGGCAATCGGTGCTTCCTGGGCTTTCCGACATCAAGCGTCGATTGCACAAGTGTGCAAGGCGGCGACCTGGTCGTCCGTTCATACCTTTTCAAAATTTTACAAGGTTGATGTGGCTGTATCTTCGGATGCTTTCTTAAGCCGCAAAGTGTTGCAAGCCGCTGTTTAATGTTGCAACTCCTCCGTTGAGGAGCTCTGCTGGTTTGGAGTGAAGTTTTGGTTGTTCCTTTACTATTTTGCTCCCTTACTATTTTGCTCCCACCCTTTTCTTATACTGCTTTGGGACGTCCCACAAGTAATCAGTATGAGAGCTGTGTCAGTCCATGGACGATAAGAGAAAATAGGATTTTTGTACTCCCCGTTAAATCCGTTTCTCTGATGTCCATGGACTGACACAGCACCCACCCTTCCCTTTAAGGTTTGTACTGCTTTGTTACGAACTGAGGCTGCTAGCTGCAGGTGGGAGGGTAATGTCCGTAGGGACCGCCCCCCTGGGCGGGGCTGTGTGGCTCTGGTTTGTTCTAGAATGTTTTAACATCTAACATTCTGCTTAGGTCTTCTCCTGCAAGCAGGGACATATACCCACAAGTAATCAGTATGAGAGCTGTGTCAGTCCATGGACGTCAGAGAAACGGACTTTACGGTGAGTACAAAAATCCTATTTTCTTTAAATAAAAGGGTGGTAAACACAACTCGAATCCACTATTTTTTTTTAAATGAGCGCTCTAGGTCAGAGCGCTCCACCGGCTGGAGCCTCGCTAAACCGAAAGTGATGTGTGTGCGCGTAACTCTGACTTAAGAGTTTCGTCATTGGACTAAATTCTTCCTCCCAAAATATCTACAATACAAAATTATCCTCAGGGGCCTAAGAATTATCAAAACTTGTAGTTTGTCACCTCCCCTTTCCCAAGAATGGGCCAATATTTCAGAATTCGGCACAAAAAAATGGATAGAAATCATCATCCACCAAAGAGAACTAAAATACTCTGATTTATTGTCAAAAATAAACGTAACACCAAACGAGAGGGAGACAGTTTTATTGAGGTTAAATTCTGTAAAATTCGCAGAGACCTTGAGGACTAAAACACCAACCGTATATATGGTTGGAAAAGAGGGCTCTCTTCCACTCCTTCACAGCCAGTTCCAAATGAACCCTCTCCCTCCTCCACTGCTCCACCCATTCCCACAAATTTCTTTCATCTCCCCCCAAACCTAGGCCACTCCTCTCCCTCGATGTTCGAGATTACACCCCTTGTCTCATAATCATGGGTCACAATTCGTTCCCATCCAACTAACCACCCTAATATTCGGCCTAAACGTCATCTTTCTGACACCAATCAAACTCCATCTCTTCATAGGCCCCCACACGATCCTGGTGCCCAAAGCCACCCTATAGTGGCAACCACTTCAGGTGCCATTGACACCTATGCTTCCAAGACCCATTTCTCTGCTCTGATCTCCAAAGCATCATCACCACCTCAGTCCACCAATACTAATCCTCCATTACCCACCACTCCAATTTATATGGGTGGGAATGATATCATACCTGTCTCTGCCCCAATACAGTCTTCAATAGATCCCCCTGACCCTCTCTGCACATCCACCTACATCACATCGGACTCCACTTTTTTAGTCCTCACCCGCCATGAAAAGAAAACTCAGACGAGGCAGAAGAGGGGGGAGACGCCGACACCCAAAGAAAAGTCCGGAGACTATAAAGATCTTCAATTTATCAGAGAATTGACGCTCTGCATCAGAAATCTCCTTATTGAGCCGAGGTCTTACCTTTGGTCCTACAGTAGCCCTCAACCCCTTTCAACTTTTTGTTGATTTAAATAGATTCACCAGAACTCTCATGGTTAAACAGTTCTTTTTGATGAAGGCTCCCAAACGGGAGCAAACCCTAAACCTCTCCTGAGCCAGATACAGTTCCCAATGTCACCTTGGACTCATCTTTCTCTGACTCCGCAGCCCAAAATCTTCTAGAACAGTTATACACTGAAGACGAAGATGATTATCATCTTGAACTTCTAACCCAGCATGTGCCTACATCTCCACCCATTCAACAAAGCTCCTTTCGCCCAAAGTCCGTCTTTAATCCCTCCTTTGCTAAAGGTCCGCACATTCAAACTTTCTACCAAATTGTGTATGCAGACATGCTCTGTGTCAACATAATCCCTATACTCCCTCTTCATCATCCTATCTTTACCCCTCTGAACTCAATGACCTCACAAAAAATTCCAACTTAATCATCAAAACAGCAGACAAAGGTGGCGGCCTAGTAGTCCAAAACAAGTCAGATTATCTTCAGGAATCTTTAAGACTACTTTCCGACACCAACACATATACAAAATTGTCCAAAGAAGCTTATGAATTAATAGATAGGGCCTCTTAAGAAGGCATAATCAATAAATCAAAAACCTTCTTTCTAAAGCATCATTTTTACCATAGACCATATTTCTACCACCTACCCAAAATCCATTAAGATTCCACACATCCTCCAGGTAGACCGATTGTGGCCGCCATGGAGAGCACCACCAGCTATTTTTTCCATTTATATTGACTATTTTTTACAGCCACTAGCGCAACAGTTACCTTCTTACATTAAAGATAGTATACATTTATTACAAAACCTACAAGACTACTCCTAGGAACCATATTTTTTATGGCTTTCTTTGGATGTAGCCTCATTATACACCTCCATACCACATGAGATAGGTTTAAGAGCAGTTCTACAATTTCTCAATGATGATCCATGATTAACACCAGCCAGGCCCAATTCATACTGGAAGCTCCAAAATTCTGTCTTACACACAATTATTTTGAATTCAATGATGACCTCTACCTACAGACCCACGTCACAGCTATGGGGGCAAATTTTGCCCCCAGCTATGCCAATCTCACCGTGGGCCTGTGGGAGAACTGATACATCTGGAATAATCACCCCTTCACTTCACACCTGATTTTTTATGGCCGTTACATTGATGATGTTGTCTTCATCTGGGATGGTCCGAAATCCCTAGTCCAACAATTCGTACCTTACTGTAATGCCAACGACATGGGTCTCTCGTTCACCTCAGTCTGTGACGAGAACTCCCTAACTTTTCATGACCTTACCCTCAGTCATGATAATGGAACCATACAATCACACAAAACCCACTGCAGGAAACTCTTTCCTACACTACAAAAGCTGTCACCACCCACGCTGGATCAAAAACATTCCCAAACGCCAATGCTGCCATCTCAAACATAATTGTACCAGAGATGATGATTAAGCCACTCATGGCCAACTTCTCAAACAAAAATTCCTAGAAAAAGTTTACCCACCTACCCTCATAGATGAAGCCTTCATGTTTTACGAACAACAAAACAGACAAACATAATAACACCAACCCTCCCATACAACTGTTGAGAGTCGCAACTAATTTCCACACCAAATTCAAAAAATATGTAACGAATCTTCCAAAAACATTGGTCCATTCTACAAGAAGACCCACACCTCAAGTCTACCATCACAGCCCAACCCCTCATCTCATATAGAGGTGCCAGGAATCTAAAAAACAGAATTGGACCCAGTAAAATTAAATCAAATCCACCTACCATCAGTGCTCCTCTGAAGTTCTTCAGAATCCGAGGCATGTACCAATGCCATAAGCCCCTAAGCCTGACTTGCTCACATGTCACCCACAGACAAAAATAATTCCATTCTAAAGGAAAAACATATCCCTTATCTGATTTTTACACATGTTCATCCGAGTTTGTGATATACTGTCTGTCCTGTCCGTGTGGCCTACTATATGTAGGCCGCATGATCCGTACACTACGTAAAAGATTTGGAGAACACAGGCGTCTGGTGGATGCAGGATCAGACAAACAGTGTCCCCAAACATTTTCTTATTCATCATGAACATTACTCCCAGGATCTGAAAGTCTGGGTAATCAAAGCTATACCCAACACTCTTCCAGCAGAAGAAGACTACAAACACCTGTGTGCATGGGAATCTTATTGGATTTACAGACTAGATGTCCTTACGCCAGGTGGGTTGAACAAGGAGCTGGAAATTAACCCTCTACTTTTAACTACTGTTCAATAAGCATTTTTTCTTCCCTTTTAGAAAGACCAGTAATATTTAGATATATATACATAATCAGTTTTTTGGCGAACGTATATTATGATTTATCATTAATCATTTAGGTCAATGACCATTACGGTCCTTTTTCCCCTCTTAGCTATCCATAAATACAAAGTACGTTTCTCATCAGCTTCCCCCCCTCCCTAAATACTCCCTTTTATCCCAAGTATGTATCTTGGTACTATTGTACCATTCCCCCATTATCTCCTTCTTTCTCTCATCATTGCTCCATCCTCCCCCCCTTGTTTTCAATTAAATTTATCACTAGTAGTCTCAATTAATTGTTTAATAAACACATTTTCTTCCCCCCCCTCTTACATTTCTTCCCCCCTCAAGTACACCCCCCCTCCTGGCATATAATTGCTTTAACCTCTTTTTTAATTTTATCTTCTTTTATTTTCTTTAAAATAAAAATAAAATGTAATTCTTATATCTATACAACCCTTTTTCTTTCTCCTTTTTCTCCTATTTTTATTTTATTTTATCAAAATTTTTCTTATTTCTCTTATTTATTTCATTTTTTCTATCACTTTAACTAATTTGTCCTTCTTTCCACCTTTGTATTATAAAAATTGCAATATATACAATGTTTTTTGTTTAATTTCAAAGCCCATTTCGGTTTTTATATGAGCTCTATCTGCCCAATCCAGTCTGACACACCAGCGCCCACTCTATAATAAGAGGTCTGTTTAGCAAGCGGTTGTCATGACACCGTATCAACATCTCCTGGTAAAATGGACTATAAAAACCACTGCTAACATGGCCACATCTATTGCCTAATGAAGGAGCACACATGCTCTGAACGTGCGCTTCTCACCACTCCCTCTCCATCCGGAAGTGATGTGTCCCGCAGCCCCTGAGCCATTTCTGAGAGCCAGGAATCATAGGGAGCCACCAGCACAGCCTGGAACATCAGCTGCCTCTCCACCTGCGAGCCCACCGCCTTCCCCCAGGAGTGGATGAACCTCTTATACCTTCCTGCATGTGCTGTGTTCTCTACGATCTTGTGGGTTCCAAATTGTCCTATATTAAAAATGTTTTAACATTGCTGCACTTTGATGGCACTGCTCTCTTGTGTTTTACTGTCTACAGAGCCCATTCTAGCTTGTTATGAGCCGGCAGCCATCCAGTCTGCTGAACAATTCTGATATAAGCTAATGGTCATTGGAGTGACCATAAGCTTATAGGGGAGGGAGAAGTCAGGTCCTGACTTGGCCACCTGTAGGCACTTCTTGGCAGTGAAGGGGTTAAAGGAGTAATAACTCAAAACAATTGTAAGAATGTTTATACTGAAATATTAAAACAATACTAGAAAATGCATTTCCTGCAGAAAATGCTGAATAGCTGAATTGCTAAAGCTAACTGGATGATTAGCTTAAATCTGTAAGAAAGTTGAAGTGAGAATCAACATTCCCACTAATTAGCATCTTTTTAAAAGTAATTACCTTTTGCAGGAGCTGCCCCATAAAATTTCTACCATCAAAACTGCCCCCATCAAAATGCCTCCATATTGCCCCCATCATATTATCACTATCAATTTGCCCCATCAAAACTGCCCCCATCAAATTGTCCCAATCGAAATCTGCCCCATCAAAAACTGCCCCATCAAAGTTTCCCCATCGTATTGCCCCATCAAAAACTGCCCCCATAAACTGCACCATCAAAATTGCCCCCAAAAAACTGCCCCATCAAATTGCCCCCGTAAAAACTGCCCCATCAAAACTGCCCTCAAAAACGTACCCATCAAAAACTGCCCCCATCAAAATTGCCCCATCAAAAACTGCACCCATTAAAATTGTCCCATCAAAATTGCCTCATTAAAAACTGCCCCATCAGAACTTGCCCCATCAAAATTGCCCCCGTTCTATTGCCCCATCTAAACTGCGTATGACAAGTAGATATTGTGGGCGTGAGAGCAATTTATAGAGCAGGAACCAAGATAATTGTTTTAAGGCTCTGTGCTCTAGCTATGACATCATCCACTCTAAGCAGCCCAATAGACACTCTGTTTAATTGATAAAATTTCCTGAAAAGATCACTAAACTTAAACAGCTTTTCCCAAAAACTGTAAAATATATCAAACTGAAAAGATATAGCCGGATAGCAGAATTTTTTGTGAACATTTTAAAGTTTGTTTGGCGTCTAGGTGAAAGTATGAAGGAGCTGAAACTTTTGGGAGCGGAAGATTTTAGGGATTTTGAAGCATGCTCTCATTGACTTCAATGTTAAAAAAAGTGTTAAAAAGCTTAATATTTTAAAAAGTATATATAGTAGAAAAAAAGTTGAAGTCCCATCATTAGCTGAAAGAGCTGAACATTTTAAAAGTTGAATGGTTTGAATAGCTGAAAGTATGCAGAAGTTACGCAGAGCCAAAAAACTTACGGAATAAAATTAAGAATAATCTAGAAAAATAATAAATAAAAAAACGAATAAGAATACTGTGAATGCTTGGAGAGCATTCCCACTAACTAGAAAATGCTTTTCCTGCAGAAAATGCGTGGGAATGCTGAATAGCTGAATTGCTAAAGCCCACACCAAAGCCATTCACCATAACCACTACACTATCTTTAGGACATACAAGCAGTGTTCCTTCAGTACTTCAGTACTTATAAAGCCTCTCTTTAATCATTAATCCCCACACCTAATGAGTGAGAGACAGTGTGAGAAAACCCTTCAAACAAGCCTTAATAAATCCACAACAGTATATGCAATCGAAACAGTGACTTCACCGTTAGAGACACATGACCTTTGTGAACGTATCGGTATAAAATTTATGTTGATAAACTAAAAAATGTGGGCATGTCAGCGATTTAAAAAAGAAGTTCGCTGTGCGTTTCGCTGGGAAATTTGAGAATTTTAGGGTTGAAAATATGTTTATTGGTATTTTAACTGAGTATACATAAAGCAATATGTAAGGTTACAAACTGAAAACAGTCACGGGTAAACCGGCGTGGTGAGTCAGCAGGATGGCAATCGCCCACAGCTGAACTCACAGTACCATGTACAACAATAATAACAACAATGACCGTAAATCAATGAAAGAGGTAGAGTTGGCTATTATAGCCTCGTCATTCATGGCAAGATTGTAACCACCTTATAAGGAGGGGATGGCAAAAACAAAAGGACAGGGTAGGGAAATAAAATAAAAATACATTTGGAAATGGTGGATCAGGCGACGGGAGTGGGGTAGGGCAGAAAAGAACGGAAAGGGGAGGAAAACCTATCTCAGTGACATGTAATGTGCAGGAATGATCACGTTGGAGCAGACAACATATGCGTGAGAGTATCGGAGGAGGAGAAGCGAAGCCAGATGAGTCACAATAATTTATATTTGTCAAAGGTGTCGTTGTCGAGGGCCAGCATTTCCTCCATTCTCATAGTGTCATTCATAATCGAGACCCAATGTGACAAGGGAGGAATGGTGGTTGTTTTCCAATAAGATGGGATGAGCTGTCTGACCGATGACATAAAGAAACAAAGCAGATTCCGCTTCTGTGAGGCAATCGATCCCGGGAGTATAGGGAGAAGGGGTCAAAGATTCATTGTACAGTGTGTTATAGCAATCAAATACCTGAGTCTAGAAGGGGCGGATCCTCTCGCATTTTCACCAGACATGTAAGTAGGTCCCTGTAGAGGTAGAACATCGCCAACAAGATGCTGAGGTGGACGGGAAAATCTTATGCAGTCTGGAGGGGTCCCTGTACCACCTTGACAGTATCTTGTCGTTTTTTTCCTGTGAGTAACAGGAAATTGTAGACTTATGGGTAAAATGGAATGAGGTCTGCCAATCAGGTCGCGGAATGTCCTCCCCTAAGTCTGCAGACCACAGCCTGGTGTAAGAAGGTAGATAATTGTGTGTAAGGGCTTGTAAGAGGCAATATATGGTTGAGAGGAGGTGTCTGGGTGTCTCAGAGAGGGAACACCGTTGTTCAAACTCAGTGCTAGGTCGATGTATTTGGGATGAAGAATGTAAATGTTTTGTGAAAGTAGACAAGTGCAGGGTAGTGAGCCAATCGCAAGGTCCCGTCAATGTCACAGGTGTCCCTTGTGTCGGGTGTATAAAGGAGTGCGCTTGGGGCCAGTCAGTCCTCTTGAAGGGGCCTATCATCTTTGTCCCTACACCCTGAGAATTTTATACAGGACAGCCAATGGAAGAAAGTGTAGAACTCTTGTCATTTGGAAGCTCAACCAGCCAAAAGTAAAAGGTGTATCACAAAACTAGGCAAAAATACCTACGTTTTGATGTATAAATTGTGTATGACAAGTAGATCTTGTGGGCGTGAGAGCAATTTATAGAGAAGGAACTAAGAATTTTTTTACAGCTCTGTGCTGTAGTGATGACATCATCCACTCTAAGCAACCCCATAGACACTCTGTTAAATCGATAAAATTTCCTGAAATGATGACTAAACTTAAACAGCTTTTTCACAAAAACCGTAAAAGATATCAAACTGAAAAGATATAGCCGGATAGCTGAATATTTTGTGAACATTTTAAAGTTTGAAGGAGCTGAAACTTTTGGGAGCAGAAGAAGAATTTAAGGATTTGAAGCATGCTCTCATTGACTTCAATGTTAAAAAAGTGATAAAAAGCTTAATATTTTAAAAAGTATAAATAGTACAAAAAAATTTAAGAAGTCCCACCATTAGCTGAAAGAGCTGAACATTTTAAAAGTTGAATGGTTTTAATAGCTGAAAGTATGCAGAAGTTACGCAGAGCCAAAAAATGTACGGAATAAAAAGAAAAATAATAAAAAAACTAACAATACTGGGAATGCTTGGAGAGCATTCCCACTAATTAGAAAATACATTTCCTGCAGAAAATGCGTGGGAATGCTGAATAGCTGAATTGCTAAAACTATTGCCCCCATCAAAAACTGCCCCCCATCAAAAACTGTCCCCCATAAAAAAACTGCCCCCCATCAAAAACTTTCCCCATCAAAACTGCCACCATTAAACCTGCCCCATCCTATTGCCCCCTCATAGTACTCTATTATAAACTAAAAAAAAATACCTACATTTTGATGTATAAATTGTGTATGAAAAGTAGATCTTGTGGGCGTGAGAGCAATTTATAGAGAAGGAACTAGGGTAAAAAATGTTAAGGCTCTTTGCTCTAGCTATGACAGCATCCACTCTAAGCAGCCCAATACACACTCTGTTTAACCACTTCAATACCATGCACTTATACAGCTTCCTGCCCAAGCCAATTTTGAGCTTTCAGCGCTGTTGCAATTTGAATGACAATTGCGCGGTCATGCTACACTGTACCCAAACAAATTTTTTATCATGTTGTTCCCACAAATAGAGCTTTCTTTCGGTGTTATTTGATCGCCTCTGCGATTTTTATTTTTTGCACAACAAATAAAAAAAGAGCGAAAATTTTGAAAAAAAATACGTTTTTCTTTGTTTCTGTTATTTTTTTTTGTAAATAAGTACCTTTTCTACTTCAATGACGGGCACTGATAAGGCGGCACTGACGGGCACTGATAAGGCGACACTGATGGGCACCAATGAGGTGGCACTGATGGGCACTGATATGTGGCACTGGTATGCGGCACTGATTGGCACTCATAGGCGGCACTGATTGGCACTCATAGGCGGCACTGATTGGCACTCATAGGCGGCACTGATTGGCACTCATAGGCGGCACTGATAGGTGGCACTGATAGGCACTCATAGGCGGCACTGATTGGCACTCATAGGCAGCACTGATTGGCACTCATAGGCAGCACTGATTGGCACTCATAGACGGCACTGATGGGCACATATAGGCGGCACTGATAGGTGGCACGGACGGGCACTGATAGGTGGGCACAGATGGGCACGGATGGGCACTGATAGGTGGCGCTGATGGACACTAGTAGGTGGCACTGATGGACACTGATGCCCAGCAATGCCAGCCACCACACATTGAGGTGGTGCCATCATAGTGCCAGTCAGTGCCCATTTGTGGGCACTGATTGGCATTTTTTTTAAAATTTTACTACATGTGGATGGCAATGGGGGCCATCCACATGCTTGGGGCTTCCCTGTGGTCCTGGGGGGCTTCCCTGGTGGTCCAGTGTGGGTATCCGAGGGGGGGCTACGCTGATAAACAATCAGCGCGAACCCCCCTGTCAGGAGAGCCGCCGATCGGCTCTCCTCTACTCGCGTCTGTCAGACGCGAGTGAGGAAGAGCCGATCAACGGCTCTTCCTGTTTACATTGTGATCAGCCGTGATTGGACACGGCTGATCACGTGGTAAAAAGCCTCCGCCGGAGGCTTTTTACTGAGATCAGTGTAGCGGTGGGTCAGACTGACCCACCAATCGCCGCGATGCGCGCCCCCCCCCCCCGGGCGTGCAGCGGCTGTTATCCCACAGGACGTCATATGACGTCCAGTGTGGATAACAGAACCACTTCCCGGACATCAATCTGCTATTGACGGGGCGGGAAGTGGTTAATCGCTAAAATTTCCTGAAATGATCACTGAACTTAAACAGCTTTTTCACAAAAACTAAACGATATCAAACTGAAAAGATACAGTGGGTACGGAAAGTATTCAGACCCCCTTAAATTTTTCATTCTTTGTTATATTGCAGCCATTTGCTAAAATCGTTTAAGTTAATTTTTTTCCTCATTAATGTACACACCGCACCCCATATTGACAGAAAAACACAGAATTGTTGACATTTTTGCAGATTTATTAAAGAAAACCTGAAATATTACTTGGTCCGAAGTATTCAGACCCTTTGCTGTGACACTCATATAGTTAACTCAGGTGCTGTCCATTTCTTCTAATCATCCTTGAGATGGTTCTACACCTTCATTTGAGTCCAGCTGTGTTTGATTATACTGATTGGACTTGATTAGGAAAGCCACACACCTGTCTATATAAGACCTTACAGCTCACAGTGCATGTCAGAGCAAATGAGAATCATGAGGTCAAAGGAACTGCCTGAAGAGCTCAGAGACATTATTGTGGCAAGGCACAGATCTGGCCAAGGTTACAAAAAATGTCTGCTGCACTTAAGGTTCCTAAGAGCACAGTGGCCTCCATAATCCTTAAATGGAAGACGTTTGGGACGACCAGAACCCTTCCTAGAGCTGGCCGTCCGGCCAAACTGAGCTATCGGGGGAGAAGAGCCTTGGTGATAAAAACAATATACAAAAAATTCCGCGCTGCTAGTGGATGTGAGCAGCTACAAAACCAATAGACAAAAAGGTGCAAACACAATAACAAATAAATTGTAGCGCTAATGAATATAACTAAAAAAATGGATAGAAGAGAAATAGCAATCCAGAATCCAATATCAATAGTCCAACATGATGGGAACCAAATCACAAAGTCTCTGGTAGTAATATCAAAATAAGTTTGATTAAATAATGCTCCAAAAAAAGGTTATTCGTGACATTGAATCCAAACAATCTTGAGTAAATGTGTAGATAATCCCCTGGAGTATCGCGCGGAGGACGCCGAGAACCGGAGCAGGAGGAACAACCTCCGTATTGTCGGCCTGCCGGAGGGAGTGGAGGGAAGCAATCCGACGGTGTTCACCGAAGAGCTGCTGAAATCCCTGCTGCCTGCGGCCCGGCTCTCTCCGTATTTCACCGTGGAGAGGGCACATCGGGTGCCACCAAGACCTGGACCGGAGGGTGCCCCCCCTCGTACGCTGATCCTCCGGCTGCTGAACTTCAGGGACCGCAACGAGGTCCTCGGGGCGGCTCGAGTGGCGGGAGATGTCCACTACCGCAACGTCCGGCTGATGATGTTCCCGGACTACACCATTGAAACCCAGAAGCAGCGCCGTTCTTTTGATGCGGTTAAAGTGGCTCTCCGACGCAAGGGCATCCGGTACAGCATCCTTTTCCCGGCCAAGCTGAGGGTTGTTGACGGAGAAACGGTGCGGATCTTCACCAGTCCCAGGGATGCTAACGCTTGGCTGGAGGCGCTGCCGCCGTAGTTCTCTGTGGCCCTCCCTGTACTATACCTAATCCATCGTTGCCAACTTGGACTGGGATAGAGGTTTGTCACCCCCTGATTATGGCTTCATGCCGGGGACCTTGTAGATTACATTGATATTTGTCCTTTGAGCAGCATCCCCCGGCACCAACCGGTAGGCCCTACCCTCTATCCCAGGTCTGTGTCCCTGTTGATCTCACTGCAAACTATAGTCTTCTCCCCTGCTTGACATAGGCATATGTTTTCTGATGTACTCTGTTCTTTATAACTGTCTACCTACCCCTTATTTTGCTCTGAACTTTCCAGCATCTCAAAGGAAAAAAACTTGTTGACTGTTCATGCAATTTTTTTTTTTTTTTATTATGGGCACCCTCTTTTTGGTTTTATTTTTCTTTTTGCTCTTAGCTGACTACTGAGAGGTGTTTTTGTACCGCCATGATGGGAGAGTCCTACTTGGACACCACGCCTCCCGCCTGAGTGAACTGTTATTGAACACGTTATGGGACATATGTGCCGCCCGCGGTTTAGGGGGGCACGGTGTGGGGAGGGGTTGGATGGCCGTTGCTGTCCGTGTTAATTTTTGTTTAACATCTTTAAGTTTGATTGGGTATTTGGTTGGTCTAGGCATTCTATTATGCTCACACATATGGGGTATGACTCCAGAGGAGCTGGGTGGCCCACCTTCCCTCTACCGTAACTTCTGGGGTGCGGCGGAATGCGGATTGCCACACAGGGGAGGAGGGGCAAAGGGGTGGATGCATATCCTACTGATATCACAGATTTTTGATTATGGCTAATTTTACAGTCTTGTCCTGGAATGTGAGGGGACTCAACTCAGCTATTAAAAGGTCACTAGTGTTCAAATATTTGAAGTCTCATAACCCCCAGATTTGTATCTTGCAGGAGACCCATTTGGTAGGAGCACGAGTCCTGGGTCTGAAGAAGGCCTGGGTGGGTGCTCACTATCATGCCTCCTACTCCTCGTATGCGAGGGGAGTGGGAATCCTGGTCCACAAATCTCTCCCCTTCCAGCTTCTGGCGGTTAAAACTGACCCTGGGGGAAGATATCTCCTGCTGCATGCCACGATCTTTGGAATCCCGTATGTCATAGTGGGTCTGTATCTGCCCCCCCCAGCTGATGTTTCTTGCTTACATACCCTAATGACGGAGGCTACGCAGTATGGGGTGGATAAGGTGCTGATTGTGGGAGATTTTAACTTGGTGATGTCTGCGGAGCGGGATAGGCTGAGACAGCGGGCCTTTGCTTCCCCTGGCCTGTCTCGCTGGGCAGAATCCTTCCACTTGACGGATGTCTGGCGACATTTTCATCCCTCGGAAGAGCAGTATACCTGCCTATCGACCACCTTTCGGACAATGTCTCGTATAGACTTGGCTTTTGCCTCACCTGCTCTCTTACAGGGGGTGGTGTCTACTGATATCCTCCCCCGAGGTATTTCGGATCATGCCCCACTCGTGGTAAGCATCCGGGGGGCCCCGTCGGGTGGTCCGGGGCTATGGCGCTTATCCAGGTATTGGCTGATGGACTCGGGGATTCAGGAACAACTCCCTGAGGAGATATATAATTTTTGGCTGACTAATGAGGGTTCCTCGGATCCCCGAATACTATGGGACGCCTTCAAGACGTGGTTAAGGGGTGAGTTTATCTCGAGGATATCGGCACGGAAGAGGGAGCTTGGGCAGACGCTTGTGCAGTTGGAAGAGAGGGCTGGGGAAAGGGAGCGGGAGTATGTGCTGGCCCAAACTAGCTCGACTTATGAGGCCTGGCAACACGCACTGCGGGACGTATCTCTGCTTAGGATTGACCTTACCAAAAAATCGCTGTTAGACAGGGCGCAGAGGATATTCGAGTATGGGGACAAGAATGGCACACTATTGGCCTGGCTTGCCAGGGGACAGTTTGCGACGACGCATGTGGGGAGGGTGCGGGACTTGGACGGCCAACCTTTGACCACTCCCGTAGAGATTAGTGACCGCTTTCTTCAGTTTTACCGGGCACTGTATGCCTCTAAAGTGGAATACGGTGCAGCGGAGTTGACCCGTTACCTGGACCTAGTCCAGCTCCCGGTCTTAGACCCAGATAAATGTGCGGAGTTAGAAAGGGACATCTCCCTGGAGGAGGTTCAGATAGCAATGCAGAGTATGCAGGCAGGTAAAGCTCCTGGACCGGACGGTTTCCCAATTGAATTGTACTCGGTGCACCAGGAGGTATTGGCCCCTAGATTCACCTCCCTTCTAGCCCAGTTCTCTACCTTGGGATCTCTGCCAGACTCTATGTCGGAGGCGGTGGTGGTGTTGGTGCCCAAACCCGGTAAGGACCCGGAGGAATGTGCCTCATATAGGCCGATTTCCTTAATCAATGCGGACGCCAAGTTGCTGGCCAAAATTCTTGCTATCCGGCTGACGTCGGTCATCAATGACCTAGTCCACCAGGACCAAACAGGCTTCATGCCGGGGAAGGGCACATTAATATCCGCAGATTATTCCTTAACCTAGACACCCCCCATGATAACAGTGGTACTAGAGTCATAGCTTCACTCGATGCGGAAAAAGCATTTGACTCCGTGGAGTGGGGATATTTGTGGGAGGTTCTTAGACGCTTTGGCTTTGGCCCTAAATTCCTACATTGGTTAGCCATGCTCTACAGAGCACCCAGGGCTAGACTTCGCACGAATGGAACCCTTACCGAGTCCTTTCCCCTCCAGAGGGGCACCCGACAAGGGTGCCCTCTATCACCCTGTCTGTTCGCCCTGGCTCTCGAGCCCTTGGCGACACGGATCCGAGAGTCCTCTGATGTGCGAGGCCTCAGGGTTGGCCCCCTGGAGGAGAAAATCTCCTTGTATGCGGATGATGCCCTGCTATACTTGCAGGACGCCGGACCATCCTTGAGGGCCGCCCTGGAGCTGTTTGAAGAGTTTGGGCACTTCTCGGGAGTCAGAATCAACTGGACCAAGTCCACAGTATTTCCCCTGGATCCTCGGGCCGGGCCGGGCTGCTGGTGCCGCAGACGCCGCTGCTCTGGGTCGAGGAATTCAAATACCTAGGTGTGGTGGTGTCGAGAGACCTTCGGGCCTTTCGGCGTCTCAACCTACAACCCTTAGTGGCGAGACTGAAGGACCAATGCTCTAAATGGAGGGCTCTACCTCTTAACCTCCTTGGACGCATTAATGTACTAAAAATGCTTTACCTGCCCAGGTTTAACTATATCTTTCGTAACTGCCCGGTGTGGCTTCCGGCTACTTTTTTTAGGGAGCTGGACAGCTGTATAACCTGTTTTCTCTGGAGGGGTGCTAATCCTAGGCTGGCCAGGTCGATCCTGCAGCTCCCTGTGAGCTGTGGAGGCCTTGCGTCTCCCAACTTAAAAGTATACTACTGGGCGGCCATGCTAGTGACTGTACGGTGGTGGTTCGAGCAATCCAGATCGAACGCAGCCACGTGCTTGGAAGCTGCCATTTTGGGTTCTCTCCGGGAACTAGGGAACTTAGTGTATAGGGGTGCTGCTGCGTACCCATCGCTCCCAGCCCCCACTAGAGTGACCCTGAAGGTGTGGGGGGTGGCTAGAAAGAGGTTTCTTTGTGTGCGTCACTATTCTCCCTTCTGTCCATTATGGGGTAACCCTGCGCTCCCGCATCTTCGGATGCTTCCTGACCCACACCTCTGGGCCCGTTTTGGGATTACAACACTCCGGGATATCATGCCCCGGGGGATGCTCTTGACGTTTGAGGAACTGTCTGTTAGGTTTGGACTTCCGGGGGGGATGTTCTTTAGGTATTACCAGTTAAGGCATGCTGTGAGGGCACAATTCCCGCTACCCATAACTCTTAAAGCTGACTCTATCGAAGCACTCCTGGCGCAGGAGAATCTTAAAAAGACCCTTTCTACTCTGTACTTCGCCCTCTTAGGAGGGGACTCACCTAGGATAGAGGCCCTGTGGGGGAAGTGGCAGGCTGACATTCCTGACCTGGATAGGGAGACATGGGAGGAGTGCTTTGAAGCAGGATCCAGGCTAATGGTTTCTTCCAGGGATAAACTCATACACACCAAATTCATGCACCGTGTCTACTACACACCGCAAAGATTGCACAGGATCTATCCACAGAGATCACAGTACTGTCCGAGATGTCATTCCCCGGACAGCACATTCATGCACATGTTTTGGACCTTCCCGTCCCTGACTGGGTACTGGGCTGAAGTTTTTGACTGCATTAATGCCCGCCTGCAGTTGTCCCTTCCCGTTTCGCCTGAACTAGCACTGCTGGGCATTCAGGATGACGAACAGAGGCCTCGTTATACTAAGCTGCTTGTCTCCTATGTCCTTTTCTATGCTAAAAAGGAGATTTTGCTCAGGTGGACGTCCCCCTCTCCCCCCACAGTTGAGTCCTGGGACTCCTCCATAAATTCAGTGTTGCCCCTGTACAAGATGACTTATGTTAACAGGGGCTGTCCCCTAAAGTTTGATCGCTTATGGCTGCCTTGGACTGAGCAGATGTGAGCTCTGGGGTGGTGGACCTTTGGTTTAACACTTGAGATTTGTATTAGTGGGGGCGGCTGTCCCCCCCCTCCCCGGGGGTGGGTATCTGTGGGGTTCCATCGGTACTAACGAATACGTTTGAAGTTCTACATATTTGTATCCAGATATTGGAGTTTGTACTTAAATGTTGTCTGCCTATGATTGAGTTTCTGTACCACTAACCTACTTACCTTCACCTGATTTGTAATTGAGTATACCTTTTATGACTGCCTTGTGTGATGTCATGATTTTCAATAAAGACCAACCTTGTTGTTAAAATGTGTAGATAATCACCACCAATACAAAGGAGGCTTACCGGAATCAGTGGACCATGATAGACGTACGTCTAGAGGGTTGGATCAAGCTTTGGATATATATCCTTGAAGGATCCTCAGCTGGTGATTCCCCAAAAGGATGTCACTCACGGCACCCAACGGTTGAGGGATGAATGAGAACTTGGAAGATGGCGACCCAATGATGGTGTACCCAAATAAAAGCAAATGGCAATAGAGAGGAAAGAAGGGCACATAGCATAATACTGTTTGAAGAATATATTTTAATGTAGGTAGATACACTTACATTCAGATGGTCAAACAAGCGCTTTCATGTAATATCAGTGGCAACAGTGGAATGCCCCGACGCATTTCACAAAGGGTTGCATCGTCTGGGGTGTACATCCACTGCTGCCTCCACAAAATATATAGATAACATGACCCCCAAATTAGAAGAGAAAGACCTCACCTGGGGATTCATCCAATTAGCAACCACTTTCTGGGTGAGCAAAATGGCACATCGGCGTGCGCTCCACGCCTCCATGTGAAATAATATCTGAAAACTATGGTGATCTGAGGATCATGGAAGTGATGCTGGATATGGGGGGAATGGTGGTTTGTGTTATGACTGCGGGAGCGCACGGATGCGCTCCATCTAGCTCAAAATGAATGGATAAATCTGGTCATGGGGGATCCGTGACACCGGGACGCACATCGCGCCTTGCCAGATCGCATACAGATCGCATACACACGTCGCTGTGGTCCCGGTCATGTGACGCTTATTTTGATATTACTACCAGGGACTTTGTGATTTGGTTCCCATCATGTTGGACTATTGATATTGGATTCTGGATTGCTATTTCTCTTCACAGGGTGTTATTTATTCATTTTTTTAGTTATATTCATTAGCGCTACAATTTATTTGTTATTGAGAAGAGCCTTGGTGAGAGAGGAAAAGAAGAACCCAAAGATCACTGTGGCTGAGCTCCAGAGATGCAGTCGGGAGATGGGAGAAAGTTGTAGAAAGTCAACCATCACTGCAGCCCTCCACCAGTCGGGGCTTTATGGCAGAGTGGCCAGACGGAAGCCCCTCCTTGGTGCAAGACACATGAAAGCCTGCATGGAGTTTGCTAAAAAACACCTGAAGGACTCCAAGATGATGAGAAATAAGATTCTCTGGTCTGATGAGACCAAGATAGAACTTTTTGGCCTTAATTCTAAGCGGTATGTGTGGAGAAAACCAGGCACTGCTCATCACCTGTCCAATACAGTCCCAACAGTAAAGCATGGTGGTGGCAGCATCATGCTGTGGGGGTGTTTTTTAGCTGCAGGGACAGGACAACTGGTTGCAATCGAGGGAAAGATGAATGCGGCCAAGTACAGGGATATCCTGGATGAAAACCTTCTCAACAGTGCTCAGGACCTCAGACTGGGCCGAAGGTTTACCTTCCAACAAGACAATGACCCTAAGCACACAGCTAAAATAACGAACGAGTAGCTTCACAACAACTCCGTGACTGTTCTTGAATGGCCCAGCCGGAGCCCTGACTTAAACCCAATTGAGCATCTCTGAAAATGGCTGTCCACCAACGTTTACCATCCAACCTGACAGAACTGGGGAGGATCTGCAAGGAGGAATGGCAGAGGATCCCCAAATCCAGCTGTGAAAAACTTGTTGCATCTTTCCCAAAAAGACTCGTGGCTGTATTAGATCAAAATGGTGCTTCTACTAAATATTGAGCAAAGGATCTCAATACTTAGGACCATGTGAAATTTCAGTTTTTCATTTAATAAATATGCAAAAATGTCAACAATTCTGTGTTTTTCTGTCAATATGGGATGCTGTGTGTACATTGAGGGAAAAAAATGAACCTAAATGATTTTAGCAAATGGCTGCAATATAACAGAGTGAAAAATTTAAGGGGGTCTGAATACTTTCCGTACCCACTGTATAGCCGGATAGCTGAATATTTTGTGAACATTTTAAAGTTTGTTTCACGTCTAAGTGAAAGTATGAAGGAGCTGAAACTTTTGGGAGCGGAAGAAGATTTTAGAATTTGAAGCATGCTCTCATTGACTTCAATGCTAAAAAAAAGTATTAAAAAGCTTAATATTTTAAAAAGTATAAATAGTACAAAAAAATTTAAGAAGTCCCACCATTAGCTGAAAGAGCTGAACATTTTAAAAGTTGAATGGTTTTAATAGCTGAAAGTATGCAGAAGTTACGCAGAGCCAAAAAACTTACGGAATAATAAAATTAAAAACTAGAAAATGCGTGGGAATGCTGAATAGCTAAAGCTATTGCCCCCATCCTATTGCCCCATCAAAAACTGCCACCATCAAAAACTGCCACCATTAAACCTGCCCCATTCTATTGCCCCCTCATAGTACTGTATTATAAACTAGAAAAAATACCTACATTTTGATGTATAAATTGTGTATGACAAGTAGAACTTGTGGGCGTGAGCAATTTATAGAGAAGGAACTAAGAATTTTTTTAAGGCTCTTTGCTCTAGCTATGACATCATCCACTCTAAGCAGCCCAATACACTCTCTGTTCGATAAAATTTCCTGAAATTATCACTAAACTTAAACCGCTTTTTCACAAAAACTAAAAGATATCAAACTGAAAAGATATATTCGGATAGCTGAATATTTTGTGAACATTTTAACCACTTAAACCCCGGACCATTTTGGCTGGTTAAAGACCAGGCCCCTTTTCTTTTTCGTACATCACGGGACACAGAGCGACTTAGTCATTACTAATGGGTTATATAGTTTACCTTCAGGTGTTGGCACTGGCCAATTCCAAACCGGAAGTACCCTCCCCTATATAAGCCCCTCCCACCCGGGAGCACCTCAGTTTTTTGCCAGTGTCTAAGGTGTTGGCCAAAGAGTAACATGTGTTTTCACTGGGCTTGCGTACAGGTTCTTTTGGGCCTTAGTAAGCTGTTCCGGATCCCACCAAAAAAGCTTCATAGCTAAACGGTCGGTACCCGGGCCTTGCAGCAGAAGAGCAAGGTTTTGCCTGTAATGCTTCTCTTAGGAGGGCTGGACCCTGGGATCCAGAGCTCTGGTCATACCCACGACCAAGACGCTGTCTGTGCAGGGTGCTATACAGGTCCAGGGGAGTGGAATCCTTGGGAACCCGGTCCCTGAAGGTTTAATTACAATGCCTGCCGTGATAGGTGAAGTTTGGACTTTTGTGGACCAAACAAAGTCCTGCGGCGGGGATCAGGTAAGTGGGGGCCCTCAGGAACTTGGTTCTATTGGGGGACCCCCAAGCCTAATTTGTCTTTCTGTCTGTTACCTAACGGTATTCCCGCTAAATATCTGTGTTTGCCTATAACTACTGAAAATGTAAAATTTTAATAGTAGTCAAGAAAAAAAAAAAAAAAAAACAGGGACCGCGGTACCTGTGTTAAACCACTAGAGGCCGCTGTAGTCCATTTTTCTTGTAAATGTGGATCTTTGGTTTTCTCAACTCAAAAGATCCAGGCAGCTGGTAAGTTTCTCTGAGGGAATCCACTTCCTCTGCCCTGTTGCTGCGTTCATCCACCGCACAGGCCCTCCGGCAAAAAGGGCCCTGGCTCCTAGTCCTCTGTTGGTTTTCGAAAAGGGCGCCATTGGCGCACGGGCGCGCGCGCGGGCGCGTGCACGCGCCTCCTATGAAAAAAAAGGGGCGGGGCGGGTGGATGACGCTCGATGCGCGCCGCGGCGCTTCTGCGCATGTGCGGGCGTCCCAGCATGGTTAAAAGACACAGTACAAGTGTCAGCTGCATGCAAACAGAGCTAGCAACAAACAGTGGCACACAGAGGCGGTTGATGCAGGCATCCCCATAGAAAGGCACTTTAGTGGACACCAGCTGGTATATAGCAGCACCTGTGTTAGACTATTACCAGCAAAAATTGGTGTATGACGACGGGAATACCTCAGCTTTGTGCTTAAAGGATATGTCGTCCAGACGCTCCGGAAATAGATCTTCCAGGAAGCCAAAGGGGTCTCCATCGGGCTCTGAGGATATTGGGCATGCTTGCACTGCACCAATCTCCCCTGAGAATGCAGAGGTCAGTAGCCGTAGAAACCCCGCAGGAATGCCTGGTGCTGCGGCTGTCCCCAGTCCACCTGCTCCTGTATATATAACAGAGGAGGTTTTATCCTCAACTCTGGGAGGATTGGAAGAGAGATTAACAGCATTGATCGCTGCTTCCCTGTCACAGGAAAAGCGCGTCCGATCTCCGTCTCCTCCTTCAGAGTGCCTGTTAGTGGAGGAACAGCCCCACACAGAGATCGACCTACCTGAAGGGGATCAGGATGAGGTTGATTCACTTATAGAGGAATCAACAGTGGAAGAACCTTTCTCAGCTTCTCAGGCTGAAAGATTATGGGTTCAGTCTCTGACTAACATGGTCCGATCAGCATTTAAAATGCCTCTGGCGGAATCACCATCCACTACGGTTTCCTCGCTGGGGTCGCTAAAAGCTCCCCAGGCGGTCTGTTCCTTCCCAATCCACCCTTTATTAGAAGGGCTTATTTACCAGGATTGGGAGCATCCTGATAAAATATTGCTCCCCCCAAGAGATTTCCGGTGATCTATCCCATGGAGGATAAGTTCATAAGAAAATGGAGGGTCCCTATAGTGGACGCAGCCATCTCTTCTGTTAACAAATCACTGACATGTCCAGTAGATAATGTTCCAATGTTCAAAGACCCAATAGATAAAAAATTGGAGTCTTTACTAAAATCTGCTTTCTCTACAGCAAGTATGGTGACACAACCTGCGGTAGCAGCGATTGGAGTCTGCCAAGCAGTGAAAGATCAGTTGAAACAAGTCTTAAGGGACTTACCAGATCAGCAGGCTCATGCCCTAGCTGACCTGCCTAGAGCCTTGTGTTTTGCGGTGGACGCCATAAAGGATACAATCCAACAGGCCTCCCGCTTTACGCTGTCTATAGTACATATGCGTAGGCTTCTGTGGCTCAAAAACTGGTCTGCTGAAGCTCCCTGTAAAAAACTGCTGGTTAGCTTCCCATTTCATGGAGAACGCTTATTTGGAGAAGATCTGGACAAATATATCCAGAAAATTTCTGCCGGTAAAAGTTCACTCTTACCGGTTAAGAACAAGGGTAGAAGTCCTTCTTTTAAGAGGCCTACCTCTCCAGTCCCGGGCACATCGGCTGTGAAGCAGTTCCGACGGCCTCCGCGGTCAAATTCAGGGGGCAGAAATCAGGGACAATCACAGGGTAACAAGAAGCCCTGGATCAAGAGAGGTACAAAACCTCCCCCTAAGGCATGAAGTATTGCCCCCGCTCAATCGGGTGGGGGGAAGACTTCAGTTGTTCACAGAGACCTGGCGGGACACCATCAGAGACAGATGGGTGCTCTCCGCAGTAAGTCTGGGATACAAGCTGGAGTTAAAAGGCACTCCTCCTGCCCAATTTATGAGGTCAAACGTGCCAAGAGATCCCCAAAAGAGAGGATCCCTCCTTCTGGCACTAGAACAACTATTGCTCCAAGGGGTAATCATGAAGGTTCCCCTGGAAGAAAGCGGATTCGGGTTTTACTCGAACCTTTTCACAGTCCCCAAACCAAATGGGGACGTGAGGCCCATTTTAAATCTAAAAGGGCTAAACAAGTTCCTAAATATCAGGACCTTTCGGATGGAGTCGATCCGATCAGTGGCCACCGCCCTACAAGGGCAGGAATGGCTAGCCTCGATCGACATAAGGGATGCTTATCTGCATATTCCCATCTTTCCGGCCCATCAGAAATTTCTACGCTTTGCAGTAGAAGGGCGCCATTTTCAGTTCAGAGCCTTACCTTTCGGTCTGGCCACAGCACCACGAGTGTTCACAAAAATTCTGGCCCCATTATTGGCCAATCTAAGAACACAGGGTGTAACGATAATGGCATATCTAGACGACCTGCTACTAATAGACCACTCAGTGGAAAAGCTGGAAGTAGCTATTCACAAGACAATCGAGTATCTGGAATATCACGGTTGGATTATCAACCGGGACAAGTCAGCTCTAAGACCAGTCAAAAGTCTGGAATACTTAGGGCTAAGGCTGGATTCAAATCAGAGAAAGATTTTCTTACCTCCAGAGAAGGTGTCGTCTTTAAGAAATTTGACCCACTTAGTGGGTACAAAAAGAAAACCATCCATACGTCGCTGCATGAGGCTGCTGGGAAAGATGGTGGCTTCATTCGAAGCGGTACCCTACGGTCAATTCCATTCAAGGAATTTGCAAAGGGCCATACTGTCAGCCTGGAACAAAAAAGTTCAGGCTTTAGACTTACCAATGTCCCTGTCCCCTTCCGTTCGCAAGAGCCTCCATTGGTGGTTGGTGCCCCAGAATCTGGAAAGAGGGAAACCCTTCAGTCCGGTTTCTTGGAAGGTGGTCACTACAGATGCCAGCCTCATCGGCTGGGGGGCAGTGCTGGAGCAATGGTCTCTCCAGGGCAGGTGGTCAGAAGCAGAAAAGGCCCTGCCCATCAATCTCTTAGAGATACGAGCAGCCCGGTATGCCCTAGTAGCATGGACATCCAAACTCCAGGGGTCCCCTGTCAGAATTCAATCAGACAATGCCACGGCAGTGGCATATATCAATCATCAGGGTGGCACCAAAAGTCGTGCAGCCCAGAAGGAAGCAAATTGCATCCTGGAGTGGGCAGAAAGATATGTCCCAGCCATATCCGCGGTTTTCATCCCAGGAGTGGAAAATTGGAGAGCGGACTTTCTAAGTCGCCAACAATTATGCCCGGGGGAATGGTCTCTTCACCCCGAGGTTTTCCAGGCAATATGCCAGCGGTGGGGAACACCGGATGTAGATCTGCTAGCATCCAGATTCAACGCAAAGGTGGACAGGTTTGTGTCTCGCACAAGGGATCCCCTAGCTTGCGGCTCGGATGCCCTAGTGTTCCCTTGGGATCGGTTCAAGCTGATATATGCATTCCCACCGCCACAATTGTTACCGCGATTACTCCGCAGAATCAGGGTAGAAAAGAAACCAGTGATTCTGGTGGCTCCAGCGTGGCCCCGAAGGGCATGGTACGCGGAGATTGTAAAAATGTCAGTGAGGAGTCCTTGGACCCTCCCACTTCGTCCGGACCTGCTGTCGCAAGGACCGATATACCACCCTTCCTTACCAGCCCTAGGTTTGACGGCCTGGCTATTGAAGCCCACATTCTGAAAAAGAGAGGGCTCTCTAATTCTGTGGTATCTACCATGATCAATGCCAGGAAACCGGTATCCAGGCAGATCTATTATAGGATCTGGAAAGCGTACATTACGTGGTGTGAGACCAAGAAATGGCATCCACGTAAGTACATGATAGGGAGGATTCTGGACTTCCTACAGTGGGCTGTAGATAGGAAGCTGGCCTTGAGTACTATCAAGGGTCAGATTTCGGCCTTGTCAATATTTTTTCAAAGGCCCTTGGCTTCGCATTCACTAGTCAAAGCCTTTATACAAGGAGTGATGCGTATTAGCCCTCCGGTTAGTATTCCCATATGTCCTTGGGACTTAAACCTGGTTCTGTCGGTTCTACAGAAACAACCGTTTGAACCATTACAACACATTTCCTTGGTTCTTCTCACCAGGAAATTGGTTTTCTTAGTAGCCATTTGTTCGGCTAAAAGAGTGTCGGAATTAGCAGCTATGTCCTGTAAGGAGCCATATCTGGTTGTCCATAAGGACAGAGTAGTATTACGTCCTCATCCAGCCTTTCTTCCTAAGGTGGTATCGAGGTTTCATTTGAACCAAGATGTGGTTCTTCCTTCTTTTTTCCCCAAACCTAGCTCAGTAGAGGAAAAGTTATTACATTCTTTGGATGTGGTAAGAGCAGTTAAAGCTTATCTAAAAGCCACTGCTCAGATTCGCAGAACGGATTCTTTGTTTGTTCTGCCGGAAGGCCCCAGAAGGGGTCAGGCAGCATCAAAATCTACTTTAGCCAAGTGGATTCGACAGGTCATAATACAAGCCTATGGCTTGAGAAAAAGACCGCCTCCGTTCAAAGTTAGGGCGCACTCCACAAGAGCGGTTGGAACTTCATGGGCAGTGCATCACCAGGCCTCCCTGGCTCAAGTATGTAAGGCCGCAACATGGTCTTCGGTACACACGTTTACTAGATTCTATCAGGTAGACGTTAGAAGTCAGGAGGATGTCGCCTTTGGGCGCAGTGTGTTGCAGGCCGCAAAAGATCCTCATGCCTGATGGCGCCCAGCTTATGTACCCCCCCCTCATTTGGCATTGCTTTGGGACGTCCCATTAGTAATGACTAAGTCGCTCTGTGTCCCGTGATGTACGAAAAAGAAAAAGGGATTTTTATAACAGCTTACCTGTAAAATCCTTTTCTTGGAGTACATCACGGGACACAGAGCTCCCACCCCTCTTTTTGGGACACTTATTGCTTGGCTACAAAACTGAGGTGCTCCCGGGTGGGAGGGGCTTATATAGGGGAGGGTACTTCCGGTTTGGAATTGGCCAGTGCCAACACCTGAAGGTAAACTATATAACCCATTAGTAATGACTAAGTCGCTCTGTGTCCCGTGATGTACTCCAAGAAAAGGATTTTACAGGTAAGCTGTTATAAAAATCCCTTTTTTGCGATTTGGCACTGCGTCGCTTTAACTGACAATTGCGCGGTCGTGCGTTGTGGCTCCCAAACAAAATTTACGACCTTTTTTCCCTCAAATAGAGCTTTCTTTTGGTGGTATTTGATCGCCTCTGCGGTTTTAGTTTTTTGCGCTATAAACAAAAATAGACCGACAATTTTGGAAAAAAAACAATATTTTTTACTTTTTGCTATAATAAATACCCCCCAAAAATATATAAAAAAAAATCCTCAGTTTAGGCCGATACGTATTCTACATATTTTTGGTAGAAAAAAACGCCAATCAGGGTTTATTGATTGGTTTGTGCAAAAGTTATAGCGTTTACAAAATAGGGGATAGTTTTATGGTATTTTTATAAAAAATATATTTTTACTAGTAATGGTGACGATCAGTGATTTTGTTTTTCGTGACTGCAACATTATGTCGGACACATCGGACACTTTTGACACATTTTTGGGACCATTGTCATTTTCACAGCAATCAGTGCTATAAAAATGCTCTGGTTACTGTGAAAATTATACTGGCAGTGAAGGGGTTAACCACTAGGTGGCGCTAAAGGGGTTAAGTGTGCCCTGATGAGTGTTTCTAACTGAGGGGGGGTTGGGCTCTGTGTGACATGACACTGATCTCCGCTTCAAGTACACGGAGCCGAGATCCGTGTCATTGTCACTAGGCAGAGCAGGGAGATGCTTGTTTACACAAGCATCTCCCTGCTCTATGCCTCCGTGAGACGATTGCGGTGATCTCCGCGGCGATCGAGTCTGCGGGACCCGCGGTCCGACTCAAGGGGAAGGCAGAAGGGTCGCGAGCGCATCCCCAACATCAGGCAGTTAAAGGGGACGTACAGGTACATTGATGTGCCTGTACGTACCATTCTGCCAACGTATATCTACTGGAGGCGGTCGGCAAGTGGTTAAAGTTTTTTTGGCGTCTGTAGGTGAAAGTATGAAGGAGCTGAAACTTTTGGGAGCGGAATAAGATTTTAAGGATTTGAAGCATGCTCTCATTGACTTAAATGTTAAAAAAAAAGGTAAAAAGCTTAATATTTTTAAAAGTATAAATAGTAGAATAAAGTTGAAGTCCCATCATTAGCTGAAAGAGCTGAACATTTTAAAAGTTGAATGGTTTTAATAGCTGAAAGTATGCAGAAGTTACGTAGAGCAAAAAAAAGTATGGAATAAAATGTAAAAAAAATTTTAAAAAACGAATAACAATATTGGGAATGCTTGGAGAGCATTCCCACTAATAACGATACTGGGAATGCTTGGAGAGCATTCTCACTAATTAAGAATAATAAAAAACGAATAACAATACTGGAAATGCTTGGAGTGCATTCCCACTAATTAAAATTAATAAGAATAATAAAAAACGAATAATAATACTGGGAATGCTTGGACAGCATTCCCACTAAAAATGAATTTCCTGCAGAAAATGCGTGGGAATGCTGAATTGCTAAAGCTAACTTGATAAATAGCTTAAATCCGTAAGAAAAAGTTGAAGCGAGAGTAGTTGGAAAAGTAGGAATGGTTTTAAAATAAACATGAATTTCATTTAAAAAGTTGAACACCACTAATGTATGAAAGATGTGGAATATATAAAGGTTTTTTGAAAAGCTGACACTAAACTGAATTGTTGGCTTTAAAAGTTTGCACTCTGTTTAAT
This sequence comes from Rana muscosa, assembly GCA_029206835.1. Classification (NCBI taxonomy): domain Eukaryota; kingdom Metazoa; phylum Chordata; class Amphibia; order Anura; family Ranidae; genus Rana; species Rana muscosa. The sequence goes on along the minus strand of CM055119.1, from coordinate 10,531,773 downwards.
CGATAAAATTTCCTGAAACTGAATCAGCATTCCCACTTTTTAGCATTATTTAAAAAGTAATGACCTTTTCCAGAAGCTGCCCCATCAAAAACTGCACTATCAAAATTGCCCTATCTTATTGCCCCATCAAAACTGCCCCCATCCTGTTGCTCCATCAAAAACTGCCCCCATCAAATTTGCCCCATCCTATGGCCCCATCTAAACTGCACCATCAAAATTGCCCCATTAAAATTTTCCCCATCAAACACTGCCCCATCAAAATTTGCCCCCATTCTATGACCCCATCTAAACTGCATATGACAAGTAGATCCTGTGGGCATGAGCAATTTATAGAGAAGGAACTAAGATATTTTGTTTAAGGCTCTGCTCTAGCTATGACATCATCCACTCTAAGCAGCCCAATACACACTCTGTTTAATCGATAAAATTTCCTGAAATTATCACTAAACTTAAAACGGCTTTTTCACAAAAACTGTGAAAGATATCAAACTGAAAAAATATAGCCGGATAGCTGAATATTTTGTGAACATTTTAAAGTTAGTTTGGCATCTGTAGGTGAAAGTATGAAGGAGCTGAAACTTTTGGGAGCGGAAAAGGTTTTAAGGATTTGAAGCATGCTCTCATTGACTTCAATGTTAAAAAGTGTTAAAAAGCTTAATATTTTAAAAAGTATAAATAGTAGAAAAAAAGTTGAAGTCCCATCATTAGCTAAAAGAGCTGAACATTTTAAAAGTTGAATGGTTTTAATAGCTGAAAGTATGCAGAAGTTGCGCAGAGCCAAAAAAACGTACAGAATAAAAAATGTAATAAAAAAAAAAAAATGAATAACAATACTGGGAATGCTTGGAGAGCATTCCCACTAATAACAATAGTGGGACTGCTGAAGCATTCCAACTAATTATGTTTTTGTAAATAATTAGCTATCTAAAAATTTGGAGATTGCCACTTGTTTCCACAAATCAACAAAACAACTCAAATTCATTTATTCGTGCGAAGTTGAAGACTAAATAAAGATCTGAATGAATATTGTGCAAAAATATATATATTTATTAAATAAAAAATCAGTGCAAAATATCAAAATATACTTGGTGATAACACAGGATATAAATCTACATTTCAACAATGTAAATAAAACATAAGGTGAGACTATAACCTTAAGCTTTGGTTTAAACTCTCAAAGTGAAGACTAAATTACCATTTCAGAGACAATAAACAGCTCTTAGGCCTCGTACACACGACCGATTTTCTCGTCGTAAAAAACACGTAGTTTTTTTCGACGAGATTCTTGTTAAGCTTGTCGATTTTCTCGTCAAGCTTTCTATGCGTACACACTGTCATTTCCCAATTTCCTCGTGGTTCTCTGCGCTCACGTCCAGCACGTACGACGGCACTATAAAGGGGAAGATCTTTTTTCTTGGCGCCACCCCTTGGGCTGCTTTTGCTGATCTCGTGTTACCGCGTGTGAAGTAAAAGTTTGGGAAGAGACGATTCGCGCTTTTCAGTTTTCGTACTTTTCAGATCATTTTCTGCCGTTCAGTTTGTGCTTGTGGGTTCGTATCTTGACTTTCAGGGCGTCTAGGCAGGTCGTATCTGTTTTACAGTGCGTTCTTGCCTGTTCGTTTCTGAATTTCAGTTCGTTATTCATAGGCCTTGCTGTTCTAAAGTGCGTTCTGTTCTGTACGTTCTGATTAGACGACCGTTTCCTAGCCATGTCGCCTGGACGTTCTCGTTGTCGAGTTCGTGCTGTGCGTGCGCTTGGTGTTGGTCTGCTTGTTTTGGACCAAGACCAGTCCATGAATGGTGTGAGGAGGAGTTCATGGACCAAGAATTGGTTGCTCCAGCGGGACCAATTCTGCCACATGCCTCTGCTGCGGGATATCGTCGAGAATAATCCTGAGGACTACAGGAATTTTCTGAGGATGTCTGACCCCGTTTTTCAGGAACTGTTGGCTTTGGTGTCCCCCTATATTACCAGGAAGGACACCGTTATGCGGGAAGCCATCAGTGCTGAGCAGAGGCTCATCGCCACGTTGCGTTACCTGGCGACAGGGAGAAGTCTTCAGGACTTGAAGTTCACCACAGGCATCTCCCCCCAGGCTCTGGTCCTCATAATCCCAGACACCTGTTCTGCTATTATACAAGTCCTGCAGGAGGACTATATTAGGGTAAGTTTTCTCCCTTCACATCACATTTTATGTATTACATGTATGCTAATGTATTGTATTTCTTTCATCCTTTCCTAATTACCATGATTGTAATATGCTGAGAATGTCCCCTTTGTCCCCATGCATGCTGGAAGTTTTTAAATGCCCCTTTTTTATCCTCCCTAAATATTTCCCCTCACTAACTTTTCCAGCAGGGGCGCCTGTTGCTCCAAATGTTGGGGGGTTACAACCCCAATTTCGGAAATAAACTTCCTCCTTTTTTGCTCTGTTGCCTAATAAACGCCCCCAGTTGTCCCCTCCAATGCAGCCATTTAGTCCCCTCTATTGCAGCCAGTTTCCCCCCAGCCCTGCACTTACCTTCTTGTGGTCAGCGCCATCCTTCTTCTGTCCTTGATGTCTTCTCCTTCCCTTCATGTTGCATCAGCCAATCATGTTACCATTAAACAGACTTGGTGAACATGATTGCCAGAGCTGCCTGTCAGTGTTTACACAAGGAATGCCCCCTCCTTGCGTCCCCGATTTTTCTTTGAGGAAGCCAATTACATCCCTCAGGTTGTAATTTGCAAGACTTTTTTAATACCTGTTTCTGCTCTGCAATTTTAACCCCCTAAATGACGCAATTAATCATATGTCGGTCGCTTTACAAGAGGCCATCCACCTGAATAGTGTGCGGCATAGACAATACATAGGTTCATGCAACGCATGAACCTATGTATTGTTCTGAGTGATGGGCACAGGAGAGAGGGGACAGTGCTCCAGCGCCCACTCTGGACGCACCGCCACTGCAATGCTATCCTGTGGCCAAACACATCTCCCCCCCCAAAATAATTTAGTAATGGCCCATCAGAGGGGGGTGATGAATATGATAAATGAGCCTTCCATTATACTTTTTTTACACACCTTAATAAACGTATAATTAGATTGATGTTGGTCTCTAATTTTTTGGTCTTGAATTTGCTTGTAATGTATGCCTTTGTTTTTCTAATATTATTTCATCTTGTTTCACTCCACAGCTTCCTTCAACGCCACAGGAATGGCAGACTGTGGCATCGGAGTTTGCCACGCGGTGGGACTTCCCCAACTGCGGTGGTGCCATAGACGGGAAGCACGTCCGCATCGTGCCGCCACCCCGTTCTGGATCCTACTACTACAACTACAAGGGGTTTCATAGCATTGTGCTGATGGCGGTGGTGTCAGCACGGTATGAATTCCTCTATGTTGATGTAGGGAAGAATGGCCGGATGTCCGATGGGGGATCCTTCATCCAGACGGAGTTTGCCCTCCGTCTCCAGAGTGACGACCTTGCATTGCCACCGGATGCAGGGAATATTGAAGGACTCCCCTTTGTTTTCTTGGCTGATGAAGCCTTCGGACTCGGACGGCATCTTATGAGGCCATTTCCACAGAGGACCCTGACCCCAGAGAAGAGTGTGTTCAATTACCGGCTGGCCAGGGCCCGAAGAGTCGTTGAAAATGCCTTCGGCATAATGGCCAGCCGGTTCCGCCTTTTTATGACTTCCATCCACTTGGCGGACTACAAAATAAACTATGTAGTGTTATGCTGCTGTGTGCTACACAATTTTCTTTGCCGCAAAGCGAATTCATATATGGCCTCAGTTTTGCCAGAGGCTGGACTTTCCCCTGCAAATCCCCTTCCGGGCCTGGAATCTGCCCGTCTTGGCTTGCCCCCCCAAAATGCCCGTGTGGTTCGGGACAAATACATGGAGTATTTCACGGGTAGGGGGGCAATTCCTATGCCAGCCTATGTCTAAGTATCCCAATAAAAATCTTGTTTAAACCTTTAATTATTTGTTCTTTCCTGTCTCCTAGTTTGTCTTTGTGCATTTGTAGTGGCAAGTGTATTTTACTTTAGTAAATAACAACCAATTTCACTATGTTACCTTACAAAAGAACCAAATAAGCTTAGAGTGTATTATAAAAAGAAGCTACACGTTGTTTGTGGTCAAATATTTTACTCTCTGCACATTTTTTTTTGTTTTACTTTGGGGTTGGCCTGACCACAACCTGTCAAATTTTGGCTTATGAAAATACAAAAATACCACTTGCATTTCTAAAATGACAACATTGGATACCTCTGAGCAATCTGAGACATTCAGTTACACAAACTATGTCTCTATGTGCCCGTCCTAATATGGGGTCCTGCCACCCCTTGCCCAGCCAAAAATTCAATATGCACACATTTTTACTTTTTTGCAAATAGGAAGTTTACAATCCTGATCCCTATTGTCAACATGTGCTATCTGCCATCAGGGGTGATCAATGGATGTGTTTTGGGGGTGCATCCCCTTCCTCAGTTCACCGACTTTTGATACGAGGAAGGGGTTGCACCCACAAAAGACGTACATGGATATCCCCTGATGGCAGATAGCACATGTTCACACACTGTGTGCATATTCAATTTTTGGCTGCTTTGTTACTCAAAAAATTAGTAAAAATATAAAAACAAACATGTAAAAACAAATGTGTTTGGATGGCTTATTGAATTCTCCCCAAAACATCGAGAATGTCTTTAAATGTTTGTTCCATCACATGGATTCTTTGTTTAATTAGGTCCAGTTCCTTGCTACATTCCATCACTTGCTGGATGAGGCGGAGGGCACTGTCAGCAGAGAACGGTGTGCTATCCTTCACAACATTTCCATCCCCTAAAAACCATAAAAAAATTAATAAAACTCTGCAGGCCTACCTCGCTTACCTTAAGCTGTGGTGTCAGATACTGACCTGTTGTGGTGACCAGATCCACAACGTCATCCACCTCTCCTTCCTGCACTTCTCCTTCCTGCACTTCTCCTTCCTCCACCTCAACTTCCTGCACATCTTTCGGTTGTGGATCTTTGGGAGTTTGGGGTTGCTTGGAAGTTGTGGGGTGCATGTGCTCCCTGGAGTGTCCTCCTCCCAGTCTTCTCTCCCCTATGAGAATAAAACCAAAGGTCTATTTATCACACTGTAAAAATCTCATTTTTAAACTTAAAACAGGCTAAATTGTTTGGAAGTGGGGTACAAGTGTGTGTTTGTGCGGAATTTAAAGAAAAATGCATTCTTTATGACCCCAAATATGTTTATTATTCACATTTGGATGTAATTTTTTGGACTTGGAGGCACCACAAATAAACTCTGATGCACCTGTGTGGGACACCCAAAAAAGGCGGGTCTGGTGGCCCACACTATAGTGCTCCAAAGTACAGATGTGGAAGCAGCTGCTGAGTGTCCTCTCCTTTACACTGATTAAAGTTTGCATTTCATTCTCCTTACAAACACATCATCTAGACTTAAAAATTATCCACAATACTTGATCAAAAATGGCAGATGTCTAATTACTTTTGGGGGTCTTAAATAAGCCAAAACCACGGATAGTGGCCGAACGAAGTGTCGGTAACGTAACGAACGATTACTGTGCCCAACCTAGTTCAAAATAATACATTTTGGAAGGGAGTCCAATATGCTTTAAAAAAAAAAAAAGTCAGTTTCTAAAAAGATTAATAGCAGAAAGGTCGTCATTTTACTTACTTTTAGCGAGCATCCTCTTTATGCTCCTCAACTGGTCTGGCTCCCTCAGTTTGAGGTCTGACCACCTCTTTCTGAGCTGCTCATTTGAGCGTTTCACCCCGAACTTCGCCCTCAGACTCTTCACAACTTTAGTGAGGATTTTGGCCTTCCTTCTATTTGGTTTGCTATACGGCCCATGCTTGGCATCATAATCAGCCTTGACCAAGATGTCCACCATCTCCGCCATCTCCGCCAAAGACATATTCGATGCCTTGAATCTCCTCCTTGATCGTGACGTGTCCTCGGTCTCCGGGCTTGTCTCCTCGCTAGTTGCGGAATTATCAGACACCTGCTGTAACTCCGCCATATCTGTCTGCGCGCCGAAAGAGAAGGGGCGGGGAAAAGATGTTAGTTAGAACGTCATGGGCGGGCGACGTGTGCGGAGCGACGTGTTCGAATTTGGACGCATGCGTGGTGTGTATATAGCAAACACACATGTGACTATAGTACGTTCGGTGTGCGGAGAGAGGAGTTCAAGTGACGGACGTGCGAACGAAGGTATGTGATTTTGTGAGACTTGTTAAAATTGTTGGCCTATACTGTCTTGAGATTGTTGGAGGATATATATATGGTGACTAGGATGTGAAGGAGGTTAGACTGTTTGCCTCACATTATTTAAATATAATTTATTTTACTTGCAGATACAATATGAATGTATTTATTAGCGACAAAGAGTTCCTGGCGGAATTTATTGACCGGGTAAGGGAGCTGCCGGCTCTGTGGGAGACCAAAAACCCCATCCATAAAAAAAAAGGGGTGAGAAAAGCAGCGCTGGAGAAGCTGCTCCCATTTGTGCATACCAAGGTGCCCACAGCCACAGCAAAACAAGTGGACACTAAAATTGGGAGCTTGAGAGGTACCTACAGGACTGAACGCTCTAAGGTGCTGGCTTCTCAGAGGTCAGGAGCAGCAGCAGATGATGTTTATGTCCCGGTTTTGTGGTACTACAGCAGGATGTCCTTCCTGGATGACCACATTGAGCCAAGGCCATCACTCTCCACTCTTCCCCCCAGACTTCCCTGCAGCCAACCTGAGCCTTCTCTGGAGCAAGAGGAGGCAGCCATCCTGGATGATCCTGATTTGGCCATCTGGAGCCAGGTATAGTATTAACTGAAAATGTAGTGGGATAAAATTAATGTTTCCCAAATATGTCAGGATGAGAAACATACATTATTTTGTATTCAACAAGTGAAATCATGATCTGTAGACATTATTCTGCACTTAATTGTGTGGTAAATAGTCAAGCTGATGTAGTGGTAAATTTAAAGCAAGGATTTATGCATTTACATTCTAATTGCTTCCATCAGGATTACAAAGTTTGATGCAAAGATTAAACCAACATATTAAACTATGTTTCTTTTTCATACACAGGATGAAATCAGCCAGGAGGAGGGTCTGGAAACTGTCAGGCAGGAGGTGGCAGGGCCCAGTGGCAGCCAGGAGGTGGCAGGGCCCAGTGGCAGCCAGGAGGTGGCAGGGCCCAGTGGCAGCCAGGAGGTGGCAGGGCCCAGTGGCAGCCAGGAGGTGGCAGGGCCCAGTGGCAGACAGGAGGTGGCAGGGCAAAGGAGAAGCACCAGATCCCAGGTGCCTCCCATCAGGCTTCACAAAAGAGGCAGGAGGGACAGGACCACCAGTGAGGCAGCAATGGCCCTTATTAAAGAGGCCCATGCCACCCTCAAGGAGCCCACATCCCCTGAAGAGGCCATTGCCGGCCTAGTGGAGGCTAAGTTCAAGGTGATGAGCATGGAGCAACGCCTCCTATGCGAACCCCTGCTCATCACCTTGCTCAACAAGGGGGTGATGGAGCAAATTACCCCCAATACCGCCATATGTGAGGTGGCCCAACTGACCCAACCTCAATCTCCACCTCCACCTTCCTCTTCTGCCCCACCCCCTTCTGCTACCCCTCCACCTTCTGCCCCACCCCCTTCTGCTACACCTCCACCTTCTTCTTCTGCCCCACCCCCTTCTGCTACACCTCCACCTTCTGCCCCACCCCCTTCTGCTACACCTCCACCTTCTGCCCCACCCCCTTCTGCTACACCTCCACCTTCTTCTTCTGCCCCACCCCCTTCTGCTACACCTCCACCTCCTCCTCCTGACAGGAGTACCCCTCCAGTGGGCCAGCCTCCAGCTAAACGAAGAAGGAAGGCTTCAGTAAAGGCTGCAGGGAAGGTTGCCAGGAAGAAGAGGAAGTGATGGCCTTGCTTCATTGTGGTCGCACTGGTCGGACAGAAGGCAGCCTGTTGTAGTACCACACACTTGGGACATATATCTCACCTGCTGCTGTTCCTGACCTCTGGGAGGCCAGCATCAGATTGTGTTCTGAAATGTGGGCCTTCTCAAGCTCCCAATTTTAGTGTCCACACAGGGTTGCTGTGTGCTCTGGGGTCCCTGGGATGCACAAATGGCAGCAGCTTCTCCAGCGCTGCCTTCTCTTTATTTAATTTATAAACATGAATAAATGTGTTTTTTGTTTAAGTTCATACTTGACTATGTGTATTTTTAAATAAAAAAAAACAAGCTTTGGAGTAAGCAGATACATTTGACTGACAATAAAAGGCACAGATATCACCCCCCCAAAAGAATAACTAAATCTGATTAGCTCAAAAACATGGTGTGAAATTTTAAAAATATAGATTAGAAAATTAAATGGGAGATCGCTATCAAAACATTGAGAAATTATAATTAACATCATTTTGAAAAATCTAACCATTTAAATTATTCCTAAAAACTTGCACGATATAATACACATAAATCTTATAAAGAGCAGCATGAAAAAGGTTAAAAATAAGGCATAACTCTGTGTGAATATCAGCAGCAAAAGAAGGTCTCTCGTTTTGATTAATGTAACATTCTAACGAAGAATTCAATGCAGAACATTTAAACGATGAAATATTTATGAGCGTGACGAATGTGCTCTCTCCATTATGAAGGCTTGTTTTACCAGAAGATGCGCTCCCGTCTCATAGTTGCTTGTGAGCATGCGCGCTTTTGGAAGAGTCGTAAAAGCATACACACAAACCATTTTCTCGTCACAAAACAGGCCGACGAGAAACACGACGAGGAAATCTGGACTCCTGACGAGAAAATAGAGAGCAGGTTCTCTATTTTCTCGTCGAGATTCTCGTCAAGTTTCTCGTCGTAAAACCATACACACGAACGTTTTTCTAGACAAAAAAACTCTCGCGGCACTTTTCTTGACTGTTTACGACGAGAAAATCGGTCGTGTGTACGAGGCCTAAGTGACTAGCAGATTATAAAAACAGTGTGGATATTGACACTTAGACTTCTTCTCCAACAAATAGATCTTCTACTCAACTTCTTAAAAACACACAGACAAGATGTTGTCCTGTGTACACTATTTGGTATATTAGCCAAAACTGTCTTTTAAAGCACAGAGTTATCTCTAATGCATTACCTGTTTAAACATATCCCAACATCAGGCCATTCACTGAAACTCACAATATGATTGTGATAGATACAGTATATATATGTATCTATATATATTTCTTCTTTAATTGCATCCGTAAGATTTCATACTGCAGTTAAAAATCTCCAATCAACACTTACCAAATGGGGCCACTCCATTATTATTCTTTTTTGGTATCTGTTCAAACCATCTATTGCATATAGATTATATGATCTATACTTTACCAAAACTTTTGTACTTCTTGTTTGAGAAGATGTCTCCTGTATCTCCCAAAGGGACTTTCTTTTTCTCAAGATCCTTGAACTCCCAGCTCTCCACACCCTCTCGCCTTTCAAGATTCTTTTTAGTGCCAAATTCCTCCCGTTCAAGTTTTTTCTCTGCTGTCATTACTTTTTATCTCCCCCAAAAAGTGTGTGTGTGTCACTACTATGTAATTGATGATGTCATATGACTGTGTGTTTTATAAGTTACCATGACAATCAAGTCTAACGCCATCTTGAATAATTACCATTTTCCCCTCTAGGAGCAGTGTTGTATAAGAAATGACTTCTAATGTTATCTTCATGACCTTAGTAAGACACCATTAATTGTCAAAAACTGTCACACGTGTCAATTTCCTCCAGACATCTCGTCTTCTGTTTAAATATATGGGTTGGAAAACTCTACCCCACATCATTAGCTGAGACCATTAAATTCCTTGAAACTGAAGTCATTGGAATTTAACTATAAACCAACAGTTATTCATGGACAGCCTCACTAATAGAATTCCATGTTTGCAACTTTTATCATAATAATCTATATATGTATTAAACAGGTTTTTATAAATAAATTATACATTGTTAAGATATTATGAAAGAAACATTATTTAAAATATATAATACAATAGGAATAAGCCCTCTTGTTTCGTTCATGCAAATAAATTTTCTTTGAGCTCATGTGAAACAAGAGCTTCTTACCATTTTCTTATCTTTATTTTACTAAGTGTTCAAACCTTTTCATTTATAACCTGGGTAGATGGTACAACCAGACTTGCACAGTCTCCTTGTGAAACATAAAACAACACTTGTAACAATGTCTATTCATGAGCTATGAACCTAGTTTCAACTTTAGAGGGAAAATGGCTTCCCTCATGTTCATATGAAAAATATACAATATACGGCCTTATTATATATTCTTTTAACCCCCATAGTTCTGACACAATAAATATATATATATATATATACATAAGGGGGGCGCTCAACTACCTCTTTCAACCACCTCTTTTGTCACAAAAAAACTACAATCCCTATTGCCCCAAATATGCCCTTTAAAATCAACCTGGATTACTGCTCTCATAAATGTGTTATTATCTTAAGCATGTATAAAATAGAGAACAATAAACACATCAGAATTAGTAGATACCAAGATCTCGGCTGTATAGCAATTGTCAATGAAAAATAAAGGGGAGGGATTGTGACAGTCAATAAAACCAAGAGGGGGAGGGGGAGGGGGGGACGATAGTCTGTAGGTGTCAGGGTCACCTGTGGCCAGGTGACAGATGCACACCGTAGGGGGACAGGAGTGCACCGCGAGGTAGTGAACCCTATGGCTGGCTTCTGTGGATAGGAAACTGGGTGGTTGTGGAAAGCGGGACCAGAGGAGCACAACCGGGATCCCAACGGAAGCGAGAGCCAAGATTCCCCAGGGCGCGGAGTCTAAGACCCAGCTGGTCTTCTCCAGGGCCTCTAGTGGTGAGGATGTTACGCTGCAGGCTGGGACCAGGTCGCGGCCCCTGGAGTTTCCTAGCTCACGCCCCGTAGGATAAGGGGAAGCAGCAGCACACGATAGAGAGAACCGAATAACAAGCCGAAGGTCAGGGGCCACAAGCAGACAAGGATAACGAAGAACGAGCCGAAGGTCAAGGGTCACGAGCAGACAGGGATGGTCGGGGACAAGCCAATAACGTAACAGAGAGACAGACGTAGCACACGGCAGGCAGGAACCCAAACACACAATGCCTAACAAACACGTTGATCAGCAAAGCAGGCTTGCAGTGCACAGGTTAATATAGTGTTCAGTGATAGGGCCTGGGGTGGAGTCAGGCTGGGAGGAGATTATAAAGGAAGCCAGGTGAAGGAGGTCTGGTCTCTAGATGAACACATGAGGAGGAAGGTAAGATGGCAGACAGACATTAATGCATATCCATGACAGTACCCTCCCTCTTACGAGGCCTCCCCCTTCCCCGCCTGGGCCCAGGTTTAGAGGGAAACTTCAGATGAAACTCCTTTAACAGACGAGGTGCAAAGACCTCAGATGCAGTGATCCAAGACCTCTCCTCAGGACCAAACCCTTTCCAATGAACGAGGTACTGAAGAACGCCTTTACAGAGTCGGGAGTCCAGAATTTGACTGATCTCGTACTCCTGATTATCCTCCGAGACAGGCGCCACGGTAGGAAGAGGACGAGAGAATTTATTGAGGACTAAAGGCTTTAGAAGAGCAACATGAAAGGAGTTAGTGATTTTAAGGCTCTTAGGAATCTGGAGTTTGAAACAAACCGGATTCAGTTTAGCAGTTACCGTGTATGGACCGATGAATCGTGGAGCAAACTTCAGAGAAGGAACTCGGAGCTTGATGTTCCTGGTAGAGAGCCAGACTTTGTCCCCTGGCTGAAGAGAAGGCGGTTTACGCCTGCGGCGGTCGGCAAAGCCTTTGAATTTTTCAGCAGCTGCCCGGAGGGAATCATGAACGTGACCCCAAACGGAATTGAGAGACTCCTGAACCGAAGCCAAAGCTGGAATGTCTGGAGAACAGATCATAGGAAGAGGAAGTTGAGGGTGTTTTCCATAAACTGTGAAAAAGGGTGTCTTCTGCGAACTGGTATTCACATGATTGTTATGGGAGAATTCTGCCCACGGGAGTAGAGAGGACCAATCGTCATGGTGAGAAGACACAAAGGTGCGAAGAAAGACCTCTAACTCCTGATTAACCCTCTCAGTCTGTCCATTGGATTGGGGATGGTAAGAAGAAGAAAAATCCAAGACAATATTGAGGGATTTGCAAAAGGCTCTCCAAAAACGAGACGTGAATTGGACTCCCCTGTCGGAAACAATATGAGAAGGGACCCCATGTAGGCGGAGAATTTCTCGAATGAAAATGGGAACCAAGGCAGGGGCAGAAGGAAGACCAGGAAGAGGAACAAAATGAGCCATCTTGGAGAATCGATCGATTACCACCCAAATGACTGTATTATTCTCAGACAGTGGGAGATCGGTGATAAAATCCATGGCAATATGGGCCCAGGGTTCCTTAGGAATAGGCAAGGGCATGAGGAGACCAGCAGGAGCTTGTGTGGAGGATTTGGACTGAGCACAGACATGACAAGCTTTAACGTAGTCTTTTACGTCTGAGCGGAGATTAGGCCACCAGTAGTGACGACTGATGAGTAGGAAGGATCGGAGGAATCCAGAATGCCCTGCCACCTTGGAATCATGTCCCCAACGAAGGATCTTAGCTCTTAGCTCAGTGGGGACAAAGGTCTTACCAGGCGGAATTTTAGACTTCAGGGTGGTAGAGTGGGCAACAATGCATGAGGTGGGAATGATCGGCTCAGGTTCAGGGGCGGACTCCTCGTCCAAAGTGTCAAATGACCTAGAGAGCGCATCAGCCCGACCGTTGCAGGAACCAGGTTTGTAGGTAATCGTGAAATTAAAACGGGCAAAGAAGAGACTCCACCTGGCCTGTCTAGGATTCAGACGTTTAGCATTCTGTAGATACTGTAAATTCTTGTGATCGGTAAAGATCGTTATGGAGTGAGGGGAACCCTCCAAGAGATGACTCCACTCCTCTAACGCCAATTTAATTGCGAGAAGTTCCCGATCACCGATGGCATAATTCCTCTCTGCCTGAGAAATTTTTTTGGAGAAGAACGCACATGGTTGGCGTCTCTTCTCAAAGATTTGAAGAAGCACAGCTCCCACCCCCATTGAGGAAGCGTCCACTTCAATAAAAAATGCATTCCCAGGATTTGGTCTCCTCAAGAGGGGGCCAGAAACAAAGGCCTGTTTCAGGTTGTGAAATGCAGAGACAGCTTCGGGAGGCCAGTCTCTGGCATTCACACCCTTCTTGGTCAAAGCGATAATAGGCGCGGCAATGGAAGAGTAATTCCTTATGAACTGCCTATAATAATTAGTGAAGCCAAGAAAGCGCTGTGTGGCCTTGAGGCTAGCAGGAAGAGGCCAGTTGGTGATAGCCAAGACCTTCCCAGGGTCCATACGAAGCCCCGAACATGAGACAAAGCACCCCAAAAACAGGACCTCAGAACATTCAAAGGAACATTTCTCCAGCTTGGCATAGAGATTGTTCTCTCTAAGACGTTGAAGTACAGTGCGGACATGGTTTCTGTGGACGAGCAGATTTTCAGAAAAGATCAGAATGTCATCCAGATAGATGACAACAAACTGGTACAGCAGATCTCTGAAGATTTCATTGACAAAGTTTTGAAACACGGCTGGAGCATTACACAGACCAAAAGGCATCACCAGATATTCGTAATGCCCGTCTCTAGTGTTAAATGCAGTCTTCCATTCGTCACCCTCCCGTATTCGAATGAGATTGTACGCGCCTCTGAGATCCAACTTGGTGAAAATGGAGGCACCCTTCAACCTATCGAATAGCTCAGATATTAAGGGTAAGGGGTATCGATTTTTAATAGTAACCGCATTTAAACCCCGATAATCGATGCAGGGTCTTAAGGTACCATCCTTTTTGGCAACAAAAAAGAACCCTGCCCCTGCAGGCGATGAAGATTTCCGGATGAACCCTCTCTCCAGATTCTCTGCTACATACTCCGACATGGCCTGGGTCTCTGGGATGGACAGAGGGTAGGTACGACCCCTGGGTAGAGTTGCTCCGGGGACAAGATCAATAGCACAGTCAAAAGACCTGTGGGGAGGAAGCACCTCAGCTGATTTTTTACAGAACACATCCCGGTAATCGCTGTATGCGGCGGGAAGATCAGAAGAAACAGAAGTGGCAGCAACCGGAAGACTCTCCTTGGGGGTCACCTTGAGAAGACACGACGAGAAACATGAGGAACCCCAGGCCAGGATCTGCCCAGAGACCCAGTCCACATGTGGAGAGTGGAGCTGTAGCCAAGGGAGGCCCAATACAACTGGGGTAGAGGCCTTGGGTAGAATAAGAAAGGATATCCACTCCTGGTGGAGAATCCCTACCGACATCCTAATGGGTAGCGTCTGGAAGCGAATAGGGCCCCCTGGGAGAACAGTGCCATCAATTGCCGAGACTACCAATGGGGTAGTGAGAGGTGAAAGGGTAAGCTTCATAGAAGAAGCAGTTCTCCAATCCATGAAATTGCCGGCAGCCCCGGAATCCAGGTATGCAAGGGTTGACTGAGGAGAAGTGCCTACATGAAGGGACACCGGCAAGAGCAGGCGAGAAGGTGATGTTTCTGGGTCCAATACTCCACCTTCCAAATGTATTAGACCCGAGCGTTTCCCGGACGAAGCGAGCAGGAGTCACGAAAATGACCCTTGCCCCCACAATAGAGGCACAAGCCCAGAGTTCTGCGCCTAGCACGTTCTTCGGGGGTTAGTCTGGTCCGGCCCAGCTGCATAGGTTCTTCAGCAGGTAGAGGATGCTCCACGGAATGAAGGGAGGGGAGCTCAGACTGGCTAGGACCCAGAGAGTGCTGGCGTCTTTTTTCTAAGGACCTCTCTTGAAAACGAATGTCGATCTGGTTGCATAATGAAATTACATCGTCCAGACCGACGGGAATGGCTCTTCCCGCTAATTCGTCTTTCACTCGGTCAGAGAGGCCATGTAAAAAGGTAGCGACCAGGGCCTCATTATTCCAGCTCAATTCAGCTGTGTGGATACGGAACTGAAGAGCATATTGCCCCACTGAACTAGATTCTTGGCGAAGACGTAAGACAGCACTAGCCGCTGAAGAAGCCCGAGCCGGCTCTTCGAAGATATTACGAAAGAGCTTCAAGAATTCGGACAGACTGGAAACCACCGGATCGTTCCTCTCCCACAGGGGGGCAGCCCAGGCCAAAGCTTCACCGGAGAGGAGGGAAATGATATAGGCTACCTTAGCCCGGTCAGATAGGAAGCTTTGAGGCTGAAGCTCAAAATGAATAGTGCATTGGCTGAGAAACCCCCTGCAGGCCTTGGAGTCCCCAGAGAAACGGAACGGAGCTGGCAATCTTAGTGAGTGTGAGGCTGCGACTGGTGCGATAGGTACAGCCGCTGGTTGTACTTGGGGTTGCGGATTCGGGGTTCCCAAGGAGACCTGAAGCTGCTCGAATCGAGAAGCCAGATCCTGGAGGAATCGCATCACCTGGGTCTGATTTGATTCCTGGGTCTCAAGTCTGCGAACTATGCTCTGCAATGGATCATCCGCGGGAAGCGGGATGTCAGCCGGGTTCATGGCTGATCAAACTGTCAGGGTCACCTGTGGCCAGGTGACAGATGCACACCGTAGGGGGACAGGAGTGCACCGCGAGGTAGTGAACCCTATGGCTGGCTTCTGTGGATAGGAAACTGGGTGGTTGTGGAAAGCGGGACCAGAGGAGCACAACCGGGATCCCAACGGAAGCGAGAGCCAAGATTCCCCAGGGCGCGGAGTCTAAGACCCAGCTGGTCTTCTCCAGGGCCTCTAGTGGTGAGGATGTTACGCTGCAGGCTGGGACCAGGTCGCGGCCCCTGGAGTTTCCTAGCTCACGCCCCGTAGGATAAGGGGAAGCAGCAGCACACGATAGAGAGAACCGAATAACAAGCCGAAGGTCAGGGGCCACAAGCAGACAAGGATAACGAAGAACGAGCCGAAGGTCAAGGGTCACGAGCAGACAGGGATGGTCGGGGACAAGCCAATAACGTAACAGAGAGACAGACGTAGCACACGGCAGGCAGGAACCCAAACACACAATGCCTAACAAACACGTTGATCAGCAAAGCAGGCTTGCAGTGCACAGGTTAATATAGTGTTCAGTGATAGGGCCTGGGGTGGAGTCAGGCTGGGAGGAGATTATAAAGGAAGCCAGGTGAAGGAGGTCTGGTCTCTAGATGAACACATGAGGAGGAAGGTAAGATGGCAGACAGACATTAATGCATATCCATGACAGTAGGTTAATGAAATTTAGTCCTCATCAAAAAATATAGAAGAACACAAAAACAGTCTCTTTTGTATGGCTTATTAATAATGTTCATAAAATTCCCAGTATACAAAAGTCCACATTATTTCACTCCTTAATTTAATTTCCTAAACTTTTAAAAATACCCCCAAGGATTTGATTCTGTAGTCATCGATGTAAACCCCAAAAACTTGCCTTTTAAGGACAGAACTTGACATCCACAGACAAACGAACTGATGCATTGGGCTAGGTTTGGGTCTTTGGGCTGGCACCTCAGATGTTTCTCACGGTGTTCACTGGAAGTCTTCCTTGGGTTTGCGTCATGGCTCCCCCACAAGGTGTCATTCCCAGTAATACAGCAGGATTCAATAAAACATAAATACCTTTAGTTCCTTTTATCCCCTGGACCCAAGTGCAACCTGAGGGTTTCAGAACAGAACATTTTACCCAAGCACATATTCTGATTCAGAAGTTAGTTTCCTAACGTTGTAAATGTATCTGATTATCAGCAACAAAATAAAACTATAATGAATAAGCAACATTACATTATTACCACTTTACAGTTGAAATTCTGGGAATTCTGAAAGTAATATATCCAAAAAATAGTCACTCTGACTGTTATTCAAACAAACTTCCCTACCAAACTTTAGCATTTCACGGATTCAATATATGTAACACTTTTTATTTTAGTCCTGATTGCTTAAATTCAGTAACTCTTAAAGTATTTATAATTTCACCCTTTTTTACCAAAATCCCATTATCAAAGTTTCAATTGAACTCTAAACCCTAAAAGGGGATATCAGGCTAAAGCTCCATGCACACTGGACGCTAAAAAAAAGCTATAAAAAACACCAGTAGCTTTGCAGGGAGCCTTTCAACGTTTTTTAGCATTTTTGCAATAGCGTTTATTAGCGTTTTTCAGTGTTAGCATTTTTAGCTTTTTTTTGTTTTTGTTTTGTTTTTTCCAATGGATCAAAAAACACTGGCAAGCTGCGTTTTTGAGCGTTTATTAGCGGTTTTTGGCATTTTGCGATTTTTCCCACTGAAAAACGGCACTTTGAACGCGAATTTCTTGCGTTCAGAAAAAAGCCCATTAACTCCACTGCTCATTAACGCTAAAAAACGTCCATGTGTGCATGGACACATAGGCTAACATAGAGTGCAGTTTATGGGCTTTTAAAAAAAACGCCAATAAACTACAGTTTATGAGCTTCAGTGTGCATGGAGCCTTAATATCCAACTTTTCCCAATGAATACCATAGGTAGACCCCTTTTTTTCCCCTTCTACTCTTAGGTAGGAATACAATCACATTACATTTCCTCTTAACCTTGTACACATTTTAAGACATACACAAAATAACATTGTCTTCGGTATTTCAACCATTAAATGGGAATCCATAAACCATAATATTTTTTTTCTTAATTATAAAACACCTACCCATTTTCATTCACTGGCCCTTCCATTCATTCATTTAAAGTGCATTCTTCCATACTTATATGACAAATCCCCCTTTCTTTCTTTTTTTTTTCATCAATATTGTATCAATTGTATTAACTATATCAACTTTACAATAGTATAGGTTAGAAACACTTCATGCCTCTAGTAGTTCATGACTCTAATAAAGCGTAATAAGCACTTATACTCTATGTAAAAATATATTTGAAAAGGGGAGACCTCCTGCTCCCTCTGCTCTACACAGATTCCCATATCCCCAAATGCATTCCTTTACTCCCTCCAAATTATCCCCAACGAACAGAAAACTGTAAAGGGGCCTTAGTCTCCAGAAGCTTATCAAGGACAGCTTCTGGCATCCTTAGTTGAAGAGGGACACACCCCGTATGTAACTCACATCCAGCTATGGCAATACTCACCAACCCTGGGATCATGGTAATCCTAGCCTGGTATACATTTGTAAATGTGATGAGTTTGAGGGCTTCTAATATCTGTAAGTACTCATCAAACTGGGCAAGGGAATCCCCTATAGTATTCAAAAGGGCATTCATTTTACTCTGTATTATATCCGTCAGTTTTTGCTTCAAATGAATTTTCTTTTATCATCCATGGACTGACACGGTGTCTCTTTACACTTTACACGTGGTTATGTCCCTGCTTGCAGGAGAAGACCTAGG
This sequence comes from Rana muscosa, assembly GCA_029206835.1. Classification (NCBI taxonomy): domain Eukaryota; kingdom Metazoa; phylum Chordata; class Amphibia; order Anura; family Ranidae; genus Rana; species Rana muscosa. The sequence continues at coordinate 10,513,346 of CM055119.1, read as the reverse complement.
CAGAATGTGAGATGTTATACATACATTCTAAAAGCCAGAGCTGAACAGCCCCACCCAGGGGGGGGTCCCTCCGGACATAACCCTCCCACTACAGTCAGCAGACTCCAGTTTTTTTCTGCCTAGCAGAAGGAGAAGACGTGGCTCTCTCAGGAGCCAGTCTCCTGACCTATTTTTATTCCTTTTCTGGAATTCTTTTTTATTTTATTTTTGAGAATCTTCTATCAACTGTCGGCTGGGCAACAGGTTGGGTACAAGATATCCTCGTAGTCTTCCCTGTCCGACCATCGAGCGTGCTGATCCTCGCCTTGTGTGTGTGATACTCAGTTCACGACAGGCCCCATGACTCCAGGGGTGGCCGGGTTTGCTTTCATGCTCCCACGGTCCTCTCAAGACTGAACAGTTCCTGACTGACTGTATCTTTCGCGGTGGACCGGGCCGACAGCTACTCAGTACTGCACTGTGATAGTCCTGTCAGAAACACACCAGTGGGTCCCTCAGGGGACGGGTAAGTAGTCTCTCCTGCCTGCAGGTGAGTACAAAAAGCTGTGTGTTTCTCTGTGGGGGATTTTCCCTGTCTCCCCCTGTATTTCATTGTCACTCTCTGTCACCATTGCTGGCGCTGTGCTGTGTGGGGTGCCTGGGGGTCACACTGTTCTTGGAGGGGCTCATGCTGGTCTGCAGATATGCTTGGGGCCTTTTTTTGTGTGTTTTGGGGCCTGAGCGCCGAGTGGCGCTGTGTGTGTGCTGTTTTTTCACTTTAGCTGCGTCATGGCGGCCATCTTGCCGCGGATCGCCTCAGTGAAGTGTGGCGGCCATTTTCTTGTAGCCCGCGCGCTCTTCAGCACTAGTTTTGGCCTCTAGCGCTGCTGTAACAGCGCGAATCTCCTCACAATCACCTCACAGCTCACCAGCGCTGACACAGCGCGGTACAGACAGCGGAACTGAGCAGTCCCTGGTCCGGTTTGGTGAGTCCCCTGGGCGCCCCCTCCTCAGTCAGCACAGCCTGTGGGTGGACTTTTTATCTGAGGAGTCTCAGAGGGGGGCAATATGGAGTCTCTGTCACCAGCTTCCCCTAAATGTCAGTGGACAACAGGCAGTGCTTCAGCACCTGCGGTCCCTAGGGACCAGTTGTGGGCAGTCCTGGAATCATTTCTGACCAGGATGGGAGCTGTGTGCAAGGGAGCAAAAGAGCGCCCTCTCCCCACTTTACTACATGAGGGCAGTGCGCTGATTCAGATATGGGCCTAGCCACTACCGCTCAGGACCCTAGTTCTGAATGTATTGGATGGTTTTGAACAGGACATTCCTTATGCGGAAAACTCCAGTTCTGAGTCAGTAAATGACAGGGCGCTTGTTAGTGTACTCATGACTGCGGTGAGGGACACTCTCAAGCTAAAATGCTGCGGATGCAGAACCTCAGGCGGATACAGTCTCCTTGGGTTCTTTTAAGGCCAGGCCTTCTAAAGAGGTTTTTCCATATGTACTTTCTTTAACCAGCTCATTGATAAGGTCTGGGAAAAGCCGCAGAAGAATTTTTTTATGGTCCCGCGGCGTTTGTCTATCAGATACCCCTTGAAGATGCCCTACTTAAAAAGTGGGCTTCTCTCCCAGTGGTCGACCCTCCAGTCGCCCGGTTGAACAAGGCCATCACTCTCCCGATGGAGGGGACTCCTGCATTTGAGGACCCCACTGACAGGAGGTCAGAAGTGGTGAGCAGAGCCATGTTTGCCTTGTTGGGATCCGCCCTACGGCCTGTGGTAGCGGCGACCCTTGTGTCTTAAACACTTACAGGTTGGGCAAAAATGTTGCACCTAGCTGTACAGGAGCATAATCTTCCTCCAGACACAGTTGCTCTGGCCCACCAACTGGTTCAGGGCCTGGTTTATGTGTGCGACGCCACGTTGGACGCGGCCCCTTTAATATCCAGGGCCTCTGTCTCGGCAGTGGTATTGCGTCGTCTTATCTGGTTGAAATGCTGGTCTGCTGACCTAGCCTTAGGAAGCTCCTGACGGACCTACCATTTAAAGGTGGTAGACCTTTCGGTGCTGCTCTGGATGACATCGTCATGGATGTCCCGGGGGGTAAAAGCACTCTTCTTCCTTAGACTAGCAAGGGTGAGGAGGCCCGCCGCAAACAGGGGCCTTCCTTTCCAACAAAACAGGGTTTTTTCGTCAGTCAGAGTCCACGGGTAGGCCCTCTCAGACTGACGGCAGTGCGGCTGGTGGGCACAAGTGCCCCTGGATGCGTAAGCCAAACAAGCGGCTCCCAAGCCCGCCTCCGCGTGAAGTCTTGCCTCCGCCCGACTCTGGGGTGGGGGGACGACTTCGCAGGTCACGAATCGGTGGTCCTCCCGAATCTCCGACTGGTGGGTGTGCGAGGTGGTCACCTCAGGATACAGGATAGTATTCCGATCCTGGCCCCCAGACAGATTCTTTCCCGCAAATCTTCCTCTCCTTCCTACCTGTCGGGCAGCCCTCTTGGGGGCTGTACAGGATTTGATCAGGTCCGGAGTGATTGTGCCGGTTCCGTCACAGGAGAGTTTTCAGGGATTCTACTCGAATCTGTTTGTCATCCCAAAAATAGGACGTGGTTCGACTTATCCTGGACCTCAAGGCCCTGAATGCCTTCGAGAAGGTGCAGAAATTCTGCATGGAATCCATTCGCACGGGGATCGCTACACTCCACCAAAGGGATTTTCTTCTGGCGTCCTTGGACTTCAAGGACGCCTACTTGCATGTTCCGATCTGCGCAAATCACCAGAAGTTTCTGCGCTTGCGATCAGCGAAGTCCACTATCGATTGTGGCTCTTCCTTTCGGCCTAGCCTCGGCACCAAGGGTGTTCACCAAGGTGCTTGCTCCGGTTCTAGCCTTCTGTTACAGCGAGGTATTGCTGTCGTGGGCTATTTGGACGATCTTCTGATAAGAGCAGAAAGTGGCTCAGACTTAGAGGAAAGGTGACTATCGTCAATTAGACCCTCAGGGACTTCGGGTGGTTCCTGAACATTCAGGAGTCAGTCCTGGTCCCGACTCAGTGTCTGGAGTATCTAGTTCTGATTCTGGACTCCTTGGAGGCAAAGGTATCCTACCTCTGGAGAAGTTGCTGACACTTCAGTCTGCGGTGCGGGTGCTGACATCCCGAAAATGGTTGTCAATCCGTTTTTTTGCATGAGAGTCCCGGGACTCGTGGTGGCCTCCTTCGCGGCCGTTCCGTATGCCCAATCACACACCAGGGCATTGCAGAAGGCGATCTTGTCCACCTGGGACAAATCCCCGTTGTCCTTGGATCTTCAGATCCAGGTGATTCACCTGGTCAGGGCGCCCCTGACATGGTGGTTGAGATCCTCGGCTCTTCGGTCCGGAAAGTTGTTCCCCTCCCATCCAATGGACGGTACTCACGACGGACACCAGCCTGACGGGCTGGGGTGGAGTCTGGGGAGTCCTGTCGGCTCAAGGCCTTGGACTCCGGACGAGCCCGTTTACCAATCACTGTTCTGGAAATACGGGCCATCGGACTGTGTCTCTCCTCAGGTCGGAGAGAGTACGGGGTCGCTCCATCAGGAGCCAGTCGGACAACGCCACGGCGGTGGCGTATGTAAACCATCAAGGGGGGACTCGGAGCTCAGCTGCGGCTTCCGAGGTAGTCCGTATCCTGAAGTGGGCCGGAAGAAACGTGCCGGCTCTGTAGGCCATTTACATTCTGGGCATAGACAATGGGCAGGCGGACTATCTGAGTCGCCAATCGCCAGACGCCGGACCAAGAAGAGTGGTCCTTGCATATTTCAACTCCTTTGCCGACGGGGCACGCCGGATGTGGACCTGATGGCCTCTCGACTCAATCGCAAGGGTCGAGGTTGTGGCCAGATCCAGGGATCCTTGGGCGATGCCTCGGATGCGTTGGTGGCCCCATAGGGTCCTTATCGCCTGATATAAACTCCGGTGATCCTAATTGTTCCGGATTGGCCTCAGCATCACTGGTACGCTGATCTGGTACGTCTCGTCGCGGACGTTCCCTGGCGGTTGCCGATGAGGGAGGACCTTCAGTCTCAAGGTCCTATGTTTCATCCGGCTTACAGTCTCTGGCTTTAACGGCAGGGCTGTTGAAAGCCAGGTGTTGAGGGACCGAGGTCTCTCGGACTCGGTCATTTTGACCATGTTAAGGACACGGAAGTCTTCCCCCAGGCAGATCTATCACCGTGCCTGGAAAGCTTATTTCGCCATATGCGAAGCGCTGGACTGGCGTCCTCGGACGTATTCCGTCCCCAGAATCCTGCGTCCTCTGCAGTGTGGAGTGACCCAAAAGCTTGCTTTGAGTACCATCAAGGATCAGATTTCGGCCTTGGCCGTCTTCTTTCAGCGACCTCTAGCGGGTCATTTCTTGGTTAGCACCTTGTGTTGGGGGTTCGCCATGTGCTCCCTCCTGTCAAGCCTCCTCTCCCACCGTGGGATCTGAATTTGGTGCTCTCGGTCCTCCAGGAACCTCCTTTTGGGAATATCCGGGATATTCCCCTCTTGTCTTGTCTCAGAAGGTGGCCTTTTAGTGGCAATCACTTCTGTTTGACGAGTGTCTGAGTTGGCGGCTTTGTCCTGCAAGTCGCCATATTTAGTCATCCATAAGGATAAGGCGGTGTTGCATCCGCAACCTTCCTTTTTGCCAAAGGTGGTGTCGACCTTTCACCTACATGAGGACATTGTCCTCCCGTCCTTGTGTCCTCACCCATCGCATCCCAGAGAGTTTGCGCTGCACATATTGGATGTGGTACGAGCCTTAGGGGTGTACCTGTCTGCTACTGCTTCTATTCGGAAGTCCGACTCACTGTTTGTGACGGTCTCTGGTCCATAACAGGGCCAAGCGGTTTCGTCTGCCATCATTTCTAGGGGAATCAGACAAACCGTCATTCAAGCCTATGCTCTCAAAGGGCGGGCGCCTCCCTTTCCGGTTACGGCGCATTCCACCAGGGCAATTGGTGCTTCCTGGGTTTTCCGACATCAAGCGTCGGTTGCACAAGTGTGCAAGGCGGCGACCTGGTCGTCTGTTCATGCCTTTTAAGTTTTATAAGGTTAATGTGGCTGCATCTTCGAATGCTTCCTTTGGCCGCAGGGTGCTGCAGGCCGCTGTTTAAAGTTGCGACTCCTCCGTTGAGGAGCTCTGCCTTCTTGGAGTGAAGTTTTTGGTTTTTCCATTTATACTGCTCCCATCCCTCTTGACACTGCTTTGGGACATCCCACGTGTAAAGTGTAAAGAGACACCGTGTCAGTCCATGGATGATAAGAGAAAATAGGATTTTTTTGTACTCACCGTAAAATCCATTTCTCTGACATCCATGGACTGACACGGCACCCACCCTTACTTTTTAAGTTTGTACTGCTTTGTTACGAACTGAAGTCTGCTGACTGTAGTGGGAGGGTTATGTCCGGAGGGACCACCCCCTGGGTGGGGCTGTTCAGCTCTGGCTTTTAGAATGTATGTATAACATCTCACATTCTGCCTAGGTCTTCTCCTGCAAGCAGGGACATAACCACGTGTAAAGTGTAAAGAGACACCGTGTCAGTCCATGGATGTCAAAGAAATGGATTTTACGGTGAGTACAAAAAATCCTATTTTACCTTTCAATAATTGATTAAATTCCGAACCTTCTTGAACCTCTTCTATGATCTGTTCAGAACTCTCCACTGACGGAGGCTTTTGTTTCTTTATTAAAAGAATATCCTTATGTCTACTTGCTTTTCTCTTTTTAGCAACCTTTCTTGTTATTCTCTGCAGCCCTTTCCCTCGTCTGTCCTATTTTAGCTAACACTTTAAGTTTAGTCTTCACTTCAAAAAACCCTTGCTTCCGTATGCGACGTAACAATAAAAGTTTCCTTAGTTTTCAAAACACCTCACGTGATGCCATATATTTAGTAGGAATTTATCAGACATTTTGTAAAATTTGCTGTTTGTATCTGCTAGAAATGATTTTAGTGTATTTTTAGCAAAATTATTGCTTTGGTAAACAGTTGCACAAATATTGTGGAGCCTTAAAAATTAGTAGCACCTTCCTTTTATTCTACTGGTCCTATGCTATCAGAAAATATATGGTTAGGGGGTCTTTTACAAACTCTGAAAACTGTAAGGGAAAAATTAAAACCTTCAGATTTTTGGAGAAATTAGGTTATTTACATTTTTGTGTGTTGGATTTTCAACATTTCACAATAATGTGCAATTCAAATTTTACAAATATTTATTTGTATTTTCATACAGGTTAACTTTTATATTTAGTGGGAATATTATAAAATGTGCTGTGTTTTTATCTGCCAATATTGATTTTAGTGTATTTTTAGTGAAAAAATATTTTTGTTAAACATTTGCCCAAATATCATGGTGCCCTAAAAATCAGTAGCACTTTATTTTTATTCTACTAATTATGGGTTTTCGGAAAATATATGGTTGGGGGGGGGTCCTTTACAAACTCTGAAAGCTGTAAGGGAAAAATGAAAAAAAGCAATGGACAAATATCAAAAATGGTTTGACTGAACTGAGTTTAAAAGTGGAGCACAGGGCCTGGCAGCGAAAGGGTTAATGACTGGCAAAGTACCACTGGAACAGCGCAAAGGCCAATGTGGGGCCTATCTTAAAAAAGGTATCCGAGTCTTTACCTCAGAGCCCAACTCCCCTTCCCAACTTCATCCTACTGACATAGATGTCAATCGGTCTGCCTCAAACTCACAGCAAAGCACCAGTATTTTCTATTTCCATCGACACCACCGACGCTAGGACATAGTTTTCATTCCAATGATGCCACTGGTGCAAGAACATTTTTTCCTTCCAGTGACATTACTGAGGCAGGGACATTTATTTGCTTCAGTGACATTACCAAGGCGAGAATTTTTTTTCCTTCCAGCAACACCACTAACGCAAGGACATTCTTTTCTTTCAGTGACACCACCAATGCAAGAACATTTTATCCTTCCAGTGACACCACCGACACAAGGATATTTTTTCCTTCCAATGACAGCGCTGATACAGGAACATCTCTTTTGCCTTTGCCAGTTAGCCCCAACCTGGACCAGATGGCATACACCCAAGGATTCTAAAATAATTGAGCTGTATCATTTTGAACTCTTTGTTTTAAATTTTTAGGGACTATTTAACCACTTGCCAACCAGCCACCATCGTTGTACGGTGGCAGGTCTGCTCTCCTGCACAAATCGCCATAGCCGTGCGACACGCGATCGCCTAGTACAGAGGCAGAATGAGGATCTGCCTTTGTAAACAAGTCAGATCCCCATTCTGACAGGAGATATGACAGAGATCTAGTGTTCCCAGTGATCGGTTAGAACACACCTAGGGAACACCGTTAACCCCTTGATCACCCCCTAGTGTTAACCCCTTCCCTGCCAGTGTAATTTTTACAATGATTGGTGCATTTTTATAGCACGGATCAATGTTGTAATGTCACTGGTCCCCAAAAAGTTTCATTTGGGGTCAGACTTGTCCGCCGCAATGTTGCGGTCCTGCTAATCGCAGATCACCGCCATTACTTGTAAAAACCATAAAAAATAAATAAAAGTCCCTAAATGTATCCCATAGTTTGTAGACACGATAAGTTTTGCGCAAACCAATCAATATACGCCTATTGCAATTTTACCAAAAATATGAAGAAGAATATATATCTGCCTAAACTGATGAATACATTTTTTTTTATATATACCGTATTTATCAGCGTATAACACGCGCCGGCGTATAACACGCACCCCAAGTTTAGCAGGGAATTTTAGGGAAAAAAACTTTTAGGAGGGATGTTTAAGAAAAAAAAAATGTACATTTAAATGCAGCCTTACCAGTGTCATTTGCAGCCTTGTCACAGTGCAGCCTTGCCAGTGCAGCCTTGCCAGTGTCCAGTGCAGCCTTGCCAGTGTCCAGTGCAGCCTTGCCAGTGTCCAGTGCAGCCTTGCCAGTGTCCAGTGCAGCATTGCCCAGTGTAGCCTTGCCAGTGTCCAGTGCAGCCTTGCCAGTGTTCAGTGCAGCCTTGTCACATTGCAGCCTTGCCCCCCCCCCCCAGTGTTTATTGCAGCCTTGAATTTTAAATATGGCGCCGCCGAGATCGCCGCTGATACAGGGCGGAGCGGGGCGAACGCCGCTGAGAACGCAGGGACTGGGCGGAGCCGAGATACACATAGCCGAGTGTATTCGGGTGTACTCGGCTCTTCTTGGCTTCGCTCACAGTCACGCCGAGTCCCGCCCTATGATGGACATATCACAGGTCCAATGGCGGGACTGGGCGTGACTGTGAGCGGAGCCGAGAAAAGCAGAGTATAGCCGAATACACTCGGCTATGTGTATCTCGGCGGCGATCGCTCCGCTCCGCTCACAGTCAGCGGAGATCGCCGGGCATAGGTGAGTATCGGCGTATAACACGCACCCACGATTTTCCCCTGATTTTAAGGGGAAAAAAGTGCGTGTTATACGCCGATAAATACGGTATATGTATATATTTTTTTTTTTGGATATGTATTATAGCAAAAAGTACAATTTTTTTTTTAGTTTTTTCAAAATTTTCGCTCTTTGTTTATAGTGTCGCACAATTGTCAAGTTAAAGCGACGCAGTGCCGTATCGCAAAAAATGGCCTGGTCATTAAGGGGGCAAATCCTTCCGGAGCTGAAGTGGTTAATGACTGGCATAGTACCTCCGGATTGGCGTAAGGCCAATGTGCTGCCTATATTTAAAAAGGGATCAATGTCTTTACCAAGTAACTATTAGACATGTGCACACTGAAATATTTTGTTTCGGAATTTCGTTTTCGTCCGAAAAATAAAATTATTTAGTTACTTCCGAAATTCGTTTTTATTTATTTTGTTTCGTTAAAAAATGCATTAGTCCGAAAATCTGAAATAATTAAGGTCGAATCTGTCATTGAAGGATTATGGTGTCTGTCGAATGTTCTAAGAAGATTTGACGAAGCCGCTAAACTGTTCGACGCTGCAATCATACATTTCCGGTCAAATGCTCCGTCCACAAGCTATAGTAGAATTCTAATGTATGACTAGTAATAATTATATTTATTAATTATTATTACTAGTCAACTAACATTAGAATTCTTCTATAGCCTATGGGCTGAGCATTTGACCATAAATGTCCGCTCGTGGCGATCGTATGTTTTTAGCTGCTTCATCGAATCTTCATGTCTCTATAATGTCAAATCTTTTCTCTCTGTCGAATCTTCATGTCTCTGTTGTCGCAACGAAACAAAAATAAAGTATTTTTTATGTCGGATCTTTTGGATTTCGGACTCTGCACATTCATTATCGTTTGTTAAAACGAAAGCGAAAATCACAGAAATTTGGACGAAAATGCAATCGTACGAAAACGAATGCACATGTCTAGTAACTATAGACCTGTTAGTTTAACTTCTATAGTTTGGAAGATACTGGAGAGTTTAATAAAATATCACAGATAAGATCTTGCTGGAAAAAAATGTTTTAAGCAACAGACAGCATGGATTGAGTTGTCAAACAAATCAGATTGTAATGAGGAAGTAAAACCTTGGACAGAGGGGTGGCTGTGGACGTTATACACTTGGATTTTGCAAAAGCATTTGACAAAAACTTCCGGTTCCGGCGCCGCATGGAGTAGCTGCTCTCTCCCTCTGCTCCCCCAGCGAGACCCATAAAAGGGTATACAAATCCAGCTATCCCACCACAACCACTGGCAGAACTCCCCTCCAGCACCCGGTCACGATATGGACCGTTTTGTGAAGAAGAACGGTCCGCGATCATATGCGGCTGGCGCGGCCGGTGGAGCCGCAAATTGAGGCCCCGATGATTACTGCCTCAGTGGAGAAGGCTATAAGCGCAGGCATGCACCAGCTCCAGGCTCAGATCAGGGAACACACCTCCAGGCTATATGAGGCTGAGCATCGCATAGCAAATATTGAGGAAGAATTATATCAGGCACAATCTACTGAACAGGCTCAAGACAAAACAAACAAATACATTCTTGAAAAGCTGGATGATTTGAAGAATAGGTCCAGAAGGAGCAATTTGCGTTTCGTAGGCGTCCCAGAATTGCTACAGCCTACAGCCCTCATGGACTTTTGCGCGAGGCGCATCCCTAAAGCGCTAGGACTCCGGGCCCCTGCACCGTAGCGCGTGCACACCGCATGGGAACCTTTACCTCTGATCGCAAATCGCCCCGACCTATAATTGCCAAATACCTTAATTATTCAAACAAAGCTTTCATCCTCCAAAAATTCAGGCACTCAAGATCTCTCCAGATCGACGGAATTAAGATCCTGATTTTCGCAGACTACTCCATAGAAGTTTCCAAGAAAAGGAAAGCTTTTCAACAAGTTTGTTCGGAGCTGCACAAGCAACAAATCAAATTCACCCTAGCTTTCCCGGCCACCCTTCGGCTCAAAGCCCCGAATGGCGACCAGCTCTCCTTTCATGACCCATCCGAGGCAGAGGCCTTCCTGAGATCGCTACGCACAGGTCCCCACCTCAGCCCCTCTTCCAAGACGGCTCCTATCAACCGCGCTTTGGACCAAAGGAGCCCGCGCAAAGACTCTCCGAAACGGTTCAAAACCTCTGGCACTGACCAACATCTCTCTGCCCCTCAATGAGAATGCTCTTCCAGCACCACTCTGATCGCTTGCTCTTTAACCGATAAGCCGGCTTAACCCCAGCTTAGAGGACTCATACGAACTCTTTTTTTTTTTTTTTTCATTTTTGTTTCCATTTATTTTTTCTCTCTGTCCGGTTCTCTCCCCCTCACCAGATACTCCTCTTACTGGTAGGCCGAGTATTACTTTAATACAGTTTTCTTTACTGTGTTAGTCTGCTGAAATGTTACAACTGGTTAATTGATTTTACTCCATGTTTTCTCTCCCCTGGTATCCCTGCGTGGCTCGGTCCACTCTCTCCTTACGTAGCCCAAGCTGCCAGCATATATATATATATATATATATATATATATATATATATATATATATATACCACCCTCTGATTCGTGGGATTAAATACTGTAGCCTATGGGTCTTGTATTGGGAGCTGACCCACTCAGTGACTTCATGCGTAAAAAAGCGAAGTTCCTCAAATGTGTTTTATTGTTTCTACCTTTTACCTCCCTCCCTCTGTACCCCCCCCCCATGCACAATCACCCTTTGGTTCATTAACTACGAATGACTTTAGACCAACACTCTGTCAGCCTAGGCTCCTCCTTTTCCCTGATTTTGCTTGTAGCCCACCACTGTCAGTCTTTGCAAACTACTCTTGTAACATCTGCCCACACCCTCCTTATGCCCCCCCCCCCCAATATGAAATTAGTCTCTTGGAATGTGAAAGGGCTTCGTTCGCCCAACAAGAGAATGAAAATTCTTTGCCACCTTAAGAGACTAAAGACCGACATTGCCCTACTACAGGAAACCCACCTCTCCACCCCTGACTTTCACCGTATGAAGAAACTATGGGTAGGCACGGTCCTAGGTTCTGATTCAAATGGATGCAAAGCAGGATTTATGATACTCGTGCATAAAAACCTCCCATGTACGGTCCTGTCGGTCGATTCAGATCCACAGGGACGCCTCTTATCAGCTCATGTTCAAATAGGGACCAGAGACCTGATAATCTCGAACATCTACGCTCCTAACAACCCCACTAGGCAATTTTACAGCGACCTTTCGACCTGGCTCCTTCACTACCCGCATCTCCCACACATAGTTGGCGGGGACTTTAACGCCACAATGCACCAAATTGATGATAGATCCTCTCCAAAACGCTCATGTTACCCTCCGGACCCTAATACTCAGACCCTTTTGGCCTACATGACTGACTCACTCCATTTCCATTACATCTGGCGCCTTCGACACCCAGCTGATGGAGAATTCACTTTCTACTCTAACCCCCACAATGTCTTTACCAGAATTGACTACCTCTTCAGCTTAGACGACCTTGTCCCACAGATTTCCGACGCGGAAATCCACAACATTGTTATATCAGACCACGCACCTGTTTCGACAACACTCGACAACCCTGACCTACACATGAGTCCCAAATTGTGGCGCTTCCCATCCTACCTTCAAAACAACTCTGATTTCCGACAGTACATGGATCATGTATGGTCTGAGTACGCCTCGACCAACGCACTACATGACAACCCAAATCTATTCTGGGAAGCAGGCAAAGCCTTCCTGAGAGGACGCGTAATCTCCTATGCAGCATCTTTCAAATGAAACACTCTAAAAAATTACAAAGTGGCCAGCTCCCGATTACACCAAGCTCAACGATCCCTGTATACAAACGACTCCCCTGACAATAGGAAGGCATGGCTGTCAGTCAAGCATTCTTTTGACACCTGGGCTGAAACCCTGGAACTAACCAAAAAGGCGCATCTGGTCGCCACCCTTCACAAGGTTGGCAATAAGGCAGGCAGATTACTTTCAAGACTCTGTAAAGGCCCCAATCGCCCGACTTATATCACTTCCCTCCGAGACGCATCGGGTAACATTATTTAAAACAAATCAAGACGGCATAAACAAAGCCATGCTACACTATTATTCTTCCCTGTATGCGACGGACCCCATTGATACACCAACAGCGCTTTCCTTTCTTGAGAGAACGACCCTCGCCCAAGTATCTCCCTCTCAACTAGAGGTTTTAAACGCGCCCATCTCCCTCACTGAAATCTCCACTGCCATTAGGGACCTAGCCCCTTCCAAAGCCCCAGGCCCTGACGGCTTCACGGGTGAATTTTACAAATCTCTTTGATCACTCCTGGAACCCACCCTCCACAAAGTCTACCAATACATATGGCCAGGCGGTACCTACCTACCCACAGGAAACCAAGGCATCGTGAAATTATTAGCCAAAAAAGGTAAAGACCCACACGAACCCGGTTCATATAGACCTATCTCGCTCCTAAACCTTGACGTTAAGATCCTTTCCAACCAGGAATGGGGGGGCGTGCCCAGATGCAGATGGAGGCGGAGAGTGTGAGGAGTGTGGAGTCAGGAGGGAGAGAGAGGATGCCAGTGTGATCTCCACCTGTCTTATCCCCCTGTCCTAACTCCCATTGATGCACCCATTTATGCACGGCCACTATATTAGCCTTTACCTCGGCAGTCTTTTTACGTGATACACGGAAGTGGCAAGCACTGTGCACTGACAGTGGCATTCCCCTCCGTAGACCTGCAGAGCAGTGGGCGGTCCCGTGAGACTTTGAACAGCTTGGCGGGAGCTACGAAGGGAGGAAGGAGAGGAGAACAGCGGGCCGGGAACAAATGCTATCCACACGGCTACTTGCACGGCAGGAGCAGAGGAGACCCCAAGACATTGGGACCCCTACAGACGGCCATCTACTGCAGGATTTACCAAGTGATAGAACGACCGGTATGTGCAGTAATGTGTATTGATGTGCGAGAGGAACCTATGATTAAAAGTGCAGTAGCAGTAGCTGCACTAGCTAAAACAAAACTGCTTGAAGATCATTGAGGCTACCTGACATACCTGGACAGCCTGTGGGGTTAATTGGGCGGTCTGAGCAGCAGGGCAGAGGGTTGTGAAATGGGAACTGTAAACTAAGCCAGTGGAGTGATTCCTGAGACAATCCATGTGTTAGCTTTCCGGCATCAGACGGATAGATACACCGGTGAGTTCATGTCACTGAGAACGGAACTAAATTAAAATCATGGAGCCGTAAGCAAGTAGAAATCACATCCTGTTTTGTCCTGATATATGTGGTATTAGCACTATTTAGCACTACATTGATTCCTGCAGCCCTTTTTTTTGGAGCTAATACTGTACTATACCGTTAATACTGCCCCGCTAACACTCTGCCAATACCACCGTCCTTACTACGGCATGGAAGAGATCGCTACAATTATTGTGATATTCTGGTATCTCCCTGTTGTTATTACAGCCTGCACGGTTGTTAAAGGTACACTGCTGGGACTAGCATTTCCGGGGCCTGAGGCGAGTTGAGCTGAGCTAAAAATTTGTCAGCTTATCCGATTGGTGGCAGAGGCTGAGGAAAGTGAACCCTGTTGAAACCTATGAGGGGGATCTCGCAATTGCGGGAACCGGTAACGGATCAACTGGCAGCGCAGTAGCAGAAGGGGGGAAAGTACAGTACATAACACAATATAATATTTGATCCCCTATAACTACACACCCACTGGGAAAATGCTGGGCACACTATCATTGATGACGAGGAACGCCTCTAAGGACGGGCCTAGTTCAGGAGCGCAGCTACAGCCCCAGCCTCAGTCACAGACACCGTCTGCACGGGGAGCTAAAGCAGCCCAGGCCGCAGCTGCAGCTAAACTGGAAAAGTATACACATGTACCAGCACAAACAGCAGGCATAACACCTACAAAAGGACAAGGGGCTCAACAAGTGAACACTCAGAGAAGGAGCCAGGGGCAGATAATAACTACAGGGACAGCAGGAAAGACGACAGGCGATCAAGGACCAAAAGGAGAAAGTACAGGAAAAAGCACAGGAAAAACTGACAGGGATAAGGATTGGGTTGATGTCGGAGGAAGAGCCTTCTATGAGAGAGATTCTTTTTGCAATTAATAACTGCAAATCACTATCTGAAATATTCGATCAATTAAAGGGGATAAAAGAGGATATGTCAGTGCTAAAAAATTATGTTCAGGGGATTGGAGTGCGGACCTCCGCTTTAGAGGAGAGACTTAGTCAGGTCGAATATGATGTTAACCCTATGATAAATGAGATGAAAGTAATGAGAGAACAGCTGAACATGTGCGTTAATAAAATTGACGACATGGAAAATAGATTACGAAGGAAAAACATAAGGGTACTGGGTCTCCCCGAGAAAAGCGAAGGTAACCGTCCCACTGAATTTATGGAAAATTGGCTAATAGAAGTGTTTGGCAAGGACTGTGTCAATTTTTTTTTCAATTGAGCGGGCCCACAGAATTCCCTTTAGGGCACCTGCTGCGGGAGGTCAGCCGAGACCTATTCTCGTTAAACTTTTACATTTCACGGACAAAATCACTATCCTTCAAAAGGCAAGAGAGATGAAAGACATACAAGTCAAGGGTGCAAGAATCTCAATTTATCCAGATTTTTCCCCTAAATTACAGAGGCAAAGGGACAAATTTACTAAGCGCAAACATAGATTACAGCAAAAAGGGATAAAATATGCAATGTTCTATCCGGCACGTTTACGGATAACCATAAAAGGGGAAAACATGTTTTTTAATACGCCGGCGGAAATTGACATTCTGGATGAACACAAAAGAAGGGGAAACATAGCAAGTTGGAAAGAAGTAGTAAACATTCCAAAAAAACAGAGACACCTTTATTTTTTCTCCATTCCTCAGCGGAGGAAGGAAGGGGGAGGGAAATGATTTATTTATTTCTTAATGTTTTTCTATTCCCCCCCCCTTTTTCCCCCCTTTTTTCCCTCTCCTTTCCCCCTTTTTGGGGGGTGGAGGGGGGCCCTTTTTTTATTTTGTTTTTTGGTTTTCATAGAGGAACAAAAAAATTCTAGGAATATGGGAGCAGGGGGGGGTGGGGGTCGGGAAGGGGTGGTAAATGTGTTTTCTGTATTTTTTGTGGAGAGTGGCACAAAGGTGGAAGAAAAAGAAGATACATAAAAAGGTTAGGAAGAGATGTGTGAAAGGGATGGATATACTTAAAGTAGTTAAAACACTAAAACACAAACTGATAGGAGTGAAAGGGGGAGTACTCACCTCAAAAGTAGGAAACTGTTACTTTAGAAGCCCTCTATATGGGCCCCAAACAGGGCAAGGGAAGGGGAGGGATACAGGGGGGGTGGGGGGGAAGATATGTGTGCATGGGGCACCAGAAGAAGATCCACTAAAAATAGGTTTTTATGAGCAGATATTATTAATGCACAATTTTGATAAGGTGGGAAGTACACTGTAAGGATGAAACTAAACAGGGGTAGATGACGGAGAATAGAGAAGATGGGAAAGGGACCCCAAATCAAGGTAAAAGCATAAAGGTGAGCTCATGGAATGTGCGAGGGGTTAAGGACCCAACTAAAAGACAGATAATTTTTTCAACAGCAGAAACAAGTAATATAAAAGTGCTGTGTCTGCAGGAGACGCATCTGGATGAAGACACCATTAAAATATAAAAAAATAAAAAATACAAAGTACAATACCACTCCACCCACACCTCTTATTCAAGGGGTGTGAGTATTTTGATAGATGCCGGTGTGGTGTTCTCCTGCACACAGAGCAAGATAGATGCCAAGGGACGTTATGTGTTTCTTCGCTGCTGGATAGAAACAAAGGAATATGTAGTGGCGAATGTATACATCCCACCCCCGTTTGATACCAAGGTGCTTTGGGAATTAATGGAGTTTGTCGTGGACAGGGCGGGTGTGCCCGTAATAGTGGTGGGGGATTTTAACATCACTATGGATAAAAAAAATGGATAGATTCCCGGCGGGTGGCTCCAGGGCACATACGCCCGGCAGCCCTCTCCTCCAATTTTGTGGGGAGGTGGGTCTGGTGGACGTGTGGAGAAGGAGGCACCCGGGAGAGAGACAATTCTCCTGCCACTCAAGGTCGCACGCGACCCTGTCCCGGATAGACCTCATACTTTGTAACGTGGAGGCACTGGGTGAGGTGGGGGAGGTGGTTTACGAACCAAGAAGCATCTCAGACCATTCCCCAGTTAATTTTGAAATAAAGATGAATGGAGGATACAGGAAAGGGGACTGGAAAATAAATCCATTTTGGCTGGAAGTAATTGAGGACCCGGGGGGAATAGAGACCAGTCTGAAGGAATTTATAACAATAAATAACGGATCAGCCTCAATGGGAGTGATTTGGGATACTCTGAAAGCGTTCCTACGGGGAATCTTAATAAAAAAAATATCACTTATTAAAAAACAATCAAGTGCCAAAGAAATTGCAGCAAGGGAAAATGTGAAAAGGTCAGAGATGAATTACATAAGAAACCCAACTACAGAGAAATATAAGGAGTGGTCAGAGACACAGGAAGACTATAAAAAAATAGTATTATGAAAAGCAGAAAAGAAAAAATTATTTCAGAAACAGACTTTTTTTGGGGAGGGTGGGAAAGTGGGGAGAATTTTGGCCCTGATAGCCAGGGCCAACTCTCCCCTATCTGTCATCCCTGCGGTCCGTGATGAGGAGGGGGAAATTAGGAGAGGCACATCAGAAATAAAATAAGTTTTTAACCACTTAACGATCGCCCACTGTAAATATACGTCGGCAGAATGGCACCGACAGGCAGAATCACGTACATATACGTGATTGCCTTTGTATAGTTGGGGGGTCCGATCGGACCCCCCTTCTTTACAGTGGGTGGTCGTTTTACCTTCGGGAGCGATCCGGTATGAGGGGACGGCCGTTCGATTCCGGCCACCCCCTCTCGATCGCTCCTGGCGAATGAGAGCTTCCCCTGCCTGTGTACTGTTTACACAGGCTGGAGGAAGTGATGTCATCTCTCCTGCGGCGCTCACATATACCGAGCGCCGTACAGGAGAAGATGCAGGTTAGTGCACACAACACTACACTGACACCAGGACACATAGGCACATAAATCGCCCCCCCAGATCACCCCCCAGTCACAGTGTCACTGATTGCAGTGACCATTTATTTAGTGATCACTGCAATCAGTGACATTTGTGACTGTAAAAGTGTCAGTACATTCAGTTTTAGGTCCAGTGTAGCCCCCTAACCCCCCCTAATAAAGGTTTAACCCCCTGATCACCCCCCAGATAACCCTTTCACCCCCTAGCACCGCCCTCGCTAAGCGATCATTTTTCTGATCGATGTCTTAGCGTCGGTGATGCTGATCGGTAGCCAGTAATTTTTTTTAGGTTCGCCGCAGGTTTTTATAGCGTCGGGTACCCCCATATATTACCTAATAAAGGTTTAACCCCCTTGATCGCCCCCCAGGTAACCCTTTCACCCCCTATCACCACTGTCGCTAAGCGATCATTTTTCTGATCGCTGTCTTAGCGTCGGTGATGCAGATCGGTAGCCAGTAATTTTTTTTAGGTTCGCCGCAGGTTTTTATAGCGTCAGGTACCCCCATATATTATCTAATAAAGGTTTAACCCCCTGATCGCCCCCCAGGTAACCCTTTCACCCCCTATCACCACTGTCGCTAAGCGATCGTTTTTATGATCGTTGTCTTAGTGTCGGTGATGCAGATCGGTAGCCAGTAATTTT
The DNA here is from genome assembly GCA_029206835.1 of Rana muscosa. NCBI lineage: Eukaryota > Metazoa > Chordata > Amphibia > Anura > Ranidae > Rana > Rana muscosa. The sequence continues at coordinate 10,495,166 of CM055119.1, read as the reverse complement.
TTTTTAGGTTCGCCGTCAGGTTTTTATATAGCGTCAGGTACCCCCATATATTACCTAATAAAGGTTTTAACCCCCTAATTGCCCCTAGTTAACCCTTTCACCAGTGATCATCATATAAGTGTTACGGGTGACGGTGGTTAGTTAGTTTGCTTTTTATAGTGTCAGGGCACCCGCCGTATATAACCCAATAAAGGTTTAACCCCCTGATCGCCCGGCGGGTGATATCAATTAGGTTTTAGCGTCAGAGAGGGTCTGCGTCACACCCCAGGCAGCGTCAGGTTAGTGCCAGTAACGCTAACACCCACGCGTGAAGCATACACCCCCCTTAGTGGTATAGTATCTGAACAGATCAATATCTGATCTGATCAGATCTATACTAGCGTCCCCAGCAGTTTAGGGTTCCCAAAAACGCAGTGTTAGCGGGATCAGCCCAGATACCTGCTAGCACCTGCGTTTTGCCCCTCCGTCCAGCCCAGGCCACCCAAGTGCAGTATCGATCGATCACTGTCACTTGCAAAACACAACACACATAACTGCAGCGTTCGCAGAGACAGGAGCGATTTTGCTCCTAATGCCGCGTACATACGGTCGAAATTCCGACGGAGGCTTACCCGTGGAAAAGTCTGACCATGTGTACGCGGCATAACTTTTGCGGGAAGATGCCCCCATGCTTCGGCATATATAAATGGTGCATGTATGCCCATCATTAGAAGTGGGTGGATGAAGGGCGGTATTCTAATGGTGGGCATACCCACCGATCAATCTTTTTTTTCGTTCAGCCAACAGGCTGCATGAAAAAAAAGATTACAATACATGTCCAACAAGGACCAGCAACGTAGTGGTATGTTGCTGGACTTTGAATGTTTATACCAGAATGATGCCTGCGGGTTTAGGTATCATCTTGGTATCATTCTTTTCAGCCAGCGGCCGGCTTTCATGTAAAAGCAATCCTAGTGGCTAATTAGCCTCTGGACTGCTTTTACAAGCAGTGGGAGGCAATGTCCCCCCCCCCCCCGGATATAAAAAGCGCCATTGGGAAATTGGGAAAGCATTTTATCACACCGATCTTGGTGTGGTCAGATGCTTTGAGGGCAGAGGAAAGATCTAGGGTCCAATGGACCCCAGTTTTTTCAAAAAAGAGTACCTGTCATTACCTATAGCTATCATAGGGGATATTTACATTCCCTGAGATAACAATAAAAATGATAAAAAAAAAAAAAAAAATATGGAAGCAACAGTTTAAAAATAAAATAAAAAAGCAAAATTAATACTAAAAAAAAAGCACCCCTGTCCTGCCCTGCTCTTGCCCAATGGCGAACGCAAGCGTCGGTCTGGCGTCATATGTAAACAGCAATTGCACCATGCATGTGAGGTATCACCGCGAAGGTCAGATCGAGGGCAGTAATTTTAGCAGTAGACCTCCTCTGTAAATCTAACGGGGTAACCTGTAAAGGCTTTTAAAGGCTTTTAAAAATGTATGTAGTTTGTCGCCAATGCGCGTTTGTGCGAAATTTTAAAGCATGTCGTGTTTGGTATCTATGTACTCGGCCTAAGATCATCTGTTTTATTTCATCAAACATTTGGGCAATATAGTGTGTTTTAGTGCATTAAAATTAAAAAAAGTGTATTTTTTCCCCCAAAAATGCGTTTGAAAAATCGCTGCGCAAATACTGTCTAGAAAAAAAAAATTCAACACCCACCATTTTATTCTGTAGGGCCTTTGCTTTAAAAATATATATAATGTTTGGGGGTTCAACATAATTTTCTTGCAAAAAAAAATGTTTTCATGTAAACAAAAAGTGTCAAAAAGGGCTTTGTCTTCAAGTGGTTAGAAGAGTGGATGTAAGCTTCCTAATGTTGTGTATAAAATGCCAGAACAGTTCAAAACCCCCCAAATGACCCCATTTTGGAAAGTAGACACCCCAAGCTATATACTGAGAGGCATGTCGAGTCCATGGAATATTTTATATGTTGACACAAGTTGCGGAAAAAAAGACAATTTTTTTTTTTTATGCACAAAGTTGTCACTAAATGATATATTGCTCAAACATGCCATGGGCATATGTGGAATTACACCCCAAAATACATTCTGTTGCTTCTCCTGAGTACGAGGATACCACGTGTGAGACTTTTTGGGAGCCTAGCCGCGCACGGGACCCCAAAAACCAATCACCGCCTTCAGGCTTTCTAAGGGTGTAAATTTTTGATTTCACTTCTCACTGCCTATCACAGTTTCGGAGGCCATGGAATGCCCAGATGGCACAAAACCCCCCCAAATGACCCCATTTTGGAAAGTAGACACCCCAAGCTATTTGCTGAGAGGTATTGTGAGTATTTTGCAGATCTCGCTTTTTGTCACAGTTTTGAAAATTGAAAAAAAAAAAGAAAAAAAAATGTTTTCTTCATTTTCAAAAACAAATGAGAGCTGTAAAATACTCACCATGCCTCTCAGCAAACAGCTTGGGGTGTCTACTTTCCAAAATGGGGTTTTGTGCTATTTTGGCATTTTATGGCCTTCGAAACTGTGATAGGTAGTGAGGAGTCAAATCAAAAATTTGTGCCTAGAAATCCTGAAGGCGGTGATTGGTTTTCGGGGTCCCGTACGCGGCTAGGCTCCTAAAAAGTCCCACACATGTGGTATCCCCGTACTCAGGAGAAGCAGCAAAATTTATTTTGGGGTGCAATTCCACATATAACCATGGCATGTGTGAGCAACATATCATTTAGTGACAACTTTTTGTAATTTTTTTTTTTTTTGTCATTATTCAATCACTTGGGACAAAAAATAAAAATATTCAATGGGCTCAACAGGCCTCTCAGCAATTTCCTTGGGGTGTCTACTTTCTAAAATGGGGTCATTTGGGGGGGTTTTGTGCTATTTTGGCATTTTATGGCCTTCAAAACTGTGATAGGTAGTGAGGAGTGAAATCAAAAATTTACACCCTTAGAAATCCTGAAGGCGGTGCTTGGTTTCCGGGGTCCCGTACGTGGCTAGGCTCCTAAAAAGTCCCACACATGTGGTATCCCCGTACTCAGGAGAAGCAGCAGAATGTATTTTGGGGTGCAATTCCACATATAACCATGGCATGTGTGAGCAATATATCATTTAGTGACAACTCTCATGTGGTATCCCCGTACTCAGGAGAAGCAGCAGAATGTATTTTGGGGTGCAATTCCACATATAACCATGGCATGTGTGAGCAATATATCATTTAGTGACAACTCTCATGTGGTATCCCCGTACTCAGGAGAAGCAGCAACATTTATTTTGGGGTGCAATTCCACATATAACCATGGCATGTGTGAGCAATATATCATTTAGTGACAACTTTTTGTATTTTTTTTTTTTTTCATTATTCAATCACTTGGGACAAAAAAAAAATATTCAATGGGCTCAACAGGCCTCTCAGCAATTTCCTTGGGGTGTCTACTTTCTAAAATGGGGTCATTTGGGGGGGTTTTCTACTGCCCTGCCATTTTAGCACCTCAAGAAATGAGATAGGCAGTCATAAATTAAAAGCTGTGTAAATTCCAGAAAATGTACCCTAGTTTGTAAACGCTATAACTTTTGCGCAAACCAATAAATATACGCTTATTGACATTTTTTTTACTAAAGACGTGGCTGAATACATTTTGGCCTAAATGTATGACTAAAATTGAGTTTATTCGATTTTTCTTATAACAAAAAGTAGAAAATATCATTTTTTTTCAAAATTTTCGGTCTTTTTCCGTTTATATCGCAAAAAATAAAAATCGCAGAGGCAATCAAATACCATTAAAAGAAAGCTCTATTTGTGGGAAGAAAAGGACGCAAATTTCGTTTGGGTACAACATTGCATGTCCGCACAATTTACAGTTAAAGCAGCGCAGTGCAAAATTCTGAATTCACCTCTGGTCCTTTAGCTACCAAATGGTCCGGGGCTTAAGTGGTTAAGAAATACTATCAGAACCTGTATAGTAGCACACTACATGGCAATGAGGAGGGAGAGATGAGAACCTTTTTTTCAGGTTTGCAGATTCCACGGTTGTCAGGGGAAGATAGGGAGTGCCTGGAGGCACTACTTACACTGGAAGAGATACAAAAGGCAATAACGGAGATGGCAAACCAAAAGGCTCCAGGGCCGGATGGGTTGCCAATAGAAATATATAAAAAGTACAGTGAGGTCCTGCTTCCAGGACTCCTGGAGGTATTTAATTGGGCAGTAGAGGAAGGAAAGCTACCTATGTCCATGACGGAAGCAACAATTATAGTATTACTGAAAGAAGGGAAAGATCAGTTGGAGACGGCCTCGTACAGACCGATATCTTTACTGTGTGCTGATGTAAAAATCCTGGCCAAAATCTTGGCAATGAGGCTAAATAAAATAATCCTAAAACTGGTGCATCTGGACCAGACGGGATTTATCCCAGGTAGATCCACTAGTTCCAGGAGAGCATTTTTGAATACTCAACTACCAATAGAAGTAGAAGGGTCAAGGGCCATTTTATCCTTGGATGCAACCAAGGCGTTTGACAGCCTAGAGTGACACTACCTTTGGAAAGTTCTGGTAGAGTTTCAGGTTGGCCCTAAATTTATCCAATGGATTTAAAATATTCTATGAAAGTCCCAGAGCAAAGGTAAGGATAAATGGTGAATGTTCAGACTGGTTCCAGTTGGCGAGGGGGACAAGGCAGGGATGCCCGCTGTCGCCCCTGCTTTTCGCCCTTGTCATGGAGCCACTGGCCATTTCTATAAGGGCATCCCCGGGTATAAAGGGTTTCAAGAGAAGACTGAGGGAGGAGAAGGTAGCCATGTACGCGGACGATGTCCTACTTTTTTGGGGGGATACACAAACCTCATTGAAGAACGCAATAGATACAATAGGGGAATTTGGTAAATTCTCGGGGCTGACAATTAATTGGGATAAGTTGGCGCTTTTGCCGATAGACCCATTGATAGGGCAGACTGCTCAAGTGAAGGTGGTAGCTCAAATGAGATATCTAGGAGTAAATATAACAAGAGATCCAGGGCAGTATATAGACGGAAATTTAGTGCCACTGTTGGCAAAACTCAGACAAAAATGTCGGTTTGGAATAGGCTCCCTCTTTTAGTGGCCGGCAGGAGTAACCTGGTAAAAATGATATGGATGCCACAAATTTTATATATCCTCCATAACTCCCCAGTATGGATCCCAAAACAGTGGTTTAAAAAAAATAGATGGGGTGTTTAGAGAATTGGTTTGGAGGAATGGAGCAGCAAGGATTAGCCTCCGAGCCCTACAACAACCTAAAGAGAAGGGAGGATTGGCCCTTCCGAATCCCAGATACTATTTTTTAGCCGCTCAGGTGCAGTATATGAGGGGCAGTAACCGAATAGCAGGAAAAGAAGGGCTAATTTTGAATGAAACATGCCATGATACAGAGGTGGAGGCAGTGGAGGCAGACTCCTTTAGTTCCAGATGCATGACGACCCAATTAATGGTTAAATGTTGGAAAGAGGTTAAGAAAATCCTGGGATACAAGGGATTCTCTGAATTTTCTCCCATATGGTGTAACAGCAACTTGCAGGAACTTAAAGTGATGGGGAAGGTAGAGGAGTGGGATAGATTAGGAATACATTTACTGGCACAACTCTTCAAGGTAGGAAGAATAAAATCATTTCAAGAAATAAGGGAGGACTATGCTGTCCCAAACCGATCCTTTTATAGATACTTACAAATCAGGCATGCGCTGCATGGACAATTTGGACAGAGTACACCGGAGTGGAGTGGTATGCCCCTTCTCCAAGAATTAGTAAATGCAGAGGCCTCTAGAGGAGCAATCTCCGATATGTACAACTCCTTAGTAAAGGCTGACTGGAGGGAGACACCAGACAATAAAAATAAGAGAAAATGGGAGAAAGAAGTGGGCCCAATTTCACAGGAACAATGGGATAGGATATTAGCAATAGGACCTAATGTGTCATTGTCACCATCTCAAATTATCTCCCATCTTTACCTGATACATAGTGTATTTTACACCCCAAAGAATGTTCCAGTTTGGTATGAGATCGGATTTGAGATGTCAGATGTGGAGACGATAGGGGAGACCTAATACACATGACCTGGAGGTGCCCCAAGTTATATCAATACTATATCAATACTGCCCCAAGTTATATCAATACTGGAAGCAAATAGTTGAAAAGATAAACACGGTGTTTGCGACATCTTTGCAACCAGTAGTCAGGCTATGTATATTGGGTCTCCTGGAAGAAAAAGGACTCTCGGGAGATGTACGAACAGCAGTAACATGATGTTTATTTCAGGGAAGGAAGTGGCAGGCGGAAAAACCCCCTACAGTGATAGAATGGAGAAAGGTGATAGATGACACTGTGATAAAAGAAGAATATATATACACTCAGAGAGGAAATAAAAAGAAATTTAATAATATATGGGGAAAATGGTTAGAAGTGGAAACACGTGAGAGAGTAGGTGACGGATAAGTAAGTGAGTAAGGAGGGTGGGTGGCTGCGAATGAGGGACATATGGTGAATTTACATATGTATTATTGTATATGGAAGATCGGATGTATGTTTTTACTCTGTGGAAAAGAAATAAAGAATATTGGAATGAAAAAAAAAAAAAGATCCTTTCCAAAATTATTGCCACTAGATTAGCCGCCATCATTCCCTCTCTGATTCACCCTGCTCAATCAGGGTTCGTGAAGGGCAGGACTGCCACTGTGAACATCAGGAAGGTAATGATGGGATTCTCCGGCCCTTTCGTTCACCTTATAAATTCCATGTACACCGCCCCGGCAGCTAGGCTGGTAGCTGCAGGTCTTCTGTCGGACTAATTTCGTCTTCACAAAGGCACAAGACAGGACTGCCCCTTATCGCCACTCCTTTTCAATATTGCATTAGAACCCCTGTCTAGGTATCTGTCAGGGTCACCTGTGGCCAGGTGACAGATGCACACCGTAGGGGGACAGGAGTGCACCGCGAGGTAGTGAACCCTATGGCTGGCTTCTGTGGATAGGAAACTGGGTGGTTGTGGAAAGCGGGACCAGAGGAGCACAACCGGGATCCCAACGGAAGCGAGAGCCAAGATTCCCCAGGGCGCGGAGTCTAAGACCCAGCTGGTCTTCTCCAGGGCCTCTAGTGGTGAGGATGTTACGCTGCAGGCTGGGACCAGGTCGCGGCCCCTGGAGTTTCCTAGCTCACGCCCCGTAGGATAAGGGGAAGCAGCAGCACACGATAGAGAGAACCGAATAACAAGCCGAAGGTCAGGGGCCACAAGCAGACAAGGATAACGAAGAACGAGCCGAAGGTCAAGGGTCACGAGCAGACAGGGATGGTCGGGGACAAGCCAATAACGTAACAGAGAGACAGACGTAGCACACGGCAGGCAGGAACCCAAACACACAATGCCTAACAAACACGTTGATCAGCCAAGCAGGCTTGCAGTGCACAGGTTAATATAGTGTTCAGTGATAGGGCCTGGGGTGGAGTCAGGCTGGGAGGAGATTATAAAGGAAGCCAGGTGAAGGAGGTCTGGTCTCTAGATGAACACATGAGGAGGAAGGTAAGATGGCAGACAGACATTAATGCATATCCATGACAGTACCCTCCCTCTTACGAGGCCTCCCCCTTCCCCGCCTGGGCCCAGGTTTAGAGGGAAACTTCAGATGAAACTCCTTTAACAGACGAGGTGCAAAGACCTCAGATGCAGTGATCCAAGACCTCTCCTCAGGACCAAACCCTTTCCAATGAACGAGGTACTGAAGAACGCCTTTACAGAGTCGGGAGTCCAGAATTTGACTGATCTCGTACTCCTGATTATCCTCAGAGACAGGCGCCACGGTAGGAAGAGGACGAGAGAATTTATTGAGGACTAAAGGCTTTAGAAGAGCAACATGAAAGGAGTTAGTGATTTTAAGGCTCTTAGGAATCTGGAGTTTGAAACAAACCGGATTCAGTTTAGCAGTTACCGTGTATGGACCGATGAATCGTGGAGCAAACTTCAGAGAAGGAACTCGGAGCTTGATGTTCCTGGTAGAGAGCCAGACTTTGTCCCCTGGCTGAAGAGAAGGCGGTTTACGCCTGCGGCGGTCGGCAAAGCCTTTGAATTTTTCAGCAGCTGCCCGGAGGGAATCATGAACGTGACCCCAAACGGAATTGAGAGACTCCTGAACCGAAGCCAAAGCTGGAATGTCTGGAGAACAGATCATAGGAAGAGGAAGTTGAGGGTGTTTTCCATAAACTGTGAAAAAGGGTGTCTTCTGCGAACTGGTATTCACATGATTGTTATGGGAGAATTCTGCCCACGGGAGTAGAGAGGACCAATCGTCATGGTGAGAAGACACAAAGGTGCGAAGAAAGACCTCTAACTCCTGATTAACCCTCTCAGTCTGTCCATTAGATTGGGGATGGTAAGAAGAAGAAAAATCCAAGACAATATTGAGGGATTTGCAAAAGGCTCTCCAAAAACGAGACGTGAATTGGACTCCCCTGTCGGAAACAATATGAGAAGGGACCCCATGTAGGCGGAGAATTTCTCGAATGAAAATGGGAACCAAGGCAGGGGCAGAAGGAAGACCAGGAAGAGGAACAAAATGAGCCATCTTGGAGAATCGATCGATTACCACCCAAATGACTGTATTATTCTCAGACAGTGGGAGATCGGTGATAAAATCCATGGCAATATGGGCCCAGGGTTCCTTAGGAATAGGCAAGGGCATGAGGAGACCAGCAGGAGCTTGTGTGGAGGATTTGGACTGAGCACAGACATGACAAGCTTTAACGTAGTCTTTGACGTCTGAGCGGAGATTAGGCCACCAGTAGTGACGACTGATGAGTAGGAAGGATCGGAGGAATCCAGAATGCCCTGCCACCTTGGAATCATGTCCCCAACGAAGGATCTTAGCTCTTAGCTCAGTGGGGACAAAGGTCTTACCAGGCGGAATTTTAGACTTCAGGGTGGTAGAGTGGGCAACAATGCATGAGGTGGGAATGATCGGCTCAGGTTCAGGGGCGGACTCCTCGTCCAAAGTGTCAAATGACCTAGAGAGCGCATCAGCCCGACCGTTGCAGGAACCAGGTTTGTAGGTAATCGTGAAATTAAAACGGGCAAAGAAGAGACTCCACCTGGCCTGTCTAGGATTCAGACGTTTAGCATTCTGTAGATACTGTAAATTCTTGTGATCGGTAAAGATCGTTATGGAGTGAGGGGAACCCTCCAAGAGATGACGCCACTCCTCTAACGCCAATTTAATTGCGAGAAGTTCCCGATCACCGATGGCATAATTCCTCTCTGCCTGAGAAATTTTTTTGGAGAAGAACGCACATGGTTGGCGTCTCTTCTCAAAGATTTGAAGAAGCACAGCTCCCACCCCCATTGAGGAAGCGTCCACTTCAATAAAAAATGCATTCCCAGGATTTGGTCTCCTCAAGAGGGGGCCAGAAACAAAGGCCTGTTTCAGGTTGTGAAATGCAGAGACAGCTTCGGGAGGCCAGTCTCTGGCATTCACACCCTTCTTGGTCAAAGCGATAATAGGCGCGGCAATGGAAGAGTAATTCCTTATGAACTGCCTATAATAATTAGTGAAGCCAAGAAAGCGCTGTGTGGCCTTGAGGCTAGCAGGAAGAGGCCAGTTGGTGATAGCCAAGACCTTCCCAGGGTCCATACGAAGCCCCGAACATGAGACAAAGCACCCCAAAAACAGGACCTCAGAACATTCAAAGGAACATTTCTCCAGCTTGGCATAGAGATTGTTCTCTCTAAGACGTTGAAGTACAGTGCGGACATGGTTTCTGTGGACGAGCAGATTTTCAGAAAAGATCAGAATGTCATCCAGATAGATGACAACAAACTGGTACAGCAGATCTCTGAAGATTTCATTGACAAAGTTTTGAAACACGGCTGGAGCATTACACAGACCAAAAGGCATCACCAGATATTCGTAATGCCCGTCTCTAGTGTTAAATGCAGTCTTCCATTCGTCACCCTCCCGTATTCGAATGAGATTGTACGCGCCTCTGAGATCCAACTTGGTGAAAATGGAGGCACCCTTCAACCTATCGAATAGCTCAGATATTAAGGGTAAGGGGTATCGATTTTTAATAGTAACCGCATTTAAACCCCGATAATCGATGCAGGGTCTTAAGGTACCATCCTTTTTGGCAACAAAAAAGAACCCTGCCCCTGCAGGCGATGAGGATTTCCGGATGAACCCTCTCTCCAGATTCTCTGCTACATACTCCGACATGGCCTGGGTCTCTGGGATGGACAGAGGGTAGGTACGACCCCTGGGTAGAGTTGCTCCGGGGACAAGATCAATAGCACAGTCAAAAGACCTGTGGGGAGGAAGCACCTCAGCTGATTTTTTACAGAACACATCCCGGTAATCGCTGTATGCGGCGGGAAGATCAGAAGAAACAGAAGTGGCAGCAACCGGAAGACTCTCCTTGGGGGTCACCTTGAGAAGACACGACGAGAAACATGAGGAACCCCAGGCCAGGATCTGCCCAGAGACCCAGTCCACATGTGGAGAGTGGAGCTGTAGCCAAGGGAGGCCCAATACAACTGGGGTAGAGGCCTTGGGTAGAATAAGAAAGGATATCCACTCCTGGTGGAGAATCCCTACCGACATCCTAATGGGTAGCGTCTGGAAGCGAATAGGGCCCCCTGGGAGAACAGTGCCATCAATTGCCGAGACTACCAATGGGGTAGTGAGAGGTGAAAGGGTAAGCTTCATAGAAGAAGCAGTTCCCCAATCCATGAAATTGCCGGCAGCCCCGGAATCCAGGTATGCAAGGGTTGACTGAGGAGAAGTGCCTACATGAAGGGACACCGGCAAGAGCAGGCGAGAAGGTGATGTTTCTGGGTCCAATACTCCACCTTCCAAATGTATTAGACCCGAGCGTTTCCCGGACGAAGCGAGCAGGAGTCACGAAAATGACCCTTGCCCCCACAATAGAGGCACAAGCCCAGAGTTCTGCGCCTAGCACGTTCTTCGGGGGTTAGTCTGGTCCGGCCCAGCTGCATAGGTTCTTCAGCAGGTAGAGGATGCTCCACGGGATGAAGGGAGGGGAGCTCAGACTGGCTAGGACCCAGAGAGTGCTGGCGTCTTTTTTCTAAGGACCTCTCTTGAAAACGAATGTCGATCTGGTTGCATAATGAAATTACATCGTCCAGACCGACGGGAATGGCTCTTCCCGCTAATTCGTCTTTCACTCGGTCAGAGAGGCCATGTAAAAAGGTAGCGACCAGGGCCTCATTATTCCAGCTCAATTCAGCTGTGTGGATACGGAACTGAAGAGCATATTGCCCCACTGAACTAGATTCTTGGCGAAGACGTAAGACAGCACTAGCCGCTGAAGAAGCCCGAGCCGGCTCTTCGAAGATATTACGAAAGAGCTTCAAGAATTCGGACAGACTGGAAACCACCGGATCGTTCCTCTCCCACAGGGGGGCAGCCCAGGCCAAAGCTTCACCGGAGAGGAGGGAAATGATATAGGCTACCTTAGCCCGGTCAGATAGGAAGCTTTGAGGCTGAAGCTCAAAATGAATAGTGCATTGGCTGAGAAACCCCCTGCAGGCCTTGGAGTCCCCAGAGAAACGGAACGGAGCTGGCAATCTTAGTGAGTGTGAGGCTGCGACTGGTGCGATAGGTACAGCCGCTGGTTGTACTTGGGGTTGCGGATTCGGGGTTCCCAAGGAGACCTGAAGCTGCTCGAATCGAGAAGCCAGATCCTGGAGGAATCGCATCACCTGGGTCTGATTTGATTCCTGGGTCTCAAGTCTGCGAACTATGCCCTGCAATGGATCATCCGCGGGAAACGGGATGTCAGCCGGGTTCATGGCTGATCAAACTGTCAGGGTCACCTGTGGCCAGGTGACAGATGCACACCGTAGGGGGACAGGAGTGCACCGCGAGGTAGTGAACCCTATGGCTGGCTTCTGTGGATAGGAAACTGGGTGGTTGTGGAAAGCGGGACCAGAGGAGCACAACCGGGATCCCAACGGAAGCGAGAGCCAAGATTCCCCAGGGCGCGGAGTCTAAGACCCAGCTGGTCTTCTCCAGGGCCTCTAGTGGTGAGGATGTTACGCTGCAGGCTGGGACCAGGTCGCGGCCCCTGGAGTTTCCTAGCTCACGCCCCGTAGGATAAGGGGAAGCAGCAGCACACGATAGAGAGAACCGAATAACAAGCCGAAGGTCAGGGGCCACAAGCAGACAAGGATAACGAAGAACGAGCCGAAGGTCAAGGGTCACGAGCAGACAGGGATGGTCGGGGACAAGCCAATAACGTAACAGAGAGACAGACGTAGCACACGGCAGGCAGGAACCCAAACACACAATGCCTAACAAACACGTTGATCAGCCAAGCAGGCTTGCAGTGCACAGGTTAATATAGTGTTCAGTGATAGGGCCTGGGGTGGAGTCAGGCTGGGAGGAGATTATAAAGGAAGCCAGGTGAAGGAGGTCTGGTCTCTAGATGAACACATGAGGAGGAAGGTAAGATGGCAGACAGACATTAATGCATATCCATGACAGTATCTATCCCACATAGCCCCACTGCATGGCATTAACATTGGTAAACACGAACTGCGCACCTCACTCTTCGCGGATGATGTCCTCCTATTCTTAGCAAACCCCCCTGCTGGCATGCTTACCATTAAATCAATATTTGACCAGTTTAGATTGTGCTCGGGCCTTCACATAAATTACAACAAAAGTGAAATCCTCCCAATAGGCACCCTGTCCAACCCTCCCTGGACTCAAAAATCCATCTTCTCAGTCGCAAAATCCCACATCACTTATTTAGGAATAAAAATAGGGAAACTACCCTCCTCTCTCTATCGCCTCAACTATCCTCTCCTGCTCACGAAAATATCTCAAGAATTAGATAACTGGATGGATCTGCCCCTTTCGCTCCTGGGAAGATGCCATCTAGGTAAAATGGTCAGTTTTGCCCGACTACTTTATCCACTCCAAACCATTCCCCTGCTTCTTCACCATAAAGACATAAAATTTCTCAATGCTGCCATCACCAAATTCCTCTGGCGAAATAAACAACCACGTATAGCTTTCACGAAGTTATATCTTCCTAGACGCAAAGGGGGTATCGGTCTCCCAAACATTAGAACCTACAACTTAGCCTGCTTATTGAGGACATGTCTGGACTGGGTAGCCCAAACATCCCGACACTCCAATTTCCCCCTGGAATCTGCGATGGTCCACCCGTTCTCCTTGGTAGCCCTCCTCCACTGTAAGTGGAAATCTATGCCACCGACACTTCAACATAACCTCCTGCTTCGCGATACAGCCATTGCGTGGAGAGAAGTCCGGAAAAGCCTCAAACTCTCACCCTTCATATCTATTCATCTTCCAATATAAGGAAACCCAAGTTTCCTCCCAGGTCTGGATCAGCAGCCTTACATCACCTGGAAGACAAAGGGCCTCCCAAAATTTTCATCGCTCTGTGACTTGGAGACTGGTCGCCCCATCACTTTCCAAACCTTGGCTGATAAGTACTCACTTCCGCATTCACATCCCTTCCAATATGGACAATGCCTCAGCTTTCTAACAAAAAGCTTGCAGTGAGGAGCGCAAAAGGTTCAAACCATCGCTCACGGATACCCTTCTTTCAGAGGGCTCTTACAAAAAAATCGGACATCTACAAACCTCTTCTCCTGAAGACCACTCCCCCTCTGATGTCCTCATCAGCAGCTAACTGGGCAAAATACTTCCCAGACACCGCACTTGTGGACAAACTTCTACAAGGTCTCAATGCCATCCACAAACTGGTGCCCAATGAAGTATGGAGGGAAACCCAACTGAAGATTGTGCACCGGGCACATATCCCTTTCATCTCGAACAAACGCGACCATCCCGCTCCCATGTGCCCCCTTTGCCAACACCCCAGGCCTTCACTGGCACATCACTTCTGGTCGTGTACCCATATCTCCACCTTCTGGGATCAAGTCCTATTGTACATCTTTGAGGTGACTCTGCTAAAACTACCCAAAGATCCCTTCTCATCTTTGGCCATTGGGACCCCCAGCTACTACCCTGGTCGCTGAACTCCACCCCCCCTTGCAAAGACTGGACCCTGATTTGCCTCCTATTCACCAGAAGATCCATCCTGAAAAATTGGATCTCCAACGCTTGCCCCCATATTTCACAAATTAAAAGAGATCTACAATTACTTTACAAGGACAAGCTCAACACGGATTTAACTCATGAAAAGACCAAAACATGTTTTTACCACAAAATGGCAATCTTTTATGGTCTCAACACTCCTATGGATATGGCGAATTTCGAGGACCTCTCTTTTTCATATCATGGGCCTCCCCCCTACACCCTGGATGGAGCTGCTCTTCCTCCGGACTGACAAACGCATCAGAAGGACTCCTACTACCCCCACTCCACATCCATTGCTCTGAACTTGGTGCTTTCCTTCCCCCACCACTCCCTGCTTCACACCTCTTCTTGGAATCATCCAACAGTATCCTCTTGGTATCCCTAGGGGCCCTCCTCTTCCTTAGATCCATCCAGTTACTTTTTCACTAAGTAGGTTAATGTTCTTGCAGAGCTGTTACATGTTTTGGTTGTTACCCCATCCTGGAGGGCTTTATGTAGAAGCCGCCCCTAGGCTGCGAGACTCTTTGTTATTATTAAGTGTTCTTACGCACATGTTATGAATGCCGTTTTGTACAAAAAAAAAACAAAATGCATGTACTACCGTTATGACACCTATGACGTATCTTTCAATAAAATCTATTTAAAAAAAAAAGCATTTGACACAGTTCCCCAGTGCTAATGTGTAAGGTAAATTCTATAGGCTTGGGAAGATCATGATCATAATGGATAGAAAACTGTCTAAAAGACCGAATTCAGACAGTAGTGGTTAATGATTCTTACTCTGAATGGTCTAAGGTTATTAGTGGTGTACCCCAATATTCAGTGATGATATACTGTAGGGTCTGGGGTTAAAGGTACCATTTCGGTCTTTGCAGCTGACACCAACCTATGCAGTGGAATAACATCTTTCCATGTCTCCAACTTACAAGCTGACCTCAATGCACAGTTTAACTACTTAAGGAACGGAAGATTATCCCCCTTAATACCAGGCCACTGTGTCGTTTTAACTGACAATTGCACGGTCATGCAACGCTGTACCCAAACAAAATTGACATCCTTTTTTTCCCCACAAATAGAGCTTTCTTTTGGTGGTATTTGATCACCACCCCTGCAGTTTTTATTTCTTTTTCATACATCACGGGACACAGAGCGACTTAGTCATTACTAATGGGTTATATAGATTACCTTCAGGTGCTGGCACTGGCCACTTCCAAACCGGAAGTACCCTCCCCTATATAAGCCCCTCCCATCCGGGAGCACCTCAGTTTTTTGCCAGTGTCTAAGGTGTTGGCCAAAGAATAACATGTGTTTTCACTGGGCTTGCGTACAGGTTCTTTTGGGCCTTAGTAAGCTGTTCCGGATCCCACCAAAAAAGCTTCATAGCTAAACGGTCGGTACCCGGGCCTTGCAGCAGAAGAGCAAGGTTTTGCCTGTAATGCCTCTCTTAGGAGGGCTGGACCCTGGGATCCAGAGCTCTGGTCATACCCACGACCAAGATGTTGTCTGTGCAGGGTGCTATACAGGTCCAGGGGAGTGGAATCCTTGGGAACCCGGTCCCTGAAGGTTTAATTACAATGCCTGCCGTGATAGGTGAAGTTTGGGCTTCTGTGGGCCAAACAGAGTCCTGCGGCGGGGATCAGGTACGTGGGGGCCCCCAGGAACTTGGTTCTATTGGGGGACCCCCAAGCCTAATTTGTCTTTCTGTCTGTTACCTAACGGTATTCCCGCTAATATCTGTGTATGCCTGTAACTACTGAAAATGTAAAATTTTAATAGTAGTCAAGAAAAAAAAAAAAAAAAGAGGACCGCGGTACCTGTGTTAAACCACTAGAGGCCGCTGTGGTCCATTTTTCTTGTCATGTGGATCTTTGGTTTTTTCTCAAGTCAAAAGATCCAGGCAGTTGGTAAGTTTCTCTGTGGGAATCCACTTCCTCTGCCCTGTTGCTGCGCTCATCCACCGCACAGGCCCTCCGGCAAAAAGGGCCCTGGCTCCTAGTCCCTGTTTGGTTTCGAAAAGGGCGCCAATGGCGCACGGGCGCGCGCGCGGGCGCGTGCACGCGCCTCCTATGAAAAAAAAGGGGCGGGGCGGGTGGATGACGCTCGATGCGCGCCACGGCGCTTCTGCGCATGTGCAGGCGTCCCAGCTTGTATAAAGACACAGTACAAGTGTCAGCTGGATGCAAACAGAGCTAGCAACAAACAGTGGCACACAGAGGCGGTTGATGCAGGCATCCCCATAGAAAGGCACTTTAGTGGACACCAGCTGGTATATAGCAGCAACTGTGTTAGACTATTACCAGCAAAATTGGTGTATGACGACGGGAATACCTCAGCTTTGTGCTTAAAGGATATGTCGTCCAGACGCTCCGGAAATAAGTCTTCCAGGAAGCCAATGGGGTCTCCATCGGGCTCTGAGGATATTGGGCATGCTTGTACTGCACCAATCTCCCCTGAGAATTCAGAGGTCAGTAGCCGTAGAAACCCCGCAGGAGTGCCTGGTGCTGCGGCTGTCCCCAGTCCACCTGCTCCTGTATATATAACAGAGGAGGTTTTATCCTCAACTCTGGGAGGATTGGAAGAGAGATTAACAGCATTGATCGCTGCTTCCCTGTCACAGGGAAAGCGCGTCCGATCTCCGTCTCCTCCTTCAGAGTGCCTGTTAGTGGAGGAACAGCCCCACACAGGGATCGACCTACCTGAAGGGGATCAGGATGAGGTTGATTCAGTTATGGACGAATCAACAGTGGAAGAACCTTTCTCAGCATCTCAGGCTGAAAGATTATGGGTTCAGTCTCTGACTAACATGGTCCGATCAGCATTTAAAATGCCTCTGGCGGAACCACCATCCACTACGGTTTCCTCGCTGGGGTCGCTAAAAGCTCCCCAGGCTGTCTGTTCCTTCCCAATCCACCCTTTATTAGAAGGGCTTATTTACCAGGATTGGGAGCATCCTGATAAAATATTTGCTCCCCCCAAGAGATTTCCGGTGATCTATCCCATGGAGGATAAGTTCATAAAAAAATGGAGGGTCCCTACAGTGGACGCAGCCATCTCTTCTGTGAACAAATCACTGACATGTCCAGTAGATAATGTTCCAATGTTCAAAGACCCAATAGATAAAAAATTGGAGTCTTTACTAAAATCTGCTTTCTCTACAGCAAGCATGGTGACACAACCTGCGGTAGCAGCGATTGGAGTCTGCCAAGCAGTGAAAGATCAGTTGAAACAAGTCTTAAGGGACTTACCAGATCAGCAGGCTCTTGCCCTAGCTGACTTGCCTAGAGCCTTGTGTTTTGCGGTGGACGCCATAAAGGATACAATCCAACAGGCCTCCCGCTTTACGCTGTCTGTAGTACATATGCGTAGGCTTCTGTGGCTCAAAAACTGGTCTGCTGAAGCTCCCTGTAAGAAACTGCTGGTTAGCTTCCCATTTCATGGAGAACGCCTATTTGGAGAAGATCTGGACAAATATATCCAGAAAATTTCTGCCGGTAAAAGTTCACTCTTACCGGTTAAGAACAAGAGTAGAAGTCCTTCTTTTAAGAGGCCTACTTCTCCAGTCCCGGGCACATCGGCTGTGAAGCAGTTCCGACGGCCTCCGCGGTCAAATTCAGGGGGCAGAAATCGGGGACAATCACAGGGTAACAAGAAGCCCTGGATCAAGAGAGGTACAAAACCTCCCCCCAAGTCATGAAGCGTTGCCCCCACTCAATCGGGTGGGGGGAAGGCTTCAGTTGTTCACAGAGACCTGGCGGGACACCATCAGAGACAGATGGGTGCTCTCCGCAGTAAGTCTGGGATACAAGCTGGAGTTAAAAGGCACTCCTCCTGCCCAATTTATGAGGTCAAAACGTGCCAAGAGATCCCCAGAAGAGAGGATCCCTCCTTCTGGCACTAGAACAACTATTGCTCCAGGGTGTAATCATGAAGGTTCCCCTGGAAGAAAGCGGATTCGGGTTTTACTCGAACCTTTTCACAGTCCCCAAACCAAATGGGGACGTGAGGCCCATATTAAATCTAAAAGGGCTAAACAAGTTCCTAAATATCAGGACTTTTCGGATGGAGTCGATCCGATCGGTGGCCACCACCCTACAAGGGCAGGAATGGTTAGCCTCGATCGACATAAGGGATGCTTATCTGCATATTCCCATCTTTCCGGCCCACCAGAAATTTCTACGCTTTGCAGTAGAAGGGCGCCATTTTCAGTTCAGAGCCTTGCCTTTCGGTCTGGCCACAGCACCACGAGTGTTCACAAAAATTCTGGCCCCATTATTGGCCAATCTAAGAACACAAGGTGTAACGATAATGGCATATCTAGACGACCTGCTACTAATAGACCACTCAGTGGAAAAGCTGGAAGTAGCTATTCACAAGACAATCAAGTATCTGGAATATCACGGTTGGATTATCAACCGGGACAAGTCAGCTCTAAGACCAGTCAAAAGTCTGGAATACTTAGGGCTAAGGCTGGATTCAAATCAGAGAAAGATTTTCTTACCTCCAGAGAAGGTGTCGTCTTTAAAAGATTTGACCCACTTAGTGGGTACAAAAAGAAAACCATCCATACGCCTGTGCATGAGGCTGCTGGGAAAAATGGTGGCTTCATTCGAAGCGGTACCCTACGGTCAATTCCATTCAAGGAGTTTGCAAAGGGCCATACTGTCAGCCTGGAACAAAAAAGTTCAGGCTTTAGACTTACCAATGTCCCTGTCCCCTTCCGTTCGCAAGAGCCTCCATTGGTGGTTGGTGCCCCAGAATCTGGAAAGAGGGAAACCCTTCAGTCCGGTTTCTTGGAAGGTGGTCACTACAGATGCCAGCCTGATAGGCTGGGGGGCAGTACTGGAGCAATGATCTCTCCAGGGCAAGTGGTCAGAAGCAGAAAAGGCCCTGCCCATCAATCTCTTAG
Organism: Rana muscosa; assembly: GCA_029206835.1. Classification (NCBI taxonomy): domain Eukaryota; kingdom Metazoa; phylum Chordata; class Amphibia; order Anura; family Ranidae; genus Rana; species Rana muscosa. The sequence continues at coordinate 10,476,157 of CM055119.1, read as the reverse complement.
AGATACGTGCAGCCCGGTATGCCCTAGTAGCATGGACATCCAAACTCCAAGGGTCCCCTGTCAGAATTCAATCAGACAATGCCACAGCAGTGGCATATATCAATCACCAGGGTGGCACCAGGAGTCGTGCAGCCCAGAGGGAAGCAAATTGCATCCTGGAGTGGGCAGAAAGATATGTCCCAGCCATATCCGCGGTTTTCATCCCAGGAGTGGAAAATTGGAGAGCGGACTTTCTAAGTCGCCAACAATTATGCCCGGGGGAATGGTCTCTTCACCCCGAGGTTTTCCAGGCAATATGCCAGCGGTGGGGAACACCGGATGTAGATCTGCTAGCATCCAGATTCAACGCAAAGGTGGACAGATTTGTGTCTCGCACAAGGGATCCCCTAGCTTGCGGCTCGGATGCCCTAGTGTTCCCTTGGGATCAGTTCAAGCTGATATATGCATTCCCACCGCCACAATTGTTACCGCGATTACTCCGCAGAATCAGGGTAGAAAAGAAACCAGTGATTCTGGTGGCTCCAGCATGGCCCCGAAGGGCATGGTACGCGGAGATTGTAAAAATGTCAGTGAGGAGTCCTTGGACCCTCCCACATCGTCCGGACCTGCTGTCGCAAGGACCGATATACCACCCTTCCTTACCAGCCCTAGGTTTGACGGCCTGGCTATTGAAGCCCACATTCTGAAAAAGAGAGGGCTCTCTAATTCTGTGGTATCTACCATGATCAATGCCAGGAAGCCGGTATCCAGGCAGATCTATTATAGGATCTGGAAGGCGTACATTACGTGGTGTGAGGCCAAGAAATGGCATCCACGTAAGTACGTGATAGGTAGGATTTTGGACTTCCTACAGTGGGCTGTAGATAGGAAGCTGGCCTTGAGTACTATCAAGGGTCAGATTTCGGCCTTGTCAATATTTTTTCAAAGGCCCTTGGCTTCGCATTCACTAGTCAAAGCTTTCATACAAGGAGTGATGCGTATTAGCCCTCCGGTTAGTATTCCCATATGTCCATGGGACTTAAACCTGGTTCTGTCGGTTCTACAAAAACAACCGTTTGAACCATTGGAACACATTTCCTTGGTTCTTCTCACCAGGAAATTGATTTTCTTAGTAGCCATTTGTTCGGCTAAAAGAGTATCGGAATTAGCTGCCTTGTCCTGTAAGGAGCCATATCTGGTTGTCCATAAGGACAGAATAGTATTACGTCCTCATCCAGCCTTTCTTCCTAAGGTGGTATCGAGGTTTCATTTGAACCAAGATGTGGTTCTTCCTTCTTTTTTCCCCAAACCTAGCTCGGTAGAGGAAAAGTTATTGCATTCTTTGGATGTAGTAAGAGCAGTTAAAGCTTATCTAAAAGCCACTGCTCAGATTCGCAGAACGGATACTTTGTTTATTCTGCCGGAAGGCCCTAGAAAGGGTCAGGCAGCATCAAAATCTACTTTAGCCAAGTGGATTCGACAGGTCATAATACAAGCCTATGGCTTGAGAAAGAGACCGCCTCCGTTCAAAGTTAGGGCGCACTCCACAAGAGCAGTTGGAACTTCATGGGCAGTGCATCACCAGGCCTCCCTGGCTCAAGTATGTAAGGCCGCAACATGGTCTTCGGTACACACGTTTACTAGATTCTACCAGGTAGACGTTAGAAGTCAGGAGGATGTCGCCTTTGGGCGCAGTGTGTTGCAGGCCGCAAAAGATCCTCATGCCTGATGGCGCCCAGCTTATGTATTCCTCCCCTCATTTGGCATTGCTTTGGGACGTCCCATTAGTAATGACTAAGTCGCTCTGTGTCCCGTGATGTACGAAAAAGAAAAAGGGATTTTTATAACAGCTTACCTGTAAAATCCTTTTCTTGGAGTACATCACGGGACACAGAGCTCCCACCCCTCTTTTTGGGACACTTATTGCTTTGCTACAAAACTGAGGTGCTCCCGGATGGGAGGGGCTTATATAGGGGAGGGTACTTCCGGTTTGGAAGTGGCCAGTGCCAGCACCTGAAGGTAATCTATATAACCCATTAGTAATGACTAAGTCGCTCTGTGTCCCGTGATGTACTCCAAGAAAAGGATTTTACAGGTAAGCTGTTATAAAAATCCCTTTTTTTTGAGCTATAAACAAAAAAAGAGCGTCAATTTTGAAAAAAAAAACATAATATTTTATGCTTTTTGCTACAATAAATATAAAAAAAAAATCTTCATCAGTTTAGGCCAATATATATTCTTCTACATATTTTTGGTAAAAAAATCGCAATAAGCGTATATTGATTGGTTTGCGCAAAAGTTATAGCGTCTACAAAATAGGGAATAGATTTATGGCATTTTTTTTTTTTTTTTTACTAGTAATGTCGGCGATCTGCGATTTTTAGCAGGACTGCAGCAGACAGATTGGACACTCTTGAAACTTTTTTAGGACCATTGACATTCATACAGCATCAGTGCTATAAAAATGCACTGATTACTGTGTAAATGTCACTGGTAGGGAAGGGGTTAACACTAGGGGGCAATCAATGGGTTAAATGTGTTCCCTAGTGAATGTTTCTAACTGTGGGGGGATGTGACTGACCAGAGGAGGAGACATATCGCTGTTCCTAACTAATAGGAACAGACGATCTGTCACTCCTCTCCTGTCAGAATGAGTATTTGTGTGTTTACACACACACATCCCCGTTCTGGCTCTCTTTACGTACCTAGATCTAACACGGGTCTGGACATGCACACGAATGATCACACACAGCGAGAGCTCAGCGGCAGGTACCGCGGACTCAATGTCCGCCAGCACCTGCCGATTACACAGTACACAGGCAGAGCGGCAATCTACCTATGTAAACATGGCAGATTTCCATTCTGTCAGAATGCCTTCCCCTAGTCAAATCACCTCCCACAAAGTGAGTAAGCACAGGCTAGGCACAGAGTGCCCTTTGATCACCCCTGATTTTCACCCCTTCCCAGTGTCATTAGTACAGTGACTGTGCATATTTTTTAGCACTGATCACTGTATTAGTGTCTCTGGTCCCCAAAAAGTGTCAGTCTGACACAATATCGCAGTCCCACTATAAGTCGCTGATCGGCACCAATACTAGTAAAATTAAAAAATAAATGAATCCCATAGTTTGTAGACGCTATAACTTTTGCGCAAACCAATCATAATACGCTTATTGGGATTTTTTACCAAAAATATGTAGCAGAATACATATTGGCCTAAATTGATAAAGAAATTAGATGTTTTAATTTTTTTTATTGAGTGTGTTTTATAGCAGAAAGTAAGAAATATTATTTTTCTTTTTTTGTTTATAGCGCAAAAAAAAAACGCAGGGGTGATCAAATACCAACAAAAGAGATCTATTTGTCGAGAAAAAAAAGGACAAAAACTTTTGGTAGAGTGTCGCACGACCGCGCAATTTTTAAAGTAACGCAGTGCCGTATCGCAAAAAATGGCCTGTTCATGAGCGGGGGTGTTAAATCTGCCGGAGGTCAAGTGGTTAAGGGGGGTAATGCTCAAAATGTATAAATACATAAGTGGTCCAAATAGTGAACTTGGTGTTAAGTTATTCACTTTGGGTTTCAATATTTTTTATTGATGTTTATCATAGAGAACAAAAGAACAATAAGAGCCCTTTCACACTAGGGCAGTAGCGGTAAAGCGCTGCTAGTTATTCAGGGGGCAGAACGCTTTTAACACCCTAGAAGGGGTTAAAAACACCCCCGTGTAAGCGATTCGGCAGCGCTGCCCATGCATTCCAGTGGGCAGGGATGGTGAGGGAGCCGTGTTTAAATCGCTCACAAACCCCCCCAAAGATGCTGCTTGCAGGACTTTTTCTAACATCCTGCAAGTGCGCCGCCCGAGAGCGAAAGCCCTCGGGCTTTCACACTGGGACTGCAGATGAGGCATTTTTCAGATGCTTTACAGGTGCTATTTTTAGCGCTAAAGCACCTGAAAAACGCCTCAGTGTGAAAGGGAAAATTGCATGGGTGAGATCTTTTGCCACAGGTAACAATCATAAAAGAACAATATTAGTGCTATCTAGTGTTAGGCATAAAGCGAAGGGTGTTACACCATAACTCTCGCCACACAATTTGGGAGCTGTGACGGGGGGGAGGGCAGACAACACCCCTAGTTTAAATTGCCTAACATTATAAACTTTACTTTACAATGCAGAAATGTTCATGACAGTGGCATAGACAAATAAGGAAATTAGAGCTAAAGTAGTAGTGTCCTCACCATTATACTGCAGGTATCGGCTCCTGCTAATTCTGAACCCATATACCAATAAAACCTGCAGGACACTAGGACATGTCCCCCCACATAAGTCACACTCCCATATCACCTCTCTTACCCTTCTGCTTCTCCTAACTTGTGGAGATATTTCCCCAAATCCTGGTCCGCCATCATTTACCTTCGGCCAACATACCCAGAACCCTCCATCCTCTGATAGCAGCCGCAATCCACACAATCTCATTTCTATTCCTCTTCCACCTAGAACCAGCCTCCCCTTCTCATGTGCCCTTTGTAATGCCCACTCTGTTTGTGATATATAGGTCATGAACGGTGGTGAGTTTGTTACAAACTCCCTGAACCTACTTGCAATTACTGAGACCTGGATTCAAGATTCTGACCTTCCTTCTCTTGCTGCTCTCTCCTGTGGTGGCCTCCTGTGGACTCACTCTCCCAGGCTTAGTAGATGGAAAGGAGGTGCTGTTGGAATCCTCCTATCCCCTCAAAGCACTTTTCAGGTTCTTCATCCACCCCCCTCTCTGTCCCTCTCCTCATTTGAAGCTCACTGTATTCGTTTATTTTCTCCAGTTTCATTGAGAATGCTGTGATCTATCGGCCTCCTGGACCAGTATCAAGCTTCCTTGATGACTTCTCTGCCTGGCTACCCTACTTTCTCTCTTGTGAAATTCCAACAATCATTCTTGGTGACTTCAACATCCCTGTTAATCGTAACACTCCCGCTACTTCTAAACTGCTAAGCCTAACCTCCTCTTTTGACCTAAAACAATGGACACATGCTTCTACTCTCACTCTGTTGGCAACTGCCTTGACCTCCTATTCTCCTACCTATGCACTCCGTACAACCTCTCCAATATTCCCTTTCCTCTTTCTGATCACCACCTTATTAGTTTCACTCTATCCCTGTCTGCCTCCTTGCCTTCCAACTACAAAACTATTACCCGTAGAAACCTTCACCATCTTAACCCTTCTCTTCTTTTTTCTGCTACAGATTGTCTCTACGACAAAATCTCATCCTTGTCCTGCCCCAACTTGGCCACTTCTGTCTACAACAGTTCACTGTCATCCACCCTGGATAACTTTGCCCCCCTCACTACACACAGATTTAGGCCCCGACGCTACAAATCTGGCAGACAGACAATACCAGAAGCCTCCAAAAACGTAGCCACGTTCTTGAGCGTCTGTGGCATAAGGCTAAGTCACAGCAAGATTTCAGCCAATATAAATCTGCCCTCCAAAAATATTGTTCCTGCCTCCACACTGCCAAACAGACCTACTTTATCACTCTCATTAACACCCTCTCACGCAGTCCCCGTCAACTCTTTTCTACCTTTACCACTCTACTTCGTCCTCCATTACCTCCACCCACTAACTTACTGCCCAGGAGATTGCTAATCACTTAAAAAATAAGATTGAGACAATTAGTCTCGAGATCTCCGCTCTACAGATATCTCCCTCACTCTTCACTCCTTGTCCTCCTGCACTATCAATACTTCCCTCTTTTAATCCAGCTACTATAGCGGAAGTCTCTAAACTTTTTTCTAACGCCCACCTAACCTCCTGCCCCCTGTTCCTTTCTCAAATACGATCACCATCTGACTCTATCCTACACTCTTTAACTCATATCTTCAACCTCTCACTCTCTACTGGCATCTTCCCCAACCCTCTAAAACATACGCTAGTCACTCCCATACCAAAAAAAGCCTCACTAGACCCCACCAATCTTAACAACCTAAGACCCATCTCTTTACTTCCTTTTGCCTCCAAACTCCTTGAACGTTTAGTCTACAACCGACTGAGCAACCACCTCCTTGAGAATAACCTTCTTGATCCCCTTCAGTCTGGATTTCGCCCACAGCACTCCTCAGAAACTGCAATCCTAAAACTCACAAATGACTTGCTAACAGCGAAAACCAACGGTCATTATTCCATACTCTTACTCTTGGACCTTTCCGCTGCCTTTGATACAGTTGACCACCCCCTCCTCCTCAAAAAACTAAATTTGCTTGGTCTCCATGGCTGCACTCTCCATTGGTTCGAATCTTACCTATCTCACTGCACCTTCAGTGTCACTTAGAAACTCAACTTCCTCCTCTCCAACTCCTCTTACCGTTGGGGTCCCCCAAGGTTCTGTCCTTGGACCTCTGCTATTCCCAATCTACACATCCTCCCTGGGTCAGCTGATAGCCTTCCATGGCTTTCACTACCATTTATATGCTGACGACACCCAAATCTATCTCTCTGCCCCTCAGCTCACCCCATCAATCTCCTCACGCAAAACGGATTTACTAACAGACATATCAGCCTGGATGTCAAACCACTTCCTCAAACTGAATCCATCTAAAACTGAGCTCTAAATATTTCCTCCCCCACGTGCCCCTTCCCCTGACTTCTCTATCAAGATCAATGGCACATCTATCAGTCCTTTCCCACATGCCAGGGTGCTAGGGGTAACCTTAGACTCTGAACTGTCCATTCAGGCCCACATCTAATCCCTGTCCAAATCATGCCGCCTTGGCCTCCGCAATATTTCCAGAATACGCCCCTTTTTAACAAATGACACCACCAAGCTTCTAATTCACTCCCTGGTCATCTCTCGCCTCGACTACTGCAACTCTCTCCTCATTGGATTACCTTTACATCGACTATCCCCCCTTCAGTCCATCATGAATGCCACTGCAAGACTCATACAACTTACCAACCATTCAGTGTCCTCCACCCCTCTCTGCCAATCCCTCCACTGGCTCCCACTTACCCAATGAATAAAATTCAAAGTACTAACTATAATTTACAAAGCCACCCACAACTCGGCCCCCAGCTACATCACTAACCTAGTCCCAATATACCAACCAAGCCGCTCTCTTCGGTCCTCCCAAGACCTCCTGCTCTCTAGCTCCCTTGTCACCTCCCATGCTCGCCTCCAGGATTTCTCCAGAGCTTCTCCCATCCTTTGGAACTCCCTACCCCAATCTGTCCGACTGTCCCCTAATCTATCCATATTTAGACGATCCCTGAAAACTCTACTCTTTAAAGAAGCCTATCCTTCTTCTAACTAACACTTTTACTTCCTCCATCAGCTCATCCCCCACAGCTATTACCTTTTGTATCAATTGACCCTCCCTTTTTAGATTATAAGCTCTAATGAACAGGGCCTTCTGATTCCTCTTGTACCAAATTGTAATGTAACTGTAATGTCTGCCTTTTGTTTTGTAAAGCGCTGCGCAAACTGTTGGTGCTATATAAAACCTGTATAATAATAATAGTGATACCAAAACAAAGAGACAGATATCACTAACCCTTTAGAGAATCCGACATGTGTAGCGAATAACAGAACTAAAGAGATGGATTCTCTTATTAGTCTTGAATCACAGGTAATGTTATCTGTCACCAACAATAATAAAACCATAAGGCTGCTTTAACACTGAGCAGCGCTAGGCATCGGAACTATTTTTAGCGGCGCTTTACCGTCTTTTTTGCGGCGCTTTTAACCCCCGTTAGCGGACGAAAAAGGGTTAAAACCGTCCACATTGATTTCAGTGGGCAGGGACGCTTTAGGAGCGGTGTATACGCCGCTCCTACAGCGCTTTTAAAGATGTGGCTAGCAGGACTTTTTTTACCGTCCTTCCAGCGCACCGATCCAGTGTGAAAGCCCTTGGGCTTTCACATTGGATTGAAAGGAGAGGCTCTTTCAAGGTGCTTTGCAGGCGCTATTTTTAGCGCTACAGTGCCTGCAAAGCACCTCAGTGTGAAAGCAGTCTAAGTACTGAACCACGAGAGAGAATTTCTTGGTGTTGAGAAAGATAAGGGGAAGGAGAAAAGGAGAGACACAGAAGAAAGAGAAAGGGGGAGGAAAGAAAAAAAAAAGGGGGGGAATTATAATTCTCAAAATAAGAAAAGAACTAGACGTGCATTCATTTTCGTCCGAATTTCAGCTATTTTCGTTATCGTTTTAACAAACGAAAACGAAAGCACAGAATCCGAAAACCGAAAGATCCGACATAAACAAATGCTTTATTTTCGTTTTCGTTGCTACAACAGTTCGATATAGATAGGAGATTCGACGTGACGCTGACAATAACAATCTGTGTCTATCGAACCTGTGGTCGAATGTGCCTAACCTTAACTCTATTAGTCCAAGATTATTCTACATAGGAGAGAAAAGATTCAACATTATAGAGAGAAAAGATTTGACATAGGAGAGAAAAGATTCGACATAGGAGAGAAAAGATTCGACATAGGAGAGAAAAGATTCGACATAGGAGAGAAAAGATTCGACATAGGAGAGAAAAGATTCGACATAGGAGAGAAAAGATTCGACATAGGAGAGAAAAGATTCGACATAGGAGAGAAAAGATTCGACATAGAGAGAAAAGATCACTGCTGGAATTGGGTGGGGGAAGTAAAATAAAAATAAAGTTGATGATGAATGTTATTGGCTGATTGTAACCAAAGAGGAGGAGCAGTAAAATAGCTAGAATGACGAAGATTCGACAAAGCATCGAAAGTTAGAAGATTCGACGGTGCAGCAAAACTGTACGACGCTGCAATCGTACATTTCCGGTCAAATGCATCCGCCCATAGGCTATAGAAGAATTCTAATGTTGGTTGACTAGTAATAGTAATGAATAAATATAATTATTACTAGTCATACAACATTAGAATTCTTCTATAGCTTGTGGGCGGAACATTCGACCGGAAATGTATGATTGCAGCGTCGTACAGTTTCACTGCTCCGTCGAATCTTCTTTGAACATTCGACAGACACCATAAGCCTTCAATGACAGATTCGACCTTAATTAATTCAGATTTTCGGACGAATGCAATTTCTAACGAAAAACAAAATAAATAAAAACGAATTTCGGGAGTAACTAAATAAATTAATTTTTCGGACGAAAACGAAATTCCGAAACGAAATATTTCAGTGTGCACATGTCTAGAAAGAACTAGGGCAAAGATGTAGAAATATTAGGAGACAAGCTCGGTAACCGCGTGGAACCTGGGGTCGCAGACAAAGGTACGTAAATATATGACGCCCAGGGTTCCCATGTTCGTTCAAACAAAGCACTTTGGTCGTTGATAATAGCAATTTTTTTCATGTATCGTAGTTCATGGTATTTTGTGTTTAAATAGTCTAAAGGATACTAATGCCCCATACACACGATCGTTTTTATTGCCATTTTTTTTCTTGCCGTTTTTCACGTCGTTTTTTTTCATGTTTCCTCTCAAGCCTGTCTTGCGTACACACGATCATTTTAAAAAACGATCAAGCAAAGCGCAGTGACGTATACCACGTACGACGGCACTATAAAGGGGAAGTTCCGCTCGAATGGCGCCACCCTTCATGTTAGTAAAGTTTGTTGAGCAACGATTTGCGCTTTTAAGCCTCGTGCTTTTCAGTCCGTTACTGCGTGACGAATGTGCTATCTCCATTACGAACGCTAGTTTTACCAGAACGAGCGCTCCCGTCTCATACTTGATTCTGAGCATGCGCGTTTTTTTTCACGTCGTTAAAGCATACACACAATTGTTTTTCGCGTCGTTAAAAAAAACGACATGAAAAACGACGTGAAAAAAGAGAGCATGTTCGAAATTTTTAATAGCCGTTTTTCACATCGTTAAAAATGCTCTGGAGCATACACACGATCATTTTTAATGGCCATTTTTAAAAATGGCATTTTTAACGGCATGAAAAACGATCGTGTGTATGGGGCATAAGAGTTGTCCTCCATGCTCCCGCTATAGTGGTTTTTGCAACCAGTAATATCAAGTAATGCCTAGTACACACGACCGTTTTTTCCAACGGATAAAAAACCGATGGTTTTCCCGACAGAATTCCTCTCAGCCTGCCTTGCATACACACGCTCAGACAAAAATCCGCCCATCCAAATTGCGGTGACGTACAACACGTACAACGGCACTGTAAAGGGGACGTTCCATTCCAACTGCGCCACCCTTTGGGCTGCTTTTGCTGATCATCGTGTTAGTAAAAGTTTGGTGAGAGACGATTCGTGCTTTTCAGTCCGTTACAGCGTGACGAATGTGCTATCTCCATTACGAACGCTAGTTTTACCAGAAAGAGCGCTCCCGTCTCATACTTGATTCTGAGCATGCGCGGTTTTCTGCCCGTCGGAAAACCATACAGACGAATGGATTTCCCACTCTGATTGTTGGCCTGATGGGGAAAAAAGAGATCCTGATCTCTTTTTGTCCGGCAGTTTTTCCATCGGAAAAACTGCGATGGAGCATACACACGGCCGGGATTCCCGACGGAAGCTCTCTACGAGCCATAAGTCAGATGTTTCAACGGATGCAGCCATTCAGTAGGGAAAACAGTAAGACCCCTTTCACACTGAAGGTGCTTTTACAGGTATTTTAAGCGCTAAAAATAGCGCCTGTAAACTGCCTCCCATGCCTCCCCAGTGTGAAAGCCAGAGTTCTTTCACACTGGGGTGGTGTGCTTGCAGGACGGAAAAAAAAAGTCCTGCAAGCAGAGTCTTTGTCGTCACATACAGTTATAGGGGAAATAACTTCCGTCATTTTCTCACTAAAGTTAAGCTGATCTGTATGTCCTCACACCAACATGGGTCCGATAATAGAGATTTGATATGCAAACAAGAAGGTGCAGCACTCTGAACAGGGGAATTCTGTAATGACGGGGTGGAGTCCTCCACATAAGGGTGCTCAGGCTATGGTGTCCTCCAAAAAACACTCGAACGGCAAATAAGATATAAAATTTCCGGCAACTCCAATCCATATAAAATGATTTATTGGCACAGAAATACAAAAAGCAGATGCGTTTCGGCTAAACAGCCTTGGTCACTGCACAAAAGTTACAAAAAGACACATTCTATATATAATATAGGGTTCTCCACCCACCCAATCAGCAATAAGCCAATCAAACTCATTATAGAAAGCAGAATTGCTTAACCACTTCAACCCCGGAAGAATTTCCCCACTTCCTGACCAGAGCACTTTTTGCGATTCGGCACTGCGTCGCTTTAACTTACAATTGCGCGATCGTGCGACGTTGCACCCAAACAAAATTGACGTCCTTTTTTTCCCACAAATAGAGCTTTCTTTTGGTGGTATTTGATCACCTCCTGCGGTTTTTATTTTTTGCGCTATAAACAAAAAAGAGCGACAATTAAAAAAAAAAACTATATTTTGCTATAATAAATATCCCCAAAAAAATATATAAAAAAACAGATTTATTTCTCAGTTTAGGCCGATATGTATTCTTCTACATATTTTTTGTAAAAAAAAAAAAAAAAAAAACACAATAAGCGTATATTGATTGGTTTGCGCAAAAGTTATAGCGTCTACAAAATAGGGGATAGTTTTATGGCATTTTTATTATTATTTTTTTTTATTAGTAATGGTGGCGATCAGCGATTTTTATCGTGACTGCGACATTATGGCGGACAGCGAGTCTGCGGGCACAGTCTCGGAGCTTGAAGCGGGTGCGCGTGCCCGCACGGCGGCAATTTCAAAGCAATGTGCAGCTGTGCCATTCTGCGGACGTATATTCGGCAAGTGTTTAATAAGTGGGGGAGTATACCACTACGAAAGAACCTCAGAAATTGAAAATGCATATAAACAATGACTAGTAAAAAATGCCATAATAGATAAATGAAGCACTGGAAAAGAAAGAAGGAAAAAACGAGGAAAAATATATTCTTGTTGTGGGCTAGGCGTGGAAAACTGTTTTCTTTGTGAGACGTCTCTCTCGCTTCGTTTTTTCTTTTTTCTTTCTGCTGTTTCTGGCATCCGGAGTTGCAAGCTGTTTTTTTGGAGTAGACTGACGAGACTGAAACTCTATACGAGGAACGTCCATCAGTTGTATCTGATTGCAAATCTGTCAGATCAGGCGAGTTATATTTGGCATGTTTGCGGCTCCTCCGTTTAAATTTTCTCTTATTCCTAAGAATGGAATGTAAAGAACAGTATCTATTTCAGACATAAACTGTACCTTGTGCATAGTCCTGAACATCTCGCAGGTACTTTTGTCTTTGTGTACAGTACATGATATCTAGTGCCAGTTTATTAAGAGAAATAGTAAGCTAAAGTGGTGTACAAATCCAAAGAATTATATGTTTTTTAATATCTCTTTAGCAGACTCAATTTCAGTATTCATGGTCTGTAGTAAGCTCTCCTCCTGTTGAATAATCAGTTCCATCAGTACAATAGAACATTTTGTGAGAGTACTGTTTCATTGTAGAGTGAATTCTTCAGAATAAAGAGTAGAGGGGAATTTTTTAAATCCTACTCAAGATCCAGTGACCTAAGATGGTTTCTAAATATTTGCCAGTTCTATTTGCTGACCCTGGTCTTGCCTCTGTTCTGTCTGTGGGGTGCAGGTTCTCTAGCCACCGCTCCCAGACTTTGGGTAACATCTTATCACCGAGCATTTTTTCATCTTCTGCTCGCAAAAGGACATGGTTACATGTCAAGGGCTGGTATATATGTGGAGTGAATACCTGCCATTTGTGTATTAGACATAGCAAGTTTAGTATCCTGTGCTACAGGTAAAAAGTTTGATATTCATAGCTACATTAATTGCAGTACCACAAATGTGGTTGATCTTATAGATTGCATGGCATGTAAGCTACAATATATAGGAAGCACCACTCGCCTGTTACGGGTTAGAATTAGGGAGCACTATCACGGTGCCTCCTACAGTAGTGATAAAGGTTTACCCAATGTCTCAAAACATTTCAAGCATGTTCATGATGGCTCCTTCCAATTTTGTAGTTTGGAGGGGGTTAAAGTTTCCCCGAGGGGGGAGGGTGGGGGTCCGGTCGATGTCCACCAGAAACTCCTGGAAAGGGAAGTCTGGTGGATTTTTAGTCTACAGACCAGAATTCCTACAGGTATGATGTAGATCTTTTTTTTAAATAAAATATATAAACAATTTAATATAAGGGTATAAATGAACATGGGTCATGGTACAATATAATATATAACTAATATGATCAATTTTTGTTTATAGCTGTGAAGCCTCTTATACCATTGTATCTACATGTGGTGCCTGTATAGTTGTGTTCTTTTGTGTCTCTCTCTTAAAACATATATTGCCATTTCAATTTTGCTGCAGGATTACTTTATACATGTGTTTTTATTTATACATATGTATTTTAGGGTGTTTCATTTTCTAAGGCAAAAAATAAACTGTAAAATTTCTGCAGACTTTGCTTATGCCCCGAGTCTCAGTGATGTAAAAGATATATATGTTAAATTTCAAGAAGATTGGATAATATTTAGAGGTTGCACACTTTGATCTGTTTTGTAAAAGTAGGCCAAAAATATGATTTTTCAATGTTAATTACTTTTATTGGGAAAACTATAAATCACAAACTTAAAATACTATTAAAACTATACACTAAGATTAATAGGTAATATGATAGGCAAAACGTGTTATAATAATCAACTTTGATGCAATCCCTTGTTTTGTTCGCTTGGTGACGACTTTTCTGTGATGCTCGACTACCCTCAACAAGAATTGTTTTTGTGGTTCATCCCTGACCGATTCGTTATACTTTTTTATCAGAGAAATTCCTCTTTCTGCGGTAACATTGACAACCTTAAGAGCGTTCACATGGCTTCTTAGAAAATCACTGCAGTATTCTGTCACGTCGTGGATCCCAAACAATTCAAAGAACGTCTTTGTTTTATTAGTAACGAAATGGCTCATGTCTTTTCCTTCAAAAACCATGTTTTTAACCTCTAATCGTTTCACTTCCTTTTTCTTAATGTCAGGACCACTTGATGGTATGCCACAACAATCCTCAAACACTCCTTTCAATATTAGTTCATGGATGTGATGACGGCAAGCCAACCGCAACAATGTTCGTCCGATTTCCCTTTCAATTCTGGTACATGCCCCTTGGATCAGTCCTGTATTAGATGCTGTAGTATCAAATGATATACCAATTATTTTGTCACGTAGCCCAAATCGGTCCACTTCCCGAATAACTACTTCAGCCATCTGCTCACCAGTGCCTTTCAGGGCAACAGGTACGCCAAAAAAAAAGTTCCCAAACACTTGGATGTCATGACCCAGGAGAGACAAAGCAGAGGTCTCTCTAGCTTTCTGGAAGAGGAAAAAAGCAGCGCCTTCTAAGCGTAGTAGTATCAGAAATTTATTAGAGCAATATATAATACAGCGGCAAGAGATACACTCACAAACGAGTATAGTAAGAGGCTTATCTTTAAAGGTTGTCATCCGCTCGACCCGGGAGCTGCGAATCCTGATGTTCACAAGCTGGAATCCCACGTAGTGGTTAGCGGTGGTAGAAGGAACTTCACTCTCGCGGCCGCAGAGATGGGGAAGAATCCTCACTGGAACACAGCTAGTGGAATCGTCACTTCCGGGTATGATGTCAGCGGGGGATGCGCGCGTTCGAAGCATGCGTGCTTCTTCATCAGGCTCATAGGGGCCATCTTGGAGTGGGGCAATTTATACCACACCACAATGCAAGTGAATTAGCATACTTAGTTGCCAAGGAGATGGATACAGGACGCGGCTAAAGGACATAACATGGCGCTTACAATATGAATTTAGATAGCGCTAATAGGAGTGTTATCAAGTAATAAACATAGGGAGGGGGAAAAAACAAAAAGGAGAAAGAAAAAAGCACCACCCAAATACAATAAATGGATACAAAATAGGGAGTACAATAAAAGTATATACATATATATATATACATACATGTATATATACATACACACACATGCACAATCATATGCACACATACATATGGGCAAAATATATAATAAAAAAATATAATAAAAACATTATGAAGATAATATATAATCAAGCACTCTAGGTGCAGTATTAAAATATATTGCATTATATAACATTATATTATAAATGTTACAAATACAATATATATAAATTATTAATGAATTAAAAAATATTAATAAAATTGGGAATCCGAAGTTTACTATAACTTCCCCCAAAAATCACTTTTAGGATCCTTCAATACCTCATAAAAAATAAATAAATAGAATAGAATAAAAATAAATATTAAAAATAAATTTGAATAAAATTAATTGGTTGGTATAATAGGCATCATTATGCTTAGGCTGATGCGTGCGAACCTGATACCTTAGCTATTTATCAATCAGCTCAAAAAGGTCACCCTAATGTGCCATATAAAATGTGCCACGAGATAGATGTGGCAAACCTATACTCAATGCACTGAAATAACACAATATTATAAGAGTATGTTTATTTCAATACCCTCATTAAGGCCCCCAGGAGAGAGGCTATCTAAAGTGTAGATCCAGATTCTAGCCCTGATCATGGGGATCGGGGTCAGGTGGGGTCTATTGGCCTTATACCCCTAATGGAGTGTGTTCCCAGGCCTACCATCAGACCGCTCCCACTTCCATCTGGGTCTAGTGTGAATAAACATAGACCCCCCCCCCCCCTCCCTAGGCCCGTATCCCATTCCACTACTCGAACCAATCTTCACCGAGTTCTTCCTTCAGGGTCTCACCCCTCCAGTGATAAATCCCCTCTCATTGAACTTCTACCAATTAGTATGACAAATAAGACTACATCTACACATATTAATTTAAATGCATTAGCAAATATCACATCCAGTGACACTACTCTTGTTAATTGTCCTTTGTCCTCCTATCCTGATTCCGGAGTCCTTGTTCCCTCTGAGATTGTTCCTAGTTCCGTGAAGATCCCTGATGGCACTATTACTAACCCTGATAGTGCAGCTATATTGGGGGAAACAGTACCGCCCCTTGGAAGTGCGATCATTGGGACGCATGCTGAAGGGCCAGGTTCTATAGGTTCCCCATTGCCCTCTTCCACTTCTTTTTTAGCGGTTGCCCCCCTCCCCGGCCCAAAAAGAAAGCTCGTCATAGAGACAGGAGAGGGGGACGATGTAGACACGGAAAGAAAGGGGAAATCCCGCAGACTGTAAAGATTTTTAATTTGTCCAATCACACTTTGTCTAGACCAGAGGAGTCACTCCTTGCCCGAGGTCTTACGTTTGCTCCCACAGCACCCCCAAATCCATTTACCTTATTTTTGGACCTAAATAGATTCATTAGAAATATTACCATTAAGAGATTCTTTAACCTACAAGCCAAAAAAGATTCTGGTGCGGGGGGCGGTTCACCAGATGACCTTGATAACACTGATCTATCTATAGATAATACCCAAGAAAACAGTGCTCTGGAACGCATAGCCCTCGATCATCTGGAACTTTTATATACCGAAGATCCTGATGACTATGTTGAGTTACTCACCCAACACCTACCCACCTCCCCTCCCATCCTACAGACTAAATTTCATCCTAAATCCATATTTTACCCCACCTTTGCCAAGGGCCCTTATATTCAAAGTTTCTACCAGGTGGTATACACTGAAATATTACGCATGTGCCAACAATCGCCAATATACAAATCATCTTCCAACCTTTCAAAGGCCGAAACCATTGCCCTTAAACAGCTAGCAGAGAATAAACAGCTCATTATTAGATCAGCTGACAAAGGAGGTGGCATAGTAGTCCAAAATCTTGTTGATTACCAGTTGGAGGCCTCTCGGTTGCTCTCAGACAGCACTATATACCAAAAACTTCCCGGTGACCCATTACCTGGGTTTTCTAAGGAGGCCCATGACCTTGTCAATCAGGCCAAGACAGAGGGACTTGTTACCAAAACAGAAGTCGCATTTCTGTTACATGATTTTTACAAAAGACCCTATTTTTATCATCTCCCGAAAGTTCACAAAGATCTGACCAACCCGCCCGGGAGACCGATTGTGGCGGCCATGGAAAGTGTGACAAGTTATTTTTCTATTTATATAGACCACTTTCTACAGCCTTTAGTTCAAAATCTCCCTTCATATATCAAAAGATGGTATACAACTTTTAAAAATGTTACAGTCTTATAGATGGGAGCCCTCATATCGTTGGCTCTCACTAGACGTAGTTTCTCTTTATACGTCGATTCCCCATAATGTGGGCTTGTTAGCCACACAATACTATTTAAATGAGGACCCCTTACTTAATCCTAGACAAATACACTTCCTCCTTGATATGTTAGAATACTGTCTCACCCATAATTATTTCGAAACGAATGGTGAGTTCTATATACAGATTCAGGGTACAGCGATGGGGGCCAATTTTGCCCCCAGTTATGCGAACCTCACAATGGGCTACTGGGAACATTTTCATATTTGGCATAATAACCCCTTTTCCTCCAATCTGGTCTTTTACGGTCGCTATATAGACGACGTAGTGATTATTTGGGATGGGCCAGATACGTCTATTCCAGACTTTTTACATTACTGTAACTCTAACACCATGGGTCTATCATTTACCTCTGTTACTGACGAGAACACTCTAGCTTTTCTTGATTTGGAATTGTCTCATGATGATCATACCATACATGCCCAGAACTATACCAAGCCATCAGCAGGTAACTCCTTTTTGCACTACGAGAGTTGCCATCATCCACGTTGGGTGAATAATATACCCAAAAGCCAATTTTGTAGACTTATGCCCCATACACACGATCGTTTTTCATGCCGTTAAAAATGCCATTTTAAAAAATGGCCATTAAAAATGATCGTGTGTAGGTTTCAGAGCATTTTTAACGACGTGAAAAACGGCCATTAAAAATTCCGGACATGCTCTCTTTTTTCACGTCGTTTTTCATGTCGTTTTTTTTAACGACGTGAAAAACGATAGTGTGTATGCTTTCACGACGTGAAAAAAAACGCGCATGCTCAGAATCAAGTATGAGACGGGAGCGCTCGTTCTGGTAAAACTAGCGTTCGTAATGGAGATAGCACATTCATTACACAGTAACGGACTGAAAAGCGCGAATCGTCGCTCAACAAACTTTACTAACATGAAGGGTGGCGCCATTCGAACGGAACTTCCCCTTTATAGTGCCGTCGTACGTGTTGAACGTCACTGCGCTTTGCTTGATCGTTTTTTTTAATGATGGTGTGTACGCAAGGCAGGCTTGAGAGGAAACATGAAAAAAAACGAGGAGAAAAACGTTGGTTTAAAAAATGACATTAAAAACGATCGTGTGTACGGGGCATTAGACACAATTGCACTAAGCTACAGGACTATACCACTCATGGCTTAAACCTGAAGACAAAGTTTTTAGAAAAGGGTTACCCCGATCAGTTAGTGGAGGGAGCCTTTCAACATTACCTCAATACTGAGGCTAGGAGTGACAAAATTACCACCACAGATGACAACTTACAACAGGTCAGGTTTGTTACCCAATTCCATAGTCAGTTTAGACGAATGGAAAGGATCTTGGTTAAACATTGGTCAATCTTGAGTGAGGATCCTCACCTCAAATCAACACTCCCTGAAAGACCAATAGTCAGCTATAGAAGAGCCAAAAACCTGAAGGCACGCATAGCCCCAAGTAAAATTACACAATCAGGGCCTACTGCTAGCACCTCTCTGACATTTTTTAATGTAAAGGGGATGTATCAATGCAGGAAAGCCCTATGTCTCACCTGTAAACATGTCACTCACAGACAAAAAGAGTTTACGTGTAAGGACAAAATATACACCATACCTGATTTTTTCACGTGCTCTTCCGAGTATGTTGTCTATTGTCTTACGTGCCCTTGTGGCCTACTTTATGTAGGCCGCACTATTCGTACCCTCCGCAAAAGGTTTGGGGAGCACCGTAATTTTGTGGAGAAGGGCCTAGAAAAATATAGTGTTGCAAGGCACTTCAAAGAATTTCACCAGCAGTCTTCTGAGGGGCTACGTGTTTGGGTCATAGAGGCCGTTTCCAAACATTTGCCCAAGGCAGAACGTTATAAGAGGCTATGTGAGAGGGAAAATTACTGGATCTACACTTTAGATAACCTCTCTCCTGGGGGCCTTAATGAGGGTATTGAAATAAACATACTCTTATAATATTGTGTTATTTCAGTGCATTGAGTATAGGTTTGCCACATCTATCTCTTGTGGCACATTTTATATGGCACATTAGGGTGACCTTTTTGAGCTGATTGATAAATAGCTAAGGTATCAGGTTCGCACGCGTCAGCCTAAGCATAATGATGCCTATTATACCAACCAATTAATTTTATTCAAATTTATTTTTAATATTTATTTTTATTCTATTCTATTTATTTATTTTTTATGAGGTATTGAAGGATCCTAAAAGTGATTTTTGGGGAAAGTTATAGTAAACTTCGGATTCCCAATTTTATTAATATTTTTTAATTCATTAATAATTTATATATATTGTATTTGTAACATTTATAATATAATGTTATATAATGCAATATATTTTAATACTGCACCTAGAGTGCTTGATTATACATTATCTTCATAATGTTTTTATTATATTTTTTTATTATATATTTTGCCCATATGTATGTGTGCATATGATTGTGCATGTGTGTGTATGTATATATACATGTATGTGTATATATATTGTGAGGGGGTTAGCTCGGCAGCGGGTGTGTGTGACCCCCGGGATGGGCTCCCCACACAAAACAGGCCCAGCAAACGGAGGTTGTGGTTTTCAAAATCAAAAAGGTGCGGTTTATTTTCTATTTACAGTGACAAAACACAGCAAAGCAAAAGAAACATAAACAAAATAAATCCTGGTCAAGTTGACCTCTGACTAAACATACAGGTTTCCTAACTAACAACTGGGATCAGCCTAGTGCTGTCCTAGTCCCTAAGTCCCTGGTTTTAAATGTCCAAGCAAATAGCCACACAGGCTTTGTCTCACCGCACAGGGGTTCACTCTCCCTAGACAGTCCACACAGGTCTGGGTCCAGGCATGAGCTAACCCCTAATGAAGCTGGGAGTTCTTATAGAGGCCTAAATGAGCTGACAAGCTTCAGCTGGTCTCATCAACTCCCTGTCTGCACGACGCCCAGCACTCTCCCTAGAGGTATGAGTCATCCATGAGCCCACTAGCCTTAGCTGGGCTTATACAACTCTCCACCTAGTTGTATAAGTCGGCGTAAAGCCTGAATCTGGGCGAAATATATCTACCCCCCTGGATGCAACCAGGTGACTCTACCTTCCTGCTGTCACATACCCCCCCCTCTTGTTTTAACCTCGGGGTTGGAACACCAGCAATCAGGCATTCATGTACTCGAGACAAAGCATCCACATTCCCCATTTGAACGCCAGGGCGATGCTTTACTGTGAAGTTGAATTCCTGGAGGGCCAGGAACCACCTATTCACTCTTCTATTTGTTTCCTTGTTTTGAGCCATCCACTTTAACGGAGCGTGATCCGTAACCATGTCAAAGTGCCTACCTAGCAGGTAGTACCGAAGGGAATCTAGAGCCCACTTCACCGCTAAACACTCCTTTTCAACGGTGGCATAATTTACCTCATGGGACTTCAACTTCCTGCTGAGGTAAATGACTGGGTGCTCTTCCCCGTTCCAGACCTGGGACAATACTGCTCCTAACCCCACATCTGACGCATCACTTTGTACGACAAAGTCTTTAGAGAAGTCGGGTGAGTACAACACTGGCTGGCTACATAAGGCTTGTTTCAAGAATTGGAATGCTGCCTCAGCCTCGGGGGTCCATTTAATCATGACCGACCCTTTCCCCTTCGTCAGGTTGGTTAGGGGCACAGCCTTAGAAGCAAAGTGGGGAATGAATCGCCGATAATACCCAGCGATTCCCAGAAATGCTCGTACCTGCTTCTTGCTGTTGGGACGTGGCCAACTCTGGATGGCCTCGACTTTGTTGAGTTGGGGTTTTATTACTCCCCTCCCAATGGTGTACCCAAGATATTTGGCCTCCTCCTGCCCAATGGTACACTTCTTGGGGTTAGCCGTAAACCCCGCTTCCCGAACAGAGTCCAGGACTGCTTGCACTTTTGGCAGATGTGAGGCCCAATCTGTGCTATGGACAATTACGTCATCCAGGTAAGCCACAGCATACTTCCGATGGGGCCTCAGCATCTGGTCCATTTTCCGCTGGAATGTGGCCGGCGCATTCTGTAACCCGAACGGCATTCTTTTATATTGGAACGCCCCGTCTGGGGTTACAAATGCGGTTTTCTCTTTGGCCGACTTGGCCAGGGGGATTTGCCAATACCCTTTTGTGAGGTCAAGAGTCGTCATGTATCGGGCTGTTCCCAGCCGGTCGATCAACTCATCTATACGTGGCATGGGGTAGGTGTCAAATTTTGTAACTTTGTTCAACTGACGAAAATCGTTACAAAATCGCCAGCTCCCATCCGGTTTAGGCACCAACACGATGGGACTAGACCAATCACTTTGGGACTCCTCTATCACCCCTAAGTTCAGCATTTTCTGTACTTCCTCCCGTATTGCCTCCCGTCGGGCCTCTGGGATCCGATAGGGTTTTAACTTCACCCTTTCACCGGGCGGGGTAATGATGTCATGCTCTACCCCAGATGTTTGTCCCGGCAGCTCAGAGAATACCTCCTTGTTGCGAAGCACAAACTCCTTAACCTCCTGTTGTTGGGGTTGTGACAAGGTGGCTGCTATTCCAACCTCAGGAATCACGCAACCAGTTTGAGCTGGTGACCAAGTGTCTGCGACTAGGGACTCTCTATCCCTCCAGGCTTTCAACAGATTAACGTGATAGATCTGTTCGGGCTTTCGCCTTCCTGGTTGTCTGACCTTGTAATTCACTTCGCTCACTTTTTCCATTATCTCGTAGGGGCCTTGCCATTTGGCAAGGAATTTACTTTCAACCGTAGGGACAAGTACCAGTATCCTATCCCCCCGGGGAAAAGGTACGGGTCTTGGCTCCACGGTTGTACACTCTCTGCTGTGCTAACTGCGCTTGGGCCAAATGTTCCTTCACGATGGGCATTACCTGTGCAATTCGGTCTTGCATCAGGGCGACATGCTCAATCACACTCCTGTGGGGAGAACTCTCACTTTCCCAAGTTTCCTTGGCAATATCCAACAGCCCTCTTGGGTGTCTCCCATACAGTAACTCAAAGGGGGAGAATCCCGTAGAGGATTGGGGCACCTCCCTAATAGCAAACATCAGATAAGGAAGTAGACAGTCCCAATCCTTTCCATCTCTATCCACCACTTTCTTCAACATTTGTTTTAGGGTTTTGTTGAATCTTTCAACCAGCCCATCGGTTTGGGGGTGATACACAGATGTACGTAATTGCGTCACTTTGAATAATTTACACAGCTCCTTCATAACCCGGGACATAAAGGGTGTACCTTGGTCCGTAAGCAGTTCTTTACAAATACCCACCCGGCTAAACACAAGAGATAGCTCTTTGGCTATGGTTTTGGCCGAGGTATTTCGGAGAGGGATCGCTTCTGGATAACGGGTGGCATAGTCCATTATAACTAATATGTACTGGTGCCCCCTAGCGGACTTGATTATAGGACCTACCAAATCCATGGCGATCCTCTCAAACGGGACCTCAATGATGGGTAGAGGGACCAGCGGGCTACGGAAATGTGGCATCGGGGCCGACCTCTGACACACAGGGCAGGAGGAACAATAATTTTCTACGTCCTTCATCACCCCCGGCCAATAGAATCTCTGTAATACCCTCTCTCGGGTTTTCTCTGTCCCCAGATGACCTCCAAGAATGTGCCCATGGGCCAACTCCAACACCAACTTCCTGTAAGGTTTGGGCACCACAAGCTGCTCAACGGTTTCTTCTGCCCTTTTTGCCACCCGATACAGTAGGTCCTTCTCTACGCTGAAGTATGGGTAAGTGCAGGTATTATCTGGGTTCACTAACTCGCCATCTATTTTCACTACGTTTTCCCGTGCCTTTATTAGGGCGGGGTCTTTCAACTGTTCTGTGGCAAAGTTTTCCCTGTGAACCTCAAGATCAGAAAACTCCACAGACGGTAGGTTTTCGTCTGAGGAGGTGGGCTCCTCTCCAGTTTCTTGAGTCTCCCCTGCCAATACTGATAAGGGAAATTCCGGAGAGTCCTCACCACTCTCAGGGGAGTTTTGGCTATCACATTCCTGGTACATAGGGGCACCAGTGAGGGGCTCAGGATCATCCCACAGTTCCCAGAACTTCGGAAAATCCCTTCCCACAATGGCGTCATGCGGTAACTGAGATACTAAGCCCACTGGATGAGAGAGGGTACCTTTGGGGGTCTCGAAACACACTGTAGTCACTGGATACTCTCGGGTGTCCCCATGCACACAAATAACAGCTACCTTGCTATTCCCAGAGACCTCTGTTTTAACTAACTCAGCCTTTATCAGGGTCACAAGGCTACCTGAATCCAGCAATACCACAACATTTCTACCATTAACACACATTTTGCATAAATGTTTCTCAGTTCCTCGAATGGCAGTGCATGCGACTGTCGCACACAGCGACTGACGTCTGCCCATCAGAAAGTCACACTGCATGGGTTCCTCCACAACCGGGCAATTGGCTGCAATATGTCCCGCTTGCCGGCAGCGGTAGCAAACGATCCTTCTTGCCGCCTCTTGAGCCGCTGATTTCCCAGGCTGTTCTCGCCAAACTTGGGGTAGAGCTCCCACCCTCTCACTCTCTCCACCCTCACCCCTTGGAATCCTCTTATCCGCCCCTGGGGATGGTCTGGTCTTAGGGTGGAAAGTCCGAGTGTCTCTGGAAGAGGCCGTCAGGTTCTCTGTAGCCAAGTATTTCTCCACACGATCCACAAGACCATCGGCCGTCTCTGGGTCTCCATGGCTTACCCACTTTTGGATGGCAGTAGGAAGAGCTCTCAAAAACCGATCCATTACAACACATTCCACAATCTTTGGTGCGGACAAAGTCTCTGGCTGTAGCCACTTTCTGCTCAGGTGAATGAGATCATACATTTGAGACCTGGGGGGTTTTCCAAGCTGGAAAGTCCAGTTATGCACACGCTGAGCCCGGACAGCCTGGGTGACACCCAGCCTTGCCAATATTTCAGCTTTTAGCATCACATAGTCTTTTGCTTGGTTAGGCTCTAGGTCATAGTAAGCTTTCTGCGATTCACCAGTTAACAGAGGAGCCACCAGTCCAGCCCACTGCTCCTCAGGCCACTTTTCTCTTTCAGCGGTCCTTTCAAATGTGGTCAAAAATACCTCTGGATCATCCTCTCCAGTCATTTTTGTCAATAAACGACTCACCCCAAAGGACGCGGTATTAGTGGGACGGCTTTCCTCACTGGTCTGCGGACGTTGCTGCATTACTGCTTCCATCTGTTGTTGTAGTCTCTGCTCTTGCTTCTGCAACAGGTCTATGAAGCGGGCCTCAGATTGCTGCTGGGCTCGTTGCTGAGCCTCCAGACTCTGTTGCAAAGTTGCGTTTGTCTGCTGCTGGGCTGCAAGGCTCTGTTGATGAGCTTGCTGCTGGGCTGCGAAGTTCACTTGTTGAGCTGCAAGGCTCTGTTGATGAGCTGCAAGGCTCTTTTGCAAACCTGCATTTGTCTGCTGTTGATTGGCATTTGCTAGAGCCAGCTGCTTCAGTATCTCCTCCATGCTGGCTTAAAAAAAACTGCCACTGGTTCTCCACCAACTGTGAGGGGGTTAGCTCGGCAGCGGGTGTGTGTGACCCCCGGGATGGGCTCCCCACACAAAACAGGCCCAGCAAACGGAGGTTGTGGTTTTCAAAATCAAAAAGGTGCGGTTTATTTTCTATTTACAGTGACAAAACACAGCAAAGCAAAAGAAACATAAACAAAATAAATCCTGGTCAAGTTGACCTCTGACTAAACATACAGGTTTCCTAACTAACAACTGGGATCAGCCTAGTGCTGTCCTAGTCCCTAAGTCCCTGGTTTTAAATGTCCAAGCAAATAGCCACACAGGCTTTGTCTCACCGCACAGGGGTTCACTCTCCCTAGACAGTCCACACAGGTCTGGGTCCAGGCATGAGCTAACCCCTAATGAAGCTGGGAGTTCTTATAGAGGCCTAAATGAGCTGACAAGCTTCAGCTGGTCTCATCAACTCCCTGTCTGCACGACGCCCAGCACTCTCCCTAGAGGTATGAGTCATCCATGAGCCCACTAGCCTTAGCTGGGCTTATACAACTCTCCACCTAGTTGTATAAGTCGGCGTAAAGCCTGAATCTGGGCGAAATATATCTACCCCCCTGGATGCAACCAGGTGACTCTACCTTCCTGCTGTCACAATATATATATGTATATACTTTTATTGTACTCCCTATTTTGTATCCATTTATTGTATTTGGGTGGTGCTCTTTTCTTTCTCCTTTTTGTTTTTTCCCCCTCCCTATGTTTATTACTTGATAACACTCCTATTAGCGCTATCTAAATTCATATTGTAAGCGCCATGTTATGTCCTTTAGCCGCGTCCTGTATCCATCTCCTTGGCAACTAAGTATGCTAATTCACTTGCATTGTGGTGTGGTATAAATTGCCCCACTCCAAGATGGCCCCTATGAGCCTGATGAAGAAGCACGCATGCTTTGAACGCGCGCATCCCCCACTGACATCATACCCGGAAGTGACGATTCCACTAGCTGTGTTCCAGTGAGGATTCTTCCCCATCTCTGCGGCCGCGAGAGTGAAGTTCCTTCTACCACCGCTAACCACTACGTGGGATTCCAGCTTGTGAACATCAGGATTCGCAGCTCACGGGTCGAGCGGATGACAACCTTTAAAGATAAGCCTCTTACTATACTCGTTTGTGAGTGTATCTCTTGCCGCTGTATTATATATTGCTCTAATAAATTTCTGATACTACTACGCTTAGAAGGCGCTGCTTTTTTCCTCTTCCTGTCTTATTTCAGATCACTTCTATCTGTAAGCTGGCAGCCTTCCTTGCGGGTAGTCTTCAAGCTATTCCACACATGGACTAATTGATATGGACTTTTAACGTGTGTTTTTATACAGGTTATTTTAGTTTCATTCCCATTCTGTCTGCCCCGTTTTATGTTTAGTTTTTCTTTTGTATTTCCTAATCCAGAGTGCGCTCAATTCATCTATTGTCTCTCTAGCTTTCTGCATCACTAATTCCTTTGTCACATAGTAATGATGCTTGACTATTATGTCCCTTGCTGGACCCTCGGGGTGCGGGGGTTGTAAGGCATGATGAGCCCTATCCAAGTCCAGACGATGAGGCAGGTCAGGGAGCAGACCCTGAAGAAAGGTATACACTGCAGCATTCACATCTTTAACAGATTCAAGGAGACCCCATATGCGGAAATGATACCTCAGAGATTTATTCTCCAAATCGTCAATTTTTGCTAGGGCTTGCTCTAATTGTTGTTGAAGGCTCTCAATGCACGTGGTGTTTTGATTGGTACGAGCAACAGACTCTTCAATTTTATGCTCAACAATGTCTATCCGTGCCCCCAACCCCTGCAAATCTACCTTAATGGTGGAGGTGATCTGCTGTACTGTTCCGGTCCAAACCCTGATCCAACAGTGTTGAAAATTGTGCAAACAGTGTCTATTGGGCCAGATCAATCACAGGGGAGCCAGGACAGGGGTCTGATGCAGCTATGCTAGCTGGAGAATATGGTGCCTGTGCTAGCAGTATATCATCCAGAGTCTGCTCTATCAGGGACTCAGTGGAGGCATGAGAAGACACTGACCTGTGCAGCAGTGAGTGCTGGAGACAGCGGGTCCCCAGGAGAAGCCTGCGAGTCTGCACATGCAGCTGATCCAGAAGAGCTGGCTCCACGTGTACAGGTCGGCGGCGGCTGCGGGCGGTAGCTGGCCCGATGATCACCTCCTTCAGGCATACGCAGGTGCAGTGGCCCCTGGAGAGATGTGGCAGCCTGAGACAGCAAGGTTAGGAGTCTCCGGGGCCCTGTGCAGAGCTTTCTGTGGCCGGCTGGGTGCACGGCTCCTAGACTAAGCTTCCATCTTGGATGTCGTGCGCATGCGCACCCAAGTTATTCACTTTAAGGTCATCACAGAGGACAGGGGGGCACTCTTTAGGTCTAGGGGAAAAGAGATTTAATCTCCAAATATGGAAAGGTTTCTTCACAGTAAGAGCTGTGAAAATGTGGAATAGACTCCCCCAAGAGCTGGTTCTGGCCAGCTGTGTGGATGGCTTTAAAAAAGGCCTGAATTATTTCTTAAGTGTACATAATATAACTGGATACTAACATTTATAGGTAAAGTTGATCCAGGTAATAGCCTCTTGGCGGATCAGGAAGGATTTTTTTTGCCTTGCTGGAGCAAATTGGATCATGCTTTGCTGGAGTTTTTTGCCTTTCTCTGGATTAACTGTGGGGATTGTGTATATGGGATGGTATGATTTTTTTTGTTCCCCCTTTTTGTTGGTTGAACTAGATGGACTTTTTTCAACCTAACTATGTAAACTAGGTGGATTCAACAGTTTATCATCCGGGCATATGATGTCAAGGACTTGTCAGCATCAGGCATATGTTTTTCAGACTTTAAAGGCTGTCACTTGGTCTTCTGTTCGTGAGTTTGTTTACCAGGTAGATATTCAAGCCTCAGCAGACAAAGACTTCAGTCCTAAGGTTTTTCAGCCGATTCTGTAGGTTTCATTGAGTCACCTCTGTTAACCTGCATTTTTTTTTTGTTCTTGCGAACCTGGGACTGCTTTTGGATGCCCCTTTGTACCTGAATATTCATCCTGGGTTACATAATAGAAGTTAGTGAGAGGGTTACACTGGGCTGTCTTTACATCTTTGTTTTTATCAGTGTTCAATTTCCTGCAGGCAGCAGCATTAACCCTATCTACCGGAATAGTCTTCATGTGTACTATAACTTATTTCATAAAGGGGGCGCATGCACGGTGCGAATCTGGCAGGAAGCTAAACGAGGGAGCTCCGAGGGCATCGGAGACAAAGCACTCCCGGGGGTTATATCGTCCACGAATCTTATCCTGAACACCCTGAACCCCTAGCGGGACCTGCGTGCATGCCGTCGGCAAAGAAAAACAAACAAATATCTGCCCAGCGGTCTTTGACAAACTATCTCCTATGGGTCCGTGAACAGATGGAGATTTCCCAAGATGGCGCCGACCAGGGGTCATCCACGCCGGAGGCCCCAGACCCAGCGGAATCCCCATTGACTGCTTCGGAGCTGAGTGCGTACACCCCTCATCTCACTAAGGCTGACCTGGACCACAGTTTGTTCACCATGTATGATAAACTGGCTCGCAAATTCCAGGCAGAGCTCCACAAGTCTACCAACACACTCTCCCATGAGATTGCGACACTCTGCGGGAGAACAGACGTCCTAGAGGTGAAGCATGACGAGCTCCAACTGGCATATGTTGATCTCCGCAAAGACCATGAAATGCTCTCAGATACGGTTCTCCAGCTACAGAACAACCTGGAAGATTTGGACAACCGTAACAAGAGAAACAACATCAGAGTACGTGGCCTGCCGGAGGCAGTCACTGATCTGCCTGACGCCATTAAGAGATTGTTTCACTCCCTTCTCCCTGAACAACCCAAGGATTTCTTCATCTGTGACAGGCTCCACAGGGCTCTAAGATCTAAACCCCCCCCCCCCCCCGGAGAAGCCGCAGAGAGATGTGGCAATGTGTTTAAAGGACTACCTGGTGAAGGAAGAAATCCTCCGGGCCTCACGCAACACCCCACGCATACAACTGGATGGGGTCACCATTCAAATATACCCGGACATCTCCCTGGCGACACTGGAGAAACGCAGACGGATGAAGGAGATCACCTTGGTCCTTTAGGCAGCGAGGATCCGCTATAGGTGGGGTTTCCCATTCAAGTTGCCGATTTCCCACAACGACACAACCTACACCGCCACCACAGTGCTTGAGGAAAAATCCATCCTGGTGAAATTGGGCCTCCTGGAGAAGCAACAGGTACCGAGACACCCCTCCACCCCCGTCCATCGCCTCTCTGGGCTACTCCATCACCTCAGCGGGACCGCAGATCACACCAACCCCCTAGACGCTAGGAGACCCGGCTACTTTGCACGCCCACCTTCCTTTTATCCCTGCAGGTTTGCGGTCGTTGATTTGTTTTGAACTGCTGTTTCCTATCATCGGCCTTTTCTTTGAATGTTGATCTTCATACACCTTTTGATCCTTTGGGGCCCCTGGTGGAACCCACCACCAGCCCGACCCCCCAGGCATTTGATTGAGCCTCCTGGTCTCCTTCCCTCGGAAACCTGACATTTTTCACCCGTTCGTTTACCCCCCCACCCACGTTAGAAATTAGGACAGGATATAATTCTCTCCCGCCATTTATTTTTTGTATTAGGTGGAGAACTTGGACTTGACTCTTGCCACTTTCTCTTCCCCCCCCCCCTTCATTTTGGGGGAGATTGAGTGCACGTGGAGGACTGTTATATACAGTCTGTTGAATTTGGGTATGCTGGTCTGGATGGCCTCCCCTTCCAGGCCCCTTACAGTTTGGTTAACTCTGTCTTACTGTTAAAGTTTTAGTTATTGCTTTTTATTTGTTATTTTGCTGCTTTACAAAGTCTGTTGTACAATCTTCCATTGTCTGGCCCAGAAGTCTGGCTGGCCCCTCTGGTGATGGACTCGCATACTCTGCAACTAAGATTTAGTCTAATTGCTCCTTGTTTATTCATAACACTGCAAGCTCACTATATTCTTCTTATACAATGGGTCTGAACATAATTTCTCACAATGTGAGAGGCTTTACCTCCTCGCAAAAAAGGAGGAAAGCCTTCCGAGATTATAAACAATTGGGGGCGGACATTGTTCTTTTGCAAGAGACTCATTTCTCTACTATGTCCCACCCCAATTTCTTTCTTATAAGTTGCATTACTTCACCATCTTTGGGTCCAAGGCTAGAGGGGTAGCCATTTTTATTAGAAATTCTACACTTTTTGATGTTAAACATGTTAGTAGATTCTTGATCCTCCAAGGCGAAGTTCAGGGTAAATCCTTAAAGGGGTTGTAAAGGTTTGTTTTTTATTTTCTAAATAGGTTCCTTTAAGCTAGTGCATTGTTGCTTCACTTACCTTTTTCCTTTGATTTACCTTCTAAATGTTTGTTTTCTTTGTCTGAATTTCTCACTTCCTGTTTCTCCTCACTGAACTTCACACCACTCGGATGATGGTGTGGAGTCAGCCAGAACAGCTTACTGAACTGCTTACTGAGGAGAAACAGGAAGTGAGAAATTCAGACAAAGAAAAAAAATATTTAGAAGGTAAATCAAAGGAAAAAGGTAAGTGAACCAACAATGCACTAGCTTAAAGGAACCTATTTAGAAAATAAAAAACAAACCTTTACAACCCCTTTAACAGTGGCTAACGTTTATGCCCCTAATAACGCTCCTAAGAGTTCCTTTTTTAGGTCATTCTTTCTAACATTGGATAGATACATCTCAGCTCATGTGATAGTGGGTGGAGATTTTAATTTGGTAGCACACTCCACATTAGACCGGAGCAAAGTTACCCATTCATCTGAAGCCTCGTACACACGACCGAGTTTCTCGGCAAGAACCAGCAAGAAACTTGCTGGCAGAGATTTCTTGCTGAGAAATTCGTTCGTGTGTATGGTTTCTCGTCAAGAAAAGCGACAAGAATCTCAACGAGAAAATAGAGAACCTGCTCTCTATTTTCTCGTCGAGATTCTCGTCAGCCTGTTTCTCGACGAGAAAATTGAGTGCGTGTACCCCTTACCTTACACTTACCTGTTTGCCGGGAAGCCCGCCCATGCTCGAAATGACTTTGACGCATGCGCGGTAGCTTCCTAGGCATAGGTAGGGTGAACCAAGATGGCGGCGACGGCATCGAATGTGACGAGCGCATGCTCGTCGTATTCGATGACGTCACCGCGTACGCTCCATTCAAAGAACCGCGGGTTCTTTGAAATGAGCGTGTGTACACTCGGCCGGGACAATTTTCTTGTCCAAGGATCTCGTCGTAAAAAACGACATGTTTTTAACGACGAGATTCTCGGCCGTGTGTACGAGGCTTAAAGCCTTTCCCAAATCCCTTGTGAGGTCCCTGGAGACACACCAACTCATTGATTCTTGGAGGGCCTTAAATACAGGTGCCAGGGAATTCACTCATTACTCGTGCCCGCACAATAGCTATGCAAGGCTTGATTATATCTTTAGCTCTCCCATCCTATTGGTCAACTCATCGTCTCCCTCTATACATACATGCCCCTGGTCTGACCATCATATGGTCTCATTTAAAACATCCCATGTTAGTGTTTCCCCTATGACAGCCTCTTGGAGACTAAATGACTCCGTACTAGCAGACCCTGAAATTGTTGGACAAGTGGCAGACCAGCTGGCTGAGAATTTCAGGCAGAATGACGTGGAAGATATCTCCCCTCCTATTTTATGGGCGGCCCACAAGGCAGTGTTACGCGGCCGCTTGATTGAATTGGCTACCATAAAAAAAAGACAAAAGTTAATCAATATCAAATCTCTAATAGAACTTAATAAACTGTACCATGTGCATTCACAATCCCACTCCCTAGACATTCTTAGGCAAAGTGATCTGAAGAGGGTAGAATTAGATACTATTCTCTCGGATCGTATGGAGAAATCTATCAGATGGTCTAATGCGAAGTTCCTATTGCATAGTAATGCAGCCTCTTCTATGTTTACTCGTAAGCTGTACCACTGGATTCAGCCCACTCATGTTAAAAAAAAAAAAAAACGTATTTCATAAAATATTTTTTATTGTAGGTAAAAAATATGAGGTCTTCCATTAGTAACTGCCTTTATCAATAAATGTATTCCTATTTTAGTTTATATATTTTTACTAATTACTGCTAGAAACTCAAACTGTAACAAATTGTTTTCTAGGTATAATTATTGTCGTGAAGATGAAGAAATCTACAAAGATCTTTTTGATATTGCCAATGACTTAATCCCTAATTTATTGAAAGAAGAAGCTGTGTCCAACAATCAGGTAAGTGGCTACAGTATTTGTTTACTAAAGCTATGTTTATTAGAAGCAGCAAGTTTATCCTCTGTTTTTTCTCTTTAGGCTGGTTCTGCTCTTCAGGATCCATCTTGTTTTGCAAACCTTCTGCGCTTTTATGATGGAATTTGTAAGTGGGAAGAAGACAGCCCAACGCCTGTGCTGCATGTGGGCTGGGCAACTTTCCTTGTGCAGTCACTTGGTAGATTTGATGCACAGGTAAGTAAAAATAAAAATGTTGAGAGCACATTTTATGTGGCATAGCTACATTGTTAACAGATTTTACAATTGACAGGAATCCACGACACTCAGGCTATTGTGACAGTGTTGATCTTAAAAAGGGCAACACAAATGTCACTTCCTAATATATTTCATATCAGAAATTATACTTTCTAATGTTAAAAACAAATAGAATATATTTAGGTAATGATTTTAGTAACAGATGCCTGTACTTTAAAATTCTTGCTTCATTTGAAATGCATAACATTTGGCATTTTACGTGACACCCTTTTTTGGCTTACTTAAAGTAGAACTATAGGCAAAACTTTTTCCTGGTTGTCATAGGTATGGCAGCATACCTATGGCAACCGCCGCCTTGGCTCCTCTCTCAGGACCTGTGAATGTTCTAAAAGAATAGGACTAGAGTACCCCCAGCATTCTCCTTTTTTTTCCTCATACCTCATGGTCAGTGAATGTTGGTCGAGTGTCCTTACCTCTGCAATCGGCAGTTTCCATACGGGTTCAGCCTCTTGGCTTGGGCTGCTAAATGTGCTAAAAAGCAAGGGAGTCCCTTCTGTGGGTCTTTTGCGACAGGCAGCGGTCTGCTAACCAGGAGCATGGATTCTGCATCTAAGTTTAAGTTCAGCTCGCAGGGGCAATAGAGCAGCTATCTCTGTTCTCTTGCAGGCTTCCATTTTCTTTCTTTCAGGGCTGACCTTGTCAGGCCTGTGGCGCTCCCAGCACCCCTTGTTACTCCTCACCCCTTCTGTCTTTTTCTTTCCATTTAGTTTATAGTCCTTAGGAGGCGCCTCGCCTCGCACCATCTTTTCTCTGCTGCCCAGCGTCTTCCGCTCTGTTCTGCTCATGCTCTGATGGCCGGAGCTCTCGGAGCTACCCGCAGGACCGAATGGGTCCTAGTGCCGACGGTCGGCACATGCGCGGTCCAACTGGAGGCCGCGGAGGCCATCTTGGGAATGGGAAAGGCTGACCACCTTTGCCAGTTCTTCAGGTAATTAGGTGGGGTTGTTTTATTCCTTGTGTTCCCGCCCCTCCTGCTATGTATTCCCCCCCCACCCCCAGAACCTCAGTAGGGCTGCCTGCTGCCACCTGGAGGGTTGCCTCTCTGAGAGCTTCTGGAGTTTTTAAGGGAAACTCTACCAAGATGTCTTCCACATAAAAAAAGAGAGCGGTGGAATGAGAGTTCTCTGGCTCCCTTCCCTTTAAAAAAAAATAAAAAAAATAGGGAGGGGCCTAATCTTTTCTTTAAACTCTCCTTCTATATTCTTTTTCCTTAGCTGCTTCTTCTACTAGCAGTGTGCCATCCAAACGAGACCCTACATTACACTTAAGGTACAAGACCCACGTCCAGATAAGTTCTGAAGAAAAAAAAAAGTGCACTTATGCTGGTACATTTATGTATTTCAGCCCTGTATGCCATAAGATGTCCAAGGGGATAGCAAGGGTACGTGAGGCTTCAGACGACAGCAGCCCCAGCTTGGATAGGTCATCCAGGTCTAGATACCATGCAAGTGGGGGAAAATCATCCTTAAAAGAGAAAACGGTCTTCACATTCCCCACGCTCCAGATCTGCAAAGTGTCAGGCCTGTGGCACCACCCCATTGCTGGACAAACTAGTTTGCAGAAGTTGCTTCAGAGAGTATGCAGCTTACAGAGAGTCACAATCCCATTGCAGCAGATACCGTCACCACCTTAGGATGAAAATTTTAATATTTCTCTCCCTGCTTGATCTGCGGGTGAATCCTCTCATCCTGGGACAGTTACCTCTGCTAGACATGTGGAGGAAAATAACCCATCAGAAGATTCCTCAGACGACCCAGAGACCTTAGGGTCCAGTTTTTCCCTAGTGCAGCCTTTTTTTCAGGCAGCGAAGCTGGCCATTGGCTGGGAGGAAGCCGACACAGCATCTAAGAAATCAAAAAGCTATTTCCCCTTTCTGAAAAAGCAGGTCTCCTTTTTTCCTCTGATGGATGAGATCAGAAATGTCATTGAAGAGGAATGCTTAAATCGGTTGACAAAGCTGTATCCTTAAATCGGTTGACAAAGCTGTATCCTCTCATGGAATCAGACTCTGATCTATTAGATGGCCCTCCGACGGTGAACGCAGCAGTGGTACGTCTGGCAAAAAACATCATGCTACCTATGGATGATTCAGCCTTGTTTTAAAGCTCCTTTGGCTAGAAGAATAGATCTGGATCTAAAGCAACCCTATCAGATGGCAGGAAATGCCTGTAAGCCAGCAATAGCTCTAACATCAGTGTCCAATGCCGTTCATGTTTGGACAGATAACAATGAGACAACAATTCATCAAGATTTCCCTAAGGAGGACATAATAAAGGCTCTGGACGAGTTGAAGTTTTCAGCAGACTTTATTGGGGAGGCAGGGATTGATTTCATCAGCTGTTTTGAAAAGTCGATGCTGCACAGTGTAATGGCCAAACGCGCGTTATGGTTCAAACCGTGTGCAGCGGACATTGTGTCCAAACAGAACTGGTGCAAAATACCATTCGACGGAAAGGCCTTGTTTGGAGAAAATTTGGATAAGGACATCTCCCGTGTCACAGGAGGGAAATCGGGCCTGCTTCCACAGGATAATAAAATCAGACGCACCAAAGGTTTCACGTCTAGATTTCAAGATTTTAAGAATATAGACTACAGGCAGTCTAGACAAGGAAGGGGATCAAGACCAAATTGGAAAAGCACACAGTCCACTTTACTAAAATTACGCAGACAAGGAGTACACTACCCCACAGGACTCCACAAAGTCCTTTTGACACTAGGTCAACCCAGGTGATCCCAGTGGGGCCCAGACTTGAGCACTTTTCCAAGGTTTGGGTCAAAAGATGTCAGGATCCCTGGGTGGTCTCGACAACCCAGTTCAGTCATTTCTGGACATTTTCAAGCCAGCCACTAAAAGATTTCTTCACCCCTTCAAGAATACCAAAGTCTCCACAAAGAGCAGATGCTCTTCGTCAGTTCCTTCACTCCCAGAAGAACAACAAGCAGCTGTGCCAGTTTCTCTGTCCCAGAGGTTTTCAGATTTCTACTCCCACCCTTTTCCTAATACCCAAAAAGAGTGGAGGCTTGAGACCAGTAATAGGTCTCAAGAGAATAAATCACTGCATACTTCAAGAGAGGTTAAAGATGGAATCATTGCAGACCATAATCCGTGCAGTCCTTCCAGGGGACTGGATGATCTCAGTAGACCTACAGGACACATACCTGCACAGAGCCTCCCCTTCTTTCTCTGTACTTCTCCCAGAGTTTTTATAAAAGGTCCTGATTGCTGTCTTGGCCCCTCTTCGAGAAATAGGCCTCAGAGTGTACCACTACCTGGATGACATTCTGCTTTTAGCAAGAGATCCAGCCCAATTGATGGAACACAAGAGGATTCTTCTGTCAACTCTGGCAGAGTGATATATCAAGCTAAAAGTCACCTAACTCCTACTAGATAGAAGATGGTCTATCTAGGCGCTTGCTTCAATACCACCATGGGGACGGTGTCCTTACCACCTCAGAAGGTGACCGCCATTACTCGGAAGATCAAGAAGGCGAGGTTGCAGCGTTATTTGACAGCCTCAAATTGCCTGAGCCTACTAGGGACAATGTCATCCTGCATCCTGATGGTTCCTTAGGCTCATTGGCATCTGAGGCGTTTTCAGTTAGGATTCCTAAAACAATGGAACAAGCTTTATTTGTCCCAACGTATTTACCCGACAAGCCTAATGCACAGGGGTCTGCATTGGTGGACGAAGAGAGAGATGCTGGTAAGATCACGCCCTTTAGACCATATCTCCTGGACCACACTTACTACAGACGCCAGTGCAGTGGACTGGGGAGCTCACTGCCACCATATTGCGGTTCAGGGGAGATGGGCCTTCAACACAGCAGGCGTGGTTTCCAACATCCTAGAAGTTTGAGCAGCATACCTTGCTTTGATAGCTCTGACACAACAGATCAGACAGAAGGCAATATTGCTTTGGATGGACAACAAGGCTGCAGTATCATACATACATCGCCAAGGAGGAACTCACAACAGCTCCCTCCTGAGGGAGGTAGAACCCATCATCCTGTGTGGGAAAACAATTTAAGGGATCTGAGAGCAGTTTACCTCCCAGGCCACCTAAATTTGGAGGTCGATCATTTGTTACGAAAGATCCCAACGAATTGTTACTGCATCCGAAGATATTCAATTGGATCATAGATCATTGGGGCCTTCCCGAGTTGGATCTCTTTGCTGCAGCGAACAACGCGAAATTACCGAGATTCATCTCACGACTTCCACACCCTCAGGCGGAAACAACGGATGCCCTCTCCAGCCCATAGGCATGCAATCTAGCCTATGCGGCTAGTTTCTGTCAAAGTTTCTGTTGAGGCTTACGATAGAGCACACGGTAATAATAGCAGGCCTTTCATACTGGCTGAGACATCCTTGGTTTCCAACTGCAATGTCTCCAAGTATCCAACCTCAGGTCAAGATCCCAGTGCTACCTCTCCTTCTGCTGCAACCATGGCCTCTACCAACATTCTTAGATCCAGAATCTGGTTCTCTCCATGATTTGAATATTGCATCCATATTAAGACATTATCTACAGGTTAGGGCACCCTTCAGGAATTCTTCCAGACTGTTCATCATACCCTGGGGCAAGAACAAAGGCAAGGAGGCAGCTTCTATGGAAATAGCCTCATGGATAGTAAAACGAATACAAAAGGCGTACAGGACAAGGGGCCTTGATCCCCCTTCGACAGTCAGAGCTCATTCCACCAGATCCGTCTCTTCTTCCTGGGTGGCAAAAGCGAATGTATCATTTGAGACTATCTGCAGGCCAGCAATCTGGTCATCCAACATACATTTTTGAGACATTACAGAGTAGATCTGGGGGCTCTCTCATCAGTAAAATTCGACAAACTGGCCATCAAGTCAGCGCTTACCTACTCAAAGTAGTAATCTTTTTGTCAAAATAAATTTCTTTCTAAGAATCAACCCACCCATTATTGGCTAGTTATTAGTCATAGGTAAGCTTCCATGGAGGCACCAGGAAAGCAGAAAATTGTGCCATACTTATTGTAATTTTCTTGACCTGGTGCCTATCCATGGCAGCATATACTCCTGCCAGAGTATTCTATGTTACAGAGAATGCTGGGGGTGCTCTAATCCAATTATTTTATAATATTCACTGGTCCTGAGGGAGGAACCAAGGTGGAGCTTGTCATAGGTATGCAGCCATGAATAGGCACCACCTATGTCCTGAATATCTGAGGTTTAAACCTATAAACCAAATGTGTAAATGGGAAAAACAGTAGCGCTAAATAGTGATAAACAGTATACCACCAACTGAAAGTGATAACAATATTGGTGTATAATGTGGATATTAAAAATATCACCCAGTGACACGTGACAAATCAATATATGTGAGGAGCCCCAAATCCGGGGTATGGATGGGATTGAGAGAGATGCCTATAGAGTGTGAATGTATTGTTGCCCACTCGGGGAATACATAATATATATGCAGATACAAACCAATTACAGTTAAAAAATGTTTATTGAAAGATATACAAAATCGTTAAAAGAAAAGGAATACAGAAATACACCATATTGCATTTGTTCCTTAAAGTTTGCGTGCTGCTGATCCTACATGTTTCGCCTGTATTCAGGCTTCTTCAGGGACACAAACACTGTTGCAGGTCTACAGTAATACAAAAGATATATGGTAATCGATACAAAGCAAAATATTGAATGAAATTATAACATTAAAATTACATTATGAAAAACTCTAGAAGTTCATGGACAAATACCTTGTGACTTGCAAAAGGGGGAAAGGGGGAGGGATCCTCTGCTGGCTGGGGTATGTTCCTTCACATATGTTGGAGGGCAAGATGGTGAAAACCCCCTTGCATGGGTCTCAGGATAGGACACACAGCAGGAGGAAGTGTACACGGGGGAATATCCACATTGTCATGTGTAACCTGAAGTGAACAGTAAAACAAATAATAATAATGATATAGTTTATTGTTTTAGCTTGCTGAGGTCTAATTATGGCCTCAACATTCATCTTCACCTTTATGGTGGAGATGACCTGTATAGTTACTATGTGTCTATAATAATAAACCTGTAACACTTACATGTGTGTTATAACAAGTATAGAATGGCTGGGGAGCCTTTTATGCACAGCTTGTCCAGGCAGAAATACAAAACATGTTCATGTATTACAGGGCTTCCAAATGACTGATGTCCATACGGCGAGTCATGGATATATAAGGAAGCAAGAGATATATAGAATAAAATAAAGATAAATTATTAATTAATAATTCATTACGCTCTACCTTACATACTACTGTATAGCCATGAACCACAAACCAACGTAGTGGTCACCATGAATGTCCAGAGTAAATCAAGGAGCGCAATTACATTGTATCAGAAGATGGTTGTATAGTCACAACACATAAGGAAGATAGTCCATTGCCATTTGTAAGAGAGCAATCTGTAAGAATCGTCCTTCTGTGGATATCCACAGTAAATGCAATAAGTGCCAGAGACAAACGTCTCTAGATATAGTTTAGTAGATGGATAAATTACCTGAGTCCTGCTGTGCATATGTGTCGGCTTCCTCAGCGCCCCCCGTGTCTGCGCTAACAAGCCACTCATGGCTTCTTATGCCTCCTGTGGTGCGGTCAGCTGACCGCTCCGTAAGTGACGCTCTGGCGTCACGCTGTGCATACGGGCGCAATGTGATGACGTATCGAGGGGAGGGAGGGCCCGACATGCGGGTCCGTGACAGGCGCGCAAGGAAGGATCATGGTTGTGTTTTTCCTTAAAGTGCAAGGAAACCCCTTTTTATGTTTGCGAAGTGTTCTCCTAGACGGACTTTTAAAAGTCTTTTAGTTCTTCCCACGTAGAGCAGCCCACATGGGCACCACATAAGATAAACAACATGTGAGGAATTACAAGTGATGAATTCCTTAATGTCAAAAGAATCACCCTCCCTATTGGAGATCTCGGTCTTCCCCCTATTACTAACCTTGATTCTTTTGCAGCATATGCATTTTCTTTAAATTTAAATTGATTTTTAAAGACTGTTGGTCTGGGGGGTCTAGGACTTTTTTCACTATCTGGTCTCCAAAGTTTGGGGCTCTCCGATAAATGAACTTAGGCTGGTTGGTCACTATTTCCACTAAATGTCTGTCCCTACACAATATATGCCAGTGCTTCCTGTAGATATTCTCAATTTCTTTGTACTGGCAATGGTAATTAGATATGAAACCCAATTGGTGTTGGCCACCTGGTAATTGCACTTCAGGTTTCTTCTTTAGGCACACTTCCCTTGGGATCTCAGATACTTCATGGATTATTCTATTCGGAGAGTCCTCTGTATACCCCTTCTGCAAGAATTTTTCTTTAAGCAGATGTGCCTGTTGATGGTAATCTTCCACTTTAGTGCAGTTCCGTTGAACCCGCAACATCTGTCCCTTAGGAATGTTTCTTATCCATGCAGGATGATGGCCGCTTCTAATTGACAAATAGCTGTTGCGGTCCGTTGGCTTGAAGTATACTTTGGTGTTTAATTTGTTGTTCTCTTTTCAATAGTTACGTCCAAGCAGTTGACAATTTTATTGCTAATCTGATAGTCTAACTTGATGTTATTCACGTTTTTATTCAGGTTTTCTATGAATTCCAAAGCAGATTCCTGCGACCCCTCCCAAATAGGAGGTCATCTATAAATCTGCGATAGAACTTCAACTGTGGACATCTTTTACTAAAAACGTGTCTATCCTCCCATTCTGCCATAAATAAGTTGGCTAGGCTGGGAGCATATTTGACTCCCATAGCCACGCCAACCTGTTGCGAGAAGAATTGTCCATTCCACCAGAAGTAATTTTGTGACATTCAATAGTCCAGTGCATGTCCCAAAAAGCACTTCTGCATATGTGGAATGTCCTCCCTTCTGCTTAGTGCCCAGTTTAAGGCCAATTCTGCATCCTCGTGCTGGATGATGGTATACAAGGAGTATACATCAACTGTTACCAAATATGATTCAACTGTAGTGCTCAATTCAACTTCTTCCATAAGTTGTAGCAACTCCGAAGTGTCCTTAGGATAGGCCTTAGTCATTTTAACGCTGGGTTGAAAAAACGTATGCAAATACTCCCCCTCCCCCAAACGTGCCGTTACTGACCCTATGCCATTGACAATAGGGCGTGCTGGGGGATCTGTATGTTCTTGTGGATTTTTGGTAACGTGTAGATAATTGGAATCCTACACGCACTAGGTACCAGATAGCGTCTCGCCTTGGGGTTCAGGGCATTGATGACTTCTATATGATTCTGTAGGGTCAGACTTAAGTTTCCTATAGGTGGTGTGATCCCCCAGTAGCTCACTCAATTGATTATTATAAAAAAAAAATTCCATCACTACAACCCCCCCCTCCCTTATCTGCAGGACGAATAATAATTTCCTTTCTTTCTTCAAGTGATCTTATACCATCCCTAATATATTCGGGGTTGATTCTTTTTCTTGTGGTCATTTCCTCAATATCTTTCGAAACCAAGCTCTTGAAGACCCCAATGAAGTGCTTGCTTGGATTTTGGGGGTTAAAAATTTACTTATTTTTTAGACCACTATCAACTCTCTCTGTTGTATAGGGAACTCTTTTCAAGGCCCCACCTGCTTGGCTCAAGAAATATTTTTTCATGTTAAGGGTTGCGTATCGATGTAAACGTCAAACTTATTCAAGCTTTTTTTTGGTGCGCACTTCAAACCCAAATTTAATATGTTCAATTCATTTTGATTCAATACCGTCTTGCTTAGATTATATATCCCCACATTTAAGTGTCTCCCATCCTTTTTCTTGGCTTGTTTGCGTCGTCCTGATCTGCACCCCCTTCTTCTCTTTGAAAGGGCACTAAATCTTTGTTGGGGTAGTATGGAGGTGCATTCTTCTCTCCTCCCTTTTGTTTGACTCCTTGAGGGTTCTTCTTCGGAATGCCACCTACTCTCTTTACCATCTATGTCCTATTGAGGAGATTTCCCTTCACTTCCTGTCCCATAGCCAAACAGGAAGTGAGAGAAAATCCCTGCAAATTAGGGGAATTCCTTGAGGACCACCAGAACTAGTGTCCCCATTGGAACATTTCCTGGGGACAACCCAAAATTTGGGATTTTCTTTTACTTTCACTTTCAATGATGGTAAACAGGACAAATAGGAGGGTGAATATCCCTAACGTGGATACAAGCAGCAATACAAAAACTTACAGGCATTCTAATCCCTGTGCACTCTTACTTGAAAAAAATAATAATAATCATTTTGCCTTTTAGCTATACTTTAAATCATGAACTGCTTGGGCTTAGGAGATAAATGCTCAAAAAACTTCAACAATGTTCCTAGATTGTATTCCCTACACCCTGCTCCTTTCCCCCTTCCACTACTGCCCCACCAGTATTACCAGTATTTCCCTGCTGTCAGTCTGTAGGTATAATTGAGTAAGTAAAATGTTAAACTTGTTACATTAGATTTACAATTTCACTAAGACGTACATTGAAGTGGTGACCATTGATTTGCATATGATATCAGTCAAAGTACAAGTAACAAAAAAAGAAAAAAATATATATTTTCTGTTCATGGAAGGATATAGCTGGATTTTTAGATCTTGACCACCTAGAGGAGGACGCACGGTACAAAAATAAAATATATTAAAGGATGAAGCGCTAATGATGATCAGTAAATCATATAAAATTAATTGCAAATATAAATATACATGGTATAGCAAGCTAGAAAGTCCATATGTGATGAATCCCAACTGTGATGCTCAAAAATAAATACACTTCTAGTTATTCACCACGAGTGCTCAATAGATGGGTGGCCACTCACCAGAAATTTATGACCCCTTTGACCTTCCTGTAAAAACAGCGCTTCTGGAATACCAATTGATTCCACTGACAGACCAATTCCACTCCACTGGCCCTGTGCAAATGCCATTTCCTGAAGACACCAATACGGCAAAACATATGTCGGAGCAGAGGATCCGCCATTCCAGGTCCTGATCCTATATCTCATTCAGGCTTTGCCCTTAGGAGAGACGCAGACTACACGCCATCCTTCAAGGACTAGCCGACTTGCACACGCCGATTACACCTGGTGCCAGGATCGGCACTGTAACATAATAAAATTACTACACTGTGAGACCTTCCTCTATGTCTCTTGTGGAGTCTCTTTTCCCATCCTAGTTTCATCTTGAGGGGCCAGTGGAGTGGAATTGTGCGGTCTATTGGTATTCCAAAGCGCTGTTTGTCCTTCCTGTAAAAAGGGGTCATACTTTTCTGGTGAGTGGCCACCCATCTATTGAGCACTCGTGGTGAAGAACTAGAAGTGTATTTATTTTTGAGCATCACAGTTTGATGTTGGGATTCATCACATATGGACTTTCTAGCTTGCTATACCATGTATATGTATATTTTCAATTCATTTTATATGATTTACTGAACATCATTAGCGCCTCATCCTTTAATATATTGTTTTTAAGATTTTGGTGACTTGTTAACTCTTAAAGGGGCAGCTTAACCACTTAAGGACCACCTCACGCCGATATACGTCATCAGAATGGCACGACTGGGCACATCAACTTACAGGTGCATTGCCCTTTAAGAGCCCAGCCGTGGGTCGCGCTCGCGACCTGGTCCTGAGCTCCATGACCGCACCCGCGGGACCCACGGACCTGATCACCGCCGGTGTCCCGGGATCGGGTCACAGAGCTGAAGAACGGGCAGAGGTGAGTGTAAACAAACCTTTCCCCGCTCTTCTCCGTGGCATGTCAGTGATCGTCTGTTCCCTGTCATCGGAACAGACGATCAGTAACGTGTAGCCACGCCCCCCTACAGTAAGAATCACTTCTTGGGGTACACTTAACCCCTACAGCGCCACCTAGTGGTTAACCCCTTCACTGCCAGTGTAATTTTCACAGTAACCAGTGCATTTTTATAGCACTGACCGCTGTGAAAATGACAATGGTCCCAAAAATGTGTCAAAAGTGTCCGATGTGTCCACCATAATATCGCAGTCACGAAAAAAAATCGCTGATCGCCGCCCTAACTAGTAAATTTTTTTATATAAAAATGCCATAAAACTAGCCCCTATTTTGTTAACGCTATAACTTTTGCGCAAACCAATCAATAAACGCCAATTGGGATTTTTTTTTATTTTTTTTACCAAAAATATGTAGAATACGTATCGGCCTAAACTGAGGAAAAAAAATGTTTCTTTATATATTTTTGGGGTATATTATAGCAAAATTTCTCTATTTTTGTTTATAGCGCAAAAAATAAAAACCGCAGAGGTGATCAAATACCACCAAAAGAAAGCTCTATTTGTGGTAAAAAAAGGACGCCAATTTTGTTTGGGAGCCACGTCGTATGACCGCGCAATTTTCAGTTAAAGCGACGCAGTGCTGAATCGCAAAAAAGGAGCCTGGTCCTTAAGCTGCATATTGGTCCAGGGCTTAAGTGGTAAAATATGTTTGTTCACTTTTAAAGAAAAAGATGGCTAAGGGGGTACCACATATAGACTGTTTAAAAAGTATAGGACCATTTGAGTGGACTGGACACTACATAATCTTATGAAATGCAATTTATTACAAATATATTACAAGAATAAAAGTTGATACAAAATCAAAGCAAGAAAATTAGAACTCTCATTGATATAACCACATAATGTATATAACATGTTAGATCTCTATTACTGCTAGGTCAACGTTTCGCTTTATGCTTCCTCAGGACCTTAATTCCTTGACTATAAACAGAGGGATTCTGTACCGGAGACAAAGAAGGGAAACCTCATATTTCAGCAACGGATATAAAATGAAGCAAAACATTTAATAATATAGTCCCCATATGTAATATGGAGAACAGTATAATATTAGTGCCACTCACATGTCAGAGAGAGCGCTCATACATTTAACATGCCATGTGTTATCCAAAGGCGTCTAGATCAGCGATATCCTCCCAAAATCAATCAGCCAATAAATCTAAATGCCCCATTCTATGAAAGGTACAGAAAGAAAAATCACCCTCCAAAGAATAAGCATAGTAATAGTAACTTCCAGTCATCAATAATAGTAAAAACATTCAGGAGCAACCACAATTGAAAGCGCTGATCGGGACAGTCGTGAAAGGACAAACAATCAAATAATAAAAACTTTCAATGAGATAAAAACGTGTCGATTTAATAATAACATATGATTGGATGAAAAATTATCTAGACATCTTGCATAGATGGAACAACTGCAAAGCGTGCTCCTCACTGTGACAGTACTTTAAGCAACAGTCGGTGGTGGACTGGCTTGGTGGGGCAGTGTTGCGATGGTAAAACCTTCATGTGTATCTTGATGTTACTAGGAAGAGGAAAGCCAGCATGTGCAGAGCCGGATGGACAGTGTGGAGCCTCGAAGGGATCCCCAATGGTGTGTGGCAGAATCACGCGGCAACCAAGAAGCAAAGGGGGGACCAAGAGGCAGCCAGAGCAACCACCGACCGGAGCAAGTGGACGGGAACACCAGAACGTGACGTCATACGATCGAGGAACGCAGGTCCAAAATGTAGCTTGGAGCACAACAGGCATACAGCAGCATACCTCCATCGTTTAAACAAACTGCTGACAAAGGCTTATTAT
The DNA here is from genome assembly GCA_029206835.1 of Rana muscosa. Taxonomy (NCBI): domain Eukaryota; kingdom Metazoa; phylum Chordata; class Amphibia; order Anura; family Ranidae; genus Rana; species Rana muscosa. The sequence continues at coordinate 10,431,219 of CM055119.1, read as the reverse complement.
ATATACACAACAATTAGAGTCAAATATATGTTTATTTCAACAAAAGAAAATGGCACAGAAAAATGTCAGACGTTCACAGCATAGAATAAGACTTAATAAATCACATTCTGCATATACGGAGTTGAGCATGGTCATAGTAAGGCCGGTTAAGTCGCCGCTCTTCCAAGAAGGCAGCGACATGCTAAACCAAAAACAGAGAGCACAGCTGTTCATATCCCGTCAGGGGTCTGTGAATTTGGGATGATGCGAAGAGGTCAGAACAAAAGGAGGATATGCGAAGGGCCGTAAGCCAGTTCCCTCGGTCACTGGGCACTACAGGAGCGCCTGAGGTGTTGCCTATTAATGAGCTCGCTATGGGCCACGTGAGGCGGGACTATGGTCCCACCGACTGGGAGCCGAAGCCTTGAGGTAAGGCAGGGTGGTCAAATAAGGACGTGAGTGGTGAAGGATCCGTGGACAATAGAGAGCAGTCCCTTCTTGTACCATAGCTGAGGGGCAGCGACAGTTAATGGAGACGCATCAGAGAGCAAATGTAGGTGTTGCCCATAACCCCAGAGCAGAGCCCGGAGGTCAGGGGCCGACAGGTCCTGTTCCACCATAGTAGACGCTTTGGAGAAGGGGCGAGGGAACCACTCTAGTACCCTGGACAGTAGCGCCGCTCTGTGGTATAGCTCAAAATCGGGTAAGCCCACCCCTCCCCGGGTCTTGGGGTACGTGAGTAGCGTGTGACGGATACGGGACATGCCTCGGTGCCAAATGAAACGGATGGACATGGAGCGCAAGGAAGCGAAGAAGCATCTAGGGGCAGAGGTAGGAACAGTTTGGAACAAGTAGAGCAATTTGGGCAGGGTGTCCATCTTCAAAGTATTTATACGGCCGAACCATGGCATTGGGGAGGAGCTCCAAGCGTTTAGCTCCTTCCGAAGCGGATTCAGTAAAGGCAGACAGTTGAGTATAAAGTTGCGATAGATTGGAGGAAATCGTTATTCCTAAATAAGAAATACCCCTGGTGCTCCACTGAAAGGGGAAGTTAGCCTGCACTCGAGTGAGAGTCGTGCTGGGGAGGGATATGTTAGGGCCTCAGTTTTGGACATATTCAGTTTAAAGTTACTAAAATTGCCAAACCTACGAAATTCACTCATAAGGGAAGGGAGGGATGTGTGTGGTTGTTGGATGTAAACCAGCAGATCGTCTGCGTATAGTGAGAGCTTATGTTCGGCGGAGGGAGTCTGGATCCCCGTTTATCGTAGGGTTACATCTAATGGCCTGGGCTTTGTGGAAATGGTAGAGAACCTGACTGCACTTCTCAGGAGTGTTGAAGCCCCTACAGTTAAAGGAGGAGAGGGTTATGTGGTCAAGTGGCATCATGATAGTATTGAGAGGAGGAGATATCGGGTCTGATCCGCATCAACATCAAGGTCTGCCCAGTCCAGAAGAAAACGGAAAGGAAGGAAAAGAGCATGAGGGAGGGGAGAGAAACCAAGAAGGGGGGAAGAAAAGAGCAAGAAAGATAGGGGGAGTGTCAACTCCATAAAGAAAGAGTGTGGAGAAAGAGTCAAGAGAAATGGGAATCAGTAGAAGTAGAGAAAAAAGGAGAAGCAACAGGCCACTAGGTGGCAGCATCGAGTCATGGGATGAAAAATATAACATTTCTAAGCTATAAACCAAGCTCGAACTAAAGAGAAGGGTACAGTGCTTGCTCAAGCACTATCGGTCCTAAAGGGGGAAACGCAGTAAGCACACAGAGCATCTCCCGGTCCCGGGGTCCGCCGGGGCACAATAACTACTATGAAAGAAAACATAACCATCAATAAAATACAGTGTGAAACCAAAAAAAAGAAAAACATATAAAGCACAGCCACCCAAGGAGGGTGAGCACCCCCCAGCTCTTTGCACAAGTCAAATAACGTAGCCCAAGGGGTACACGATTTAAATAGCAGGGATGAGAGCAAGCGGGGGGTGGGGATGTGCGCCAAACTCGGTGAGTGTGGGGGTCACTCAGGCAACCCTGGACGTCCAGCCCCCCAAACCAGAGGTGAGGGGGGGAGGAAGTCTCGTAATAAACCAGAAAGAACAAACCCTGAGTCAGGGTGAAAGTGTGCGATCATCCGAAGGCACATGGGAGTCAGTCATCTGGAGATCTCTTGGAGGAGTCCCTGGGACGTTTGCCCTTGCCTGTCTTCTGCCAATGCGGGTTGAAAGGGAGACCCGGAGTGGCGGACGGGATGGGCCAGTCAGGCAAGGCGATTTAAGGTAGCGCCAGTGTACCCAGGAACCGTAGTAAGTCCCCAAGGGTGCGAAAGAGGGCCGTCTTCCCGTCATGATGAACCCGAAGTTGAAAAGGGAACTGCCTTTGATATTTGATGTTCCGCTCCTGCAGGAGAGACGTGAGAGGTTTAAGAGCGCGTCTCATTGCCAGCGTTTGGCGCGAGAGATCGGGTAGCAGCATAACAGGGGGTGTCTCTGCCAAGTGTTTGCTTAACCTTAGCGATAGCCTTCAAAAGGTGATAGTGTTGATGGATGTACAAGTGGGTGAAGAAATTGGTTACAATAGGTAAGTGTTATGAATTTTCCAATTCCGGCTCGGCCGGGTGTTTACTAACTGAAAACTAGCTATTGGAGGTGCTGTGAAGCAAATTGATGCTACCAATGTGGTGCTGCAAGTGATGCGGTGTGAACAAGTAAAATACAATGGATTACAATGAATTGGAATATTGTCTCGGCCGGGTGTTTACTAAACCCGGCTGGGATTATGCTCAGTCCCAAGTAATTGAACAGTTTAAAAAGAAAGTGATAGTGTTGATGAATGTACAAGTGGGTGAAGAAATTTGGTTGAAATAAATAAGTGGTGTGAATTTTCCAACTCGGGCTCGGCCGGGTGTTTGCTAGCTGAGGAATAGCTATTAGAAGTGCTATTAGAAGTGCTGTGAAGCAAGTTGGTGCTGCCAATGTGGTGCTGCAGGAGATGCAGTGTGAACAAGTGAAATACAATGAATTACAATTAATTATAATATTGTCTCAGCCGGGTGTTTACTAAGCCCAGCTGGAAATATGCTCAGTCTCAAGTAATTGAACAATTGAAAAGAGTGTTTGAGTGATCCATGGTACACTCTGACAATGCACATAAAATATTCAACATGAAATTGAAATTGGTAAAATAAAGCCCAGTGGTAAAAATCCAGAAAATGGTGACAAGATAAATTGGTGACTTTGCTGCAGCGCTTGTTCTAGTAGCCTGTGCCGTGAATGTGATTATCCGTGATAGTTTAAGATGTTGCACTCACCAGATCCTTCATACCCTCAAGGGGTATGGTGCTGTCACAGTATATGCCTCTGTGTAGCAGTCTCAGGAATCCGGGGTGGCTCCTATGGTCCCTTATGGTTCTCCGAGAAGGTGAGGGTTATAGAAAGGAAAAAAGGATGCCCATAGTGTGAACCCGTTTAAAATTGGTTTATTAATGTAATCGGGAAAAAGGGTACTCACATAATATTAGACAAGTAAAAGCATTTAAAATGGCGCTTGGCCAGTGAAGAGCGATCCAAGGTGTGGGAAGTGATGAAACGACGTGACTCCGTCCTACGCATTTCGTCAGATTGACGTCATCGGGAGCGTAACGTTGTGCTTCACTTCCTATTGCAATTTATAGCCCCTCCGGTCTCATGTGCACATGCGTGAATTAGCATGGCGGCCATTTTGGGTATGATTTTGGGGACCGAAGTCTGGCGGCCATGTTTGGTAAGTTTTGCAGACCGGAGCTCAAAGTCTACAGCGGTCTGTGTTGAATTGGTCTGGCGGCCATATTTGGTTCGATTTGCAGACTGGAGACTGCAAGTTTTCTATGGCGGCCATTTTAGGATGAAACATGAAAACCGTGGGACTATATACTAAAAACGTTTTTAGAACTTCGAAGCGCACCTTAATTGGGCAATATGAATGAATACATATACAAATGTATACTACATCTAAAAATTTAAAAATATATAAAGTATATATAAAAAAATATATAAAATATGATGTTACTAGTTTAAACGAGATATAGATATAGATATATATATATGCACATAAACAAATGTGATACATAAATATAGGATGTGTGGTATATGAGTGAGGACTGAGGAGACATAAAATTAATAAAATAGTATGTAAATAAATATAGAGGTACATAAATGGTATGTGCTAAATGCATGTTAAAACGCATATTAAAGGCGGTAGATGCTTTTTAAAGGATGTTGAACTAACTGACCATAAATAAATGTTAAAGGGGCGGGGGGTTCTTATCGGTATGGAACTTGTTATGAGATTGGATGTTGCCGAGTGTTGCTTGAGGCATTGAGGAAGGTCTTGAGGAAAATATTGTTTAAAAGATTTTAGGGAGAATATAAATTAAAATTATTAGTAATTGGTAAGAAAACAGTTCAGATCTAGATCGATATTCATTCCTGCTGGTTGGAGTGTGTCAAGCTGGTATATCTACTTTGTTTCATTTTGTGAAATTTTGATTTTCTTGTTTTCACCTCTCCAGTGTCCCTTAATTCTGTCTATACCATAGAAGACCACGCAGGAGGGGTCTCTCTTGTGATAATCCCTAAAATGTCTAGACACACTGTGTTTGGGGAAGCCGTTCTTGATGTTATTGATATGTTCTCTTACTCTGACATGTAGTTCTCTGGTGGTTCTACCTACATACTGTTTGTGGCAAGGACATTCTAGCACATATGTCACATGTGTGCTGTGGCAAGTGATTAGTTCTCTGATGTTATGTTCGGATCTGTTGGAGGTTGAGATAAATTTGGATATTTTCTTATCAGTCCTTTTGCTGGTTCTGCAGGGAAGACATTGGCCACACTTGAAAAAACCTTTTAGGTTTTTAAAGATTTTGATTTGTTTTGGTGGGTTCAGTACATTGTGTACCAGTCTGTTTCTCAGGTTAGGTGCTTTTCTGTAAATGAATGATGGTTTTTGTGGTAGTATGTTTCTGAGGACCTTATCGGATTGTAGGATGGGCCAGTGTTTTCTGATTATCTTTTCTACATTTTTGTGTTGTCTGTTAAAACCAGTGAGGAAGGCCATGTCCAAGTTTTTATTTTTGTTTTTATTTGCAGTGTTACCTGCAAGCAAGGTGTTTCTGTCCATATTTTTGACTTGTTGTTTTAGGCTGAGTAAATCCTTTTCTTTGTAGCCTTTATCTATGAATCTGCTAATGATTGTGTTTGCTTGATGTTCATATTCATGTAGGTTGCTGCAGTTCCGGAAAATGCGCATTAGTTGGCCTTTGGGTATATTTCCAATCCATTTAGGATGGTGGCAGCTTTTTGTTGGAATATATCCATTCCTATCAGTCTTTTTAAAATAAGTTCTGGTGTTCAAATTTCCATCATGTTTGTATATTTGCAGATCCAGGTAGTCTATACTCTGTTTGCTCCAGGTGCCTGTGAATGTGATCCCATAGATGTTCTGATTAATTTCATCAAAAAAATCCTGTAGTTGTTCCTCTGTGCCCCCCCCCCATATTATGACAATGTCATCTATATATCTTCTGTAGAGGGTTAGATGTTCTCTGTGTACACTGAAGACCTGTTCTTCCTCCCATCTGTTCAGGAAGAGGTTGGCTACACTTGGAGCATATTTGGCTCCCATTGCTACCCCTTTAGTTTGGGTGTAGTACTCACCCTTATACCAGAAATAATTGTGGCTCATGGCCATTTCCAATCCTTCCAATATAAATTTGATTTGTTGTTCTTTCATGTCTGTTTGTTTATACAAGGCCCATTCCACACTACTGATGCCATCTTTTTGTATGATGTTTGTGTAGAGTGAGTTGACATTGATCGTCACTAGTATGTCACTCTTTGATTCTAAGATCCTTTATTTCCGAAATAAGTTGTCTACTGTCTTTTAAGTATGATCTGCCTTCTGCCACCAGGGGTTGTAAAAATCTGTCTATGTAGGAGCCCAGTCTTGAAAAAAGGGAATCAATTCCACTTATGATGGGTCTGCCGGGTGGTGTAGTTTGATTTTTGTGTATTTTGGGAACGTAATAGATCACTGGTGTTTTGGCTGTTTCTGGGGTCAGAAAAGTGGCTTCTTTTTTGGTTAAAATCCCCTTGTCTTCTCCTTTTTTGACAAGGGTTTTCAACTTTTTTTCATATTCTATTTTTGGGTTGCCCCTTATTTTCTTGTATGTGTCCCGTACGCTTAATAAGTTATCCATTTCTGTCTCATAGTCTTTTTTCTTAATGATGACCAGGCCTCCCCCTTTATCTGCCGGTCGAATTACAATGTCCTTTTTCTTCTCTATCTCTTTGATGGTTTTCCAGACCTTATCACTTTTTGTTTTGCTGATTCTCAGCTTTCTAATGTCTTCTTCCACCATCTTCTTGAAAACCAAAATGCTTTCATTTTGTTGCATTTTGGGGTTGAAGACCAAATTATTCTTTAGTCTAGAATGTTTGTAGTAAGTGTCTGTGTTTTTTTATTTGTTTTGGGTTCCTTTAAGGCAAAGAATTTTTTAATATTCATTTTTCTTGCAAATTTTTGCAGATCTATGTATGTTTCAAATTTGTCCAGATTCTTGTCGGGTGCATACTTTAACCACTTAAGCCCCGGACCATTTTGTAGCTAAAGGACCAGAGCTGTTTTCAGAATTTTGCACTGCGCTGCTTTAACTGGAAATTGTGCGGACATGCAATGTTGTACCCAAACGAAATTTGCGTCCTTTTCTTCCCACAAATAGCTTTCTTTTAATGGTATTTGATTGCCTCTGCGATTTTTATTTTTTGCGATATAAACGGAAAAAGACCGAAAATTTTGAAAAAAAATTATATTTTCTACTTTTTGTTATAAGAAAAATCGAATAAACTCAATTTTAGTCATACATTTAGGCCAAAATGTATTCAGCCACATGTCTTTAGTAAAAAAAAATGTCAATAAGCGTATATTTATTGGTTTGCGCAAAAGTTATAGCGTTTACAAACTAGGGTACATTTTCTGGAATTTACACAGCTTTTAATTTATGACTGCCTATCTCATTTCTTGAGGTGCTAAAATGGCAGGGCAGTACAAAACCCCTCCAAATTACCCAATTTTGGAAAGTAGACACCCCAAGGAAATTGCTGAGGCATGTTGAGCCCATTGAATATTTTTTTTTTTTGTCGCAAGTGATTGAATAATGACTAAAAAAAAAAATTACAAAAAGTTGTCACTAAATGATATATTGCTCACACATGCCATGGTTATATGTGGAATTGCACCCCAAAATACATTTTGCTGCTGCTCCTGAGTACGGGGATACCACATGTGTGGGACTTTTTGGGAGCCTGGGGTCATTTGGGGGGGTTTTGTGCCATCTGGGCATTCCATGGCCTCCGAAACTGTGATAGGCAGTGAGAAGTGAAATCAAAAATTTACACCCTTAGAAAGCCTGAAGGCGGTGATTGGTTTTTGGGGTCCCGTACGCGGCTAGGCTCCCAAAAAGTCACACACATGTGGTATTCCCGTACTCAGGAGAAGCAACAGAATGTATTTTGGGGTGTAATTCCACATATGCCCATGGCATGTTTGAGCAATATATCATTTAGTGACAACTTTGTGCAAAAAATAAAAAAATAAATTGTCTATTTTCCGCAACTTGTGTCAACATATAAAATATTCCATGGACTCGACATGCCTCTCAGTATATAGCTTGGGGTGTCTACTTTCCAAAATGGGGTCATTTGGGGGGGTTTTGAACTGTTCTGGCATTTTATACACAACATTAGGAAGCTTACATCCACTCTTCTAACCACTTGAAGGCAAAGCCCTTTTTCACACTTTTTGTTTACATGAAAACATTTTTTTTTTGCAAGAAAATTATGTTGAACCCCCAAACATTATATATATTTTTAAAGCAAAGGCCCTACAGATTAAAATGGTGGGTGTTGCAATTTTTTTTTCTACACAGTATTTGCGCAGCGATTTTTCAAACGCATTTTTTGGGGAAAAAAATACACTTTTTTTAATTTTAATGCACTAAAACACACTATATTGCCCAAATGTTTGATGAAATAAAAAAGATGATCTTAGGCCGAGTACATAGATACCAAACACGACAAGCTTTAAAATTTCGCACAAACGCGCATTGGCGACAAACTACATACATTTTTAAAAGCCTTTACAGGTTACGCCGTTAGATTTACAGAAGAGGTCTACTGCTAAAATTACTGCCCTCGATCTGACCTTCGCGGTGATACCTCACATGCATGGTGCAATTTCTGTTTACATATGACGCCAGACCGACGCTTGCGTTCGCCATTGGGCAAGAGCAGGGCAGGACAGGGGTGCTTTTTTTTTTTTTTTTTTTTTTTTATTATTATTAATTTTGCTTTTTTATTTTATTTTTAAACTGTTGCTTCCATATTTATTTATTTTTTATCATTTTTATTGTTATCTCAGGGAATGTAAATATCCCCTATGATAGCAATAGGTAATGACAGGTACTCTTTTTTGAAAAAACTGGGGTCTATTGGACCCTAGATCTTTCCTCTGCCCTCAAAGCATCTGACCACACCAAGATCGGTGTGATAAAATGCTTTCCCAATTTCCCAATGGCGCTTTTTATATCCGGGGGGGGGGGGGACATTCCCTCCCACTGCTTGTAAAAGCAGTCCAGAGGCTAATTAGCCACTAGGATTGCTTTTACATGAAAGCCGGCCGCTGGCTGAAAAGAATGATACCAAGATGATACCTAAACCCGCAGGCATCATTCTGGTATAAACATTCAAAGTCCAGCAACATACCAGTACGTTGCTGGTCCTTGTTGGACATGTATTGTAATCTTTTTTTTCATGCAGCCTGTTGGCTGAACGAAAAAAAAAAGATTGATCGGTGGGTATGCCCACCATTAGAATACCGCCCTTCATCCACCCACTTCTAATGATGGGCATACATGCACCATTTATATATGCCGAAGCATGGGGGCATCTTCCCACAAAAGTTATGCCGCGTACACATGGTCAGACTTTTCCACGGGCAAGCCTCCGTCAGAATTTCGACCGTATGTACGCGGCATTAGGAGCAAAATCGCTCCTCCGCCCCTGCTGCCCCAATGCTTCGGCATATATGCTTCTTTTTTTTTAACTGTGGTGGTGAAATCACCTCCTACAGCACTGGAGTCGCAGGGATCAGGCCTGTCTCTGCGAACGCTGCAGTTATGTGTGTTGTGTTTTGCAAGTGACAGTGATCGATCGATACTGCACGTGGGTGGCCTGGGCTGGACGGAGAGGCAAAACGCAGGTGCTAGCAGGTATCTGGGCTGATCCCGCTAACACTGCGTTTTTGGGAACCCTAAACTGCTGGGGACGCTAGTATAGATCTGATCAGATATTGATCTGTTCAGATACTATACCACTAAGGGGGGTGTATGCTTAACGCGTGGGTGTTAGCGCTACTGGCACTAACCTGACGCTGCCTGGGGTGTGACGCAGACCCTCTCTGACGCTAAAACCTAATTGATATCACCCGCCGGGCGATCAGGGGGTTAAACCTTTATTGGGTTATATACGGCGGGTGCCCTGACACTATAAAAAGCAAACTAACTAACCAGCGTCACCCGTAACACTTATATGATGATCACTGGTGAAAGGGTTAACTAGGGCCAATTAGGGGGTTAAAACCTTTATTAGGTAATATATGGGGGTACCTGACGCTATATAAAAACCTGACGGCGAACCTAAAAAAAAATTACTGGCTACCTATCAGCATCACGGACAACGATCATAAAAACGATCGCTTAGCGACAGTGGTGATAGGGGGTGAAAGGGTTACCTGGGGGGCGATCAGGGGGTTAAACCTTTATTAGATAATATATGGGGGTACCTGACGCTATAAAAACCTGCGGCGAACCTAAAAAAAAATTACTGGCTACCGATCTGCATCACCGACGCTAAGACAGCGATCAGAAAAATTATCGCTTAGTGACAGTGGTGATAGGGGGTGAAAGGGTTACCTGGGGGCGATCAAGGGGGTTAAACCTTTATTAGGTAATATATGGGGGTACCCGACGCTATAAAAACCTGCGGCGAACCTAAAAAAAATTACTGGCTACCGATCAGCATCACCGACGCTAAGACATCGATCAGAAAAATGATCGCTTAGCGACGGCGGTGCTAGGGGGTGAAAGGGTTATCTGGGGGGTGATCAGGGGGTTAAACCTTTATTAGAGGGGGTTAGGGGGCTACACTGGACCTAAAACTAAATGTAGTGACACTTTTACAGTCACAAATGTCACTGATTGCAGTGATCACTAAATAAATGGTCACTGCAATCAGTGACACTGTGACTGGGGGCTGGGGGGACGATTTATGTGCCTATGTGTCCTGGTGTCAGTGTGCTGTTTTGTGCACTAACCTGCATCTTCTCCTGTACGGCGCACGGTATATGTGAGCGCCGCAGGAGAGATGACATCACTTCCTCCTGCCTGTGTAAACAGTACACAGGCAGGGGAAGCTCTCTCATTCGCCGGGAGCGATCGAGAGCGGGGGGCCGGAATCGAACGGCCGTCCCCTCATGCCGGATCGCTCCCGAAGGTAAAACGACCACCCACTGTAAAGAAGGGGGGTCCGATCGGACCCCCCAACTATACAAAGGCAATCACGTATATGTACGTGATTCTGCCTGTCGGTGCCATTCTGCCGACGTATATTTACAGTGGGCGGTCGTTAAGTGGTTAAGCCTAAATCTAAAATTTTGAGTTCCTCCTCAATATAAACATTATCACTTAGATTAAAAATGCCTTCTCCTATTATACGCGTCTTCTTTTTCTTGATGCCCCCTCGTTTGCCTCTTGTCCATTTTCTCCTGCCCAATATTGGGGTCTGTGGGTATAGTCTCTCCTCCCCTCGTATTGATAATCCTCGGGTTCCCAGTTGTTCTGTTGTCTCCCATATGGGCATGATCCTCTGGGATTCCACCCTTGTTGTCCTCTGTAGTTCCTGGGGTCTCCCTGATATTGTTGATTGTTTCTGTCTGGGTATCTGAAGGGTCTCCATCCTCCTTGTGCTCAGTATGGTTGTGGTGGGCCATTCCATCCTCTGTGTGCGGGGGGTCTCCATCTATTTCCTCTGGTAAAATCCCCTCCCTGTTGTGGCCTGCCATAGGGGGTGTGCTGTGGTATGTATCTTAGAGGTGAATATCTATTTTGGTGCCTAGGTATTCTTGGTGTGATGGGTGCTATATTTTGTTGTTGGGTTCTGTTATCATTTGGCTCTTGTTGTCTGTGGTTTCTACGTATTTTCATTTTTATTTTGAGGCCTCACTCAACTCAGGTTCTGAATATACCTCCACAACAGTAAACACCAGACAGAGCCCGCTTTGTTGCGCATTTGTACACATTTTTTATCATTACCAATACCTGGCTTCCAGCAGATTGATTTTATGTAAGAGCAGCGCCACCACTACACCCCTCATTTTTTCTTCATATCCTTGCTCCACCTATCTAGGAGGTAGAAATAAGTAGAGGCAGCAGTTCTGACTACTGTGTTGTGTTTGAAGTCCGTTGCACGGAGTCACCTTACCCTTCTTCATAACAGGGGGTGTCATTCACCCGAATGGAGTCCTGAGTGCTGGCTGCTCTCATAATTTCTTCTTTAACTTTGTAAAAATGCACTCTGCATAGCATGTCGCGGGGAAAGGAGGAGTCAGGTTTTCTCGGGCCCGAGGTCCTGTGCACTCTATCCAGCTCAATAGGGGTATCTTTAGGTCGTTGAAGGAGCTGGTTAAAGATGGCGGTGCCCGCGCCGGCCAGGTCCTTATGTTCAACCGATTCAGGGATACCGCGGATCCTGATGTTCCTGCGATTTCGGTTCTCGATATCGTCCTGATGATACATAAGTTGCTGTATCATGACGGTGTGGGAGTTCAGAGTCTCTTCATGAGATTGCAGCGTGGTACAAATGCCATCCGCAATATTTTCCACGTCTTCCATACGGGTCCCCAAATCTCTCTTGAGCTCAGTAATCTTTTTTATATGTCTGCTCCATGCGGGACACATAGTGCTCAGTCATGTTTGTTGGGCAGGGACCGCAAGTAGGCATGCATGGATCGCATCTGCGACTCCATATCCCATCCATCCCCTGAGCAGAGAGATGTCTGGGAAAGGTGATGGGAGCTGTGGGGGCTACAGGAGGGGGGCTCAAAGTCAGTGAGGGAAGCCGAGCGGCCTCTGGACTGTACCTTGAGGAGGCCTGCAGGCTCAGAGCGGGCCGGGGAGGGAGGCGCTGCCGCCATCTTGGATCACTCCTGACTCACAAAGGCCGCAGAAGCACGAGTCACAAACCGGCCCGGATCTCAGATTCAGTGGTTTCCGACAGGCTTATTGTGGTCCTTGGGCTTGCCTTCGAAGCGGTTTGGCAGCTGTGCACCGAGCGATGGCGGAGATATTACCCCTGAAAGACCGGCGGTACCGGGATCAGCGCCATGCGCTAAGCCACGCCCCCCACTACAAACAATTAGACAAAGACAAGGGAATACAATAAAAATAAGCAGGATGGACAAGAAACAATGGTTAGAATATGAATTTAAATATCTCAATTGAGATAAAATAATATATATATATATATATATATATATATATATTGTGAAGGACTAGCATCAAATGTAGAACTTGAAGGACACCGCCACTCGCTGGTTCTTCTTTTTAAGGGCTTTGTTTGCCCATTTTTATTGAAAGAAGTTCAAAACAAAATGAAAGGTTTCCCTCGCAGGGGTTTCAGCACTCCTATTCATCAACAAAATGTCATTTAGCCTCCTGGCTTATACATACCAGCAGTGCTGCTCAGGCCTCCCACTTCAGGCTTTCATCTGTCTCCTACAGACTATTCCCTTGTCAACACCGTCCATTTAGATAGCAGCCCCTCACTGCTCTGATCCTCAGACTTGGGTCCACTGCTCTGACCCTCAGACCTGGGTCTCTGGCTTCCAGTGTGCAGACAAGCACTCTGTGGCTTCTCCAGTGCACACTTGCACTCTGTGGCTTCTCCAGTGCACACCTGCACTCGTCGGGAGGGTGGAGCCCAGAATGCTGGTCCTGACTCTACTATCAGGCCCACACACACCTGAACAATCAGTGTGCAGTTGTCTCAAAACCTGGATCCAGGACTGGGGATTTCATCCCACCCGGATCTCTAAGAAAGCCCCAAGCTCCAGGTCCCAAAGTGGACTTTAGTAAAACATGAAGAAATTGAAAAGCCAGTTTCCTCCAAAACAAGCAAATACCCTGGAGCCCCTCAACCTGCCTGGTTGAGAATCCTGTATTTATACACTGGTGGGGTACCACACTACTACATACCCTCCCCCTTTGTTTCGATCCGGAGGGAGGAACACCAGCACTCGTCATTATGGTTGGGACACCTCTGTGCTGGCTGTCAGCCACGTAGGTCCAACCTTTTTTCCGGGTGCGCTTCCAGGTATGTCCCACCCTGGATCTTAACAAGGTCCTATATTTCCCTATACTCGGCCTTCTCCCTCTTCTTTTGGGGTTCCATAAGCACTGCCTCTCCTGAAATTTTAACAGGGCACCCCTGGTCTTTCTACCAACACTTCTGCCTCCACGCTTCAGGTTCCCAGATTTCCCAATACCTTTGGACACCACACTGTCATGTACCTTTAACAAACTATTTGGTTCATCATTGACAGACATATTCAAACCAACATTACACCTCTCAACGTTGCACAGATCACCAATGCCTTTTTTTTAGCATTTGCTAGGGCAGAGTCTGCAGAGGGCACACATACTGGAGGGCCGCCATCACCCACGGGAACCTCACAGGACGTCACCTCCCCGGGGTTCACCCACTCTGCAGGCAGCTGTCCTACCACTTGACCTGTTCTGATGCCCTCTGTATTTTTATCCACCTGAACAGACAAGCTCTTGTCTGATCCACATACAATTTTTACCGCACTTCTTATCCGTTTCCCTGTCTCGGGGACATTATTAGGTTTGTCACCTAAACTAAACATTGGACTGGGGACCCCAGTCTTTTTATCCACCTTCGGTTGAGCCCCGGTCAGGATCTCTGCTGCTTTCTGGTCCACACTTGGCCCTTCCATCTCATGCGATTCTTCCACTGGTACAGCACACACGCCCTTCACCGACAGCTGACCAGTACTACCTTGGACCATAGCAGCAGAAATGCCTTCTACCTGGCTGTTAGGTGGTGAAACCTCAGACACTTTCTTTTCGCCAAAGCCTCTCCCATATACCTCTTGTACAGGAAGTAACCCATCAGCATACCTAGAGGCGATTTTTAACACTAGTAATACAGTCATAAATAAACCATTTCTGTCTGGTCTTCCTTTGTGCTGTACCACCTGCCACTCAGGGGTCCACCTAATGGTACTCCGCAGTACCAGACAGTCTAACTGTGGTGGAGACACCCCAGTATAGACTGGCTGTACATCCCAAAGTTTAAGCATCTCCTTGAATACTTTTGTTAGAAACCATACCCTTGGCTCCAGACCCAAGTCCTTCCTGGGGACTTTCCTGACATTGGGGATGCAGACAGACTCCCTTGCTGAGACGTGAGAGGTTGCAAGGTTTAATGGAACCTTCTCCCAGCTGGAGACAACCACAGCCTGGTGCTCTACCAGAGCGCTGCCAGGTGCTTGACTCATACCCAACTTCTCAGGTTCAGCACCAATGAACTGCTTCACATTACCAGTGACAACGTCCCTTTGACACGCCATGTCAGCATCATTTTTGTAGGTTACTGACAAAGTGTCTGCTGTGTGCTCGCCCTTATATGGTCCATATTTCTCACGAGGGTTAACCCCTGCAGCAGCCACCGCGCCCTCAGGTATAAGCTGTTCTGCCGTCCCTCCTGCTGGCACAGCATAAACTTTGTCCACCTTATTTTTGTGCATGAAAGCCTCATCTATCAGGGACATTAGATTTTTACCCCAACTATCCCAATCCGTTGTAGCTTTGCTCCATTCATCGGCGCTCCTCAGCCCTGATCCATCCGCCCAAGGAGACTCATTAGAACAGACAGGTTTAGATGCAGATTCATCACCCAAATTACAAATCATGGCAGACTTCGGTAACCCATGTTTTAGCACCACAGGTTGCAATTTCCCACCCAGCATCTGCTGGACCCTGTCTCAAGCTGTGTCACTTTCACACTTTTCGCAACAGCTGCTGGTTTAACTGCAGCAGCGTTGCCAGGGGCAACAGCACCCCTCTCCCAGGCATGAACATCCGGCAGCTCTCTTTTTGTATGGAAGGTTGGCTTGCCTTCCACTTTAGCTTGGTCCAATCCTGCCAGGTGTCGCTTGCACCAATCCACTGCAGATTCAAACGCTGGTGGACTCTCCACACTAGCCGTCATCTGTGCATTCATTGCACCAGGGTTGCTAGGGACAACAGCAGCCCTCTTTTCCCTTGGAAAACTCTGTTTAGGCATGTATGGGGTTCGATCAGGCGGTAACAACCCCTCCAGCCACAGAGCTCTATCTATCATCTCAGCCATCCTTGCTTCTTTTAGACGTTTTGACCGCCCCATCCTTGCGGTCTTGCACACAGCAACTTGTAACAGTTCTTGGCAGAGAAAAGGAAAAAAAAATAAAAAATATGTTTGTTTCTCCTTTCACAGGTACACAACCTGCATGCAACAGTCCATCAAATAAACTTCTGTGCAATGCAGTTTGCCTGGCTGCCACACACAGCTAGCAGCAGTTCACTGCAGAGAAAAAAAGATTGACTTTTTGTTCACAGGTACACCACCTGCAACAAATTGGAGCACTGTCTCTTTAAGGCTAGTTACCTTTCGCTTGCAGGTTCTCCTCACCTGCACACACAGATTATGCAGTCTCATGCACCAAAAACACAGTTCATAACAGATGAACTTACTTGATTGTAGGGATCTCAGATTGTGCCCGCATTCTCCACCACGTGTGAAGGACTAGCATCAAATGTAGAACTTGAAGGACACCGCCACTCGCTGGTTCTTCTTTTTAAGGGCTTTGTTTGCCCATTTTTATTAAAAGAAGTTCAAAACAAAATGAAAGGTTTCCCTCGCAGGGGTTTCAGCACTCCTATTCATCAACAAAATGTCATTTAGCCTCCTGGCTTATACATACAGCAGTGCTGCTCAGGCCTCCCACTTCAGGCTTTCATCTGTCTCCTACAGACTATTCCCTTGGCAACACCGTCCATTTAGATAGCAGCCCCTCACTGCTCTGATCCTCAGACTTGGGTCTCTGGCTTCCAGTGTGCAGACAACCACTCTGTGGCTTCTCCAGTGCACACCTGCACTCGTCGGGAGGGTGGAGCCCAGAATGCTGGTCCTGACTCTATTATCAGGCCCACACACACCTGAACAATCAGTATGCAGTTGAGTCTCAAAACCCGGATCCAGGACTGGGGATTTCATCCCACCCGGATCTCCAAGAAATCCCCAAGCTCCAGGTCCCAAAGTGGACTTTAGTAAAACATGAGGAAATTGAAAAGCCAGTTTCCTCCAAAACAAGCAAATACCCTGGAGCCCCTCAACCTGCCTGGTTGAGAATCCTGTATTTATACACTGGTGGGGTACCACACTACCACATACATATATATACACACACACACACACATATTACATTTGAATTACTAATGCAAATAAAATTAATAATAATAAATAATAATGATCAGGATGATTCTCAAAAAAGTAAAATTTGATACAGACCATACTGTGTGTGATAGCCCAAAGTATATAATCATTAAAGATTAATGACAATAATAATATTCGTGATAGAACCAGGCAAGTTAGTTAATTAATTCAATGATTCGTTAGTTTATGATTAATGTTCCCATGGTTCATAGTGTCAAAACACAATGAGAACCTAATTGGTGTTTTATCTATTACCATGCATATATAACAAGTATATGGATGAAAAAAATATAACGAAAGATATAATGGTGATTGGAAGCCATGTAGGAATGGACAAGTGGTGCCCAATACAAAAAACCCTCTGCTATATGTTTACTATGATCCCCTCAGTATGTAACCTATGGATACACCCTGAGGATATACAGACAGAAATCTGGTGGTGACAGGCCAATAAGGAATGATAACAGAAGGAATCTAGATGATACTATGAATCTCTAGGCCTTCGTTCAACCCATTGGGAGATAAAGAAGCCAGTTTATAGATCCAGAATGATTCTAGTTTGCACAACAAGGAGAACCTCTCATTATCAGAGAACCACCCGAGATGCATTCGATGGTCACAACCTTTAGAAAATTGATGTTTTTAGCATGATAGGTTTTGAAGTAGCGGGGGACACTATGTTCATGAAGTCCCTTTTGTATAAATTGTCGGTGCTCCCCTACACGTTTTCGCAAGGTTTGCATCGTGCGGCCCATGTATAACAAGTTGCACGGGCATATGAGTACATATATCACATACTCAGTGGAGCAGGTAATAAATTGCTTTATATTGTACTCATTACCAGCCCTATCAGAAAAAGAGGATTGGCCATGTTGGATGAACTGGCAAGTCAGACGACCCCTTTTCTTACACTAGAAAATATCGGTTCAGTTGTCGAAATAGGACCTAATGTCCATAAGGCCCCTTTCACACGGAGGGTCCGTTCAGGTCCGCCTGTCAGTTTTTTAAGCGGACCTGGACGGACGCTCCATGTAGCCCTATGGAGCCACGGATGTCAGCGGTGACATGTCCGCTGACATCCGCTCCGCCAAAGTGTGACGGAGGAAAACCCTATTTTTTCCTTCCGTCGGCGGAGCGGATCGGATGAACACGGACAGACTGTCCGTGGTCATCCGATCTCCCCATAGGGGAGAGCGGCGCTCTGACAGGGCGGTCCCTGCACATGACTGATCCGCCCTGTGTGAAAGAGCCCTAACTCTCTCCTTTCGAGAATTCTTAACTTTGCTTGGGGCAACAATGTTCTTCAGAGTATGTGTTCTTTTGAATGTGATTAGGGATGAGCTTTGAGTTCGAGTGGAACTCATGTTCGACTCGAACATTGCCCGTTCGCCGAACAGCGAACAAATTGGGGTGTTCGCGGCAAATTCGAAAAGTCTATGGGAGAAATATAAAGTGCTAATTATTAAGACTTATATGCAAATTATTGTCATAAAAAGAGTTTGGGGACCCGGGTCCTGCCCCAGGGGACATGTATCAATGCAATTTTTTTTTTTTTAAACCGCTGTTTTTTTGGGAGCAGTGATTTTAATAATGCTTAAAGTGAAACAATAAAAGTGAAATATTCCTTTAAATTTCGTACCTAGGGGGTGTGTATGATATGCATGTAAAGTGGCGCATGTTTCCTGTGCTTAGAACTGTCCCTGCATAAAATGTCATTTTTGAAGGAAAAAAAGTCATTTAAAACTCACTCGCGGCTATTAATGAATTGTCGGCTCCCGGCAATACATACAAAAGTCATTGATAAAAATAAAAAAAGCGTGGGGGTCCCCCAGAATTCAATTACCAGGCCCTTCAGGTCTGGAATGGATATTAAGGGGAACCCCGCCGCAAATTAAAAAGAAAATGCGTGCGGTTCCCCCAAATATCCATACCAGGCCCTTCAGATCTGGCATGGATTTTAAGGGGAACTCCACCCCAAATTTTAAAAAAAATGGCGTGGAGTCCCCCCCAAAAATCCATACCAGACCCTTATCCGAGCATGCAACCTGGCAGGCCCCCCCCCTCCTGAACCGTACCAGGCCACATGCCCTCAACATGGGGAGGATGTCCCCATGTTGATGGGGACAAGGGCCTCATCCCCACAACCCTTGCCCGGTGGTTGTGGGGGTCTGCGGGCGGGGGGCTTATCGGAATCTGGAAGACCCCCCAGATCCCCCCCCCATGTGAATTGGTAAGGCCCTACTATTTCACTTAGAAAGTGTCAAAAAATGTAAAAAAAAAAAAAAACACAAACACCTTGAAAAAGTCCTTTATTAAAAATAAATAAAAAAAAAAAAACATTCCAGCGGTGAAATCCAGTGTCCCGCGGCGATCTGATGTCCAGCGCTGTTCGTCATTGGCTGAGCCTGAGCGGACCTGATGGGGAACTTCCTCCCCAGTCTATTACTACGTCATTGGCCTGAGCGGGAAACTTCCTTCACTGTGTAAATTTAAATTACACAGTAAAGGAAGTTCCCCGCTCAGGCCAATGACGTAGGCGGGGTCTGACATACCAAGGGGGCGGACCTGATAGGGGAACTTCGTTCACTGTGTAATACATGTATAGACCCGCCCCTTCTCATGTTCCGCATCAGGTCCTCAGCCTTACACCGAGTCATTGGCTGAGCGGACCTGATGGGGAACTTTAGAAGGGGCGGGTCTAGACATGTAATAGACTGCGGATGAAGTTCCCCATCAGGTCCGCTCAGGCTCAGCCAATGACGGACAGCGCTGGACATCGGATCGCCGCGGGACACTGGATTTCACCGCTGGAATGTTTTTTTTTATTTATTTATTTTTAATAAAGGACTTTTTCAAGGTGTTTGTGTGTTTTTTTTTTTTTTTACATTTTTTGACACTTTCTTCGTGAAATGGTAGGGGTACAATGTACCCCTTATCAATTCACATAGGGGGGGCCGGGATCTGAGGGTCCCCTTTGTTAAAGGGGTCTTCCAGATTCCGATAAGCCCCCCGCCTGCAGACCCCCACAACCACCGGGCAAGGGTTGTGGGGGATGAGGCCCTTGTCCCCATCAACATGGGGACATCCTCCCCATGTTGAAGGCATGTGGCCTGATACGGTTCAGGAGGGGGGAGCTCTCTCTCGTCCCCCCCTCTTTTCCTACGGCCTGCCAGGTTGCGTGCTCGGATAAGGGTCTGGTATGGATTTTTTGGGGGACTCCACGCCATTTTTTTTTTTAATTTGGGGTGGAGTTCCCCTTAAAATCAATGCCAGATCTGAAGGGCCTGGTATGGATATTTGGGGGAACCGCATGCATTTTTTTTTTAATTTGCTGCGGGGTTCCCCTTAATATCCATTCCAGACCTGAAGGGCCTGGTAATTGAATTCTGGGGGACCCCCACGCTATTTTTTTTATTTTTATCAATGACTTTTGTATGTATTGCCGGGAGCCGACAATTCATTAATAGCCGCGAGTGAGTTTTAAATGACTTTTTTTCTTTCAAAAATTACATTTTATGCAGGGACAGTTCTAAGCACGGGAAACATGCGCCACTTTACATGTATATCATACACACCCCCTAGGTACAAAATTTAAAGGAATATTTCACTTTTATTTTTTCATTTTAAGCATTATTAAAATCACTGCTCCCGAAAAAACGGCCGTTTTTAAAACTTCTTTTTGCATTGATACATGTCCCCTGGGGCAGAACCCGGGTCCCCAAACCCTTTTTAGGACAATAACATGCATATTAGCCATTATAATTAGCACTTTAGATTTCGAACGGTCGAGTCCATTGTATTTAATAGGGTTCTAAAGTTAACGCGAACATTCTGTCTGTTCACAGGTTCTGGTGCGAACCGAACAGGGGGGTGTTCGGCTCATCCCTGAATGTGATCTGTGGCACTGGGGGTAGGATAGGTCCTAGTATTGGATCCATATGCAGAATATGCCAATGTTTATTAACAATATTCTGAATGGATCTATATTTGCTGTTATATTCGGTGACAAACCTAATTGTGTTGACATCTGGCTCTTTTCGAATTTTGGGACGTGGTACAGATTCCAAAAACTTGTCACGGGCCTTCTGCACTAATTTTGCTGGGTATCCCTTTTGTACAAACTTGTTACTCTTTCGTCCATGGACCGACACAGCTTCTCTATTGACAAAGTGGGTATTATCCGTTAATTAGGAGTGACTAGGCAGAAAAATTTGTAAAAAGTGTTGCATCACACCTTCTACAGTCCCGCCCAGGGGGCGGACCCTCCGGGTATATCCTCTCAGTCTGCATATCGCAGATCAGTTTTTTTCTGTCTAGCAAGGAGTAGGACATGGCTCCCTTCGGGCCCATTGGTCCGGGGGGAAAAAGAAAAATTTTTTTGCTACATTTGTTGTTTCCTGCGATCTTCGATCAACTGCCGACTGGGTGACAGGCTGGATCCTCGATCCTTGTAGTCTCCCCAGTTTCGGCCATCAAGCGTGTGCCGACCCTAGCTACGCGCTGGGTTTTCCACGACATGCCCGTCGCTCCACGGGTGGCCGGTGAGCCTACGCTCCAGGGCCTGCATCGGACCACTCAGCTTCGGCTGACCTTGCGGCCGAGTCGCAGCAGCCTGGCCGGTGAGCTTACGCTCCAAGGCTTGCATCGGACTGCTCAGCTTCGGCTGACCTTACGGCCGAGTCACAGCAGCCTGTCCAGTGAGCGTCATGCTCCAGGGCATACATATGATCGTCCCTTTTGGGTCCAATCACAGCATGCCTGGCCAACAGTCACCTTCCGTGCACGGACGATGATCTGTTTGGAATGTCTTCCAGCATAATACATGCAGGATAGGTAAGTAAAACTCCCCTGCCTCCGCTGGGTGATTTAGCTGGACATTCCTGGAGAGATCAAGTAAGTGGTTGTGGCCCCTTTCTTCCCTCTCTCCCTGCCTTTCCCTCCTCCCTGGGCTTCTGGGTGCTGGGCGTCACCTACGGGGTTCCACTGGAGCGGGGCTGGCTGTAACTAAGATTTTAAAGAAATGTCATTTCTGCTTATCTGTATGTGCTTCCTCCTCCATGCTGTCGGCGGCCATTTTGGGGTAGTCCATGCCGAGTTCGGCCTCTTGTGACTGCCCGGCGGCCATCTTCCTGTGGTTCGGCCACACCCACTGGCCCCTATCAGCTGATCAGCAGCCATGTTTGTCCACCCTGTATGTATATATTGCCGTTCGGCGGCCATCTTTTTGTGGGCTACGGCTGCTTGACCTCTATCTTCGGTCGGCGGCGATTTTCTTAGAGCCCACATTATCTTCCATACAGACGTTTTTGGCAACCATTTTGCGAGAGCCTCCGGCCTCTAGGGTGCATTATACTGGCGCGAAAATTCACACAGGAAGTACTGATAAAAGAAGCAGACTGACACAGCAGCAGCGGGACAGCATCACAGGCGCAGCACACTGCAGCATAGCAGTACCGGTCCAGGGTGGTGAGTCCTCTGGGTAACCCAGCATCTCTGCAGCGCAGGAGGGTGGCCTATTGATATCTTGCCTGGAGCCCTGTGAGTGTCAGCATGTGGTCAGCATGGCATCTGAGCCAGATGTCTTCTCCCCTGAAACGCCAGATTTAGCAGCTGGTGCTCCTGAGGTGTCTATGAACGCTATGATGGCAATCCTAGAGGCGTTTGCTGCCAGGGTGGAAGCAGCACACGGGAATACAGGGGGTAGTAAATGCCCCGTCCCCTGCAAGCTTCTGGGGATAATTCTGATGCAGAACCAGGTCCAGCTACGGCTCAGGGCCCAGATTCTGACGCATCAGAGACTGCAGACCGTGACCGGACAGTGAGGATGACTCCAAGTCCAGGTCAGTACGCGAGACGGCTTTGGTATCTGACCTTATTACTGCAGTGTGGGATACGCTAAAGTTGGAAAATGCTGCAGAAGCAGCAGAGACTCCGGTCCACTTGGGTTTCATAGACCTGCCCGCACTGCTAAGGTGTTCCCTTGTGTGTCTTTTGATAAACTCTTATACAAGGAATGGGAGAACCCACTGAGCGTCTTTACAGCCCCAAAGAGGTTTACGGTACGGTACCCCTTTGAGGAGAGTTTTCTGAAGAAATGGACCTCTCCCCCTATAGTGGACCCTCCGGTGTCCAGACTTAATAGAGCCACCACAATTCCTGTAGAAGGGGCTCCTGTTTTCAAGGACCCTGTGGATAAGAAGGCTGAAGCACTCGCTTGCTACCTATACTCAGTGGTAGGCTCGGCAGTACGCCCGGCATTGGCGGGGGCCCTATTGTCTCACACACTTACTGAATGGGCAAGATTGCTACTCCAGGGGTTAAGGAGCGAGATGCTCCTCCTGATGAGATAACATTGGCCGACCTGTTGGTCCAGGGCCTTAGGTTTATCTGCGAGTCAGACATGGATACTATTCCCCTGCTGTCTAAAGCTTTGGTTTATGCAGTAGCAATACGCCGCCTGATCTGGCTAAAAGGCTGGTCTGCGGACCAGACTTCCAAGAAAGCCCTGTTGGATCTGCCTTTTAAGGGCGACAGACTTTTTGGGGCTTCTCTGGGTGACATCATCAAGGATGCCACAGGAGGTAAAAGCACTTTGCTTCCCCAAATTAGCAAGGGTAAGGGGCCACGCCAAGGGCCCTCCTTTACTGCACGCAAGCGTTTTTTTCGTCCCCTAGGGCGACAGGGAAAAGACCCCAGGCCGATAAAGCGCCTGCCCAAGGACAAAAGCGTCCTTGGTCCTGCATACCCAATAAGCCTGCGGACGAATTTGCGTCCGCATGAAGGTCCTCCCCCACCCAGCTCTCGGGTGGGGGGACGTCTTCGCAAATTCGCGACTCAGTGGACAGCTCTAATCTCCGACAGGTGGGTTTGCGAAGTAATCTCCTCAGGCTACAAGATAGAGTTTCTCTCTTGTCCACCGGACAGATTCAACACCTCCAATCTCCAGCTACTACCGACCCGTCGGGAGGCCCTGTATGGACCTACTGGAACGCGGGGTAGTTATTCCAGTTCCAGAACTGGAACGGGGTTTTTACTCAAATCTGTTCATTGTGCCGAAGAAGGAGGGGGTTCGTCCAAGCTTGGATCTCAGAACTCTCAATTGCTTTGTGAAGGTACAAAGATTTCGGATGGAGTCGGTTCAATCTGTAGTCACGGCTCTCCATCCGGGGGACTTTCTGGCCTTCTTGGACATCAAGGACGCATACCTGCATGTCCCCATATACTCCAGACACCAGAGGTTTCTGCGATTTGCTATCGGGAAGGACCACTACCAGTTTGTGGCCCTCCCGTTTGGCCTTGCCTCAGCACCCAGGACGTTCACCAAGGTGCTCGCTCTGATTCTGGCACTTCTAAGACAGCGGGGTATCGCTATCACAGGCTACTTGGACGACCTTCTGCTGAAGGCCCCTTCAAGCTCAGAATTGGAGGTAAGCGTGTCCATTACCTGTCAGACTCTTCGAGACTGTGGTTGGATACTAAACACTCAAAAGTCAGTATTGGTGCCCTCTCAACGCCTAGTGTACCTGGGGTTGATTCTGGATTCCTCAGAGGCAAAGGTATTCCTCCCTGTGGAGAAGTTGCAGACCGTCCGGGCTGCAGTACGGCAGCTGACTTCCACGAATTGGTCGTCACTCCGTTTTTGCATGCGAGTGTTGGGCCTCATGGTAGCCTCCTTCAAGGCGGTCCCATATGCTCAATACCACACTCGAGTGTTACAGAAGGAAGTTCTGTCCAGATGGAACAGATGCCCTTCATCTCTGGATTATCAAATCCGAGTGAGCCACCTAGTCAGGAGATCCCTGGTATGGTGGCTGACAGCACCGGCTCTAATGGCCGGGAAGTCATTCCTTCCGGTTTACTGGATAGTGATCACGATGGACGCCAGCCTTACAGGTTGGCGGGAAAACGGGGGTGTTCAGTCGGCGCAAGGTCGCTGGACCCCAGAGGAAGCCCTCCTGCCGATCAATGTCCTGGAAATCCGGGCGATCAGGCTGTGCCTCTTCAAATGGTCTCAGAGGCTGCAGGGGCGTCCAGTCAGGATCCAGTCAGACAACGCCACAGCAGTGGCATATGTCAATCATCAAGGAGGAACAAGAAGCTCAGCTTCAGCATCCGCGGCTGCTCGCATCCTGAAGTGGGCAGAGAAGAGCGTACCGGCACTGTCGGCCGTGTACATTCCGGGTGTGGAAAACTGGCAGACGGACTACCTGAGCCGCCAGATGCTGGACCAGGGAGAATGGTCCTTACACCCGGAGGTGTTCCAACTCCTCTGCCAAAGATGGGGCACACCAGATGTAGATCTTCTGGCTTCCCGACTCAATCGAAAGGTATTGAGGTTGTGGCCCGGTCAAGAGACCCTTGGGCAGACGCAACGGACGCGTTGGTGGCATCGTGGGGTCAGTATCGGCTAATCTATGCCTTCCCTCCCTTAAGGCTTCTTCCTCTTCTGCTCCGCAGAGTGGAGGCAGAGGGAATTCCAATGATCCTAATTGCTCCAGATTGGCCTCAGCGTCCTTGGTACGCCGATCTAGTACGTCTGGTAGCAGACGTCCCCTGGCGCCTACCACTACGGAAGGACCTGCTATCGCAAGGTCCCATACTCCATCCTGCTTTACGGTCACTGGCTTTAACGGCATGGCTGTTGAGAACCAGGTACTGAGAGACCGGGGCCTGTCAGATTCAGTAATCTCTACTATGAGAAGTGCTCGGAAACCGTCCTCTAGGAAGGTTTATCACCGCACTTGGGAGGCCTACATCTCCATGTGTGAGGAAATGAAAGGGCATCCGCGTACCTATTTGGTTTCCAGAATCCTGCTGTTTTTACAGCATGGGGTGGACCAAAGGCTTGCCTTAAGTACGATTAAGGGACAGATATCTGCCCTGGCTGTCTTTTTTTCAGCGACCCCTGGTGGCTCACTCTCTCGTGAGTACATTTGTGCAGGGGGTTCGACATGTGGCCCCTCCGCTCCGTCCCCCGCTACCTTAGTGGGACTTGAACCTGGTCCTCTCGGTGCTTCAGAAGGCACCGTTTGAGAATATTAGAGATATTCCCCTGTTGACACTTTCTCAGAAGGTCGTCTTTTTGGTGGCTGTTACGTCAGTTAGACGAGTCTCTGAGCTGGCAGCCTTGTCCTGCAAGGCTCCCTATTTGATTTTCCACAAGGATAAGGTGGTGCTGCGGCCGCAGCCTTCCTTTCTTCCGAAGGTCGTTTCGGCTTTTCATCTCAACAAAGACATTGTACTTCTATCCTTGTGTCCTCATCCGTCGAATCCTAAGGCTTACGCCTTAAAGGGTCAAGCGCCCCCCCCCTCCCGGTCACGGCGCATTCGACCAGGGCAAGAGGTGCCTCTTGGGCTTTCTGACATCAAGCGTCTGTTTCCCAATTATGTAAAGCGGCGACTTGGTCGTCCGCTCACACTTTCACAAAATTCTACAAAGTTGATGTAGGTGCATCTTCGGATGCCTCCTTTCGGCCGCAAGGTTTTACAAGCGGCTGTTTAGAGTTGCAGCTCCTCCGTTGGAGGAGTGCTGTTTTGTGTTTGGGGTGAAGTTTATTTTATGCTGTTACCACCCCTCGTTTTTTCTCTGACACTGCTTTGGGACGTCCCACTTTGTCAATAGAGAAGCTGTGTCGGTCCATGGACGAAAGAGTAAATAGGATTTTTTACTCACCGTAAAATCCTTTTCTCTGAGTCCATGGACCGACACAGCACCCACCCCTCCTTTTAAGTTTGTACTGCTTTTTGACGAACTGATCTGCGATATGCAGACTGAGAGGATATACCCGGGGGTCCGCCCCCTGGGCGGGACTGTAGAAGGTGTGATGCAACACTTTTTACAAGTTTTTCTGCCTAGTCACTCCTAATTAACGGATAATACCCACTTTGTCAATAGAGAAGCTGTGTCGGTCCATGGACTCAGAGAAAAGGATTTTACGGTAAGTAAAAAATCCTATTTTCTCAAGACGTCTTCCAGGACGGCACAATGAGAGATGACTAGTCCACCTGACAGGAAACACAATCAATCAAAGAGGTTAAAAACCCCACCCCTCCCTGTGCTCCTCAGTTTTTGATTGTGTTTCCCCACAGCGAAACCGTTAGTTATTTTCTAAAGACCTAAAGGCCTGGTGCTGGAGGTCTCCCCCTGGGACCTAGGTCGAACGCTTAGGAAGCCTCTGGACCTAGCAGGACGGGCTCATCCTTCCTGGGGGTCCCCCTTTTTTGTAACATACTCAGGGGGGAAGGAATAGCCTTGAAGAACCCCCCTGAGTTTTTCTGAAGCCCTAAGGTACAGGGTACCTGGAAGCTTCAGGGGCCAAATATTTCCTCTTTTTTCCTCCCTACCTGGTGGGTGTCCACTTCGGAGGGGGGGCTGGCAGGTCTCCCGCGGATGCGGTGGTGAACCCAGCGGTGAAGCGCTGTTCTGGCTATTGGCGCCGCTCAGGCATGTGCGGCGCCATTTTCCCATGGCCTGGAGGACTCATTGATTTCCTCCTCTAGCGCCCGGAATGACGTCACCGCGCGCCGCGCCACTTCCGGTTTCCAGTCTACGGCAAGATGGCGACGGCCGGCGTCTTTTCAGCCAGCTTCCACTATAAAGATGCCAGGAAAAGAGGCGCCCATTCCTCCTGTTTGCTCTTAGCGACACGGTTCGAGCCCGGACGGCGCATGGAGCATGAGGAAAGGCCCGGTACGGCCAAGGCTACAGAGGAGGCCACAGGAGGTGAGTCCTACCCAGCCAGCAGGGGTTATGATGGGGGAGGTACCCCGACTCTTCCCCCTTTTTGCTCTGCACAGGGTTGTTTGGTACTAAAAAATTCCCTGTGTATATTTGTTTTTTCTGCAGGAGGGGACGTCACTGCCCAGGGGTCTACCAGCCGTCCCTCTAAAGCCCCTGCTCGCATCAAAAGATGTGGCTACTGCAACGATAGGTTGCCTCCAGACTATTCCAGACCTTTCTGCTTTAAATGCATTCAGAAATTGGCTGGAAAAGAAACATCTCAGGTCATGAAAGACTTCCTGTCTGTCCAGACCCAGATGCTAACTACGCTTAAGGAGTTTCAATCCTCACTCAGGTCTAGGGAACCAGAACCTCAGACAAGTGGGGGGGCTCTTCCTCTCTGGAGAGTTCTTTGACTCCCAGGGTGGTTAAAAAACGCCCGCAGCCTCTAAAATCCCTACCTTCACAGGGTTCAGAGCTGGAGGAGGATTCAGATATCTCAGATCGAGAAGTATCTGATGAGGGTCTGGTGGATAGTCAGGCAGAGGACGAGGAAGAGGGCTCCAGGCCAGGAAGACACATCTTCTCGGCCGATGATATGGAGGACCTCCTTGGGGCAATTTATGCTTCTGAGGAGATCCAGGAGCCTGCGGAACAGGTTTCCGCACAGGATAGAATGTATCAGGGTTTGTTGAAGTCTCAACCCAGAACCTTCCCCGTCCACCAGGCACTGAAGGACATTATCCTTCAAGAATGGAAGGATCCTGAAAGGAAGCTTTTAAGACCAAAAACGTGGAAACGTAGGTGCCCTTTCAAGGAGGAAGATGAAGATAGGTTCTTCAAAACACCCAGATTGGATGCTTCCTTAGCCCAGGTATCCAAACAGTCTGACCTCTCCTTTGAGGATACTGGTAACCTCAAAGATCAGATGGACCGGCGTGCTGAAACCACCTTGCGGAGGGCCTGGGAAGCCAATGCGGCAGCCATGAGCCCGGCGCTGGCTTCAGCATGCGTAGCCAGGAATGCAGATGCATGGATCTCAAAATTAACGGACCATGTTTCAGGCACTTCCAAATCCAAGGAAGTCTTGGAGTCGTTGCAGCTAATAGGTAGCGCGGTGGCGTACCTAGCCGACGCAGCGGTAAAAACCGTAAGAACCACTGCAAAGACTGGAGCCCTCTTAAACTCTGCTAGAAGAGCTGTATGGGTCAAAACCTGGGATGGGGGGGGCGTGTCCGGGAGCCGAATGAGGAGGACGTGCAGACATTGAGCTCCGCAACTGCACCCTCAATCTATAGCCATCCTCGCTCCTAATCCATTGGAAATTGCTCCAACTCTACCCCCGTCGTTCCTGAGGATTCCCTACCTGCAACCCAGCCTGAATTGTGACTCCGGGCCGGCCGTACGGGAACTACCAGGCCCGCTCCACACAGCCCAGGCCCGACGCCATCTTGGGGCCCACGAAGCCTCCAACGCCTCCCGGAGGGTCTCCGGATACCCCGCGGACATCCTGCATCTCCATCCAGGCTTGGATGGAGGTGTTTGACTAATAGGGAACCCCCTCGGTCTTCTTTTCGGCCCGTGGTCGGCTCCGGGGCCTGGCCGCCATCTTGCGGCCTGCGGGACCAACAGCATCCTCCGGCCTAAAGTGCTGCGGTCGGCGGAGTGTGCGGCGGGCGGCTCGGCCGCAAGTGTGCCTACACTGGAATGGTCTGTATACCTGAGGGATCCCGAGGCGTTCGGCCTGACACACCCGCGGCGGCCAGTTCTAGGAAAGTCCGCGGCTTCGGCCTACTCCTGGAAGTCAGCGGCCATCTTGCTGCTCCCAATACACCCAGAGCAACATCCAGCACAAAGCACCATCTCGCACGGGGTAAGCGGGGCGGGGGCAGAGTAAAAGGCACCAGAAGTAGGCTGATCCCTCCCCGGCTGGCAGTCAGAAAGGAGCACTCGGTGGGAGCCCTGACCCCATAGGTTCGAGGGGCGGCCATCTTGTTACACCCGACCATAGGACTGCTGGGTCCCCCCTTGCCCGTTTGAAACCGCTTCGCCCTACACATCAAGGTCTGATTACTCTGGTGTACGGGGCGGCTGGGCCTCCACCTCATTCATCTTGCCTTCCCCGTAACCCTCCAGTCACAGACTAGCAAGAAGTGTAGCGGCCATCTTGCTCCACCCGGACTCCGTGCTCCCCCTTGCCACTAGCCTTGCTCTGCCCCCTCCTCAGCCGCCAGTGCTGCCCAGGCTGCCGTACCGCTGTCCTGTAACACAAACACCGGCACTCCCCTGCGCCTGCTCCAATACGACAGTAGCAACAAAGCAAGCGTCTATTCCCATGTACGACACGGGTCGCACTTTCTGTTCTTCCACTCCACCTATGGGGATGCGTGGCTGAGGATGGACGGCTGAAGACATGTACTGCTGAGCATTGTGCTCTCCCGACGACCGCAGGCTGCGTTCCCAACCAATCACGCCCAATCTGCTGATGGCGGCTTCCAGCTCTACCTCTACTGATTCCGCTGCACTGCAACCAGGTAATATTCAACGGTACCTGCTACGCACAGCCTCACAGGACTCCCGTACAGGGAAAGACAGGGCTTCGTCAGCCCGAACCCCAGGCAAACCAACACCTCCTCCCCCGACTGCAGCAGCTTTCTCTGTCGGTGGGACCGGCCCGGGTGTACACCCGGCCCCTCCGATGGATCCCGCTACTCTTAGCGTGAACACGGCCTCAGCAGAGATGCTCTCCCAGGGCTCCACTTCCGCTGCCGTACTTTCTGCTTTCCGAGCTGACTTTGATTCCTGGGCTTCCAAAATGGAAACTTCCCTCCATGTTGAACTAAATGCCCTCAAACAACGGGTTTCCGCGTCGGAGGTCACGGTTTCTGCTATGGCCACCACCCAGGAGGACCATTCAGCCCGCATAACGGCGCTTGAAAATGCATCTACGGCTCACCTTTCCCGTCTACGGCAACACCAGCTCCGGATAGAAGATAGTGAGAACCGGAGCCGCAGGAACAACATCCGGCTGCAGGGGGTCCCGGAGGCTACATCAGGTGCCGATCTCAAACCCACTGTCATCGCTATCCTCAATCAGGTCCTGGGCAGGGAAGTTACATCTCCCATTGAATTGGACAGAGTGCATAGAGTGGGAGGCATGGGGGGTGACCGCAGGGACCGCCCTCGTGACGTACTTTGCCGGGTGCACTACTATACCTTGAAGGAAGAAATCTTGCGCAAGGCCTGGCGCCTGGGGCCACTGGACTTTCACGGATCACCTATACACCTCTACCCGGACCTCTCCCGCAACACGCTGTACATGCGGCGAGCGGTCCGTCCTCTGCTGGACTTGATTCGCCAAGTAGGCGCCACGTACACTTGGGGCCACCCCTTCAGCATCAAAGTGACCCGAGAAGATAACCACAAATTTGTGCTGTCAGACCCGGACCAGCTTCCTGCCTTCTTCCTGTTCCTGGACCGGGACCCTATTGTCATCCCGAACTGGTTGGACCCCCCAGATGACCGCCAGCGGCTACCGGGCCCTCCTCTACAGCGTCGAGGACGCCCACAGTCTAGATCGGTACCTTCCGGTCCTAGAATACGGCGAGCCACGTCACCAGAAGACTGATCCGGACTCTGTCGTCTGAGACCTGAAATGGTTCTTTTTGCTATGTCCTTTTGTCCACCAGGTGACTACAGTTCCTCTATGAGACTCCGGCCAGGTTTGCCTACTGTTTTCTCTATTTTGTTTTGTACTTACGGTTTTACTTGCGTATCCACCCCACTGACTCTTGCTCACTTTGTTATCTAAGTGCTGCTAACGGTTTAGTTGTCTCGCTTGGCACGGAGAATGTTTCCTTGCCCTCAGCTGGTGCGGTTGTGCTTGCTGGGGCCTTGGAAAGGCGGTCGGTGGTGTTGATGTGTTCTTTCACGGCATTGGCTCTACTGGCTGGCTTGGTGTTTCCCGGGCATAGCCCTTTGGCTTGTCCGGGGACCTCCGGGTCTTCCCTTGGGCTCTGGACATCTATGTCCCTGGAGCTTGGGACTGGCTGGCCTTATCAATGACACCTTCTGTGCGTTTACACAGATATCTGAGCTAAGCCGTGACAACTATCATAGTTAATGCTGCTATAAATGTAGTAATTGGTGCTTCCAACCCTCGCATGCTTACGCGGGAATACCTGTGCCTTTATTCTGTCACCAGTTTGTGTACACCTTGTTCTACGTTGATGTTATTTTTCTATGTAATTTTAGATTGTTTATTACACTCAAGCGTACCAATGGTATTAGTCTGACACTCTGCCCTTTAGTGACTAGGCAGTTGAGCATTAGATGCCACGGTCATTGGGTGTGTTACATTTACAGTTATGTTATATATGCCTGTTAGGTTGTCGGGATCACAACTCAGCTGTTCTAACCCCGTTCTCTCCCCCTAAATAGGATTGGCACAGTTCGTGCCTACTACGTGATATTTCACGAAGTGTTACGTTTTTGCGCACACTTTAGTATTTTTGAGCCACCTTCCCCAGGTGCTCTCTACGTTCAATCTCTTCCCCGCCTCGCTCTACCTTCTCTGTTCCTCCCCTGTTGTGTTTCCCCCTTTTTTCCCCCGCTTTTCTTTTTTTTTCTTCTTCTCTCTCTCCTTCCCCCCCTCCCCCCCCATCACTCCATCATGGCCCACACAGTGACCTCTCACCCTAGGTTACAATTCTGTTCCTACAATGTCAATGGGCTCAATATTGCCTCCAAAAGAGGACAAATCCTGTATCAAATGCACAAACGCCAAGTCAATGTGCTTCTTCTCCAAGAGACATATTTTCACTCTGCCTCCACCCCTTCCTGTTCCAACAGATACTTCAACAGGTGGTTCCACAGCACTAGCCCAACCCAGAAAGCCAAGGGAGTGTCTGTGGCCTTCCATAAGACGCTCCCTATTGAGGTGCTTGACCATCTCTCGGACCCCCAGGGGAGGTATGTTTTTGTGAAATTCGTGTTATGGGGTACCAAATTTACAGTAGCTAACATTTACCTTCCTAATGTTAAGTATCGGCCGCGTTACAATACTTGAGGATTCTGTCAGGATTCAGGGAGGGTAAGCTCGTATTGGGGGGAGATTTTAACACCCCTCTTGAACCACTTTTAGATTCCTCCACCTCGCGATCGTGTATCTCCTTCCCCAAACTGAGGGCTCTGAAACGGGCATTCCACGATCTGCGTCTGGTGGACGTTTGGAGAGTGCTGCACCCCACGGCCCGTAACTATACCCACTTCTCCCATGTTCATCACACCTATAGTCGCATAGACTACCTAATGAGTGACCATAGCTGCCTGGACTGGTCCCCGGAATGCACCATAGACCCAATGGTCTGGTCTGACCATTCTCCTATACACATGACATTCTCGCTCCCTTCCACTCCGATTAGGGAATGGTCATGGCGCTTGAACGATTCGCTGCTTACGAACCCGGAATGTGTGACAAGGGTTTCAGATACAATCTCTAACTTTTTTGCGGACCACGCTTTGGATACGACATCGTTGCCCTTTCAATGGGAGGCACTTAAGGCTGTCCTACGTGGTACCTTTATCCAAATGGGTACGCGTCTTAAAAAGGAGCGCTCAGCCGCCATAGAGGCAGCAAATAAAATGCTTAGAAACTTAGAAACTGAGCACAAACGATCCCCGACAGTGACAATGCTGGCGGACGTTTCTAGGGCACGATCACAACTTAGAGAACTTTATGAAGCCTCTGCACGCACATATGCAGATAAGCTCACTTTCCATCAATATAAGTTTCGAGATAAATGTGGTAGGCCACTGGCTCGCTCCCTGCACCCAAAAACAACCTCCGCCTTTGTGCCCCATATTCGGGGGGCACAGGGAGAAGTGGTATCCTCACCCACTAAGATGGCGGGGGAATTCAGGGACTTCTATCAGTCCCTGTACAATATCCCTAAGACTCAAAGGGACAAGTTCCCCTTCTTCCAGGGTGGAGGACCAGATGTCATATGTATTAGAAACCGCGCTCCCTACATTAGACGATGACGTCATCGCTGATCTGGAAACCTCAATCACAGAAGACGAAGTTGCCAAAGCCATAGCGGGTACACCGAGTGGAAAGAGCCCGGGCCCAGACGGCTTCACTCCTAAGTTCTACAAACTTTTTGCCGCCCTCCTCACGCCCTTTCTAACTAAGGTGTTCAACTCTTTGTCGGAGGGTTCATTGTTCCCTCCACAAACACTTGAGGCTCACATATCCCTCATCCCAAAGCCAGGCAAAGACCCCACTCTTTGTGCAAGCTATAGGCCGATCTCCTTGATTGGGGTCGATTTGAAAGTCTTTGCTAAAATCCTAGCCAATAGATTACAACCATTGTTGCCTGGGATAATACACCTAGACCAGGTCGGCTTTGTGAGTGGCCGTGAGGCTAGGGACAATACCCTGAAGACCCTTCTTTTAACCAACTATGCCCAGTCCCACGATATCCCACTATGCCTCTTAACAGTCGATGCCGAGAAGGCATTCGACCGAGTAGACTGGCAGTTCCTTCGACTATCCCTGCAACAAATAGGCGTGGGAACCAATATGATGGCGAGAATAATGTCCCTTTACTCCTCTCCATATGCTAGGATTAGACTAAATGGCTCGCTATCTCCAGCCTTCTCTGTATCTAACGGGACGCGACAGGATTGCCCACTGTCCCCCCTCCTCTATGTTCTCACTATGGAACATCTAGCTATTGCTCTACGTAACAATCCTTCTATCCAAGGCATAACAGTCAGGCCCACACATACTAAACTTGCCCTCTTTGCAGATGATCTGCTCCTGTTCGTGACACACCCTCACACATCCTTGCCCTTGGTATTGCAGGAGTTTCGGAAATTTGGAGAAGTTAGCAACTTCAAGGTCAACTACAATAAATCGGAAATCCTCAACATATCTCTGCCTACGTCGGCCCTACGAAGACTATCGTCTTCTTTCCCCTTCAAAACAGGTTCCCCCTCCATAAGGTATCTCGGAATTCAAATACCGGCGGATGCTTCCCAACTTTTTTCCTTGAACTTTGCCCCCCTACTTCTTAGGACCCAGGCAGATTTAATCAATTATGCGTCCAAACAGCTCTCATGGCTAGGTAGAGTGAATGCCCTGAAAATGGATGTTCTCCCTAGGTTCCTGTATTTGTTTCAGACCATCCCTATTCACATACCTAATTCGTACTTTAAGAAAATACGCCAACTGTTTTCCAAATTTATTTGGAATGCGGCCCGTCCCAGGATACGGTATGAAACACTTTCTCTTCCAAAGGCTGGGGGGGGGCTGGAGCCCCAGATGCCTCCCTATACCATAAAGCAGCGGTGCTCACCCGCATACTAGATTGGTTCCATCATTCTTTAACCAAGCTTTGGGTTCAATTGGAAAGCCACATGAACCCAATTGACCTCTCCGCTCTCCCCTGGACCTTGCCTACGGTACGGGGGGGTTCGGGCCCTCTCAATGACCTTACCCATCAAACGATCCAGATTTGGGATCGCATGCTGTCCAGAAGGGGCTTATCAAACCGCATGGGGCCTATGACTCCCTTCTTTGGGACCCCGGCCTTTCCGCCAGCTATGTCGGTAGCAAGATTCG
Source organism: Rana muscosa (assembly GCA_029206835.1). Classification (NCBI taxonomy): domain Eukaryota; kingdom Metazoa; phylum Chordata; class Amphibia; order Anura; family Ranidae; genus Rana; species Rana muscosa. Next base: position 10,396,249 of record CM055119.1, on the reverse strand, counting down.
GACCATGGCGAAGAGAGGATCATAGGCGACTCGCCCAGGTCCTTCGTGCAGACCCCACTTTGAGGTCAGATACCTCTACCGGTCTGACCTCCCGTCACCCCATGCAGTGGCTTCGGAGGCAACAGACTGCATCCTACATCCGGACTTTCCCATCTATTACAGACATTCTTGCTGAACCGACGGGATTCGAGGAACTGCTCCTGCAGGTGGAACCTCCAACGCATGTTGTATCTCAACTATACTCCCTTCTGCTCGATGTTTACGCCCCTGGCCTCCCACCGTATACGGTGGCCTGGGAGACAGACCTCCGTCACACTATCTCCCCTATTGACTGGCAAAAATGTTTTACCCTGACGCACAAATTGTCCATAGCCACCAAGACCCAGGAGAAGGGGTTTAAACTGTTAACAAGATGGTACAGATGTCCATCATCTCTTCACCACTTCAATCCGGAGGTGTCGGATGCCTGCTGGCGGTGCCTCAGCTCCCGAGGAACCATGCTCCACATCTGGTGGGAGTGCCCTCCTGTGCGGAGGTACTGGCAGCGGATTTTCACACTCTACTGCAAATTGATGGCGACCTCTATCCACCCTTCACCTGAGGTGGCTCTCTTGTCTATTCTCCCTGGATCATTTAAATCCATCAGAAATGATGTCTTGCGACACTTTCTGGCGGCGGTCAGGGTAGTGATTCCCCGTCATTGGAGAACGGCAACCATGCCTTCCCTGGGAGATTGGGCTGTTGAGGTGGACCGCATTAGGGACCTGGAACGCCTGGTGGCGGAGGAAAATGACAAAAGTGAACAGTTCTCTCTCACATGGACTTCGTGGTCCGTGTTTCGGTACTCCTCGGAGTTTATCTCTTGGGCGGAGTGTGCCCTGGACGAGACCACTCTCGGACCTTGATGGAGTGATTCTGATCCCTGTCCCCTATCTGTGTACCCCTACTATTTGCCCCTGACTCTGACTCTTTCTCTTTTCTCTACACATAAATACACCTCTAAGAACCCAGTAGGATAACGTACCAGGGCTTCAATTTACCTACTACCTATAACCCATTGAGTGACCCTACTTCATACTCTCCAAATAGGTTTGTGTATACTTTCATCTGATGGTACTTAGCCCTGATCTGTTCTGACACACATGATGCCTGTTGAGGATGTATCCTATCAATGTTTGTAATGTTTAAGACAATGTATGTCTTTTTCTGTCGTTTCCTTGCATAAACAAATAAAATAAGATTGAATTAAAACCTGGGATGGGGACAGTGCATCCAAGACCCGTTTATGTGGTCTCCCATTTGAGGGCTCCCTTCTTTTCGGTACAGGACTTGACCAAGCCCTGTCCAGGTCCACCGAAAAGGGTAAGAAGTTTCCTACCAAACCTAAAAAGGAAAAAAGGAGATTTTTTCGAGGCCCCCAGGGTAAGAACCGGTATTCAGACAAAAGACCTGTCAATACTAGGAGGTGGAGTGCTGGCAAGGACAAACAGAAGGGAGGTATCCTTTTCTCCAGCCAAAAGCCTAATGACAAGAACTCTAAGTGACGTAAGGGTAGGGGGAAGGCTTTCCCAGTTTCTCCCCAGATGGGAAAGCATTTCTCAGAGCCCCCATGTCCTCCACATCTTAAAAGAGGGCTACAAGCTAGAGTTCCTTCACTCCCCTCCCCCAAAATTTCTGGTAACACATCTACCCAGGGACCCCTTAAAAGCTGCAGGTCTGGTACAGAATGTCTCAGAACTGGAAAGGCAGGGAGTAGTTATTCCGGTACCTACAGAACAACAAGGTTTGGGCGTCTATTCCCACGTTTTCGTTGTTCCAAAGCCGTCAGGGAAGCATCGGCTTATAATAAACTTGAGACCCTTGAACGCTTATCTGCGTCGCAAGAGGTTTCGGATGGAGAGCGTGTACACTCTCAGGAAGCTTCTTCTGAGGGGGGTGTTCATGGTGACCATAGACCTAAAGGACGCCTATCTACACGTCCCGATATTCCCAGCACATCAGGCCTTCCTCAGGTTTGCAATCACTTCCGCCCAGGGAGTGCAGCATTGGCAGTTTGCTGTGCTTCCCTTCGGACTGTCATCCAGTCCAAGAGTCTTTACAAAGATCATGGCGGAGGTGATTGCTTACCAGCACCTGCAGGGTATAGCAGTAGTCCCCTACCTCGACGATCTGCTTCTCTACAATCAGAGTCGAGATCTCCTTCTTGCAGACCTGGCCAGGGTCGTGAGCACCTGGGAAAGCCTGGGGTGGATCATCAACAAAGAAAAATCCTCGATGGTCCCAGAACAGAAGAAAGTTTACTTGGGATTCCTAGTGGATTCCTTAGAAAGAAAACTTGTTTTACCCCAGGACAAGGTCCAGGGTCTTATGACAACGGTCAGGTCTATGTTGGAGGCAGAGGAATCCTCCTTCAGAAGCATCATGCGGGTGCTGGGTCTAATGACCTCTTGCATCCCAGCGGTGCCGTGGGCTCAGCTCCACTCCAGACCTCTCCAAGAATTCCTTCTATCCTCTTGGGACGGATCAAGGGAATCTCTAGACTACAGGGTCCCCATCCCAGTTGTGGCAAAGGAATCTCTGAGGTGGTGGCTCCTTCCTCAGAATTTACTGGTGGGTCGTCTGTGGAGTCAGTCCAACCCTCTCAGGATAACCACAGACGCAAGCGCCTGGGGTTGGGGGGCTCACTTAGACGAGCTCAGAGCTCAGGGTTCCTGGAACCGAGGTCAGAGGGGTGCCTCCTCAAACCTCCGGGAATTGTTGGCGGTCCGGGAGGCTCTAAAGGCCTTCGAGGAGAGAGTCAGGGGCCGAGAGGTCCAGATTCTATCCGACAATGCCACCACAGTGGCATTCCTGAACCATCAGGGAGGCACCAGGTCGCGTACCCTTCTGGCTTTGTCTCTGGAGATCCTGAGCTGGGCAGAGCTCCGGATTCCCTCTATCACAGCGGTTCACATAAAAGGGGTTCACAACGTAGAGGCGGACTTTTTAAGTCGCCACCCGATTCTCCAGGGAGAATGGGAGTTGAACACAGAGGTGTTCGATCTGGTGTGCCAACGGTTCGGCAATCCAGAGATAGACCTCTTCGCCCGCAGGGAAAACAAAAAGCTAAAGAGGTTCTTTTCCCTGACCCGGGAATGGGGCTCAGAGGGAGTGGATGCGCTGGCCCAGGTGTGGAGTTTTCATCTGGCCTATGCCTTTCCCCCTCTGAGTCTGATTCCGAGGATCCTGCAGAAGCTGGACCTCTCAAAATGCTGTCTCATTTTGGTCACCCCCTGGTGGCCCAAGAGAGCCTGGTTTCCCACTCTGGAGAACTGGTCGGTAGCTCCCCCTCTCCATCTACCAGTTTGGTCAGACCTTCTTCTTCAGGGCCCGGTCTTCCACCCAGAGCCCAGCTTCTTCAAACTGACGGCCTGGTGCTTGAAAGGCAGAACCTGCGGGAGAAGGGCTGTTCAGAGAGAGTGATCACCACTCTCCTCTCTAGTAGAAAGGAGGTCACCAGGCGGATTTATGCTAAGGTGTGGGGGGTCTTCTCTCGCTGGTGTTCAGAGAGAGAGGTTTCCCAACAGGAAACTTCGGTCATTCTGGAATTTCTCCAGGATGGAATTGATCTGGGGCTGGCTACCAAGACACTAAGAGTTCAGGTAGCAGCCTTATCTTACTTCCTGGACAGAAGATTGTCCCAGGACCCGTTGATTAAAAGATTCTTGTCAGCTAGGGACAGAATGTCTCCAGTACAGATCTCTAGGGTTCCACCCTGGGATCTCTCCTTGGTTCTAGAACAGTTAACTAAGGCTCCGTTCGAGCCTTTAGACAGTATTTCTATTAAACTTCTCACAGTTATAAGTTTACCTTTCTGCTGGCGATAACGACAGCCAAAAGAGTAGGTGATATGCAGGCTCTGTCAATTAAAGAGCCGTTTTTTCGTTTATTTGAGGACAGGGTTGTTCTCAGGCAGGACCCCCTGTACCTTCCCAAGGTAGTATCAAAATTTCATAGAACACAGGAAATAATACTCCCTTCTTTTTGTTCCAATCCCCAGAATGAAAGGGAGGCTTCCTTTCATTGTTTGGATGTCAGACGATGTCTGCTTTCTTATTTGGATAGAGTTAGCTTTTTCAGAAAATCCAGCCACTTATTTATTAATTTTTCTGGTCAGAAAAAGGGCCAACAGGCTTCTAGAGTAACCATAGCTAGGTGGATAAAACAAGCAATCTCCCTAGCTTATGACCAGGCTGCTAAGACAGCCCCGAAGGTTAAGGCACATTCCACTCGGTCTCTGGCGACCTCCTGGGCAGAAAGGGCCGGAGCTTCGGTCGAACAAATCTGCCAAGCTGCGACATGGTCAAGCCAGAACACTTTTTTGAAGCATTATAGAGTGGAGTTGCTGTCGCCTCAGGACCTCTCATTTGGTAGGAAGGTCCTGCAAGCGGTCGTCCCACCCTAAGGTAGGCCTGCAAATTACTTGCTTCTCTCTCATTGTGCCGTCCTGGAAGACGTCTTGAGAAAAGTACCAGTTACTTACCGGTAATGGTCTTTCTGGTAAGTCTTCCAGGACGGCAGGCCTACTTCCCACCGATCTGGTTAAGTATATTAATATATATATAGAGTTGTTGTGGTATGTTTTCACTCTCGTGCACTAGTGTGGAGTACTTTTTCACAAACTGAGGAGCACAGGGAGGGGTGGGGTTTTTAACCTCTTTGATTGATTGTGTTTCCTGTCAGGTGGACTAGTCATCTCTCATTGTGCCGTCCTGGAAGACTTACCAGAAAGACCATTACCGGTAAGTAACTGGTACTTTTTTTAGGCACAAACTTTGTAATTAATACTCCCCACGGTTGGTACAGTTTCTTCTTGGCCTTTGAAACTGTCCACTTGGAATGTTGTTTATCCAAGAAGGATGGTGGCCACTCGTATAATGTAAGTACAAGTTGCTACTGGTGGGTTTGCAATAGTTTTTTGTGCAAATGGACCCACCTTCATGGTATAATACCAGGTCCAGAAACACTAGGTTGGTTGGTGGAATCTATCACATGTGTAAAGCTGAGACCCAAAGTGTTATTACAATAAATGACAAATGACTCAAAGGACTCAATACTCCCATTCCAGATGATCAGAATGTCATCGATATAGCGCCCTAGGAACACTATGTGTCTCGCAAAATGGTTTTGTGTCCATATATATCGCTCTTCCCAATAGCCCATGACAATGTTGGCATATGAAGGGGCAAAGTTTGCTCCCATGGCTGTTACAGTAGGTGCCGCCGATATTGTGTCAATCTCGCCGCTTATAGCGGCGATATTGACACCCTATGAGCTCCGTCGCGAGAGCCAGCGCCGAGCTGTCTCATCATCGGGAAAGGAAAAAATGTTCCTTTCACGATGAGCGACACGTATTGCCGATAGGCGGGGATCCGACGCGGATTCCCGCCAATACCAGGCACTGCGTTTGGTATGAATCCTGAGCGGGAACTCCACGCCAATTTTTAAAGAAAAAAACGGTGTGGGTTCCCCCTCCAGGAGCATACCAGGCCCTTGGGTCTGGTCTGTATTTGAAGGGGAACCCTACGCCGAAAAAACGGCGTGGGGGTCCCCCTCAAGATCCAAACCAGACCCTTATCCGAGCATGCAACCTGGCAGGCCGCAGGGGAAGAGGGGGGGACGAGAGCGGCCCCCCCTCCCTCCTGAACCGTACCAGGCCACATGCCCTCAACATGGGGGGTTTGGTGCTCTGGGGCAGGGGGGCGACCTGCGGCCCCCCCACCCCAGAGCACCCTGCCCCCATGTTGATGAGGACAGGGCCTCTTCCCGACAACCCTGGCCGTTGGTTGTTGGGGTCTGCGGGCGGGGGGCTTATCGGAATCCGGGAGCCCCCTTTAATAAGGGGGCCCCCAGATACCGGCCCTCCCACCCTATGTGAATGAGTATGGCCCCGAAGCATGTGACTGTGACGTCATGGGACCATGTGACTGTGACGTCATGAGAAGTCTATATTAATCTCTGCGGACCGAAGATTTATCATTACTGCGAGAGGAAGCGACGAGTCAACATCGAGGAGGAGAAGAGGGAAGAAGACGCCGACGACGGGAAGACCGGCTCCTCCACTAGCAAAAGAGCTACCAAGAAGTTAGTGGAGGGGCCGGCAGAAGGACAACGGAGAGCCGGACGAGACGACGGAGAAGACCGGGCCTCCGCTAGCAAAAGAGCTAAAAAGAAGTTAGCGGAGGCACGGCAGAAGAAAGAACCAGAGAGCGGGAGAAGAACCGGAGAGCGGGAGAAGAAGAAGGCGACGGAGAAGACCGGGCCTCCGCTAGCAAAAGAGCTAAAAAGAAGTTAGCGGTGGCCCGGCAGAAGAAAGAACCGGAGAGCGTGACGACGACACCGGAGACCCCCGAAGTCGGAAGAAGACCTTTGGAGCGGTGCAATAAAATACTTTTAAAAACTGTGTTGTGTTTTTATTACCATTTTTTTCCCACCAGGTGAATGGGTAGGGGTACGATGTACCCCATACTCATTCACATAGAGTGGGGGGGCCGGTATCTGGGGGCCCCCTTATTAAAGGGGGCTCTCGGATTCCGATAAGCCCCCCGCCCGCAGACCCCGACAACCAACGGCCAGGGTTGTCGGGAAGAGGCCCTGTCCTCAACATGGGGGCAGGGTGCTCTGGGGTGTGGGGGGCCGCAGGTCGCCCCCCTGCCCCAGAGCACCAAACCCCCCATGTTGAGGGCATGTGGCCTGGTACGGTTCAGGAGGGAGGGGGGCCGCTCTCTTCCCCCCCCCTCTTCCCCTGCGGCCTGCCAGGTTGCGTGCTCGGATAAGGGTCTGGTTTGGATCTTGAGGGGGACCCCCACGCCGTTTTTTCGGCATAGTGTTCCCCTTCAAATCCAGACCAGACCCAAGGGCCTGGTATGCTCCTGGAGGGGGAACTCACGCCGGTTTTTTCTTTAAAAATTGGCGTGGAATTCCCGCTCAGGATTCATACCAAACGCAGTGCCTGGTATTGGCGGGAATCCGCGTCGGATCCCCGCTCAATACAGTGTCGCGTCTCCTCGCTATTGCAGCGAGCGCGACACGTGTCGCCACCCTGCTGCCGAGATCTCGGCACTCCTGTCGCCGAGAATCTCGGCGATGGGAGCGCAATAGAAATACAATATTGGCGGCACCTACTGTACATGTTTTTGTATGCAAAACTTGTCCTGGAACACTAAATAATTGTGCTCCAAGCAAAAACCTGTAGCATCAGTCAAACACTGTGCCTGTCTGTTATTCATATTGGAATCTTTGGAAAGGAAATGTTAGAGTGCCTCTAAGCCTACATTATGTGGGATTGAGGTGTAGAGAGATCACATCCAAAGAGGCCCACAAATAGTCTGGCTCCCATTCATAATTCAGGAGTGTCTCCATCACATGACCAGAATCCTTAATGTATGACAGTAAACCTGAGACTATGGGTTGTAGAAAGAAGTCGATGTAATGAGATAGTCCAGAGGTAAAACTATCGGTACTGGCCACAATGGGTCTGCCTGGAGGACATACAGTGGACTTGTGAACCTTTGGCAGATGGTAAAAGTAAGGGGTATTGCAAATATGGGGAACGAGAACCGGTTCCTCCCTTTTACATAATACCCCATCATTTGCAGCTCCCTCTACCAAAGATTTAATTTCCACTTGGAACCCTGGTAAGAGGTCCCCTTTTAGGATACTATATGTTTTCTGATCGGATAGTAAGCGGTAAGCTTCTTTCTCATACTTAGTTCTGTCTTGAATAACCAGACTGCCCCCCTTGTCAGTTTGTTTAATGACCAACCAATTGTTCTTTAGAGTACTTAGAGCTGTATGTTCAGCACTAGACAAGTTGGAGGAGCTTGAGGTATTACACAAATTTAGGAGATCTCTGTAGGTAGCTTGATAATAAGTCTCGACATAGGGAACTTTACAAGCTGAGGGGGAAGAACGTGGACTTAGGTTTGAACCCTGTATGAGCCACCTCAGGAATACCATAGTTTTCACATGGAATACTGTTAGGCAACCCATCGTCCCATAGCTCCATGAGTATTGCCAAGGCATCCTGCTGAATGAGTTCTTCAGCGTTCTCAACATTAGTAGCAACTTCTCTTGGTGCTATGGGTTTAGACCTGTCAACAATAATAAAACTACTTACTGGGTAGAAGTATCCCCAGAGTCACTACACCGGGATAAGGGTTAATAACCAGTATGCCGTGTTTATCAATCTGGCTAGTTATCCAACTAACTCCTATAGAAAGTATAACAAACATAAGATAAGCGGTATATCAGATGTAACATATTCTATCTAACAATAGGGATCACTAAATAAAAAGGCAAACAAAATCAAATGCCTTGATGGTCTACAGGTAAGAGTAAGTGGTGAAGTGGCTTTAATGGGACCATAGATCTCTTCCACAAACAAAGCAGTGAATAGTCTGAGATAAAAAGTCTTAATATATTGTCTGAAAATTAATAACCAATCAACTTTTTGCAAATTAGAATAGCTGTTCAAATTATAAACAACATTCAATTGCAGATTTACCAATAGACCAGTGTGAAGATTAACATCAGTTACCATGCGATTGCACAGGGTAGATATAATCAACATTCACTGGTGACAATATCAGCAAACATGTCTAGAAAGTAAGAAAAAATATAAATATTCTGTACTTCCATAGCTCACATCAATAACACTGACAAGAAAATCAGAGTCACCATCATGGTATACTCAGTTAGACTTACCCAACAGTGTTCACCCTAGATCAAGCCACAACAACAATTACTGCTAACACTATCAGCCTTAAATAGAAGCTGCCAACTAATTGCTGACTTCAATCAGCTGTGAAGGCACACACGTGGGGGACGGAGTGGGAGGCGTAACCCTGCATAATATGTAAGGCTGAAAATTAAACCATGGAAAGCAAGACCTCCAATGGTAGCAATGTTACACAGACAACTGAGACAGAACAAGGACACCTGTAGCCAGATGCATATACCATATTAACATGTAGACTACTCACAAGGGGCTACGTTAAACAACACCATAATCTACCAACAAAAGCCTATTTCTTATGCATAATAAACACAATGTTTGTATGATCCATGCCTATAGGGGGATTCCCCCCCCCCCCTGCTCCAACCACCACCACCATGGAACTGCAGGGGCGATGTAAAAGCCACCATGCTGCCAGATATTTGCGATCTAGGGGGTCCCCTCAGGCATATAGGTGGAACAAAATCCCTAATCCAGACCACATTCAGGAAGCACAATAACATGCAACAGCACTATACACTTACCAAAAATGTCTTCCAAACAAAAATAAACATTTCTTTAAACCCAATATAGAACAATTTTTTTTTAATTGCTGTATTTATTATCCAAGCCTCCAAAAGTCATTTTTAGTACATTATTAAATTCCTTATAATATCGATTCTCAAAATAGTAGTTTATATCTCACGAATCAGTTCAATGATTTGACAACCAACTTATTGGGACATACACAGGCAGATGGAGATAGCATCATTCTATCATTAATTTAAAGTAATTATTTCTAATGTGGAGATATTCTATTCCATGATCATCCCCACATTATTTCAGAATTTTGAACATTAGTCTCTTCCATTCTGTGCCTGTATTGACAACCAACCTATTGGGACATACACAGGCAGATGAGATAACATCATTCTAACATTAATTTAAAGTAATTATTTACATACACAGGCAGATGGGGTAACATCATTCTATCATTGATTTAAAATAATTCTAACTTGGAGAGATTCCATTACATGATCATCCCCACATTCTTTATGAATTTTGAACATTAGTTCATTCTGTGCCTGTATAGTCCGTCATAGCGTCCAAATTGTCAAATCAAGTAATCGTAAGTATTAATAGATATAATAAATCCTTTTTACCTCACCTCAATAGCAGTGAGAATTAACCTTGGCCCTGGAGAGATGGCGTTTTCCGCCTGATAGAATATATTTAAAGAAAAAGATAGCTAATGGGGTACCACATTCATATATAGACTGTTTAAAAAGTATAGGACCAGTTGAGCAGACTTTACAGTACCAGAAAAGGAACACTACATAATCTTATGAAATGCAATTTATTACAAATATATTAAAAGAATAAAAGTTGATACAAAATAAAATCAAGAAAATTAGAGCTCTCATTGATATAACCCCATAATGTATATAACATATTAGATCCCTATTACTGCTAGGTCAATGAGGTTGATGTATCGCTTTATGCTTCCTCGGGACCCTAATTCCTTGACTGTAAGCAGAGGGATTATGTCAGAGAGCGCTTATACATGTAACATGCCATGTGCTATCCAAAGGCGTCTAGATCAGCGATATCCCCCCTCAATCAGCCAATAAGTCTAAATGCCCCATTTGGGCAGAAGTATCCCCAGAGTCACTACACCGGGATAAGGGTTAATAAAACTGAATGCCTATAGCAGGGAGGGGGTTATATACCAGCTGAGGACGGCCCCTTTTTCTGCCTAGTCCTACTCTTGCAGAGGGCGATATAAACCTGCAGTCAAGATTAATGGAGCGATGTGTCCTATTTTTTAACTTGTGGTATAATCCTTTTCTTGGAGTAAATTATATGATCCACTCCTGCTTGCTCCAAAACCGAGCCAGGCTTTGAGTGGGATTAGTTACACAGGGCTGTTCTTACAGCTGTTTGCCAATTTCCAGTCTCCTAAAGGCAGCAGCATAATTAATGTACTTGAATACTTCATCCTGCGTCCCCTAATGTCCTAATGTTTCAAGACAATATTGCCAAAAGAAACACTGTTTTGTCCCACAAAAAAACATGTATGAACAATGTGTGACATACATTACTTCATCCTTCTATTAAAAATTACAGCAAAGGTACCTATCCAAATGTTTAGTAACGGCAATCTACGGATACCTATAGGTGAGGCTTTTTATTCTTTGCATACCTTATTTTTCTTAAAATCCCCCTGGGTCTCACAGTTGTCATTTTCTGGCTAAATTAATTAATTTTCATTTACCTGAAACTTTCCCTGTAACTCTGGGTTTGCCTCCTGGAACATGTGACGCAGCACATCATATAAAGGGTGAAAAAAGCTTTTCTCTTATCGTCCATGGACTGACACAGCTTCTAATACTTAAACACGTGGGTATATGTCCCTGCTCGCAGGAGATGATCTAGGCAGAATGTTAGATGTTAGAAAAATACATTCTAAAAAACCAGAGCTGAACAGCCCCGCCCAGGGGGCGGTCCCTCCGGACATAACCCTCCTACCTGCAGCCAGCAGCCTCAGTTTTTTTTTTCTGCCTAGCAGAAGAAGACATGCCTCTCAGGAGCCAGTCTCCTGGAAGATTTTTATTTTTATTCCTTGAGAATTTTATTATTTTATTTGAGATCTTCAATCAACTGTCGGCTGGGCAACAGGTTGGGTACAAGGTATCCTTGTAGTCTTCCCTGTCTGACCATCGAGCGTGCTGATCCTCGCCTTGTGTGCGTGAGACTCAGTTCACGACATGCCCCACGACTCCAGGGGTGGTCAGTGGGCTTTTATGCTCCGCGGTCCTCTCAAGATTGAACAGTACCTGCTGTATCTTTTTCGCGGTGGACCGGGCCGACAGCTATTCAGTACTACTCTGTGATAGGTCTGTCTGAAACACACTAGTGGGTCCCTCTGGGACGGGTAAGTAGCCTCTCCTGAATACAGGTGAGTACATGCTGGCTGTGTTTCTCTGTATGGTTTTTTTTCCCTGTCTCCCCCCTGTTATGCTGCTCTCTGCATCTTAATCTGGCGCTGTGCTGTGTGGGGGTGCCTGGGGGTCAGTCTGGCCTGGCAGGAGGGTGCTCATGACTGTATACTGGTGCTGAGGAACCGTGGTGTGTTTGGGGGACGCCATTAGGCGTACTGGCTGTACCTTACTGCGCTCGGCGGCCATCTTGCCATGGATCAATGGCGCAGTTTAAAGCGGCCGGCGGCCATTTTCTTGAAGCCGTGTGCGCTTTCACTTTCGTTTTGGCCTCTAACACTGCTGCGGCGGCGCAAATCTCCTCAGGCTTCACACGCGCTGGCAGTGCGGTGCAGACAGCAGAGCTGAACGGTCCTCTAAAGGGTTGGTGAGTCTTCTGGGTATCCCCTCCTAGGTCAGCGCAGCCAGTGGGTGGACTTTTTATTCACTTTATTGTGCATAAGGTCTCAGAGGGTGGCGAGTATGGAGTCTGGTTCACCTGCTTCCCCACTCTTGTCAGAGGCGACAGGCAGTGCTCCTGCACCTGCGGTCCCTATGGACCAGTTGTCGGCAGTCCTGGAATCATTCATTGTCAGGATGGAAGCGGTGTGCGAGCGCAAGGGAGCTATAAAGCGCCCTCTCCCCACACATTCTCCAGTAGGGGAGTGCTCTAATTCATATATGGGCCTAGCTGCTGCTGCTCAGGGCCCTAACTCTGAAGATTTTAATGTTTTTGAACAGGACATTCCTGGTGAAGACTCCAGTTCTGAGTCAGTAAATGACAGGGCGCTTGTAAGTGAAATCATTGATGCTGTGAGGGACACTCTCAAGCTGAATGCTGCGGCACCTCAGGTGGAGACCGTCTCCTTTGGTTCTTTTAAAGCCACATCTTCAAAAAAAGGTCTTTCCATATGTGCCTTTTTTGATAAGTTCATTGACCAAGTCTGGGATAAGCCGCAAAAGACATTGACGGTCCCGCGGCGTCTGTCCATAAGATACCCCTTTGAGGAGGCCCTGGTTAAAAAATGGGCTCTCCCCTCGGTGGTCGACCCCCCGGTCGCCCGTTTGAATAAGGCTACCACTCTCCTGATGGAGGGGACTCCCGCATTTAAGGACCCCACTGACAGAAGGTCAGAAGTGGTGAGTAGAACTATGTTTGCCTTGTTGGGGTGTCCGCCTTACGCCCTATCGTGGCGGCGACCCTTGTGTCTCAGACACTTACGGAATGGGCAAAGATTTTGCACCAGACGGTGCAGGAGCATAATCTCCCTCCAGATACCATTGCCCTGGCCCACCAGCTTGTGCAGGGTTTGGTGTATGTGTGCGATGCCACTTTGGTATTAATATCTGGGGCCTCTATCTCTGCGGTGGTGTTGCGTATCTTTTTGAAATGCTGGTTGTCAAGGTCACCTGTGGCCAGGTGACAGATGCACACCGTAGGGGGACAGGAGTGCACCGCAAGGTAGTGAACCCTATGGCTGACTGCTGCGGATAGGAAACTGGGTGGTTGTGGAAAGCGGGACCAGAGGAGCACAACCGGGATCCTAATGGAAGCTAGAGCCAAGATTCCCCAGGGCGCGGAGTCTAAGACCCAGCAGGTCTTCTCCAGGGCCTCTAGTGGTGAGGATGTTATGCTGCAGGTTGGGACCAGGTCGCGGCCCCTGGAGTTTCCTAGCTCACGCCCCGTAGGATAAGGGGAAAAGAGGGGAAGCAGCAGCACAAGATATGAGAGAACCGAATAACAAGCTGAAGGTCAGGGGCCACAAGCAGACAAGGATAACGAAAGAACGAGCCGAAGGTCAAGGGTCACGAGCAGACAGGGCTAGTCGGGGACAAGCCAATAACGTAACGGAGAGACAGCCAAAGCACACGGCAGGCAGGAACCCAAACACACAATGCCTAACAAACACGTTGCTCAGCAAAGCAGGCTTGCAGTGCACAGGTTAATATAGTGTTCTGTGATAGGGCCTGGGGTGGAGTCAGGCTGGGAGGAGATTATAAAGGAAGCCAGGTGAAAGGGTTCTGGCCTCTAAGATGAACACATGGGAAGGAAGGTAAGCTGACAGACAAACACTACTGCATATCCATGACACTGGTCGGCTGACCTAGCTTCCAAGAAGCTCCTGGCTGATTTGCCCTTTAAGAGCGGTAGACTGGGGCCACCCTGGATGACATCATTAAGGATGTCACCGGGGGTAAGACCACATTCCTTCCTCAGTCTGCTAAGGGAAAGGAGCCCCACTGTAGGCCGGGCCCCTCCTTTCCAGCAAAGAAGAAGTTTTTTCGTCCCTCAGAATCCGTGGGTAAGCCCTCCCAGGCTGACAAAAGTGCGGCTGGTGGACAGAAGCGTCCCTGGGTGCGTAAGCCGGCTCCCAAGCCCGCCACCGCATGAAGTCTTGCCCCTGCCCGACTCTGGGGTGGGGGGATGACTTCGCAGGTTCACGGTTCGGTGGACCTCCCGGATCTCCGACCGGTGGGTGTGCGAGGTGGTCACCTCGGGGTACAGGATAGAGTTCCGTTCGTGGCCCCCAAACAGATTCTTTCCCTCAAATCTTCCTCTCCTTCCTGCCCGTCGGGCTGCCCTCTTGGGGGCTGTACAGGATTTGCTCGGGTGCGGAGTAATTGTGCCGGTACCGTCACAGGAGAGGTTTCAGGGGTTCTACTCGAATCTGTTTGTTGTTCCAAAGAAGGACAGGGTCCGGCCAATCCTGGACCTCAAGGCCTTGAATGCCTTTGTGAAGGATCAAAAATTCCGTATGGAATCCATTCGCACAGTGATCGCTACACTCCAAGGGGATTTTCTGGTGTCCTTGGACATCAAGGACGCCTACTTGCACGTCCCGATCTGCGCAAGTCACCATAAGTTTCTGCGCTTTGCCATAGGCGAAGTTCACTATCAGTTTGTGGCTCTTCCCTTCGGCCTAGCATCGGCATCATGGGTTTTCACCAAGGTGCTTGCCCCGGTTCTAGCTTTGCTGAGACAGCGAGGAATTGTTATTGTGGGCTGGACGATCTCCTTCTAAGAGCAGAAAATGGCTCAGAGTTGGAGGAAAATGTGACAATAGTCAGACCCTCCGGGACTTCGGGTGGCTCCTGAATATTCAGAAGTCGGTCCTGGTCCCAACTCAGCATTTAGAGTATCTGGGTCTGATCCTGGACACTTCGGAAGCAAAGGTGTTTCTACCCTCAGAGAAGTTACAGACACTTCAGTCGGCAGTACGGGTTCTGACATCCCGGAAATGGTCGTCAATCCGTTTCTGCATGAGAGTACTGGGACTCGTGGTGGCCTCGTTTGAGGCAGTTCCGTAGGCTCAATCACACACTCGGGCATTGCAGAAGGAAATCCTGTCCACTTGGGACAAGTCCCCGTTGTCATTAAATCTTCAGATCCAGGTGAGTCACTCTGTCAGGGCATCCCTGACGTGGTGGCTGAGATCCCCAGCTCTTCGGTCCGGAAGGTTGTTCCTTCCCATCCAGTGGACGGTGGTCACGATGGACGCCAGCCTGACGGGCTGGGGGGGAGTTTGGGGAGTCCTGTCAGCTCAGGGGCTCTGGACTCCGGACGAATCCAGTCTTCCGATCAACGTCCTGAAATTGCGGGCGATCAGACTGTGTCTCTCCGCGTGGTCGAAGAGGCTACAGGGCCGTTCGGTCAGAATCCAGTCGGACAACGCCACGGCTGTGGCGTATGTCAACCATCAGGGGGGCACTCGGAGCTCGGCTGCAGCATCCGAGGTCGCCCGCATCCTAAGGTGGGCGGAAAGAAGCGTGCCGGCTCTTTCGGCCGTTTACATTCCAGGAATAGACAACTGGCAGGCGGACTATCTGAGTCGCTAGACATTGGACCAGGGAGAGTGGTCCTTGCATCCGGAGGTGTTTCAACTCCTTTGCCGGCGGTGGGGCATGCTGGATGTGGACCTGATGGCTTCTCGACTCAATTGCAAGGTGTCAAGGTTTGTGGCCAGGTCCAGGGACCCCTGGGCGGACGCCTCGGACGCGTTGGTAGCCCAGTGGGGTCAGTATCGCTTGATATATGCTTACCCTCCGCTGCAGTTGCTTCCTTGTCTGCTGCGTAGGGTAGCGGCCGAGGGCATTCCGGTGATCCTCATTGCTCCGGATTGGCCTAGGTGTCATTGGTACGCCGATCTGGTACGTCTCATCGTGGACGTCCCTTGGCGACTGCCCATGAGGGAGGACCTTCTGTCTCAAGATCCTATCTCTTATCCTGCTTTACAGTCTCTGGTTTTAATGGCATGGCTATTGAGAGCCAGGTGCTGAAGGACCGAGGCCTTTTGGATTCAGTCATTTCGACCATGCTAAGGGCACGGAAGTCTTCCTCTAGAAAGATCCATCACCGTACCTGGAAAGCTTACATCGCTATGTGCGAAGAGCTAGACTGGCGTCCACGGACGTACTCCGTCCCCAGAATCCTGCGGTTCTTGCAGCGTGGTGTGACCCAAAGGCTGGCTTTGAGCACTATTAAGGGTCAGATTTCAGCCCTGGCCGTTTTCTTTCAACGACCGCTAGCAGGTCATTCCTTGGTTAGCACCTTTGTACAGGGGGTTCGCCATGTGATTCCCCCTGCCAAGCCTCCTCTCCCTCCTTGGGATCTGAATTTGGTGCTCTCGGATCTCCAGGAACCTCCCTTTGAAAATATCAGGGATATTCCTCTCTTAACTTTGTCTCAGAAGATGGCTTTCTTAGTGGCCATTACTTCTGTTAGACGGGTGTCTGAGTTGGCAGCCCTGTCGTGCAAGTCGCGACCGTCTTTCCTTCCAAAGGTGGTCTCGGCTTTTCACCTTAATGAGGACATTGTCCTTCCATCCTTGTGCCCTCACCCATTGCATCCCAGAGAGTTTGCGCTTCACACATTGGATGTGGTACGAGCCTTACGGATGTACCTGTCGGCTACTGCTTCCATTCGGAAGTCTGACTCACTGTTTGTGGCTGTCTCTGGTCCAAAACAGGGCCATGCGGTATCGCCTGCCACCATTTCTAGGTGGATCAGACAGACCGTTATACAGGCCTATGCCCTTAAGGGGCGGGCGCCTCCCTTTCCGGTTACGTCGCATTCCACCAGGGCAATTGGTGCTTCCTGGGCTTTCCGACATCAAGCGTCGGTTGCACAAGTGTGCAAGGCAACGACCTGGTCGTCTGTTCAACCTTATAGAACTTAGAAAAGGTATGATGTGGCTGCATCTTCGGATGCTTCCTTCGGCCGCAAGGTGTTGCAGGCTGCTGTTTAATGTTGCAACTCCTCCATTGAGGAGCTCTGCTTGTTTGGAGTGAAGTTTGGGTTTTTCCTTTACTACTTCTCCCACCCTCTTTCTGATTCTGCTTTGGGACGTCCCACGTGTTTAAGTATTAGAAGCTGTGTCAGTCCATGGACGATAAGAGAAAATAGGATTTTTGTACTCACCGTAAAATCCGTTTCTCTGACGTCCATGGCCTAACACAGCACCCACCCTTCTTTTAAGGTTTGTACTGCTTTGTTACAAACTGAGGCTGCTGGCTGCAGGTAGGAGGGTTATGTCCGAAGGGACCGCCCTGGTTTTTTAGAATGTAGGTTTCTAACATCTAACATTCTGCCTAGCTCTTCTCCTGCGAGCAAGGACATATACCCACGTGTTTAAGTATTAGAAGCTGTGTCAGTCCATGGACATCAGAGAAACTGATTTTACGGTGAGTACAAAAATCCTATTTTTCCCCCAGATGAAATTTTCCAGGGAGGCACTGCTGCTGAGGCTTTCTCAGGATACCGCTGTGAGGCCAGGGCTAATTCACCAGTGCCTCACTCAACAAGGAAGTAGAAAACATGTAATTGTAAGTAAAAACTAATGAATGTAAGATGATTTTACATCAGCATGCAGTGCTTTTATGCTGATGTGATTTTTAGTAAAAGGGGGGAAAAGCCACTTTAATGGCAAGTTTATTTCCAAATAAACCGAAACATAGTATAAATGTAAAGTTTGCTTTGGTCCATAAGGAGGGGTATAAATGTAAAGAGAGCTGAAGTGGTTAAACAAATTCTGTAAACTGTCATCATGGGTAGCAATGCTAACCTCTTTTTCACACACAGGTACGACAGCAGGTCACACTTGTAAGTTCAGAACCTGCTACTGAAGAGGAAGACTGTGAAGAAGTGAGACGAAGAGCCCCTCGGCGAGATTCAAGGCCTGGGGAGCCTGTTCTCCCTGTTCAGCGTCCAATCCCAGAACCAAAAGGAGAAGAAGCGGAATTTGCACAACCACTTTCACTTAGTTTCCAGAGCCAGAAAATGAAAGGAATGAAAGAGCTTTTAATAGCTGCAAAAGTGAACTCCAGTGCTATAAAACTGCAACTCACTGCTCAGTCACAAGTGCAGCCAAAGCGGGCACGAGCACCTGGGCCACGAGATTACAATCTGGGATACTTGAAAAGGCAACGCAAAGGGGTTTAAGGACAGAGTGAACCAAATTAAATTTAGGAGTTTTATTTTTGCTAAAGGTTTTGATTTTGTTTTTTGTTTTTTTACAATTTAGTAAGTCTGTAAGGAATTAAATCCTGAATAAATGTTCTTAGATTTATATGTCAATATTATATTGTAGTATGGAAATATTAGCAGTTGTAACCTCCCCTGCGCAAAAAATAAATAAATGCATTGGGTATTTGTTAAAATGTTATTCTGAACTAAACAAGCTTTTCTGTTTATATTTGTCAGCTTGATTTGTCATCTAAATATAGCCGGATTATCAAGTTTATAGCTGAAGTTTTTTTTTGTTTGGAGAACTGGGAATATGCACATTGATTAGCCAACACCCACATTGTGTCTGTAGCAGTTCTGCTTTAAAATCGAATTAAACCCTCAGGCTGCATATACAGCAATACATAATAGTAAGTACTGTATATACTCGAGTATAAGCCGAGGCACCTAATTTTACCACAAAAAAATGGGAAAACTTATTGACTCGAGTATAAGCCTAGGGGGTCCATCTGCATGCCTCACTGTGCCCATGCCTCACTGTGTCCATGACTAGACTGACATTCAACATTGGAGTCTATGGAAGGGGTGCCCGGCTTTGAAAAATCGATGCTCCCCGACGGTAGGTCCCCCGGACAACAAACTTTGCACACTTGTAGAGTAGGAGTGAGGCTACATGTGTGCCAAGCTTGGGGTCCAGGGACCCTACAGCCGGCCAGTACCGGGTCCCCAAAGTCTGGGAGATTAGGCGCAAAAAGGTGACTCGAGTATAAGCCGAGGGGGGCATTTTCAGCACAAAAAAATGTGCTGAAAAACTCGGCTTATACTCGAGTATATACGGTAATAAACATGCTAAACTTTAACTTTCCTAGCTGCTAACTGCTGCAGCAAGTGTTGAAATACCCTATTCTGGAAGCACATAGAAGAGCCAGACCACTGCTCTCGCATTGAAGTAGCCTGGCCATCCAGCAATCTGAAACGTCTCACTGCACACTATTCTAATCAGTGCTTTCTCTGCTTAAAGTGATTGTAATGTCTAGGTTTTTTTTCTATAAAAATAACAAAAATGCTATACTTACCTGCCCTGTGCAGGGGTTTTGCACAGAGCAGCCCAGATGCTCCTCTTCTTGGGTCCCTCGTCTGTGCTTCTGGCCCCTCCTTCCTGTTCAGTGCCCCCACAGCAAGCAGCTTGCTATGGGGGCACCCGAGCCAAGTCACAGCTCCCTGTGTCCATTCAGACACAGATCCCCGACTTAATGCATTAAGATAAAAACCATTCTGCCTTTACAACCACTTTAAGCAATGCTGTTGATTTGGAGAAATGTTCAGAGGGGGCATGTCAGACAACTGAAAAATATTTGCATGTGAGAGCAGCAGTTAACTCTCCTACGTGCTGTCAGCTGTCTAACCCTTTCTGCAGCAATAAGCCATTTTCCACAGATTTCCACTGTTCCCCCCGGCATATAGTAAACCTGTAAAAGTGACCATTGGACCCCCTACTAAGCACACTTGAGCTATTGAAATCAAGTAGTGGACTTCCATATAGGTCTTTCTGGTAAGCAGAATCAAATTGGTATACTGCTTGTATTTGGGTGTAGGGGATTGTGGAGTGAGATACTCTGTCCTTTCTAACTTAAATATGAACATAAACTGCATTGCATTTAGTTAGCTTTATGCACTGTGTATTATAAACTGAATGTAATTGTTTTAATAAAATACTGATTTCACCATTTTTTTTTAACCTGTTTTCCTCTCAGTGTTGCTAAATTTCTGCAGCCTCTTTTGGACATTTTCATATCTACATGTTCCAACAGTATGTCATTGCTCTAGTCCTGCTTCCTGTTACTGACAACTCCAGACCAGGCCTGTGCAATGTGTGTCAGCATGCATAGTTTTAGTCTCCATCAGGGACACATGACAGGCTGACAACTCCCTTAGCAGACAGTTATCACACAGTAAGGAAGTGCCTGAACTTGGATCTTCACATCAGAATCACCGGGTGTTTTTATAAATATATAGTTACATAGTTAGTCAAGTTGAAAAAAGACAGTCCATCCAGTTCAACCATAAAAAAAAAATATTGTACAATCCCATATACCCAATTCTATACCCACAGTTGATCCAGAGGAAGGCAAAAAACCCCAGCAGAGCATGATCCCATTTGCTACAGCAGGGGAAAAAATTCCTTCCTGATCCCCCGAGAGGCAATCGGATTTACCCTGGATCAACTTTACCTGTAAATGTTAGTACTCAGTTATATTATGTACTTTTAGGAAAGTATCCAGGCCTTTCTTAAAGCAATCTACTGAGCTGGCCAGAACCACCTCTGGAGGGAGTCTTTTCACAGCTCTTACTGTGAAGAAACCTTTCCGTGTGTATGTGTGTGTGTATATATATATATATATATATATATATATATATATATATATATATATATATTGAGCAAAATTATAAACAACACTTTTTCTATGTACACAAAAGGCCTATTTCTCTCAAATATTGTTCACAAATCTGTCTAAGCCCGGGTTCATACTGGGCTGCAAGAATGAAGCCGTGCAAGTTCAGCTGAACACGCATGATTTCACTCCCGCTTGCCAGTCCGGATTTCGGCCGCAACTTCAGAGACATCTGTGCAGGTCAATGTCATTGTAAATCGCGGCCCGAAATCGCAAAAAAGTAGTACAGAAACTACCTTTTAAAATCAGTGCAGCGCCGCAGATTAGGACGGTGCCATTGCCAGCAAATGCCGCCGATTTGACATGTCAAATCGCATTTCAAAACTCACCAGTGTAAACCAGGGCTAAATCTGTGTTAGTGAGCACTTCTCCTTTGCCGAGATAATACCACCTCACAGGTGTGGCATATCAAGATGCTGATTACACATTAAGATTACTGCAGCAGTGTGCCTTAGGCTGGCCACAATAAAAGGACACTCTAAAATGTGCAGTTTTAGCACAGCACAGCACAATGTCACAAATTTTGAGGGAGCGTGCAATTGGTATGCTGACTGCAGGAATGTCCACCAGAACGGTTGCCCTTGAATTGAATGTTCATTTC
The DNA here is from genome assembly GCA_029206835.1 of Rana muscosa. Taxonomy (NCBI): domain Eukaryota; kingdom Metazoa; phylum Chordata; class Amphibia; order Anura; family Ranidae; genus Rana; species Rana muscosa. The sequence continues at coordinate 10,374,999 of CM055119.1, read as the reverse complement.
TCTACCATAAGCCGTCTTCAAAGGCGTTTCAGAGAATTTGGCAGTACATCCAACCGGCCTCAAAACTGCAGACCATATGTAACCACACCAGCCCAGGACCTCCACATCCAGCGTCTTCACCTCCAAGCAGGGCCGATCCTAGGGTCACAGCCGCCTGGGTGCAGAAATATTTCTGGCGCCCCCACGTGGGCGTGGTCATCCTACAAACCCCCCCCTTACACATTTCTATGGCAACGATTCAAACACAGAGATGCTCCCCTAAGAAGTCGTCGTTACCCTAGGATCCTCCCATGATCTTTTAACAATAAAGAAAATACAGGAAGAGCATACACTGAGACCTGGAGGGGAGCCTCTCTGATGTACACAGAGAGGGCTTCTGTTAGAGAGTCTGTTAGGAAGAGCCCCCAGACATAGTACAAGAGATGGTCAGAGAGTGCAGACATATTACAGGTGACCGTCAGAGACTGCAGACATATTACAGGAGATGGTCAGAGAGTGCAGATATAATACAGGAGATGGCCAGAGACTGCAGATATAATACAGGAGATGGTCAGAGACTGCAGACATAATATAGGAGATAATGGCTGATCGGCCCTCTCACCTGACCCAGTGATACAGCAACAACAGTTCCTCTGATCAGGAGTCAGCTCACTCTGAATTGCCCGTACTGACTCCACCGAGTCCAGATCTGTATTAAGTATAGACTCCCTACTAAGTATAAACCCCTCCCTCAATACAGACCCCCCTCCATTCGTACAGACCCCCCAGAACAAACCACCCCCCTCCATTAGTAGAGACCCCCCACAAACCACCCCCCCTCCATTAGTACAGACCCCCCCCTCAGGACAAACCACCCCCCCATTAGTACAGACATCCCCACAAACCACACCCCATTAGTACAGACCCCCCCACAAACCACCCCCCCATTAGGACAGACCACCCCCCTCCATTAGTAGAGACCCCCCACAAACCCCCCCCCATTAGTAAAAGGAAAAATAAGGGGGCACCGACCTAGTGCATTACCAATGGCTAGGTTTATTAAAAGTAAATTAAAAGATCATTAATACTCACAAAGCAAGTGTAGTAATAGGCACATACACCATTCCATCAAAAGGGATAGATGCCTTCAAAAGGCCTCCTGCTGAAACCAGATAACCAGAGAGTCCAGACGACATATAATAAAGCTACGGCTCGTACAGAACACCCCCCCTCTATTAGTAGAGACCACCCCCCCTTAATTAGTACAGACCCCCCTCAGGACAAACCACCCCCCATTAGTACAGACCACCCCCCTCCATTAGTAGAGACCCCCCCACAAACCACCCGCCCATTAGTACAGACCCCCCACAAACCACCCCCCCTCTATTAGTACAGACCCCCCCGCCCCACAAACCATCCCCCCTCCATTAGTACAGACCCCCCCTGGCCCCCACACACCAGACCCCCCTGGCCCCAACACACCATCACCCCTCCATTAGTACAGACCCCCCTGGCCCCCACAAACCATCCCCCTCCATTAGTACAGACCCCCCTGGCCCCCACAAACCATCCCCCCTCCATTAGTACAGACCCCCCTGGCCCCCACAAACCATCCCCCCTCCATTAGTACAGACCCCCCTGGCCCCCACAAACAACCCCCTTCCATTAGTACAGACCCCCCACAAACCATCCCCCCTCCATTAGTACAGACCCCCCCTGGCCCCCACATCCCAGACCCCCTCCATTAGTACAGACCCCCCCTGGCCCCCACAAATCATCCCCCCTCCATTAATACAGACCCCCCACAAATGATCCCCCCTCCATTAGTACAGACCCCCCTCTGGACAAACGCAAACCCCACCCGGGCGGTAGCTGGAGAGGACAGTGTGCAGCCGCGCCGCCCAGGTGGAAAAGATCGTCATAGTGAGAACAAATGTCAGGCTGATGCACTGCACCGTACACAAGGTCACACTGCGCAGTCCCGTGTATTAGACGTAGCTGGGGTCACGTGCTCACCTCCCAGTCACTGGGATTGGAGCCGCAGTGCAGTACGTGCTGAGGGGCGGGGCCTGTGTGCGCCTCACTCAGTGACACCCCCCCAATTCACCGTCAAGTCACCTACAATGACCCGGATTCTGCCCTTCACAGGGGCCACTATGTCTCCTACATCCACACACCATTCATGGGCCACACACAGGTACACGCATCACTCAGGTGCTGCACTGAGGGAGCCACACACACAAGGGAGGGAGACACACTCACCGCTGGTAGGGTGACCACATTTCCAAACTGCCATTCAGGGACACCCCCCCCCCCTTCTTGAGGGACCGTTTCATGGAGCAAACTTTTGCAAATGACCGAGGGGGTGGAGGCAACTGGTGGATGGGTGGTGGTGTGCGAGGTGGAATGTAGTCTCTGGAGTTGACGGGCACTTTAATCATCCTGACACCATGCTTGATATGGTGTCAGGATGATCAAATCACGTTATTTCTGTTACTACATTGTAATATATAATGAAATAGTTCAACTCACCATAATGCAGAATCAGTAGGAACCCTGAGCTTGCCACTTGCCACCAGATGCAGAGTGTCCAATTTGTCCACTGCAACATCGCAGTCCCGCTATAAGTCGCTGTTTGCCACCATTATGAGTAGAAGAAAAATAAATAAAAATTCCATAAATGTTCCATGTAGCTGCTATAACCATATAGGCGCAAACCAATCAATATATGCTTATTGAGATTTTTTTTTACCAAAAATATATAGCAGAACACTTATTGGCCTAAATTGATGAAGCAATTCGATTTTTTTCAATTTTTTTTATTGGATGTTTTATGGCAGTAAGTTTTTTTTTTTTTTTCAAAATTGTTGGTCACCGCAGAGGTGATCAAATACCACCAAAAGAAAGTTCTATTTGTGGGTCCAAAGGACATCAATTTTATTTGGTTACAGTGTCACTTGATTGTGCAATTGTCAGTTAAAATAATGCAGTGACGTTTTGCAAAAAATGGCCTGGTTAAGGAGGGGTAAATCTTCCGGACAGCAAGTGGATAATAAGGACCGTTTCTTTAATGGACTGTTTATAACATGGATCTTCTCTATACATCAGGGACTGCTTACCAAACAAGGATTAGATAGTTACACTTGGTAGAGGGACAGAAGACAATAAAAGGACAGAAGGGCTGGTTTATAAAACAGGGACTGTCCCTATTAATCAGGGATAATGCCATACACAGTAGTGGGTGAAAGAGAGGGACTGGTCTCCAGGTCAGGGACTGTCTCTCTGTGTACAGTGACATGCTGTGAGTGGTCGAGCAGTCTCTCTACACACAGACACTGTTGTCTCATGTCTCAGTGTAGCACACACACAGGAAGTAGACATGTACAAACACACTGACAGCTGTACATTCCCCCCTCCCTCCTTCATGGTCACCTCACAGTGATTTATGATTCTTCTAGCATGGCCACCACGGAGCATTCCAAGCTGGCAGGTTAGGGAGGGGGGAGGTGAAGAAAGTGACGACAAGGAGGCACAGGCTCATCCATCTAACAAACAGCTCTATAGAACTCTTACAACTCCCTCTGACAATCCAGTGTGGCCCCGGCGGTTACCTTATGGTGTGGGCAGAGGCTGGCAGGTCCCCCCCTTCTAGAATAATACTCACTGTGCAGTGTGATCGGGGAACATCGCTGGTGTCAGCTGCTCTGTGCTGTGAAGGGTCAGGTGCCCAGTAGAGACTGGAAGTAGCAGAGACTCTTCTTTGGGATGCCGTGAGTGGGGCCCCCACTGACACCCAGCCCAGATGCAGTGTCACTTGCCAGAAGATAAGAGGTCATCCAGCATGGTGGAGAGCACTATGTGTGGAGGAGGAGGATGTTAACGCCTCCCGCCGGCGCTCATGGCCCTGGTGCAGGCTCTGCTGAGGTTCAGAGTCCAGGGGGACAGAGGCAGAGCGGGGAGCCGCCCGCAGCATTAGCTGACACATTCTCCAGGAAGCCATCCTTGCCTGTCCGAGCACCTTCAGTACGGACCGTCCCCCACTACGTCACCACTGGTCTCTCTCAGTCGGAGAGAGCGGCCTCTGGATACCAACAAGGAGGAGGGAGGGGAGCACTCTGGTGCTTGAGCGCCCCACCTCTGTGGCGCCTGGGTGAACTGCACCCCTCGCACCCCGTCTAGGATCGGCCCTGCCTCCAAGATCATCTGAAACCAGCCACCCAGACAGTTGCTGCAACAATCAGTTTGCATACCCAAAGAATTTCTGCACAAACTGTCAGAAACTATCTCATCTGCATGCTGGTCATCCTCATTGGGGTCTCGACCTGACTGCAGTTCCTTGTTGTCGTAACCAACTTGAGTGGGCAAATACTCACATTCGATAGCGTCTGGCACTTTGGATAGGTGTTCTCTTCACGGATGAATCCCGGTTTTCACTGCACAGGGCAGGTGGCAGACAGGGTGAGTGGCCTCGTGTGGGTGAGCGGTTTTCTGATGTCAACGTTGTGGATCGAGTGGCCCATGGTGGCGGTGGGGTTATGGTATGGGCAGGCGTATGCTATGGACAACAAACACAGGTGCATTTTATTGATGGCATTTTGAATGCACAGAGATATCATGATGAGATCCTGAGGACCATTGTTGTGCCATTCATCCACGACCATCGCCTCATGTTGCAGCATGATAATGCACGTCCCCATGTTGTAAGGATCTGTACACAATTCCTGGCAGCTGAAAACATCCCAGTTCTTGCATGGCCAGCATACTCACTGGACATGTCACCCTTTGAGCATGTTTGGGATTCTCTGGATCGGCGTATACCAGTGTTTCTCAACTCCAGTCCTCAAGGCGCACCAACAGGTCATGTTTTTGGGATTTCCATTGATTTGCACAGGTGATTTGAGCAGTTTCACTGCCTTAGTAATTACCACAGCTGTTTCATCTGCAGGAAATCCCCAAAACATGACCTGTTGGTGCGCCTTGAGGACTGGAGTTGAGAAACACTGGCGTATACGACAGCGTGTTCCAGTAACTGACAATATCCAGCAACTTCACACAGCCATTGAAGAGGAATGGAGCAACATTCCACAGGCCACAATCAACAACTTGATCATCTCTATGCAAAGGAGATGTGCTTCACTGCGTGAGGCAAATGGTGGTCACACCAGATACTGACTGGTTTTTGGACCCCCCAATACAGTAAAACTGCACATTTTAGAGTGGCCCTTCATTGTGGCCAGCCTAAGGCACACCTGTGCAATAATCATGCTGTCTAATTAGCTCTTTGATATACCACACCTGTGAGGTGGATGGATTATCTCGGCAAAGGAGAAGTGCTCACTAACACAAATTTAGACAGATTTGTGAACAATATTTGAGAGAAATAGGCCTTTTGTGTACAAAGAAAAAAGTCATAGATCTTTAGATTCAGCTCATGATAAATAGGGGCAAACACAAAAGTGTTGCATTTATAATTTTGCTCAGTGTATATATTAGGGGTGTTGAAAATGATCGCCGCATCGATGCATCACGATTCTGCCCTTCCCGATTCGGCATCGATGCAGTAGCCAGCGTAATTGATTATGTATGACGTCATTCATGCTCCCCCCCCCCCCGCACAGCAGTGTCTTTGCACCAATCAGCTGGCTGAGCCTGGCGCTGTTCCCCCGTCAATGGATGATGTAGCCTCAGCATGCTGCTCCCACCCAGGCTCTCCCCCCTCAGGATTTGTACCTGTGGACAGTGATCCCTCTCATCTCCCCGATGGGCGGGCGCAGAGCCGCACGGAGCTGTGAGACAGATCACTAGCTGTCATCACATCCGTGGGATAAGGGCAGTGGCGAAACAATCAGGGTTGCCAAAGTCGCACTTGCGACTGGGCCCTGGAGATCCTGCACTGTGGGGGGGCCCATGCAGTGACAGTTTGAGAAAACAGACTGATTTCTCCCATCCATAGGACAGGAAAATCATTCTATACATTTAGGGGCCGGTGGCTGCAGCTGAGCGGAGTGTCTCTGACACTCGTCTCACACAGCCCAACAAAGTTCACTCTCCCTCCCAGCAACAGACGGGAGATGAACGATGCATACAGCTGTCCCTCCTCCTCCTTTTGCCCCCGTTTTCCCTGTGTCTGCCCGGCCCGCCCACTCTCCTATCCCGCGTACAGTTGTGAAGGAGAGAAAGGAGAGGGGCATACGAGAGATATGAAGAACAGTCATCAGCTACACATTCCAAGCTGTGTGAACTTCCAGCCTCGTCCCTGAATGAGTGAGCACTGCATTTTTCATTACACATTGATCACTGAACTGTCCCTTTCTCTACCCTATCTGTCTCCCTCCCCCACTCTGTTCTTCCAAGATCCAGTTAGCACTAAGCTACTTTTGTAGCCCATATATTGATCGCTTTTTTTTTCCTTTGGTCATTACACTGGAAAAAAAAATATGATCCAATTCCCCCATCTACACATTCCAGGTGGATGGGGGAATCCCCCAACAGTGGACCAGTGGGCGAACAACCAGGGTTGCTGTCCTGGCACCCCTATTGATGGCGCTGGTCTCTGTCTCCATGGCAGCAGCAGCGCATTAGAACCTAGTGCTGGCTACTTGGCGCACCATGTCTGCAGTCTCTGGTCATCTCCTGTATCATGTCTGCAGTCTTTGATCATCTCCTGTATCATGTCTGCAGTCTCTGATCATCTCCTGTATCATGTCTTCAGTCTCTGACCATCTCCTGTATCATGTTTGCAGTCTCTGACCATCTCCTGTATCATGTCTGCAGTCTCTGACCATCTTGTGTATCATGTCTGCAGTCTCTGACCATCTCCTGTATCATGTCTGCAGTCTCTGACCATCTCCTGTATCATTTCTGAAGTCTCTGACCATCTCCTCTATCATGTCTGCAGTCTCTGACCATCTCCTGTATAATTTCTGAAGTCTCTGACCATCTTCTGTATCATGTCTGCAGTCTGACCATCTCTTGTACCATGTCTGCAGTCACTGACCGTCTCCTGTATTATGTCTGCAGTCTCTGACCATCTCCTCTAGTGTTTTTTTTTTTTTGGGGGGGGGAGCCTGGAACTCCTCTAAGTTGTTGTCTGCTGTGTTTAGACTTTGCTGCATGCAGGGAGTGTTTTCTTTTTCTTTTTTTTTAAGAACATATAAAATAAGAAAATTAAGTTCTCCTGACTGCTTGAATTTTTTTTATGAAAACCGCGCGCAGTAATCGTGATGCATAGCGGAATCGAATCTAATCGTTGACATGACAATCGTAATCGAATCGTGAGGCCAGTGAAGATGCACACCTTTAGTATGTGTGTGTGTGTGTGTATATATATATATATATATATATTGTGACAGCAGGAAGGTAAAGTCACCTGGTTGCATCCAGGGGGGTAGATATATTTCTCCCAGATTCAGGCTTTATGCCGACTTATACAACTAGGGAGGGAGTTGATGAAGCCCAGCTGAGGCTAGTGGGCTCATGGATGATTCATACCTCTAGGGAGAGTGCTGGGCGTCGTGCAGGCAGGGAGTTGATGAGACCAGCTGAAGCTTGTCAGCTCGTTTAAGGCCTCTATAAAAACTCCCAGATTCATTAGGTGTTTGCTCATGCCTGGACCCAGACCTGTGTGGACTGTCTAGGGAGAGTGAACCCCTGTGCGGTGAGACAAAGCCTGTGTGGCTATTTGTTTGGACATTTACTAAACCAGGGACTTAGGGACTAGGACAGCACCAGGCTGATCCCAGTTGTTAGTTAGGGAAACCTGCATGTTTAGTCAGAGGTCAAGCTGACCAGGATTTATTTTGTTTATGTTTCTTTTTGCTTTGCTGTGTTTTTGTCACTGTAAATAGAGAAATAAACCGCACCTTTTGATCTTGAAAACCACAACCTCCGTCTGCTGGGCCTGTTTTTGTGTGGGGAGCCCAACCAGGGGGTCACACACACCCGCTACCGAGTTAACCCCCTCATAATATATATATATACAGTATCTCACAGAAGTGAGTACACCCTTCGCATTTTTGTAAATATTTTATTAGAATATTTCATGTGACAACACTGAAGAAATTACACTTTGCTACAATGTGAAGTAGTGAGTGTACAGCTTGTATAACAGTGTAAATTTGCTGTCCCCTCAAAATAACTTAACACACAGCTCTAATGTCTAAACCGCTGGCAACAAAAGTGAGTACACCCCTAAGTGAAAATGTCCAAATTGGGCCCAAAGTGTCAATATTTTGTGTGGCCACCATTATTTTGAAGCACTGCCTTAACACCTCCTGTGTATGGAGTTCACCAGAGTTTAACACGTTGCCACTGGAGTCCTCTTCCATTCCTCCATGATGATATCAAGGATCATACATCTGATATACTGTCCCTTACGACTTTACTCTTTCATTTTCTTCTATTTTCCTCAAATACCAATTAACATGCTCCTTCTCCAGAAAACATCATATAATAACAAACATACGGAATCTTTGAAATTTCTTTAATCCACACAGGGACATATAATTTGCCTAACTGGATATAGTATAATTGGTTTTGATGGAATGGGGCTGTATGTAGGTGTATATGTACGCACGAGTAAATGGGTCAATGAGGCCTCTTTCAATATACCAAGTAATATAGACGAGTCAATAACTATGTTTCATATCTATCAATCTATGGTCTGTATCTATCTGCTCTTTAAAAATTTCCATGTCCAATTCCCCATTACATACATGCTTTTTATATGTTCGTTCCGATGCAATTTCAGCATATTATGTGGACATACACGCAACGATGTTTATTGTGTCACGGCAGACTGTTGCTTTCTAAACACATTACATTTTAGATCCCATATCTTTTCAGTGTCACACCATCGGCCGTTCATCGGCCACATATTGGTCCAATAGTAAGAGTTCTGCAAAATTCAAGTGTCATTTCTTTCTCAGTCTTTTCCATAAGTTAACTAACTAACTTCAAATAAATGGGATCTATCGTAGTTTATGCGTCCCTGTCTTTTAATAGATACATTTGGATAGACCATTGTACTTTGAAAAGACACACACACACGGCAACACATTCATTCATACATAGTGGAATCAGAACAGACACACATATGGCAATGCATATGCATACTAGGAATCATGTCCGATATGGACATTGAATCGACCTGTTAATGATCAGATTCACCTATTGTGCACTTGCAATATTGCTATGTCCACTTTGCGTCAGATATGGCTCACCGGTTTGAACATAAGGTTCTTGTAGATCTGTGAGCCCAAACTATACTCCCCAAATATGCAAAGTGGACATTGCTATTACTCTGGGACTGGAAGCCTTTCCCCCAAAAAATTGGTCGCGGGCCTGTTTTTCATTTGGTTTTACACCCTGAGGTCGGCAGCTGCACACACACATGCTTGAAACCACCCCCGACATGATCGTTCAACCGACCTGTCGATTAACATGTTCACTACAAGCATAGTTGCTACAACATATATCCATCTTGAATCAGGCATATCCATCTTGTATCAGGCATGATTTACATGTTATTTTAAATATAATAAATTACAATCTTGAACATGATTTCAAATCCATAAGCCTAAACAGTTGTTCTAGGAACACTCAAGGTGGACTTTAAAATATATGGTTTGGGGATTGGCAATCCATTCCCATAAATCGTGTGCACGCCATTCATTGCACTTACATCATTTAACAATATACCATCAGGTCTGCATGCAACCTTTTACTGGCCATATGTCGGTTTCTCTTCTTTTTCTCCTTTCTTTTTTCTCTTATTTCACATGATTTTTCAATTCATTTTATTTCATCTCAGAAATAATAAAATAATCACCAGTCGAAGTAATACAAGGATTTTTTCACAACACACATTAACTCACAATATTATTATGGTACCTTGTAACATTATACAATAATTATCACCTCCCCCTCTCTTTCACGTTTTAAACATTGGACACTAGTTACTTTTTTAGTTTATAAGGACAATTATTTTGCGAAAATGTGGATACAGATAGATACCAACTTGGAGATTATACATCAGAACGTCCAAGTAAGAGTTAGTCTATATCGATCCATTGATTTACACGCACATAGTCCTCACTATCGCAATCACGTAATTAGCACTTTGGTTTACTTTTTTCACTTCTCCTTTTCTCATCCCTATTTTATGTTCTTAGATTCACTTACTGTTTATATGGGTCACCCACCCCATATTTATATTCTTGAACGTATAGGGTTAGTTTGGCTGAATTTTCTCACATGTGCATACACACATTATTAATGCACATCGCACATGTGACTATATATTTTATGTGTATCATGTGAGGTCTTTTTCAGCACTATTGTAATTATGCCACACAGGCAGGGGATTTATGTGTATGTTACATGTTTGTGTAAAAGTATGTCAATTTACTTGTGTATATATAATTAATGGTTTTTATGAGTTGGTATATAAAATGTAGGTGTGTGTGTTTCTGATCACATGATATGTCTTAATTGCACTGATAGGACACAGCTGCCAGTCCATCCACCAGTCAATTGAAGTCTTAATTGCTTTTTTCTTATCATGAGTTTATGCAAATGGACAAACTTTTGCCCAACAAAAGTCCGATGGAGCAAAGTCCGACCGTGTGTACAGGAAACCATCGGACTTTTGTCCGATGGACTAAACAACTAATGTTAAAATCAACCAACAATAGCAGAGGTTGACCAAAGGGTGGGGGTAAAGAGCAGAAAAGAGCAGAAAAACCACGTGATGTTGCAAAAAGTTTTGGGAAAGTTTGCAGAAAAGTCCGAGCGTGTGTATGCTATGGGTGTTCCCGACCAACTCCATTCGGACAAAAAACCACGGAAAAATCCGATGTAAGTCCGACCGTGTGTACGAAGATTTAGATGTGTATGTTAGCTATGATTAAGCACTGAATCGCAGTGCAAAACGTGTCAGCTCATACCTGCTGTTTTTTGCTGTGGTATGTTATTTGTGTTTTTGTTTTAAATAAAAGAACCTTTTTTGGAGTGCGGCTGTCCAAGCGTTTTCTCTAGAATTTTTTGCATTCCTTTTTAGGATGCCCCACAGATGCTCAATAGGGTTTAGGTCTGGAAACATGCTTGGCCAGTCCATCACTTTTACCCTCAGTTTCTTTAGCAAGGCAGTGGCCGTCTTGGTGGTGTGTTTGGGGTCGTTATCATGTTGGAATATTGCCCTGTGGCCCAGTCTCCAAAGGGAGGGGATCATGCTCTGCTTCAGTATGTCACAGTACATGTTGGCATTCTTGGTTCCCTTAATGAACTGTAAATTCCCAGTTCTGACAGCACTCATGCAGCCCAAAACCATGACTCTCCCACCACCATGCTTGACTGTAGGCAAGACACACTTGTCTTTGTACTCCTCACCTGGTTGCCGCCACACGCGGTTGACACCATCTGAAGCAAATACGTTTATCTTGGTCTCATCAGACCACAGGACATGGTTCCAGTAATCCATGTCCTTAGTCTGCTTGTCCTCAGCAAACTGTTTGCGGGTTTTCTTGTGCATTATCTTTAGAAGAGGCTTCCTTCTGGGATAACAGCCATGCAGACCAATTTGATGCAGTGTGCGGCGTATGGTCTGAGTACTGACAGGCTGACCCCCCAACCCTTCAACCTCTGCAGCAAGGCTGGCAGCACTCAAATGTCTATTTCTCCAAAGACAACCTCTGGAAATTACTCTGAGCATGTGCACTCAACTTCTTTGGTCGACCATGGCGAGGCCTGTTCTGAGTTAAACCTGTCCTGTTAAACTGCTGTATGGTCTTGGCCATCGCGCTGCAGCTCAGTTTCAGGGTCTTGGCAATCTTCTTATAGTCTAGGCCAGTGGTCATCAACCCTGTCCTCAGGCCCACTAACAGACCAGGTGTTAAGTATTACCTTGGGGAGATGCAGACTAGAATACTGCAATCTCTGAGCAGCAAATGTTGCTGTCAGTGGAAGGAAGTGTCCCTATTATTAGTGTCAGTGGAAACCTAGCCTGTTAGTGGGCCCTGAGGACAGGGTTGATGATCACTGGCCTAGGCCATCTTTATGTAGAGCAAAAATATATTTTTTCAGATCCTCAGAGTTCTTTGCCATGAGGTGCCATGTTGAACTTCCAGTGACCAGTATGAGAGAGTGAGAGTGATAACACCAAATTTAACAAACCTGTGCCCCATTCACACCTGAGACCTTGTAACACTAACGAGTCGCATGACACCAGGGAGGGAAAATGGCTAATTGGGCCCAATTTGGACTTTTTCATTTAGGGGTGTACTCACTTTTGCTGCCAGCGGTTTAGACATTAATGGCTGTGTGTTGAGTTATTTTGAGGGGACAGTAAATTTACACTGTTATACAAGCTGTACACTCGCTACTTTACATTGTAGCAAAGTGTAATTTCTTCAGTGTTGTCACATGAAAAGATATAATAAAATATTTACAAAAATGTGAGGGGTGTACTCACTTTGTGAGATACTGTAAGTGACAATGGTGATATCCATAGAAGAGAGACAGCTGAGAAGATCCTCATTGGCAAAAGGTTTCACCACCTCTATAGATACTTTGGAATCTAATGTTATAGCCAATGCAGAAAGCATCACAATTGAAACTAGAATACAGACTCCAGAAAGAGAGGACAGAATGGTATCATTTTATAAATTGAAAGGACTATTAGAAAAAGATGGTGCAGTGGTGGGGTATACTGCTACTGAAAAAATATCTAGAATTTAAGTGTACCAAGAGGTTTAAGAATCACCAAGTTATGCTAATTTCTTGATGAAAATTGGATCAATTATCTGTGCGAGTGTAACCAATTGTGGTTACAATATATATACCCAAAGAGAGCTCAATATCTCTGTCGTTCGAGCAGACATGGGTAATTTACAAGAAGAGTTATCCATAGTCACAGATATCACTACATTTGATAGTTGGGGTCAGAAAGTGAATGAGCAAATGATGGTCTATGAAGCAAATCTTATTAGTAAGAAGTCAGGCAAATTCGAGCAAGACCGTTTGGACTACCTTAATGATCAGGAGTTAAACTGGAAAAAAGTTAGAACCAACAATAACTCTACACACAAGATAGGCCACAAAAATCACTCTAGTGCAAATAAGCACATACATCACACCCCAAACAATACCATTACAATACAATCCCAATCACATTCCCTATTTCAGTCTCAGATCGATCCAAAAATGTAATAGTTATAGTACACACATTCAGTCAAAGAAACATAGGCCCAAGAATAATTTCAAATATAAAGGCTGGTCATACACCATCTAGAGCCACTCAACAGCCATCCTATAACAAGGGGCAAAAATAGCGTAATAGCAACACTTAACAATATTCTACTAAGAAAAATAAAACCACATTATCCTTGTCATCACATAATAAGAACAATAAAAGCAGCAATAACAATAATCAACTTAAAGTATCCAAATCTGAAAACCCCTTACAAATGAAAGGCCCTAAAAGTAGAAACAAAGATGTGGAAATCCCATTGTCTATAAGGGGATCATGTACAGAACCATCGGATCGCCCTGTACATACTCTACCCTCTCCCATAACCAGTACCTCTAATACATCCATTGGAAAAGGAGTCACTAACCTAGATATTGATCTAGGGATACTTAGCACAATACAGAAAACTAATCCCTTTACGCCTCCCGAAAATTCTGAGCTGGATACCAATTGTGACACTATATCTGATATTACACCTCCCCTTACTTTTTAAGAGAAGGAGGTTGCAAAGAAGGTCTTGCAACAGACAATGAGATTTTGAACCCCCCCCCCCCCCCCCGCCACTCACTCCACTAATAAAGAAAACAAGGAAAAGAGAGGAGGAACAAGACGAGGGAATAGCGGAGGAAAGATGTAAAAAGAGGCAGACTCTAGAAACCACCCACACTCAACTATTAAAATCTGCAATCTTTTCAGCTCTGTCTTTTCGGATACAGAACTAGATCTCTTTAGAAAAGGTCTAAATTTTGCTCCTCCCCAGTACATCTAACTTATTTGAGCTGTTTATAGATTTCAACATGTACATACGGAAACTTACTTTCTTTATCGTACATCACAGGACACAGAGCAGCCATAGTAATTACTATGTGGGTTATACGCCACCTATAGGTTAATGGACACTGGCAACCCAAGACAGGAAGTCCCCCTCTATATAACCCCTCCCATACAGGAAGTACCTCAGTTTTTTCGCCACTGTCTGAAGGTGTGGGACAGGGTTGATGAAGTGTTATGCTAAAGAAGAAGCCCCGTTGCTGAAATCCTTAAGCAGGATCAAGGGGCTATGCAGTCAGACCCATTCGAGATGCCAAAAAAGCAATGGCTAAAATGGATGGTATCCGAGCCTCGTGGAAAACCGAGGTCACTTGCCTGTTATGCTCCTCTATTGAGGGCTGGACCCTGGGATCCGCCACCTTGGTCACATACCAAAACCAAAGGTTGTCCTGGCAGGGTGCTGTACGGGTCCAAGGGTGTGGACCCCAGTATACAAGGGGGACTCTGTCCTTGAAGGTCCGTCATGACATGGCCCACTGTGATGGGTGAAGATTGGATCTGGCTGTCTTTTTCCAGCAGTATCCTGCGGTGGGAATAGTAAGTCAAAGAAGATCCTGAGGAACTCATACGGTTCACTTTTGGACTTCTTATGAGTAAACGTTGCCTTGCCTGTTTTTTACCACCAAAAAGTGTAATTATAACATACCTGGTGTTTAACATTACCATGCTTTCCCTACTGTGTGCTCAGTGTCTGGCAGCGCTCCTGTGGAACAGAGTTTGCCCCTTACTCCGCTCTGTCATGGCTGCCGAAAGGGCTGGGGGATCGCCGCCCTGAAACACGGCGGTCGGCTTTTCCCTAGGGATGCAGCCCTTCTCCCCCGAGCGTTCCGTTTGCGGGACTGTTCGATCACTCACGCGGGAATAGCTCTGTTTAAATAAGCTATCCTAGGACGCGGGGGCGTGGCTTGGTGCGGCCGGTGTGCACGTGGAAATGAACGTTCACGTAATACACGGCGCAGGCGCAAGGCTTACAGCCTATAAAGCTTTTACTCTGGAAAGAGTATGGTGGCTGACGGAGGGACACAGAGCATACGAGGGCATGTAAGCGCTGTATTGGTTACAGGCATCTCTAAAGGCACGTCTATTTAGCATCAGGCTGAGCAGTTATAGCGGTATTTTGAATTGCTGGACGATAGCTCGGCAGTAGATGCACATTGTAAGTACCTCTGCCTTTTTGTGCTTAGGACTATGTCTTCCCGAAAGAGAGGTGAGAAGCATACGAAGGGGAGGAGCGCAAGGGTGCTGTGGTCAGGGTCTGAGGATCCTAGTCACGCTTCCACAGTTCTATCCTCCTCTGAAGAACCAGAAACAACTGGCCAGTCTGAGTCATTCAGGCTCTCAGGCATAGTAGCCACTTGCAATATTTCAGCCTCTGCATACGTCACCAAGAACGATTTGGCTTCAACGTTAGCTGGTTTGGAAGGAAAAATAGCTGATATGTTTGCGTCTTCCTCCCAAAAAACATGATGGGTCCCCTTCTCCTTTGCCTGACCTTCCAGTGTTGGAACAGGAATGGGCTGATGATGTTGAGATACGATTGGGTGACCGGGAAGAAGGGCAGGCGGTTGACACCACCTCTGAGGATTCAGTTTCAGAAGAGCCCTTCTCAGCCTCGCAATCTCAGAAATTGCTAGTGCAATCCCTTACGAAATTGTTCCGTTCTGGATACAAGTTGCCCCCAGCACAGGTAGCTGAGGCCCCCTTTACCTCTTTGGGTTCCTTAAGGCCTCCACAGGGTACACATGCATTTCCTGTACACCCATTGCTGGAGCAGCTGATATATGCTGACTGGAAACACCCAGATAGATATTTTCTTCCTCCTAGAAGATTTTCTCTTCTCTATCCTATGGAGGAAAAGTTCACTAAGAAGTGGAGTTTGCCAGCAGTAGACGCTGCTATCTCTTCTGTGAATAAGAGTCTAACTTGTCCAGTAGACAATGTCCAAGGATCCAGCCGATAAGAAACTGGAATCTTTGCTCAAAGCCTCGTTTGCTATAGCGGGTGAAGCAGCACAGCCTGCAGTAGCAGCGATAGGCATCTGTCAATCCCTAAAAGACCAGCTTAAGCAGGTTATTAAAAGTGTGCCTGCATAAGGCGAAGAGGCCCGGGAGTTAGCTGAGCTACCTAGGGCCTTATGTTTTGCAGTTGACGCTCTTAAAGATTCTATTCATCAGGTGTCACGCTTTGTTCTCTTATCAGTGCATATGCGTAGAATTCTCTGGTTGAAGCATTGGTCAGCTGAATTGCCATGCAAAAAGCTATTGGCAGGTTTTCCCTTTCATGGGGAACGGTTGTTTGGGGATGATTTGGATAAATATATCCAAAAAATTTTGGGTGGTAACAGTGCCCTTTTATCAGTGAAAATTAGTAGACAGCCTTCATTTAAACGTTCTTTCCCGGTGCGAGAGGTAAGCCTCAAGGCCAAGCACAAGGCCAGAAGAAGCCATGGGGGCAGAAATCTGCAAAGCAGAGTCACAAGGCCTCATTATGATGGGGCGCCCTCACTCACTCGAGGCTTCTGCAGTTTTCAGGGGCTTGGCAGGAAGAGATCTGAGACAGATGGGTCATCTCCACCGTATCTCTAAGGTACAAAGTAGAGTTTTGAGAGTTTCCACCTTTTCATTTTCTAAGGTCGAACGTTCCCAAAGACCCAGTGAAAAGAAGGTCTTTGTTCCAGGCACTGGACTGATTGCCGGCTCAGGGTGTAATCATAGAGATTCCCTCAGAAGAGCAGGGCATGGGGTTTTATTCAAATCTCTTTACCGTGCCAAAACCGAATGGAGATGTCAGACCCATTCTAGATCTCAAAGATCGAAATCAGTTCTTATCTGTCCGCTCTTTTCGCATGGAGTCAATCCAGTCAGTCGTATCCACCCTGCAGGAAGGAGAATTTCTGGCATCAATAGACATCAAAGATGCATATCTGCATGTGCCAATTTTTACCGCTCAACAGAAGTTTCTGCATTTTGCGGTAGAACAGCGCCATTTTCAGTTTGTGGCCTTGCCCTTCGGGTTGGACACCGCGCCCCGGGTGTTCACAAAAGTGCTGGCCTCAGTACTAGCAAGACTAAGGGGCCAGGGTATAGCAGTAATGGCATACCTAGACGACCTGCTGCTGAAAGATCAGTCGGTTGCACGGCTATACCAGAGTGTGTCCAACACGGTCAAGTACTTGGATCACCTCGGTTGGATTCTCTACCTAGAGAAGTCAGCCTTACGGCCAGTAAGAAGACTGGACTTCTTGGGTCTGGTTATAGATACAGCCCAAGAAAAAGTATTTTTTCCTCCGACAAAAGTCAGGGCAATAAGAGAGCTGGTCCATGTGGTCAAGGCAAAGAAGGATCCTTCTATTCGCCTTTGCATGAGGTTCCTAGGGAAGATTGTGGCTTCATTCAAAGCGGTTCCCTATGCCCACTTTCATTCAAGACTGTTGCAAAACAGTATTCTGTCTGCTTGGAACAAGAAAATCCAAGCCTTGGATTACCCAATGTATCTGGCCCCAAGGGTGCGCCAGAGTCTCAGTTGGTGGTTGATAACCAGAAATTTGCAGAAGGGGAAATCCTTCATGCCAGTAACCTGGAAGGTTGTAACAACGCATGCCAGCCTCTTAGGCTGGGGAGCAGTTCTGGAGGAGACCACTGTCCAAGGGAAGTGGTCAGAGTCTGAAAAAGCCTTGCCCATCAACATTGTAGAGATTCGGGCAGCGCGTCTGGCCCTAATGGCCTGGACTTGCAGATTACAAGGTTGTCTCTTCAGGATAAAATCCGACAATGCCACAGCAGTGGCTTACATCAACAACCAAAGAGATACCAGAAGTTATGCAGCCCAGAGGGAGGTAAACCATATTCTGGCCTGGGCAGAGAAGCATATTCCTTGCCTATCGGCAGTCTTCATTCCAGCAGTGTAGAATTGGCAGGCGGATTTCTTGAGCTGCCAACAATTTTTCCCGGGAGAATGGTCTCTCCATCCCGACATTTTTTCAGCCATTTGCCAAAAATGGGGCACCCTGGACGTAGATGTATTGGCGTCCAGGTTCAACAAAAAGTTGGACAACTTTGTGTCAAGGACAAGGGATCCACTCGCATGCGGGACAGATGCGTTAGTAACCCCTTGGGATCAGTTTTCACCGATTTATGCGTTGCCCCCTGTTCAGCTGCTGCCGCGGCTTCTCTGCAGGATCAAGGAGGAACGGAAGCCAGCAATACTAGTAGCCCCGGCATGGCCCAGAAGATCCTGGTATGCAGAGATTGTAAGGTTGGCAGTATGCAGTCCGTGGACCCTTCCGTCCCATCCAGACTTGCTTTCGCAAGGACCAATGTTCCATCCTGCCTTACAGTCACTAAATTTAACGGTGTGGCTATTGAAGCCCACATTTTAAAAAATTGGGGCCTTTCAGGCTCAGTAGTAACTACCCTGATTAATGCAAGGAAGCCGGCTTCGAGGACCATTTATTATAGGGTCTGGAGGGCCTATGTATTCTGGTGTGAAACCAAAGGATGGCATCCTCGGAAGTATGTCATAGGAAGAATTCTTGCCCTCCTACAGTTGGGGGTAAAAATGAAACTAGCCTTGAGTACAATTAAGAGTCAGATCTCGGCCTTGTCAGTATTCTTTCAAAGGCTGCTTGCTTCGCATTCTTATATCTGGGTCTATATACAAGGGGTAACTCGCATAACTCCGCCGGTTAGGTCACTCTTGTGCCCATGGGATTTGAATCTAGTTTTATCGGCATTATAAAGACAGCCTTTTGAGCCGATGCGCCATATTCCCTTGATCCTTTTGAAAGGAAGTTGTGTTTTTTTGGTTGCAGTAACCTCGACAAGGAGAGTATCAGAATTGGCAGCTTTTTCTTGTAAAAAGCCATACTTAAAGTGGAAGTAAACCCTACTATTATTTTCAGGCAAGGAAGCTGCCATCTTGGCCTCTGTTTAATCTTCAACTGCCATGATGCTGCACATGTGATCAGTTATGACACCAGCCATTGGATGGTTTGACAGTTTGGTTGAGAGCACAACCAATGTGACAGTTGGCATTCCCGGCATGCCGGGAATGTAACTGCTTTTTGAAACTCTTAAATCGATGGGTTTACTTTCGCTTTAATTATTCATAAGGATAAGGTGGTGTTGTGTCCTCACCCAACCTTTCTACCTAAAGTAGTGTCCAGTTTTCATCTGAACCAAGATGTCTCCCTGCCTTCTTTTTTCAGAGCCTCCTTCTCCAAAGGAAAAATTGTTACATTCTCTTGATGTAGTGAGAGCTGTCAGGCTCTATCTGAAGGTGACCGCTCAGATATGGCAAACTGATGCTTTGTTTGTGCTGCCAGAAGGGCCCAGGAAAGGGCAGGCAGCGTCGAAATTGACTATTCAAAGTGAATTCAGCAAGTTATAATTCAGGCTTATAGTTTGAAAAGAGAGGTTCTGCCTTTTAAAGTTAAAGTGCACTTTACTAGAGCAGTGAGTGCTTCATGGGCGGTGTATCACTAAGCCTCTATGACTCAGATTTGCAAGGCCGCAACTTGGTCGTCAGTACATACATTTACTAAATGTTAACCCTTGGACGTAAGACGGCAAGAGGATGCCGCTTTTGGGCGCAGTGTACTGCAGGCAGCAGTATAGATTCTCACGTCTGATGGCGGTCTGCTTTTATTTGTGTCCCCCCCCCCCCTCAGAGGCATTGCTTTGGGACATCCCACATAGTAATTACTATGGCTGCTCTATGTCCCGTGATGTACGATAAAGAAAATAGGATTTTTATAACAGCTTAACTGTAAAATCTTTTTCTTGGAGTACCTCCCCTCTTATTGGGGGATATATATATATTGCTTTGCTACAAAAACTGAGGTACTTCCTGTATGGGAGGGGTTATATAGAGGGGGACTTCCTGTTTTGGGTTGCCAGTGTCCATTACCCTATAGGTGGTGTATAACCCACATAGCAATTACTATGGGTCCTCTGTGTCCTGTGATGTACTCCAAGAAAAGGATTTTACAGGTAAGCTGTTATAAAAAATCTTATTATTAGGGATGAGCCGAACATGCGAGTCGGCAAAAAATGTGGGACCCGAACTTGAAAAGACAAAAGTGCTAATTTTAAAGGCTTACTGTATATGCAAGTTATTGCCATAAAAAGTGTATGTGGACCCAGGTCCTGCCCCAGGGGACATGTATCAATGCAAAAAAAAAGTTTTAAAAACAGCATTTTTTTCAGGAGCTGTGATTTCTATTAATGCATAAAGTGAAACAATAAAAAAAATATTCCTTTAAATATCCTGCCTGGGAGGGGTGGGGGATCTCGTTGGTCTGCCTGTAAAGTAGCACATCTTTCCCATGTTCATAACGGTACCACAGCAAAATGACATTTCTAAAGGAAAGAATGTCATTTAAATCTGCTTGTGGCTATAATGAATTGTCGGATCCCGGCAATATAGATAAAAAAAATCATTGAAAAAAATGGTGTGGCCCCCCCCCAGTTCATAACGGGTCCTTTGGGTTTGGTTTAAATATTAGGGGGAATAAAAATTGCAGTGGCCCCCCCCAAAATCCATACCAGGCCCTTCAGGTCTGGTATGGATATTAAGGGGAACGCCGTGACACAATATTAAAAAAATGGTGTGGTGGTCCCCTCCAAATCCAATTCCAGGCCCTCTAGGTCTGGTATGGATTTTTAGGGGAACCCCACGCCAAAATGTAAAACAAAAGTTCCATACCAGACCCTTATCCGAGCATGCATCCTGGCAGACCACAGGAAAAGGGGGGACGAGAGGATGCCCCCCCCCCCCCTCCTGAACCGTACCAGACCACATCCCCTTAACATGGGGAGGGTGCTTTGGGGTTTTCCACGCCAACATTGGGCTTATCCCTACTTACTATCCAAAGATACTATGCACTCAAAGAAGCCACTACTGATCCTAGTACTAATAAGGGAGCAACTAATGTGGTACATTTGCCATCTGAAGCCAGCCTAGCAGAGGATTTTATCCTAAATATCCTAGAAGAGCTATATTCAGAGGCACATGGTGATGAACAGGTATCGTCCCATCTGGACTTTGGTCACTTATGTGAAAGTGAGATAGTCCACACCTCATTTAAAGCCAAATCCTATTTCTTGAAAACAGAATTTAAACCTAAAAACACACAAGTGAAAAATAGGAAAAAATGTAGCGCTAATAAACGAAAATCACTAAACTAATATAATAGCATTCACTAGTGACACTGTGGTAATCAAATTGTACCCCACGTGACATGTGATACAATTCAAAAACAATAGTCCATAAAGTGAAAGAATGTTCCAAAGAAGAAAGAAATATTCCAAAAAGAGAGATGTAGTCTTCTTAATAGAGAATATCTTCCACTACACCGTGCACGTATCAGCTCCCCTTTGAAAATGCACTCACCAGCTGTATATGCCTCCCACTCTCGTGTTTGGCTCAAAGGCTTGCTAGTTAACCACTAGAGGGTGAACGACCATCAATTGAAAGCTTGTGTATCAACACAGGATATTCCATACATGTAAAAATGAAAAGGTGCTCCAATAGTGTGAAATAGTAACGACCAAATTTATTAAAATACACAACCATGTAAAAGCTGGTAAGGAGGGCCAAAAACGCCCTCTAATTAACTCCCCAAACCACCACTGCGCCCAGATGGAATTAGAATGAATAATCCTGAAGCTGCTACTTAAAAATTGAAACAATGTGGTATGTGAATTTTAAGTGAAAAAATAGTAGCGCTCTGTTTATGCAAAAACAGTCCTAACAAGTGATATACAAATCAAAAATACTATAATGTGTATATAAATAATATTCCACCAAGTGAAAGTGGACAAATGATAAATATAGTAGTCCTATGTATTCAAAATGTATAATCAAGCAACAAAAGTAATGAAATATATGTGCAGTGAATCATAAATAAAGGTCCATAAAACAATATTCATGAATAAAAAGTCCATAAAGCAAAATACAAGTGATTAAAGAAATCCAGGTGATGAAAACTCGAGTGCTTCCAACAAATATGCTTAATCTTGAAAATGTAATTATGCTCCTTCACCACACCACTTGTGTCTGTGAATCCACTCCCAAAGGAAAAAAACTCACCAGATAGATATGCCTCACACTCTCATGTTCGGCATAAAAGCTTGATACCCCACCGGGGTTAATAGACAAATCCACCGGAATTTTTACAAGAGAATCCACTCCACATGTAAAAAATGAATAAGTGCTTCCAATGGTGAAGTAAAAACTATTTATTTAAAATTGCACACACATCTTCAACCATCGTACTCACATTGTTCAAAATTCAAACAGGCACTTCAAATAAAAAGCAACAGAAATGAATGAAGGAGGCTTGCAATGGCGTACTAGGAATTGCGGGGACGGTGGACCCAGCATAACCAGCAGATCTCACCCTCCAAATGCTCGCTCTCCTTCCCGGCCAGAGTCGTATCAGCCTCGGTGGTGGTGTCTACGTTCAGAGTTCACAAAAAGTTACCGTGCAGGCCACGCCCAGACATGTTTCTTCGTTAAAGACTTTATCAATGGGCAAAAGGAGGAGGAGGGACAGCTGTATGCATCGTTCATCTCCCGTCTGTTGCTGGGAGGGAGAGTGAACTTTGTTGGGCTGTGTGAGACGAGTGTCAGAGACACTCCGCTCAGCTGCAGCAACTGGCCCCTAAATGTATAGAATGATTTTCCTGTCCTATGGATGGGAGAAATCAGTCTGTTTTCTCAAACTGTCACTGCATGGGCCCCCCACAGTGCAGGATCTCCAGGGCCCAGTCGCAAGTGCGACTTTGGCAACCCTGATTGTTTCGCCACTGCCCTTATCCCACGGATGTGATGACAGCTAGTGATCTGTCTCACAGCTCCGTGCGGCTCTGCGCCCGCCCATCGGGGAGATGAGAGGGATCACTGTCCACAGGTACAAATCCTGAGGGGGGAGAGCCTGGGTGGGGGAAGCATGCTGAGGCTACATCATCCATTGACGGGGGAACAGCGCCAGGCTCAGCCAGCTGATCGGTGCAAAGACAATGCTGTGCGGGGGGGAGCATGAATGACGTCATACATAATCAATTACGCTGGCTACTGCATCGATGCCGAATCGGGAAGGGCAGAATCGTGATGCATTGATGCGGCGATCATTTTCAACACCCCTAATATATACACTGAGCAAAATTATAAATGCAACACTTTTGTGTTTGCCCCTATTTATCATGAGCTGTATCTAAAGATCTATGACTTTTTCTTTGTACACAAAAGGCCTATTTCTCTCAAATATTGTTCACAAATGCAGCCGTGCACCCGACGTTTCGTCACTTGGACTTGGCCAATCCCATGAATAAGTCCAAGTGACGAAACGTCGGGTGCATGGCTGCATTATCATTGACACTATCGTGACACGCTGAGGCTAAGAACGCTACACGGCTGCTGTGACCCGGAGTTCAGGAGGAGGTGAGAGACCTACACTGAGCGTACACCTTGGGTCCGCCGTGACCGCAAATAACTGCAGTGCCATCTTACACTTTTTTCTGCTTGCTGTGATTGATTTAAGGCTGGTTTTATTTTCATATCATGTGGAGTGCAATATTTGAAGTGTGGTTGTGTATTTTAATAAATTTGGTCCTTACTATTTTACACTATTGGAGCACCTTTTCACTTTTACATGTATGGAATATCCTGTCTTGATACACAAGCTTTCAATTGATGGTCGTTCACCCTCTAGTGGTTAACTAGCAAGCCTTTGAGCCGAACACGAGAGTGGGAGGCATATACAGCTGGTGAGTGCATTTTCAAAGGGGAGCTGATACGTGCACGGTGTGGTGGAAGATATTCTCTATTAAGAAGACTACATCTCTCTTTTTGGAATATTTCTTTCTTCTTTGGAACATTATTTCACTTTATGGACTATTGTTTTTGAATTTTATCACGTCACGTGGGGTACAATTTGATTATCACAGTGTCACTAGTGAATGCTATTATATTTGTTTAGTGATTTTCGTTTATTAGCGCTACATTTTTTCCTATTTTTCACTTGTGTGTTTTTAGGTTTAAATTCTGTTTTCATATTTATCATTTTAAGTGGCAGCTTTAGTTTAATATATTTTTATTCACATTTTTTTGCATTGGCGCAGTGGTGGTACAAGATATTAGGAGCGGTTATATTTTGATACCTATTTTTATTGTCAAATCCTATTTCTTACCTTATTGGACTAAAGATAAATTCATCTCGACATTTTATGATATGGTCTTTAATACAATTAAAGAGAAGTTCCATCGCAGTAATAACAACAGTACTAAACACTCAGACCCTTTTAGCATTCCTATAGATAGTCTAAAACAAAATCAAGATGTAATTATTAGAAGAGCTGATAAGGTTGAGAGTTTAATAATTCAAAACAAAGCTGACTATGTACAGTGGGGCAAAAAAGTATTTAGTCAGCCACCAATTGTGCAAGTTCTCCCACTTAAAAAGATGAGAGAGGCCTGTAATTGTCATCATAGGTATACCTCAACTATGAGAGACAAAATGTGGAAACAAATCCAGACAATCACATTGTCTGATTTGGAAAGAATTTTTTTTTGCAAATTATGGTGGAAAATAAGTATTTGGTCAATATCAAAAGTTCATCTCAATACTTTGTTATATATGCTTTGCTGGCAATGACAGAGGTCAAACGTTTTCTGTAAGTCTTCACAAGGTTTTCACACACTGTTGCTGGTATGTTGGCCCATTCCTCCATGCAGATCTCCTCTAGAGCAGTGATGTTTTGGGGCTGTCGCTGGGCAACACGGACTTTCAACTCCCTCCAAAGGTTTTCTATGGGGTTGAGATCTGGAGACTGGCTAGGACACTCCAGGACCTTGAAATGCTTCTTACGAAGCCACTCCTTTGTTGCCCGGGCGGTGTGTTTGGGATCATTGTCATGCTGAAAGACCCAGCCACGTTTCATCTTCAATGCCCTTGCTGATGGGAGGAGGTTTGCACTCAAAATCTCACGATACATGGCCCCATTCATTCTTTCATGTACACGAATCAGTCGTCCTGTTCCCTTTGCAGAGAAACAGCCCCAAAGCATGATGTTGCCACCCCCATGCTTCACAGTAGATATGGTTTTCTTTGGTTGCAACTCAGCATTCTCTCTCCTCCAAACATGACGAGTTGTGTTTCTACCAAACGGTTCTAATTTGGTTTCATCTGACCATATGACATTCTCCCAATCCTCTTCTGGATCATCCAAATGCTCTCTAGCAAACCTCAGATGGGCCCGGACATGTACTGGTTTAAGCAGGGGGACACGTCTGGCACTGCCGGATCTGAGTCCCTGGCGGCGTAGTGTGTTACTGATGGTAGCCTTTGTTACGTTGGTCCCAGCTCTCTGCAGGTCATTCACGAGGTCCCCCCGTGTGGTTCTGGGATTTTTGCTCACCGTTCTTGTGATCATTTTGACCCCACGGGGTGAGATCTTGCGTGGAGCCCCAGATCGAGGGAGATAATCAGTGGTCTTGTATGTCTTCCATTTTCAAATTATTGCTCCCACAGTTGATTTCTTCACACCAAGCTGCTTGCCTATTGCAGATTCAGTCTTCCCAGCCTGGTGCAGGTCTACAATTTTGTTTTTGGTGTCCTTCGACAGCTCTTTGGTCTTCACCATAGTGGAGTTTGGACTGTGACTGTTTGAGGTTGTGGACAGGTGTCTTTTATACTGATAACAAGTTCAAACAGGTGCCATTAATACAGGTAATGTGTGGAGGACAGAGGAGCCTCTTAAAGAAGAAGATACAGGTCTGTGAGAGACAGAAATCTTGCTTGTTTGTAGGTGACCAAATACTTATTTTCCACCATAATTTGCAAAAAAAAATCTTTCCAAATCAGTCAATGTGATTGTCTGGATTTGTTTCCACATTTTGTCTCTCATAGTTGAGGTATACCTATGATGACAATTACAGGCCTCTCTCATCTTTTTAAGTGGGAGAACTTGCACAATTGGTGGCTGACTAAATACTTTTTTGCCCCACTGTAGCGGAGGCAAGAAGACTACTGGGCGACAACGACACCTATAAAAAATTAAAAAAAGACCCTACTGTAGAATATACGAAAGAACTTAAAACACTTCTAGATCAAGCATTATTGAAGGAAGTTCTCACAAAAAAATTATATTTTTTCCTCTACAATAGACATGCAGTGACCCCACACTTTTATCATATCCTGAAAGTGCATAAGAGCATTATAAAGCCTCTGGAAAGACCTATAATTGCTGGGATTGATAGCCTTTCGAATACTTTAGGATGCTATATTGACCACTTTTTACAAGACATTATGACCAGACTTCCATCCTTTGTGAGAGATTCTGATCATATGCTTGAAATTGTATCCAACTACAAGTGGCAGTCTAGCTTTAGATGGCTCTCAATAGATGTGGCCTCTCTCTATATGCCCATTGACCATACACATGGCCTAAGAGCTATCAATCATTACTTGTTGGAGGAAGGTAGATTCAATACCTCACAGGCTAAGTTTCTGTTAGATTGTGTTGAATACTCCCTCACACACAATTACTTTTCTTTCCTGGGACAACACTATTTACAGACCAGAGGCACTGCTATGGGGGCCAGTTTGCCCCAAGCTATGCCAATGTCTTTATGGGATATTGGGAGAACATTTACATATGAAAAAATAATCAGTTTGGGGCAAACCTGGTCCTCTACGCCAGATTTAGCGATGATATTCTCATTATCTCGGATGGGACCGACCAAGACCTGATCAACTTTTTGGAATATTGCAAAAATAACCCCTTTGGCATAGAGTTCACACATTTCATTGACAAAGATCGTCTAGTCTTTTTGGACTTAGAACTTAAGGGCAATTCTGATGGTAATATCCACTCTAGAACCCACTTTAAACCAAGTGGAGGAAACTCTTAAGGCCTGTACACACAATCTGATTTTCCGACGGGAATTGTGTGATGGCAGGGTGTTATTGGAAAATCTGACCGTTGGTATGCTCCATCGCATAACTGTTGTCAGATTTTCCACCAACAAATGTTGAATAGCATGCTTTAAAATTTTCCGACAACAAATGTGTGTTGTCAGATTATCCGATCGTGTGTACAGAAGTCCTTCGAAAAAAATCCAAAGTACAAACACGCATGCTCAGAAGCAATGCTAACCATAACACATTAGCAGAAGTTGACCAAAGAGTGTCGCTAAAGAGCTGAAAAACCATGTTGTTTCTTGTCTGACAATTCTTTGCCGTTTGTATGCAAGACAAGTTCATGGCCAACGCCCTTCGGACAAAAGTCCTACGCTTTGTCCGCGGAAAATCAGATCGTGTGTACCAGGCTTTATTTGCATGCCAAAAGTAGCCATCAGCCTAGATGGATACGAAATGTCCCCTATGGACAATTTTGTTGTCTTAGGCATACATGTACAAGAAAGGAGGATTACAATGAGCAAAGTGAGCTTCTCAAAAATAAGGTCAAAGAGAAAGGCTACGATAAGACCCATATAGAAACAGTTTATAATAAATATCTGGTCCTATACGATAATCCACCAGATTACAATGTAGAATCTTCATCCTCCACCAACTCAGATGTGTATCAAGTTTGGTTTTCCACTCAGTATACAAATAAGGCATTTGAAATACAAAGCATACTTAAGAAAAACTGGAGTATTCTCAAACAAGACCCTGTTCTAGGTAACAGGCTTCCTAATAGACCTATGATAATAGAAAACAAAAGGGGGGATCATAGAAGACAGGTTAAAAAAGCCTTTTTTACACAATGCTGAGGATTAACCCCCTGAGGTTCTATGACTTCAATGGATTCTTCTCATCTTTCTCCTTCTCTAAGTCCACACAGGTCGACTCAACCAGCCAGGTTGTACTAGACTTGTCTTCGAAACGCGCAAGCCGGCAGTGACCCCCGTTAATCCCTCTGTGTCTTATTGGAGTGAGTTCGGTTTGGACGCATTGCTGCGATTTTGTGGATTATTTTAATGTGAGATACTCACGTATGTTTGTAAGTAGTTTTCTTCTATTTCGTTTTTAATAAATCCACCCAAGGATAATGCATGAGGCTGGTGCGCCTTTCTTTTTTCTCTTCCTAATAGACCCAACATTGTCTTTATAAAGCCTCGGGATCGGAGGAGTCTGGTAGCTCCAAGTAGGGTAAATAAATTCCCCAATAAGACTGCTAGCGTATGGTCAACAATATTTGACCAAAAAGGTAGCTATAGGTGCAGTGTAAAAAACTGCGGCACGTGTACCTACATATGGCACAGGAAGAAAACTGTTGTAGGAAAAGATGGTAGAATTTACCATCTAAAACAGTTCATAAACTGTGGAACAGCCTGTTGTATACGGCATCATTTGCCCATGTGGTCGTTTGTATGTGAGTCGTACATCTCGTCCATTGAGAGTTAGGATAAGCGAGCACAAATGTAGTATCATCAATCTAAGAGATAAATACTCAGTCCGTCTGCATTTCCAAGAAGCCCATCAAGGAGATCCCTCAAGTATGAGAGTGTTCGGAATGTAAGCGAGAGACCTTCTGGATCTTCACCCTTGGTAGTCTCACCCCTGCAGGCCTTAACAAAGATTCTGAGATGCAGTACATAAATAGCGACAGTTTGTCTGACATTACTGGCATAAGCGTGCAGATATTGGTATTCATTCTTTTTGGTACTCTACACGCACATCATTAGACCCCTCTCTGAGGTCAGTTTTTCCTCCCCTTCTTTTCCCACCTCCTATTTTTCCCATTCAATTCTTTCAATTATTACCTATTGTGGACTACATTCCTTTTGGGTCTGGGTATAAACGCCTAGATCCAATTGGATGTAAACATATATATGCCATAAGCTTTCATATGTGACTATAGATTTGCCTAGTGCTTATTCATATAATACTACGTGCTGACTGCCACACTTTCTAAAATTGCATTATTTTTTATTCTAATCGTTTTTAATTCCAATTTTAATATAAATTTGTATCCCTATCATTTTATATAAACTTTTCCCCTTCAGCCAAGCATATGGACATGTGAAGTCTAGTACTTAAAGGTTCCATAAGCAGTCTGTAGATATCTGTGAACAACCAGTATTGGTATTACTACTGCTATTTTCATCAATTGTCTATGGTGTCGCCCCTATCTCGGACTGTTTATGTGAGTGTATTCCAGGAATATGCTTTCAATTAAGTGGGCCATGGATTGACTCCTGTACGATGCATATAGGCGTGCGTGCATTCGCATGCCGACCATAGGCAAAGAATTAGAGAACACATTCACTATAGTTCTGTGCTGACGTGTGTATGCGTGTACTATTTCCTTCTGCATGTGTGTGTGTGTGTGTGTGTGTGTGTGTATATATGTGTATATATATATATTGTGGGGGGGTTAGCTCGGTAGCGGGTGTGTGTGACCCCCTGGATGGGCTCCCCACACAAAAACAGGCCCAGCAGACGGAGGTTGTGGTTTTCAAGATCAAAAAGGTGCGGTTTATTTCTCTATTTACAGTGACAAAAAAACACAGCAAAGCAAAAAGAAACATAAACGAAATAAACCCTGGTCAGCTTGACCTCTGACTAAACATGCAGGTTTCCTAACTAACAACTGGGATCAGCCTGGTGCTGTCCTAGTCCCTAAGTCCCTGGTTTAGTAAATGTCCAAACAAATAGCCACACAGGCTTTGTCTCACCGCACAGGGGTTCACTCTCCCTAGACAGTCCACACAGGTCTGGTTCCAGGCATGAGCAAACACCTAATGAAGCTGGGAGTTTTTATAGAGGCCTTAAACGAGCTGACAAGCTTCAGCTGGTCTCATCAACTCCCTGCCTGCACGACGCCCAGCACTCTCCCTAGAGGTATGAATCATCCATGAGCCCACTAGCCTCAGCTGGGCTTCATCAACTCTTTCCCTAGTTGTATAAGTCGGCATAAAGCCTGAATCTGGGAGAAATATACCTACCCCCCTGGATGCAACCAGGTGACTTTACCTTCCTGCTGTCACATACCCCCCCCCCTCTTGTTTTAACCTTGGGGTTGGAACACCAGCAATCAGGCATTCATGTACTCGAGACAAAGCATCCACATTCCCCATTTGAACGCCAGGGCGATGCTTTACTGTGAAGTTGAATTCCTGTAGGGCCAGGAACCACCTATTTACTCTTCTATTTGTCTCCTTGTTTTGAGCCATCCACTTTAACGGAGCGTGATCCGTAACCATGTCAAAGTGCCTACCTAGCAGATAGTACCGAAGGGAATCTAGAGCCCACTTCACCGCTAAACACTCCTTTTCAACCGTGGCGTAATTTACCTCATGGGACTTCAACTTCCTGCTGAGGTAAATGACTGGGTGCTCTTCCCCGTTCCAGACCTGGGACAATACTGCTCCTAACCCCACATCTGACGCATCACTTTGTACGACAAAGTCTTTAGAGAAGTCGGGTGAGTACAACACTGGCTGGCTACATAAGGCTTGTTTCAAGAATTGGAATGCTGCCTCAGCCTCGGGGGTCCATTTAATCATGACCGACCCTTTCCCTTTCGTCAGGTTGGTTAGGGGCACAGCCTTAGAAGCAAAGTGGGGAATGAAGCGCCGATAATAACCCGCGATTCCCAGAAAGGCTCGTACCTGCTTCTTGCTGTTGGGACGTGGCCAACTCTGGATGGCCTCGACTTTGTTGAGTTGGGGTTTTATTACTCCCCTGCCAATGGTGTACCCAAGATATTTGGCCTCCTCCTGCCCAATGGTACACTTCTTGGGGTTAGCCGTAAACCCCGCTTCCCGGATAGAGTCTAGGACTGCTTGCACTTTTGGCAGATGTGAGGCCCAATCTGTGCTATGGACAATTACGTCATCCAGGTAAGCCGCAGCATACTTCCGATGGGGCCTCAGTATCTGGTCCATTTTCCGCTGGAATGTGGCCGGCGCATTCTGTAACCCGAACGGCATTCTTCTATATTGGAACGCCCCGTCTGGGGTTACAAATGCGGTTTTCTCTTTGGCCGACTTGGCCAGGGGAATTTGCCAATACCCTTTTGTGAGGTCAAGAGTCGTCATGTATCGGGCTGTTCCCAGCCGGTCGATCAACTCATCTATACGTGGCATGGGGTAGGTGTCAAATTTTGTAACTTTGTTCAACTGACGAAAATCGTTACAAAATCGCCAGCTCCCATCCGGTTTAGGCACCAACACAATGGGACTAGACCAATCACTTTGGGACTCCTCTATCACCCCTAAGTTCCGCATTTTCTGTACTTCCTCCCGTATTGCCTCCCGTCGGGCCTCTGGGATCCGATAGGGTTTTAACTTCACCCTTTCACCGGGCGGGGTAATAATATCATGCTCTACCCCAGATGTTTGTCCCGGCAGCTCAGAGAACACCTCCTTGTTGCGAAGCACAAACTCCTTAACCTCCTGTTGTTGGGGTTGTGACAAGGTGGCTGCTATTCCAACCTCCGGAATCACGCAACCAGTTTGAGCTGGTGACCAAGTTTCTGCGACTAGGGACTCTCTATCCCTCCAGGCTTTCAACAGATTAACGTGATAGATCTGTTCGGGCTTTCGCCTTCCTGGTTGTCTGACCTTGTAATTCACTTCGCTCACTTTTTCCATTATCTCGTAGGGGCCTTGCCATTTGGCAAGGAATTTACTTTCAACCGTAGGGACAAGTACCAATATCCTATCCCCCGGGGAAAAGGTACGGGTCTTGGCTCCACGGTTGTACACTCTCTGCTGTGCCAACTGCGCTTGGGCCAAATGTTCCTTCACGATGGGCATTACCTGTGCAATTCGATCTTGCATCAGGGCGACATGCTCAATCACACTCCTGTGGGGAGAACTCTCACTTTCCCAAGTTTCCTTGGCAATATCCAACAGCCCTCTTGGGTGTCTCCCATACAGTAACTCAAAGGGGGAGAATCCCGTAGAGGATTGGGGCACCTCCCTAATAGCAAACATCAAATAAGGAAGTAGACAGTCCCAATCCTTTCCATCTCTATCCACCACTTTCTTCAACATTTGTTTTAGGGTTTTGTTGAATCTTTCAACCAGCCCATCGGTTTGGGGGTGATACACAGACGTACGCAATTGCGTCACTTTGAACAATTTACACAGCTCTTTCATAACCCGGGACATAAAGGGTGTACCTTGGTCCGTAAGCAGTTCTTTACAAATACCCACCCGGCTAAAAACAAGAGATAGCTCTTTGGCTATGGTTTTGGCCGAGGTATTTCGGAGAGGGATCGCTTCTGGATAACGGGTGGCATAGTCCATTATAACTAATATGTACTGGTGCCCCCTAGCGGACTTGATTATAGGACCTACCAAATCCATTGCGATCCTCTCAAACGGGACCTCAATGATGGGTAGAGGGACCAGCGGGCTACGGAAATGTGGCATCGGGGCCGACCTCTGACACACAGGGCAGGAGGAACAATAATTTTCTATGTCCTTCATCACCCCAGGCCAATAGAACCTCTGTAATACCCTCTCTCGGGTTTTCTCTGTCCCCAGATGACCTCCAAGAATGTGCCCATGGGCCAACTCCAACACCAACTTCCTGTAAGGTTTGGGCACCACAAGCTGCTCAACGGTTTCTTCTGCCCTTTTTGCCACCCGATACAGTAGGTCCTTCTCTACGCTGAAGTATGGGTAAGTGCAGGTATTATCTGGGTTCACTAACTCGCCATCTATTTCCACTACGTTTTCCCGTGCCTTTATTAGGGCGGGGTCTTTTAACTGTTCTGTGGCAAAATTTTCCCTGTGAACCTCAAGATCAGAAAACTCCACAGACGGTAGGTTTTCGTCTGAGGAGGTGGGCTCCTCTCCAGTTTCTTGAGTCTCGCCTGCCAATACTGACAAGGGAAATTCTGGAGAGTCCTCACCACTCTCAGAGGAGTTCTGGCTATCACCTTCCTGGTACATAGGGGCACCAGTGGGGGGCTCAGGATCATCCCACAGTTCCCAGAACTTCGGAAAATCCCTTCCCACAATGGCATCATGCGGTAATTGAGATACTAACCCCACTGGATGAGAGAGGGTACCTTTGGGGTCTTGAAACACACTGTAGTCACTGGATACTCTCGGGTGTCCCCATGCACACAAATAACAGCTACCTTGCTATTCCCAGAGACCTCTGTTTTAACTAATTCAGCCTTTATCAGGGTCACAAGGCTACCTGAATCCAGTAATACCACAACATTTCTACCATTAATACACATTTTGCATAAATGTTTCTCAGTTCCCCGAATGGCAGTGCATGCGACTGTCGCACACAGTGACTGACGTCTGTCCGTCAGAAAGTCACATTGCATGGGTTCCTCCACAACCGGGCAATTTGCTGCAATATGTCCCGCTTGCCGGCAGCGGTAGCAAACAATCCTTTTGGCTGCCTCTTGAGCCCCCGACTTCCCAGGCTGTTCTCGCCAAACCCTGGGCAGAGCTCCCACCCTCTCACTCTCTCCACCCTCACCCCTTGGAATCATCTTATCCGCCCCTGGGGATGGTCTGGTCTTAGGGTGGAAAGTCCGAGAGTCTCTGGAAGAGGCCGTCAGGTTCTCTGCAGCCAAGTATCTCTCTACACGATCCACAAGTTTACCGGCCGTTTCTGGGTCTCCATGGCTTACCCACTTTTGAATGGCGGTAGGAAGAGCTCTCAAGAAACGATCCATCACAACACGTTCCACAATCTCCGGTGCGGACAAAGTCTCTGGCTGTAGCCACTTCCTGCTCAGGTGAATGAGATCATACATTTGAGACCTGGGGGGTTTTCCAAGCTGGAAAGACCAGTTATGCACACGCTGAGCCCGGACAGCCAGGGTGACACCCAGCCTTGCCAATATTTCAGCTTTTAGCATCACATAGTCTTTTGCTTGGTCGGGCTCTAGGTCATAGTAAGCTTTCTGTGATTCACCAGTTAACAAAGGAGCCACCAGTCCAGCCCACTGCTCCTTAGGCCACGTTTCTCTTTCAGCAGTCCTTTCAAATGTGGTCAAAAATACCTCTGGATCATCCTCTCCAGTCATTTTTGTCAATAAACGACTCACCCCAAAGGACGCGGTATTAGTGGGACGGCTTTCCTCACTGGTCTGCGGACGTTGCTGCATTACTGCTTCCATTTGTTGTAGTCTCTGCTCTTGCTTCTGCAACAGGTCTATGAAGCGGGCCTCAGATTGCTGCTGGGCTTGTTGCTGGGCTGCGAAGCTCTGTTGTTGAGCTGCAAGGCTCTTTTGCAAACCTGCATTTGTCTGCTGTTGATTGGCATTTGCTAGAGCCAGCTGTTTCAGTATCTCCTCCATGCTGGCTTAAAAAAAAACTGCCACTGGTTCTCCACCAACTGTGGGGGGGTTAGCTCGGTAGCGGGTGTGTGTGACCCCCTGGATGGGCTCCCCACACAAAAACAGGCCCAGCAGACGGAGGTTGTGGTTTTCAAGATCAAAAAGGTGCGGTTTATTTCTCTATTTACAGTGACAAAAAAACACAGCAAAGCAAAAAGAAACATAAACAAAATAAACCCTGGTCAGCTTGACCTCTGACTAAACATGCAGGTTTCCTAACTAACAACTGGGATCAGCCTGGTGCTGTCCTAGTCCCTAAGTCCCTGGTTTAGTAAATGTCCAAACAAATAGCCACACAGGCTTTGTCTCACCGCACAGGGGTTCACTCTCCCTAGACAGTCCACACAGGTCTGGTTCCAGGCATGAGCAAACACCTAATGAAGCTGGGAGTTTTTATAGAGACCTTAAACGAGCTGACAAGCTTCAGCTGGTCTCATCAACTCCCTGCCTGCACGACGCCCAGCACTCTCCCTAGAGGTATGAATCATCCATGAGCCCACTAGCCTCAGCTGGGCTTCATCAACTCTTTCCCTAGTTGTATAAGTCGGCATAAAGCCTGAATCTGGGAGAAATATACCTACCCCCCTGGATGCAACCAGGTGACTTTACCTTCCTGCTGTCACAATATATATATATATATATATATATATATATATATATATACATACATGTGTGTATGTAGAGGGAGAGAGAGATATATACGTATATCTCTATTACAGGACTCGACAATCCCCGGGCGCCAGGTCGCAAATGCGACTAGAATTAGCAACCTGGCACCTGGGGCAGCACAGCTGAGGTTACCTGTATCTCCGTGCGCCTCCCCCCCCCCCCCCCCCCCGCGATCGCGTCATCTCGTCGGGCCGCGCCGGCCGGTAATTTAGGCCGTGGCTTTGCGGCCTTCTGTAATCTGGCTCCATCTTGTGGTGGCCGTTGGTAAGACAACCAGCAATGCTTGCCTGTTTCAATGCCAGCCCATCTCCTTCCCTTTATTTAGAAGTTAACCTCCAAACATTATATATATTTTTTATTCTAACACCCTAGAGAATAAAATGGCGGTCATTGCAATACTTTCTGTCACACCGTATTTGCGCAGCGGTCATACAAGCGCCCTTTTTTGAGGAAAAAAATACACTTTTTTAAATTAAAAAATAAGACAACAGTAAAGTTAGCCGAATTTTTTTTTTATATTGTGAAAGATAATGTTACGCTGAGTAAATTTGATATCCAACATGTCACGCTTCAAAATTGCATCCGCTCATGGAATGGCGACAAACTTTTACCCTTTAACCACTTCAATACAGGGCTTTTTGTACCACTTCCATACCGGGCCTATTCTAGCACTTCTCTCCTACATGTACAAATCATCATTCTTTTGCTAGAAAATTACTCAGAACCCCGAAATATTATATATGTTTTTTTAGCAGACACCCTAGGGAATAAAATGACGGTCATTGCAACTTTTTTTCTTGCACGATATTTGCGCAATAATTTTTCAAACGCCTTTTTTTTAAAAAAAAAAATGGTTTCATAAATTAAAAAATAACAAAACAGTAAAGTTAGCCCAATTTTTGGGGAAAATATGAAAGATGATGTTACGCCGAGTAAATAGATACCTAACATGTCACACTTTAAAATTGCGCACACTCATGGAATGGCGCCAAACTTTGACGCTTTAATTTTTTTTACAGGTTACCAGGTTAGAATTACAGAGGAGGTCTAGTGCTAGAATTGTTGCATGCACTCTAATGCACGCGGCGATACCTCACATATGTGGTTTGAACGGCGTTTACATATGTGGGCGACTTACGTGTGCATTCGCTTCTGATCGCGAGCTACCGGGTACAGGGGCGTTTAAAAAATGTTTTATTATTATTTATTTATTTATTTTACTTATTTTATTTTTTTTTTACAATTATTTGACGTTTTTTTTTTTTTTTTTATCACTTTTATTCCTATTACAAGGAATGTAAACATCCCTTGTAATAGGAATGTGTGTGACAGGTCCTCTTTATTGAGAGATGTGGGGTCAATAAGACCCCGCATCTCTCCTCCAGGCTGGAAAGCATGAGATCAGTGAAAAAATGTTCACTGATCTCATACTTACTAGCCGCAATGGCGGCTTTGTTTACATTTGAGGACCCGGGGGTGACGTCATCACTTCGCGCCCGGGCCTCCGACGATCATAGAGATGACTGGTGACCATCTGGTCACCAGTCATCTCTATGCTCGTCACGTGACCCACCAACGGCGCCGGAAGATTCTCTCCGGGTCCCCGATCGCACGGGAGAGCCCGGAGAAGCACCGGATGGCGGCGGGAGGGGGGGGATGTCCCCTCCCGCCGCCTATAAGAATGATCAAGCAGCGGAAACGCCGCTATGATCATTCTTATGGTGCACAGAATCGCCGGCACTTCAAAAGGATGTCTGAATGATGCCTCTAGCTGCAGGCATCATTCAGATATCCCCCTACAAAGCCAGGACGTCATATGACGTCCACCCAGGATGGGAGATCCCATCTGTGGACGTCATTTGACTATGGCTGGGTAGGGAAGTGGTTAAAATCTCTATAGGCGACATTTAAAAAATTCTACAGATTGCATGTTTTGAGTTACAGGGGACGTCTAGGGCTAGAATTATTGCTCTCGCGCTACCGATCGCGGCGATACCTCATGTGTGGTTTAAACACTGCTTTCATATGCGGGCGCTACTCACGTATGGGGACAAGTAGTAATTAGACCTGCTGATAAAGGGGGAGTCATTGTGGTATTATCGAAGGAGAATTAATGGGGCAATTGAATGACACTAATACATATATCAAATTGAGAAGCAATCCCACTATTGAGTATAAAGAAGAACTGTCGGAACTAATTGGGAGAGGCTGTGAGAAAAATATACTAACCAAGAGAGAGGAGAAATATCTAGTACCGGATATGTGTAGAGTTCCAGTCATCTATACAGTACCTAAGGTACATAAAGATCTAAATAGCCCACCGGGAAGGCCCATTATTAATGGCATACAATCTCTCAACTCTAGACTGGGGGAGTATGTTGATCGTTTCATGCAGCCTTTGGTGCCAAAAACACGTGCGTATTTGAGAGACTTGAAACATCTCTTACAATTGCTGGAGAAGGTTGAACTAAATCCACAACAGAAATATATATTGGCTACGGCGGATGTTGCTTCACTCTATGCGAACATACAGTGGGGCAAAAAAGTATTTAGGCAGCCACCAATTGTGCAAGTTCTCCCACTTAAAAAGATGAGAGAGGCCTGTAATTGTCATCATAGGTATACCTCAACTATGAGAGACAAAATGTGGAAACAAATCCAGACAATCACATTGTCTGATTTGGAAAGATTTTTTTTTGCAAATTATGGTGGAAAATAAGTATTTGGTCACCTACAAACAAGCAAGATTTCTGTCTCTCACAGACCTGTATCTTCTTCTTTAAGAGGCTCCTCTGTCCTCCACACATTACCTGTATTAATGGCACCTGTTTGAACTTGTTATCAGTATAAAAGACACCTGTCCACAACCTCAAACAGTCACAGTCCAAACTCCACTATGGTGAAGACCAAAGAGCTGTCGAAGGACACCAAAAACAAAATTGTAGACCTGCACCAGGCTGGGAAGACTGAATCTGCAATAGGCAAGCAGCTTGGTGTGAAGAAATCAACTGTGGGAGCAATAATTTGAAAATGGAAGACATACAAGACCACTGATTATCTCCCTCGATCTGGGGCTCTACGCAAGATCTCACCCCGTGGGGTCAAAATGATCACAAGAACAGTGAGCAAAAATCCCAGAACCACACAGGGGGGCCTAGTGAATGACCTGCAGAGAGCTGGGACCAACGTAACAAAGGCTACCATCAGTAACACACTACGCCGCCAGGGACTCAGATCCGGCAGTGCCAGACGTGTCCCCCTGCTTAAACCAGTACATGTCCGGGCCCGTCTGAGGTTTGCTAGAGAGCATTTGGATGATCCAGAAGAGGATTGGGAGAATGTCATATGGTCAGATGAAACCAAATTAGAACTGTTTGGTAGAAACGCAACTCGTCATGTTTGGAGGAGAGAGAATGCTGAGTTGCAACCAAAGAAAACCATACCTACTGTGAAGCATGGGGGTGGCAACATCATGCTTTAGGGCTGTTTCTCTGCAAAGGGAACAGGACGACTGATTTGTGTACATGAAAGAATGAATGGGGCCATGTATCGTGAGATTTTGAGTGCAAACCTCCTCCCATTAGCAAGGGCATTGAAGATGAAACGTGGCTGGGTCTTTCAGCATGACAATGATCCCAAACACACCGCCCGGGCAACGAAGGAGTGGCTTCGTAAGAAGCATTTCAAGGTCCTGGAGTGTCCTAGCCAGTCTCCAGATCTCAACCCCATAGAAAACCTTTGGAGGGAGTTGAAAGTCCGTGTTGCCCCAGCGACAGCCCCAAAACATCACTGCTCTAGAGGAGATCTGCATGGAGGAATGGGCCAACATACCAGCAACAGTGTGTGAAAACCTTGTGAAGACTTACAGAAAACGTTTGACCTCTGTCATTGCCAGCAAAGCATATAACTGTATAACAAAGTATTGAGATGAACTTTTGATATTGACCAAATACTTATTTACCACCATAATTTGCAAAAAAAAATCTTTCCAAATCAGACAATGTGATTGTCTGGATTTGTTTCCACATTTTGTCTCTCATAGTTGAGGTATACCTATGATGACAATTACAGGCCTCTCTCATCTTTTTAAGTGGGAGAACTTGCACAATTGGTGGCTGACTAAATACTTTTTTGCCCCACTGTAGAGCATGAGCAAGCCATAAAAGCCTCTAGATGGGCTCTGGATGGTTTCAGCAACATAGCGTCTAAACAGAAAAGATTAATTTTAAGAAGCCTGGCTTTCGGATTACAACACAACTATTTTTGGTACGGATCTGAGTACTACAGACAATTAAACGGAATAGGGATGGGGGCAAAGTATGCCCCTAGTGTTGCAAACATTTTCATGTCCGAATGGGAGGAAGAGGCTATATATCTCGAGGAACCTGAACATTTGATCCTGTATAAACGGTTCATTGATGACTGTATCATGATATGGAGTGGTAATGAGAGCACTCTAATTGAATTTTTTCAAAAACGTAATGTGAATCAGAAAAACATCAAATTAACATATGTAGCGGCCTCACCCCTCTCCCTTGCTTTATCGGTTATATGGGTGTTGTCTAGGGGTACCTGGGAGAGAGGGATGAGATACACCACGGCCCATGTCCTCCATAGCTAAGAGGTGAAGGCGAGAAGATTGGGTCTTGTGTAGGTGTCCTAGAGTCAAGTCCAGTACTTCGTTCCTGACTCCTTTGCTCCTAGTAACCAGAGTTCCACAGAGTGAATAGGTCAAACTCAGTTTTATTCTTCTTGCCAAGCAATAAAACTGTTTCTTTACTTTGAAAAGATGGGGACAGATTGAGGCACAATCCTTTTCCCTTCTGCTGCTAACCACTGTGGTATCACCAGTGGCGGATAGTCACTGCCACTGACTATGTGAGGTAGAACGTGAATTACCTTCGCTAGCACGGCCCCTGTCAGGAGAAAGAGATTCGTCCAAGGGAGAAACAGGAGGCCTCTCTGTCACCAGCGATGCTGTGCCGGACTCTCCAGAGAAGTTCTGCACACCAGTCCTCACAAACTCAGACACGGGCACCCCAGGCATTAGGGCCCCCTCGGATTCCTCCACCCTCGCTGAACTCAGTCGAAGGTACTGAGCCCCAGGCCTCCGCCGTAGTACCTCACCCCAGGCTAAAGGTGCCTGGGATGGACTCCATCCTCGCTCCAGCCAGGTCAAGGGCACCTAGGCCTGGAACACTGGAACGCCAGCACCCAAGCTGAAGGTGCCTGGGTGCGGCCGAGTCCTCCGACTCCCACTCTGAGCTCTGAACCCCGTGGTAAGGGCGTCCGCCCCCTTTATCCCCTCTCCCTCGGCATCGAAGCGGGTTCCCCGCCCCACTGTACCAGCTCCAGGGGAGGACAAAAAGGTACAGTCTTGTGGTGTGAGTTCAGCTCCGACCCAGGGCAACAGCGCCACCTGTGGACCGCAAGGAACCTCACACCACCAAAGTCCTCCAAGAACCAGAAAAAGGTCTTGGATCCCCTAGCAATTGGTGTATCTGGGTTACACTACCACCCAGATGCCTCCCCCAAATTCAAGTACCCGCTACACATACATAAGTGATAAAGCCATACAATTTCTGGATTTGGATATATCTATAGAGAATAACCAAATAAAAACAAAAACGCACTCAAACCGGTGGAAAGAAATAGTTATATACCGACAGATAGTTGTCATTTTGACCCCTGGTTGATTAACATACCTAAGGGCCAGTTGGTCAAGCTCCGGCGGAACTGTTCAGATTCAAATGTATATTTGGAACAGGCGAACACAATTGGCAATAAATTTATCTCCAAAGGATACAATGAAAATTTTATCCATGATAAAATAAGAGAGGTATATGAAATCCCCAGGAATCAGCTCATAAAGGATAAGGAAAAAATTAATAACAAATCTCAGGCGGTAGTAATAATTACGGATTTTAATATTCAGCACAAACAGTTGGAAAAAATCTTTAGAAAATATTGGCCTATATTAAAAGCAGACAAACAGTTACAAAGTGTCTTACCAGATACACCAAGGGTGGTATATAGAAGAGCGCCAACCCTGAGGGACCTAGTAGTGAAAAATATTTCCGACCCACCTACAAAAACAAATACACTTACCTTTTTTCAAGGAAAGGGTTTCTATCCATGCAGGCGTTGCTATGCATGTAGAGAAACGGGTCTAAATGGGGTCAAGTGTTCTAATTTTAAATCCAATACCACAAAATGGATTATAATATTAGAGATTTTATTATGTGTAGAACAGAAGGGGTGGTCTATATGTTGGAATGCACCTGCTCATTACAGTACATAGGTAGAACTAAGAGACCCCTATGGAAAAGAATAAGAGAACATGTGCAAAACATTAAGGCAGGTTTTCCAAAACATAATGTTTCTCGACATTTTGATTTGTGTCATAAGAGAAATCCGGGAGACCTAAGTTTTTGGGCCATTCAGAAATTCAAACCACATTGGAGGGGAAGCCATAAGGTGAGGGAAATCAGCAAAAGTGAATCCCGGTGGATTTATGAAATCTGCACTTTGGCGCCGAATGGTTTAAACATAGATTTTGACCTAAATTGTTTTATTTAAGATTATTAGGTATTTTTGTCAATATTTTTAGAACACCCACATGGGGTTAGTCTTTGACCTTGTAGTCCTGAGGCCTTTGGCCTGCTATGGATATCCACTAAAATATATAGGGCCCAAGATAACAGATTTATTATGGACCATAGGGGGCAAATGGGTAGTATGGTGTGGACACATCTCCTTCCTATATAGGCATTAAGCATAGGGAGATGAGTTATGTACAGAGTCAAATGGGAATGGATGCTATACACCTTTTATAAGTATATATTGTTTTAAGTTCTTTTATTTATAACAGAGTAGTACTGAAACTGATATAGTTTTGGACACATGAAACCAATGTATGATATTATGGGAGTGCAATGGAGGTTTGTTCGTCCTTTATGGTTTCCTCTGTTGTATTTTAATTATATTTTATTGTTGTATATGCATAATGATGATAGCAGTTCCATTTTGCACCACTGGAGGGACTAGCGTAGCATTTGTATCTGAGGTTTACAATAGTTTAAAGTTGTATTTAAGTGCTTGTATATATCGCAAACCTATATCAATGAGGTGCGGTCTTATACATATATTTGTATCGAACATGTATTATTAAAAGTTTGTTCATTTTAAATGAAAGGATATCAGCGCTTGTCAGCAATGATGTGTTGTATATTCAGACTATCATCATGGTAACTAGCAAAGTGATCTGCCGCCCTCTACAAAAGGGCACGGTGCAGGATCACATGTTACCCATGAGTAAGTCACGTGCCAGTGACGCAACGCATAGGGGGAGGAGCCTAAGTGACGCTCGCAGCAGCAGTCTGAGTGAGGAGCACACTGAAAACTGAGCTGAGCAAACGCTGATTATCTCGAAGGTTATGTGAGTGCAGGCCACAGCTGTGACAGGTTGTGTCTTGTGGAAGGCTATTGTGCAATGATCTGCTTTCTCTTTTCTTTTTACATACATATGGAAATACCCCAGGAACTGGAGTTTATGTAAGAAGGAGAAATCCGTCCAAATAATTTTTTCACTGCAAATACAGTGAGCGGTGTTATGAGATTTTTTCCATTGTATTGTTCAGTGATATATATGTGCATGAACCTGGGGACTTTTTTCATTTAAGGTTCAAGAAATCATTCCACACTATAATCTATGCTACTTGTGGATATAGTAATTGCATTTATTTTGTATTTTGTGGAATTGGGTAATTGTTTATCACAGATTTTTTTTCATGTTATTATTCAGCACGGAGTTGTCTGAATATCATCAATTGTGCACCAATAATTTGGTTGGTGTTTAGCGCACCATTTATTTGTTTATTCACATTTTTGCATGGACACAGATATCCTTTGTTTGATTGCAGCTTTCACCATTTGGTTATCAATTTATTTTGTTTGTCACTATTTATTCTATTAGCGCTTTAGTACAAAAACACTTTGGATAGCATACTATGATGTCCACCCAGAATCGTGCTCCCTGGGGTGCGCACCTTGGAATTTCCGTGACCACCGGGTCCACATCACGGATCATGCCGATGACCGCAGCCCTTTACCACTTGATTGCTCCGTCTAATGACGGAGCAATCAGCTGTAAACAAGCCGGCGCATGCCCACTTCAGCTCTTCCCCTCTCCGTACCGATCGGTACAGTGTAAGAGGAGAGGGGAAAGATTGGGTGCAGCTGCGCTGTGGGCTGGACCTGTAGTGCCCACAGCGCTGATCTCTGCCCATTCCTGCACTCATCCCCATCCTTTCTCAGCCATTCTCATTCATGCTTAGCCATCCCCATCCATACTCCGCCATCCTCATTCATGCCCAGCAGCCATCCTCATTCTTGCCCAGCAGTCATCCTCATTCATGCTCAGCCATCCTCGGTTATCCCCATCCATGCTCGGTTATCCCCATCCATGCTCAGTTATCCCCATCCATGCTCAGTTATCCCCATCCATGTTCAGCCATCCTCATCCATACTCAGTCATCCTCATCCATACTCAGCCATCCCCATTGTCACGTACCTTACAGCGGAGCCGAGGAAGTGGGGGCGGCCTCTCGCACGATCCCACTCCCCGCACCCCCTGGAGGTGAGGACAGGAAAATGCAGGGGCACGAGAAGGTGCAGGTGCCTGTTGATGCAGATAGAGTCTCTGGGAGATACTGAAGACCTCTTAGAGCACAGGTGCTGCGGGAACCAAGCGTCAGATCCGTGCAGGGAAGATCCAAGAGAATAAACAGGTGAAGGCAGGAGTCAGCAATGGGCTAGCAGAGAGGTACCAAATCAAGAGGCAGATTTGTGGTCAAAGTCCAGGCTGTTGGTCAGTAAAGCAGGCAGAGGTAGGAGAACAGGTAAGGGAGATCCGAGAAGGGTAGTCAAACAAGCCAGGTATCTTTTAGGAGCAGGCCAATCCGATAACAGGTTTACACAGGAGCCAAGGTACTAGATGAAAAGACAATCCAGCACTGACACTCAGGTGATCCAGGTTTAAATAGGGTGCCGGATTGGAAGGGGCACGCGCATTTCGTGCATGGGCGGGCCCATTTTGCGTGCGCGCATTGCGTGCATGCGCATTAGCATTTGCAGAACGGGCATTCCTTGCTGACACCCGGAAGTAAGTGTTTGCAGCGCTGGGTCTCTGACACCCATTTACGGCTCATCCGTCCCCATTCATGGCTCATCCCCATCCGCGGCTCAGCCATCCCCATCCGCGGCTCAGCCATCCCCATCCGCGGCTCAGCCATCCCCATTCACGGCTCAGCCATTCCCATCCATGGCTCAGCCATCCCCATCCACAGCTCATTCATCCCCATCCACGACTTAGCCATCCCCATCCACGGCTCATCCATCCCCATCCACGGCTCATCCATCCCCATCCACGGCTCAGCCATCCCCATCCATGGCTCAGCCATCCCTATCAATGCTCAGCCATCCACGGCTCATCCATCCCCATCCGCGGCTCATCCATCCCAGGCTCATCCATCCCCATTCACAGCTCAGCCATCCCCATCCATGGCTCATTCATGCCACATAAGTTCTCATCCGTGCCACATCCACGCCACCAAAGTGCCCATCAGTGCCACTACACTGCCTCACAAAAGTGTAATAATAGGTGGTCAAATTAGATTTGAAATGTAAGCTCCTAGAACACCTGATGGTGCTCCCTGCATGTTTGGCCTCTGTATGTAGCCTGGCTGTGTATTTTTTGGTATGTACATGCTGTGTGTTAGAAATATTGTATAAATGGACAGCTTTGTGTAAAGAAAAAAAAAATGCGTTTTCATTTCCTTTCCACATTTTCCAAAAACTTGTGGAAAAATAGGATTTTTTGCTCACCGTAAAATCCTTTTCTCTGAGTTCATGGACGGACAGAGCTTCCTATTGAC
Organism: Rana muscosa; assembly: GCA_029206835.1. Classification (NCBI taxonomy): domain Eukaryota; kingdom Metazoa; phylum Chordata; class Amphibia; order Anura; family Ranidae; genus Rana; species Rana muscosa. The sequence goes on along the minus strand of CM055119.1, from coordinate 10,330,009 downwards.
AAGTGGGTATTATCATTCATTTAGGAGTGACTAGGCAGAAAAACTTGTTAAAAGTGTTACATCACACCTTCTACAGCACCGCCCAGGGGGCGGACCTTCTGGGTATAATCCCTTTCTCTGCACCTCGCAGATCAGTTTGTCAAAAAGCAGTACAAACTTAAAACGAGGGGTGGGTGCTGTGTCTGTCCATGAACTCAGAAAAAAGGATTTTACGGTGAGTAAAAAATCCTATTTACTCTTTCGTTCATGGACGGACACAGCTTCCTATTGACAAGTGGGACGTCCCAAAGCAGTGTCAAAAAACGAGGGGTGGGAACAGAGTTGCAACTCTAAACAGCCGCAATACCTTGCGGCCGAAAGAAGCATCCGAAGATGCACACACATCAACTTGTAAAGTTTAGTGAAAGTGTGAATGGATGAGAAGGTCGCCACCTTACACACCTGGTGAAATAGATGCTCTCAGAGCTCGGGCAGCGTCCAAAAAATACAACGTAGTCTCCTAGGATTCGACGGATGAAGACACAAGGATGGTAGTACAATGTCTTCCTTGAGATGGAAGGTTGCACGACCTTAGGAAGAAAAGAAGGCTGCAGACGCAGCACCACCTATTCTTGTGAAAGATCAGATAAGGAGCCTTGCATGACAAGGCTGCCAGCTCAGAAAACCGTCTTAACTGACGTAAACCAAGAGGCATCTCTTGCCCTGGTCGAATGCACCGGGAAAGGGAGGCGCCTGAGCCTTTATGGCATAGGCCTGATCACGATCTGTCGGATCCACCTAGAGATGGTGGCCGACGAGACCGCTGGGCCCTATTTGGGCCCAGCCACCGAAACAGACAGTGAGTCTGGACTCTGGAACATAGCAGTACCAGACAAGCATTCTCTCAGAGTTTGGACAACGTCCAAGGAATGCAACGTCGTCTCCTTAGGATTCGACCGATGAGGACACAAGGATGGCAGTACAATGTCTTCTTTGAGATGGAAGGTCGAAAATACGACCTTAGGAAGAAAGAAGGCTGCGTACGCAGCACCACCTTATCCTTGTGGAAGATCAGATAGGGAGGCTTGCTTGACAAGGCTGCCCGCTCAGAAACCCGTATTAACTGGCATAACAGCCACCAAAAGGACCACTTTCTGAGAAACTGTCAAGGGAATCTCCCTGATGTTCTCAAACGGACGTTTCTGAGGCACTTAGAGGCCATGCCATTAAAACCATTGACTGCAAGCAGGATGGCATATAGGACCCTGTGTAAATGGACAAGCGCGCAACCACTGACATTGATTAAATAAAAAATGATGAATATATTACTAATAACACACTATGTGAAAAAAACCACAAGAGAATATATACTGAATCTCAATAGTGAAAAAAAACACAAGAGAATATATACTGAATCTCAATAGTGAAAGTGAAATTGTACTCCAAAGGCAAATATTAATTTAAAAGTTAAAATTATAAAGGTGAGATTGAAAAAAATGTCCACAACACATTTAAATTCCAAAGGTGAAATCCACTTGCTTCATATGGATAAGGGATATCCAAAGGGAGCCTTACTCTATAGATGTTCAGTGATAACAGATAATCTTAAAGCCGCTTACCAGATGGACGGGACCTCAGATCATAGAGGTCACAAAGGCGTGTGCATCAGCCTGCCGGCAGCAATGGTATTCACCTGTTCCTTTATCCCAGGTGGCCTGTCCTCACTCCACCAGGTAATCAGATATCTTGACACACAGTATCCAAAACGAAAAAGGTAGGCGGGAATAGAAACGCTCCAGCTTCCAAGTGTACTCCTAAGAGCTTGTTCAACTCAGCAAGGAAGGATTAAAAAAAGGACTTCATGGTGCAGTATTTTCCAAAAATTCAAAAGGATTTATTGTAAAAACACACAGCAAAAAAGCCAAAATCAAAAAGTCCACATCCAATCCACAAATAGTAAAATAGGCCAAATAGGCAAGGAAACAGCAACGTAACAAGGGTAAAAAAGGTTTCTAATGTTTCCGTATGCTAGTCAGAGAGCAAACATAGACTGCATCAATACATCAATATCCAATACGTGATGACGTTAGGAATCTTGGCTCCACCCGACGCGTTTCCCCAAAAATGGCATCAACTGGGAACGGAGGCTAATTACCAGCGTCATCACTTCACGTATATATACTCATAGGACAGCCGTGACACCGGAAGTAACATTTAGAGATATATCTCTGGGGTCACCAAAAAAAAGGATAAAAATTGGTATTTTGCATATTAGATTATACCAAAAAAAATCTTTTAACATATCCTCAGCTCAATAGAAATAAATGGGAAACATATTATAAACACATAAATACATATATATATATATATATATATATATATATATATATATATATTTATGTCAGAACGAATACTAATTATACCTCTAACATCAAAGAATATGCATATAAATGTATAAATTTAATTAATTAATGTAGAAATATGGATGCGGATAAAATGAGGTGTATATTATATATTACCTCAGAAAAAAATTGTATATAATATGTAAAAATATGTAACAATTTAGCAATTAAAAAATGTCATAAAAATTTATAAAAATTATTCTAAACATTAATAAAAAGGTATTCAGTCAGATCTTCAGTAGAGCACATCAGAATGGGAATTAATGCTATTTATTGTCAATAAAGCAGTTAATATCCCATCCGACGTTTAAACCCAGGGGATTATAACATTGGAGGTCATGTATCCTTCTGGTTTCACGTCGGGACACATGTCTTTTCAAGTTATCACCCCTCCAATGGGCAGTGTATTTTTCTATAGCCACTACTTTTACCAAGGAGGTGTTCCTATTATGGTGTGTACGAAAATGTTTCGATACACTGTGTCCCACAAATCCTCGTCTAATATTCCCAAGATGTTCTCCTATTCTCACATTTAGGGCTCTTGTTGTTCTGCCAACGTATTGTAAATTGCAAGGGCAGGTTAGGAGATAAATAACTCCCACCGTCCCACAGGTAATAAAATCTTTTATCTTATATACTTTTGACGTCACCTGAGAGGTAAAGGAGGTGGTTCTAACAGTCAGATGTTTTGCACACCTTACACCTCTTACAAGGAAAAAATCCCTTCATGTCCCCAAACATACTAATCCTGGGAGGTATATCAATAGCACTAGGTGCCAGTTTATCCTTGAGGTTTAAAGTTCTCCTATAAACAATATTGGGTTTAGTAGGTATAACTGGTCCCAGGACCCTATCCCCCTTAAGGATATTCCAATGTTTCCTCATAACCTTGTTAACCCACCAATGGTGGGAGGAGAAATTCGTAATGAAAGCCCATTCAAAACCCCTATTATCTTCTATATCCCTAACTTTGGGTTTCAACAGTATTTCTCTCTCCATGTTATTAACTTTGACAATATCCTTTTCCAAAGCATTACGGTCATATCCTTTATCAATGAAGCGATTTTTTATAATATCTGTTTGTATCTTGAAGTCTTCCGTACGAGAACGATTCCTCCTTATCCTCTGGAACTGGCTCTTGGGTATTGCTTTCAACCAACTGGGATGATGACAACTACCCATTGGTATATACCCATTTTTATCGGTAGATTTGAAAAAAGTTTTAGTAATTAGTCTCCCTTCTTCTTTCATAATTACCAGATCCAGGAAATTTACAGAGGAGATATTTGCTTCATAGGTGAACCTAATGCCCCATTGGTTGGTGTTAACCATTTCCATAAACGATTTTAGGGATTCGGGGTCCCCTTTCCAAAGGAAAAAGGCGTCATCAATATATCTTCGCCAGTATAGTAAGTGGGGGCATCTCCATGAGAAAATATGATCATTTTCCCACAGGGCCATGAAAAGGTTGGCGAGGCTGGGAGCAAATTTAGCTCCCATTGCCACGCCCGTTCATTGCAGAAAATATTGTCCATCATAGTAAAAATAGTTATGCTCCATCGCAAACTTAAGGAGTTTCAAAACAAATTCTATTGTAGGCTTTTCTAGTGATTTTTCTTTATTCAAGAAGTACCTAGCTGCTTGAAACCCTAGTATGTGGGGAATATTGGTGTACAAAGAAGAGACGTCTGCCGTGACAAGTAATACATCATCTTCAATGTGAAGTGCAGACATCTCATTCATCAGCTGCATGGAGTCCTTCAAGAAAGCGGGGGTTTTTGTAACCACCGGCTGTAGAAAAAAATCCACATACTTTCCTATTCTGGACGTGAGGGACTCAATACCACTCACAATTGGTCTACCGGGTGGTTGAGTTAGATCTTTGTGTATTTTGGGTAAGTAGTAGACAATCGGAATTTTAGGTGCCAGTGGTATCAGGAATTCCTTTTCATTTTTATTTAGAATACCCTTTCTGAAGCCATCCTGTACCAACCCATCCAACTGTTTCTTATACCCTAGAGTGGGGTCACGTTTCAGAATAGTATATGTATCTCTATCTGACAGTAAACGATTCATCTCGTCCAGATAGTCCTGCTTTTTAAGGAGCACAATGCCCCCCCCCTTTATCCGCGGGACATATGATTAATTCTTTTTTCTGACATAAAGATTCAATTCCTTCCTGAATATCTTTTTGGTTTTCATTCTTAAAATGTGCTTTACGAAGATCTTGTAAAACCATTTCTTTAAAAACAGAGATACTAGCAGCAGGTTTTCCAGGGGGGTTAAAAAGGGATGCATTTCTGAGGCCCGTTCCCTTAGACTTCCCTGTACTGCTGTTATCAGATTTACTTTGAGGAACAAAGTTCCTTATTATAGGATCAGAGAGGAAATATCTTTTAATACTCAACTTCCTCATGTATTTTTGTAAATCAATGAACGTTTGGAATTTATTAAGTCCTTGTCTGGGTGCAAATTTTAAACCTTTGTTAAGAGTCCTTTGTTCTGTTTCTGTCAGCATTATCCCACTCAGATTAAAAATTCCTTCATTATTTATCTCCTCTTTTTTCTTGGAGTTCCGTTTTCCTCTGCATCCTCTCTTAGTCTTACTTTTCTGTTCTGTCCTTTCCCTAAAAAACTATCCGATTTGTTCCTGAGAGGGGCTGGATTACTCGATTCCTCATGTGATCTTTGATAATCCTCTCGTGGAAATCCTTGCCTATTTTTTGCATATTCTCCAGCAGGTCCTCTCGTAGTGATAGACGCCAAAAGGACGGCTGCTACACAAGCCCCACGGAGGTAGTGGAGGGTGGCCCGGAGGGGCCGCCTCCCGAACTTACTGTACAAACGTTCTCACTAGAGAGTGAGCCACCAGGGGTCATTGAAAAAGACAGCCAGGGCAGATACCTGCCCCCTAATTGTACTTAAAGTAACATTTTTGGCCCATTCCCTGCTGAAGAACAGCAGGACTCTGGAACCAAATAAGTATGCGGATGCCACCTCATTTCCTCACAATTGGATATTCAGGCCTTCCAAGTGCGATGGTAATCTTCCTAGGGGATGATTTCCAAACACTCCTTATGGTAGAGCTCACTGAGTCTGACAGGCCCCGGTCTCTTAGCACCTGGCTCTCGAGCCATGCCGTTAAGCCAGTGACTGTAAAACAGGATGGCATATGGGACCTTGCGACAGCGGGTCCTTTCTTAGCAGTAGATGCCAAAAGGCGTCTGCTACCAGACGCACTAGATCGGTGTACCAAGGACAATTCAGAGCAATTGGGACCATTGTAATCCTCTCTGCCTCCAGTCTTCAGCACCCAACCAAGTATCGGAGGGTCTGACAGGTTATAGACACGCTCACTTCTAACTTTAAGTTTGAAGTGACCCTCAGAAGAAGATCGTCCAAGTTGCCCATGATAGCGATGCCACACTGTCTTAGTAGGGCCCGAATCGGGGCAAGCACCTTGGTGAACCCCCTTGGTGCCGATGCCAGGCCAAAGGGGAAAGTTACCATTGGTAGTTATCTTCCCCGGCCGCCAACGCAGAAGTCTCTGATGACTGGTGCATATAGAGACATGCAAGCATGCGTCCTTGAAGATCAAGGATTCCGGAAAATCACCCGGATGGAGGGCAGCGACAACAGAGTGAGCCAACTCCCTTCCGGATCTTTGTACTTTCACAAAGCAGTTGAGGGTCCTGAGATCCAAGATAGGACGAACCCCCTCCTTCTTCAGCACTACGAACAGATTTGAGTAGAACCCCTGAACCCGTTCCTGTACTAAGACAGGAAGGCCCACCCTGCGTCTCAGCAGGTCTTGGACTGCCCCATGTAGGGCTTCCCGACAAGTCGGCTGCAGCTGGCGGTTAAGAGGGGAGAAAAAAAATCTGTTCGGTAGGCAAGCAAGGTCGGGCTAGCGAACCCAGGAACACTGCTTTATCGGCCTGGGGTCGTTTACTTGCCGCACTAGGCGGACGAAAGAACCGCTTGTGCGCGGTGGAGGGCCCTAGCCTATGGTGTGGCTCCTTACCTTTTTTGGATTTCAGAAGCAATGTGCTCTTACCTCCTGTGGCATCTTAAATTATGTCATCCAGAGAGGCCCCAAAAAGTCTGTCGCCTTAAAAGGGCAGATCCAACAGGGCCTTCTAGGAAGATTGGTCCGCAGACCAGCACCTTAGCCAAGTCAGGCGGCGAATGCCACCGCCTAAACGGAGGCTCAAGACAGCAAGGGAATAGTATCCATGTCTGACTCGCAGACAGACTTAAGGCCCAGTACCAACTGGTCGGTCAGAGCTACCTCATTCTGAGGAGTCTCCCGTGCCTTTAACCCCTAGAGTAGCCTCTTTGCGTACTCAGTCAGTGTCTGAGCCATTAGAAATCCCCCGCCAGTGCTGGACGCACCGCTGAACTCCCCACTGTGTATAGGTAGCGAGTGTCCCTGAAGACAGGAGCCCCTTCCACTGGAATTGTGGTAACTTGTTAAGTCAGTGCACCCCCCTGTGTCCAATCGGGTCCCTTCTTTCAGGAAACTCTTCTCAAGGGGTACCGAACCGCAAAAAAAAACCTTCAGTGGGTTTCCACACTCCTTGTACAAAGGCTTATCAAGATAAGACACACAAGGAAACACCTTAGCAATGCGGGTTGGTTTACGAAACCCTTGCAGTGGTAAGGTCAGATACCAAAAGCCTTTTTGCGTGCTGACCTGGACTTGGAGTCATTCTCACTGTCTGACCGGTCACGGTCTGCAGTCTCTGATGTATCAGAATCCAGGCTGAGAGCCACAGCCGGGCCTGGTTCTGCATCACAATTATCCCCCGAAGATGGCTAGGGACGGGGGCGTTTACCACCCCCCGTGTTCCCATGTGCCACTTCCACCTTGGCAACAAAAGCCTCCAGGGGCACCAGCTGCCAACTCAGGTGTTTCAGGGGAAAAAAACCTCTGCTTCAGACGTCATGCTGACTGTCAGGGTCACCTGTGGCCAGGTGACAGATGCACACCGTAGGGGGACAGGAGTGCACCGCGAGGTAGTGAACCCTATGGCTGGCTTCTGTGGATAGGAAACTGGGTGGTTGTGGAAAGCGGGACCAGAGGAGCACAACCGAGATCCCAACGGAAGCGAGAGCCAAGATTCCCCAGGGCGCGGAGTCTAAGACCCAGCTGGTCTTCTCCAGGGCCTCTAGTGGTGAGGATGTTACGCTGCAGGCTGGGACCAGGTCGCGGCCCCTGGAGTTTCCTAGCTCACGCCCCGTAGGATAAGGGGAAGCAGCAGCACACGATAGAGAGAACCGAATAACAAGCCGAAGGTCAGGGGCCACAAGCAGACAAGGATAACGAAGAACGAGCCGAAGGTCAAGGGTCACGAGCAGACAGGGATGGTCGGGGACAAGCCAATAACGTAACAGAGAGACAGACGTAGCACACGGCAGGCAGGAACCCAAACACACAATGCCTAACAAACACGTTGATCAGCAAAGCAGGCTTGCAGTGCACAGGTTAATATAGTGTTCAGTGATAGGGCCTGGGGTGGAGTCAGGCTGGGAGGAGATTATAAAGGAAGCCAGGTGAAGGAGGTCTGGTCTCTAGATGAACACATGAGGAGGAAGGTAAGATGGCAGACAGACATTAATGCATATCCATGACAGTACCCTCCCTCTTACGAGGCCTCCCCCTTCCCCGCCTGGGCCCAGGTTTAGAGGGAAACTTCAGATGAAACTCCTTTAACAGACGAGGTGCAAAGACCTCAGATGCAGTGATCCAAGACCTCTCCTCAGGACCAAACCCTTTCCAATGAACGAGGTACTGAAGAACGCCTTTACAGAGTCGGGAGTCCAGAATTTGACTGATCTCGTACTCCTGATTATCCTCCGAGACAGGCGCCACGGTAGGAAGAGGACGAGAGAATTTATTGAGGACTAAAGGCTTTAGAAGAGCAACATGAAAGGAGTTAGTGATTTTAAGGCTCTTAGGAATCTGGAGTTTGAAACAAACCGGATTCAGTTTAGCAGTTACCGTGTATGGACCGATGAATCGTGGAGCAAACTTCAGAGAAGGAACTCGGAGCTTGATGTTCCTGGTAGAGAGCCAGACTTTGTCCCCTGGCTGAAGAGAAGGCGGTTTACGCCTGCGGCGGTCGGCAAAGCCTTTGAATTTTTCAGCAGCTGCCCGGAGGGAATCATGAACGTGACCCCAAACGGAATTGAGAGACTCCTGAACCGAAGCCAAAGCTGGAATGTCTGGAGAACAGATCATAGGAAGAGGAAGTTGAGGGTGTTTTCCATAAACTGTGAAAAAGGGTGTCTTCTGCGAACTGGTATTCACATGATTGTTATGGGAGAATTCTGCCCACGGGAGTAGAGAGGACCAATCGTCATGGTGAGAAGACACAAAGGTGCGAAGAAAGACCTCTAACTCCTGATTAACCCTCTCAGTCTGTCCATTGGATTGGGGATGGTAAGAAGAAGAAAAATCCAAGACAATATTGAGGGATTTGCAAAAGGCTCTCCAAAAACGAGACGTGAATTGGACTCCCCTGTCGGAAACAATATGAGAAGGGACCCCATGTAGGCGGAGAATTTCTCGAATGAAAATGGGAACCAAGGCAGGGGCAGAAGGAAGACCAGGAAGAGGAACAAAATGAGCCATCTTGGAGAATCGATCGATTACCACCCAAATGACTGTATTATTCTCAGACAGTGGGAGATCGGTGATAAAATCCATGGCAATATGGGCCCAGGGTTCCTTAGGAATAGGCAAGGGCATGAGGAGACCAGCAGGAGCTTGTGTGGAGGATTTGGACTGAGCACAGACATGACAAGCTTTAACGTAGTCTTTGACGTCTGAGCGGAGATTAGGCCACCAGTAGTGACGACTGATGAGTAGGAAGGATCGGAGGAATCCAGAATGCCCTGCCACCTTGGAATCATGTCCCCAACGAAGGATCTTAGCTCTTAGCTCAGTGGGGACAAAGGTCTTACCAGGCGGAATTTTAGACTTCAGGGTGGTAGAGTGGGCAACAATGCATGAGGTGGGAATGATCGGCTCAGGTTCAGGGGCGGACTCCTCGTCCAAAATGTCAAATGACCTAGAGAGCGCATCAGCCCGACCGTTGCAGGAACCAGGTTTGTAGGTAATCGTGAAATTAAAACGGGCAAAGAAGAGACTCCACCTGGCCTGTCTAGGATTCAGACGTTTAGCATTCTGTAGATACTGTAAATTCTTGTGATCGGTAAAGATCGTTATGGAGTGAGGGGAACCCTCCAAGAGATGACGCCACTCCTCTAACGCCAATTTAATTGCGAGAAGTTCCCGATCACCGATGGCATAATTCCTCTCTGCCTGAGAAAATTTTTTGGAGAAGAACGCACATGGTTGGCGTCTCTTCTCAAAGATTTGAAGAAGCACAGCTCCCACCCCCATTGAGGAAGCGTCCACTTCAATAAAAAATGCATTCCCAGGATTTGGTCTCCTCAAGAGGGGGCCAGAAACAAAGGCCTGTTTCAGGTTGTGAAATGCAGAGACAGCTTCGGGAGGCCAGTCTCTGGCATTCACACCCTTCTTGGTCAAAGCGATAATAGGCGCGGCAATGGAAGAGTAATTCCTTATGAACTGCCTATAATAATTAGTGAAGCCAAGAAAGCGCTGTGTGGCCTTGAGGCTAGCAGGAAGAGGCCAGTTGGTGATAGCCAAGACCTTCCCAGGGTCCATACGAAGCCCCGAACATGAGACAAAGCACCCCAAAAACAGGACCTCAGAACATTCAAAGGAACATTTCTCCAGCTTGGCATAGAGATTGTTCTCTCTAAGACGTTGAAGTACAGTGCGGACATGGTTTCTGTGGACGAGCAGATTTTCAGAAAAGATCAGAATGTCATCCAGATAGATGACAACAAACTGGTACAGCAGATCTCTGAAGATTTCATTGACAAAGTTTTGAAACACGGCTGGAGCATTACACAGACCAAAAGGCATCACCAGATATTCGTAATGCCCGTCTCTAGTGTTAAATGCAGTCTTCCATTCGTCACCCTCCCGTATTCGAATGAGATTGTACGCGCCTCTAAGATCCAACTTGGTGAAAATGGAGGCACCCTTCAACCTATCGAATAGCTCAGATATTAAGGGTAAGGGGTATCGATTTTTAATAGTAACCGCATTTAAACCCCGATAATCGATGCAGGGTCTTAAGGTACCATCCTTTTTGGCAACAAAAAAGAACCCTGCCCCTGCAGGCGATGAGGATTTCCGGATGAACCCTCTCTCCAGATTCTCTGCTACATACTCCGACATGGCCTGGGTCTCTAGGATGGACAGAGGGTAGGTACGACCCCTGGGTAGAGTTGCTCCGGGGACAAGATCAATAGCACAGTCAAAAGACCTGTGGGGAGGAAGCACCTCAGCTGATTTTTTACAGAACACATCCCGGTAATCGCTGTATGCGGCGGGAAGATCAGAAGAAACAGAAGTGGCAGCAACCGGAAGACTCTCCTTGGGGGTCACCTTGAGAAGACACGACGAGAAACATGAGGAACCCCAGGCCAGGATCTGCCCAGAGACCCAGTCCACATGTGGAGAGTGGAGCTGTAGCCAAGGGAGGCCCAATACAACTGGGGTAGAGGCCTTGGGTAGAATAAGAAAGGATATCCACTCCTGGTGGAGAATCCCTACCGACATCCTAATGGGTAGCGTCTGGAAGCGAATAGGGCCCCCTGGGAGAACAGTGCCATCAATTGCCGAGACTACCAATGGGGTAGTGAGAGGTGAAAGGGTAAGCTTCATAGAAGAAGCAGTTCTCCAATCCATGAAATTGCCGGCAGCCCCGGAACCCAGGTATGCAAGGGTTGACTGAGGAGAAGTGCCTACATGAAGGGACACCGGCAAGAGCAGGCGAGAAGGTGATGTTTCTGGGTCCAATACTCCACCTTCCAAATGTATTAGACCCGAGCGTTTCCCGGACGAAGCGAGCAGGAGTCACGAAAATGACCCTTGCCCCCACAATAGAGGCACAAGCCCAGATTTCTGCGCCTAGCACGTTCTTCGGGGGTTAGTCTGGTCCGGCCCAGCTGCATAGGTTCTTCAGCAGGTAGAGGATGCTCCACGGAATGAAGGGAGGGGAGCTCAGACTGGCTAGGACCCAGAGAGTGCTGGCGTCTTTTTTCTAAGGACCTCTCTTGAAAACGAATGTCGATCTGGTTGCATAATGAAATTACATCGTCCAGACCGACGGGAATGGCTCTTCCCGCTAATTCGTCTTTCACTCGGTCAGAGAGGCCATGTAAAAAGGTAGCGACCAGGGCCTCATTATTCCAGCTCAATTCAGCTGTGTGGATACGGAACTGAAGAGCATATTGCCCCACTGAACTAGATTCTTGGCGAAGACGTAAGACAGCACTAGCCGCTGAAGAAGCCCGAGCCGGCTCTTCGAAGATATTACGAAAGAGCTTCAAGAATTCGGACAGACTGGAAACCACCGGATCGTTCCTCTCCCACAGGGGGGCAGCCCAGGCCAAAGCTTCACCGGAGAGGAGGGAAATGATATAGGCTACCTTAGCCCGGTCAGATAGGAAGCTTTGAGGCTGAAGCTCAAAATGAATAGTGCATTGGCTGAGAAACCCCCTGCAGGCCTTGGAGTCCCCAGAGAAACGGAACGGAGCTGGCAATCTTAGTGAGTGTGAGGCTGCGACTGGTGCGATAGGTACAGCCGCTGGTTGTACTTGGGGTTGCGGATTCGGGGTTCCCAAGGAGACCTGAAGCTGCTCGAATCGAGAAGCCAGATCCTGGAGGAATCGCATCACCTGGGTCTGATTTGATTCCTGGGTCTCAAGTCTGCGAACTATGCCCTGCAATGGATCATCCGCGGGAAGCGGGATGTCAGCCGGGTTCATGGCTGATCAAACTGTCAGGGTCACCTGTGGCCAGGTGACAGATGCACACCGTAGGGGGACAGGAGTGCACCGCGAGGTAGTGAACCCTATGGCTGGCTTCTGTGGATAGGAAACTGGGTGGTTGTGGAAAGCGGGACCAGAGGAGCACAACCGGGATCCCAACGGAAGCGAGAGCCAAGATTCCCCAGGGCGCGGAGTCTAAGACCCAGCTGGTCTTCTCCAGGGCCTCTAGTGGTGAGGATGTTACGCTGCAGGCTGGGACCAGGTCGCGGCCCCTGGAGTTTCCTAGCTCACGCCCCGTAGGATAAGGGGAAGCAGCAGCACACGATAGAGAGAACCGAATAACAAGCCGAAGGTCAGGGGCCACAAGCAGACAAGGATAACGAAGAACGAGCCGAAGGTCAAGGGTCACGAGCAGACAGGGATGGTCGGGGACAAGCCAATAACGTAACAGAGAGACAGACGTAGCACACGGCAGGCAGGAACCCAAACACACAATGCCTAACAAACACGTTGATCAGCAAAGCAGGCTTGCAGTGCACAGGTTAATATAGTGTTCAGTGATAGGGCCTGGGGTGGAGTCAGGCTGGGAGGAGATTATAAAGGAAGCCAGGTGAAGGAGGTCTGGTCTCTAGATGAACACATGAGGAGGAAGGTAAGATGGCAGACAGACATTAATGCATATCCATGACACTGACCCACACGCCTGAAACCCTCAGGGACTCCAGGCAAGGTATCAATAGGCCCCCCTCCTTGCTGCTACAGAGATGCAGGGTCTCCCAGAGGACTCGCCACCCTTGGAACGGTACCGCTATTGCTGCCGTGTGCTCCGCCTGTGATGCTATCTCACCGCTAGGGATGAGCTCGGTGTTCGAGTCGAACATAGGTTCGACTCGAACATCGGCTGTTCGCGCGTTAGGCGAACAACGAACGATTTGGGCCGTTCACGCCAAATTCGAGTGACGCGAACGGCCCACAATACACTGCGCCATCGCAGTGTAATCCCGGCGCTGTGATTGGCCAAGCATGCACTGTGACCCTGCATGCTTGGCCAATCACAGCGCCGGCAGCGAGGAGAGAAATGATTGGCCACAGGCAGGATGCCTGTGGCCAATTATAGCTGAGGGGGTTTAGTACACGCCCCACACTATAAAAGGCCGCCAGCGCGGCGGCCTTGTGTAGTGTGTTCCGGAGCAGGGAAAGTGAAGGATAGGCAGGGACAGTGTCAAATCTTGTCAAATCTATTCTTTGCTAAACCTTGTGTGTAGGGACAGAGAAGGATAGGCAGGGAGAGTGTCAGTGTCATATTCTTTGCTAAACCTTGTGTGTAGGGAGAGAGAAGGATAGGCAGGGAGAGTGTCAGTGTCATATACTTTGATAAACCTTGTGTGCAGGGAGAGAGAAGGATAGGCAGGGGACAGTGTCAGTGTCATATTCTTTGCTAAACCTTGTGTGCAGGGAGAGAGAAGGATAGGCAGGGGACAGTGTCAGTGTCATTGTTGCTAAGCCTCCTGCACATTATACACCTGAAGTTAGCCCGTATTGCTGCTTTTTCCTGGTGTGTTACACCAACAGGATTTTGTGGCACTTACAGCGGGCGGAGTGTACCTCCTGACCATATTACACCTTAACTTAGCCTGTATTGCTGCTTTTTCCTGGTGTGTTACACCAACAGGATTTTGCGGCACTTACAGCGGGCGGAGTGTACCTCCTGACCATATTACACCTTAACTTAGCCTGTATTGCTGCTTTTTCCTGGTGTGTAACACTTACAGCGGGCGGAGTGTGCCTCCTGACCATATTACACCTTAACTTAGCCTGTATTGCTGCTTTTCCCATTTCCCTGCAGGCCATTAGAATGTCTGGAAGGCAAACAAGGAGAGGCAGACAGTCAGGAGCCAAAAAAAGAGGGCAAGCAGGCTCTGTGTCTAGAGACAACAGTGCTGGTCATGGACACGGTGCATCGCCATCAGCACGTGGCCATGGGACACGCTTGTCCTTCTTTTCGGCAGCTGGACGTGATGAGCCGCATCATGCCGAAGACTTGGTAGAGTGGATGACCAAGCCCTCCTCATCCTCCTCATCCTCTCTCACCCAGGCTCAGGGTACTGGCAAAGCAGCTGCCAAAGCGTCCTCTTCCCTGGTATCAATGTCATCATCAGTCACTCCTTCCCTAGACCAACCATGTCCTCCTGAGGAGTCCCCCGAACTGTTTGAGCACAGTGTTGGGTACATGCTCCAGGAGGATGCCCAGCGTTTCGAAGGGTCTGATGATGATACCCAGCTAGAGGAAGGCAGTAGCGTGAGAGCAGAGAGAGGGGATGCTCAAGAAGGACACCAATCTGGCAGTCATGTTCCAGCAGCTGCAGCATACTGCCAGATTGGCTCCAGTGATGAGGAGGGAGGGGATGATGAGGTCACTGACTCCACGTGGGTGCCTAATAGGAGAGAGGAGGAGGATGAGGAGGAGGCACATCTCCAACGAGGCAGGATGCCCTCGGGGGCCAGCGTAAGGGCAGCACACCGACGGAATCACACCGCAGAGCTCCGCCTGTGCAGGCCGCTGCCTCTGCCCGTTATTCAAAAAGTTCTTTGGTGTGGGCCTTTTTTGAGTCGAGTGCATCAGATCGCACAGCTGCTGCTTGCAACATATGTCTCAAGCGTATATCGCGTGGCCAAAACATCACCCGCTTGGGCACCACATGCTTGACCAGACATATGTTGACCTGCCATGCAGCTCGTTGGCAAGCCTACCTTAAAGACCCACACCAAAGAACAAAGCTGACCTCTTCTTGCACCGCATCAGCTGGGATCTCCAACCCCACTATACCTTCAGTCCTCTCTGAAACCTGCTCTGAGAGGAATGAAGGTGTAGAATTAGGTGTGTCACAGCCAAGTACTTGCGGGCACTCTGCTAGCAGTACACCAACGTCCGATTCTAGCAGGCAAATTTCCCTGCCCCAGCTGCTGGACCGTCAAAAGAAGTTCACTCCCAGCCATCCACATGCCCAGCGGTTGAATGCTAGCTTGGCTAAATTGCTAGCGCTTCAACTGCTGCCTTTTCAGTTGGTAGACTCGGCCCCCTTCCGTGAGTTTGTGCAATGTGCGGTTCCTCAGTGGCAGGTTCCCAAACGCCACTTTTTCTCACGGAAGGCGATTCCGGCTCTCTACCGGCATGTGGAAGGCAATGTCTTGGCCTCGCTGGACAGGGCGGTCAGCGGTAAGGTGCATATTACCGCTGACTCGTGGTCCAGCAGGCATGGACAGGGACGTTACCTTTCTTTCACGGCCCATTGGGTCACTCTTTTGGCAGCTGGAAAGGATGCAGGACAAGGTGCAGTAGTGTTGGAGGTTGTTCCACCGCCACGCCTCCAAAATGCTACTACTGGTTGTGACACACCTCTGTCCTCCACCTCCTCTTCTTCTTCCTCCGTGGCCTCTTCCTGTGCTTTGTCCTCGGAACCAGCGGTGCTCCGTAGGCGTTCAAGGGGCTACGCAAGTACGCAGGCAAAAAGATGCCATGCCGTGCTTGCCGTGCTTGCGCTGGTGTGTTTGGGGGACAGGAGCCACACTGGGGCAGAGGTTCTGTCTGCTCTGCAGGGGCAGGCCGAGAGGTGGTTGACGCCACGCCAGCTTAAGCCAGGAATGGTAGTTTGCGACAATGGCACCAACCTCCTCTCCGCTCTCCGACAGGGACAACTGACCCATGTGCCCTGTGTGGCTCACGTCCTTAACCTGGTGGTGCAGCGGTTCTTGGGCAGGTACCCGGGCTTACAGGATGTCCTGAGGCAGGCCAGGAAAGTCTGTGTGCATTTCCGCAGATTGCCTGGCTGAACTGCAAAAGGAGTTGAACCTGCCCAAGAACCGCCTTATATGTGACATGCCCACCAGGTGGAACTCAACGTTGGCCATGCTGCAGCGGCTGCACACGCAGCAGAGGGCCATCAATGAGTACCTGTGCGACTACGGCACCAGGACAGGGTCAGGGGAGCTTGGTTTTTTTTCACCACGCCAGTGGGGCATGATCAGGGATGCATGCACTGTCCTGGCACCATTTGAGGAGGCCACGAGGATGGTGAGCAGTGACAATGCATGCATCAGTGACACTGTACCTCTTGTCCACCTGTTGGAACATACGCTGCGTGGAATAATGGACAGGGCACTTGAGGCAGAACAGAGGCAGGAAGAGGAGGACTTCCTTGCCTCTCAAGGCCCCCTTTACCCAGACAGTGTTCCTTCTGTCCCACCCATCGCACAGGAAGAAGAGGAGGAGGAGGAGGATTGTGTCAGCATGGAGGTGGAGCCTGGCACTCAGCATCATCAGCAGCAGTCTTTTAGGGATGATTTACAGTCCCAAGAAACCAGTGGACTTGTACGTGGCTGGGAGGAGGTGGCTGCGGATCATGTCGTCCTTAGTGACCCAGAGGACTCCGGACTGAATGCCTCAGCTAACCTACGCTGCATGGCCTCCCTGATCCTGCAAAGTCTGCGGAAGGATCCTCGTATTCTTCGGATCAAGGAGAGGGACCATTACTGGCTGGCCACTCTCCTTGATCCACGGTACAAGGGTAAGGTTGCGGACCTTATCTTACCATCGCAGAGGGAGCAGAAGATGAGACAACTCCGGGAGGCCTTGCAGAAAGGTCTGTGCAACGCGTTCCCAGAGACTGGGAGGTTACAAACTCCTGGTCCTGGACAACGAGTTGCTGAGGCTTCGGTCAGTCAAAGAAGGAGCGGTGGGGAAGGTGGCCGTCTGACCGATGCGTTCAGACAATTCTTTAGTCCGCAGCCCCAAGGTATAATCGGTTCCAGCAACCATCGCCAGCGTCTGATATACATGGTGCAGGAATACCTAGGGGCAAGGTCAGACTTGGACACCTTCCCCACCGAAAATCCTCTGGCTTACTGGGTCTTGAGGATGGATCACTGGCCAGAGCTTGCACAGTATGCAATTGAGCTACTGGCCTGTCCTGCATCCAGCGTTCTTTCAGAACGCACATTCAGTGCTGCTGGAGGATTTGTCACGGATCACAGGGTGTGCCTGTCCACCGACTCTGTTGATCGACTGACCTTCATAAAGATGAACCAGTCTTGGATCACCACCAGCTACCAAACACCTGAAGCTGATATAACAGACTAATTTATTTTCAAATGTCACATCCCTTCAAGACTGATGCTGATGCTGAGAGACTGTCCTGTTATGTTGACTGACTATCCTCCTCCTCCTCAATGATCCGATTGACGATGATAGCTTGGAAGAACATTTTTGTTTCTGGGTGCCGCCACCAGTGGCTAAGGCCCAATTTTTCAGCCCCTGTTTAACAGGGGTGTGTTATTACAATTTTTTATGCAATGCTTTGCAGCAGGGCTCATTCCTGCACTCCAACTAGAGTATCTGGGAGTGGTTGCAGTGTCGTGGCACCAGCACCAGTGGCTAAGGCCCAATTTTTCAGCCCCTGTTTAACAGGGGCATGTAATTACAATTCTTGATCTAATAATTCACAGCAGGGCCCATTCCTGCGCCCACCAAGACTAACTGTGAGGCCTTACAGTGTTGTGTCAACACCACCACCACCTCCAAAGGCCCATTTTTTCAGCCCCTGTTTAACAGGGGCGTGTAATTACAATTTTTGATGCAATACTTTGCAACAGGGCTCATTGCTGTGCTCCAAGTACAGTATCTGTGAGGAGTTGCAGTGTTGTGGCACCTGTGCCTAAGGCCCAATTTTTCAGCCCCTGTTCAACAGGGGCATGCAATTACAATTCTTGATCTAATAATTCACAGCAGGGCCCATTCATGCGCCCACCAAGAGTAACTGTGAGGGCTCACAGTGTTGTGGCAACACCAACATGTAAGGGGCAAATTTCAGCTGAGTATATACGGCAGGCCCCTACTTTCAAACATCCAACTTACAAACGACTCCTACTTGCAAACGGAAGGATACAACAGGAAGTGAGAGGAAATCTACCCCTAGGAAGGCAAATTCTCTCCTGTAAGAGTTAATATGGGAAAAAAAGTGTCTCCTCTCCACTGATTCTTTATCACCAATTCTTGTTTCAATAAAAAAAAACAAATTTTCAAAAAACATTTGTCATTAGGACGGAAAGTGAGGTGAACTGTTCTGAACAGGTGCACACTGCACAGACAGCAAAACAAATGTTACAGGGGTGATAACCCTTCCCTATGTTTTCCAAAAAGCTTAAAAATAGATTTTTTGGTTGGAGCTACACTTAAACCATGTACCTGTTCAAAATTACAAACAGATTCTACATCAGAACAAACCTACAGTTCCTGTCTTGTATGCACCGCCTGTATACGGCTGTTCAGAGTATATAGGGCCTTTTTTATTTTGTGTGCGGGGTTCCCCTTAATATCCATACAAGACCCAAAGGGGCTGGTAATGGGCTGGGGTGGGGGGGGGGTGTGTGATGGGGTAGCTATGCCATTTTTCTTAAAGATTTTCATCCATATTACCGGGACCAGACATTACATTAAAGCCGCAAGCAGTTTTAAATGGCTTTTTTTCCTTTAGAAATGTAATTTTGTGCAGGGACAGTTCTAAACACGGGAAACACGTGGCACTTCACAGGCATACTTTAGACACCCCCCAGGTACGATATTTAAAGGAATATTTGACTTTTTTTTTTTCACTTTATGCATCATTAAAATGACTGCTCCAGAAAAACGGCCATTTTTAAAACTTCTTTTTGCATTGATACATGTCCCCTGGTGCAGAACCCGGGTTCCCAAAGCCTTTTTAGGACAATAACATGCATAATAGTCGTTATAATTAGCACTTTAGATTTCGAATGTTCGCATCCATTGTATTTAATAGGGTTCTAAAGTTCGTGCGAACTTTCGGTCCGTTCGCGGGTTCTGGTGCGAACCGAACTCGGGGGTGTTCGGCTCATCACTACTCACCGCTGCCTGTGTCAGTCTGATTTTTTTCAGCGTTTCCCTGTGTGAAAATCATGCCAGAGAAATGCACCCTAGAGGCCGGAGACTTCTGCAAAATGGCCGCCAAGCGGCTGTATTGAAAACAATGTGGGCCCTAAGAAAATGGCCGCCGAGTCGTCAGAGGCAAAAGCGGCCGCGGGCCACAAAAAGATGGCCACCGAGCGGCGGAATATACCTACAGGCGTGAATCATAAGAAACATGGCCGCTGAGCAGTCGATAGAGGCCAAAGCGGGCGGGAACCACAAGAAAATGACCGCCGAGTGGCGATATATACATATTGGCGCGGACCACAAGAAAATGGCCACCGGACAGTCACCAGAGGCCAAACAGGCGTGGACCACCACAAAATGGCCGCCGACAGCATGGAGGGAGAAGGCACACACAGGTAAGCAGATAAATGAAATTTTTTAAATGACAGCTACAGCGCAGCCCCGCTCCAGCTGGAGCCCCCTAGGTGACCCCCAGCACCCAGCCTTAGCTCAGAGCCCAGGGAGGAGGGAAGGCAGGGAGAGAGGAAAGAAAGGGCCACAACCACTTACTTGATCTCTCCAGGAATGTCCAGCCAAGTCACCCTACCGAAGCAGGGGAGCTACTTACCTTTCCTGCTTGGATCATGCTGGAAGACATTCCAGACAGATCATCATCCGCGCACAGAAGTGACTGTCGGCCAGGCATGCTGTGATTGAGCCCTAGGGAACGATCGTATGCATGCCCTGGAGCATGATCTCACCGGCCAGGCTACTGTGACTCGGCCGTAAAGGTCAGCCGTAGCTGAGCGGTCCGATGCAAGCCCTGGAGCGTAAGCTCACCAGCCAGGCTACTGCGATTCGGCCGTAAAGCTCAGCCGTAGCTGAGCGGTCCGATGCAAGCCTTGGAGCGTAGGCTCACTGGCCACCTGTAGAGTGACGGGCATGTCGTGGAAAACCCAGCGCGTAGCTAGGGTTGGCACACACTCGATGGCCGAAACTGGGGGGACTACAAGGATCGAGGATCCAGCCTGTCACCCAGTCGGCAGTTGATCGAAGATCGCAGGAAACAAAAAACAAACGTAGAAAAAAATCACCCTGGACCAGTGGGCCCGAAGGGAGCCATGTCCTCCTCCTTACTAGGCAGAAAAAAAACTGATCTGCGGGGTGCAGAGAGAGGGATTATACCCAGAGGGTCCACCCCCTGGGCGGTGCTGTAGAAGGTGTGATGTAACACTTTTAACACGTTTTTCTGCCTAGTCACTCCTAAATGAAGGATAATACCCACTTGTCAATAGGAAGCTGTGTCCGTCCATAAACGAAAGAGTAAATATGACATGTTCAAAAGACTCATTATGCCTCATAGATCATATGTTGGGGTGCTTACTTTCCAAAATGGCATAATTTTTTGGCCATTTCTTTTGTCCTGGTCCTCCAGGACCTTCAAAAGTGCAAGAAATAGTCATAAAATTATATGTGTAATTTATGCTCCTAGAATGCCTGACGGTGCTCCCTGCATGTTGGGCCTGTGTATGTGACCTGGCTGTGTAAAAGTCTCACACATGTGCCATACTCAGTAGAATGTATTTTGGGGTGTAATTTGTGGTATGCATATGCTATGTGTGAGAAATAACCTGTTGATATGACAATTTTGTAAAAAAAAGAAAAAAACTAAATCCTTATTTTGCAAAGAATTGTGCAAAAAAACTCCCAATGCCTCTTACTAAATACTTTGGAATGTCTACTTTCAAAAAATGGGTCTTTTGGGGGGTATTTGTACTGTCCTGGCTTGTAAGTGTCTCAGTACATCAGGTGTGATCAATTTTCAGTGATTGGCAACATAGCTTGTAGACTCTAACTTTTACAAAAAACAAATAATATACACTAATTTGGGTTATTTTTACCAAAGCTATGTAGCAGTATAAATTTTGCCCAAAATTTCTTAACATAAATTATTAATTTGCAAATTTATATAACGGAAACAAAGAAATGTATTTATTTTTTTACAACATTTTCTGACTTTTTTTCATTTTTATAGCGCAAAAAATAAAAACCCCAGAGGTGATTAAATACCACCAAAATAAAGCTCTATTTGTTTTAAAAAAGGACAAAAATGTAATATGCATGACTGAGTAATTGTCATTCAAAATGTGAGAGAACTAAAAGCTGTAAATTGGTCTGGTTAAGTGCCCAGTTGGCAAGTGGTTAAAGGGTAACTCCATTTTCGTGGGGGAAAAAAATAGCAAATAAAGAAAAAATATAGATGTGACACAAGTCATATTGTATTTGAATGTTATTAAAAATGACCTGGGGGCGTGGCCAAGATGGTGGACTGACCGGACGTGTTTCCTGAGCTCTCCTGGAGTGTGATCCGTTCAATTCCCCGTACCAGTTGACTGTGCCTGCCTGCGGTAGTCTGAATGTCTTCTAAGGGTTACGGGAGTCAGAAGAAGGGGAAAAAGTTGAAGTTTCCCCTGTGCCCGCCGGAGGAAGTCTCCCCGCTGCCCTGTTCCCTACCATCTCCTGCGCGCCTCTCCAATATGGCGTCGCAGACAGACCACGAGGCAGATCCTACTCCCCCTGGCATCCCGGAGGTGATGGCCGCGATTACTTTGTGCCAAACGGCACTCACTGCCAGCATAGAGCGGGTGCAGATGGATGTTGGACTCATCCGCCAGGACTTGGACAAAATCCGTGCCCGAGTGTCGGAGGCTGAGCGCCGAGTGGGGGAGGTGGAGGACGCGGTCACGGGGCATGATGCTTTGATCCGGGCCTTACAGTCCAAGGTCAGGGCCCTTGAATACCGTGCAGAGGACGCCGAGAACAGAAGCCGCAGGAACAATCTCAGGATCGTAGGCCTCCCGGAGGGAGTGGAAGGCCGCACACCTGCACGCTTCACTGAAGATCTTCTGCGTTCCTTGCTGCCGGCGGCCCAGCTCTCCCCATACTTTGCGGTTGAAAGGGCCCACCGAGTCCCTCCTAGACCTGGACCTGAAGGGGCCCCTTCGCGCACCTTTATTCTTAGACTGCTTAACTTCCGTGACCGGGATGAGTTGCTCCGTGCCTCCCGCGCTGCCGGGGACCTACCCTACAGGAAAGTGAAGCTCCTGATGTTCCCTGACTATACCGTGGAGACCCAGCGACAACGCCGTTCCTTTGATGCTGTTAAGGCAGCCCTGAGACGCAAGGGTATCAAGTACAGTATCCTTTTTCCGGCTAAGCTGCGGGTGGTGGACGGTGAGACGGTCCGGTTCTTTACTACACCTAAGGATGCCTCTGCCTGGATGGATGGCCTGCTCACTAGTTTGCTCTCCGTGCTGTTGTCCCCCATGGAGATGGGATGCCTGTCCAGGTTTTCGTTGCCGACCGGGTAAGGATTGAGTAAGCTGATTGCTCCTTGTTTCTTGCGTCTGCTTCCCCTGGCTCTATTGAAGCCCTCTAAAGCCCCTATGAGGAGCTGCGGGGAACACATTGACTACCTATGCTGCATTCTTGCTTACTGCTATCCCGGTTTTTTGTGTTGCCCCAGGGCCTGTTACCTCTCTTCTTGACTAATACTTTAATCTTTCTTACTGTGTGCTAGCGTTTACGGTACTAGTTTTCTGCAACTGACTTTCAAAAATGTGCCCCTGCCTGGTCAGGAGAATGACTATGCTTCCATCCGTTCCTGCATCACTCCAGAGACGCTGGGAAGAGACTTGTGCTGCCTGCTTTCCTAGATCTCACGATCACTGGAGATGTTGTGCTGTTCTGTACTGGTTACACGACCCCAACTTTAGTTATCAGTTCATAGACTATGGGTTTTTTGGGACTTAAGGGCTCCTCGCTGTTCAGAGGTGCATGGGGTGGGGGTGGGGGGGAGTGGCGGCTGCCGATGTTGTTTGGTTGGGCTTGTTCTGCTATACATATACAGTTAGTTGGTCTCATGTTAAGGTTATTTGCCAGTCTGTGGATATCTACTTGGTACGACACTGTGCTGCAGTTGCTGTGCTGTCCGGCGCCGATGGACCTGGGATCAGGGAGTTCTCTCCCCGGGTACATTGACTCCGGCAAGGGCCTTGGCAGTACTGGGTTTGCTGTGCTTCCACGTCCCCCTCATGGCTAAGTGCATGGTGGTTTCTTGGAACGTGAGGGGACTCAACTCTGCTGTCAAGCGCTCTTTGGTACTTAATTATTTGAAGAAACTGCACCCCCAGGTGTGTATTCTCCAGGAGACGCACCTTATGGGATCTCGAGTCCTGAGTCTGAAGCGGGCATGAGTTGGTGCACACTATCACGCACCTTATTCCAATTACGCCAGAGGCATTAGTATCCTGGTGCACAGATCCCTGCCCTTTCGGCTTTTGGATGTGAGACTTGACCCGGGAGGCAGGTATGTGCTTCTGCATGCCCTAATCTCGAAGATTCCCTTTGTGTTGGTGGGGGTGTACTTGCCCCCTCGGCTGACCTTGATGTTTTACATATGCTTATGCAGCAGATTACGTCATACAATGTAGACGATGTCCCAATTATAGGTGACTTTAATCTAGTCCCGTCTAGAGATCTGGACAGACTACACGCCTCTGGTCCCCAGCAACATGGCCTCGCCAATTGGGCATCCACCTTCCATATGACGGATATCTGGCGTCACCTACATCCCTCTAATAGGGACAACACCTGTCTTTCTAGCACTTATCGGACCATGTCCCGCATTGACCTGGCATTTGCCTCCCCCGCACTTGTGCGGAGGGTGATCAGTGCTGAGATCCTCTCAAGAGGTATCTCGGATCATGCTCCGCTATCTGTTAACATCTAGCTCTCTCAGGTGGAAGGCGTGAGGTTGTGGAGGCTGTCCAGATACTGGATTATGGACCCTGAGATACAGGAAGAGATGCCGGAGGCTCTTTGTACCTTCTGGACGAACAATGCGGACACAGTTACCCCCCTCATAGAATAGGATACTTTCAAATGCGAACGCACATAAGCCGCTTCCTGCAATTTCGCCTGGTCCTCAAGATCTCTGAGACTGCATAGACTCCCTCTTGCGCATCGCTATCCGAGCCATATAGTCTGCCCCTCCCCGCTCTCCCTTCCTCCCCCCTCCTCCTATCCCTTTCTCCTCCCCCCCTCCTCCCCCCCCTTTTCTACCTCCCTCCTTCCATTTTCTCAGCACGGACATCTGGAGTTCGTATTGGGATTGATTCTTCTTTTCAATGCATATATTGATTTATTTGCCTTTGTAACCTTCAGCTTGTCTCATATGTTTATGTACTGTTTATTCTGTATCTTTTGATACCTGGATTGTGTCATGTACCATTCATTCATTAATAAAGACCAACCTTGTTGTTAAAAAATAAAAATAAAATTATCTTTCCTTTTCAATCTGCAGCTCTGTAATTTTATGAAAATGCAATGTAATATGGCTGCCTAGAGGTATTCTGTACACAGAATGTGTACAGAATGCCCCCCATAAACATAATTTCCTGCTTGTGTTATTGGTTCATCGATTTTCCCAGAAGTCTGCCCTAAGATACAAGTCAGATTAAAGGCATCCCTTGCAACAAAAATAGAATTTTTGGTGAGATACTCCGAATAGGAAATCATGTCTAAAGGGATGCAGGCCCAGCAGCTTTCCTCATTAGTGTTCTGCAGGTGCTACAGCTGATTAATAAATATGAAGCCACTTCCATTAGACTCACTTTCCCCCATCGAATACAAACACACAGGGATTTTTTCAGAATAACAAAAAGGTAGGAATCTGCAACAAATTTTGTATAAATCCTTGAAATGTACATTGATCATCCAGAGAGGAATGTTTTTTGTTCAACAAAAGTGGAGTTACGCTTTAACCACACCCCTTTAAGCTACACCTAATATTTAGTGCTATTTAAACCACACCCATTGTTCGTGGCAGGCTATGCATTTATTTCTTTATCGATGCCTATGACCCACTTTTGATCTTGCACACGGGCCCTCTGATTTCATATTATGCTCCTGACTGGTGCGACTACATAGGCATATTTCCATATTATTATTATTATTATACAGGATTTATATAGCGCCAACAGTTTACGCAGCGCTTTACATCAGGGAAGACAGTACAGTCACAATACAGGAGGGATCAGAGGGCCCTGCTCGTCAGAGCTTACAGTCTACAAGGGAGGGTCAAGTGGAATAAAGGGTAGTAGCTGTAAGG
Source organism: Rana muscosa (assembly GCA_029206835.1). Classification (NCBI taxonomy): domain Eukaryota; kingdom Metazoa; phylum Chordata; class Amphibia; order Anura; family Ranidae; genus Rana; species Rana muscosa. The sequence goes on along the minus strand of CM055119.1, from coordinate 10,304,652 downwards.
GATGATCAGATGGACAAAAATTTAAATATTTAAATAATTTAAAATTTTTAATATTAAAATATCTGAAGAGGAGGGTTTTCAGGGATCCTCTAAAAGCTAATAGAGAAGGAGATAGACGGACATATTGGGGTAAGGAGTTCCACAGGCTTGGAGAGGCTCTGGAAAAGTCCTGGAGATGAGCATGGGAGCAGGTGATGAGAGAGCTAGAGAGCAGGAGGTCGGTCTTGAGAAGAACGAAGAGAACGATTAGGTTGATATTTAGAGACTAGGTCATTGATGTAGCTGGGGGCAGAGTTGTGGATGGCTTTGTAGGTAATTGTTAGTACTTTGAATTTAATTAGTTGGGTGAGCGGAAGCCAGTGGAGGGATTGACAGAGAGGAGTAGCAGAGACAGAGCGGTTGGTAAGGTGGATGAGTCTGGCAGCAGCATTCATGATGGACTGAAGGGGGGATAGAGTATGCAGAGGTAAGCCAATGAGGAGGGAGTTGCAGTAATCAAGGTGAGAGATGACCAGGGAGTGAACTAAGAGTTTTGTGGTGTCATTGGTTAGAAAGGGGCGTATTTTGGAGATGTTGCAGAGGTTGAGGCGGCAAGATTTGGACAGTGATTGAACGTGAGGCTTAAAGGACAGTTCAGAGTCCAGGACTACTCCTAGGACCTTGGCATGTGGGGATGGGCTTATAGTTGTGCCATCAATTTTGACAGAGATCAGGGGAAGAGGCACGTGGGGATGGAAAAATGATAAGTTCAATTTTGGATAGATTAGGTTTGAGGAAGTGGTGTGACATCCAAACTGATATATCTGATAGTAAATTAGTGATATGTGAGGAGAATGAAGGAGAGAGTTGAGGGGTAGAGAAATATATTTGAGTGTCATCAGCGTAGAGGTTGTATTGGAAGCCGTGGGAGGCTATCAGCTGACCCAGGGAGGAGGTGGAGATTGAAAATAGGAGAGGTCCGAGAACAGAACCTTGGGGGACCCCAACAGAGAATGTAAGAGGAGAGGAGGAAGAAGAGTTGTAAGTAACACTAATATTGCGGTTGGATAAGTAGGTAGAGAACCAGAAAAGAGTACAGTCACGGAGACCACAGGCGTGGAGTTTTTTTGAGGAGGAGGGGGTGGTCATCCGTATCAAAGGCAGCAGAGAGGTCCAGGAGTAGGAGTACAGAATAGTGTCCCCTAGTTTTGACTGTTAGTATATCATTTGTTAGTTTTAGGAGAGCAGTTTCTGTGGAATGTTGAGGACGAAATCCAGACTGAAGGGGATCAAGAAGGTTATTATGAGCAGGGTGGACGCTCAGTCGGTGGTAGACTAGAAGTTCAAGGAGTTTGAATAAAAAAGGGGAGCAAGGAGATGGGGCGTAGGTTGTCAAGTTTGGATGGGTCCAGTGAGGGCTTTTTAAGTATGGGGCTGATTTAGTGCATGTTTCAAAGAGTTAGGGAAGATGCCAGAAGAGAGTGTAGAATAGAGCTAGAGGGTGAACGTAGCATTTGCGAGGGAACAGGATCCAGAACGCAGGTGGTAAGATGGACGTTGGCAAGTAATTTAGCAACCTCGTCAATAGTGGTGTGGTTGAAAGAGGGAAGTAATGATTGTACCTGTGGGCATGAGGTGTAAAGGGTATCTGAACAGTAGAGATCTCCTTGTGAATTGTATCAATCTTCTGTTTGAAGTGATTGGCGATTTCCTGGGCGGTCAGTGAGTTATTGAGTGGAGGCAATAGAGGACAAAGGAGAGAGTTGAAGGTAGAGAAGAGTTGACGGGGACGGGATGATACGTTTTTAATGAAGGTGATGAAATAGGTCTGCTTGGCAGTGAGGAGGCTGGAATTGTATATTTGGAGGGCAGAATTATACTGGACAAAATCTTTCTGGGACTTAGTCTTACGCGACTGGCACTCGAGGGCACGGCTGTGTTTTTTCAGACTTCTAGTATCATCTGTTTGCCAGGATTGAAGGGGACGGGGCCTTATTCTGCGTGTAGTAAGGGGGGCCAGTCTGTCCAGTGATGCTAGAAGTGAAGTGTTGTAGACAGAAGTGGCTAGGTCGGTGCAGGACAGGGGTGCGATTTTGTCAGAGGTGGTCAGTCGCAGAGTAGAGAAGGGTTGATATGGCGAAGGTTTCTACGAGTGAAATTAATAAGGTAGTGTTTAGAGAGGGGGTAAGGAGAGGTTGCATGGAGTGCAAAGGTGGAAAAAGACAAGGTCAAGGGTATTGCTTTCAGAGTGAGTAGGAACATGTATCCATTGCTTCAGGTCAAAGGAGGAGGTTAGATTGAGAAGTTTGGAAGTTGCAGGAGTGTTAGTATTAGTAGGGATGTTGAAGTCGCCAAGAATGATTGTGGGGATTTCAGAAGAGAGAAAGTAGGGTAGCCAGGCAGAGAAGTCATCAAGAAAGGAGGATACTGGACCGGGGGGCTGGTAGATAACAGCTAACCTTAGAGAAACTGGGGAGAAGAGACGAATGCAATGTGCCTCAAATGAGGAGAGTGACAGAGAGGGAGGTTGGTGAAGTACCTGAAAGGTGCTATGTGGGGCTAAAAGGATTCCAACACCCCCTCCTTTGCATCCACTGGGTCTGGGGGAGTGAGTCCAAAGAAGACCACCGTGGGATAGAGCAGCAGAAGACGCAGTGTCGGATTTGTGAAGCCAGGTTTCGGTAACGGCAAGTAGATTAAATGAGTTGTCAATAAAGAGATCGTGGAGGGAGGTGAGTTTGTTACAGACAGAGCAAGCATTCCAAAGGGCGCAAGAGAAAGGGAGTCTGGTCTTGGGAAGAAGAGAAATGGGAACTAGATTGTGTGCATTGCGGCTGCAGCCAGAGGGTGTAGGGTAATGGGTGCGTTGAGCACAGTTAGATGAAGGAGGCCCAGGGTTTGGGGATACATCACCAAAGGATATGAGAAGCAGAAGGGTGAGGGGATGGTAATGTGGGAATGTGATTTATATGGGGGGGACATGCCCCAGTGATTTGGAGTATTGGGCGTCTGAATTTAGAATTAGCAGGAGTTGGTGAGTGCAGTAATAAGGAGAGGACAGAAGTGAGGGTGATATATATATATGGTGTGGGGTGGATAAGAGGGGTGAAGGTAAGACAGTTTAAGGACAGAAGACACATCTGTCAGAAGGAGTGATAGACAGTGCATTTGAGAAGGGGGAGGAAGAGCTGAAAGTGTGAAAAAGTATACCTGTATTGTAAATTTCAAGGTGTTTTGTGTTCGCTTTGTGCCAGGGCCGATCCTAGGGTCACAGTCGCCTGGGTGCAGAAATATTTCTGGCACCCCCACATGGGCGTGGTCATCTTATCAACTCCTCCCCTTTACAAATGTTTCTATGGCAACGACTCAAACACAGAGATGCTCCCCTAAGAAGTCTTTGTTACCCTGGGATCCTCCCATGATCTTTTAACAATAAAGAAAATACTGGAAGAGTGTACACTAATGAGACCTGGAGGGGAGTCGCTCTGATGCACATAGAGAGGGCTTCTGTTAGAGAGTCTGTTAGAAAGTGCCCCAAGACATACTACAGGAGATGCTCAGAGACTGCAGACATGATACAGGAGATGGTCAGAGACTGCAGACATGATACAGGAGACGGTCAGAGACTGTAGACATGATACAAGAGACTGCAATCATAGTACAGGAGATGGTCAGAGAGTGCAGACATATTACAGGAGACGGTCAGAGAGTGCAGACATATTAAAGGAGACAGTCAGAGACTTGAGCCTCGTACACACGGCTGGTTTTCTCGTCAAATGACAAGAAAACTGCTTGCAGAGCTTTCTTGCCGAGTAAACCGTCCGTGTGTACGAGGCTTTCAGGTTTCTCGTCAAGAAAACTGGCCAGAATCTCGACGAGAAAAAAATGAAAACCTGCTTTCTTTTTTCTCGTCTGGATTCTTTTCGGCCTGTTTCCCGACGAGAAACCCGAGAGTGTGTACACTCACCTGTCGCCGTGGAAACCCGCGCATGCTCGAAATGACTTTGACGCATGCGCGGTAGCTTCCTAGGCATAGGTAGGGTGTAGCAAGATGGCGGCGACGGCATCAAATGTGACGAGCGCACGCTCGTTGTAGTCGATGACATCACCACGTTCTATTCAAAAGAACGGCGATTCTTTTGAATCGAGCGTGTGTACACTCGGCCGAGACAAGTTTCTTGTCAAGAATCTCGTCAGGAAAAACTACGGGTTTTTTCCTGACGAGATTCTCAGCTGTGTGTACTCGGCTTGAGTGTAGACATATTAAAGGAGACAGTCAGAGAGTGCAGACATATTACAGGAGATGGTCAGAGACTGCAGACATATTACAGGAGATGGTCAGAGACTGCAGACATACAACAGGAGACGGTCAGAGACTGGAGATATAATACAGGAGACGGTCAGAGACTGCAATTCCTATGGACGTTAGTAGATAATGGCCGATCGGCCCTCTCACCTGACCCAGCGATACAGCAACAACGGTTCCTCTGAGTCAGCTCACTCTGAATTGCCTGTGGCGACTCCGCTGGGTAGAGCCCAGATCTGTATTCTGGCAATGACTCCATTAATTTTTCCACCAGGGATGGCGCTAGGCTGTGTGGCTTTCACTCTGGTGGCGCAGGGCAGCGGGGTTCTCTCTCTGATGGTGTTCTCTCAGCACTGTCCACTCCCTCTGGAGTCCTGGGTGCACTTCCCTGAAAGCTTTACCGGGCTCCTGGTTCTCTCTCACTCTCCTATTCAGCTGGGCATGCTGTGTGGGCTGCAGTTTCTTTGTTACAGTGGGGATGCCAGTCCTCAAACTACATGTCCCGCAATCCTCTTCTCTGCTCCTTTTTCTATTCTATTTCTTCCCTGGCCGATATGAAGGCGGGGGAAGAAACATAGTGGGCGGCTGGGCTGGCAAGCGCCGCTCACAAATACAGCATCGCGCGTGAGGAGGAGAGGGAGTGGGAGGAGGAGAGGGAGGGGGGAAAACATGGTGTCACCCCCCTTCCACCACCCATAGTCGCCCCTCAGTACAGACCCACTACACTAAGTATAGACCCCCTCCGTCAGTGCAGACTCCCCACTAAGTATAAACCCCTCCCTCAGTACAGACCCCCCAGGACAAACCACCCCCTCCATTAGTACAGATCCCCCCAGGACAAACCACCCCCCCTCCTTTAGTACAGACCCCCCTCAGGACAAACCACCCCCTCCATTGTATCAAGAACAAACAGACTGTCATTTTTGAATGTTTATATGTATTTTCTTATTATTTGTTTATAATAAAAACCCTTATTTCTTTACATTATCTATCCATGTGCCGCCTAAAGTCAATTTTTTAGTCTATTCACGTCAGCCCCCTCCATTAGTACAGCCCCCCCCCCCCAGGACAAACCATCCTCCCTCAATTAGTACAGACCCCCCTCCATTAGTACAGACCCCCAGGACAAACCATCACCCCTCCATTAGTACAGACTCCCTCAGGACAAACCACCCCCTCCATTAGTACAGACTCCCTCAGGACAAACCACCCCTCCATTAGTACAGACTCCCAGGACAAACATCCCCCTCCATTAGTACAGACCCCCTCAGGACAAACCACCCCCTCCATTAGTACAGACCCCCAGGACAAACTACCCCCCCTCCATTAGTACAGACCCCCCTTAGGACAAACTACCCCCCTCCATTAGTACAGACCCCCCTCAGGACAAACCACCCCCTCCATTAGTACAGAACCCCAGGACAAACTACCCCCCTCCATTAGTACAGACCCCCCTCAGGACAAACTACCCCCCTCCATTAGTACAGACCCCCCAGGACAAACCATCCCCACTCCATTAGTACAGACCCCCCTCCATTAGTACAGACCCCCCAGGACAAACCACCCCCTTCATTAGTACAGACTCCCTCCATTAATACAGACCACCCCCCTCCATTAGTACAGACCCCCCCCCTCCAGTAGTACAGACCCACCCAGGACAAACCACCCCCACTCCATTAGTACAGACCCCCCAGGACAAACCACCCCCTCCATTAGTACAGACTCCCTCCATTAGTACAGACCACCCCCTTCCATTAGTACAGACCCCCCAGGACAACCCCCCTCCATTAGTACAGACCCCCCAGGACAAACCAATCCCCCCCATTAGCACAGACTCATCAGGACAAACCCCCCCATTAGTAAAGTCTCCCCCCAGGACAAACCCCCCCTCCATTAGTACAGACCCCTCCAGGACAACCCCCCATTAGTACAGACTCCCCCCAGGACAAACGCCCCCATTAGTACAGACTCCCCCAGGACAAACCCACCCCCTCCATTAGTACAGACCCCCAGGACAAACCTCCCTTTCCATTAGTACAGACCCCCCCAGGACAACCCCCCCATTAGTACAGACTCCCCCCAGGACAAACCCCGCTATTAGTACAGACTCCCCCAGGACAAACCCCCCTCCATTAGCACAGAACCCCCAGGACAAACCCCCCTATCCATTAGTACAGACCCCCCAGGACAACCCCCGCATTAGAACAGACCCCCCAGGACAACCCCCCAATATTAAAGACTCCCCCAGGACAAACCCCCCCTCCATTAGTACAGACTCCCCCCAGGACAAACCCCCCCATTAGTACAGACCCCCCAGGACAAACCCCCCCATTAGTTCAGACCCCCCAGGACAAACCCCCCCATTAGTACAGACCCCCCAGGACAAACCCCCCCCATTAGTACAGACTCCCCCCAGGACAAACCCCCGCTCCATTACGGTACATAAAAACACCCGGCGGCAGCTGGAGAGGACAATGTGCATCCGCGCCGCCCGGGGAGAGGACAATTTGCAGCCGCGCCGCCCGGGTGGAGCACGGATCGCAGCAGCAGGCAGGAGTTTTAGACACAGGGAGGAGGAGGAGAACAAGTTTCAGGCACAGACCGCCCCCTCAGCAACGTCACTGCGCGGCTTGTCTCTCTCCACACAGAGACCGCCGCTCCAATGTCCGGCGCCTGCTTCACTCTGACAGGAGGAGGGATGCCGGGCTTAGGCTTGGAAAACACAGCGGCGGCGGGGAGAGCCGCCTCTCGACACGGACAAGGAGAGGAGGTGGAGAATAGAGGGGAGCACTCTGGCGCTTCAGCGCCCCCCACCTCTGTGGCGCCTGGGTAAACTGCACGCCGTCTAGGATCGGCCCTGCTTTGTGCAATCGCATAAGTGCAGAGTCAGAAGTGCTTCCACTTAGAAATAGCCTCACATGGAGAAAGAGCCCCAGTTGCAAATGCACCCCCTGCTAATGCTTCCCCCAAAGGAAGCTTATATTTATACTGATGGGGATAGGGGGTGGGTGCATTTCAATTATCTAATCAGGAGGTAATAAAGGTTTGATGGTCAACAGGGCAATATTCTTACTTCGGAAACAGATCAGCAAGAGGGCACTAAAAGTCAATGGGCCATAATTTTGTGTAAGCCAAGGGAGATAATAAAGCATTGTAATGTGGACAAGTCTACAGAGGGTTAAGCAAAAATAACATGCCAGTATTATTAAATAGACCTAAGCAAAGCAGATGGCAGTCTTTCAGTTTTTGGGTGGGGAGGTTTCAACTGCAAACATACCAAAGCAATTTAGGCTAGGGAAAACACTTTTCAGTTTTCAATTCTGGGTGGATGGCAGTCAGCTTCAAACATACCAAAGCAATTTAGGCAAAGGGAAAACACTTTTCAGTTTTCAATTCTGGGTGGATGGCAGTCAGCTTCAAACATACCAAAGCAATTTAGGCAAAGGGAAAACACTTTTCAGTTTTCAATTCTGGGTGGATGGCAGTCAGATTCGAGATTACACTTTTTATTCTCATTCCCAGAGTTCTTACTCCCAGATCGACTTATTCCTTACCAACAAATACCTGCTGCAATCAGTCACAGAAGCGCAAATAGGTACGATCACATGGTCTGACCATGCGCCAGTCTCAATCAAACTATTCACCAATAAACAATCCCCAAGACACACTGTCTGGCGACTAAACTCCTCCTTGCTTACCAAACCCCTAATTCGAAAAACTAATTTGATCCAATATTGAGAATTATTTCCAACACAATTCCCACTCGATTGATTATCATTCCATAATTTGGAATGCGCATAAAGCTTCTCTACGCAGTCTATTTATAAAATTAGGCGCTCCAGCAAAAAAAAATCACACTCACTCACTACAAAGTCCTTTCTGAAAAAGATACAGGACCAATTCTCCAAAAAAAAAGATACAATATCTCACAGACCCCCTAGGCAAGCGCCTTCAAAACCCACTAGACATAGCAAACAAATTTAGGGCATTTTACGATAAGTTATACAATCTAAAAGACTCTGATCCTTTAGCCACACCTAGCCGTGAAAATATTGAAGCCTTTCTTTCAACAATCCACCTTCCCACGATAACTCTTGACCAGTTGGAATCCCTATCAACTCCCTTTTCCTCAGAAGAAATAATCAAAGCCATAAAACAACTACCTTTACATAAGGCCCCTGGCCCGGACGGTTTCCGAAACAAATACTATAAGCATTTCTCTGATCTTCTCACCCCACATCTTTGCACCACCTACAACCACTTTGCCAACACATGTGCTATCCCCAAAGAATCACTAGAAGCCCCATAGTCACACTGCCAAAACCAGGAAAGTCTCCTGACAGTCCTGCTAACTACCGCCCAATTTCACTCCTAAATTCAGACACCAAAATATACACAAAATTATTAATTAGCACATCGCCTATCCTCGATCATTCCCCAAATAATCCACACAGACCAAGTGGGATTTGTACCAGGGCGACAAGCATCGGACGGTACCCGACATCTCATCAACCTCATTCAGTCGGTGGAGCAAAGTCAAACGCCTTCTCTGTTCCTTTCTCTGGATGCAGAGAAGGCATTCGACAGGGTCCACTGGACATATATGGAGACGGTGCTCAGTGAATTTGGATTTGCAGATGGGCGTACAGGTACGTCCCCTTTAAATCATGGCATTGTGGGCGCGCGTGCACCTGTCGCGTACTCCGTGACAGTGCCTCGATGTCCGCCGGTGTCCCGTGATCGTGTCACGGAGAGGCATTTCCCTGTTCTGCCTAGTGATAGGACAGTGATCTACTGCTCCCTGTCATCGGGAGCAGTGATCACTGTTGTGTCACTTGTAGCCCAGCCCCCCACAGTTAGGATCACTCACTAGGACACACTTAACCCCTTCATCGCCCCCTAGTGTTTAACCCCTTCTCTGCCAGTGCCATTTACACAGTAATCAGTGCAGTTTTATAGCACTGATCGCTGTATAAATGACAATGGTCCCAAAATAGTGTCAAAAGTGTCCGATGTGTCCGCCATAATGTCACAGTCATGATAAAAATCGCAGATTGCCACCATTACTAGTAAAAAAAATAAAAAAAATTCAATAAATCTATCCCCTATTTTGTAGACGCTATAACTTTTGCGCAAACCAATCAATACACGCTTATTGCGATTTTTTTTTTAACCAAAAATATGAAGAAGAATACATATCATCCGAAACTGAGGAAAAAAAAAATTATATATTTTTTGGAGGTATTTATTATAGCAAAAAGTTTAAAAATATTGCATTTTTTTCAAAAATTTTCGATATTTTTTGGTTTATAGCGCAAAAAATAAAAACCACAGAGATGATCAAATACCACCAAAAGAAAGCTCTATTTGTGGGGAAAAAAGACAGATGCACACCGTAGGGGGACAGGAGTGCACCGCGAGGTAGTGAACCCTATGGCTGGCTTCTGCGGATAGGAAACTGGGTGGTTGTGGAAAGCGGGACCAGAGGAGCACAACCGGGATCCTAACGGAAGCAAGAGCCAAGATTCCCCAGGGCGCGGAGTCTAAGACCCAGCTGGTCTTCTCCAGGGCCTCTAGTGGTGAGGATGTTATGCTGCAGGCTGGGACCAGGTCGCGGCCCCTGGAGTTTCCTAGCTCACGCCCCGTAGGATAAGGGGAAAGGAGGGGAAGCAGCAGCACAAGATAAGAGAGAACCGAATAACAAGCTGAAGGTCAGGGGCCACAAGCAGACAAGGATAACGAAAGAACGAGCCGAAGGTCAAGGGTCACGAGCAGACAGGGATAGTCGGGGACAAGCCAATAACGTAACAGAGAGACAGACGTAGCACACGGCAGGCAGGAACCCAAACACACAATGCCTAACAAACACGTTGATCAGCAAAGCAGGCTTGCAGTGCACAGGTTAATATAGTGTTCTGTGATAGGGCCTGGGGTGGAGTCAGGCTGGGAGGAGATTATAAAGGAAGCCAGGTGAAGGAGGTCTGGTCTCTAGATGAACACATGAGGAGGAAGGTAAGATGGCAGACAGACATTAATGCATATCCATGACAGTACCCTCCCTCTTACGAGGCCTCCCCCTTCCCCGCCTGGGCCCAGGTTTAGAGGGAAACTTCAGATGAAACTCCTTTAACAGACGAGGTGCAAAGACCTCAGATGCAGTGATCCAAGACCTCTCCTCAGGACCAAACCCTTTCCAATGAACGAGGTACTGAAGAACGCCTTTACAGAGTCGGGAGTCCAGAATTTGACTGATCTCGTACTCCTGATTATCCTCAGAGACAGGCGCCACGGTAGGGAGAGGACGAGAGAATTTATTGAGGACTAAAGGCTTTAGAAGAGCAACATGAAAGGAGTTAGTGATTTTAAGGCTCTTAGGAATCTGGAGTTTGAAACAAACCGGATTCTGTTTAGCAGTTACCGTGTATGGACCGATGAATCGTGGAGCAAACTTCAGAGAAGGAACTCGGAGCTTGATGTTCCTGGTAGAGAGCCAGACTTTGTCCCCTGGCTGAAGAGAAGGCGGTTTACGCCTGCGGCGGTCGGCAAAGCCTTTGAATTTTTCAGCAGCTGCCCGGAGGGAATCATGAACGTGACCCCAAACGGAATTGAGAGACTCCTGAACCGAAGCCAAAGCTGGAATGTCTGGAGAACAGATCATGGGAAGAGGAAGTTGAGGGTGTTTTCCATAAACTGTGAAAAAGGGTGTCTTCTGCGAACTGGTATTCACATGATTGTTATGGGAGAATTCTGCCCACGGGAGTAGAGAGGACCAATCGTCATGGTGAGAAGACACAAAGGTGCGAAGAAAGACCTCTAACTCCTGATTAACCCTCTCAGTCTGTCCATTGGATTGGGGATGGTAAGAAGAAGAAAAATCCAAGACAATATTGAGGGATTTGCAAAAGGCTCTCCAAAAATGAGACGTGAATTGGACTCCCCTGTCGGAAACAATATGAGAAGGGACCCCATGTAGGCGGAGAATTTCCCGAATGAAAATGGGAACCAAGGCAGGGGCAGAAGGAAGACCAGGAAGAGGAACAAAATGAGCCATCTTGGAGAATCGATCGATTACCACCCAAATGACTGTATTATTCTCAGACAGTGGGAGATCGGTGATAAAATCCATGGCAATATGGGCCCAGGGTTCCTTAGGAATGGGCAAGGGCATGAGGAGACCAGCAGGAGCTTGTGTGGAGGATTTGGACTGAGCACAGACATGACAAGCTTTAACGTAGTCTTTGACGTCTGAGCGGAGATTAGGCCACCAGTAGTGACGACTGATGAGTAGGAAGGATCGGAGGAATCCAGAATGCCCTGCCACCTTGGAATCATGTCCCCAACGAAGGATCTTAGCTCAGTGGGGACAAAGGTCTTACCAGGCGGAATTTTTGACTTCAGGGTGGTAGAGTGGGCAACAATGCATGAGGTTGGAATGATCGGCTCAGGTTCAGGGGCGGACTCCTCGTCCAAAGTGTCAAATGACCTAGAGAGCGCATCAGCCCGACCGTTGCAGGAACCAGGTTTGTAGGTAATCGTGAAATTAAAACGGGCAAAGAAGAGACTCCACCTGGCCTGTCTAGGATTCAGACGTTTAGCATTCTGTAGATACTGTAAATTCTTGTGATCTGTAAAGATCGTTATGGAGTGAGGGGAACCCTCCAAGAGATGACGCCACTCCTCTAACGCCAATTTAATTGCGAGAAGTTCCCGATCACCGATGGCATAATTCCTCTCTGCCTGAGAATTTTTTTGGGAGAAGAACGCACATGGTTGGCGTCTCTTCTCAAAGATTTGAAGAAGCACAGCTCCCACCCCCATTGAGGAAGCGTCCACTTCAATAAAAAATGCATTCCCAGGATTTGGTCTCCTCAAGAGGGGGCCAGAAACAAAGGCCTGTTTCAGGTTGTGAAATGCAGAGACAGCTTCGGGAGTCCAGTCTCTGGCATTCACACCCTTCTTGGTCAAAGCGATAATAGGCGCGGCAATGGAAGAGTAATTCCTTATGAACTGCCTATAATAATTAGTGAAGCCAAGAAAGCGCTGTGTGGCCTTGAGGCTAGCAGGAAGAGGCCAGTTGGTGATAGCCAAGACCTTCCCAGGGTCCATACGAAGACCCGAACATGAGACGAAGCACCCCAAAAACAGGACCTCAGAACATTCAAAGGAACATTTCTCCAGCTTGGCATAGAGATTGTTCTCTCTAAGACGTTGAAGTACAGTGTGGACATGGTTTCTGTGGACGAGCAGATTTTCAGAAAAGATCAGAATGTCATCCAGATAGATGACAACAAACTGGTACAGCAGATCTCTGAAGATTTCATTGACAAAGTTTTGAAACACGGCTGGAGCATTACACAGACCAAAAGGCATCACCAGATATTCGTAATGCCCGTCTCTAGTGTTGAATGCAGTCTTCCATTCGTCACCCTCCCGTATTCGAATGAGATTGTACACGCCTCTGAGATCCAACTTGGTGAAAATGGAGGCACCCTTCAACCTATCGAATAGCTCAGATATTAAGGGTAAGGGGTATCGATTTTTAATAGTAACCGCATTTAAACCCCGATAATCGATGCAGGGTCTTATGGTACCATCCTTTTTGGCAATAAAAAAGAACCCTGCCCCTGCAGGCGATGAGGATTTCCGGATGAAACCTCTCTCCAGATTCTCTGCGACATACTCCGACATGGCCTGGGTCTCTGGGATGGACAGAGGGTAGGTACGACCCCTGGGTAGAGTTGCTCCGGGGACAAGATCTATAGCACAGTCAAAAGACCTGTGGGGAGGAAGCACCTCAGCTGATTTCTTACAGAACACATCCCGGTAATCGCTGTATGCAGCAGGAAGATCAGAAGAAACAGAAGTGGCAGCAACCGGAAGACTCTCCTTGGGGGTCACCTTGAGAAGACACGACGAGAAACATGAGGAACCCCAGGCCAGAATCTGCCCAGAGACCCAGTCCACATGTGGAGAGTGGAGCTGTAGCCAAGGGAGGCCCAATACAACTGGGGTAGAGGCCTTGGGTAGAATAAGAAAGGATATCCACTCCTGGTGGAGAATCCCTACCGACATCCTAATGGGTAGCGTCTGGAAGCGAATAGGGCCCCCTGGGAGAACAGTGCCATCAATTGCCGAGACTACCAATGGGGTAGTGAGAGGTGAAAGGGTAAGCTTCATAGAAGAAGCAGTTCTCCAATCCATAAAATTGCCGGCAGCCCCGGAATCCAGGTATGCAAGGGTTGACTGAGGAGAAGTGCCTACATGAAGGAACACCGGCAAGAGCAGGCGAGAAGGTGATGTTTCTGGGTCCAATACTCCACCTTCCAAATGTATTAGACCCGAGCGTTTCCCGGACGAAGCGAGCAGGAGTCACGAAAATGACCCTTGCCCCCACAATAGAGGCACAAGCCCAGAGTTCTGCGCCTAGCACGTTCTTCGGGGGTTAGTCTGGTCCGGCCCAGCTGCATAGGTTCTTCAGCAGGTAGAGGATGCTCCACGGAATGAAGGGAGGGGAGCTCAGACTGGCTAGGACCCAGAGAGTGCTGGCGTCTTTTTTCTAAGGACCTCTCTTGAAAACGAATGTCGATCTGGTTGCATAATGAAATTACATCGTCCAGACCGACGGGAATGGCTCTTCCCGCTAATTCGTCTTTCACTCGGTCAGAGAGGCCATGTAAAAAGGTAGCGACCAGGGCCTCATTATTCCAGCTCAATTCAGCTGTGTGGATACGGAACTGAAGAGCATATTGCCCCACTGAACTAGATTCTTGGCGAAGACGTAAGACAGCACTAGCCGCTGAAGAAGCCCGAGCCGGCTCTTCGAAGATATTACGAAAGAGCTTCAAGAAATCGGACAGACTGGAAACCACCGGATCGTTCCTCTCCCACAGGGGGGCAGCCCAGGCCAAAGCTTCACCGGAGAGGAGGGAAATGATATAGGCTACCTTAGCCCGGTCAGACAGGAAGCTTTGAGGCTGAAGCTCAAAATGAATTGTGCATTGGCTAAGAAACCCCCTGCAGGCCTTGGAGTCCCCAGAGAAACGGGACGGAGCTGGCAATCTTAGTGAGTGTGAGGCTGCGACTGGTGCGATAGGTACAGCCGCTGGTTGTACTTGGGGTTGCGGATTCGGGGTTCCCAAGGAGACCTGAAGCTGCTCGAATCGAGAAGCCAGATCCTGGAGGAATCGCATCACCTGAGTCTGATTTGATTCCTGGGTTTCAAGTCTGCGAACTATGCCCTGCAATGGATCATCCGCGGGGAGCGGGATGTCAGCCGGGTTCATGGCTGATCAAACTATCAGGGTCACCTGTGGCCAGGTGACAGATGCACACTGTAGGGGGACAGGAGTGCACCGCGAGGTAGTGAACCCTATGGCTGGCTTCTGCGGATAGGAAACTGGGTGGTTGTGGAAAGCGGGACCAGAGGAGCACAACCGGGATCCTAACAGAAGCTAGAGCCAAGATTCCCCAGGGCGCGGAGTCTAAGACCCAGCTGGTCTTCTCCAGGGCCTCTAGTGGTGAGGATGTTATGCTGCAGGCTGGGACCAGGTCGCGGCCCCTGGAGTTTCCTAGCTCACGCCCCGTAGGATAAGGGGAAAGGAGGGGAAGCAGCAGCACAAGATAAGAGAGAACCGAATAACAAGCTGAAGGTCAGGGGCCACAAGCAGACAAGGATAACGAAAGAACGAGCCGAAGGTCAAGGGTCACGAGCAGACAGGGATAGTCGGGGACAAGCCAATAACGTAACAGAGAGACAGACGTAGCACACGGCAGGCAGGAACCCAAACACACAATGCCTAACAAACACGTTGATCAGCAAAGCAGGCTTGCAGTGCACAGGTTAATATAGTGTTCTGTGATAGGGCCTGGGGTGGAGTCAGGCTGGGAGGAGATTATAAAGGAAGCCAGGTGAAGGAGGTCTGGTCTCTAGATGAACACATGAGGAGGAAGGTAAGATGGCAGACAGACATTAATGCATATCCATGACAGACGTAAATTTTGTTTAGGTGCTAAGTCGCACGATCGCTCAATTGACAGTTAAAACGACGCAGTGCCGAATCGCAAAAAGTGCTCTGGTGAGGAAGGGGGTAAATTCTTCCGGGGCTGAAGAGGTTAATTAACAATACATTCCATTTATAAAATATTTTATTAATCCTCAACAAAAAAAAAAGCAATTCAAAACCAATTCTACATTTTATTTGGACAATAGGATAGCTATTTTTAACATTCAGTTACTTTGCCCAAAAAATTTACTGCCATTTAATGTTGCAACATTTTTCACAGCACTTTACAATATGGTTAGAAGGGCCCTGCTCTAAAGAGCTTACAATCTAAAAGAGAATCACTTAAATTGGACACACCTTTAATTTCATAGTGTACAGCAGGGACAAAAATAAGGTGAGCACTAACCATGTCAAACATTTTAGGGTATAACTACTCTTACCACCCCACCCCCATCAAAAGTTTAAGTGCAGGATTAAACAAACAAAACAGACAAGATATAAAATTTGACAAAATAAAAGGCAGCGCAATGACTACACCCCTCCAAATTCACACACATACATTTTGGTTAGGCTTAGGAGGAAGCTTCATTTTTATAAAAACAATTTAGGAAACTAGATGAACATTAGGAGTTGTCTAACACGTGAGATTTGTAAGTAACAATCAAATTAAATACAATACCTTGTAAAAAAGAAGCTATAACACAACAACAGAGGAAGAACATACAAACCTCTAACCAGATAGTGGCGTGTTTGGGATTCGAACCAACGACCCCGTTGCGGCAAGGCAGAAGTGCTATTCGATGTATGCTATTTTGTTATACAATAAAAATGTATCAAAAAAAGTGCGCTTGTAAGACCGCTGCGCAAATACGGTGTGACAAAAAGTATTGCAACGGCCGCCATTTTATTCTCTAGGGTGTTCGAAAAAATATATATAATGTTTGGGGGTTCTAGGTAATTTTCTAGCAAAAATAAATGTTTTTTAACTTGTAAACATCAAATCTCAGAAAGAGGTTCGGTCCTTAAGTGGTTAAAGAGTTCATCTCAAAATTAAAATATATGTTTTTGTGGAAGGAACAGTTATACAATGAGAATCAATGGTTGACACTTGCATTTATATATAAATAGTACGTAGTTTGCTAGCTCTCAAAAATTCCCGGTCGTAAACGCGTGAGTTCTAAAAACAGGGTGAATTTATCTCCTCTCAGGCTTTCAAGCATATTTCTGCTTTCACAACAATATTTTCGAGAAATTTAAAAGCAGATCATCTCCAAACAATATACCACATGTTTAGGAACAGTTTAACCAATTTCAGTAGAGGTACCTGATCCGGTATAAGTCGCCATATTGTGATTTGTTGCTATTAGAGTGTTTTATAAGGGAAAAACTTGCACGCTACTATGTAATTATTTTTAAACAAATATAAATCATCAGCCTCCAGTGAATATAGTGAAAATAAACTCAGAAAAAAGTATATATAATACATGTATAGTGACCATGAATTGGCTGCAACCACTTAGTAGTAGGGATGAGCTCGGTGTTCGAGTCGAACATACGTTCGACTCGAACATCGACTGTTCGATCGTTCGCCGAACAACGAACGATTTGGGCCGTTCGCGCCTAATCCTAAGTGGATTGAAGCTTGGTAGACAGTCTGGCTGCCTATTATGAGATGTTTAAGTGTCTTGCTGTGAGGAAAGGGGGGGGGGGAATCACTCCAGCAACCCCTCCTGCTAAAACTGTTTACTGAAGAAGAAGTTTGAACACACCTGACCTGTATCACCATTGTCATTGGACAGTTTAACCCGCCCTGTTCCCCAAGGATGGGAGGGAAGTGTTTTGAAGAGAAGTGTGTTACAATGTGCTTGCAATAAGGATTCATTCCCTGTTTGAACCTCATACAGAGCGTTTGTCTCGTATCTGGGGGAGAATTATTCCTATGGGTCTCAGTCGCCTGACTGTGGAGTGTCGGTAGCTGATGTGTGTTCGGAAAGGGAATATCCTTAAACGGCGGTAACTCCTGCCGTTACAGAGACCCATCACCAGATTTTAAAAAAGCCTGGGAAAATAAGCTCACATAATGCAGTGTGGAACTAATGATGCATCTCACCACCCAATACCATGCTGATATGCTGGTTCTGGATGAGGAGATTGACAGATTAAACCAACGATTCCCAAACATAACTGAACCTACTTCCTTTGCAGAGAAATGGAAGGAAGTACGAGAATGTTTAGAAGTTCTCAATAAAGAGATAATCAACAAAAAACATGGAAAATTTATCTTAGACAAATTAGCCTTCTCAGAGGGCTACGTGTATAAATTGGTCGGGAAAAACGTATCCAAAAAGAAACCCTACACGTAAACGCAAACCCCAGGACACTACCACCACCACTATGGATCCCACTGAATCAGATTCCTCTGTCTTGTCAATGTCCTCACAGGTTATGTTGCACCCGACTACCTCTGTTGCATCTGGTGCAACACTTAAACGTTCACTCACTGGAGAATCCGTAGTTAAGGAACCCAAAAAAGGTAGAAAACACGGAAAAACCTCTAAAACTGCACAACCCCCTAACGTGACAAAACACACCACTAAGAATGTAGCAGCGGAAACAACACTACATAATCTTATACCCAAACTTCTTCAACCTAATACTAATACACTTTTTCCCAACACAGGTTTTTTAGCCCAGGCAACCCCGGTACAATTGCGATGGGGAAGCCTGGACGCATACGTGCTCAAAACACCTCTACCCAACACTTCCCAGAATCTATCACTCTGGAACCCACTGACATGTCTCACAAATTAAACATTATCAACCTTACCCCCTATACATTGACTTCAGACGAAGAATCCGTTCTTCAGTTAGGCCTTGGATTCTGTCCCTCAGAACCCATAGACGTCTATTAGACCATAAAAGACCTGTATCTATTCGCACGCAAGCTTACATACAGCTTCATTTTTGATCAGGATAGGAGGAAGCTTAATCTTGAGAAAGAATTAGCTGAAAAAACTAAACATTTCTCTAAGCAGAAGTTCAGAGCTCTTCGCGACCTCATGCTCCTATACGATGAAGGTTCAGTTGAACCCACTGATTCACAACAAACCCATGACAATCTTTCCTCCACCCCAAACCCAAATGCCTTGGACCAACCACTGGCATTGGCTAATAAGACCAACAAATTCAAACTAAAGTCCAGATCATTCCCGGACCTAATGACATGCCCCCAGATATGGGCTTTCCTACATGAGTCGATTAAATCACTCAAAAACTACAATTGGGTAGAAGGTCGGTCCAACCTTACAATAAAACAGACTCGTGCTATACATCGATTACAAAAATATTTAGACCGAGTGTTAAAACCATCCGACAAAGGTGGGAACCTGGTTCTCATGACTCACCAGCAGTACCAAACCATGTGTCTCAAAGTACTTAAAAACACCATTTGGTACTCACCTATAAATCAGTCAGTAACACAATCATTCATCTGTGAATTCCGGTGTTTGGTCATAGGAGCCTATTGGACCGGTCTCATTGATGAGGACACACTCAAATTCATTAACACTCAGGCACCTAGGGTACCAACCTTCTACACCCTACCAAAAACACCCAAAAACTTACAAATACCTCCCGGTCGCCCCATTGTGTCTGGTATAGGATCACTAACTGAGAATGCGACTAAATTTGTGAACTCATTCTTGACACCTCATGTCCTTAGTCTCCCTTCTTACATTAAAGACACTATGGATCTGCTGCGTCATGTTGAGGGAGTCCAGGTCCCTTCGGACACCCTGCTCGTGGCTATAGATGTCGGGGCTCTTTACTCGAGCATCCCCCACGGGCAGGGCGTCAGGATGGCTGGATCCTTCCTCATGGAGCAGGATCACACTACCTGGCCCCTGAATGAACTATTAACTAAAAATTACTTCACCTTCATGGACCAACTGTATTTACAAACACAGGGGGTTGCAATGGGCACCTCCTGTGCCCCCTCATATGCGAATTTGTATTTGGGGGGATGGGAAAGATCCATATTTGGGGACGAATCATTACAGGTCTACCTTGATAACGTGAAAAGAGAAGGTTGGGACTTTATATGAAACACAGCACTTGGGTGGAATGAATCAATCAATATAGTATAAACAATATTTAATATCGCAATTGAGCATAGTAAAGTACATAATGGTCATCATTAAACAGTGGACACAGTACAAATTAAATAAGAACATGATTGGTAAATCACAAATGTTCATAATAAATTGCACAGTATACATAGTAACATATAATCATTGATAAGACCAGCAGTATACCCAAAAATATGTAAAATAATAAAAACGTAATTGATAGTATATTAATTTGATTGATGATTCAAACAACGTAAAACCCATGGTATGTACATGATTGATGTGACATGCACTCGCTGTGCGTCGACGCCACGCCCCCACACGTCCGCGCGACTGACGTCATTCATGACGCCGCGTGCCGACGTACTGTGTTTCCATCTGCGTGTGCCACGAGGGAGAATTTAGGCGCCTATTTAAGCGTTAGTTGCTTGGATGTGGCTGCCTCTTCTCTCTCGGCACACCTAGCGTGACGTTGGTGGAGCTCTGCTGGCAGGTGGGATGGTCCTTATTCCTATTCCCATAATTTTTCCCATACTAGACGCTTCACTATGGTTATCCACAATTGACCTGTTCACTGCCGTATTTAATTTAGGTAAACTCACTGTTGATATAATTACTATGGTCACTTGTCTTATATTTTTTATTCAATATTCAACCCTTCACCCTGCTAAACTACCTACTTAATAGGATGTCTGACCCTTATTTTTCATGTATATACCCACACATATTGGTCCTTTATTGTTGTTTCCCTTCACTAATTCACCATTAATATCCATTATGCTTCATCATGCTATCTCACTCACACCAATAGGATGGTCGTTTTCTATGCTTCTATCTTCACCTTTTCCTACCTATAGGTCTTACAATCCCCCCCTTCCTTTATTAGCTCAGTAGTATTACCTTTATGCTTACCAATTTCTATATTACCATTTATTACAGAAGCCCTTCTTGGGCTCAGTACAAGTACTGCAGCTATGGAACTACAAAGGGGATTTTGTAATGCAATCCTTCACCCCAGGGTCGAGTCCCCCCCCGCCGCCACATTGCCTGCACCTCAGCTCCCGGGGGGATGTCCTTCATCCCCCAGCGTCTCTCATTACCAACGTTATCTTCTATACGTTTTTAAGCTACCCATAGGTAAGAGTGTTAGGACCAAAGTAATTGCTCCCCCTCTTTCCTTCTAATCAATTACCATTGATTATGAAATTATTTTTTACTCTAGGTATTCCCAGTGTTAATTGCTCCTGAAGAGTGGACTACACATCCACGAAACGCGTAGAGCCTACACAAGTGTTGCCATGTCACATCAATCATGTACATACCATGGGTTTTACGTTGTTTGAATCATCAATCAAATTAATATACTATCAATTACGTTTTTATTATTTTACATATTTTTGGGTATACTGCTGGTCTTATCAATGATTATATGTTACTATGTATACTGTGCAATTTATTATGAACATTTGTGATTTACCAATCATGTTCTTATTTAATTTGTACTGTGTCCACTGTTTAATGATGACCATTATGTACTTTACTATGCTCAATTGCCATATTAAATATTGTTTATACTATATTGATTGATTCATTCCACCCAAGTGCTGTGTTTCATATAAAGTCCCAACCTTCTCTTTTCTCATATAATAGGGATGGAGACCTGTGTACTGGATGGTCATGGTCTCATATAAAGTCCCAAAACAATCTCCTTTTATTACCTTGATAACGTACTCTGCTGGCACAGATTTATTGACGACTTGTTCGTCATCTGGACTGGCTCTGAAAAATTGCTCAGAGAGTTCATGAGTCGCCTGAATACTAATGAGTTCAACCTACAATTTACCTTTTCCTGTGATCATCATAGTATCCCATTCCTCGACTTAATGATCATAAAACACGATTCTGGTCAATTGATTACAGATTTATATTGTAAACCCACAGCAGGGAATTCCCTGCTTCATGCTTCAAGTTCTTATCCCCGTCTTCTGGTACGCAGTATTCCATTCGCCCAATACCTGAGATTGAGGCGTAACTGCACAGAGGACGGGGATTTCTTCAAACAAGCGGACGCTCTCCGCAAACGACTACTAAGCAGAGGCTATACTAATACCAAATTGAGAAAGGCCTTCTCCGGAACCAGACAATCTCTAGTGTATGGCCCTGGTCGACCAAGTAAGCCCCAAACGGCCAAAATTGTGATAACGTTTTCAACTCATCACAATCAACTTCCACTCCTGAACTTGTCTTTAGTAGGGCTGCTTCCCCCAGGGACAAATCGACCAGCAGCCACTACTCAGCTTACACTGCAAATACTGTGGCCCCTAGTGGGACATATCGTTGCGGCCAATGTGATTGTTGTCCCTGGATACAAGAGGGCCCCACCTGCATACTCCCCAGTGGAGAACTTTTTTCTCCTCGGCAACATGCCAATTGTGGCACCAAGGGGGTCATTTACCTAATGAAATGCAGGTGTGGGGCCTTCTATGTGGGGAAGACGATTAGAGAACTTCGCCAAAGACTGGGTGACCATCTATACCACTCAACAAGTGGTAAATTAACCACAGTGGGCCGACATGTGGGTATCCATCATAGATATTGTTTTGATGTGGTCAGGTTTTATGTCTTAGAGGTCATTCAGGAAAATCCTAAAGGAGGGGATTGGGATCATGAAATCCTGAGACATGAAACTCTCTGGATTGAAAGGCTAAGTGCCCTTACACCCCCTGGCCTAAACGAAGCACAGACCTATAAACATTTTTATGCATTGGGTTTGGCCCGGTTTAACTACTTTGACCCGGACCCCACCTACTGCACTCTCAATATAATTTTTGCTGATTCCGAATCCTTGCTCTGTTCAATCCCTACATTTCCCAATTGGTTCTATTTCCCCCCCTCCCCCTCCCCTCTTTACCCCTCCTTTTTCCCCCCTTCCCCCCCTTCCCCCCCTTCCCCCCATTACACAATACTTTTTTAATGCATGTGTCCCCCAATGGGTTCTGTTTGGTTACTTTGTGCTTGTAATTCATAGAACGATTGCCCTATTGTTAAATATTGGTTTTAATACATCAATTACAGGATGAACCATGCACGAGGTTCTGACTGCCTATGGTGAGATAAAGATGATCAATGTTTGTGCAACATTATATTAATGTTCTATTTTTACTAATGTTGAAATGTTTATGTGGCATACTGCGGTCTCCATGTATGCAGATATCCCACCGCCCACCAGGGCCACCGCACTTGCCACATATTATCTATATAATATTTCTGTTTAATGCATAATTGTATATCTCTACAGCAGACCTCCAGGCTTCCATTGCAGCAATGCACTATGCTGGGTTAATTCCCTCCCCCAAGGCAGACACGCGCCGATCCAGCCCATGGGCGGACGTTCTGGTCCTCACGTCCCGCCCATGTACTTCTCCGTCATCATGGTCTAGTTACAAAGTGCGGGGTCATTGCGCGTGTGCCGATAATCGTCTCGGCGCATGCGCCACGGGACCGGCGGATTCGGGCGACGCACGCCGCTGACGTCAGTCGGCTGCGCGGTGACATCGCCCGCATTCGGAAGATACAAGAGGCGAGTTCACTCGCCTCTTGCTATACACGGCCATCACCCGGGACGAGCACACTCCATCGAATTCCAGGTAAGTGATACACCCGCTACCACAGGCATACCCTTGGACCTTTATCCCCATAGGATGGGCGCTACGTTGTCTTCCTCACCTACTAGTTTGGAAGCAATGGCCCATCCCCTGTGGGGAGTTTACTACCCCAAATTTCTCCTTCTACCCTTACTTGAATATCCTTACCTTTCAGAAGTGTGGATCTTCGTTGATGACAATGTGGACCATAGACTGCCTTGGATCTCCAATATTTTCTGCAGCTACTCCTGCCCTAATACTGGGGGCGCACCAATAACCAACCTATGCCACTTTTTGAACTATGCTTTTTTGCTTATGGAATTCTGAGTGTTGCTGCAAGCAGCTCCTTCTCAGCCCTGTCCCGGGTACAAGTTTCCATCTACACAGCATAGGGTGGGTTTTTACTAACATTATTAGAAGTGACTATCCTGCACATATTACCTAGTTCTTTAGGTTCCTACTGTCCTTGTCTGGTGTTCACTGATATTCCTCTTTCTCTCCTCCCCTTTCCTCTTCCCCCCCCCCCCTTCCTTATCCTATTGATTTCCTTTCCTTCCCCCTCTTCCTATTCCTTGCTTCTCTTTTCATATTTTGTCATTTTTCCTCTCCCCGTTTCTTTTCCCCCTCCTTTCCTTCCTTTCTCTTGGTTCCCTGGGTCCCCCCCCTTTCCCCCCCTCTTCCCCCCTTTTTTCCCTTCCCTCCCCCTTCAATTCTTTCCCCTCCCCACTTTTCCCTTTCTGATTTCCTTCCCTTCCATCCTCCTTCTCCCCATTTCCTCACTCCCATTTCCCCCTCTTGCCAACTCAACCCTCCCCCCCCACCTTCCCTTCCTCCCCCCCCACCTTCCCTTCCTCCCCCCCCACCTTCCCTTCCTCCCCTCTTTTCCCTCTCCTTCCCACCTTCATTTCCCCGTTTCCATTTTTCCCTCCCTAACCCCCCTTTCCCTTTCTTCCTATCCCTGTCTCCTGCCTCCAACCCTAACCCCCCCCTTTTGCTTTTTCCCCTCCTATTCCGTCTCCCTATCCTTGTACTTTCCAAGTCACACACACACACACTGGTTTTCACTTTCCTTCCTCTCTCGTTTTCCCCTTTTCCCCCTTTCACTACCCCCTTTCCAACCTCTCTTTTTTCATCACAGCTTCCCCCCTTTCCTCACCATTATCAATTGCATGCATTCACACATTTTATGGATATGGGTTTGGATTGTTTTACAACCTTATATGTTTTTTATTATTACCCATCCCATGTCATTACCATTCTAGTGCCGTTCCTATCTTCCCGTGTCCACCCCAGGGGGTGCACCCTCTTTTGGGTGCCCATGTGCATTGCACTCTCGGTCCTTTTGGACTAGCGTGGTGAGCCAGGTTTGTGTTTGCCTTTTTGTACCTACTCCTTTTACATTGCTGTTTGTCTGTGGCTACTACCGCTACACACAAATATCACACTATTCAATAATGTACTTACATGAATATGTGTAGTTTTAGATTGTATTGATAAAAGACGCCTCTTGAGGAAGCGGTTTAACCGCGAAACACGTTGGGGATACGTCGCTAACATCAATACTGCATCACTGCCCACCTGTGGAGTTTGTGACCCCCCTTTTTTCCTTTGTTTAACATATTATGTATAGTCACCATTGTGATTTATTGTTTATTTTGTACTTATATGTTGTAATAAAATGTTCTAAATTTTAACAATTGCTTTGTCTGGGTGCCATAATAGTCCCATCATATTGGGTGATTAGGGTCTTGGGAGTAGCCCCACCTCTCTTTCTTCAATTCAAATTACGGGATGATGGCACCCCCCCCCCCCCTACTCTGTATACATGATGGAGGCACCCTCTATAATTCTGTCCTAGGGTGGATAACACACCTGGATCTCCTCTGATCCAACTCTTCTTGCCTCTTAATTAACCTTGTTTAAATACGTATGGGATTTAAACCTTGATTCAACATTGATTATTTATCTTTTTCTCCCAATTAATAATTGAATATTATTTTTTAGGTATAGTTCTTTGTACGTGCTCCCCGGTAACCACCAGTGTCCGATTTGTGAGATAATATTAACTACAGTATGGATGTACTGGGTACAGGATGGGTGGACTTTATGTCCACTCTCCAAGCTGGGTGTTTGAACAGCCAGAAAACTGAAGATAATACTAGGGTATTTTTGGATAAAATGTTTGGTTTATTAAAAAGAAAATCACATCTACACTGGCACACTCAATACTTTGAATTATACATCCAGGAGAAAGTATGCCCATTGGGCCTGCGGATCCAGGTGTTCCCCACTATTAGGGACTGTAACGGGTGGGCCAGTGGAACCCAGAAGTTCTTAGAAAGTATGAGCCAGAAAATAATGGTCATTGAGAATATGACTTGGATTGCTTTAAAATGGGTCTGTAATATTAATCCACAATATTCCCCAGGATATCTGTAAAGAACTATTTACTGTGTGTTTGATTCTGAATTCAACATTTTAGTTGAAAGATGTTAATGTCATCACCTCCAACCATCTGGATGCCTGTTGTAATGTTAATGAATCCAGACCAGCTTCTAAAGACCTTTTCATTGTTGTTTGTGGTGATGTGGATTGGAGCTTGGTAGACAGTCTGGCTGCCTATTATGGGATGTTTAAGTGTCTTGCTGTGAGGAAAAGGGGGGGATCACTCCAGCAACCCCCTCCTGCTAAGACTGTTTACTGAAGGAAAAGTTTGAACACACCTGACCTGTATCACCATTGTCATTGGACAGTTTAACCCGCCCTGTTAAGTATATGATAAAAAATGAAAAAATTAAGAAGTTCAAGGTGAATGAAAAACTATAGTGAACGTGTAAAGTCCACTAATAGCAGGAAAAAGTCCAATTCCAAAGTGTTGGGGAAGAGGGGAGGGAAGGGAAGGTTACGTTGAAAAAAGTGGTGATTGAAGTGAGAGATGTTTGTCCACCGACACCGCAAGTTGGACTTCTCCCCGTGATGAACACCAGAGGCAATGGGTAACCTTTTCAGATGGGATGGACCTCCACTAGTGACAAGGTCAGCAGCACCTGCAGATACTACCCTCTCCGGGGTCTTGAGTCGGTCTCGTACGTCACGGCACAAAAGCTCGATATCTCTCCTTGCCGCTGGTATCTCTCCTCCTTCAGGTAAGGAAAAGCGGGGTCTCCTTGCCGATGCAAGGGCCAAGTACTCCACCAATCAGGATACAGCGTATGAGGGAATCAAAGAAGACTCGAATAGTATATTACCTCAAAAAACGCTGGTTCATTTATCCCAAGTTATAGTAAAAAGTTTACAAACATTTAAAATAGCCAGCATAAAAAACTCCTAGGCGAGGGCGTGGCCTGACTTGGCTAGAAGATGGATGCTTAATCCCTGAGCTCCTGCCGCCACAGTAGAAAACGAGCGCTTACCGGAGGTCTTCAATCCACAGACCACACT
This sequence comes from Rana muscosa, assembly GCA_029206835.1. Classification (NCBI taxonomy): domain Eukaryota; kingdom Metazoa; phylum Chordata; class Amphibia; order Anura; family Ranidae; genus Rana; species Rana muscosa. The sequence goes on along the minus strand of CM055119.1, from coordinate 10,278,152 downwards.
CAAAAGATGGGGACTGCTTCACGGACCTCTTCTGCCTCCAGATCCTGTTCCCCCAGGGAGCAAACTGGTGTATTGAGCCAAACCATCCCTTAAATGTTCCGGCCAAACAGAGGGAACATGGCGCCTTCCCGCCACGGTCACTTGCAAGCGCCGACTCCCGCTCTGACTGACCCGCCACCCCTGTTGCCGCTGAACACTATCACGGGTCCCAACGGAATAGAGCTGTCCCCGCAACCCCAACTGAGCATTCACGATCTGCGGACCATCGCCGCAGATATAAAAGATACATTCTCAGCCGCCATCTCTGAATTGAGGCTGAATATCCACGCTCTAAACGCCCGAGTCCTGTCAGTGGAGAAAGTTACTAGCCGCCATGATGTAACCCTCTGCAAAGCTGCGACATGCATATACTCCCACTGTCATGTATCAGGAGTGATCAGAACTATGTGGACTGCAACAGAGGAAACCGCAAACAGAAATAGGTGAAAGTAAGTTAGTTTATTTAAGGTAAATAGATATAAATGTGAATACACCACCAATACAACAAGTGAACAGCCAAACAACCAAACAGTGACAGTAACCAACCAGCTTATGTAGCAAAAGGGGAACCAGAATCATAGTCAAGCCAGGCCAGGATCATTAACAGGATATCAGCAGATGGGGGGCCAGGAGTAGACAGACAGGGACAAGAAGGAAGCAGTCAGGCTGCAGAGTAAGGATCCAGGAATGCAGGAACAGATACAACAGGTTTCAGGATACAGGAATCAGGGTTCAGGTAAACAGGCTGCAGGTCAGGGCACGAGGGCGATACCAGGGCAGTGTGTGTGTGCACTTGCCGGGTATTTATAGTATTTTCAAAAGAAATTGCCGTAAAGACGCAAACTTCAACGAACAAGCACAACAAATAGGATATGACAACTCCTGGCTTGATAAACAGATACAAGAAGTTCACGAAATGGATAGAAACGTGATGATGCAAAACAAAGTAAAAAACCAACAACATCAAGATGCCCCTTGACTTATCTTAGACTTCGATATACAACATAAAGAAGTGGCCAAACTAATAGAACGACATTGGCACATCCTAAAAAAAACATAAGGACCTTAAACATATCCTTCCACATAGACCTAAAATGATATACAGAAGGGCACCCACTTTGAGGGACATGTACAGGAGACACCTATGCTATAAATTTTTTTTTTTTTTTTTTTTTTTTTTCAAATAACAATTTTATTGTGTTTTTCTTCAAAGAAAATACAAAGGGATGTAAGACTTCAAAAAAAAAGAAAAAAATGGAGTACATTACGTTTCTAGGTTGTCGAACAGAGATAGTAACGTTTTATCCATATACTTGTAAGCAATAGCAGGCACCCAACCAAAGATGGGAGTGATGCAGAGATGCGTCATAGAAAAACAAAATCAAACATCCAGCAAACTATTCGGGACAAAGGGAGCCCTTAGAATACTCTCAAGGGAGAGCAAGAAAGAGGAAAAGAGGAAAGAAAAGAAGAGAGATCATCATGGTAGATCAGTCACCTGGTCACGGTGGGTCCTCCCGAAGGTGCCACAGCTCCCAGACTTTGTTGTGGGCGTCCAGCTTATCCTGCAGCCTGGCCGTCATTTTCTCCATCAGCTCCACGTCTTTGATTCTAGCGTGCAAGGCCTCGGGAGTAGGGGGGGATTGTTTTTTCCAGTTTAGAGCTATGAGACAGCGTGCAGCTGTGAGGATATGGCTTGTCAGTTTTTTGTAGGGTGGGATAAGCTGCAGCGGCGAGAGGCCTAGTAAGAAGAACTTGGGGGTCATGGGGATCGGCATTTCCAACAACCGTGACAACAGCTGCTGTACTTCGGTCCAGTAGGGTGTGAGTAGAATGCAACTCCAATAAATGTGAAGGAGGGACCCCCTGTCTTTCTGGCAGCGCCAACAGCGGTCTGAGCTGGAGGGGTATATGGCGTGGAGCACATCAGGGGTCATGTACCAAAAAAGAAGGATTTTGTAGGTGTTTTCCTTGTATAGAGTGCAGAGGGAGCCCTTCGCTGCCCGAGACCATATGATCCGCCACTGTTCTAGGGGAATTTCTTCATTGAGGGCCTTCTCCCACCTAGTCATGTAGGAATGTTTACCCCTCGAATCCATGGAATAGGCGTTAAGTATTTTATAAATGGATGAGATTAAGCCCTTCTGGGCGGAGCCTGCCAGGACCAAGGAATCAAAGGGGGTTGGGGGGGAGAAGTGTAAGTCGGGAGCTATGGTCATAGCATAGTGGCGGATTTGTAGGTAGCTATAAAATGCTTGGTGCGGTAGGCCATATTTGGTCTGAAGTCTAGGGAAGGGTAATAATGTGCGCTTTACGGGATCCACTAGGTTCCCGAAATGAAATAGATTCCGAGACGTCCAGGGGTGCGACATTTGGTGGGAGAGGCTATCCGGCACTTTGGGATTACAGACGAACGAAGTCAAGAGCGAACGTTCAGAGTTCAACCCAAAAGGACCCGCCACCCTGCGCCAGAGCCGCCTTAGCTGAGACATGGAGCCCAACAATCGGTCGGGGGGGACCTCCGCACCCGCACTCCAAAGCAGACTATTTGGATGGGTCGGGGCTAGCCATATTTTCTCGATCTCCGTCCACCTGTTATAGGACCACTGAGTGAACCACGAGGCTATAGCACGGAGCTGGGTCGCCTGGTAATACCCGACTAGGTCAGGGACCGCCAAGCCCCCATCCGAGCGCGCTGCCAATAGTACCGACCGAGGGACCCTATGTCTCTTGTAGTTCCAAATAAATTTAATAAGGTCAGATTGGAGACTTCTCGGGTGTTTGTAGGGGACTGGGATGGGCAGTGTTTGGAAGAGGTAAAGGAGCTTCGGGAGAATCGCCATCTTAACTGAGGCGATCCGGCCGAATAGAGAAATGCGATGCTGCTTCCATTGCGTGATTAAAGTTCTAATCGAACGGAAGAGAGGGGGGAAGTTCTCCTGATACAGAGTAGAGAATTTTGAGGTGATATGTATGCCTAGGTATTTCAAGGTGGTATTCTTCCAGTGATAGGGAAAGTTGGCCTTCAGCTGAGCGAGTTCCGTTTCAGGAATATTAATAGGTAGGGCCTCTGACTTGGATTTGTTAATTTTGAATCCCGAAAGGGCTCCATAGCGGGCCAGTTCCGCGTGGAGATTTGGAAGAGAGATCCTAGGCTGCGTCAGTGAAAGGATAACATCGTCTGCAAACATGGAGACCTTAAATTCCCGACCTCGTACCGAGATTCCCCGGATAGCCGAGTTACCCCGGATGGAGGCTGCCAAGGGTTCAACGCAAAGCGCGAACAGCAGTGGTGAGAGCGGACACCCCTGCCGTGTGCCATTGGTTATAGAGAACCAGGGCGAGAGGGCAAAAGGGGTCTTTACCTGCGAGGACGGGTTGGAGTAGAGGTGTTGGATTGCTTGCAAAAAAGGACCCCGGAACCCAACATGGCAGAGCGTCGCAAACAGGAAGGGCCACCCAAGCCGGTCAAAGGCCTTCTCGGCGTCCAGGCTAAGGAGCAGGGACGCCGATTTCTCCCTGTTCGCCACGTCCACCAGATCAATCACTTTCCTAGTATTGTCGCCTGCCTGCCGGAGCGGCACAAAGCCCACCTGGTCCTTGTGGATGAGGGAGGGGAGGACCATATTTAAACGGATTGAGAGTAGTTTTGTAAAGATTTTTAGGTCTGAGTTCAGGAGGGCGATAGGTCTATAGTTGGCACACAGAACAGGGTCCTTATCGGGCTTGGGGATCAGGGTGATGAAGGAGCGCTGCATATCCGCCGGGACATTAGTGTCTCGCAGGAAGGCATTAAAAAGTTTACACATGTGGGGAAGCAACAGGGGGAGGAAAGACTTGTAGTATTCATAGGGTAGACCGTCTGGACCTGGGGATTTGTGGGAAGGTAGGGATTTAACTGCCTGTTCTATCTCTTCTTCGGTGATCGGCATATTTAAGGCCGTTAGGTCAGAATCCTGGAGTTTGGACACTCCACTCTGGTCTAGGTACTGCGTCATGCGTAGTGAGAGGTCAGGGGAGAGGGGGCCGTTGGGGATGTCAGGATTGTTATAGAGGTGCATATAAAAGTCAGCAAAGGTGTGGGCTATGTCCTTAGGATGAGAGTGTATGCTGCCGAATTTGTCTTTGATCTGGTGAGGCGTAGTCGCAAGGTGGCTATCCCGCAGCTTTCTCGCTAAAAGGGAATGGGCCTTATTACCTTTGTCATAATAAACTTGTCGCAGTCTAATCAGAGCCTTTTCTACCCGACCTAGTGCTAGATCCTTTAGTGTCATACGCAGGTTCGTGATTTTTTTAAGAAGGGAGAGGGTGGGGGACGTCAGTAGCCGTCGCTCCAAGACCCCAAGCTCCCTCTCGGCTCGCAATTTCGCAGCCAAGGCATCCCTCCTCAGAGCTGAGGATATCGCCATGCATTTACCTCGGATGACCGCCTTATGAGCCTCCCACAATGTGGAGAGGGACACGTCGGGTGTGGAGTTCTCCGTGAAGTAAAGTTGCAGGGTGGTGCTCATGTCTGTTTTGGACGTGAGGTGTTGGAGGAGAAATGTGTTTAACTTCCAGTTGTAGGATCTAGAGACTGGGGCGCCCACGTCCAATGTAAGCAAGATAGGTGCGTGGTCTGACCAGGAGATCGGGAGTATCCGTGCCTCACGGGTCACTCGGAGCGTGGAGCTGTTGGTAAAGAAGTAGTCGATACGAGAATGGGTGCGGGGCGGAGTAGAAGGTGTACTGCCGATCACCCGGGTGGAGAGCCCTCCAGGCATCAAAGAGAGCATAACGTCTGGAGAGTTGGCGGAAAAGCCTCGAGTCCCGGAGGGCTCGAGCCGACGACGCCTGTGGGCTCACCACCAGGCGATCCGCAGTTGCAGAGTGGGCCAAGTTAAAGTCGCCCCCTATCACCAAAAGCCCATGTTCAGCTCTGAAGAGGCGGGCAAACACCCCCGACAAGAATCTATGTTGCTTAACATTCGGGGCATATAGAGCACAGAACGTGATCGCCTGTGTACGCCACAGTCCCCGAAGGATAACAAAGTGACCACGTGGATCACTATAATAACCAGAACAGGTAAATGGAGACCCGTGCTTGATCAGTATAGCAACCCCAGCTCGCTTGCGGGGGCCGGAAGAGGAGTAGATCTGGGGAAACTGCCTGGATGCGAATACAAATGACCCCCCCCCTTGTCAAAATGTGTCTCCTGGACGAGGACAACGTCCGCGCCCGACTGTCTAAACTCCCTCAGCGCCAGATGCCTCTTTCTGTCGGAGTTCAGGCCGTGTACGTTCAGGGACAAGACCTTAGCCATGGCAACAGGTGGGGGAGGGGAGGAAGTCTCTTACCTGGCTTGGCGTGGAGCTGACGAAGGCCAGGGGTCAGGGATCTGCACACCTCGGGAGATGGTCCAGGTGAGTTCCACGAACCGCGCGGATAGCCACTCGATGATGGAGAGAGAAGAAAGAGACCAGAAAATAGGAAAAGAGAGTGAGCACATAGAAAACAATAGACAAATAGAACAAATACTTGCATTTGACCTTGAAAGGCTAATAGGCCTAGGTCAATACGGTTTCCCAGGGATCCACCCAACCAAAGTCCACTAGGAGAGGTCAGGCGGATGCAAGGGAGCCCTAAGTTGGTCAGTGGACACGTAAAAACTCAACTAAGAGATAGTAAACACTTAACCAGGGAGGGGGTGGCGGGGATGCAACAAAAAATCCTACTCTCACGAGACCCATCTGGGGCTCGCCCGTAAGAGAAACTGGGAATTTAAGCTAGGACACTTAAGAGGGGACTAGAGGTTCAAGAATGTCCAGGGCTGAAACAGCAGGCGAATCATATGGGCAGGCAGTTCAGTAAGAGGCAACATATGGGAAGAGTCTCAGCAGGTTCAGCCATTGCTGTGCCGAGCAGCCTTGCGGGAAGCCCCATTATTTCGTGAGCGCTTAAATGAGGGGACTTTCTGCCAAGTTGCAGGTGGCGGGGGTGGCGTCGCCACGAGGTCCCACTCTGGTAGTTGGGGGACGGATATCCCCAGGGCGTCACAAAAGGCAGGAAGATCCCCGGGATATCTCAATGCAGCCGATTTGCCCTGATGGTTAGACTGAAGGGGAAACCCCATCTGTAGAGGATGTTCCCCTCTTGCAGGGCATGAAGTAGCGGTTGTAGGAGTCTGCGCTTCTGCAGAGTGATCCATGAAAGATCTGGGTACAGCTGCAAGGGGGCATCATGTAACATTATTTTGCGCGTCAGTCGGGCCTGTCGCATGATCTCTTCCTTCAAGGGATAAGAGCTGATCCTACAGATGATATCCCGTGGTTTAGAGTTGGCGCCTTTGGGGCGCAAGGCCCGGTGGGCTCTGTCCATTTCAATGTGCGTTGTGGGAGGCTTCCCTAGAACATTGTTAAACACAGTCTGTAAGGAGGTCTTTATGTCCTCAGGGCCATCCGACTCCGGGACCCCCCTCACTCGGATGTTGTTTCTGCGCCCCCTATTGTCCAAGTACTATAAAAGATTTTATAGGCTGTCACACAGAAGGTGTCATATATGTACTACAATGTAGCTGTAATCTCCAATATGTAGCTAGAACAAAAAGAGCATTAAATGTTGGAATAAAAGAACACGTGCAAAACATTGTTAACGGATTCCCCAAGCACAATGGGTCACGACATTTTGCACAGTACACAATCAAGATCCCACCCAACTACAATTTTGGGGTATAGACTAGGGATGAGCTCGGTGTTCGAGTCGAAAATACGTTCGACTCGAACATCGGCTGTTTGATCGTTCGACGATCAAACGATTTGGGCCGTTCGCGCCAAATTCGAGTGACGCGAACAGCCCACAATGCACTACGCCATCGCAGTGCAATCCAGGCGCTGAGATTGACCAAGCATGCACTGTGACTCCGCATGCTTGGTCAATCACAGCGCCGGCAGCGAGGAGAGCCATAATTGGCCACAGGCAGGATGCCTGTGGCCAATTATAGCTCAGGGGGATTTAGTACACGCCCCACACTATAAAAGGCCGCCAGCGCGGCAGCCTTGTGTAGTGTGTTCCGGTTCAGGGAGAGAGAAGCATAGGCAGGGACAGTGTCAGTGCTATTTGTTCATTTAACTTGTGTGCAGGGAGAGAGAAGGATAGGCAGGGACAGTGTCAGTGATATTCTTTGCTAAACCTTGTGTGCAGGGAGAGAGAAGGATAGGCAGGGGACAGTGTCAGTGTCATTTTTGCTAAGCCTCCTACACAGTATACACCTGAAGGTAGCCCTTATTGCTTTGTTTTCCTGTTGTGTAACACAGGCAGGCATCTGCAGCACTTACAGCGGGCGTAGTGTGCTTCCTGCAAAATATTCACCTGAAGCTAGCCCTTATTGCTGTGTTTTCCTGTTGTGTAACACAGGCAGGTATCTGCAGCACTTACAGCGGGCGTAGTGTGCCTCCTTCACATTATACACCTGAAGCCCACCAAGAGTAACTGTGAGGGCTTACAGTGTTGTGACAACTTTTGCCCAATTTTTCAGCCCCTGTTCAACAAGACCATGCAATTACAATTCTTGATCTAATAATTTACAGTAGGGCCCATTCATGCGCCCACCAAGAGTAACTGTGAGGGCTTACAGTGTTGTGGCACCAGCACCACCACCAAAGGCCCAATTTTTCCTACCACTGTTCAACAATGGCATGTAAATACAATTCCTGATATAATAGTTCACAGCAGGACGTTCCAGCGCCCACCAAGAATAACTGTGAGGGCTCACAGTGTTGTGGCAACATCAACATGTAAGGGGCAAATTTCAGCAGAGTATATACGGCAGGCCCCTACTTTCAAACATCCAACTTACAAACGACTCCTACTTGCAAACGGAAGGAGACAACAGGAAGGGAGAGGAAATCTACCCCTAGGAAGGGAAATTCTCTCCTGTAAGAGTTAATATGGGAAAAAGGTGTCTCCTCTCTACTAATGCTTTATCACCAATCCTTGTTTCAATAAAAACCCCACTTTTCAAAAACATTTGTCATTGGGACAGAAAGTGAGGTGAAATGTTCTGAACAAGGGGCACAGACAGCAAAACAAATGTTACAGGGGTGATAACCCTTCCCTATGTTTTCCAAAAAGCTTAAAAATAGATTTTTTGGCTGGAGCTATACTTAAACAATGTACGTGTTCAAAATTACAAACAGATTCTACTTAAGAACAAACCTACAGTCCGTGTCTTGTTTGCACCGCCTGTATACTGCTGTTCAGAGTATATAGGGCCTTTTTTATTTTGTGTGCGGGGTTCCCCTTAATATGCATACAAGACCCAAATGGGCTGGGGTAGGGGGGGGCTGTTGGGGTAGCCATGCCATTTTTCGCAAAGATTTTCATCCATATTACTGGGACCAGACATGACATTAAAGCCGCAAGCAGTTTTAAATGGCTTTTTTTCCTTTACAAATGTCATTTTGTGCAGGGACAGTTCTAAACACGGGAAACACATGCCACTTCACAGGCATACTTTAGACACCCCCCGAGGTACGCTATTTAAAGGAATATTTAACTTTTTTTTTTTCACTTTATGCATCATTAAAATGACTGCTCCAGAAAAAACGTCTGTTTTTAAAACTTCTTTTTGCATTGATACATGTCCCCTGGGGCAGAACCCGGGTCCCCAAACCCTTTTTAGGACAATAACATGCATATTAGTTGTTATAATTAGCACTTTAGATTTTGCACGTTCGCGTCCATTGTATTTGATAGGGTTGTAACGTTCGCGCGAACTTTCGGTCCGTTCGAAGGTTCTGGTGCGAACCGAACCGGGGGGTGTTCGGCTCATCCCTAGTATAGACAAATTAAGGGGTTCTTGGAGAGGTAGTCACATAGTAAGAAGTATTAGTCAAAAAGAATCTCGGTGGATTCACACATTAAGAACACTGACACCCAGGGAAATGAATGTGGAGTTTGATCTAAATTGCTTTTTAAGTAATTTTTAATCCACTAACATTTTCAGACTACATTTTTTTATTTTATTATTATATGGACATCACATTTTATGCAATGGTTTTTAGGTTTTAGTAATATTTATATTCATTTTATTTTAATATTTGATTTTTTTTATGTAGTTTATGTTTGTATTTTGTTGCTCTGCTGTTTTTTGATATGTGGTGATAGCCATATAGCTAGGACATCATGCAACAAGAAATACATATATAGGGAGGAATAGTTATGTTCATATATATAATAAATATATATATATATATATATATATATATATATATATATATATATATATATATAGTTTTAGTTCTTAATACTTATAGTATATACTAATTTACTAACATATAATGGGGAAGATGGTATGCGTTATTTTGAGCCAACATTGCACTACATCACATGTTGATGCCCAGTCAGACTGCTGTGGCTAATGCAGGATGGCTACGCAAAAATTGGGTTATGGTTCTGCAATCCATCTACTTTATTTACATAGCAACCACCCCTATAGTATATACTTGGATCGGGAGATTAGCTGGCTTTAATCAGCACAGTTCCGCTATAGAATTCATGCTTATGGGAGATCCACCGCTTCCTATACATTCAGGAAAATGGCGGCGCCCATACGCTTTGTTATGGTATTCAACAAAATGGCGGATTAGCCATTTCCGGTCTCATGTACTATATCAACAATGCCCCAACAACCAATCATGTTCCCCTGAAGAAGTCACGAGGTACGTGACGTAACGCCGTAGGGAAGGATTGAGGCATCACACCACAGATCGGAAGCAGCGGAGGAACAAGTAAGACGGTGCTCACAATGCCGCTAATCACCCGAACTGCATATTTTATTTATTGTGATGTAAGAGTCCACTTCTTGATTATTTTAATAAAGTCCTATATTCAACATACTACACCATCAGAGGCTTCTTTCTCGCCCTATCCTCGGTTCCTGGCTGGAGCTCCGCTCCTCCTCCCCTCCCCTTCCACCCCCCTTCTTTCCTCTTAGGACAGCTGGCAATTTAGGATCAGCGTGAGTGGTGGAGGACATAGCCCAGTAGAGAGCACAGTGGAGAAGATACCAAGGAGAGATAAGATCACCCTTGATGCCAGATATCTTACTACAGAGGTGAAAGTTCTGGGAGACTGGTGTAAGATTCACACGCTGGTTCAATACTACAATTGTGTACCCACTGTGGAGGTTTATGACACAGCTTATCTAACATCTGACCCAATTTAGGATTCTTTCCACCGGAGGCATATGTATGGGACCTTTTGGAGATTGTTTTTCTCATCATCATTATCAATTGCAATATTGAACTTTCTTGTAGTCATTTACAACGCACCTTTTGCACTTTATTGTTTGCACTTTAGGGATTGCACTTTATATTGTTAGCACTGTATATTGTTAGCACTTTTGGATTGATTGTTTACACCTTTTACCACTATTGGCACCATTCAAGATTTCCTTATCACTTGGCAGGATTGCATTTTTCACCGCTTTATTTAGATTTAAAGCTGCGTGATTTTAGGTGCACTAGTGTTTGCATTGCATTATTTCTTTAGCTCAAACCCCCCCCTTTTCATTTATAGTATTACCTGCTAATAAGCTCAGGTGACCCCTGATTGCAGAAGGTAAAATCTGCACCACACTGCCAGGATCCATCCGCTGGTGGACGCCAGTACTGCGGCCCAAAGATGACATAACACCAGTACTGCACGCCAAATGATAGATATTACCAGTGGATGGAACCTTTCCTTACAGTACCCCCCCTCGAAGGAGCGACCTCCGTGCGCTCCAACCAGCCATTGCTGGGGAAAGTCCATGGCGTCAAGCCGGGCAGTGGACAAAGTCACATCAGGTTGGGCATGAGGAAGGTCCATGGCTTTAAACCAGGAAAGGTGCAGCTCAAGCTGAGCAGCTGGTACAGACACATCAGGCTGGGCAAAAAGTAAGTCAGGCTGGGTAGCAGGCACAGGAACCTCAAGCTGAGTAGCAGGTACATCAAGCTGGGCAGCAGGAAAATCAAGCTGGGCAGCAGGTATGGGTACATCAAGCTGGGCAGCAGGAACGGGCACATCAAGCTGGGCAGCAGACACATCAAGCTGGGCAGCAGGAATGGGCACATCAAGCTGGGCAGCGGGCACAGGCACATCAAGCTGGGCAGCAGGCACATCAAGCGGGGCAGCGGGCACATCAAACCGGGCAGCATGTACGGGCACATCAAGCTGGGCAGCAGGTAGGGGCAAATCAGGTTGGGCAGCAGACAGTGGCACATCAGGCTGGGCAGCAGGCAGGGACACCTCAGGCTGGGCAGCAGGCAGGGACACCTCAGGCTGGGCAGCAGGCAGGGACACCTCAGGCTGGGCAGCAGGCAGGGACACCTCAGGCTGGGCAGCAGGCAGGGACACCTCAGGCTGGGCAGCAGGCAGGGACACCTCAGGCTGGGCAGCAGGCAGGGACACCTCAGGCTGGGCAGCAGGCAGGGACACCTCAGGCTGGGCAGCAGGCAGGGACACCTCAGGCTGGGCAGCAGGCAGGGACACCTCAGGCTGGGCAGCAGGCAGGGACACCTCAGGCTGGGCAGCAGGCAGGAACACCTCAGGCTGGGCAGCAGGCAGGAACACCTCAGGCTGGGCAGCAGACAGAAGCTCATCAGGCCGGGCAGCAGACAGAAGCTCATCAGGCCAGGAAACAGGCACCACAACCTTAGGCCGGGAAATGGGCACCACAACCTCAGGCCAGGATGCGGGGACACAGGCACAGGATCTTCAGGCTGGGACACCGGGACTTCAGACTGAGACACCGGGACATGAATCAGGCTGGGACACTGAGACATCAGGCTGGGACACCGAGGAAGGCACCAGGACTTCAGGCTGGAAGGAAGGCACCAGGACTTCAGGCTGGAAGGAAGGCACCAGGACTTCAGGCTGGAAGGAAGGCACCAGGACTTCAGGCTGGAAGGAAGGCACCAGGACTTCAGGCTGGAATACAGGAATTTCAGGCTGGCATACAGGGACTGGGGCGGCAGACTGGTCAGCAGGCACTGTGTTGTGGAAAATTTTATGAAGATGTATTTAATATGTATTGTCATAGTGTCACCCAGTGTTAGTACTTCCGCAACCCGCTCTAAAGAGCCTACTGGGGCAGTCTGAGGCTGGTTGAGATAAACTTCCTGATTTGGAGAAGGGCGTTTGGGGAGTGAGGCCTCTCTGCAAACGCATTATAGGTTTAGCGGATATATGCTCTTGTTGCCTCTGTGTCTGATCAGCATTGAGGTGGTGACGTGAGCGTACACCTACAGATAAGCTCCCCTCATCAGGAACTGTGTTCATTGGTTATTGTATTATTGTATTCATGTATTGTATTAGAACATATCCTTATATGGTCAACTGCTGGGTGGAGGTCACATGTTTCCGGCTGGGAGTTTAACAAAAGAGCCTTTGAGGGCGTCGGCAGTTCAGTGGATGCTGTGATGCCAAGATGAAACTTTCAGTCTGGTGATGATGTCTCTTGATTTGTATGAATGGGGATCGAATGGAAGGTGAGTGAATTTTAGCTTAAGAAGCATTATTGCATTAAGATGAAGTGTGTGCTACTTAGCACAAGGCAAAATGGCTGTGTGCTCTGCATACAGACAATCTTGCCACCACAGATGGCGGGCCAGGATGGAATAGATGGGGGCCCCCTTTAGGCATCGAGTCGAGATGGGGGAGAGTGGATCTACGTTCCGATGCGTGGGGGGGGCTCTGCTCTGTAAAAGAACAAATTTTTCGTCTTTTTGAAATAATGCTGGCTGGAAGAGAATCGTATGTGTGTATGTGTGATTTTGTCATGGATAGTATGCCTGTGAATTTGATTGTGTGGGTATGCCTGCGTGTGCCTGGGAGTGCCTGGATGTTTGTGTGGGGAAGCTGCGGGATGCATATGTGTATATTGTATATGCAATTAAGGTATAGATGTGGGAATTAGTGCAGCCTGCAATATATGTGGGCAGCTGAGACGTTTGTATTTTTTCAAAGTCTGGTCCCTGTGTGCCATGTGCTTTAGTGGGGGAGATGCTGGCTGCACCTCCCATCAGTTACAATGGTGAAAGTTGGTGACTCTCTAAATAGCATGCAGGAGTTTTGTGCTGGAGGGGCTACGCCCTGAGAGATGATGATCTGATGTTCTGAGAGCATACAAGCAACAATATACTGTATGTGTGTAGTGTTTGTGATTTCTATGAAAAATAGAAATGGATAGATTGTGATTTTTGCCTTTGTATGGGACCAAGACACATGTCCCCATAAGTGTAAAAATATTTTAAGTAAAGGGTTTGGTTTTTGAGTTGAAAGTTCCTGCCGCATATTCAAGTGGCCAGGCATTGCTAGAAGCCAGACAATAGTAGTTGTTGAAAGGAATTGCAGGCTTTTCTTGGATCCTAGCATGGAGGAGGTTTCTTTTTCTGTTTTTGAGATGAAAAGATCATGCATGCAAGAATCACCGTTTGTATGTCTGTGCGATGGCTTGTTATGGAAGCTGATGCCACTGTGTGTGTGTGAACTTGGGTAGGGACAGGAGTGTATGTTTTGAGTTGTGTTTCATATAACTAACATTTTTAATGTGCTGTTTAGTGTGCAAAGGGTCCGAGTTGAAGTAGCCTAAAGTGTGTGTCTATGGTTGAGTGTGAAGTTCAATTGTGTAGTCCGTCTTTGTGGAAAAAAACATTTTTGATTTTCTAGTGAAGAGATCCTGGTTTTGGCAGGAAAAACTGCCTTTTGTTGTTGTCCATGAGGCTTGTCGGCCATCTTGCGGTGGTCCAGATTTCATCCACCATTTTGTTGCGGCCTGGCTTGTCGGCCATCTTGAGGTACAGTTTCTCATTATCCTGTGGGTCATCCTATAATAGGGTGACCAGACATCCCCAGTTTCAGGGGACAGTCCCCAGATTGAGGACACTGTCCCCGGACCAAATCTGTCCCCGGTTTTGTCCCCGGATTGGATTTGAACAGAGGCTAGGGCAATTTCAACGACAGTCAGTGCAGAATTAAAAAAAGAAAATCTGAATTACACACCCCCGGTCTGCCGCTCCTACTAGCTTAGGGGGGTGTATTTTTTTCCATTATCTGTGCCCCTTTCTGATGATCATGTGCTGGTCGGAACAGAGGGAATATTTCTTAAGTTTCGGGCACATGCCCATTCAGCTCCACTCACATGTTCTTCTACCTTGGCTGAAGTCCCGGCCAGCCGCCTGCCTGCTTATCTCCTTGCCTTCCCTGGCGGAGTGATCTTCCTCCGCACCCCACCCAGTAGTAGCCGGGGCCCGGAGAGTGAGACTTGAGAGGCTGTGAGGCGGGCGGCGGCGGCAACGGGCAGAGAGTCGCTGATTGCCGCCATTACTAGTAAAAAAAAAAAAATATGTCCCCGGATTTCATTTTAAAAATCTGGTCACCTTATCCTATAAGGAAAGGTGCAGCCACCTTTCCTTTGGGTGTGATACCATGTGACTGTGCTGTGGCATTCGTCGGCTATCTTGCTGGTGGAATTTGCATCCTTTGGGGCAGATTTCGATGTTTGGTGCGAATTGAGTAGTGCAGTCTTTTCTGTGTTTGGAATCTGGTAGACTTAATTTAAAAGTTTTCCTTTGTGTGTGTGTGTAGTACGGTCTTTCCTGTTTTAAAAAAGGTGATATGGAGGCGCAGTTCTTGTTGGCGTTTACAGTTTGGCCTGTGGGTCGTCGAGTGGCGAGACACCGGGATGACATACTGAGAGGCTGTTTTGTTTAATGTTAAATTCACTGGTTTAAATTTGTTTTTCTAAACATCGCCTCTTGAGTTGAGTAGCGTGGTATCTTGATATAGCGCGGTCTTGCCCCGAGGGGTCCCGACGCGCTTGCAGACACATGCACATGCTGGGGCACATTTATGGAGGGAATCTGGTTGACCTACCAGCATGTCTTTTGGAGTGTGGGAGGAAACTGACGCAGGCACAGGGAGAACATGCGAACTCCAGGCAGATGGTGTAAGGATGGGGATTTCTCTGTTTTCATTTAAGTGAATGTAAGCTATTGCAGCTTTAGCTGACTTTGCAGTATATGAGCGGCGGTTTTTGTATTGGATTTTGGTTTCAAGTGAAATCCCTACCTTACACTGAATTTTGATAGATTGTACTGAGTTTTTGTACAGTGGTGTGTGTTTTTATGTTTAAATATTTGGGAGTTTCCCAGAAGGCTATTCATTGTTTTTGAAGCTTGTACTGTATAGCCATCTTTTGGCAGGAGTTTGTATTTGAGTCTCGAAACTTGTGGTTTGACCTCCAGGGGATGTTTGGGTCAGGGGGGATTCCCTCCCATTTGCAAAAGGGGGGTTTATTCCATCATTTCCTTGACAAAGGTTTTTTTAAATTGTATGATGTTTAGCCATGGATTTTTTTGGTGTCTTAATAGACAAGGTGATGGGGCTAGGCTCCCCCCTCCCTCTTCCTGTACATTGATATGTAAATAAACCAGTGTTTTTTTTTTTTTTGAGCTGAGCATGCCACAGGAAGTTTCTTTTCAGCATTTATGTATCAGCAGGAGGTTTGTGGGAGGAGTTTGGGGTTTTCTGAAAAGTGGGCAATGAGATTTGTGCTTGGAAGGAAGATGGAAAGCATTTTGGCGTTTGAAAAAGGGTGTTTTATATTTTTTCCCAGTTTTGTGAAGGTTTGTACTTTAATGCAGTTTTGAGTAGAGAGCAAACGGGGGCATCACCATTATTGTTGTAACATCTAGATACAGAGAGAAGCCGCATTGTTCTGTAGGTGGTAAACGGGCGTAAGTGTTCTGTGTGGTTTAGTCTGGCGACACAGTGTATGGGTGTATAGCGTAAAAAACTTGTGTACGCATACACTTTGAGGGGTAGAGGCCTAATTCGGGGGGTGATAACGCCTCGGTTAGGGTTTCTAGTTGGAGGACTTGACCAGACAGTGGTTGTAGTCCATCAATCCACCGTAGAAGAAGACATCAGGCGGTGCGCTCCAAAATGGGTGCAACGGTTTACCCTGGACGCAGGGTTAAGATGATAAGCCGATTCGAATCGCCATGGACACAAGGAGGTCTGTGCAAAGGGAAGGAATGGAGGCTTCCCACAGTCAGACGGCCACACGGTGCACAAAGCCTAGTTTTGGGGCAAAGGCCTTTGAACCCCAAAAAGATTAACATAGGTGGTCCAAGGATACTATTTTGGGTATCCCTCTGGAGTGGATGTAGTTCAGATGCCACTTCAGAAATCTGTAATGATGAGTGTTGATGTCAAGGTCACCTGTGGCCAGGTGACAGATGCATACTGTAGGGGGACAGGAGTGCACCGCAAGGTAGTGAACCCTATGGCTGACTGCTGCGGATAGGAAACTGGGTGGTTGTGGAAAGCGGGACCAGAGGAGCACAACCGGGATCCTAACGGAAGCTAGAGCCAAGATTCCCCAGGGCGCGGAGTCTAAGACCCAGCAGGTCTTCTCTAGTGGTGAGGATGTTATGCTGCAGGCTGGGACCAGGTCGCGGCCCCTGGAGTTTCCTAGCTCACACCCCGTAGGATAAGGGGAAAAGAGGGGAAGCAGCAGCACAAGTTATGAGAGAACCGAATAACAAGCTGAAGGTCAGGGGCCACAAGCAGACAAGGATAACGAAAGAACGAGCCGAAGGTCAAGGGTCACGAGCAGACAGGGATAGTCGGGGACAAGCCAATAACGTAACAGAGAGACAGACGTAGCACACGGCAGGCAGGAACCCAAACACACAATGCCTAACAAACACGTTGATCAGCAAAGCAGGCTTGCAGTGCACAGGTTAATATAGTGTTCTGTGATAGGGCCTGGGGTGGAGTCAGGCTGGGAGGAGATTATAAAGGAAGCCAGGTGAAAGGGTTCTGGCCTCTAAGATGAACACATGGGAAGGAAGGTAAGCTGACAGACAAACACTACTGCATATCCATGACAGTTGATGGAGGTGTAGTACACGTTTTTGTGATTCTCAGAGGAGGAACGGTGGTTAAAATTCTCAAGCCCATTTGTTTGAACTTTGTATGGCTGGTCCATGCAAAGTTTTTGAGCTGCTCTCATGTTTTTCCCATTGTATTTTTTCTATTGCTGAAAGAGTAACGGTAGAATTCTGGCTGTTTTTTAATTTTTTTTTATTTTGGTTTTGGAAACTATGAAGTATCTCCCTCACATTTGTATTGGAATGTTTGTATGTAGTAACGTGAATATGTTCTAACTTACCGCGGCGATCCTCTGATGCGTCGCGGTTGTTGTATTTTTGTAGGAACGGGAAAAGTAAGGGTTACAGAGGGTTTTGTTTGAATCGATTTTGAAAGAATGTCATTGACAATTTACCAATGTACAGGAATGTCATTATTGTTTACCATTCTTTGCAGGTTAAATATGAAGGATAGAGTAATGATTTTGCTTATGTAGCGACACCTTCAGTTAAGAGGGCCGCAGATTTAGGCTCGATTCACACTAATGCATGTTGCTTTTGAGCGTTTTTGCCTTGCTTTTTGCGGTGCTTGCCGCGTTTTTCAACATGCGTTTTTTACCGCGATTTGCGTTTTTTTTTTTTTTTTTTTTTTTTTTTTTTTTTTTATTAATTTTATATAAATTTCCATTAAAAAAAAAAAACGCAAATCGTGGTAACGCTTTAAAAACTTGGTACTTGCGTTTTTGATGCAGGTCCATTGACTTCTATTACATGCAAAACGCTGTTTTTTGCATGAAAAAAAGTCCCCGACCCTTTCCAAAAACGCAGAGGTACAAAAATGCATTGATGTGAACATGTTCCATAGGAACCCATGTTAAAAAAAATTCCATGCATTTCTGCAAAATGCACCAAAAAACGCATTAGTGTGAATGGAGCCTTAGTTTGGGCCCTGAAGACGGCTCCGCCAACCCCCGGCAATTTACTCGACCCCCTTCTGGCACAGTTAGTCTAGGGTAATATCTATATATATATATATATATATATATATAATCTATATCTTATGCTCTATGGTTAAATTCAGACACCAATGCAGTGATAGAAGAATAACGAATTAACTTTCTACTGGCAATAAAATCAACAGTTGTAACAGATCACATGAATCTATCTGCAGAGCCCTGCAGCAATAGTCACACTATAACTAGTAAGATATGGCGCACACGCGCCACGTGTAACAGTACCTCACTATGCACCCTATGGCGCAGCAACTAAATAAACTATCTAGATGGCCAGGCCTGACCATATAACTCAGTCTCTAGGGGGGTAAAATTCTTTGCATGCAAGTCTTTAAACGGTGGTGCACATTTCAGGAACACATTTGTAATCCAAGGGGGGGTAAAAATGCCAACACAGTACACTCCACTAGAGATCCGTTTGACTCAGTTCTGCTATGGATCTCCAGTGGGGGAAAAGAACTTAGATAGGAACTGGTGGGCCACGGCAGTCTGTAGGCCTAACAATGGTATACAGTATTTGTGGATTGAGCATGTGCTCGCTCACCCCTCCGGACGCGATCCCAGTCCCGGAACTTCCACCTGCTGTGTCTCCACACACAGCGTCTGCAGCGGTCGGGTCTTCGGCTCAGCAGCGGTTGAAGAAACCGAGTCAGATGCCACCCAGGCTCGAGATGGGGTGGAAGGCTCTTTTGGGTAGCAGCGCAAGGCCCCAGGCTTCAGGCCTTGCACCACAGTGGATCCACACAGGAAGATCTCTCCACTGAAGTCTCGTGTCCCAAAGAGGTCGAGCTCCGCCTCGCCTCTTCCTTATATAACCCCTCCCATGAGTCTCTGTGGTGGAAACATTGTCGAAAGGGGTTCTGGGTAAGGTAGTCCTGGGAGTCTTAAAGGGGACCCCGCTACACACTCCCCCCACTTAAACTCTTTGGTCCCCAAAGATAATTCTAGCATACATTGCGTACAACCCTAGACAACATTGCGTAAGATGTTGGCATAGGGAATTCCCACCAAAACCGAGGGGTTGAACTCCCTTGCCCACAGGTCACACTATCATGAGTGGCCTGCCTAACTGTGCCAGAGAGTGAGTGGGGGTTGCCCTCCACCAAATGAACAGTGGAGGGATCCGGATCCTCTGCACTCCTCCTGGCAGTGACCACAGAATCTTCTGAGCTCTTCCCCATTTGTGGGTAAGTCAACTTTTTGGGAGGCCTTATGACTCTTCGAGCCCTTTGCTCTCTTGGGGTTTCTGGCTCTGGTGCCACAGACTCTTCTTCTGTAGCAGGTTCGGGCAACACAGCGGGCTCTGGAACATCTGCTTCAGGAGCCGAGGGATACATAGTCTCTAGGGACCTTTTCAGAGTAAGTATCACAGGCATCTTCCCAGTAATCTGATGAAGGACTAGATGGGATGAACTCAGTGGCTTCTGCATTCAGTTGTCCATCTATAGTGTCTTCGGTGGTTGGAAGATCTATAGCAGAAGTTCCTGGGGTTGGGGAAGGCCACAGCCAGTCAAGCTCTCTTCCTTCATCTCCACTAAGTTCAGAGGCCTCTCCATCTTCAGCCCGAGAGGTCTGGGACCGAGTGTTTGGCCTGGGAGTATCCAGAATAGAGACTGGTTCAGGGGAGTCCCTCACTGGAGGTATCCTGACTGCTTCAGCAAGTGGGAGCAGGTGGTTTCGATGCCAGGTCTTCAGTGGCCCTACCTTCCCCTCCGGCTTCAACTAGGTAAACAGGTAGGCCTGGCAGCTTCTTACAAATGACATAGGGTTCAGGTCTCCATCTGTCTGCAAGTTTGTGTTTTCCAGGGACCCCCAGATTGCGCAGCAGTACTCGGCCCCCGGGCTGCAGGTCTTGCACCCGGACCTTCAAGTCGAAGTTTCTTTTGTTTCGAGCTCCCCTTTGATCTGAGGCTGCTTGAGCTTGTTCATAGGCTACTTTCAGGCTGTGTCTGAGCCGGTCCACATATCCTTTGTGGGATGTGGCTGAGGAATGGTCTAAAGAGGTGCCAAAGGCCAGGTCCACGGGTAACCTTGCTTCTCTCCCAAACATGAGTCGATATGGGGAGTAGCCTGTAGCATCACTGGTGGTGCAGTTGTAAGCGTGTACTATAGCTGCTATGTGTTTGCTCCAATGTTGTTTCTTCTCACTATCCAGAGTTCCCAACATATTGAGCAGGGTTCGGTTAAACCTCTCCGGGTGAGCATCTCCCTGTGGGTGGTAAGGTGTGGTTCGGGTTTTCTTGATTCCTAACGAATCCAGGAGTTTCCGGATCAGCCGACTCTCAAAGTCCCTTCCTTGATCGGAATGGAGTCGCTGTGGCAGCCCATAATGGACAAAATACTTCTCCATAAGTACCTTGGCTACTGTGGAAGCCTTCTGGTCTTTGGTTGGGAAAGCTTGGGCATACTGGGTGAAATGATCGGTTATCACCAGAACATTTCCTAGTCCACTCAGGTCGGGTTCAAGGCAGAGAAAATCAATGCATACCAGATCCATTGGGCCTTGACTTTGTAGATGGCCCATTGGGGCAGCTTGATGGGGTAAAGTCTTCCTCTGGATGCAGCGTGCACATGAATGGCAGTACTCTTCTACTTCTGCCCTCATACAGGGCCAATAGAACCAACTTCTGGCGAGTTGAAAGGTCCTTTCCGCCCCTAGGTGGCCATGATTGTCATGTAGGGCAATCAGAACAGTCTCTCAATGTTTTTCCGGAAGGAACAATTGCCATTTATCTTCCAGGTCATCAGAGGGGCCCCTTCGGTAGACCACTCCCTGATGCACCTGCAACCTGTCCCACTCTTTCCTCAAGAGGCGAGCTTCCTTTGAGGAGTGACGCAGGAGTCTATTTGGATCCTGATTCTCCAGGGCTTCCAGAACCAATTTCCCCATGGGATCTTCTAATTGGTGGCATCTCAGTTCCTTCTTGGACAGTTTCGGCAGATTGTTTTCCTCCAGTTGGGTCCACAGTTCTGTTTGGGGACTCCTACCATGGTAATTCCTATCTCTTCCGCCCTTGAGCCTCCTCTGGCTTGTAATTCAGCCCCTTGACACCCCGTCAGGTGCCACTTGAGTCCAGTCTTCTGTGTCACTGGTGGGGGCATGAGATCTCCTGGACAGAGCGTCTGCATCTCGATTTCCAGCCCCTGGCCTGTACTTTAGGCCGAAATTGAATCCAGACAGTGCGGCCAGCCACCTGTGTCCAGTGGCGTCCAGCTTTGCTGTGGTGAAAAGGTAGGTAAGGGGGTTGTTGTTGGTCTTCACAGTGAACTCCGCCCCATACAGGTAGTCTTTGAGCTTGTCTACTACCGCCCACTTAAGGGCCAGGAACTCCAGCTTGTGAGTGGGGTAGTTCTTCTCAGAGGGGGTCAGGCTCCTGCTCACGTAGGCAACAGGCCGCAGTTGTCCTTCGTGTTCTTGGTAAAGCACTCCTCCCAGACCGTCATGACTAGCATCTACATGTAGTTCATAGGGTTTGGTTGGGTCTGCGTAGGCCAAGACTGGGGCAGTGGTTAGGCTCTTCTTCAACGCCTGGAAGGCCTCTTCACACTTCTGGTTCCACTGGTCTCTGACTGACTCTCCCGGCTTCCTGGGCCCTGAGTCGTCCTCTTCCCCCTCGGTCTTGAGTAGTTCATTCAAGGGTCTGGCAATTTAGGCAAATCCTTCCACAAACCTCCTGTAATAGGAGCAGAACCCCAAGAAGGATCTGAGTTCTGTTACTGTGGTGGGACGTGGCCAGGAGGTAACTGCCTCCAATTTCCAGATAGTTCACAGAAGACTGGTAGAACCGACACTTCTCAGGCGAAAGCTTGAGTCCCTCCTCACTGAGTCTTCTCAACACTTTTTCCTGCCTCTCTTCATGCTCTTCCAGGGTTCTCCCAAAGACAATGACATCGTCCAGGTATACAAGGACTTCAATAAGGTTCATGTCTCCTACAGTCTTCTCCATGAGACGTTGGAAGGTAGCAGGAGCTCCAGACAGTCCCTGAGGCATTCGATCAAACTCAAAGAACCCCACTGGGGTTATGAAGGCTGTCTTCTCCTTGTCTTCTGGATGCATAGGGATCTGGTAGTATCCACTCTTTAGATCCATAACGCTGAACCACTTGGCTCCAGACAAACTCTGTAAAGCGTCCTCTATCCTCAGAGTGGTGTACTGGTCAGGGATGGTTCTCCTGTTGAGAGTCCTGTAGTCTATACAGAGCCTCAACGACCCATTCTTCTTCCTGACCACCACTATCGGGGAGGCATAGGGGCTTCTAGACTCCCGGATCACACCAGTCCTCTTGAGTTCTGCGAGTTGTTCCCTTAGATCCTCCAGATCTGCTAGTGGGACCCGCCTGACCCTCTCTCTGAAGAGCTTGTCCTCTTGGAGGCGGATTCGATGGGTGGCACTCCTTGCACACCCCACATCAAACTCGTCTTTGGAGAAGATCTTCTCCCATCTGGTCAACTGGGCCTTGGCTCTCTTTCCAAGCCCTGGGCAGATTCAGGTTTTCCATGGACAGCTTCTCCCAAACATCTCTTCCTTCACCCGTCCCCTTGACTTCTGACAGGGTAACCGGGGCAGCAGGGCTCACCTGGCCCAGCAGCATCCTGGCTGGGATTTCCATGGGGCCACCTGTAGTATTCCTAACACTCACCGGAACTCTACAATGGGCCTTCTTCAGGGCCTTCAGCGGAATCACTTCTGGCATCACTTCCAGACCGGAGGACTCTTCCCTTGGGTCGGACTCCAGCATGACAAAGGGTCCAGGTTGCTCCTAAGTAAGCTTCACAGTGGCTCTAAAACAGGTTACTTCGCCGGGCTGCAACACTACCCCTTCTCTTCCAAGTCTCCACACCTTCCCTATCCCCTCCCCAGGGGTCTTCTGCTCTAGGACCAGCCGCTGGTAGGCCGTCTTCAGCATGGGGTGGATCTTGGTGGCCGCTGGCCCCTTCTCTTTTACTAGAGGGGTTGGGAGTCTTCGGACCAGGTCCATGTTCGTCCCTATTGTAAGGGAACTCTTGTTGGCTCCTGGCGGCCGAGGGCACACAACTGCCAGGGTATCAAACACTTCGGCATTCCCAGCCACAGATCGGTCAAAGGTCATCTTAACGGGCAGATAGCCATCGTAGGGGAAGCTCTGGGTTCCGATTCCCCATATTTCCAGTTCCTCTATCTTCTGGATGGGCAGGTGACTCAAATGCTTATCGTAGAAATCCCGGTATAATAGGGTCACTTGTGCCCCAGTATCCAAGAAGGCTCTGGTGTAGACTCCCTCCACTTGAATGGGCACTATAGGAGATGGGCCTACCAGCTTCTCCGGATATGGCCTGGCAGGGGTCGCCTTCTTCTGGTCCTTTCCCTTCGGACTCTCTCTCGTCCAACTCCCTTTTGACTTTAGTCTTTCTTGGGCCTGGTATGCATTGGTTTCCCTCCTTTCAATGGGTGTACAGACCCGCTGAGGGATATTATTGTTTTTCTTAGGTGTGCATCCCCTTTGGGGAATGCTGTGCCTCTTCTGAGGGGTCTGGCCCTCTCTCTTTGGGGTGTACCTCTGCTGAGGGATACTGTACTTCCTCTGAGGAGTTTTGTCTTTTCTCTCCCTTAGCTTCTCATTTAGTTTGGAGCTCACTGAAGATGATGGGCACCCGGTTGGCTCCTTCACTGGGGCCTTCTGAAGTTTCCCGCCAGCTGTTTGGACTTTTCCTCAGCTACCGGGCTTGGGCACACTCGCCTGAGATGTCCTACTCCTCCACATTTGAAGCAGGCTCTCTGTATTGGTTTCATAGAGCGGTTAGTGGTAGGAGTCTCCGGTGCCTTGAGTGGTGAGACTTCTTCTGTCTGGGGTTTCACCAGACGAGTCATCAACATTGTCATCATCTCCAGTATTTCTTTCTGGGTCTGGAACAGCTTCTCCAGTCCAGTCTGACTTGCGGGGAGGTGGTGAATAGGTGAAGACCATGATCCCTGTTCAGTGCTTGCTGCCAGTACACTGTGTTCCGGAGTGTCTGAAGGGACATCTATCTGCTGTGCTTTGGCACTTGTGGTGCTAGGAGGTTGAAGTTTCCTCTGTTTTTGGTCCCTCTCAATCTCCATCTTATCTGCTTCATTCACTTTCTCAATGAGGACCTCATCCGGAGTTGAGGGATCTTCCAAATGCTGCTTCAGTTGTAGCTTGATATAGTCACTCCTCAATCCCATAGTCACAGATCTCCAGAATTTCTTTTGGACTAGCTCGGCTCCAAAATGTTCCCCAGTTCCTTCTTCCTTGGATGTGGACAACAGGCGGTCCTTGAGCTCAATGGCCCGGAATAGGAAGTTCTGAGGAGTCTCTCTACTATCCTGGGTCATATTTATCAGTCGATGAAATAACTCGGCGGCATCTTCCTCCTCATAATAGCTTTTCAGTATCCTCTTTAGCTGGTTCAGGGTCAATCCACTCTTCCTCTCTAACATGCTCCTGACACTTGAACCTGGGCTGATGGCATGGATTACAGCCTCTCTAATTTCAGATTCCTGATATCCTTTCTGTAGCCCCAACTCTATTTGGTGTAGGAGGCTGTAGGACAGTTTGTCCTTCTGCCCTCTTTCTCCTATCTGGCCGTCAATGTGGAAATCCTTCCGGATGGTTACTTCCTGCAGGCGGCCCTGAGCTCGTTTCTTCAGTACCTTCCCAGGTTTGGGCATTATCTGACCATCTTTCTGATCCTCAGAAGCAACACGTAACCCATTAATGCGTTCGGCTATCATACTGGAAGTCTCCTGAAACCTCTCTTGTATGTTACGGTACTGTCGTTTCAGATCAACCAGCTGTTGTTCTGCCTGCGATTTAACAGCAGCCCCTGCTTTCCTGTCCAAGGGTTCTAACTGCTTCTGACTGGGATGTGTCAGGTGGAACTCAGTCTTTTCGGACAATTTTATACTGGCACCGTGGAAGTTTTCAGGGACATCCTGTCCCCACTCTATCAGTGCATAGGTGCAGTTGGTCCTTGGGTCTGGTCTCACTGCGACCACGTAAGCCTTTCTATCCGGGGACAATGTTTGTACCACCTCTTTAATTCGTTTCTCTCCCCAGTCACTCCCTGGAAGTTCAATGGCCACACTCGCTTCTGAGCGTGTCCCTTCTGCTTCGTACCATTGGACTACTTTGATGGGGTCCATGCTGGTACTTCTGGCGTTCACCTGCTGTATCAAGATCCCGGACGAGAACCCCCAGGTGTAGCAATACCTTCATGTCCAAGGAGTTTCTGAAAGTGTATGTACATAGAGAGCAGGTGTATGTAGACAGCTGTACATATGGATAAATACACAAGTCTAAGGAGGTAAAAGTATCATGGGCTATTTCATTGTTTCTTGTTTCCTGCACCACTCTAAATCCTGCAGTTCTTCCTTCAGTTTCTAATGAGGAAGAAAAGGGGGGGAATAATAAATGTAAGAATGTCAGTTTTTTTTTTTTTTTTTTTTTTTTTTTAAACAAATAACGTTAACCTCTAATTCTAACCAAGTTTGTGCCAAGACTGTCTTTCTTTGATAGAATTTGAATCGGCAAGCAGCAGTCTGGTGAAGTAGGTTCCCATCCCAGATGCTAAGAACCTTTTGGCAATGGTTCCAGGTATTGTAAGCCACGCACAGGTTATGCAGTGACCACAGTCCCGATGTCTGGGTTATTGTCATATGAGGGTTGTTTGGAAGTCAACCAAAACCAGGGTTGTACTTTCCTCATTAGCTGTCACTTACATTCTTGGCCGATGGGGTGGGTGCGATCGCTGTGACATAAACTTCAAAATGTCTACCACAGGGTTCACGAGTCCCTTCTGGACCCTGACACAATAACTGGTTTACATTCTTTCCAACCAGGTGACTGGGTCCTTGTAAAGAAGCTTTTTTTTTTTTTTTTTCAATTCTCTTTATTAAATTTTCTTTTTCTTTCTCACATTACATCATACATTTTACATCTTATACATTTTACATCCTTAAAAAAAAAAAAAAAAAGGACAAAACACACAAAAAAAAAGAGAGAAAAAAAAAAGTCCCATCAGTCCTCTCATTCGCAAAAAAAAAAAAAAAAAAGGTTTGTATGTTCCATAACCCTTTCCTCCGTTGGTGTATTTCTATCCCAATTCCACATCCCCCTCCCCTGCAGCTGTCATAGCATTCTCTATCCAATTTTCCCAGACTTTCGCATATTTCTCCTCCTTTCCTCTGTTGCAGTATGTCTCCTTGTACAGTGTCAAGTTACAATTTACTAGATTTTTCCATTGTGCCAATGGGGGCGCTTCGGCCTTCTTCCAGTTCAGCACTATTGCCTTCCGTGCATAAAAGAGAAGAAGGCCAAGTTGTGTTCTTCTTTCTATGGAGAGCGTATTTTCCTCAGCTAGTCCTAGTAAGCAAATCTCTGCCTCTAGGTCCAGCTGCACTGATGTCACTTTATCGATTATTCTCAGAATCTTTTTCCAGAATACCCTTATCTTCGGACAAGTCCAGAAGATATGAATGAAATTTTAAATAATTTATACCGTGTAAAGTAGCTTCTATGTGTTATTTTAAATTGGATTAATTTATCTCTAAGTGAAATTAAGATCTTAAATGGAAATTTATATATCTTTCCCCAATTTTCTGCTGATATTCTTGGAATATCTCTCTGCCAACACTCAAACAATTTGTTCATATCTGATAGTTCTATCTTAAATAGATGATTATATAGAATTGAGATCATCCCCCTTTCTCTTCTCTTTCTCAGCATTTTCTCTAAACCTGTTTCTATTAACTGAGGGGGTACCCTGTGGAAACTGGGCTGACAACGCGTGGACTAGCTGTATATATCTAAAGAGATAGCTCTCAGGAATTTTCCAGTTCTTTCTCATATCTGAAAATGAGGATAATTTTCCCTCGTGTATTACTTGTGATATTTTTTTAAGTTCAAATTTTGTCCATACCCTAGGATCCGGAATAGACGCTAAATGCCCCAGCTCAGGATTCCTCCATAATGGAGTATTTGGAGAGATCTCTGTTTTTGGATTGCTCTCTCTTATCATGCCCACTTTCCATGCTTTTACTGTCGTTATTATTGATGGAGTTAGATCTCGACTATTTTTTAACCCGCGGAATGGTAGTGCCTGCAGCGCCTCCAGGGACTGGACTACTGCAGCCTCCACCATTGTAGCGGGATCGTATCTGTCAGGATTCAACCATCTTCCTACAGTTACCAACTGTGCTGCTAGATAATACCTATATAAATCCGGAAAAGCCAATCCCCCCTGTGACACCGGGCGCATAAGTGTATTTAATTTGATTCTAGACAATTTATTTTGCCATATGAATGACGATAACATACTATGTAGCTGTGTAAAAAAACTTTTTGGTAGCCATTGTGGTGAGTTTCTAAACAAATATAATAGCTGAGGGAGAATCTTCATCTTTATCAGATTTATACGTCCTAATGAGGACAGGGGAAGCTTTTCCCATATCTTTAGTTTTTTCTTATTTTCCTGTATCACTGGATCTAAATTCAAAGTTTTTAATTTTTCGGCTTGTCGCGATATTACTATGCCCAAATATTTGAATTCCGTTACCCATTTTAGTGGCAGGTTTAGGGTTGCTGTATCCTGTGCTCCTTGATCTATAGCAAATGACAATGATTTACCCCAATTTACTTTAAGTACAGTGTATAGGTGTTTAATATCTCCAATGCCCCATTCAATGATGGACCCGCATCCCTCAAAAACAACAGCATATCGTCTGCGTACAGAGCTACCCTCTCCTCCAGCCCTCCTATTCTCAGTCCCTGTATCTCTTGTGACCTCCTCAGAGCCTCTGCCACTGACTCTATTGCCACTGCGAAGAGTGCTGGAGAGAGAGGGCAGCCCTGTCTTGTACCTCTATATAACTGAAAGAATGGTGACAGCCTTCCTCCAAGTTTAACCGCTGACATAGGCTCTCTATATATTGTTTGTACCCATTTAATACATTTTAGAGGGAACCCCATTCTTCTGAGTACTTCCCATAGAAAGGGCCATTCTATAGTGTCAAAGGCTTTTTCTATATCCAGGGAAGCTACCATCCTAGATCCTTCACAATTATGATGTGCATGTATATTCGTGAATAATCTACGCAGATTTTTTTACAAATAACGTGGTGTTTTATTGAGAAGAATATGAACAGGTTACATTTTATAAGTTGACATTACATCAAAACATAGCAGGACAGCATCAAGGTACAAGCAGGTAAGAAAATAAATCTTGTCTTTCCACATATTGAGTCGGCAGTTGGCAAAGGCGTCCTGTACTAACAAACCGGAGAGCCCTGGGCAGCAGGTGTCTAGTCACAATGAGCTGGGTTCATCATCAGGGGGGAGCATACGGGTCCAGCGTGTTCCAGCCGGAGACCCCGATGCATGATGGGAAGGGAAACCGACAGATCAAACCGGGACCGATAGGAGATCAGGAAAGGAGTATAAGGAAGGGCATCAGACTGGAGTCTCGCCGCAGGTAGCGGCATCACCCAACCAGGTGTCCCAGATCTTATTGTATTTAGTGGGGCATCCCCTGTGAATATAGATTTCTTTTTTATAAGGGAGCACCTGATTAACCGCTGATTTCCATTCCTGTAGCGAGGGGGGTGCTACCTGGAGCCATTTCCTTGCTATAAGCAATCGGGCTATGAATAGGGTTTCCTGGAGGAAAGTTTTGTGAAATTTATCCGAGTCTGGGTTAGGGAAGATCCCCAATAAACATTCCTTGGGGCATAATTTTAGAGGTGAGCCCATCTCGTCATGGATGAACTGCACAATATGAGACCAATAGTCTTGTATTGCTGGGCAAGACCATAAAATATGAAAAAAAGTGCTGGTAGGACTATTGCACCTTGGGCAGAGGGGGTTATAATCAGGTTTATATCTGGAAATTCTAATTGGGGTCAGGTAGGATCTGTGCAAAATGTAAAGGTGTGTGAGGCGGTCAGACAGTCTAGTGGAGACCTTTTTACAGGCGTCCAGCGCATCCTCCCATTCATCATCCTCCAGCTCCCCCACATCCCCAGACCACCAGTGTTTCAGATTGTACGCCAGGGTCACCGCAGGAGGGCGGATGAGAGAATTGTAGAATATCGAAATGAGTTTACGAGAGTCAGGCCCCACCATCGTGCAGATAATATCCAAGCGCTCTATATTGGGGGGTGCGTCTCGAAATTGTGACCGGAGGGCGTGGCGGAGCTGGAGGTAGCGAAAGTGCATGGAGTTGGGGAGCTCAAAGTTATCTTTAAATTGCTGGAACGATTTTAGGACAGACCCACAATATGCGTCCGACAGGTACCTGACCCCAAAGTTAAGCCAGATAATGCAGTCGGGTACAGATAGCAGTTCGTTTAGGCCAGGATTGTCCCAGAGGGGCGTGTGAAAGTGTGTACTAGGCATTTTCAGTTTTCACCGCACTACCTCCCATATCTTGCAGTGATTGTAGAGCAGGCCTTTGCGAGGACCCAGCGCCCCTGTGTCCGCGAAGTCTTTAAGGATGATCTGGAAAGGGTGAGTGATCCCGGGAGTTGTGGGGGAGCATATCAGTGTGATATAGCGGGCCCTGTCGTGCTTGTCTAAGTAGAAAAAATGGGAGAGTTGAGCCGCGAGGTAGTAGAGGTTAAAGTCCGGCAGAGCTGCGCCCCCCAACTCTGTGGGGTTCTTCAGTACCTGCCAGGACAGCTTGTGTCGGGAATTACCCCAAACAAATGAGTTGAGGATTGCCTCCACCGATTTAAAGAGCCTAAGGGGTATGTAGGCGGGAGCGTGCCACAACACATATAAAAATCCAGGGAGGATAACCATCTTGATTAGATTTACCCGGCCCATCACCCCCAGTGGCAATCTACGCAGATTTACATCTGTCGTTCTCTGTGGCATAAATCCCGTCTGATCTGAATCTATAATAGATTTTAGTAAGGGCTGTAGTAGATGTTAATATTTTAGTTAGCATTACTGAATATAGATTTCAAAATATTATCGGACTTTATGAGGGGCATAATTTTGGATCTTTACCCTCTTTATATATTAGGGTTATATGTGCCTTTCTCATTGAGTCTGGCAATATTCCCTTCAGTAATCCCTCTGAATATACCTTTACTAATTTTTGGAGCTAATAAATCTTTATATTTTTTATAGAATTCAACAGGAATTCCATCTGGACCTGGTGTTTTTTCTCCTGGAAATGTATTGATGACCTTTATTATTTCTTCACTTGTAATTGGGTCTACCAATGCCTTCCTCTCCCTATCCGATAACCACCCGAGGGCCACCCGGTCCAATAAGTCCGACATGGCCCCTGGGCGGAAACCAGAGGGGAGAGATGAGGCAAAGGCCTTCAAAATCTCATCTGGTTCTTTTACTTTTATTCCCTCTAACGTTTCTATTTCTGCTATGGTTGTAGGTTGATATTCCTGTTGTGCCAGTCTTGCGAAGAACCTCCCATTTTTGTCCCCTAGTTTAAAGATACTTTGCCTCTTTTTGTATAATTCTAATCTTGTTATCTCTTCCATATGTAATTGTAGTTCTCTTTGTGTAGCCATCATTAAATCAAAATTTAAATTACTTGGATCTTGACTATATTTTTCCTTACTGCTCTCTACCTGTATTTGTAACTCCTGTACCTTAGCCTTCTGTTTTTTGTTTACTGCTGTAATATTTGATATGTATTGACCTCGTAGATATGCCTTAAATGCATCCCAAACCATATCTACTGAGGACGATCCCTCATTGTCTTCCCAATATTCATTTATTATGGTTGTCATTTTTTCTGATATCTCTGGGTATGTCACCCATTGTGGGGGCAACCTCCACAATGCTGTGTCCCTAAATGTGGGGATACGTATTGATACCCGCAAGGGAACATGGTCTGACAGGCCACTGGGTAAGTACTCAGCATCTATGATGTCTGTTAACATTGCGGAGTCCGCAAATGCCATATCTATTCTGGACGCTGTTTTATAAGATGTAGAATAGCAGGAGTACATTCTTTTTTCCGGGTTCTTCCATCTCCATATCTCTGTTACCCCCGTTGCTTGCGCCCAGTTATATAAATCGGCTGAGTAACTCTTTGAGGGTTTTGGTCTGTCCAATTCAGCGGACATCACCGAATTAAAATCTCCAATAAGCATCAGTTTTGCTGGAAGATATTGAATAATTTTTTCCATTATCTCATTTAGGTTCTCAAACCTAAATGGAGGAGGAATGTATATTGCCACCATAATGCACCTTTGTTGCCCGATCTTATATAATAGGATCACGTATTTCCCTTGTAGATCTATATAAGCTTTTTCTACCTTTCCAGGAAAAGATTTATTAACTAATATTGATACCCCTCTAGCGTAGGATGAATAGGTGGCATGATATTCCTTTTGAATCCAGGCTTTTTTTAACGCTATTGTTTTTTTTCCCATTAGATGTGTCTCCTGTAGTATGATTAATTGCGGATTGTATTTTCTTATATACTGGAACATCAGAGCTTGCTTAAATCTAGAGTTCAATCCTCTGACATTCCATGATATTACTGAATAATTATTATTGTTACTTTTTTGGTCTGGCATTATATTCAAGACTCAGGGGGGCTTCCTCCTACACCTTCGATTTTGGGGATGGAACCTTTTCTGAGATTTTAGACTAAACTTCTGGGCATTTATACATTTCATTCTCACTCTATCTTTCCCTCCCTCCTCCCTTCCCACCCTATCCCTCTCCACCTCCTCCTTAGATCCAAAATTCCATTCATGCCTGGACAAGAGTGGAGAGACATTTCGACTAACCCCTTTTTTACCGACCATGGTATCTATTCCATAGTCTATACCCAACATTTCCCAAACTCAACCCTCCCACCACTTAAAAAACACAAAAAAAACAACAAATAACCTTTCGTACAAGCGTGTGTGCGGGTTCGGCACTCAAAATAGTATGCTATCATTGTTGCCTAAACAAGCCTTTCTTCATATAAGGGTAGGTACATGGATATAAAGGCAAACAAAAAGGAGAATATTGCTCCTATAATTCACTTTCCCCTGCACACATTTTCTCCATAGGGGGATATATACAAAAGTACTACAAAAAAAAATGTACAAAAGAAGGATATCACCCTCCCCCACATATATGCCCCTCCTTAGTCTCCTCAGACCCCCCTCCTCCTCCCTTCCCCCTCCAAAAGAATACATAACACCCATCTCCAGAAGCATAGCCGGGGAGGGGCACATTGTTAATATAATATAATAGCATAGGTTACTTTCGCTTCAACATTTATATTCAATTTAAAGATATATTAATCATCATTTTATCATTTTATCTTTCGAATCTCTTCCCATCCCCTTTCTCCCAAATATTTATATACATAGAGAGGGTACATAAACAAGAAGAAAAAAAAAAGGGAAGGGGGATTCTTCTACCTCCCCCCTCTACCCCCAAACCCCTCCCTCCACCACAGCTCTCTTAAACAATATTTAATATATAATAGTGCATAGTAAATTATTCTAGCGCTCAGTGATGCTATTTCTTCTCCCTTCCCTCCCTCCCTCCCTATCAAATTTTGTGCATGTTCTATTATTCCATTTTTCTTATCGTGTTCGATTCTTCTAATACATTGTGTTAATTATCCCTTCTTCCCAATTCTCCCTACAGTCCAAAAAATAAATAAAAAATAATAATCCCCTATCATTTTCCCCTTTCTTTCCATAAAAATAAAAAAAAAATTCCTTTTTTTTTTTTTTTAAAGTAACGTAACGTCTCTAGCAAAAAAAAAAAAAAAAAAAGGGGAGGGGGCAGGAAAGGATGCAAGGGGGGGCAAAAAAAGGAAAGAGAAAAAAAAGAAAAGTGCAGAGGGAAATGGCAGTTTTCAACTGCTCCACTGCTATCAATATACAACATCTTCAAATTAACCTTATGTAGGGGATAGGGCTCCTCAGCCCTATCCTCTGGGTCTCATAGCACTCCCTCCATGCTGAAGAAACGCCTGTATACCGCTCTATGGAAAGTAAAAAAAAAAAAAAAATGAAAGAAATTATTAAGCCGCACAAACAAGGCTATCTAGCATCTAACCATTCTGCCACCGCATCTGGCATCTCAAAAAAATGTGTTTGCATCCCATCGTTCACTCTTAATTTACTAGGATATAAAAGGCTATATTTCAATCCCTTCTCTCCGAGTTTCTTCCGAACTTCATTGTATGCTCTTCTCCTTTCCTGTATTTCCGGGGGGTAGTCTGGGAAAAACATAAATTTCATATTGTATGTCCTCTTTCATCCTGGCTGCTGACAAGATTTTATCTCGATCTCTAAAGTTTAGTAGGCATAGCAGGAAGGGTCTAGGAAATTCCCCTGGTTTGGGAGTACGGAAGGAGATTCTATGAGCTCTCTCTACTATGATAGATATCTTAGGCCTGGTAAAAAGAACTCCAACATTCAATCATTTTTCCGAAAACTCTACTGGATTGTCTCATTCCGCTCGCTCTGGCACCCCCAGAATCCGGACATTGTTTCTCCTTAGTCGGCTTTCTGTGTCGATTGCTCTTTCTTGAAGTGTTTTAATCTGTTTTTTCATCATATGCCATTCTCTGTTTTCCATTTTTTGTTTTTCTTCTATCTTTGAGACCCGAGCTTCCACTGCTGTAGTTCTTTGCTGTACTTTCTCAAACTCATGCCTCATTATGCTAACGTCTACAGCCAGGGCATCTATTTTAGATGTAAGAGTCTCACTGCTTTTTTTTATGGCCTCCATGATGTCTTTAACAAAGGTAGGTTGTTCTGCTGCCATTGTGCTTTGAGTCTCTATCTGTATCTCAGTAGCTTTAGGTGGTTTTAGCGGGGATTTTTCTGCTGATTTCACGTTTTCCCTTAATTACTTTTGCTAAAGGGGAGGAGCATGGGGTAACTGCCTGCGTTTTACCCCTAACTTTGCTGGGGGCCATTCAGGCTCTATTCCGTTTTCTGATTCCAACAAGGAGATGGTAGTCTATGTGTATGTCTTTATTTATTTTCCCCTCCACTTTGCTCTCAGTAGTAGTACTAGTTTAGTAGGGCTCTCAGCATTTATGTCTTTGTATTATTTTTATCTCATCATTGTTCCCATTGCCTCTCTGCTTATTCTACTTATTCACTGGGCAGGGAGGAGAGGCATAAACCATTAGAGCGCCAAATGAGATACTCAGAGAGATAGGCAGGGAAACAATAATAAAAATAAGTAGAGATCAGCCCAAAAGATTCACCCAAATAGGGGCGGGAATCACAGTCTATAGTGGAGTCTGGCACCTGCTGTCTTTACCTCTGTCAAGCGCTGTTGGATCTGTCCACCTCGGATCCATCCATCCATCCACCTGCTGTCTGTGGGTCTGCGGAGGCTGGTGTCTCGCTCTGTCTTCGGCTCGTCACTCAGTCACTGGGATTTAAACCCCCCGTTTTCTGCTGCTATTCCTCCCGATCTCCGGAGGTCTTATGCTCGCTGCGGTAAGATAGTATAGTGGGTTGCTGTACGCTGGCTGAGGCAGCCTATTGGCCTATTGTCTCTACGTTGGCAGCTGCAGCTGTAGCAGAACTGTGGTGGGGCTAGCTTCTCATCTCAGGAGCATCACTGGCGGCGGTGTCTCAAGCGATGTCTCAAGCTGAAAGCATCGCATGTGTGCAGAACCCGCCCACACGTCCACACGCTAGACGTTCACTCCGTCATCACATCACCCCAATGTTACATGACCTTGTAAAGAAGCTTGAGGGATGAGACCAGCCACTGCAAGAAGCGGCTCAACCACACCAAAGAATGAGGAGTATCTTTGTTTATTTATTTTTTTTGTTTTAGTAAATTTTAGCAAGGGCAACGATGAAAAGCATCCCAAGTTATTATTTAAAGTGTATTTCCTGACTAGCTCAGAAAGCGAACAGGACCGATTGCTGGGTCTGTTCTGAGTCTCCACCGAGTTTTAGTCCCCAGTGATGACAGCGGTACATGCTATTTATGATGTTATTATGGGTATGAGGAGTTTTGACAAACTGGTGAAGACTCCGAACAGACACTTGTCAATGGAATCTAACGATGCATTTTAGAGGGTAAAATTGGTTAGTTTTAATAGCTCTGCCTCTTGTCGGTTTGAGTATCTAGGTAGCCCACAAGTGTGTTTGAACTTTAGTTTGGTGCTTATGCGGACCTGCAGCTTATAAGGTAATTCCCCCAATGCAAGAGGTTTATGCATGATGGTGAAGCTGTCCCAGCATCTTATGTCGCGGCCGATCGCGAGGATCTGATGGCGTGAGAGAAATTAACAATGGCAGGGACAGCTAGAAGGGAATTGTTCACCAACCCCGACCAGGTCTGGGCATGGTGTCCTGCATGTACAAGGTGGGGGGAGGGCTTGAGCTTAAGATACAATTGAACAATTCTCATCCATTGAGGATGGGATGGTTCATGTAACTGTAACTGTTGAAGCCAGAGCTGTATCTAAGTGAAGGTTGGGAATTCTTTTAAGGGTCTGGGAATCTATGGGGATCAAATTTTTTATTTTACAGCGGATCCTGGTTAAAGGAAGTGGGAATATATATACTCATGTCATTTTTATTTCTATTCTTTCTATATGTCGTGACGAGGTGCTCCTGTTGCCTAATTGGATGCGGGACCAGAGCTTCCTTGATGAGACGCCCCGATGCCCGACCCACGTACAAGACACAGAGGATCACAGACGGATTGGTGATTACTACAGCTCACCATGTCATGTCCTCCTTATAAGTCATGCTCCTGAAGAACAGAGTCTACATGTCAAGCCGTGTTTTCCTTTTTATGGACTGTAAGGACTGATTAATTTCCAGGTGTAAGAAGGCATCGAAGGACACGTGGGAGCATATGACAAAAAAAGGGAGGACTGTTATGGAAACTTTTATGAAGACGTATTTAATATGTATTGTCATAGTGTCACCCAGTGTTAGTACTTCCGCAACCCGCTCTAAAGAGCTGACTGGGGCAGTCTGACGCTGGTTGAGATGAACTTCCTGATTTGGAGAAGGGCGTTTGCGGAGTGAGGCCTCTCTGCAAACGCATTATCGGTTTAGCGGATATATGCTCTTGCCGCCTCTGGTGTCTGATCAGCATTGAGGTGGTGACGTGAGCGTACACCTGCAGATAAGCTCCCCTCATCAGGAACTGTGTTCATTGGTTATTGTATTATTGTATTCATGTATTGTATTAGAACATATCCTTATATGGTCATCTGCTGGGTGGAGGTGTTGTTATCTCACTTCCTATGGAGGAGGTCACATGTTGTGACATCACTTCCGGCTGGGAGTTTAATAAAAGAGCCTTTCAGGGCGTCGGCAGTTCAGTGGATGCTGTGATGCCAAGATGAACCTTTCAGTCTAGTGATGATGTCTCTTAATTTGTATGAATGGGGATCGAATGGAAGGTGAGTGAATTTTAGCTTAAGAAGCATTATTGCATTAAGATGAAGTGTGTGTGCTACTTAGCACAAGGCAAAATGGCTGTGTGCTCTGCATACAGACAATCTTGCCACCACAACTGGTACATCAGACAGGGCCACAGGAACTTCAGGCGGAAACATTGGCTGGAAAGCAGTCAGAGGTTTGGCAGAATCAGGTGGGTTATCAGGTTCAGCTGGCATACAAGCAGACTGGAGCAGGTTGTTTGGTGTGGAGGCAGGTTGGCTTACTGGCAGGATCGTTTTGGTTGGAAAAAACTTTTGTCTTTTCTTGGGCTTAGCCACTGAAGCTCTGTAGGTAAGGGGTGCAGCAGACTGCAAAGGAGGATTTCGATATTGCAGAGAAGAGGTAACAGTAGCTCAAGGAAATTCTTGTGGGTTTGTAGGCAGCTGAGAAGAGACAGGTGGGTTGAATGCAGGATAGGTACAGGGAGCAGAGACTGGATATTGGTATCTGGTGGGAAGCAGTGTGTACTGGGCTGCGACTGGGGTTGCCATGGGTGATGGGAGAAAATACTTTTGAGCAGGTAGGTGTCTGATGGTAGAAGTGGTTTGTTGTGGGTTGGCTGGGATTGATTGTAAAATATCAGACCATGCCGAGAGTATTAGTTGTACAAACTGTAGTTTTAAATCTCCCTGTCTAACAAAAGACCGAGCAGACTCCATGCACTCAGCAATCACCTGTGGGGAACAAGCTGAGTAGTGCTCACAAAAATCGTCTGGATCGTCTTCAAAAGGCCATACTAGGAATACAACCTGATTCATAGTAAAAGGAGGGAGTGAAATCATCATGGTCCTCTGGAATACAGGGCAGGGCCAGCTCAGTACAGATTTTGATCAAAGGCTGCACCTCCCTAAACAGTATATAACCCTGATCGACCAGGGAGTGAGCCAACAACAGGATAGCTGCAAACAACTGGTCACTAGACCATCTTTTCAAAGCCTGGCGGCAATAATCACCACTTTCAGATGCCAGCAGAGAAAAATAAATAAGCTCATCGGTATTCATGTTTGAGAACAAAATGGTTCCCCTGTGCAGCCACTTCTGATCAGGGATGGCCCTGGCATTCTGTCATTTATCAGGAGTGATCAGAACTATGTGGACTGCAACAGAGGAAACCGCAAACAGAAATAGGTGAAAGTAAGTTAGTTCATTTAAGGTAAATATATATAAATGTGAGTACACCACCAATACAACAAGTGAACAGCCAAACAACCAAACAGTGACAGTAACCAACCAGCTTATGTAGCAAAAGGGGAACCAGAATCGTAGTCAAGCCAGGTCAGGATCATTAACAGGAGATCAGCAGATGGGGGGCCAGGAGTAGACAGACAGGGACAAGAAGGAAGCAGTCAGGCTGCAGAGCAAGGATCCAGGAATGCAGGAACAGATACAACAGGTTTCAGGATACAGGAATCAGGGTTCAGGTAAACAGGCTGCAGGTCAGGGCACAAGGACGATACCAGGGAAGTGTGTGTGTGCACTTGCTGGGTATTTATAGTATAATAAGCTAATAAGCTCAGGTGACCCCTGCTTGCAGAAGGTAAAATCTGCACCACACTGCCAGGATCCATCCGCTGGTGGTCGCCAGTACTGCGGCCCAAAGATGACATAACACCAGCAGGTAGAAGCTCCCCTGACAGTTCCAAACTGCCAGGAGACACCTGCTGGTGGACCCCAGTACTGCACGCCAAATGATAGATATTACCAGCGGATGGAACCTTTCCTTACACCCACACACGGCAGATGAGGGACATGCAGCGCCATCTCGAGGACCTCAATAACAGAGGGCGGCGCCACAACCTCAGGATCAGGAACATCCCTGAATTGGTCAAGGGAGACCAGCTATCCCCCACCGTAGTAGGCCTCTTCAATGACCTGCTCCATAGGCCACCTCAAACCGCTGTGGAATTGGAACGGATACACCACGCTTTACGGCCTAAAGGTAGAGACACTGACCCACATCGAGATATCATATGCTGTGTTGTAGATTTCAAACTGAAGGAGGAAATCATGAGGCAGGCAAGGGGCAGGCCGCAAATCCTGTATGAGGGGCATACAGTACAAATTTACCAAGACCTGTCAGGTATCACGCTCCATCACCGCCGGGACCTGAAACCCCTTCTTGATGTTTTACGCTCAAAAGGCAACCAGTACAAATGGAAGTTTCCTTTCTGCCTATCCGCCTCCACACAGGGTTGCACGGCTCTCCTGAAAGTGCCCGAAGACCTTCCGCACTTTTGCAGGACCCTCGGTATCCCCCTGATTGATGTACCGAATCGGTACGCAGATTTCTGCCACTCTGTCGCAAGGAAGGATCCATCTCCGGAGGAACCCATGAAAGCGCAGGACAGCAGGTACCGCAGGAGAAGATCCCCCTCGCTGATTGGGCGCCACCCGTCATACCGCACCTTTTACCGGGATGCTAGCCCCACTAGTGCTCCGAGAGGCAGGAGAGCCCGTCGGGAATACCGATTCCCCCCATCGGCTCTATAACATCCTGCTCCGGCTGGTCGCGTTAGGCCATATAAGATCTCTTTATTAGTTTTTGTTTTGATTAATCTGTTTTTTGTGTGACTGTTCCACCGGTTATTGACTTGTTATCGCTCCAGAGACGCCACAGTTAAGTGCCGCTGACTCCACTATTCCAGCTGGTTCTGTCTCCCCCTCCTAGATACTATTAAATGTTCATGGCTTCTCGGGCCATTCAGAAATCATCATCAACCTCATCTGGCAAAACTACAAACCCCATAATGCTGTGCAACCAGTGACTAACGGCTGATTGTCAACGCCCAGGCCTCATCCCACTTATATCTGAACACTCCACCTACTTGACTTATCCTCTCCTCAACTTACGACCGAACAGATGATCAACTTCTGGATATCTACAGCTACACGGCTTCAAGGGACGCAGCCCACCACAGACTCCCTCGACGAACCTGATATCCACTCCACTTCAACTCTCCACCCGTAAGACTGTTAAATTGCTCTCCCTGGAAAAGTGGACTATCTCCAAGATGTTAATTGAACCGCAAGTATGTTACTTCATGGTCCTGCCTCCCCACGTTCTACCCAAGGACTCTGGCATGACTGGTGGTTTTATAATATGTTTTATTTTGTTTACTACACTGCATGTTATACGATTCAGCTTACACTGATTAGGGTCTCAGTGTGTTATGGTTACCTGATTTTAAGTTCCTAGTTTACAAGTACCGTTTACCCTGTTGCCAGCACACGCCAGAGACATTGTCAACCTATCGGCTATGGCTCAGACAGCTCTGAGACAACCCCATTTAGATCCAGGTATTGTGTTCCCTCTCACTGCGGTTCTCCATCACGGCACCCATCGCTACTTTCACACTCCGGTGTCATGATTACCCCACCGGTACCTCCCCCCAGGTTTAACAGTCCACAGCCTCCGCTCGCTCTCTCTGAGTTTCTGTGGCGGCAGACCCTTCTATTACTGTAGTCCCCCTTCTCCGCCTGGTGACTGCCAACCCCCACACAGCAGCGAACACTGTGCTGACACTCCGCAAGGAGAGCACACATTGTCCACGCACTGTATCTATACCGATTCCAGACTCATCGGAGGCAAGTAATCTAGTTCATTACAGCCTCATCGGTTTTACTCCAGTGACCGATTTATTACTACCAAGCCCAGCTCTCATGCCATGTACACACGACCGTTTTTCTCGTCAAAAAAAAAACTAAATTTTTTCCATTTGACGAGAAAAACGATCGTCTGTGGGCATTTTGTCGTTTTTCTCGACGAGAAAAACGGCATTAAAAACGACGAGAAAAATTAGAACATGTTCTAATTTTTCTCGTAGTTTTTTCCGACATTTTTTCCGCTGCAGTTTTCCCATAGGGAAACACTGCCGCGGAGCCCACAGACGGTCGGTCGTTTTTCTCAACAAGAGAAAAAATGGCGTGAAAAACGACTGTGTGTGGGGAACAAGCCGTTCCCTCGTTTTTAATGTCATTATTCACGGCGTTTTTTTAACCGCCGTGAATAATGATCGTGTGTACGCGGCATCAGGCTTTATCTCCGCTCCCATTTCCATGACCCTTACTCTCCCAACAACTAGTACAAAAAACAATATCTGGAGACTCGACAACTCCCTCCTGACTGACCTGAAAAACATTACACATATCACGTCAAGCCTCTCCAATTACTTTGTAGAGAATGCCACGGATGACACCTCGCCCTCCATACTTTGGGCCGCACATAAATGTGTGATCCGAGGTGATTTCCTCTCACTAGCAGCCAAAAGGACCCGACTCAGGAAGGCTCGCATTAATGACTTGACCGCACACATACTCCTACTGGAACAAGCACACAAATTGTCGCTAGCGACGAGCTCCCTGATGGAGTTGACTCAGGCTAGACAGGAACTCCTGGGAGAACTCAGACGCTTAAACGCAAATTTGCGATGACTCAGAAACTCTTTTATGAGTTTAGCAACAAATCCGGAAAACTTTTGGCTAGAGCTCTCCAGGCAAGGAGGGCGGCCCATACTATCCACAAAATAAAGACCCCCTCGAGGGATACCCTTGTCAAACCGGAAGATCTCTGACCGTTTTGTTAGCTACTTCTCCGACCTATACAACCTCCCTGTCCCCTCTCCCGCTGACACGGCCTCGGATAGCATCAAGGCTATTACGGACTTCCTAGAGCAATACAGCCCAACCCCCCTTACACCAGAAGACACTACAGACCTTGATCTCCCACTTTCGATAGAAGAGACATTGAGGGCCCTAAAACAGATGAAACCGGGCAAAAGCCCTGGCCCAGACGGACTAACTGTTAGCTACAACAAATCCTTCCCTAACACCCTACTGCCCCACCTAGTTAAAGCCTTCAACACCATGTCAACACACTCCACGGCCAACAGAAAGATTCTTGAGGCCCACTTGACACTCATCCTTATACCGGGCAAAGACCCTATGCTGGTTCCTAATTATAGCCCAATCTCACTCCTTAACGTGGATTTGAAGCGTTATGCCAAAGTCTTAGCTAACCGTATCCTCCCCTTGTTGCATAGATTGATCTCCCTGGATCAGGTTGGTTTTGTCCCTGGTAGGGAAGCCAGAGACAACACCATTAAAGCCCTTAATATCCACCACTGGCTGTCTAAAACGTCAACCCAGGGCTTCTTTCTCTCCTTAGACGCTGAGACGGCGTTCGACAGAGTGGCCTGGGACTATATGGAAACAACGCTACGAGTGATGGGTTTCCCTCCCAGCTTACTTCAAATGATAATGGTATTATATTCTTCCCCGACTGATAGACTTCATATCAACGGCCGCTAGGGATGATCTCCACGATCGAGTCGAACATACGTTCGACTCGAACATCGTGTGTTCGATCGTTTGACGAAGATCGAACGTTTTGAGTCGTTCGCGCCAAATTCGAGTGACGCGAACGGCCCAAAATCCCGGCGCTGTGATTGGCCAAGCATACACTGTGACCCCGCATGCTTGGCGAATCACAGCGCCGGCAACGAGGAGAGCCATATTTGGCCACAGGCAGGATGCCTGTGGCCAATTATAGCTCAGGGGGGTTTAGTACATGCCCCACACTATAAAAGGCCGCCAGCGCGGCGGCCTTGTGTAGTGTGTTCCGGCGTGCAGGGAAAGACGTACTTAGGCAGGGACAGTGTCAGTGCTAATTGTACTTTTACCTTGTGTGTAGGGAGAGAGAAGGATAGGTAGGAACAGTGTCAGTGATATTCTGCTAAACCTTGTGTGTAGGGAGAGAGACGGATAGGTAGTGTCAGTGATATTCTGCTAAACCTTGTGTGCAGGGAGAGAGAAGGATAGGCAGGGGACAGTGTCAGTGTCATTTTTGCTAAGCCTCCTGCACAGTATACACCTGAAGCTAGCCCTTATTGCTGTGTTTTCCTGTTGTGTAACACAGGCAGGCATCTGCAGCACTTAAAGCAGGCGTAGTGTCATTCCTGCAAAATATACACCTGAATCTAGCCCTTATTGCTGTGTTTTCCTGTTGTGTAACACAGGCAGGCATCTGCAGCACTTAAAGCAGGCGTAGTGTCATTCCTGCAAAATATACACCTAAAGCTAGCCCTTATTGCTGTGTTTTCCTGTTGTGTAACACAGGCAGGCATCTGCAGCACTTAAAGCAGGCGTAGTGTCATTCCTGCAAAATATACACCTGAAGCTAGCCCTTATTGCTGTGTTTTCCTGTTGTGTAACACAGGCAGGCATCTTGCAGCACTTAAAGCAGGCGTAGTGTGATTCCTGCACATTATACACCTGAAGCTAGCCCTTATTGCTCGTAGTTTTCTTTCTTTTGTGTTACACTAACAGGCATCTGCAGCACTTAAAGCAAGCGTAGTGTGATTCCTGCAAAATATACACCTAAAGCTAGCCCTTATTGCTGTGTTTTCCTGTTGTGTAACACAGGCAGGCATCTGCAGCACTTACAGCGGGCGTAGTGTGCCTCCTGCACAATATACACCTGAAGCTACCCCTTATTCTGGTTTTCCCATCTCCCTGCAGGCCATTAGAATGTCTGGAAGGCCAACAAGGAGAGGCAGACAGTCAGGAGCCAATAAAAGAGGGCAAACAGGCTCTGTGTCTAGAGACGACAGTGCTGGTCGTGGACGAGGTGCATCGTCATTAGCACGTGGCCATGGAACAAGCTTGTCCTTATTTTCGGCAGCTGGACGTGTTGAGTCGCATCATGCCAAAGACTTGGTAGAGTGGATGACCAAGCCCTCCTCATCCTCTCTCACCCAGGCTCAGGGTACTGGCAAAGCAGCTGCCAAAGCGTCCTCAATGTCATCACCAGTCACTCCTTCCCTAGACCCACCGTGTCCTCCTGAGGAGTCCCCCGAACTGTTTGAGCACAGTGTTGGGTACATGCTCCAGGAGGATGCCCAGCGTTTCGAAGGGTCTGAAGATGATACCCAGCTAGAGGAAGGCAGTAGCGTGAGAGCAGAGAGGGGATGCTCAAGAAGGACACCAATCTGGCACTCATGTTCCAGCAGCTGCAGCATACTGCCAGATTGGTTCCAGTGATGAGGAGGGAGGGGATGTTGGGGTCACTGACTCCACGTGGGTGCCTGATAGGAGAGAGGAGGATGAGGAGGAGGCACATCTCCAACGAGGCAGGATGCCCTCCGGGGGCCAGC
Source organism: Rana muscosa (assembly GCA_029206835.1). Taxonomy (NCBI): domain Eukaryota; kingdom Metazoa; phylum Chordata; class Amphibia; order Anura; family Ranidae; genus Rana; species Rana muscosa. Next base: position 10,234,625 of record CM055119.1, on the reverse strand, counting down.
CTAAGGGCAGCACACCGACTGAATCACACCGCAGAGCTCCGCCTGTGCAGGGCGCTGCCTCTGCCCGTTATTCCAAAAGTTCTTTGGTGTGGGCCTTTTTTGAGTCGAGTGCATCAGATCGCACCGCTGCTGTTTGCAACATATGTCTGAAGCGTATCTCGCGTGGCCAAAACATCAGCCGCTTGGGCACCACATGCTTGACCAGACATATGTTGACCTGCCATGCAGCTCGTTGGCAAGCCTATCTTAAAGACCCACACCAAAGAACAAAGCGGAACTCTCCTTGCTCCGCATCAGCTGTGATCTCCAACCCCACTATACCTTCATTCCTCTCTGAAACCTGCTCTTAGAGGAATGAAGGTGTAGAATTAGGTGTGTCACAGCCAAGTACTTGCAGGCACTCTGCTAGCAGTACAACGACGTCCGATTCTAGCAGGCAAATTTCCCTGCCCCAGCTGCTGGACCATCGAAAGAAGTTAACTCCCAGCTATCCACATGCCCAGCGGTTGAATGCTAGCTTGGCTAAATTGCTAGCACTTCAACTGCTGCCTTTTCAGTTGGTAGACTCGGCCCCCTTCCGTGAGTTTGTGCAATGGCAGGTTCCCAAACGCCACTTTTTCTCACGGAAGGCGATTCCGGCTCTCTACCGGCATGTGGAAGGCAATGTCCATGCCTCACTGGACAGGGCGGTCAGCGGTAAGGTGCATATTACCGCTGACTCATGGTCCAGCAGGCATGGACAGGGACGTTACCTTTCTTTCACGGCCCATTGGGTCACTCTTTTGGCAGCTGGAAAGGATGCAGGACAAGGTGCAGTAGTGTTGGAGGTTGTTCCGCCGCCACGCCTCCAAAATGCTACTACTGGTTGTGACACACCTCTCTCCTCCACCCCTCCTCTTCTTCTTCCTCCATGGCCTCTTCCTGTGCTTTGTCCTCGGAACCAGCGGTGCTCCGTAGGCGTTCAAGGGGCTACGCAAGTACGCAGGCAAAAAGATGCCATGCCGTGCTTGCGCTGGTGTGTTTGGGGGACAGGAGCCACACTGGGGCAGAGGTTCTGTCAGCTCTGCAGGGGCAGGCCGAGAGGTGGTTGACGCCACGCCAGCTTAAGGCAGGAATGGTGGTTTGCGACAATGGCACCAACCTCCTCTCTGCCCTCCGACAGGGACAACTGACCCATGTGCCCTGTGTGGCTCACGTCCTTAACCTGGTGGTGCAGCGGTTCTTGGGCAGGTACCCGGGCTTACAGGATGTCCTGAGGCAGGCCAGGAAAGTCTGTGTGCATTTCCGCAGATCATATAATTCCAGTGCTCGGCTGGCTGAGCTGCAAAAGGAGTTGAACCTGCCCAATACCCGCCTTATATGTGACATGCCCACCAGGTGGAACTCAACGTTGGCCATGCTGCAGCGGCTGCACACGCAGCAGAGGGCCATCAATGAGTATCTGTGCGACTACGGCACCAGGACAGGGTCAGGGGAACTTGTTTTTTTTTCACCACGCCAGTGGGGCATGATCAGGGATGCATGCACTGTCCTGGCACCATTTGAAGAGGCAACGAGGATGGTGACAGTGCATGCATCAGTGACACTGTACCTCTTTTCCACCTGTTGGAACATACGTTGCGTGGAATAATGCCTCAGCTAGCCTACGCTGCATGGCCTCCCTGATCCTTCAAAGTCTGCGGAAGGATCCTCATATTCTTCGGATCAAGAAGAGGGACCATTACTGGCTGGCCACTCTCCTTGATCCACGGTACAAGGCTAAGGTTGCGGACCTTACCATCTTACCATCGCAGAGGGAGCAGAGGATGAGACAACTCCAGGAGGCCTTGCAGAAATGACTGTGCAACGCGTTCCCAGAGACTGGGAGGTTACAAACTCCTGGTCCTGGACAACGAGTTGCTGAGGCTTCGGTCAGTCAAAGAAGGAGCGGTGGGGAAGGTGGCCGTCTGACCGATGCGTTCAGACAATTCTTTAGTCCGCAGCCCCAAGGTATGATCGGTTCCAGCAACCATCGCCAGTGTCTGATATACATGGTGCAGGAATACCTAGGGGCAAGGTCAGACTTGGACACCTTCCCCACCGAAAATCCTCTGGTTTACTGGGTCTTGAGGATGGATCACTGGCCAGAGCTTGCACAGTATGCAATTGAGCTACTGGCCTGTCCTGCATCCAGCGTTCTTTCAGAACGCACATTCAGTGCTGCTGGAGGATTTGTCACGGATCACAGGGTGCGCCTGTCCACCGACTCGGTTGATCGACTGACTTTCATAAAGATGAACCAGTCTTGGATCACCACCAGCTACCAAGCTGATATAACAGAATAATTTATTTTCAAATGTCACATCCCTTCAAGACTGATGCTGAGGGACTGTCCTGTTATGTTGACTGACTATCCTCCTCCTCCTCAATGATCTGATTGATGATGATAGCTTGGAAGAACATTTTTGTTTCTGGGTGCCGCCACCAGTGGCTAAGGCCCAATTTTTCAGCCCCTGTTTGACAGGGGCATGTAATTACAATTTTTTATGCAATGCTTTGCAGCAGGGCTCATTCCTGCACTACAACTAGAGTATCTGGGAGAGGTTGCAGTGTTGTGGCACCAGCACCAGTGCTTAAGGCCCAATTTTTCAGCCCCTGTTTAACAGGGGCATTTAATTACAATTTTAGATGCAATACTTTGCAACAGGGCTCATTGCTGTGCTCCAAGTACAGTATCTGTGAGGGGTTGCAGAGTTGTGACACCAGTGCCTAAGGCCCAATTTTTCAGCCCCTGTTTAACAGGGGCGTGTAATTGCAATTTTTGATGCAATACTTTGCAACAGGGCTCATTGCTGTGCTCCAAGTACAGTATCTGTGAGGGGTTGCAGTGCTGTGGCACCAGTGCCTAAGGCCCAATTTTTCTGCCCCTGTTTAACAGGGGCGTGTAATTGCAATTTTTGATGCAATACTTTGCAACAGGGCTCATTGCTGTGCTCCAAGTACAGTATCTGCGAGGGGTTGCAGTGTTGTGGCACCAGTGCCTAAGGCCCAATTTTTCTACCCCTGTTCAACAGGGGCATGCAATTACAATTCTTGATCTAATAATTCACAGCAGGGCCCATTCATGCGCCCACCGAGAGTAACTGTGAGGGCTTACAGTGTTGTGGCACCAGCACCACCACCAAAGGCCCAATTTTTCCTACCACTGTTCAACAATGGCATGAAAATATAATTCCTGATATAATAGTTCACAGCAGGGCGTTCCAGCGCCCACCAAGAGTAACTATGAGGGCTCACAGTGTTGTGGCAACACCAACATGTAAGGGGCAAATTTCAGCAGAGTATATACGGCAGGCCCCTACTTTCAAACATCCAACTTACAAATGACTCCTACTTGCAAACGGAAGGAGACAACAGGAAGTGAGAGGAAATCTACCCCTAGGAAGGGAAATTCTCTCCTGTAAGAGTTAATATGGGAAAAAGGTGTCTCCTCTCTACTGATGCTTTATCACCAATCCTTGTTTCAATAAAAACCCCACTTTTCAAAAACAGTTGTCATTGGGACGGAAAGTGAGGTGAAATGTTCTGAACAGGGACACAGACAGCAAAACAAATGTTACAGGGGTGATAATCCTTCCCTATTTTTTCCAAAAAGCTTACAAATATATTTTTTGGCTGGAGCTACACTTAAACAATGTACCTGTTCAAAATTAAAAAACATATTCTACTTAGGAACAAACCTACAGTCCCTGTCTTTTTTGCACCGCCTGTATACTGCTGTTCAGCGTATATAGGGCCTTTTTTTATTTTGGGTGCGGGGTTCCCCTTAATATCCATACAAGACCCAAAGGGGCTGGGGTAGGGATGGGTGATGGGGTACCCATTCCATTTTTCTCAATGATTTTCATCCATATTGCCGGGACCAGACATTACATTAAAGCCGCAAGCAGTTTTAAATGGCTTTTTTTCCCTTTAGAAATGTCATTTTGTACAGGGACAGTTTTAAACACGGGAAACACGTGGCACTTTACAGGCATACTTTAGACACCCCCCCAGGTACGATATTTAAAGGAATATTTCACTTTTTTTTTCACTTTATGCATCATTAAAATGACTGCTCCCGAAAAACTGCCGTTTTTAAAACTTAGTTTTGCATTGATACATGTCCCCTGGTGCAGAACCCGGGTTCCCAAACCCTTTTTAGGACAATAACATGCATATTAGTCGTTATAATTAGCACTTTAGATTTCGAACGTTCGCATCCATTGTATTTAATAGGGTTCTAACGTTCGTGCGAACTTTCGGTCCGTTCGTGGGTTCTGGTGGGAACCGAACCCGGGGGTGTTCAGCTCATCCCTAACGGCCACCTGTCGAGCGCATTCTCCATCTCCAACGGTACCCACCAGGGCTGTCCCCTTTCCCCTCTAATCTTCATCCTTACCATGGAACCCATGCTTGCAAATTGAGAACCAACCCGAATATCAAGGGCATTGATATACAAAATAGCCGCCTACGCAGATGATATTCTATTATTTCTTAAGGAACCCGTCACTACAATCTCCAACCTTCTCGCAGATTTCGCACTGTTCAAAAATGTTTCCAACTTACAAATCAACTTCACAAAATTGAAAGCGCTGAACATCACCCTGCCTCCTGCTCTGGTCTCTCACTGTAAAACTAATTTCCCCTTTAGTTGGGAATCTTGTGAACTCACATATCTAGGTATCAAAATCCCTACAAAATTAATTGATCTTTACGCTAGAAACTTTCTACCCGCCCTCCAAGCGATTCAAGGTGACCTACAAAAATGGCATTTCGGCACCTTTTCATGGTTGGGCACAATAGCCATACTGAAAATGAATGTCCTACCCAGACTCCTTTACCTCCTCCAGGCCATCCCCATTAAACTACCCCCCTCATTTTTCAAATCTTACAAATGTATGTGCAGATCTTTCATATGGTCTGCCAAAACCCCCAGACTGAGCTGGGACAGACGAGTACTACCGAAATTATTAGGGGTCTTGGGCTCCCTGACATCCAAACATACCATTGAGCGTGTCATTTAACAAGGATTGTGGACTGGCACGTCCATAGTCACAACAAAGACTGGATCAAACTCGAAAATGCCTTCCCGAACATCCCGTTGTCGCACCTACCGTGGATCACACACAAATCCATCCCTAAAGATTGCTCCACACACCCCCTCATTGGAGCTACGCTCTCGCACTTCAAGCTAGCCTGCGAAACCTTAGCATTCACGCCCTCTCCCGGACCTATGAACCCACTAGACCGCAACCCCGACTTCCCCCCGGGCCTAGTCTCCCGCGACATCACTTCAATCCCCTGTAGTTCACATTCCAGAGCTCGTAACTTCTTTCAAGATGACACCCTACTATCCTACCAGGCGCTTTCCTCCAAACTCCCAGAATATCACATTCCATTCTACAAATATCTGCAAATCCAGCACTTTTTTAACTCGGCTGCCTCACTTGCTAGCTGGAATCGGGACCTCACGCCCTTTGAAACTATCTGTAACACTGAAGAACCCCAACGCCACCTGATATCAACCTTATATCCGCTCCTTTTCTCCACACACAAAATAAAAGACAACAAACTTGTCCAACGCTGGGAAACGGAACTGTCCATACAACCCTCTACGGCGGAATGGGAACGCATATTTACACACATTCATAAGGGCTCCATCAACGTCTCCACCCAGGAAAACAGATACAAAATATTGTCCAAATGGTATAGGACACCTGACAAAATCCACAAATTCCATCCCAGTCTCCCTCCGACCTGTTGGAGATGCAATGCAACGCCTGGTTCCCTACTCCACATTTGGTGGGAGTGCCCCCTCATTCAACCATTTTGGACTGACATCCACCGTCTAATTACAGAAATCACTACATACACTCCTGATTACACGCCCGCACAATTCCTGTTACATCACACCTCCATGCCTTTCTCCGCATACAAAAAATCCCTTACCTTGCACCTTCTCAATGCAGCAAACCTATGTGTGCTAGTACACTGGAGGAGCACCACCCCTCCCACAGTCTCAGAATGGCTTCAACGGGTTGACAGAACTGTAGAAATGGAAAAACGTATACTTCAAGCACACGACAACCCAGCGAAATTCACTGACACCTGGGCCTGCTGGATATACTTTAGAGAAACTTCTACGCACACCTCCCCAACACACAGCTCCGCTACATCTGATGGAAATACACCCCCTGACCAATTGCAACTCTAGAATCCCCGCCTTTCCTCCCTTACACCACTATCCTCATCCCCACTAGTTCACACTGATATGTGAAATACTTTAAATTGACAGTTCGACTCATCCTCTTTCTTCGATACACACCTGATAGAGTAAACACACACTCCTGTATGGTCACTGGAGTCATACTCCCACTCCATGTGGGAACCCAAATCCCCTACCAGGGATCCCCAATAAACCATGCTACACCGTTCAAATTGAACTTTCTTTTGCAACCATTTTTGGCCCCCGCCCATTCACAGCTAGTGCCCTTTGGGATGAGTGGGTCTGAGGCTGGCCTTTGTCGGCATAGACTAAACTATCCATTAGATCCCAACCCTTATGCACTCACTATTCCTCCTTTTTAGAAGTGTCTTTATAAACTCTGCCTGCGGCTCTGAGTACTCTGACCACACTCACTTACGATTATTTGGACATAGACAAATACTATACTTTTTTAATGTATACTGTTAAGATCATTATTTCCTTCACTCGTTATTACTCTGTTTATGTCCTGCTTTGTATTTTCTGCAATGAACCCTTTTTTCTGAAATACTGTTCAACTTATTTTATTTCATTGCTTCAGATTCTCTGTAAACCTGTAAAACTTAATAAAACTTTTTGGAAAAAAAACCTCCTAGGCGAACACCCGTGCTTGTAGGGTCACGTGAGTGCATAGTGACGTCAGTGCGTAGCACCACCCTGACTAGTTTCGTCACACATGACGTTCTCAAAGGGCATGGGCGACGCACTGAATCGTTACTCTATATATTAGTGATAAATAAGGGGAGTTGGGACTTTGCGTGAGGTCATGACCGGGTAGGGCCAAGCAACTCCATTCCTGTCATATTGAGAGAAAAAAAGAAGCAAGAAGACAGCCGGTTGGGCAGCATAGTTGCAACAAAAGGGGGGAGGATGGGACTTTAAATGAAGCTCATGGTGACAAAATAGAACAAAAATGGTGGATAATAAAATATTTAATAATACATAGATACATGTTACAATACACTGAATTATGTAAATGTAGCACTACCCCCGGAGGAGCTGCTGGTATAGTTTGAATCAGTACTCTGTTTGCAACCCCCTTAACTGGCTCAGACCCTCCCTTGGCACAACTGGTGTAACTGGCAATTGTGAGTCCCACTGAATGCTGGGAACACAATTTGGCATAGATATATATATATATATATATATATATATATATATCACAATAACATGTAAGAATATGGTTACCTTCCTTTGGTAGCAGTCCCACTGGAAACAAAGATACTCCAACAAAGTGTTTTACTTAACCAAGGGCAACTTTACTTGGTATGAAGAAAAAGGAACAATGTTACACATATGCATACAGTTGACTCAGCAGGGCCCTGCAGGAGTCAATGAGGATAAAGAAAGAAAGGGGTTTCTAAAATAAGGTTAAAATATACTTATAATCTAATGAAACAGGTATAATGCTCGCAAGCTCCCCCTAATGGGCAATACCACCCTATGTCCTGCAGTGTTAGTTCCAGTCAGGCCTGACAATGATCACCAACACAAGTTCCTCAATGGTGGGAGTCTTCGCTAGCAACGTTGGTGCACTTTATACTTGTAATCCAAAGGGAATAAAGATGCAATCAAACCTTCACAATGTTCGTGGAAGTGAACTTTCAGTTAGTATAACTTTAACCCAAACTGCGTAGTTATCACGTGCTGCCCTATGTCCTAATATGCGTGTGGTGTATTATTCTGCTGCTGATGGGCCTTCAAGAGTCAATGGGCCTAGAACAGTTATAGAATATAGGAAGGTGCCCTCTCACCAGAACAGGCTTAGTCCACCTGATTTGCTCCGCTGCTGGTGACTCGATCCGTGGCCTCTCCGCATCGTGCAGTCTCCGGACCTTCCCTTGGCAGCAGTAGATGTCAGCCGACGGACGACTCTGGTCTCTGGGAGGCGGAAGCTGGACACACAGCCCTCCTGGCTTGGTGATCCTCCGCAAGGCTGTAGGCCCAGGCTTCAGGCCTAGTCCCTTTGGCAGCAGGCCTCACACACACGTCCTGCAGGGAGGGGGTGAAGATCCCAAGAGACCGAACAAAGCTCCTCCCCTCCTTTAAGTAACCTCTCCCACAAAGCTCCGCGGGGATGCAATGCACTCTCGGAGGACAACTACATTGTGGGTACCATAGTCTATTACCTACTCATATCAATGGAGTCCCGTTCTCCTGGTACCGTAAATTCCACAATGCATCACTTCACAATGTAAATGACAGTTTTATATCACATTACAAACCGCCACCCCGCTACAAACTCCCCCCACTTTAACTCTTTGGTCCCCAAAGACATCTAAAATCTTAGTTCTGTAACACATCTCTAAGCGGTTGCATAAAACTGACAGAGGAGCCTCCCACCAATTATCATATAATGGGGAGCTGTCCTGTCCACAGGCTACCTCAAGTGCAGTAGCCTGATCAGTTGTGCCAGGGAGTGAGCTAGGGTTGCCTTCCACCAAACATGCAGTGGAAGGACCAGGTACATCAGATGCTCTCCTAGCAGTGGAAAAGACCTCCTCAGAACATTCACCCATTTGACTATACGTCAGTCTCTTAGGAGGGTGAATGACTTTTTTCTGCCTCTGTTTCCGAGGTGTCGGTACATCTGGGTCATTAAGCACCCCTGTTTCTCTGAATTCTTCTTCTGGTTTAGGCATGCTTAACCCTCTTACTACAGAAGTGTCCAGTTCAGTTTTAGAAAACAAGGGAGTCTCTTCGGGATCCTTCAATGGTGAAGAATACAGATCATCTCTTGCATTCTCGGTGGGCACACTGCATGGCACAAATTCAGGAGCCTCTGGACTAAGAACTTCACTACTGACTGCTTCAGGGGGTGATGATGAACCAGCCATAGACTCTGGCTCTTAAGTGGGCCATAACTATTCAGATTCCATATCTTCCTCCTCAGAGTCTTCTCCTTCCTGATCTTGGTCTTCCGTACCAGTAAGAGTCGACTGAGACCTGGTAACTGGTCCAGATACTCTTGAGGATGCAGAGGGTTCCTGTGTCTCTGACATGGGAGGAAGGCGAACAGCTTCCGAAAGGGGCAACATGTGGTTTCTATGCCAAGTCTTTACTGGGCCTACACTCCCCTCTGACCTGATCTGGTATGCCGGAAGATCTGGGAGTTTCTTGCAAACAACATATGGCTGGGGTCTCCAACGGTCAGCTAATGCACGAAGAATCTTTCTACTAAAACTTTGGCTACCGTTGAGGCCTTCTGATCCTTAGTGGGGAAAGCCTGGGCATATCTAGTAAAGTGATCTGTCACCACCGGGACATTCCCCTTTCCAGTCAAATCGGGCTCCAAGCAGAGGAAATCAATGCACACCAGATCCATGGGTCCTTGACTTTGTAGGTGACCCATTGGGGCAGATTGACGTGGCAAGGTTTTCCTCTGGATACATCGGGCACAAGAGCGGCAGTACCCCTCAACTTCAGCCCGCATGCAGGGCCAGTAGAATCTGTCTCTCACAAGATGGAAAGTTCTTTCGGGCCCCAAATGGCCATAATTGTCATGGAGGGCATTTAAGACCGCTTCCCTGTGCTTGGCAGCTAGAAACAGCTGCCATTTTCCTTCCAGATCACCAGAAGAGGGGCCCCTTCGGTAGACCACCCCTTGGCGTATCTGCAACCGGTCCCATTCCTTGTGCAGTAGCCGGGCTTCTCTTGGAGAATCTCCTAGAAGTAACTCAGGGTGTTGGTCCTCCAAAGCCCCCAGTAATATTTTCCCCAAAGGGTCTTCTAACTGATCCCGCCTCAAGTCCTTCTTGGATAACTTCTTGGAGAAGAGGGCAAACCCTCTTCTATAACCTGGGTCACATTACAGTACATCTGGGTACTCCGGCAGCTGAGACCCCAATTTCTTCGGCCCTTGATCCTCCCCTGGACTGGAGCTCTGTTCCCTGGTATAGGGTTCACACTCCCTCTGGGGACATTTGGGTCCACTCTCTCGGCAGATTGGGAGGGACATGGGACCTTCTGGAAAGTGCATCCGCATCCCTGTTCCCTACTCCTGGCCGGTACTCCAGGCTGAATGTAAAGCTTGAGAGGGCAGCCAGCCACCGATGTCCTGTGGCATCCCGTTTTGCGGTGGTTAGAAGATAGGTGAGTGGATTGTTATCCGTTTTGACCACAAATTCCACCCCATATAAGTAGTCCTTCAGCTTATCCACCACTGCCCACTTTAAAGAAAGGAATTCCAGTTTGTGTGTGGGATAGTTCTTCTCAGCAAGTGTCAGACTCCTACTCACATAGGCAACGGGTCGTAGGTGACCGTCATGTTCCTGGTACAGTACTCCTCCTAGCCCGTCTCGGCTGGCGTCCACATGCAGCTCATAAGGTTTTGTAGTGTCCGCATAGGCCAATACAGGGGCAGTGGTCAGACTCTCTTTTAATTGATTAAAAGCTTCTTCACACTTGAAGGTCCACTGATCCTGCATGGACTCTCTGGATTTCCTAGGGCCCTGGGAAGGCTTTAATGGCCGGGCTGGCTCTACTTCATCCTCTTCTCCCTCATTCTTCAGAAGCTCATTTAAGGGTCTGGCTATCTTGGCAAACCCCTCCACGAACCTCCTGTAAAGGGAGCAGAATCCCAGGAACGACCGAAGCTCAGTCACATTCGTAGACCTTGGCCAGGAAGTGACAGCATCTAGCTTCTCCGGGTCTGTGGCTACTCCTTCCGCCGATACAATGTGACCCAAGTAATGCACTGAGGACTGGTAAAACTGGCACTTTTTAGGGGAAAGTTTCAGGCCCTCTTCATGTAGTCTCTTCAGAACCTTCTCCAGCCTTTCTTCATGTTCCTCTAGAGTCTTCCCGAACACGATGACCTCATCCAAGTACACCAGCACCTCTATTAGGTTCATGTCTCCTACCGTCCTCTCCATCAACCTTTGGAAAGTGGCAGGGGCTCCTGATAACCCCTGAGGCATCCGGCCGATCTCAAAGAACCCCACGGGGGTGATGAAGGCTGTCTTTTTATTGTCCTCCGGGTGCATGGGAATTTGGTAGTAGCCACTCTTCAAATCCATCACGCTGAACCACTTGGCTCCAGACAGGCTCTGCAATGCATCTTCTATGCGGGGGGTGGTATACTGATCCGGTATAGTTCTTCCACTCAATGTTCGGTAATCAATAGACAGCCTCAGAGAGCCATTTTTCTTTCGGACCACCACTATGGGAGAAGCGTAGGGGCTTCGAGACTCTCGGATTATGCCTGTTCCTTTCAACTCAGATAGTTGCTCACGTAGGTCTTCCAGATCTCCTAAGGGAACTCATCGAACCTTCTCCCTGAACGGCTTATCCTCATGCAAGCGAATCTTATGGGTGGCACTCTTCGCACATCTCACATCGAATTCGTCCTTCGAGAAGATCTTCTGCCATCGAGTCAGTTGGTCCCTAGCCCTCTTCCTCCAAGCCGGTGGGAGACCGGTGTCCTCTGCACAGAGCTTCTACACTATGTCCTCCCCTTTAACCTTTTCCCGGTCTGAAGGGCTCACCAGGGTGGCTTGGTTCACCTGGCCCAACAGCATCCTGGCTGGCATTCTCACTGGAGTGGTGGTAGCGTTCCTGATGCTCACTGACACCTTTCCTTGGTTCCTCTGTAAAGCCTTCAACGAGACCACTTCGGGAATCACTTCTATTCCCCTCTCCTTCTCCTTTGGGTCCGGTTTAAGGAGGTCAAAGGGGCCTAGTTGTTCCCAGGTGAGCTTAACAGCAACTCTCAAGCAGGTCACCTCCCCTGTTTGTAACACTTTTCCCATTTTGTCCAGCTTCCAGATCTTCCCAACCCCCTCTGCTGGGGCCTTCCGCTCCAGTACTAGGTGCTGGCAGATTTGCTGTAACAACGGGTGGACTCTGGTTGTCCAAGAACCCTGCTCTTTAACCAGGGGGGGTTAACAGTCTTCTCACAAGATCTGCATTAGTCCCTATGTACAGTGAGCTCTTGTTGGCCCCAGGAGGTCAGGGGCAGACCACTGCCAAAGTGTCAAATGTCTCCATTTCTCCCGCCACTGAAGGATCAAAGGTGAGTCTGACCGGGATATATCCGCCATAGGGGAAGCTCTGGGTGCCAATGCCCCATATCTGTGAGTCTTCCAGCTTCTGTAGCGGTAGATGCCTAAGATGCTTATTATAGAAGTCCCGGTATAGGAGACTCACTTGAGCTCCGGTGTCAAGGAGGGCCTTTGTGTAGATTCCCTCTACTTGGATGGAAATGATGGGAGAGGGTCCCACTAACTTGTCAGGTACCTTCTTTGGAGAGGCCTTCTTGTTGGGCTTAGTAACTTGCACCTTTATTTCCGTCCTCTTCCAGCTTCTCTTGGACTTCAACCCTGGTGAAGTCTGATGTGCATTGACTTCCCGCTCTCGGGCATTTTGAAATTTTGGGTGGGAGCTGCCATGTCGAGAAGGGGTGGCATCAGGGGCGTGCGGCAAAGGCCTGGGCTCCTGACATTGCCTCTTTTTTTTTTGTTTGGAGTGAGCTGGTACTGGTGTGCACCCGGTTGACTCCTTCACCAGGGCCCTCTGAAGTTTTCCGCCGGCTTGCGGGAAAGTGTAGCAAACTTCCTAGGGCTGGGGCACAATTTTGCATGGTGTCCAGTTCCTCCGCAGATATAGCAGACACCCTCACTCCTTGTGGTCTTAGGTGGGGAAGCTGGTATCTCTTGGGCCGCCTTGGCTTCAGTTCCTCCTTCTTTCTTTAAGTCTGCAATACTGGTCATCATAGAGGATAGCATCCCCATCACCTGTGTCATCTGAGACTTCAAAGTGTCAACCTCCGAGTCCCTTTCTTGAGCCATGGCTGACCTAACCCCGACACATGGGATGGAGTTGGGTGAAATTCCGTATGTCTGATCATCCAACAGGGCTTCTTCATCCCTTACTACTTTAATGAGGTCGGAGTAGCTTAGAGACATAACATCCTTCGAGGTCTTCAAATGGAGCCAGATGGGATCAGAGCGCAGGGCACCTCGTAGGATCAGTTTCATTCTCTCTTAGTCTGCCGTAGAGGGTTCCACTCCCTTCCTCAGTACAATTTGACACAACATCTTGTTCAGTCTCCTTACATATTTGGAGAAGCGTTCACCCGGTTGTTGAGAAGTGTGTTCGAATTGATATGAGGTCAGCTACCTTTTCCAGTTGTCCAAATTCCTCTTGCAGCATGACCAAGTAGTCATATGCCGTACAGGTGGCTTTACTGAATCTCAAGTTTTTAACAGCTTCTGCAGCAGCTCCTCGCAGACTCTCACATACACGCTGCTTCTTCTGGGCCTCGGGCAGTTCCCATCCTTCAAGAGCTTGCATAGCTTGCTCTATCCAAATGTCGAACTCTTCTTCACCGACCGGTACCGGCTGCTTCCCTGAAAAGATTTTCAGCTTCCGATATCCAGCTTCCACACACACTGTGTTATTTTTCTGGCACTTTGACACAGTCTCCCAGGGCATAAAGAAGTTCTTGCCCAATCATGGACAAGGATTGCGGGGGGCTCACAGGTCCCTTAGCTTGCTCCCTCTGGGCAGGATTAGGATTGTCCCCTACTGTAACTTTCGGGTGTACCAGGCGGAGATTTGACTTGCCTCCTAGTGGGAATTTTTTTTTCTAAAGTTTTCAGGTACTTCCCTTTCCCACTCCAATAGGGCATGAGGGCTATAGGCCCCTTGTTCTGTTCTGAGGGCAGCCACCCGGGCTTTCCTGTGAGAGGATAATCTTCTCATGATGCCATCCACCGACTTTTTGTCCCAATGTTCACTGGGAAGCTTCACGACTACACTTGAGCTTGAAATGGCGCTCTCTCTTTTGCACCATTGGACTACGACAAAAGGGTTCATCTTGAGGTTGGTTAATTGCAGAGTACTGAATCCCGGGCAAGCCCCAACATGTAGCACTACCCCCGGAGGAGCTTCTGGTTTAGTTTGGATCAGTACTCTGTTTGCAACCCCCTTAACTGGCTCAGACCCTCCCTTGGCACAACTGGTGTAACTGGCAATTGTGAGTCCCACTGTATGCTGGGAACACAATTTGGCATAGATATATATATATATATATATATATATATATATATATTTATATATATCACAATAACATGTAAGAATATGGTTACCTTCCTTTGGTAGCAGCCCCACAGGAAACAAAGATACTCCAACAAAGTGTTTCACTTAACCAAGGGCAACTTTACTTGGTATGAAGAAAAAGGAACAATGTTACACATATGCATACAGTTGACTCAGCAGGGCCCTGCAGGAGTCAATGAGGATAAAGAAAGAAAGGGGTTTCTAAAATAAGCTTAAAATATACTTATAATCTAATGAAACAGGTATAATGCTCGCAAGCTCCCACTAATGGGCAATACCACCCTATGTCCTGCAGTGTTAGTTCCAGTCAGGCCTGACAATGATCACCAACACAAGTTCCTCAATGGTGGGAGTCTTCGCTAGCAACGTTGGTGCACGTTATACTTGTAATCCAAAGGGAATAAAGATGCAATCAAACCTTCACAATGTTCGTGGAAGTAAACTTTCAGTTAGTATAACTTTAACCCAAACTGTGTAGTTATCACGCGCTGCACTATGTCCTAATATGCGTGTGGCGTACTATTCTGCTGCTGATGGGCCTTCAAGAGTCAATGGGCCTAGAACAGTTATAGAATATAGGCAGGTGCCCTCTCACCAGAACAGGCTTAGTCCACCTGATTTGCTCCGCTGCTAGTGACTCGATCCATGGCCTCTCCGCAACGTGCAGTCTCCGGACCTTCCCTTGGCAGCAGTAGATGTCAGCCGACGGATGACTCCGGTCTCTGGGAAGCGCGAGCTGGACACACAGAAAGAGAACACCCTCCTGGCTTGGTGATCCTCCGCAAGGCCGTAGGCCCAGGCTTCAGGCCTAGTCCCTTTGGCAGCAGGCCTCACACACACGTCCTGCAGGGAGGGGGTGAAGATTCCAAGAGACCAAACAAAGCTCCTCCCCTCCTTTAACCACTTCCCTACCCAGCCATAGTCAAATGACGTCCACAGATGGGATCTCCCATCCTGGGTGGACGTCATATGACGTCCCCGGCTTTGTAGGGGGATATCTGAATGATGCCTGCAGCTAGAGGCATTATTCAGATATCCTTTTGTTGTGCCGGCGATTCTGTGCACCATAAGAATGATCATAGAGGCGGTTCCGCCGCTTGATCGTTCTTATAGGCGGCGGGAGGGGACATCCCCCCTCCCGCCGCCATCCGGTGCTTCTCCGGGCTCTCCCATGCCATCAGTGACCCGGAGAGAATCGTCCGGCGCCGGTGGTGGGTCACATGACGAGCATAGAGATGACTGGTGACCAGATGGTCACCAGTCATCTCTATGATCGTCGGAGGCCTGGGCGCTATGTGATGACGTCACGCCCGGGTCCTCAAATGTAAACAAAGCCGCCATTGCGGCTAGTAAGTATGAGATCAGTGAAAAAAAATTCACGATCTCATGCTTTCCAGCCTGGAGGAGAGATGTGGGGTCTTATTGACCCCGCATCTCTCAATAAAGAGGACCTGTCACACACATTCCTATTACAAGGGATGTTTACATTCCTTGTAATAGGAATAAAAGTGATCAAAAAAAAAAGTTAAATAAGTGTAAAAATAAATAAATAAGTAAAATAAAAAAAAGAATAAAAAAAAAAATTAAAACGCCCCTGTCCCCGGTAGCTCGCGATCAGAAGAGAACTCACACGTAAGTCCCGCCCACACATGTAAACGACGTTCAAACCACATATGTGAGGTATTGCCGCGTGCGTTAGAGCGCGTGCAACAATTCTAGCACTAGACCTCCTCTGTAACTCTAACCTGGTAACCTGTAAAAAAAAATTAAAGCGTCGCCTATGGAGATTTTTAAGTACCGAAGTTTCCATGAGTGTGCGCAATTTTAAAGCGTGACATGTTAGGTATCTATTTACTCAGCGTCAGAAAAATGTGTATATCCAGGGCGCTCCAAGCATTTGAATCCTGACAGATAAGGTCTGTGTTGGAGAGGGTAGCAAATCTTCACACACTTTAGGCAGCACTCAGGGAGACAAGCAATCTCTAATGGAAACAGAAAAACAAACAAGGCGCCTCTAAGTGCAGAAGTATAAAACTTTTAATATCCCCTAAAAGGGTTAAAAACACTTACAAGATAGTGGATGAAACAGGCATGTAGTAGGTAAGTGCGTCCAGGAGATGTTCCAGTGGCAGGGCAGTCCCAGTCTCTGATGTTAAAGCTTCCAGGAAAGTCCACGATAACAGCTGATTGTGCTGTGAATGTTCAGAGGACACAGTAACGCTGGAGCCTGGGGATGATGTCAGAGGAAGCGAGACAGAAACCAGCATGGAACACGAACAGGAAGTGGACAGGAAGTGTGTCATGGAGGCGGGACGCGTTTCGGAACAGCTCATTGGTTCCTTCTTCAGCCAGTGACTATAGTCGCTTCCTCTGACATCATCCCCAGGCTCCAGCGTTACTGTGTCCTCTGAACATTCACAGCACAATCAGCTGTTATCGTGGACTTTCCTGGAAGCTTTAACATCAGAGACTGGGACTGCCCTGCCACTGGAACATCTCCTGGACGCACTTACCTACTACATGCCTGTTTCATCCACTATCTTGTAAGTGTTTTTAACCCTTTTAGGGGATATTAAAAGTTTTATACTTCTGCACTTAGAGGCACCTTGTTTGTTTTTCTATTTACTCAGCGTCACATCCTCTTTCATATTTTCCCCAAAAATTGGGCTAACTTTACTGTTTTGTTATTTTTTAATTCATGAAACCATTTTTTTCCCAAAAAAAGGCGTTTGAAAAATTATTGCGCAAATACCGTGCAAGAAAAAAAGTTGCAATGACTGTCATTTTATTCCCTAGGGTGTCTGCTAAAAAAAACATATATAATGTTTGGGGGTTCTGAGTAATTTTCTAGCAAAAGAATGATGATTTGTACATGTAGGAGAGAACTGCCAGAATAGGCCCGGTATGGAAGTGGTAAAAAAAGCCCGGTGTTGAAGTGGTTAAGTAACCTCTCCCACAAAGCTCCGCGGGGATGCAATGCACTCTGGGAGGACAACTGCATTGTGGGTACCATAGTCTATTACTTACTCATATCAATGGAGTCCCGTTCTCCTGGTACCGTAAATTCCACATTGCATCGCTTCACAATGTAAATGACAGTTTTATATCACATTACAAACTGCCACCCCGCTACATAAACAATATAAAAAATTGCACACTGGTTAGTGCCAGTTCCTAACACGGTAATGCCAGGCAGCAACCTGTCTGTAAACAATGTACACATGATAAGATTTAGAGGGTCCACCAATGTTCATGATTGGGTAAACAAATTAGAAGCATGAAATCTGCACGGTCTAATGTCTTACTAATCCCTGTAAATGTAGGTAAGCACATAACATGGTAGCCGGGTAGCTCGACGCATTTCGCGACTTTAAGCCGCTCTTCAGGAGCAAGTTATATGCTGTTTCTGCAATGAAAGAGTAAATTGCTAAGTGAACTGGCTTAAAATAGTATGAGGCGGAGTGGTTGCAATCAAGCAGCCATCCCACTGATGAAAGGGTATCTGTCACAATGGTACTGAAGTGAGCCCACAGGCGAGTAGGTGACACGGAATCCCCCAGGGCGTGGAATCTAAGGGCCAGCCGGTATTCCGCCAGGGACCCCCTCAGGAGGGTTTGGGCTTAGCTGCGTGCTGACCCCAGGTCACGACCCCCAGGTTCACCCTGCTCGCGAGGAGAGTACCAGAAGACACAGAGGGATGGATGGATGGATAAAGCAAAAGGAGAGCCAGATATCGAGCCAAGGTTGGGGCGGGCAGCAGACAATGTAAACAGGAGTACTAGCCGATTTGGTACACAAGAAGTCTGGTTAAGTAGGTTACAGGCAGGGAGCTCTGAAACAAGTGTTGCTCAAGCAACCAGAAACTGGTCTGAGTGCAATTTAAATAGTGAGGCACATGGGAGGCTGGACAGGAAGTAGCAGGAAGGAAGGATATATTAAGCCACAGGTGAAGCTGGCGACACCCATAGCTGCTGAGTGCAGGCAGAGCTGAACACAAGCTTGTGGAACAACAGGTGCCAGCCGACCTACAGCAGTATAGGTAAGACACAGATCAGCTCCGCAGCTGATCTGTGACAGTACCCCACGCTTACGAGGTCCCCCTACACGTCTGGGGGCTGGCTTGAAAGAAAATTTCGGATGGAATCTGGTCACCAAGCGTGGGGCTGAGACATCTGCAGCAGGAACCCAAGACCTCTCCTCCGGGCCGTAGCCCTTCCAATCAATCAGATAGAGTAGCTTCCCTCTGGAGTATTTGGAGTCCAATATATCTTTAATCTCATACTGATCCGTGGTATTGGCCACAGGAGTGGGGCGAGAAGAAGGGCGAGAGAAGCGATTGAGGACCAGTGGCCTGAGCAGAGAAACATGAAAGGCATTGGGGATCCTGAGATGAGAGGGCAGACGGAGCTTGAATGCAACTGGATTGATCTGACAGAGAATGGGAAAGGGACCAATGAAGCGAGGGGCAAATTTCATTGAGGGCACCCGGAGTCGGATGTGCTTGGTAGAGAACCAGACTATCGCCAGGTAGGAACTTAGGAGCCGGACGGCGATGACGATCTGGTGCTGTTTTATGCCTGGAAGCAGCCAGATGAAGATTCTTAGAGACTTCTGCCCAGATTGAGTTGAAGGTCCTTTGGGTTTCAGCTGCTGCTGGTACAAGGGGAGAAATGGGAACAGGGAAGGGAACAGATGGATGCTGCCCGTAAACAGTGAACTGGCATTGGAGTGTTGGTTTAAGGCAAACTCTGCCCAGGGCAAAAGGTCCACCCAGTCATCTTGGTGGGCTGAGATGAAGGCACGGAGAAAACGTTCTACATTTTGATTGACACGTTCCGTTTGCCCATTGGACTGGGAATGAAAGGCAGAAGAAAAATCCAATTTAATCCCAAAGGATTTGGCCAAGGCTCTCCAAAACCGAGCAGTAAATTGAACTCCCCTGTCAGAGACAATATGTGAAGGCATCCCATGAAGACGAAAGATCTCCTTGATGAAAGTTGTGGCAAGACTGGGAGCAGAAGGTAGGCCTGGGAGAGGGATCAAGTGACACATTTTGGAGAACCGATCCACCACTACCCAGATGACTGTGGAACCTGTTGAGAGGGGCAGATCCGAGATAAAATCCATGGAAATACAGCGCCAAGGTATATCGGAAACTGGTAAGGGCAGAAGCAACCCAGCTGGGGCGGATGTGGAAGACTTGGATAGTACACAAACCGTACAAGCTTCAATGTACTCTTTGACATCCTTACGAAGAGAGGGCCACCAGTAATGACGCTGAAGAAGGTCACAAGTACGAGGTATACCAGGATGTCCAGAGAACTTGGAGTCATGAGCCCACGCAAGGAGTTTGGGACTAAGTGCAGGAACTACAAAAGTTTTACCTGGGGGAGGCTGCGTAGACCGGAGCTGAGTAGTGGCTAGAATTCGATGCAGAGGGATGATGGGACCAGGATCGAGGTGATTCTCAGAATCATTGACATCGAAGGACCTGGACAAGGCATCGGCACAAAGGTTTTTGGCACCAGGACGAAAGGTAATATTGAAGTTGAAGCGGGCGAAAAAGAGGGCCCAGCGAGCTTGGCGTGGGTTCAAGCGTTTTGCGGATTGTAAATACTGCAGGTTTTTATGATCAGTATAGATGGTAATGCAATGGGGAGAACCCTCTAGAAGATGTCGTTATTCTTGAAGAGCTAGTTTAACCACTTAACGACCGCTCACTGTATATATACGTCGGCAGAATGGCACCGACAGGCACAATCACGTACAGTGTACGTGATTGCCTTTGTATAGTTGGGGGGTCCCATCGGACCCCCCTTCTATACAGTGAGCGGTCGTTATCCATTGGGGAGCGATCCGGGATGAGGTGACGGCTGTTCGATTCCGGCCACCCCCCACAATCGCTCCCGGTGATTGAGAAAGCTTCCTCTGCTGTGTAGTGTTTACACAGGCAGAGGAAGTGATGTCATCTCTCATGCGGCGCTCACATATACCGAGAGCCGCATGAGAGAAGATGTCAGGTTAGTGCACAAACAGTACACTGACACCAGGACACATAGGAACATAAATCGCCCCCCCAGGCCCCCCCAGATCACCCCCCAGCCCCCAGTCACAGTGTCACTGATTGCAGTGACCATTTATTTACTGATCACTGCAATCAGTGACATTTGTGACTGTAAAAGTGTCACTACAGTTAGTTTAGGTCCAGTGTAGCCCCCTACCCCCCCTAATAAAGGTTTAACCCCCTGATCACCCCCCAGATAACCCTTTCACCCCCTAGCACCTCCGTCACTAAGCGATCGTTTTTCTGATCGCTGTTTTAGTGTCGGTGATGCCGATCGGTAGCCAGTTATTTTTTTTAGGTTCGCCGAAAGGTTTTTATAGCGTCGAGTACCCCCATATATTACCTAATAAAGGTTTAACCCCCTTGATCGCCCCCCAGGTAACCCTTTCACCCCCTATCACCACTGTCGCTAAGCGATCGTTTTTCTGATCGCTGTCTTTTTGTCGGTGATGCCGATAGGTAGCCAGTTATTTATTTTAGGTTCGCCGCAGGTTTTTATAGCGTCAGGTACCCCCATATATTACCTAATAAAGGTTTAACCCCCTTGATCGCCCCCCAGGTAACCCTTTCACCCCCTATCACCACTGTCGCTAAGCAATCGTTTTTCTGATCGCTGTCTTTTTGTCGGTGATGCCGATAGGTAGCCAGTTATTTTTTTTAGGTTCGCCGCAGGTTTTAATAGCGTCAGCTACCCCCATATATTACCTAATAAAGGTTTAACCCCCTTGATCGCCCCCCCAGGTAACCCTTTCACCCCTATCACCACTGTCGCTAAGCGATCGTTTTTCTGATCGCTGTCTTATTGTCGGTGATGCCGATAGGTAGCCAGTTATTTTTTTTAGGTTCGCCGCAGGTTTTTATAGCGTCAGCTACCCCCATATATTACCTAATAAAGGTTTAACCCCCTTGATCGCCCCCCAGGTAACCCTTTCACCCCCTATCACCACTGTCGCTAAGCGATTGTTTTTCTGATCGCTGTCTTATTGTCAGTGATGCCGATAGGTAGCCAGTTATTTTTTTTAGGCTCGCCGCAGGTTTTTATAGCGTCAGCTACCCCCATATATTACCTAATAAAGGTTTAACCCCCTTGATCGCCCCCCAGGTAACCCTTTCACCCCCTATCACCACTGTCGCTAAGCGATCGTTTTTCTGATCGCTGTCTTATTGTCGGTGATGCCGATAGGTAGCCAGTTATTTTTTTTAGGTTCGCCGCAGGTTTTTATAGCGTCAGCTACCCCCATATATTACCTAATAAAGGTTTAACCCCCTTGATCGCCCCCCAGGTAACCCTTCCACCCCCTATCACCACTGTCGCTAAGTGATCGTTTTTCTGATCGCTGTCTTATTGTCGGTGATGCCGATAGGTAGCCAGTTATTTTTTTAAGGTTCGCCGCAGGTTTTTATAGCATCAGGTACCCCCATATATTACCTAATAAAGGTTTAACCCCTTGATCGCCCCCCCAGGTAACCCTTTCACCCCCTTTTGCCAGTGTCACTAAGCAATCATTTTTCTGATCGCTGTATTAGTTATGCTGGTGCCGATAGATAGCCAGTTATTTTTTTTAGGTTCGCCGCAGGTTTTTATAGCGTCAGGTACCCCCATATATTATCTAATAAAGGTTTTAACCCCCTAATTGCCCCTAGTTAACCCTGCGTCACACCCCAGGCAGCGTCAGGTTAGTGCCAGTAATGCTAACACCCACGCGTGAAGCATACACCTCCCTTAGTGGTATAGTATCTAAACAGATCAATATCTGATCTGTTTAGATCTATACTAGTGTCCCCAGCAGTTTAGGGTTCCCAAAAACGCAGTGTTAGCGGGATCAGCCCAGATACCTGCTAGCACATGCGTTTTGCCCCTCCGTCCAGCCCAGACCACCCAAGTGCAGTATCAATCGATCACTGTCACTTACAAAACACAACACACATAACTGCAGCATTCGCAGAGACAGGCCTGATCCCTGCGACTCCAGTGCTGTAGGAGGTGATTTCACCACCACAGTTAAAAAAAAAAAGCATATATGCCGAAGCATTGGGGCAGCAGGGGCGGAGGAGCGATTTTGCTCCTAATGCCACATACATACGGTCGAAATTCCGACGGAGGCTTGCCCGTGAAAAAGTCCGACCATGTGTGTGCGGCATAATTTTTGCGGGAGGATGCACCAATGCTTCGGCATATATAAATGGTGCATGTATGCCCATCATTAGAAGTGGATGGATGAATGGCGGTATTCTAATGGTGGGCATACCCACCGATCAATCTCTTTTTTTTGTTCAGCCAACAGGCTGCATGAAAAAAAAGATTACAATACATGTCCAACAAGGACCAGCAACGTACTGGTATGTTGCTGGACTTTGAATGGTTATACCAGATTTATGCCTGCGGGTTTAGGTATCATCTTGGTATCATTCTTTTCAGCCAGCGGCCGGCTTTCATGTAAAAGCAATCCTAGCGGCTAATTAGCCTCTGGACTGCTTTTACAAGCAGTGGGAGGGAATGTCCCACCCCCCGGATATAAAAAGCGCCATTGGGAAATTGGAAAAGCATTTATCACACCGATCTTGGTGTGATCAGGTGCTTTGAGGGCAGAGGAAAGATCTAGGGTCTAATAGACCCCATTTTTTTCAAAAAAAAGAGTACCTGTCACTACCTATTGCTATCATAGGGGATATTTACATTCCCTGAGATAACAATAAAAATGATAAAAAAAAAAATATGGAAGGAACAGTTTAATTAATAATAATAAAAAAAAAAAAGCACCCTTGTCCTGCCTTGCTCTTGCGCAATGGCGAACGCAAGCGTCGGTCTGGCGTCATATGTAAACAGCAATTGCACCATGCATGTGAGGTATCACCGCGAAGGTCAGATCAAGGGCAGTCATTTTAGCAGTAGACCTCCTCTGTAAATCTAACGTGGTAACCTGTAAAGGTTTTTAAAGGCTTTTAAAAATGTATGTAGTTTGTCGCCAATGCGCGTTTGTGCGAAATTTTAAAGCATGTCATGTTTGGTATCTATGTACTCGGCCTAAGATCATCTTTTTTATTTCATCAAACATTTGGGCAATATAGTGTGTTTTAGAGCATTAAAATTAAAAAAAGTGTATTTTTTCCCCAAAAAATGCGTTTGAAAAATCGTTGCACAAATACTGTGTGGAAAAAAAAATGCAACACCCACCATTTTAATCTGTAGGGCCTTTGCTTTAAAAAAATATGTAATGTTTGGGGGTTCAACATAATTTTCTTGCAAAAAAAATAAATGGTTTCATGTAAACAAAAAGTGTCAGAAAGGGCTTTGTCTTCAAGTGGTTAGAAGAGTGGATGTAAGCTTCCTAATGTTGTGTATAAAATGCCAGAACAGTTAAAAACCCCCCCAAATGACCCCATTTTGGAAAGTAGACACCCCAAGCTATATACTGAGAGGCATGTCGAGTCCATGGAATATATTATATGTTGACACAAGTTGCGGAAAAAAGACAATTTATTTTTATTTTTTTATTTTTTTGCACAAAGTTGTTACTAAATGATATATTGCTCAAACATGCCATGGGCATATGTGGAATTACACCCCAAAATACATTCTGTTGCTTCTCCTGAGTATGGGGATACCACATGTGTGAGACTTTTTGGGAGCCTAGCCGCGTACGGGACCCCAAAAACCAAGCACAGCCTTCAGGCTTTCTAAGGGTGTAAATTTTTGATTTCACTTCTCACTGCCTATCACAGTTTCGGAGGCCATGGAATGCCCAGATGGCACAAACCCCCCCCCCCAAATGACCCCATTTTGGAAAGTAGACACCCCAAGCTATTTGCTGAGAGGTATGGTGAGTATGTTGCATATCTCGCTTTTTGTCACAAAGTTTTGAAAATTGAAAAAAAAAAAATGATTTTCTTTCTTCATTTTCAAAAACAAATGAGAGCTGTACAATACTCAACATGCCTCTCAGCAAATAGCTTGGGGTGTCTACTTTCCAAAATGGGGTCATTTGGGGGGGTTTTGTGCTATTTTGGCATTTTATGGCCTTCGAAACTGTGATAGGTAGTGAGGAGTGAAATCAAAAATTTGCGCCCTTAGAAATCCTGAAGGCGGTGCTTGGTTTTTGGGGGCCCGTACGCGGCTAGGCTCCCAAAAAGTCCCACACATGTGGTATCCCCGTACTCAGGAGAAGCAGCAAAATTTATTTTGGGGTGCAATTCCACATATAACCATGGCATGTGTGAGCAATATATCATTTAGTGACAACTTTTTTGTAATTTTTTTATTTTTTTTGTCATTATTCAATCACTTGAGACAAAAAAAAAAAAATTCAATGGGCTAAACATGCCTCTCAGCAATTTCCTTGGAATGTCTACTTTCCAAAATGGAGTCATTTGGGGGGGGGGGGGTTGTACTGCCCTGCCATTTTAGCACCTCAAGAAATGAGATAGGCAGTCATAAATTAAAAGCTGTGTAAATTCCAGAAAATGTACCCTAGTTTGTAGACGCTATAACTTTTGCGCAAACCAATAAATATACGCTTATTGACATTTTTTTTACTAAAGACATGTGGCTGAATACATTTTGGCCTAAATGTATGACTAAAATTGAGTTTATTCGATTTTTCTTATAACAAAAAGTAGAAAATATAATAAAAAAAAAAAAATTCAGTCTTTTTCCTTTTATATCGCAAAAAATAAAAATCGCAGAGGCAATCAAATACCATTAAAAGAAAGCTCTATTTGTGGGAAGAAAAGGACGCAAATTTCGTTTGGGTACAACATTGCATGTCCGCACAATTTACAGTTAAAGCAGCGCAGTGCAAAATTCTGAAAACACCTCTGGTCCTTTAGCTACAAAATGGTCCGGGGCTTAAGTGGTTAATAGCCAGTAGCTCATGGTCCCCAATGGTATAGTTCTTCTCCACATCAGAAAATTCCTTGGAAAAGAATCCGCAAGGCTGAGACTTGCCCTTCTGAGCTTGGAGTAGGACGGCACCGACTCCTACTGAGGAGGCCTCAACTTCCATAGAAAAGGGTTTTGTAATGTCCGGACGTAGGAGAATTGGGGCGGAGAGGAAGGCTGCCTTGAGTTTGTGGAAAGCATCAATGGCTTCAGGGGACCAGAGCCGGGCATTGACACCCTTGCGGGTGAGAGATGTAATAGGGGCTACCAAGGTGGAGTAGTTACGAATGAATTGGCAATAGGAATTGGTGAAGCCCAAAAAGCGTTGGGTGGCTTTAAGACCAGAGGGCTGGGGCCACTCAAAGATGGCCCGAAGTTTGGCTGGGTCCATGAGGAGGCCCTGTGACGAGATTATGTAGCCCAGAAATGGAACTTGTGTTTGTTCAAATAGGCACTTCTCCAATTTAGCATATAGACAATTGTCCCGTAGACGCTGTAACACAGATTTCACATGGAGACGATGGGTGAGTAAGTCTGGTGAGAAAATAAGAATATCATCCAGATATACAATAACACAGACATATGGAAGGTCACGGAAGATCTCATTAACCAAATTTTGGAAGACAGCTGGGGCATTGCATAAGCCAAAGGGCATCACAAGATATTCATAATGTCCGTCCATGGTATTAAAGGCAGTCTTCCACTCGTCTCCTTCCCGGATTCTTATTAAATTGTAGGCCCCTCTAAGATCCAATTTGGAAAAAACATGAGAACCTTGCAGTCTGTCAAAGAGTTCCAAAATTAAAGGAAGAGGGTATTGGTTGTTCACGGTGATTGCGTTAAGGCCCCTGTAGTCGATGCATGGACGGAGTGAACCATCTTTTTTCCCTACAAAGAAAAACCCGGCTACGGCAGGTGAGTTGGATTTCCTGATGAAACCCTTTTGCAGGTTTTCCTGAATGTATTCAGACATGGCTTGTGTCTCTGGGATAGATAGAGGGTAGACTCGGCCTTGAGGAGGAGAGGTCCCTGGTAACAGATCAATGGAGCAGTCAAAGTCTCTGTGAGAAGGAAGGCGATAAGCTGACTTTTTGCAGAAAACATCTCGGAAGGACTGATATTGGGAAGGCAACATGGGAGTAGTGGAGGTTTCAGCCAGAGGAATGGAAGGCGGTGGTATTACCTTGGAAAACGCATTGTTGCTGACATTGAGGACCCCAAGCCAATACTTGTCCAGAGTTCCAATCAAGATGCAGGGAGTGTTTCTGCAACCATGGAAGACCCAGAATGATGGGTCTGGAGGATTTAGGCAGAATTAGGAAAGAGATTTCCTCACCATGCAAAACCCCAATGCGTAACGCCATAGGAGGGGTTTTAAACCGGATGGGGCTCATTGGCAAGAAGGAGCCATCCACTGCAGTCACGGAGAGGCGTATAGTCAGGGCAACAAAGGAAATGCCCAACTCGGAAGCCAAAGATTGTTCAATGAAATTCCCGGCTGCTCCAGAGTCCACATATGCAGAGAGTTGATAGGCATTTTGAGCCCAGTGGATAGACACGGGTAGGGTGAAACAAGAGAGGCTGACAGAATTAAAGGAACGGTCTAGATCACCTAGACCCTGGAGTCCCGGACAGACTGGACAGAAGTTCAAGAGATGTCCTTTATCGCCGCAATAAAGGCACAAGCCCAAAGCCATGCGCCGGGTACGTTCCTCTGGAGTGAGGCGAGTTCGCCCAAGCTGCATAGATTCCACCAACGTTTGAGAGGTTGAAGACGGAGAGGGTTCCCCAAGTCTTTGGAGTGCCTGTGCTGGACGGCCAGCAGGGGGATGACTGGATCTGGATCTTTCCAGGGCCCGCTCCTGGAAACTAATGTCTATTTGAATGCTTAATGCGACGAAATCATCCA
This sequence comes from Rana muscosa, assembly GCA_029206835.1. NCBI lineage: Eukaryota > Metazoa > Chordata > Amphibia > Anura > Ranidae > Rana > Rana muscosa. The sequence goes on along the minus strand of CM055119.1, from coordinate 10,207,426 downwards.
ATGTGGTAGGAATGGTGCGTCCAGCGAGTTCATCCTTTACACGCTCAGATAGGCCTTGCCAGAAGGTAGCGGTAAGAGCCTCATTATTCCATTTGAGTTCAGCGGCCAGCGTTCGGAATTGAACTGCGTATTGACCGACTGTAATTCCTTGCTGACGGAGACGAAGGAAGGCCCCAGCAGCAGAAGACACTCTGCCAGGCTCATCAAAAGTTTTCTGGAAAGCATCCAAAAATGCCTGGAGGTCAGAGGTGATAGAATCGTGTTGTTCCCAGAGTGGGGAGGCCCAAGCTAGGGCATCACCAGAAAGTAGAGAGATGATATATGCGACTTTGGTGCGATCATTTGGAAAATGGTGGCTGGAAAGTTCAAAGTGGATGGAACACTGATTAATGAAGCCACGACAAGCCTTAGGGTTGCCAGAAAAACGAGGTGGTGGTGGCAGATGCAAGCAGGGATTGCCAGGTGAGGCAGGTAACATGGGAGCAGATGAGGCAGAAGCAGGAGCCGAAGGAGCTGAAGTTGCAGCGACTTGCAGGCGATCCAGGCGGGAGGCAAGGTCCTGTAGAAACAGCATTATTTGCTCTTGATTTGCTTGCTGGGAGTTAAGTCGCTGAACTAGATGTTGCATCTGGTCCTCAATCAGTGGCCGACTCTCTGAGGAGCTCATGGCTTGAGCAAACTGTCACAATGGTACTGAAGTGAGCCCACAGGCGAGCAGGTAACACGGGATCCCCCAGGTCGTGGAATCTAAGGGCCAGCCGGTATTCTGCCAGGGACCCCCTCACGAGGGTTTGGGCTTAGCTGCGTGCTGACCCCAGGTCACGACCCCCAGGTTCACCCTGCTCGCGAGGAGAGTACCAGAAGACACAGAGGGATGGATAGATAGATACAGCAAAAGGAGAGCCGGATATCGAGCCAAGGTCGGGGCAGGCAGCAGACAACGTAAACAGGAGGACTAGCCGATTCGGTACACAAGAAGTCTGGTTAAGTAGGTTACAGGCAGGGAGCTCTGAAACAAGTGTTGCTCAAGAAACCAGAAACTGGTCTGAGTGCAATTTAAATAGTGAGGCATATGGGAGGCTGGACAGGAAGTAGCAGGAAGGAAGGATATATTAAGCCACAGGTGAAGTCGGCGACACCCATAGCTGCTGAGTGCAGCCAGAGCTGAACACAAGCTTGTGGAACAACAGGTGCCAGCCGACCTACAGCAGTATCACTTACATATATATGTGCCATAGATGCTCGGCTCTCGTATTTGTTATGCACAAAATGTTTTTTTTTGTAATGTGAGTACCATTTCATTGTTCTTAAAATAAAATGATTTTATAACATACTACACCATATTGGAAATTCCTTTACTCTCTTTCCCTGCCAAACGTATGTACGCCAATTTGGAGACCCCACACCCCACAGAGAGGAGTTCATGGTCAACACATCCAGGCACCATACACCCATGTTTTAAGGAATAACCCAGGCAGTACCAGGCCGGATCAGTACATGATTTATACACATGCTGTAACCTCACAGCAGTGAAGTAAGAGGCCATCCATTTACCAATAGAAGGTCACTCACAGTGTGGAAATCATAGAAGAAAACATCACTCAGCACCCAATCCCAGCACTTATCACTTTATTATTTCTTGCCAAATTTGGACTTTAAAATCAAAACACTATTATATTGTATGTTCACCACCTTGGATTATATCAAGTCACTATTTTTCTTTTAATGCGATTATCACTCTATGATTGCATGGAGAAAGTTGCACTTTGTTTTCAGCATTTATAAAAGAAATATTTGTTGTCACAGTTCTGCACATCTGCACTTTACTATTGCTCCAGTACTTGCTAGTTAGCAAGACACGTTATTTACTATTAAGGTTTCGGATTGTTTCCAAGATATTAGCATTCATATGAAAAAGATTTATTTTGCTGTCACAGCTTTGCACATCTGCACTTTACCGTTGCTCTAGTACTTGCTGGCTAGCAAGATACCTTACTAATACAAACAGTATATTAAGGTTCTGGATTTATGTATTATCATCTGGATTCATTTATTATTAATTGTATTTTTAATTGCGATTATCATATATTGGATATATTTATTGTGCACTATACACTTTGCCATTGTTTCAGTACTTGCTGGCTAACAAGTTACCTTACTAATACAACCAGTATATTAAGGTCTTGGATTAAGTTCACCTATTTTTTTGCACTTGCTGACCACTAATATATTTAGTCTTTGGATCATTTTGATGTCACAAGTTTTCTTTGCACATTTGCACTTTATTGTTCCATTGTTTATATTAGTACTGCTTGTACACTATTTCTTTGGATTATTATTCTTATTATTGACCTTAGAGTCAATTACAACAGCTCAGCACTACCTTTTATATACTACTTCCAATAAGGTTTTGGTTTTTACCTTTTCCAGTGCTTGGCAGCAGTTGTACTACTACCAGATTACCTTATAGTAGCGCGGAAATACCTTTTTTATACATCTAGTATCTGCAGGCGCTGCTGACCTTGCCACTAGTGGAGGTCCATCCCATCTGGTAAGGTTACCCATTTCCTCTGGTGTTCGTCACGGGGAGAAGTCCAACTTGCGGTGTCGATGGACAAACATCTATCACTTCAATCACCACTTTTTTCAACGTAACCTTCCCTTCACTCCCCTGTTCCCCAACACTTTGGAATTGGACTTTTTCCTGCTATTAGTGGACTTTCCACGTTCACTATAGTTTTTCATTCACCTTGAACTTTTTAATTTTTTAATTTTTTATCATATACTTTTTTCTTTATTGTTATATAATAATGTTTTAGCACGTGTATGTATGTGTCATGCCAATGTGAATTTTAGGTTCATGTTCTATTTTCTGGGCACATATGTTTGAAGTGTATGCACTGTTTGCTTAGAGGTCTCATCATTGGAGTCCAACAGAGTTTTCCTATTATTTTTTCCACAGGTTTTTTTTTTTGTTTTGTTTTGTTTTTTATTCATCTTTACAAACCATAATCACTATTTGCCAGTAATTGCATTAGTTGTCGGATATACTGTTCGTTAGGTTCTATTATCCAATTTTTTGGTTATTAGTAGAGTTGAGCGGACACCTGGATGTTCGGGTTCGACGGGTTTTGGCCGAACTTCGGAAAAAAGTTCGAGTTCGGGACCGAACTTGACCCGAACTTGACTCTGAACCCCATTGAAGTCAATGGGGACCCAAACTTTTGAGGACTAAAATGGCTCTAAAAAAGTAATGGAAAGGGCTAGAGCAGTGTTTCTCAACTCCAGTCCTCAAGGCGCACCAACAGGTCATGTTTTTGGGATTTCCATTGATTTTCACAGGTGATTTGAGCAGTTTCACTGCCTTAGTAATTATCACAGCTGTTTTATCTGCAGGAAATCCCAAAAACATGACCTGTTGGTGCGACTTGAGGACTGGAGTTGAGAAACACTGGGCTAGAGGGCTGCAAATGGCAGCAAAATGTTGTTAAGAGCATGGCAAGTGCTCTGCAAACAAATGTGGATAGGGAAATAACTTAAAATAACATAAAAAACAAAAAAAAATTATATGCTGGAGGCCCCCTTCTCAGCAGAAGAGGTACAGGAAGTCATTAAGAACCCTCAGAAACTCAACGGCACGATGCCACACATATGGTGGGAATGCCCCAGAATACGCCCTTTCTGGAAAAAATTATTCAATTTAATGGATAAGCTAGTGATCGACCATGTCCTCTCCCTGCAACAGGAGCTCCACCAGCAGCACCACGACCGGGGCCACGTCCCTTCTTTGATGTTCTCCTCATATTTTCCTAATTTAGGATCTTGCCCTAAATGGGTGTTTTTGCAATAGCAGAATACACCCCCAGTATGTAAACAGTGTATCTCACACCTACAGAAATGCAGAAAATGCTATTCAAAAAAATGTTTTTGCCCTAAAAAAAATTTTTTGGAATAGCACAATAGAAGAAAAATATGTAAATTGGGTATCTTACACCTCCAGATATGCAGAAAACACTGCAAAATATATATTTTTTGCCCTAAATGGGTGTTTTTGGAAGAGCAGAATACACCCACAGTATGTACAGGGTGTATCTCACAGTAACATATGCAGTGCTGGTGCACTGAGCTTGCAGATAAAAGTTATATTTCCTCTGGCTCTGGACTCATGGCAGTGTAAAAAGACTGTGCACTGCAACCCAACCAGGTAAATCTATGTAGATCGCTGAGTTATTAGAATAGATTTCTGAATCTGGACTCCTAGATAATTCTCTCTCCCTGAAAGCAGCAACAGGAACCTTGCCCTACACCAGTGATGGCGAACCTTGGCACCCCAGATGTTTTGGAACTACATTTCCCATGATGCTCCACTACACTGCAGAGTGCATGAGCATCATGGGAAATGTAGTTCCAAAACATCTGGGGTGCCAAGGTTCGCCATCACTGCCCTACACTGTCTATCTTTTCTCTCAGTGCAGTGTAAAAAGCTTGTGCACTGCACCAACACAACTAAATCTATGTAGATCACTGACTAATTAGAATCTATTTCACAATCAGGACTGACTCCTATCATGTAATTCTCTCCCTCACAGCAACAACAGCCAGGAACCTTTCCCTAACCTGTCTAATGCAAAGTGACGTGTTGTGCTGTGTGCCTCTAGCTTATATAGAGGCTGGGTCACATGCTGCACTGGCCAATCACAGCCATGCCATTAGTAGGCATGGCTGTGATGGCTTCTAAGGGCACACCAGTTAAACTAAAGTTGATTGGCTGCCCTGCAGCTTTTAAAAATGCGCCATTACATCGCCGAACACCGGACCCGTAACTGTATGTTCGGGTTCGGGACCCAAAAACCCAAAAGTCCGGTACGAACCCGAACTTTACAGTTCGGGTTCGCTCAACTCTAGTTATTAGCACATGGTTTAATTCACTGTTTATTTAGCGTGACTATCTCCCCTTTATAATTTATTGCATAGTTTCACATGTTTGAATGTGTCACAGCTTAGCTTACACTAGTATTTTTTGTTCACTTTTCCATCAGCGCAGTATTTACCCCACTACTTTCACAAAAAGAGAGTGTACCTGTCTGAAGTAATGGAGGGGTATCCTGATTGGTAGAGCTTGGAATATGTAAAGAAACTTTGGCAGGATACACATTTTTAGTAGGTTACATCTGCCAAACCAGGAGTGTAGTCCCTTATGCCAGTTCTCCAACAGGATACGGATTCTAGTCATTAGGGGCTTCTGCTTGCAAGGGTTGTTTTTTTTTTTTGTTTTTTTGTCCTTTATTTGATACGTTTATCAGTTTTAAAAATACTTTTTTTCCCCCCTTCTCCTTTCTCACAGCTTTTTTTTCTTTCTGCTAATTAAGGTGAGTGGTTAATTGTTCACAGGTGAGTATATAAGTGTCTGTACAAACTCCCCTAGGAGCTGGCTCCCTGCTGATGGTGGCTTGCATGTGGATTTTGTGAACATAAGTGGAATTTTGAACTAAAGTGGACAGTTAAAAACCAGGAGTTAAGACAGGAGTCTTCTAAACTGTGAGTAACATCTTAAACTTCCTACAACTAATTATATTGTAACTGGGAAATGAGTGCTAGCAGGGTTGAAGGTTTTGCTCAGTGCACAGTGTGCCACATGTATACAAAATTGGTGCAACAGCTCCAGGATGGATACCGCTGTGACAGATGTGAGCAGGTTGCCCTTCTGGAAGCTCGCATTAGAGATCTGGAGGAGCAAGTTGCAACACTGGGCAGAAAGGACAACCTTGAAAGGGGTCCTCTGCTCGCTGAGCAGGTGGTCAGTAGGGCTGATGTGGAGGGTGGAGGGGCAAGTCAGTATTATCAGATAGGAATATGGGTTAATGTAGGTAGAGGGAGTGGAAGGAGCTTGCAGAAAAGGAAGGCCAGTCCTGTATTTGTGCATCAAAACAAATTTTCCAAGTTGGGTGAAGATGTGGAGGTGGCAAACACAGAGGTGGCAGCCCTAGATGTCACTGCTACCCCTAACAGCCGGGAGAGCAACCCATCTAGTATAGGTGGTGAGGGGAGTGCAGGTAGGCCTAGACAGTTGGTGGTTATAGGGGATTCTATAATCAGAAGGACTGATAGAATAATTTGTCGCCAGCATCGCCTCAACCGAATGGTTTGCTGTCTCCCTGGTGCCAGGGTTCGGCATGTGGTGGATCGGGTGGATAAATTACTGGTTAAAGTTAAAGAAGCTATAAACAATAAGAAAAGAGCTTTTAAAAAATATAAAAATGAAGGAACACTAGTGTCATTTCAATGTTACAAAGAATATAACAGGATATGTAAAAAGGAAATCAAGGATGCAAAAATTCAAAACGAACGACAGATTGCAAAAGATAGTAGGACAAACCCCAAAAAATTCTTCAAATATATTAATAGTAAAAAGGTCAGGTCTGAGCATGTAGGCCCTTTACAAAATAATCTAGATTGGGTGACTGGGGACAAAGAGAAGGCAAATTTTTTAAATACTTTCTTCAGCTCTGTGTATACAATGGAGCATGGGGGAGATCATGTCCATAATGGGGGTGGTAGTGACACAGCCCCAAATCCACAATGGCTCAAAAGTGATATGGTCCAGAAATATTTAGACAGAATAAAGGTGGAAAAAGCACCTGGACCAGATGGCATACACCCACGGATCCTAATAGAATTGATCTCTGTAATTTCAAAGCCATTGTATCTAATTTTTAGGGACTCATTAATGACAGGAATTGTACCACTGTATTGGCGCAGGGCCAATGTGGTGCCTATATTTAATAAGGGAACAAAGTCTTTACCAAGTAACTATAGACCTGTTAGTTTAACTTCTATAGTTTGGAAGATACTGGAGAGATTAATACAAGACCACATAGATGAGTTCTTGCTGGAAAAAACTATTTAAGCAACAGACAGCATGGATTCATGAAAGACAGAAGTTGTCAAACAAACCTGATTTCTTTTTATGAAGAGGTAAGTAAAACCTTGGACAGAGGGGTGGCGGTGGACGTGGTATACTTGGATTTTGCAAAAGCGTTCAATACAGTTCCGCACACACGGCTCATGTGTAAGGTAAAGTCTACAGGATTGGAAATATCAGTTTGTAAATGGATAGAAAACTGGCTAAAAGACAGAATTCAGAGAGTAGTGGTTAATGATTCTTACTCTGAATGGTCTAAGGTTATCAGTGGTGTACCCCAAGGTTCAGTGCTGGGACCCTTACTGTTTAATATCTTTATGAATGATATTGGGTCTGGGATCAAAAGTAACATTTCTGTCTTTGCAGATGACACCAAGCTATGCAGTGGAATAACGTCCTTACATGATGTCGCCAATTTACAAACCGACCTCAATGCTCTGTCTAATTGGGCGACTATGTGGCAGATGAGGTTTAATGTTGATAAATGTAAAGTTATGCACTTGGGGGCTAAGAATATGAATGCATCATACATACTAGGGGGAGTACAACTGGGGGGATCCGTAGTGGAGAAGGCTCTGGGGGTTTTGGTAGATCATAAGCTCAATAATGGCATGCAATGCCAAGCTGCAGTTTCCAAAGCGAGCAAAGTCCTTTCTTGTATTAAGAGAGGTATGGACTCCAGAGAGAGAGATATCATTTTGCCCCTGTTAAAATCATTAGTAAGACCTCATCTGGAATATGCAGTTCAGTTTTGGGCCCCAGTTCTCAAAAAGGATATCGGGGAACTGGAGAAAGTGCAGAGAAGGGCAACCAAACTGATAAGAGGCATGGAGGAGCTCAGCTATGAGGAAAGATTAGAGGAACTGAATTTATTCACTCTTGAGAAGAGGAGAATAAGGGGGGATATGATTAACATGTACAAATATAAAAGGGGTCCATATAGTGAACTTTGTGTTGAGTTATTCACTTTACGGTCAACACAAAAGACAAGGGGGCACTCTTTACGTCTAGAGGAAAAAAGATCTCATCTCCAAATACGGAAAGGTTTCTTCACAGTAAGAGCTGTGAAAATGTGGAACAGACTCCCTCCAGAGGTGGTTCTCGCCAGCTCAGTAGATTGCTTTAAGAAAGGCCTGGATACTTTCCTAAATGTACATAATATAACTGAGTACTAACATTTATAGGTAAAGTTGATCCAGGGTAAATCCGATTGCCTCTCGGGGGATCAGGAAGGAATTTTTTCCCCTGCTGTAGCAAATTGGATCATGCTCTGCTGTTTTTTTTTTGCCTTACTCTGGATCAACTGTGGGTATAGGGATTGGGTATATGGGATTGTACGATATTTTTTATTTTATTTTTTTTATTTTTTTATGGTTGAACTGGATGGACTTTGTCTTTTTTCAACCTGACTAACTATGTAACTATGTAACTATGTAAAGTTGAGTTCAAAAGTACAGGGGATGTTTGCAGGGATATAAGTACCTAAGTATTTTAAAGCAGAGTCTGTCCATGTAAAATTTAAGCTAGATTTTAATGTTGGCAAGATTGTAGGTGATATTTCAACCCCCATGGCCTCCGATTTACTAAAATGTATTTTTAAATTGGAAAGTGCTCCATAAATTTCAAATTCTCTGAGGAAGTTCGGGAGTGATATGATAGCATTTGTCAGAGAGAAGAATAAATCGTCCACATATGCCGAGATTTTTGTATTGGGTATCTCCAGTGACTAAGCCTTGTATATCTGCGTTGAGTCAGATTTTGCAGAGAAATGGTTCTAGTGACAGAACAAACAATAGGGGGGACAATGGACATCCCTGCCTTGTTCCGTTCGTGATGGGTAAAGGGTCCGAGCGAACTCCATTGACCTTAAAGTGATTGTAAAGTCTTTTTTTTTCTTTTAAATAACAAACATGTTATAATTACCCCCTCTGTGCAATTGGTTTTGCACAGAGCAGCCCGGATTCTCCTGTTCTCGGATCCCTCTTTGTTGCTCCTGGCCCCTCCCTCCTATCGAGTGCCCCCTCAGCCAGTAGCTCTCTATGGGGGCACCCGAGCCGAGTCAGAGCTCCGTGTATCCATTTAGACACAGAGCCCCGCCCGGCCCCACCCCCTCTCTCCCCTGATTGGCTGACTGACCTTGATTGACAGTCGTGGGAGCCAATTGTGCCGCTGCTGCGTCTCAGCCAATCAGGAGGAGTGTCCCGGATGGCTTAGAAACTCGTGGACATCGATGGAGAGAGAAGGGGCTCCGGTAAATAATTAGGGGGTGCTGGGGGGGCTGCTACACACAAGGTTTTTTATCCTAATGCATAGAATGCATTAAGATAAAAAACCTTCTGCCTTTACAACCCCTTTAACATGAGCAGTAGGGTTGAAGTAGATTTTAGCAATCCAATTAATTATAGTTTTCCCCAGTCTGAGATGACAAAGGACAGAAAACATAAATTTCCAATCTACGTGATCGAACACCTTCTCAGCATCTGTACTAATGAAGACACAAGGCGTATGAGTTGTGTTGGCTACGTGGAGCAGGTTAAGAATCTTAGTCGTGTTATCCCTTGCTTCCCTGGTGGGGACAAAACCCACCTGGTCTAAATGCACTAGGTCTTGTATATGGCGCGCTAGGCGGGTTGTGAGAATCTTGGTGAACCATTTGAGGTCAATTGTTCAGGAGAGAGATGTACCTGTAACTGCTACACAAGGTTGGATCTTTGCCTTCCTTAAAAATGGCAAATATATGTGCCCTCAAAGTATCTCTAGGGAGGACCGTATCTGCCCGATGTGCATTAAATAGGTCTACCATATGAGGGCCAAGGATCGGGAGTAGGGTCTTATAATATTGGAGAGTATACCCGTTGAGGCCCAGGGCCTTACCCATTTTAGTCAAGGTAATGGCCTTTTCTATTTCCTCTAATCCAGAGGTCTCAAACTGGCGGCCCTCCAGCTGTTGCAAAACTACAAATCCCATCATGCCTCTGCCTGTGGGAGTCATGCTTGTAACTGTCAGCCTTGCAATGCCTCATGGGACTTGTAGTTTCCCAACAGCTGGAGGGCCGCCAGTTTGAGACCCCTGCTCTAATCGTATTGGGGCATCTAGTTCCTCCTGGACCTCAGTTGAAAGCTTAGGGATCTGGGAAGATGCAATGTATTAGTCTTTTGGGGACTGGAAACTTGATGGTGTAGGCAAGTAATATAGGGAATAGGGATGAGCCGAACACCCCCCGGTTCAGTTCGCATCCAGAAAATGCGAACGGACCGAAAGTTCGCGCGAACATTCGAACACCGTTAAAGTCTATGGGACTCGAACGTGAGAAATCAAAAGTGTGAATTTTAAAAGCTAATATGCAAGTTATTGTCCTAAAAAAGGTTTGGGAGCCCGGGTCCTGCCCCAGGGGACATGTATCAATGCAAAAAAAAGTTTTAAAAACTGCAGTTTTTTCGGGAGCAGTGATTTTAATGATGCTTAACCACTTAAGCCCCGGACCATTTTGTAGCTAAAGGACCAGAGCAGTTTTCAGAATTTTGCACTGCGCTGCTTTAACTGTAAATTGTGCAGACATGCAATGTTGTACCGAAACGAAATTTGCGTCCTTTTCTTCCCACAAATAGAGCTTTCTTTTAATGGTATTTGATTGCCTCTGCGATTTTTATTTTTTGCGATATAAACGGAAAAAGACCGAAAATTTAGAAAAAAAAAGATATTTTCTACTTTTTGTTATAAGAAAAGTCAAATAAACTCAATTCTAGTCATACATTTAGGCCAAAATGTATTCAGCCACATGTCTTTAGTAAAAAAAATGTCAATAAGCGTATATTTATTGGTTTGCGCAAAAGTTATAGCGTTTACAAACTAGGGTACATTTTCTGGAATTTACACAGCTTTTAATTTATGACTGCCTATCTCATTTCTTGAGGTGCTAAAATGGCAGGGCAGTACAAAACCCCCCCAAATGACCCAATTTTGGAAAGTAGACACCCCAAGGAAATTGCTGAGAGGCATGTTGAGCCCATTGAATATTTTTTTTTTGTCTCAAGTGATTGAATAATGACTAAAAAAAAAAAAAAAATTACAAAAAGTTGTCACTAAATGATATATTGCTCACACATGCCATGGTTATATGTAGAATTGCACCCCAAAATACATTTTGCTGCTTCTCCTGAGTACGGGGATACCACATGTGTGGGACTTTTTGGGAGCCTAGCTGCGTACGGGCCCCCAAAAACCAAGCACCGCCTTCAGGATTTCTAAGGGCGCAAATTTTTGATTTCACTCCTCACTACCTATCACAGTTTCGAAGGCCATAAAATGCCAAAATAGCACAAAACCCCCCCAAATGACCCCATTTTAGAAAGTAGACACCCCAATGAAATTGCTGAGAGGCCTGTTGAACCCATTGAATATTTTTTTTTGTCCCAAGTGATTGAATAATGACAAAAAAAAAATTACAAAAAGTTGTCACTAAATGATATATTGCTCACACATGCCATGGTTATATATGGAATTACACCCCAAAATACATTTTGGGAGAAAAAGAAACCCTGGACTGCCGCACTCTGTATAGACAGTTATTTATTCCAAAATTTCAGGTAAAAAATCCAAATTCAAAATAAATCCATAAATCCAAAACAACAAATGCAGATGGTGTGCATGCAGGGAAGGGTGGCTAACGCGTTTCACGTCACGAATTGACGCTTACTCATGGCTATGAGTAAGCGTCAATTCGTGACGTGAAACGCGTTAGCCACCCTTCCCTGCATGCACACCATCTGCATTTGTTGTTTTGGATTTATGGATTTATTTTGAATTTGGATTTTTTACCTGAAATTTTGGAATAAATAACTGTCTATACAGAGTGCGGCAGTCCAGGGTTTCTTTTTCTCCCATGCATCAGTGCAGAGCCAGCACCTGTGTGAGTGACCGGGCGGAAGCAGCTATTTGGTGAATTCTCAAGCTTTTGAGCGGTACGTTTTTCCTTTCCAAAATACATTTTGCTGCTTCTCCTGAGTACGGGGATACCACATGTGTGGGACTTTTTGGGAGCCTAGCCGCGTACGGGACCCCGAAAACCAAGCACCGCCTTCAAGATTTCTAGGCACAAATTTTTGATTTCACTCCTCACTACCTATCACAGTTTCGAAGGCCATAAAATGCCAAAATAGCACAAAACCCCCCCAAATGACCCCATTTTGGAAAGTAGACACCCTAGCTATTTGCTGAGAGGCATGGTGAGTATTTTACAGCTCTCATTTGTTTTTGAAAATGAAGAAAGAAAATATTTTTTTTTTTTTCAAAACTTTGTGACAAAAAGCGAGATCTGCAAAATACTCACCATACCTCTCAGCAAATAGCTTGGGGTGTCTACTTTCCAAAATGGGGTCATTTGGAGGGGTTTTGTGCCATCTGGGCATTCCATGGCCTCCGAAACTGTGATAGGCAGTGAGAAGTGAAATCAAAAATTTACACCCTTAGAAAGCCTGAAGGCGGTGCTTGGTTTTGGGGTCCCGTACGCGGCTAGGCTCCTAAAAAGTCTCACACATGTGGTATCCCCGTACTCAGGAGAAGCAACAGAATGTATTTTGGGGTGTAATTCCACATATGCCCATGACATGTTTGAGCAATATATCATTTAGTGACAACTTTGTGCAAAAAAAAATTGTCTTTTTTCCGCAACTTGTGTCAACATATAAAATATTCCATGGACTCGACATGCCTCTCAGTATATAGCTTGGGGTGTCTACTTTCCAAAATGGGGTCATTTGTGGGGGTTTTGAACTGTTCTGGCATTTTATACACAACATTAGGAAGCTTACATCCACTCTTCTAACCACTTGAAGACAAAGCCCTTTTTGACACTTTTTGTTTACATGATCATATTTTTTTTTTGCAAGAAAATTATGTTGAACCCCCAAACATTATATATATTTTTAAAGCAAAGACCCTACAGATTAAAATGGTGGGTGTTGCATTTTTTTTTTCTACACAGTATTTGCGCAGCGATTTTTCAAACGCATTTTTTGGGGAAAAAATACACTTTTTTAATTTTAATGCACTAAAACACACTATATTGCCCAAATGTTTGATGAAATAAAAAAGATGATCTTAGGCCGAGTACATAGATACCAAACACGACATGCTTTAAAATTTCGCACAAACGCGCATTGGCGACAAACTACATACATTTTTAAAAGCCTTTAAAAGCCTTTACAGGTTACGCCGTTAGATTTACAGAGGAGGTCTACTGCTAAAATGACTGCCCTCGATCTGACCTTCGCGGTGATACCTCACATGCATGGTGCAATTGCTGTTTACATATGACGCCAGACCGACGCTTGCGTTCGCCATTGGGCAAGAGCAGGGCAGGACAGGGGTGCTTTTTTTTTTTTTATTATTATTAATTTTGCTTTTTTATTTTATTTTTAAACTGTTGCTTCCATATTTATTTATTTTTTATCATTTTTATTGTTATCTCAGGGAATGTAAATATCCCCTATGATAGCAATAGGTAGTGACAGGTACTCTTTTTTTGAAAAAACTGGGGTCTATTGGACCCTAGATCATTCCTCTGCCCTCAAAGCATCTGACCACACCAAGATCGGTGTGATAAAATGCTTTCCCAATTTCCCAATGGCGCTTTTTATATCCGGGGGGGACATTCCCTCCCACTGCTTGTAAAAGCAGTCCAGAGGCTAATTAGCCACTAGGATTGCTTTTACATGAAAGCCGGCCGCTGGCTGAAAAGAATGATACCAAGATGATACCTAAACCCGCAGGCATCATTCTGGTATAAACATTCAAAGTCCAGCAACATACCAGTACGTTGCTGGTCCTTGTTGGACATGTATTGTAATCTTTTTTTTCATGCAGCCTGTTGGCTGAACGAAAAAAAAAGATTGATCGGTGGGTATGCCCACCATTAGAATACCGCCCTTCATCCACCGACTTCTAATGATGGGCATACATGCACCATTTATATATGCCGAAGCATGGGGGCATCTTCCCGCAAAAGTTATGCCGCGTACACATGGTCAGACTTTTCCACGGGCAAGCCTCCGTCGGAATTTCGACCGTATGTACGCGGCATTAGGAGCAAAATCGCTCCTCCGCTCCTCCGCCCCTGCTGCCCCAATGCTTCGGCATATATGCTTTTTTTTTTTGGTGGTGGTGAAATCACCTCCTACAGCACTGGAGTCGCAGGGAGTCGCAGGGATCAGGCCTGTGTCTGCGAACGCTGCAGTTATGTGTGTTGTGTTTTGCAAGTGACAGTGATCGATCGATACTGCACTTGGGTGGCCTGGGCAGGACGGAGGGGCAAAACGCAGGTGCTAGCAGGTATCTGGGCTGATCCCGCTAACACTGCGTTTTTGGGAACCCTAAACTGCTGGGGACGTTAGTATAGATCTGATCAGATCAGATATTGATCTGTTCAGATACTATACCACTAAGGGGGGTGTATGCTTCACGCGTGGGTGTTAGCGCTACTGGCACTAACCTGACGCTGCCTGGGGTGTGACGCAGACCCTCTCTGACGCTAAAACCTAATTGATATCACCCGCCGGGCGATCAGGGGGTTAAATCTTTATTGGGTTATATACGGCGGGTGCCCTGACACTATAAAAAGCAAACTAACTAACCAGCGTCACCCGTAACACTTATATGGTGATTACTGGTGAAAGGGTTAACTAGGTGCAATTAGGGGGTTAAAACCTTTATTAGGTAATATATGGGGGTACCTGACGCTATATAAAAACCTGACGGCGAACCGAAAAAAAAATTACTGGCTACCTATCGGCATCACCGACACTAAGACAGCGATCAGAAAAACGATTGCTTAGCGACAGTGGTGATAGGGGGTGAAAGGGTTACCTGGGGGGCGATCAAGGGGGTTAAACCTTTATTAGATAATATATAGGGGTACCTGACGCTATAAAAACCTGCGGCGAACCTAAAAAAAATTACTGGCTACCGATCGGCATCACCAACACTAAGACAGCGATCAGAAAAACGATTGCTTAGCGACAGTGGTGATAGGGGGTGAAAGGGTTACCTGGGGGGCGATCAAGGGGGTTAAACCTTTATTAGGTAATATATGGGGGTACCTGACGCTATAAAAACCTGCGGCGAACCTAATAAAAATAACTGGCTACCGATTGGCATCACCGACGCTAAGACAGCGATCAGAAAAATGATCGCTTAGTGACAGTGGTGATAGGGGGTGAAAGGGTTATCTGGGGGGCGATCAAGGGGGTTAAACCTTTATTAGGTAATATATGGGGGTACCCGACGCTATAAAAACCTGCGGCGAACCTAAAAAAATAACTGGCTACCGATCGGCATCACCGACGCTAAGACAGCGATCAGAAAAATGATCGCTTAGCAACGGCGGTGCTAGGGGGTGAAAGGGTTATCTGGGGGCGATCAGGGGGTTAAACCTTTATTAGGGGGCTACACTGGACCTAAAACTAACTTTAGTGACACTTTTACAGTCACAAATGTCACTGATTGCAGTGATCAGTAAATAAATGGCAATCAGTGACACTGTGACTGGGGGCTGAGGGGTGATCTGGGGTGTCTGGGGGGGCCTGGGGGGCGATTTATGTGCCTATGTGTCCTGGTGTCAGTGTAGTGTTTTGTGCACTAACCTGCATCTTCTCCTGTGCGGCGCTCGGTATATGTGAGCGCCACAGGAGAGATGACATCACTTCCTCTGCCTGTGTAAACATTACACAGGCAGGGGAAGGATTCGATTCGCTGGGAGCGATCGAGAGGGGGTGGCCGGAATCGACGGCCGTCCCCTGATCGCTCCCAAACGAATAACGGCCGCTCACTGTAAAGAAGAGGGGTCCGATCGGACCCCCCAACTATACAAAGGCAGTCACGTAGATATACGTGATTCTGCCTGTCGGTGCCTTTCTGCCGACGTATTTTTACAGTGGGCGGTCGTTAAGTGGTTAAAGTGAAAAAAGAAAAGTGAAATATTCCTTTAAATATCGTACCTGGAGGGTGTCTATAGTATGCCTGTGAAGTGGCACGTGTTTCCCGTGTTTAGAACAGTCCCTGCACAAAATGACATTTTTATAAGGAATAAAAGTCATTTAAAACTGCTTGCGGCTTTAATGTACTGTTGGGTCCCGGCAATATAGATGAAAATTATTGAGAAAAACGGCATGGGTACCCCCCTCCTCCCTGCCCATTACCAGGCCCTTTGGGTCTTGTATGGATATTAAGGGGAACCCCGCACCCAAATTAAAAAAAGAAAAGACGTGGGGCCCCCAGGCCCTATATATTCTGAACAGCAGTATACAGGCGGTTACAAGAAAGACAGGGACTGTATGTTTGTTCTTAAGTTTAATCTGTTTGTAATTTGGAACAGGTACATTTTGTAAGTGTAGCTACAGCCAAAAAATCTATTTATAAGCTTTTTGGATATCATAGGGAAGGGTTATCATCACCCCTGTAACATTTGTTTTGCTGTCTGTGCCCCTGTTCAGAAGATTTCACCTCACTTTCTGTCCCAATGACAATTGGATTTAAAAAATTTGGGGTTTTTAGGGAAACAAGGATTGGTGATAAAGCATCAGTGGAGACACCTTTTTCCCATATTAACTCTTACTGGAGAGAATTTCCCTTCCCAGGGGTAGATTTCCTCTCACTTCCTGTTGTCTCCCTCCGTTTGTAAGTAGGAGTCGTTTGTAAGTCGGATGTTTGAAAGTAGGGGACCGCCTGTATATACTATACGGCCTGCCCTATATACTCTGCAGTAAATTGGGCCTTAGGTGTTTGTGGTATCAGAACACTGTAATGCCACGTACACACGACCGTTTTTAATGACAAGAAAAATAAATTTTTTTAAAATGGTCATTAAAAATTATCGTGTGTGGGCTTTCCAGCAGTTTTCCCAACGAGAAAAACGCAGAGAATCACGACGAGAAAAATTGGAACATGCTTTAATTTTTTCACGTCGTTTTTTACATCGTCGTTTTTCTTGTCATAAAAAACGGCCGTGTGTGGGCTTTAACAACGTGAAAAAAAATGAGCATGCTCAGAATCAAGTATGAGACGGGAGCGCAAAAATTGTAATTACACGCCCCTGTTAAACAGGGGCAGAAAAATTGGGCCTTAGGCAGTGGGGGTGGTGCCACAACCCTGCAACCCCTCACAGATACCCTAGTTGAGGGCAGGAACGAGCCCTGCTGAAAAATGTTACAGCTAAAAATGTAATTACACGCCCCTGTTAAACAGGGGCAGAAAAATTGGGCTTTAGCCACTGGAGTTGGTGCCCAGAACCAAAGATGTTCTTAGAAGCTATCAACATGAACATTGAGGAGGAATAGGATAGTCACTCAGCATAACAGGATAGTCACTCAGCATCAGCATAGGCAGTCTTCAAGGTATCTCATTCATAAAAAAATGAATCGGTTACATCAGCATCAGGTGCTTGGTAGCTGGTGATCCAAGACTGATTCATTTTTATGAAGGTGAGCCGATCAACCGAGTCTGTGATCGGTTACAAAGCCTAAAGCAGCACTGAAAGTGCGTTCCGAAAGAACGCTGGATGCAGGACAGGCCAGTAGCTCAATTGCATACTGTGCAAGCTCTGGCCAGTGATCCATCCTCAAGACCCAGTAACCCAGTGGATTTTCGGTTGGAAAGGTCTCCAAGTCTGATCTTGCCCCTAGGTATTCCTGCACCATGTAAATCAGACGCTGACGATGGTTGCTGGAACCGATCAGACCTTGGGGCTGTGGACTAAAAAATTGTCTGAACGCATCGGTCAGACGGCCACCTTCTCCACCGCTACTTCTGTGACTGACCGAAGCCTCAGCAACACGTTGTCCAGGAGGACCAGGAAATTGTAACCTCCCAGGCTCTGGAAACACATTGCACAAACCTTTCTGCAAGGCCTTCCGAAGATGTTTAATCCTCTGCTCACTTTGCGAAGGCTGGATAAGTTCCGCAACCTTACCCTTGTAACGTGGATCAAGAAGGGTTGCCAGGCAGTAGTGATCCCTCTCTTTGATCACACGAATCCGAGGGTCCTTTCGCAAGGCTTTGCAGGATCAGGGAGGCCATGCAGCGTAGGTTTGCTGAGGCATTCAGTCCGGAGTCCTCTGGGTTACTAAGGGTGACATGATCCACAGCCACCTCCTCCCAGCCAAGTACAAGTCCATGGGTTTCTGGGGACTGTAAACAATCCCTTGAAGACTGCTGCTGATGCTGAGTGCTAGGCTCCACCTCCATGCTGACACAATCCTCCTCATCCTCCTCTTTCTGTGTGAGCGGCGGGCCCGCAGGTATACTGTCTGGATAAAGGGGGCCTTAAGAGGTAAGGAAGTCCTCCTCTTCCTCCCTCTGTTCTGCCTCAAGTGCCCTGTCCATTATTCCACGCAGCGTGTGCTCCAACAGAAAGACAAGAGGGACAGTATCACAGATGCATGCATTGTCGCTGCTCACCATCCTTGTGGCCTCCTCAAATGGTGACAGGACAGTGCATGCATCCTTGATCAGTAGCCACTGCCGTGGCAAAAAAAGGCAAGCTCCCCTGACCCTGTCCTGGTGCCATACTCGCACAGGTACTCATTGATGGCCCTCTGCTATGTGTGCAGCCGCTGCAGCATTGCCAACGTTGAGTTCCACCTGGTGGGCATGTCACAGATGAGGCGGTTCTTGGGCAGGTTGCATTCCTTTTGAAGGTCACCCAGCCGAGCAGTGGCATTAAATAACCGGCATGCCCACAGACTTTCCTGGCCTGCCTCAGGAGATCCTGTAAGCCCGGGTACCTGCACAAGAACCGCTGCACCACCAAATTAAGGACCTGAGCCAAACAGGTAACATGGGTCAACTGTCCCTGTCAGAGGGCGGAGAGGAGGTTGGTGCCATTGTCGCAAACCACCATTCCTGGCTGAAGCTGGCGTGGCGTCAACCACCTCTGTGCCTGCCCCTGCAGATCTGACAGAATCTCTGCCCCAGTGTGGCTCCTGTCCCCTAAGCAGACCAACTCAAGCACCGCATGGCATCTTTTTGCGTAGCCCCTAGAACGCCTACGGAGCACTGCTGGTTCCGAGGACAAATCTGCACAGGAAGAGGACATAGAGGAAGAAGAAGAGGAGGGGGTGGAGAAGAGGTGTGGCAGAATCACCACTACCAGCATTTTGGAGGCGTGGTGACGGAACAAGCTCCAACAATACTGCACCCTGTTCTGCATCCTTCCCAGCTGCCAGCAGGGTTACCCAGTGCGCCGTGAAAGAAAGGTAACGTCCCTGTCCATGCCTGCTGGACCGTGAGTCAGCGGTAATATGCACCTTATCGCTGACTGCCCTGTCCAACGAGGCCAAGACATTGCCTTCCACGTGTCAGTAGAGAGCCGGAATGGCCTTCTGAGAAAAAAATGGCGTTTGGGAACCTGCCACTGAGGTACCACACATTCCACAAATTCTCGAAAGGGGGCAGAGTCTACCAGCTGAAAAGGCAGTAGTTGGAGTGCTAGCAATTTAGCCAAATTAGCATTCAGCCGCTGAGCATGTGGATGGCTGGGACCGAATTTCTTTCACCGGTTTAGCAACTGGGGTAGGGAAATTTGCCTGCTACAATCGGATGTTGGTGTACCGCTAGCAGATTGCCCGGAAGTGCTTGGGACACCTAATTTTACACCTTGACTCCTCTCAGTGCAGGTCTCTGAGAGGACTGAAGGTATAGTGGAGATCCCAGCTGATGAGGAGCAAGGAGAGGTCCGCCTTGTTCTTTGGTGTGGGTCTTTTAAGTACTGTTGCCAACGGACTGCATGGCAGGTCGACATATGTCTGGTCAAGCATGTGGTGCCCAAGCGGCTGGTGTTTTGGCCAACGCTTGATACTCTTCAGACATATGTTGCAAACAGCAACGGTGCGATCTGCTGTACACGTCTAAAAAAAGGCCCACACCAAAGAACTTTTGGAAAAAACGCGCAGACAGCAGCGCCCTGCACATGCGGAGCTCTGTGGTGTGATGCAGTCGGTTAGCTGGCCCCTGGAGGGTATCCTGCCTCATTGGAGATGTGCCTCCTCCTCCTCCTCCCTTCTATTAGGCACCCACGTAGAGTCAGTGACCTCATCATCCCCTCCCTCCTCGCCACTGGAGCAAACCTGGCAGTATGCTGCAGCTGGGGGAACATGACTGCCAGTTTCTTGTCCTTCTTGGGCACCCCCTCTCCCTGGGCTCATGTTACTGCCTTCATCCTCAACCTGGGTACCATTATTAGAGCCTTCAAAACGCTGCACATCCTCCTGCAGCATGTACCCTACACCGTGGTTGAACAGTTCGGGGGACTCCTCAGGGCATGATTGTGGGGCTAGGGAAGGAGTGACTGATGACATTGAGTCGATGGAAGAGGCCGCTTTGGCAGCTGCATTGGCAGACAAAGTACTCTGAGCCTGGTTGACAGAGGATGAGGAGGATGAGGACGGCTTGGTCATACACTCTACCAACTCTTCTGCATGTTGTGGCTCAACACGGCCAGCTGCCGAACAAAAAGGCCAAGCGTGCCCCACGGCCACGTGCTGAGGATGCACCGTGTCCACGACCAGCACTGTTGGCTGTAGACACAGTCTGCCTCTCCTTGGTGGCCTTCCAGACATACTGTACAAATAGATTAGCAAAACAACGCCTGAAGTTTACTAAAAACAGTACACCAGGAATGGCCTGCAGTCAGGTATAAGCTTGGCTGGACTATAATGCAGTAGATATATATGTAGGAGACTGTATATATATTTTATGCACTGCAGATCATTGAATCGCCTGCCTGCTTGCCTGAGAGTGTCTTTGAACACCCACTCCAGGAATGGCCTACAGTCAGGTATAGGCTTGGCTAGACTATAGATATATATATATATATATATATATATACAAGCCTGTATATATATATATAATATATATGTAGCACTACCCCCCGTAGGAGCTGCTGTTTATTTGTTTTGGGTCTACATCCTGCCTATCAACCCCTGGAAGTGGCTCAAACCCTCCCTTAGCACAACTGATATGAATAAGGATTGTGAGACCTATTGAGTATTAGGCGACACAATCCTGCATACATCACACGATAAACTGTAAATATTATTACCTTTGCTGGTCACTAGTCCTTCCGAGTGACACTTCACACATATTTACTTAACCAAAGGTATCTTTACTAGGGATGAGCTTTGTGTTCGAGTCGAACATACGTTCGACTCGAACATCGGCTGATCGAACGATTTGGGCCGTTCGCGTCAAATTCGAGTGACGCAAACGGCACACAATGCACTACGCCATCGCAGTGTCATCCAGGCGCTGTGATTGGCCAAGCATGCACTGTGACCCCGCATGCTTGGCCAATCACAGCGCCGGCAGCGAGGAGAGCAATGATTGGCCACAGGCAGGATGCCTGTGGCCAATTATTGCTGAGGGGGTTTAGTACACGCCCCACACTATAAAAGGCCGCCAGCGCGGCGGCCTTGTGTAGTGTGTTCCGGAGCAGGGAAAGAGAAGCATAGGCAGGGACAGTGTCATTTTTTTCCTTTACTAATCCTGGATTCCTTGTGTTTAGGGACAAATAAGGATAGGTAGGGAGAGTGTCAGTGTGTTATTCTGTGCTAAACCTTGTTTGTAGGGACAGAGAAGGACAGTGAGGGAAAGTGTCAGTGTGCTATTCTGTTCTAAACCAATCTTGCTGAACCATATTTGAAATCCTTGAGTTTAGGGACAGAGAGGTACAGTGAGGGAAAGTGTCAGTGTGCTATTCTGTTCTAAACCAATCTTGCTGAACCATATTTGAAGTCCTTGAGTTTAGGGACAGAGAGGTACAGTGAGGGAAAGTGTCAGTGTGCTATTCTGTTCTAAACCAATCTTGCTGAACCATATTTGAAATCCTTGAGTTTAGGGACAGAGAAGGACACTCGTGGAAACTATCAGTGTGCTATTCTGTGCTAAATCTTGTTTGTAGGGAAAGAGAAGGACAGTGAGTGAAACTGACAGTGTGCTATTCTGTTCTAAACCAATCTTGCTGAACCATATTTGAAATCCTTGAGTTTAGGGACAGAGAGGTACAGTGAGGGAAAGTGTCAGTGTGCTATTCTGTTCTAAACCAATCTTGCTGAACCATATTTGAAATCCTTGGGTTTAGGGACAGAGAGGTACAGTGAGGGAAAGTGTCAGTGTGCTATTCTGTTCTAAACCAATCTTGCTGAACCATATTTGAAATCCTTGAGTTTAGGGACAGAGAGGTACAGTGAGGGAAAGTGTCAGTGTGCTATTCTGTTCTAAACCAATCTTGCTGAACCATATTTGAAATCCTTGAGTTTAGGGACAGAGAGGTACAGTGAGGGAAAGTGTCAGTGAGCTATTCTGTTCTAAACCAATCTTGCTGAACCATATTTGAAATCCTTGAGTTTAGGGACAGAGAAGGACACTCGTGGAAACTATCAGTGTGCTATTCTGTGCTAAATCTTTTTTTTGGGACAGAGAAGGACAGTGAGTGAAACTGACAGTGTGCTATTCTGTTCTAAACCAATCATGCTGAACCATATTTGAAATCCTTGAGTTTAGGGACAGAGAGGTACAGTGAGGGAAAGTGTCAGTGTGCTATTCTGTTCTAAACCAATCTTGCTGAACCATATTTGAAATCCTTGAGTTTAGGGACAGAGAAGGACACTCGTGGAAACTATCAGTGTGCTATTCTGTGCTAAATCTTGTTTGTAGGGACAGAGAAGGACAGTGAGTGAAACTGACAGTGTGCTATTCTGTTCTAAACCAATCTTGCTGAACCATATTTGAAATCCTTGAGTTTAGGGACAGAGAGGTACAGTGAGGGAAAGTGTCAGTGAGCTATTCTGTTCTAAACCAATCTTGCTGAACCATATTTGAAATCCTTGAGTTTAGGGACAGAGAGGTACAGTGAGGGAAAGTGTCAGTGTGCTATTCTGTTCTAAACCAATCTTGCTGAACCATATTTGAAATCCTTGAGTTTAGGGACAGAGAGGTACAGTGAGGGAAAGTGTCAGTGTGCTATTCTGTTCTAAACCAATCTTGCTGAACCATATTTGAAATCCTTGAGTTTAGGGACAGAGAGGTACAGTGAGGGAAAGTGTCAGTGTGCTATTCTGTTCTAAACCAATCTTGCTGAACCATATTTGAAATCCTTGAGATTAGGGACAGAGAAGGACACTCGTGGAAACTATCAGTGTGCTATTCTGTGCTAAATCTTGTTTGTAGGGACAGAGAAGGACAGTGAGTGAAACTGACAGTGTGCTATTCTGTTCTAAACCAATCATGCTGAACCATATTTGAAATCCTTGAGTTTAGGGACAGAGAGGTACAGTGAGGGAAAGTGTCAGTGTGCTATTCTGTTCTAAACCAATCTTGCTGAACCATATTTGAAATCCTTGAGTTTAGGGACAGAGAAGGACACTCGTGGAAACTATCAGTGTGCTATTCTGTGCTAAATCTTGTTTGTAGGGACAGAGAAGGACAGTGAGTGAAACTGACAGTGTGCTATTCTGTTCTAAACCAATCTTGCTGAACCATATTTGAAATCCTTGAGTTTAGGGACAGAGAGGTACAGTGAGGGAAAGTGTCAGTGTGTTATTCTGTTCTAACCCAATCTTGCTGAACCATATTTGAAATCCTTGAGTTTAGGGACAGAGAAGGACACTTGTGGAAACTATCAGTGTGCTATTCTGTGCTAAATCTTGTTTGTAGGGACAGAGAAGGACAGTGAGTGAAACTGACAGTGTGCTATTCTGTTCTAAACCAATCATGCTGAACCATATTTGAAATCCTTGAGTTTAGGGACAGAGAGGTACAGTGAGGGAAAGTGTCAGTGAGCTATTCTGTTCTAAACCAATCTTGCTGAACCATATTTGAAATCCTTGAGTTTAGGGACAGAGAGGTACAGTGAGGGAAAGTGTCAGTGTGCTATTCTGTTCTAAACCAATCTTGCTGAACCATATTTGAAATCCTTGAGTTTAGGGACAGAGAGGTACAGTGAGGGAAAGTGTCAGTGTGCTATTCTGTTCTAAACCAATCTTGCTGAACCATATTTGAAATCCTTGAGTTTAGGGACAGAGAGGTACAGTGAGGGAAAGTGTCAGTGTGCTATTCTGTTCTAAACCAATCTTGCTGAACCATATTTGAAATCCTTGAGTTTAGGGACAAAGAGGTACAGTGAGGGAAAGTGCCAGTGAGCTATTCTGTTCTAAACCAATCTTGCTGAACCATATTTGAAATCCTTGAGTTTAGGGACAGAGAAGGACACTCGTGGAAACTATCAGTGTGCTATTCTGTGCTAAATCTTGTTTGTAGGGACAGAGAAGGACAGTGAGTGAAACTGACAGTGTGCTATTCTGTTCTAAACCAATCTTGCTGAACCATATTTGAAATCCTTGAGTTTAGGGACAGAGAGGTACAGTGAGGGAAAGTGTCAGTGAGCTATTCTGTTCTAAACCAATCTTGCTGAACCATATTTGAAATCCTTGAGTTTAGGGACAGAGAAGGACACTCGTGGAAACTATCAGTGTGCTATTCTGTGCTAAATCTTGTTTGTAGGGACAGAGAAGGACAGTGAGTGAAACTGACAGTGTGCTATTCTGTTCTAAACCAATTTTGCTGAACCATATTTGAAATCCTTGAGTTTAGGGACAGAGAGGTACAGTGAGGGAAAGTGTCAGTGTGCTATTCTGTTCTAAACCAGTCTTGCTGAACCATATTTGAAATCCTTGAGTTTAGGGACAGAGAAGGACACTCGTGGAAACTATCAGTGTGCTATTCTGTGCTAAATCTTGTTTGTAGGGACAGAGAAGGACAGTGAGGGAAACTGTCAGTGTGCTATTCTGTGCTAAACCAATCTTGCTGAAGCATATTGCAAATCCTTGTGTTTAGGGACAGAGAAGGATAGGCAGGGGACAGTGTCAGTGTCATTGTTGCTAAGCCTCCTGCACAGTATACACCTGAAGGTAGCCCTTATTGCTGTTTTTCCCATCTCCCTGCAGGCCATCCATTAAAATGTCTGGAAGGCAAACAAGGAGAGGCAGACAGTCAGGAGGCAAAAAAAGAGGGCAAGCAGGCTCTGTGTCTGGGGGCAACAGTGCTGGTCGTGGACGCGGTGCATTGTCATCAGCACATGGCCATGGGACACGCTTGTCCTTCTTTTCGGCAGCTGGACATTTTGAGCCACATCATGCCGAAGACTTAGTAGAGTGGATGACCAAGCCCACCTCATCCTCCTCATCCTCTCTCACCCAGGCTCAGGGTACTGGCAAAGCAGCTGCCAAAGCGTCCTCTTCTCTGGTATCATTATCTTCATTAGTCAATCCTTCCCTAGACCCACCATGTCCTCCTCCTGAGGAGTCCCCCGAACTGTTTGAGCACAGTGTTGGGTACATGCTCCAGGAGGATGCCCAGCGTTTCGAAGGATCTGATGATGATACCCAGATAGAGGAAGGCAGTAGCGTGAGAGCAGAGAGAGGGGATGCTCAAGAAGGACACCAATCTGGCAGTCTTGCTCCAGCAGCTGCAGCATACTGCCAGATTGGCTCCAGTGATGAGGAGGGAGGGGATGATGAGGTCACTGACTCCACGTGGGTGCCTAATAGGAGGGAGGAGGAGGAGGAGGATGAGGAGGAGGCACATCTCCAACGAGGCAGGATGCCCTTGGGTGGCCAGCGTATGGGCAGCACACCGACGGAATCACACCGCAGAGCTCCGCCTGTGCAGGGCGCTGCCTCTGCCCGTCATTCAAAAAGTTCTTTGGTGTGGGCCTTTTTTGAGGCGAGTGCATCAGATCGCACAGCTGCTGTTTGCAACATATGTCTCAAGCGTATATCGCGTGGCCAAAACATCAGCCGCTTGGGCACCACATGCTTGATCAGACATATGTTGACCTGCCATGCAGCTCGTTGGCAAGCCTACCTTAAAGACCCACACCAAAGAACAAAGCGGACCTCTCCTTGCACCGCATCAGCTGGGATCTCCAACCCCACTATACCTTCAGTCCTCTCTGAACCTGCACTGAGAGGAATGAAGGTGTAGAATTAGGTGTGTCACAGCCAAGTACTTGCGGGCACTCTGCTAGCAGTACACCGACGTCCGATTCTAGCAGGCAAATTTCCCTGCCCCAGCTGCTGGACCGTCGAAAGAAGTTCACTCCCAGCCATCCACATGCCCAGCGGTTGAATGCTAGCTTGGCTAAATTGCTAGCGCTTCAACTGCTGCCTTTTCAGTTGGTAGACTCGGCCCCCTTCCGTGAGTTTGTGCAATGTGCGGTTCCTCAGTGGCAGGTTCCCAAACGCCACTTTTTCTCACGGAAGGCGATTCCGGCTCTCTACAGGCATGTGGAAGGCAATGTCTTCGCCTCGCTGGACAGGGCGGTCAGCGGTAAGGTGCATATTACCGCTGACTCATGGTCCAGCAGGCATGGACAGGGACGTTACCTTTCTTTCACGGCCCATTGGGTCACTCTTTTGGCAGCTGGGAAGGATGCAGGACAAGGTGCAGTAGTGTTGGAGGTTGTTCCACCGCCACGCCTCCAAAATGCTACTACTGGTTGTGACACACCTCTCTCCTCCACCCCCTCCTCTTCTTCTTCCTCCATGGCCTCTTCCTGTGGTTTGTCCTCGGAACCAGCGGTGCTCCGTAGGCGTTCAAGGGGCTACGCAAGTACGCAGGCAAAAAGATGCCATGCCGTGCTTGCGCTGGTGTGTTTGGGGGACAGGAGCCACACTGGGGCAGAGGTCCTGTCTGCTCTGCAGGGGCAGGCCGAGAGGTGGTTGACGCCACGCCAGCTTAAGCCAGGAATGGTGGTTTGCGACAATGGCACCAACCTCCTCTCCGCCCTCCGACAGGGACATCTGACCCATGTGCCCTGTATGGCTCACGTCCTTAACCTGGTGGTGCAGCGGTTCTTGGGCAGGTACCCGGGCTTACAGGATGTCCTGAGGCAGGCCAGGAAAGTCTGTGTGCATTTCCGCAGATCTTATAATGCCAGTGCTCGCCTGGCTGAGCTGCAAAAGGAGTTGAACCTGCCCAAGAACCGCCTTATATGTGACATGCCCACCAGGTGGAACTCAACGTTGGCCATGCTGCAGCGGCTGCACACGCAGCAGAGGGCCATCAATGAGTACCTGTGCGACTACGGCACCAGGACAGGGTCAGGGGAGCTCGGGTTTTTTTCACCACGCCAGTGGGGCATGATCAGGGATGCATGCACTGTCCTGGCACCATTTGAGGAGGCCACGAGGATGGTGAGCAGTGACAGTGCATGCATCAGTGACACTGTACCTCTTGTCCACCTGTTGGAGCACACGCTGCGTGGAATAATGGACAGGGCACTTGAGGCAGAACAGAGGCAGTAAGAGGAGGACTTCCTTGCCTCTCAAGGCCCCCTTTACCCAGACAGTGTTCCTTCTGTCCCACCCATCGCACAGGAGGAGGAGGAGGAGGATTGTGTCAGCATGGAGGTGGAGGCTGGCACTCAGCATCATCAGCAGCAGTCTTTTAGGGATGATTTACAGTCCCAAGAAACCAGTGGACTTGTACGTGGCTGGGAGGAGGTGGCTGCGGATCATGTCGTCCTTAGTGACCCAGAGGACTCCGGACTGAATGCCTCAGCTAACCTACGCTGCATGGCCTCCCTGATCCTGCAAAGTATGCGGAAGGATCCTCGTATTCTTCGGATCAAGGAGAGGGACCATTACTGGCTGGCCACTCTCCTTGATCCACGGTACAAGGGTAAGATTGCGGACCTTATGTTACCGTCGCAGAGGGAGCAGAGGATGAGACAACTCCGGGAGGCCTTGCAGAAAGGTCTGTGCAACGCGTTCCCAGAGACTGGGAGGTTACAAACTCCTGGTCCTGGACAACGAGTTGCTGAGGCTTCGGGCAGTCAAAGAAGGAGCGGTGGGGAAGGTGGCCGTCTGACCGATGCGTTCAGACAATTCTTTAGTCCGCAGCCCCAAGGTATGATCGGTTCCAGCAACCATCGCCAGTGTCTGATATACATGGTGCAGGAATACCTAGGGGCAAGGTCAGACTTGGACACCTTCCCCACCGAAAATCCTCTGGCTTACTGGGTCTTGAGGATGGATCACTGGCCAGAGCTTGCACAGTATGCAATTGAGCTACTGGCCTGTCCTGCATCCAGCGTTCTTTTAGAACGCACATTCAGTGCTGCTGGAGGATTTGTCACGGATCACAGGGTGCGCCTGTCCACCGACTCGGTTGATCGACTGACTTTCATCAAGATGAACCAGTCTTTGATCACCACCAGCTACCACACACCTGATGCTGATATAACAGACTAATTGATTTTAAAATGTCACATCCCTTCAAAACTGATGCTGATGCTGAGTTCCTGTGCTGTTATGTTGACTAGCTATCCTCCTCCTCCTCCTCAATGATCCGATTAATGATGATAGCTTGGAAGATCATTTTGGTTTATGGGTTCCGCCACCAGTGGCTAAGGCCCAATTTTTCAGCCCCTGTTTAACAGGGGCGTGTAATTACAATTTTTGATGCAATACTTTGCAACAGGCCTCATTGCTGTGCTCCAAGTACAGTATCTGTGAGGGGTTGCAGTGTTGTGCCACCAGTGCCTAAGGCCCAATTTTTCAGCCCCTGTTCAACAGGGGCATGCAATTATAATTATTGATATAATAATTCACAGCAGGGCCCATTGCTGCGCCCACCAAGAGTAACTGTCAGGCCTTACAGTGTTGTGGCACCAGCAGCACCATCAAAGGCCCAATTTTTACTACCACTGTTCAACAATTATATGTTATTACAATTCCTGATATAATAGTTGACAGCAGGGCGTTCCAGCACCCACCAAGAGTAACTGTGAGTGCTTACAGTGTTGTGCCAACACCAACACCTAAGGGGCCAATTTCTGCAGAGTATATACGGCAGGTCCCTACTTTCAAACATCCAACTTACAAACGACTACTACTTGCAAACGGAAGAAGACAACAGGAAGTGAGAGGAAATCTACCCCTTGGAAGGAAAATTCTCTCCTGTAAGAATTAATATGGGAGAAAGGTGTCTCCTCTCTACTGATGCTTTATCACCAATCCTTGTTTCAATAAAAACACCACATTTCAAAATCAGTTGTCATTGGGACGCAAAGTGAGGTGAAATGTTCTGAACAGGGGCACAGACAGCAAAACAAATGTTACAGGGGTGATAACCCTTCCCTATGTTTTCCAAAAAGCTTAAAAATAGGTATTTGGGCTGGAGCTACACTTAAACAATGGTTATAAAAAGTAAAAATTCGCGCTAGGTGCAAAGTGATTTAAAAAAATAAATAAATGAATATGTCCCTTAAGGAAACCTGCTGCTAAACACCAAAAAAACCTTTGATATAAGGTACAAACAAAGTGAGTATACAAAAATAGTGTAGCGCTGGAAAGAACTGTATATATCTATACAGTTAAAATTAAATACGTGAAAAAAGTATCAAAAACACTAATAAAACAATGCAAATAAACCAATCAAGTTCATAAGTGCCCGTGAAGAAAGAAGATTATCAAATAAATGTGTAGAGGATTTCCTCTATATTGATGATAAGAGTTCCACAGAGAAGATATCCGATGAAGCTGGTAAGTGCTATTCCAACAATAAGTGAAGATCCCGCCACCAAAGTGAGAAATGAAGGCTTACCAAACAGCCTGCGACCGCCCTTCTCAGGGGGGTCAAAACAAGCTTAGTAGAGCGATGTTCACTCCATGGAAGGCAGAGAAATTCCAGTGAAGACACTTCATCCACAATAGGCGAGTCTCTGGAGACTCGCCTATTGTGGATGAAGTGTCTTCACTGGAATTTCTCTGCCTTCCATGGAGTGAACATCGCTCTACTAAGCTTGTTTTGAGAAGGGCGGTCGCAGGCTGTTTGGTAAGCCTTCATTTCTCACTTTGGTGGCGGGATCTTCACTTATTGTTGGAATAGCACTTACCAGCTTCAACGGATATCTTCTCTGTGGAACTCTTATCATCAATATAGAGGAAATCCTCTACACATTTATTTGATAATCTTCTTTCTTCACGGGCACTTATGAACTTGATTGGTTTATTTGCATTGTTTTATTAGTGTTTTTGATACTTTTTTCACGTATTTAATTTTAACTGTATAGATATATACAGTTCTTTCCAGCGCTACACTATTTTTGTATACACACTTAAACAATGTAGCTGTTCAAAATTCCAAACAGATTCTACATAAGAACAAACCTACAGTCCCTGTCTTGTATGCACCGCCTGTATACGGCTGTTCAGAGTATATAGGGCCTTTTTTATTTTGTGTGCGGGGTTCCCCTTAATATCCATACAAGACCCAAAGGGGCTGGTAATGGGCTGGGGTAGGGGGGGGGGGTTGATGGGGTAGCTATGCCATTTTTCTTATAGATTTTCATCCATATTACCGGGACCAGACATTACATTAAAGACGCAAGCAGTTTTAAATGGCTTTTTTTTCCTTTAGAAATGTTATTTTGTGCAGGGACAGTTCTAAACACGGGAAACACGTGGCACTTCACAGGCATACTTTAGACACCCCCCAGGTACAATATTTAAAGGAATATTTGACTTTTTTTTTTCACTTTATGCATCATTAAAATGACTGCTCCCGGAAAACGTCCGTTTTTAAAACTTCTTTTTGCATTGATACATGTCCCCTGGTGCAGAACCCGGGTTCCCAAACTCTGTTTAGGACAATAACATGGATAATAGTCGTTATAATTAGCACTTTAGAATCCGAACGTTCGCATCCATTGTATTTAATAGGGTTCTAATGTTCGTGCGAACTTTCGGTCCGTTCGCGGGTTCTGGTGCGAACCGAACCCGGGGGTGTTCGGCTCATCACTAATCTTTACTAAGTGTAAAATAAAAAGGTAAAGAAACACATTAATACACACAGTTGACTCTGCATGCGCATTACAGAGTCAATAAATCAAAGTAAGATTGGTATCACTGATGTTAAATGATAACAAAAGAAACAACAGCTATGTATATTATATATATATATATATATATATATATATATGCACAGCTAACTGATTGCTCGCGAGCTCCCCCTATCTTGCAATACCTTGCACGTGTTCAGTCACCATACCAGACAGGCAAGGCCTATCTGAGTCCCACTCAAAAGTTCCTTCCTCAAATGGAGTCTTCGCTAGCCACCGTTGGTGCACAAGTTAATTTGTAATCCACAGGGTTTTAACAAGTGTAGCGGGTATGTACTTTCCCGGGTGTAAATTTGAATTTGGAAGTGACACCAGTGATGTGTGATTCACTCCGGCCCATTGGGTGGCGCTGTTGCCCTGGGTTGGGTTGGATTATCGCTGTGTGCCGTCCTCCTTTTTGTCCTCCCTCGGCGGCGGTATGGTGGGGCGGGGAACCCGCCGTGCTTGCTGGGAGAGGGTATGAAGGGGGCCGGCCATCTTGGTCACGGGGTCGAAGTCCCAGGCACCTTCAGCTTGCGGACGGTGGGTCGTGTCGCTCCTCTGGGTGGCCTAGGCCCAGGGGACGGCGGAGGTCGAGTTCCATCCCAGGCACCTTTAGCCTGGGGTGAGGTACTTAGATGGAGGTCCGGAGCTCAGTGCCCAACACTGGGTTCCGCGAGGGAAGGAGATCCTAGGGTGCCCAGGGATTGGGTACCCGAATCCGGAAGGCGCAATGGACCGGGGGGAGCTCCTCATTTGAAGACCCGGTGCAGCATATTGCCGGTGACAAGTGAGTCTCTCGTCGGAGACCGCCTGGAAGGAAATCTACACTTGTGCGGAGACCAGGACACACTTCTAGGAAGGGAAGTGGCAGCTTACATTGTGTCTGGGCCTGTTCGCATCCACACCTCCTTTTCTGTTCTGTTCTATCAAGGGAGTTCAACTGTTTTTGTTCAGACAAGGAGAATAAAGGAGTGTTGAACTTTAATGGTGTGGAGCTCATTTTCTAACGGACATGGTTCGCGGTGACTCTTGGAGGGAGGATCCAGGTGCACAGCACTGACCCGAAGGTAATACAAAACCATTGCTTATACCGCACTAACACCTGTGGTGGAAGCCAGGCGTGGTGTCCCCGCTCCCTCCCCTCTAAGGTACCCCTAGACAAGAGAAAGATGAGACAAAGAGGGGAGTGAGGTGGTCGCTACACAAGATATTGTAGTCATCCGCAATATTCCTGAGTACTCGTGTGCCTGCCACCCACTAATGGCGAATGCGCCAATCTCTAATCACACAGTCTCCCGTAAAATACACTAGGCCACAATCTGTGGCGCGATAGGTGGAGTGTGGCTGGCACTAATTAAGTCACTTTCCTCTAAGGTAACAGTTAATTCTGGGCAGGTGCCCTTCTCACCAAACAGGCCCGGCTTCCGGATATTCTCCTCTGGCTTGTCCCGGTCCCACGATCTCCACGCTTCTGCTGCAGTCTCTGGCCTCTGTCACTCACAGCGCAAGGTGATGGTGATGGACGACTCCGGTCTCTGCTAGGCAACAACAAGACACTGTGGAAGGTCCTCTACTGGAAAATCACCTGGGGCCGTGGCGTACTTTAGGCCCAGGCTTCCGGCCTAATACTCCGGAAGCAGGCCTTAGTGCCAGCTTCCTGCTTGGTTGAGAGCGGAGTCCAGAGAGAGAGAAGATGGCCCCTCCCCTCCTTTAAATAGCCTGTCCAGAAGGCTTTGCGGTGTTGCAGTGCACCCTGGTAACACAGCTGCACTGTGTGTAGTGTAGTCTGTCTACTACTAAAAGTAACGGAGTCCTTTTCTCCTTGCTGCTGTATGTTACAGGGTGCATTAAACTATATACATATGCATTAATTACATTGTAGCACTTACACCACCAGAGGGAGCTGGGTTCCTTCTTATAAATGTCAAATGGTAGTCTTTATCTACATTGCATATGGAACCCCGCTACATACTGTATATATTAAATGCACTGCAGCTCACTGAGTCGCCTGCCTGCCTGAAAGTGTCTAAGAACACGCACTCCAGGAATGGCCTACAGTCAGGTATAGGCTTGGCTAGACTATATATATATATATATATATATATATATATATATATATATATATATATATACAAGCCTGTATACAGTCAGGCCCATAAATATTAAGACATCGACACAATTCTAATCTTTTTGGCTCTATACACCACCACAATGGATTTGAAATGAAACAAACAAGATGAGCTTTAATTGGAGGGTTTTTACGTCCAAATCAGGTGAACGGTGTAGGAATTACAACAGTTTGTATATGTGCCTCCCACTTTTTAAGGGACCAAAAGTAATGGGACAATTGGCTGCTCAGCTGTTCCATGGCCAGGTGTGTGTTATTCCCTCATTATCCCATTTACAAGGAGCAGATAAAAGGTCCAGAGTTCATTTCAAGTGTGCTATTTGCATTTGGAATCTGTTGCTGTCAACTCTCAATATGAGATCCAAAGAGCTGTCACTATCAGTGAAGCAAGTCATTATTAGGCTGAAAAAAAACAACAAACCCATCAGAGAGATAGCAAAAACATTAGGTGTGGCCAAATCAACTGTTTGGAACATCCTTAAAAAGAAAGAATGCACCGGTGAGCTCAAAAACACCAAAAGACCCGGAAGACCATGGAAAACAACTGTGGTGGATGACCGAAGAATTCTTTCCCTGGTGAAGAAAACAACCTTCAGAACAGTTGGCCAGATGAAGAACACTCTCCAGGAGGTAGGTGTATGTGTGTCAAAGTCAACAATCAAGAGAAGACTTCACCAGAGTGAATACAGAGGGTTTGCCACAAGATGGAAACCATTGGTGAGCATCAAAAACAGGAAGGCCAGATTAGAGTTTGCCAAACAACATATAAAAAAGCCTTCACAGTTCTGAAACAACATCCTATGGACAGATGAGACCAAGATCAACTTGTACCAGAGTGATGGGAAGAGAAGAGTATGGAGAAGGAAAGGAACTGCTCATAATCCAAAGCATACCACCTCATCAGTGAAGCATGGTGGTGGTAGGTAGTGTCATGGTGTTGGCATGTATGGCTGCCAATGGAACTGGTTCTCTTGTATTTATTGATGATGTGACTGCCGACAAAAGCAGCAGGATGAATTCTGAAGTGTTTCGGGCAATATTATCTGCTCATATTCAGCCAAATGCTTCAGAACTCATTGGATGGCGCTTCACAGTGAGGATGGACAATGACCCGAAGCATACTGCGAAAGCAACCAAAGAGTTTTTTAAGGGAAAGAAGTGCAATGTTATGCAATGGCCAAGTCAATCACCTGACCTGAATCCAATTAAGCATGCATTTCACTTGCTGAAGACAAAACTGAAGGGAAAATGCCCCAAGAACAAGCAGGAACTGAAGACAGTTGCAGTAGAGGCCTGGCAGAGCATCACCAGGGATGAAGCCCAGCGTCTGGTGATGTCTAAAGGATTTGCAACCAAGTATTAAAAAGTAAAAGTTTGATTTATGATTGTTAATCTGTCCCATTACTTTTGGTCCCTTAAAAAGTGGGAGGCACATATACAAACTGTTGTAATTCTTAGGCCTCGTACACACGGCCGAGATTCTCGTTGAAAAAAACATGTCGTTTTTTTCGGTGAGATTCTTGGACAAGAAACTTGTCCCGGCCGAGTGTACACACGCTCGTTTCAAAGAACCCGCGGTTCTTTGAATGGAGCGTACGCGGTGACGTCATCGACTACGACGAGCATGCGCTCGTCACATTCGATGCCGTCGCTGCCATCTTGGTATAACCTACGTATGCCTAGGAAGCTACCGCGCATGCGTCGAATTCATTTCGAACATGCGCAGGCTTCCCGGCGGACAGGTAAGTGTACACACACTCACTTTTCTCGTCGAGAAACAGGCTGACGAGAATCTCGACGAGAAAATAGAGAGCAGGTTCTCTATTTTCTCGTCGAGGTTACTTGTCGGTTTTCTCGACGAGAAACCCGATAGCCGCGTACACACGACCGATTTACTCGGCAAGACATCTCTGCCAGCAAGTTTCTTGCTGGTTCTTGCCGAGAAAATCGGTCGTGTGTACGAGGCCTTACACCATTCACCTGATTTGGATTTAAATGCCCTCAAATTAAAGCTGAAAGTCTGCAGTTAAAGCACATCTTGTTCGTTTCATTTCAAATCCATTGTGGGGTTGTATAGAGCCAAAAATATCAGAATTGTGTCGATGTCCCAATATTTATGGACCTGGCTGTATATATATATATATATATATATATTAAATGCACTGCAGCTCACTGAGTCACCTGCCTGCCTGCCTGAAAGTGTCTTTGAACACGCACTCCAGGAATGGCCTACAGTCAGGTATAGGCTTGGCTGGACTAGAATGCAGTGGATATATATTTTATGCACTGAAGCTCACTAAGTCA
Organism: Rana muscosa; assembly: GCA_029206835.1. NCBI lineage: Eukaryota > Metazoa > Chordata > Amphibia > Anura > Ranidae > Rana > Rana muscosa. The sequence goes on along the minus strand of CM055119.1, from coordinate 10,172,136 downwards.
CCTGCCTGCCTGAAAGTGTCTTTGAACATGCACTCCAGGAATGGCCTACAGGCAGGTATAGGCTTGGCCAGACTATATATATATACAAGCCTGTATATATATATTAAATGCACTGCAGCTCACTGAGTCACCTGCCTGCCTGAAAGTGTCTTTGAACACGCACTCCAGGAATGGCCTACAGTCAGGTATAGGCTTGGCTGGACTAGAATGCAGTAGATATATATTTCATACACTGCAGCTCACTGAGTCGCCTGCCTGAAAGTGTCTTTGAACACGTACACCAGGAATGGCTTACAGTCAGGTATAGGCTTGGTTGGACTAGAATGCAGTGGATATATATTTCATGCACTGAAGCTCACTGAGTCACCTGCCTGCCTGCCTGAAAGTGTCTTTGAACACGCACTCCAGGAATGGCCTACAGTCAGGTATAGACTTGGCTGGAATAGAATGCAGTGGATATATATTTTATACACTGCAGCTCACGGAGTCACCTGCCTGCCTGAAAGTATCTTTGAACACGTACTCCAGGAATGGCCTACAGTCAGGTATGGGCTTAGCTGGACTATATATATATATATATATACAAGCCTGTATATATATTGTAGCGGGGTGGTTAATTTAGCGGGAGTCTCTGAGTGGTAATTAGGTTCAGACACCTTAATTTGTTAGGGGTTATGGACCATTTCTGTCCTCAGGGGATAATGCTGGTGATGAGTTCCCTGTGGCCTGCGGGTGGCGCTACCATTCTGGGCCAGGGTTGAACCGCGAGCGTAGTGCTGTGCCTTTTGTGTCCCCTCTCGGCAGCCGTGCAGTGGGGCGGAGAACCTGCTGTGCATGCTGGGAGAGGATATAAAAGGGGCAGACATCTCCTGATCGGGGTCCACGCCCAGGCACCTTCAGCCTGGGAGTAAGTGAGGTTCATCTCCGGGTGCCCTAGGCCCGGAGGCTGTGTTCCAGTTCCATCTCAAGCACCTTTAGCCTGGGGTGAGGTACTATCCTGCCTTCCTGTTCGCCTGGGTATGAAGACCCAGGGGTTGTGGAAAAGGCTCGGGGCCCAGCACCTTCGGCTGGGGTCCGCTAAGGATTGAGGAGTCCAGGGTGCCGTCTTGCGAGGGGACCCACACTCTCAGAGAAGGGAGGATCATTCCGAAGGACCGATGTGGGGGTCACGGTGAAGGAAGGGTCTGTTGACTCTCTAGGGAGACGTCTTCTCCTTGATAGGGGCCATGTTCTAAGAGGGAGACTATTTCACCAGGTCAGTGGCAGTGGCCTTATTCACCAGGTCAGTGGCAGTGGCCTTATCCACCAGGTCTGTGGCAGAGACCAAACTCACGGTCTGTGGCAGAGACTGTGCGCCTAATACACTGCTTGAGTAGTGAAGATTGATCTACGTTTGTGCCTGGACCTCCTCCACACCTTGGGCTGTCCTGTTTCCTTGCTCCAACCTTTCCTGTCCAAAAGACTGTTTATTGCAAAGCGAGAATAAATCTTAAGTTGGAGTTTCAGCTGGTGTAGACATTCATGTTACTGGGGAAGTCAAGGACTTGTCTCTACTCACGGTAGAGGTGAGAATCATTCTCAGGAGGATTTTGGCCCTGGTTGCAGACAAGACCCAACAACAACACCGCTCAACCTTTTTACACAAGAGGGTACGGGCTGATAGTGCGGTGTGCCTTTCTCCCCCCCTGCGAGGAGCCAAGTTAAATGCAGGCTGGGGGAAAGGTGGGTGCGCTAGACGTGGGGGCTCGAGTCCGGGATTTGTTTGCGGCTGGAAAGTGTTGAAACCCCCCCAGAGTTTGAACTTTATTCCCCAGTGATGTTCCATGGAGGTCGGCCATATTGAGAACTGCGCCACAAGGAGAACCCTGACTGTGTAGTTCGTGGGCGTGCCAATAGAGAAAGCCTGCAAACAGTGCAGAAGATGGGAGGAGTCTGGCCATGTGAGGAGTTGCACGTGGGGACTTTGGTGCGAAAAGGACAGTGCGCAATGGAACAGCAAGCGGGCAACATGGCGTCTCATGCCTCATGAATTCCAGCCACTACCACCATGAATGTGACCTTATTTGGTGCTTTCATGACCGATACGGGGATTCGGGTAAAGCCCCGGTGACGTTTTGCCCTCTACGTGTACAGAGATGTGGAGGCCCTCGGAGTGGTTTGTCCCGGCTGCTCGGGACTGGTGGTGCATCTCAAGCCCTTCGACAGATGCGAGCAATGTAAGGAGTTCTTATTTAAGGTGGAGCAACCCAGAGAAAAGCCTTGGGCTTTCCGCCTCAACTGTCTTATGGGCGCCACTACTTTGGAAGAAGGAGCCAGAGCTTTCACAGCCACCCCTATGCGCACTGTTGAGACTTTGGAGGAAGTCGCGAGCAGAGATGTTCCGGAGATTGAGGAACCGGAGTCGGAGAGACCGGAGGATGCTGTCTCGGTCACCACAGAGTCCTTACTCCTACCGCCCAAGAGGAAGATTGGTTTTGTGAAGGCTTCCTGCGGCCGTGGTGGAGTTACAGCGCTTACTCGGAACGGATGCATCCGAAGGGAAAAGTTCCGGACGTCCTAGCTCAGCTACAAGCCGAGATAAGCCGGATTAAAGGGACTCTGTCTGAGGTCCGAAGTGTCGGGGATGCGTGGGTCAGGGATCCCAGGGTCCTTGAACTGGTTAGAGGCGGTGATTCATCTTCTACCCGGAGTTACTTGCCTGCGGAGGAGTGTGACACCTCTGACCTGGAGTCGGTCTCTGATCCAGGAGACGACGCAGCCATTGATGAGGTATTTGAGCAGAAGGGTTGGGATAAGATGTCCCTGTCCTTGTCCCGTAGAAATAGGGACCCACCCATGTCCACTGGGGAAAGCACACCCCCGGGTGGAGGCCCCGGAGCCTGAGGAGGGATCTGTCCCGTTGCCTGCCCTTCCACCATTGGAGATACCTGGATCCGTTGTTGGGATGGGACAGGTGTCATTGCGGGCCCCTGTGTCTGGTCCCAAGGTAGTGAAAGTACCTCGACACCCGGACGCCTTAGTCATGACTAGTATGGGAGATCGTCTTACCATGCCACCTTTGCCCCGTTTGCAGAGGTTATTTAACCAGAAGGTTGCCAGTGAATACGGGTGGGAGTACCCGTACCTGTCAATGGAGCTTCTGTTTGAAGTAGAGGCCTATAGACACCGGTAGTACGCGTACTTTGTTTGGACACATATAAAGGTACCCCAGGCCCGTAGGTACTATTCGTGTTCTGCTACAGCTACCAAGTGGTACAAAGACTGTAGGGCAGCCTGGATGCTTGGGCGGCACATACATGCGGATAAGGTGGTTATTTGCCGAAAGGACAAAGACAATGTTGAATACCACATCGACACTTTTGACAAACATTGGAAGTCACTGGTGTTGCCGCACCCACAGTATTATCTCTGAGAAACCAGACTCTTTCTTTTGCTTTTGTTTCTGGAGTGTACTCTCTGGAGCCCAAGAAGTTTTTGCCCTGGCAGATGGGTATTCTACTTGTTGGAAGAGCGGGAGCAGTTGTTTTTCTTTTTCTCCCCTCTCTCAGCACCGCAAAGACATAAGGACTTTGGGGTATAGATAGTTCAGGGCCACAGTAAAGAAGAAGAGGAAGATTTGCCCTTGAGAGTTTCTGGAACCGATGTCTTGACGGTGGCATGTCCACTAGGTAGGGGTGTTGCACCGTCTTAAAAAATAAATAAAAATTGTTTATTTTACTTTTGGAAGGAAAGGATTGTTCCTCCGGGGAGAATCTTTTCACTTCTGCTGTATATGTGTTGGTTTTATATGTGCTTTCTCCCTCTGCAGGTGAACACCAAGCAAATTACTGAGAATGGGGTAGATTTAGCTAGTGCAGACGGGGTAGGGAAATGTAAATATTGGAGATGTGTTTATGTGACATTTGAGACTGTAATGTGCACATGTGTTTCTACTGCTCTTCTTTCATTTCTACATTCAACTCCCTTTTCCTCATGTTAGGTTCCGGCACAAACAAGCAGTTTTTTTTTTTTTCTTGTTTCTGGAATAGGCCTATGCTGACTCGGGTTCGGGAGACATGGGTTTGCTCCAGACACTGGGGACCAGTGTCCATTAGTAGGGGGAATGTGTAGCAGGTGGTCAATTTAGGGGGAGTCTCTGAGTGGTAATTAGGCTCAGACCCCTTAATTTGTTAGGGGTTATGGACCATTTTTGTTGTCAGGGGATAATGCTGGTGATGAGTTCCCTGTGGCCTGCGGGTGGCGCTGCCATTCTGGGCCAGGGTTGAACCTCTCGGCAGCCGTGCAGTGGGGCGGGGAACCTGATGTGCATGCCGGGAGAGGATATTAACGGGGCAGACATCTCCGGTGTTCCAGTTCCATCTCAGGCACCTTTAGCCTGGGGTGAGGTACTATCCTGCCATCCTGTTTGCATGGGTATGAAGACCCAGGGGTTGCGGAAAAGGCTCGGGGCTCAGCACCTTCGGCTGGGGTCCGCTAAGGATTGAGGAGTCCATGGTGCCGCCTTGCAAGGGGACCCGCACTCTCAGAGAAGGGAGGATCATTCCAAAGGACCGATGCGGGAGTCACGGTGAAGGAAGGGTCTGTTGACTCTTTAGGGGGACGTCTTCTCCTTGATAGGGGCCATGTTCTAAGAGGGAGACTATTTCACCAGGTCAGTGGCACTGGCCTTATTCACCAGGTCAGTGGCAGTGGCCTTATTCACCAGGTCTGTGGCAGAGACCAAACTCACGGTCTGTGGCAGAAAGGCAGTGTCGCTATCCCCAAATCATACACCATGGGTGATAGACCTGAAATCAGCCCCTGATACCTCATTCCAGTATGCAAAGTGTGTAGACACTGGATAACAAAACGTATGGTCTGGCGCACGCAATAACTGTGAAGACGGAGTAACCTCCGCCATCCCCAACGGGATCACCGCCAGGGATACCCCATGCAGCAGAGAGGCAGAGAAGGATGACACCTCCGGAGACACCTATTACAGCCATAGGGCCAGAACTTTTAAATGCCTTGGGGATCTGCTCACAAAGTGTCAGCAAACAAACACGGTACATATAGAGGCCAGCTACATTTTCAGGGAGGCTGCCCGTTCCTGTAGGGGAGGAAGACTTTGATACCTGGATCGAACAGGCCTTGTCAGCAGTAGAGGCATGGGAGGTGCCTGAGGCGCAGAAGAAGCAGCGCGTGATGGAAATTTTGAAAGGCGCGGCTATGGAAGCTGTAAAAAGTCTCCGGGTTGGGAATGCTGCCTGCACGGCTTATGACTGCTTAGCCATGCTGCAAGAGGAGTTTGGTCAGCTGGAGAAAGTGACATAACTGGTGTATCAGTTCGAACACACCTTTCAGCAGCCAGGAGAAAAGCTGTCGGAGTATGTCAGAAAACTGAACAAGATGCTTTGTCAAATAGTGCTAAAAAAAGGGATGGTACCCCAAGCCATATATGCAGCAAGAATGAAACAGATCTTAAAGGGAGCGCTACGCTCAAATCCAGTCTGGCTTCACCTGAAAACCTCTGGAGGAGGCATGTCACTGAATTACCCTGATCTAGTAAAGATCATTAGGGATGAAGAGGCCCTGCAGAAGGATCAGCAAGCGATCAAGGCACATACCTCTTCTACACCGGTAATGGTCAGATCAGCCATGACCCCGGAAAGAGACTCAGAAGTAGATACCCTGAAGTCGCAGATGTCTCAGGTGTTGGAGATGCTGACCTCTTTGATGGCAAAGGATCCAAGGATCGTAGAAAATGGGGGACCAAAGAAGGAGTTGTTCCCAGATACCTCAGCACCCACTTCCCTACAAGATTGGGGGGATGTGGTCTGTTTTAACTGCGGAGGAGTTGGCCATATTGCGAAAGTATGTTCCAGTCCAAAGAAAAAGAAGATAAATAATCGCAAGCCGGCGGAAAACTCCAGAGGGCCCCGGTAAAGAAGTCAACCGAGTGCCCATCATCTCCAGTGAGCTTCATTAGACCCAAACTGAATGAGAAGCCCAGAAGAAAAAGGGGCAGACCCCCTCAGAAGACAAAAAGTGTTCCTCAGCGAGAATACACACCTAAAAAGAAAAATAATGTCCCTCAGCGGAAATATACACCTAGAAAGAGGATGGAGATCAATGCATACCGAGCCCAAGAGGGACTAAATCCAACAGCCAAACACAAGAAGGAAAGTTCCAAAGGAAAATGTAGGGATCGACAGAAAGAGACCCCTTTGAAGCCTTATCCAGAAGAACTGGTGGGCCCCTCCCCCGTAGTACCTATTCAAGTGGAGGGAGTCTACACGAGAGCCATCTTAGATACTGGGGTGCAGGTGACCTTGTTATACTGGGACTTCTATGATAAGCACCTGAGTCACCTACCCATCCAGAGAATTGAAGATTTAGAAATATGGGGAATTGGAACACATAGTTTCCCCTACGATGGTTACTTGCCCATTAAACTGACCTTCGATCCCTCAGTAGCCAGGAAGGCTGAAGTGTTCGATACCCTGGCAGTGGTGTGCCCCCGACCGCCTGGAGCCAACAAGAACTCCTTAATAATAGGGACAAACACGGACCTGGTCCGGAGGCTATTGGTCCCTCTAGCAGGAGGGAAGAATCCCACAGTCACCAGAATCCACCCAATGTTAAAGACAGCCTATCAGCGATTAGTCTTAGAACAGCAGGCCCCAGAAGAGGGGGTGGGTAAAGTCTGGAGACTGGCGAAGAAAGGAATGGTATTGCAGCCCGGTGAGGTAACCTGTCTCAGAGCCACTGTGAAGCTTACTTGGGAGCAACCTGGCCCCTTTGTCATGTTGGAACCAGACCCCCGGGAAGAATACTCAGGCTTAGAAGTAATCCCAGAAATGGTTCCGGTGAGAGCTTTAAAGAAGGCACACTGTAAGGTGCCGGTGAGCGTCAGGAATACCACGGATGTCCCCATGGAGATCCCCGCCAGGATGTTACTGGGCCAGGTGAGCCCTGCTGCCCCAATTGTCTTATCAGATGTGGAGAAGACAGAGGGAGACAGGACTGTCTGGGAGAAGCTCTGCATGGAGAACCCGAACCTGCCAGGGACATGGAAAGAGAGGGCAAAGGCACAGTTGACCAAGTGGAGGAAGATTTTCTCTAAGGATGAGTTCGATGTAGGGTGTGCGAAGAGTGCCACCCATCGAATCCGCCTCCAGGAAGACAAGCCTTTCAGGGAGAGGGTCCGGCGAGTTCCTCTAGCCGACCTTGAGGACCTGAGAGAACAGCTCGCTGAGCTCAAGCGAACCGGTGTCATCCGGGAATCTAGGAGCCCCTATGCCTCCCCAATAGTGGTGGTCAGGAAGAAGAATGGGTCGTTGGTTGTGTATAGACTACAGGACTCTCAACAAGAGGACGATACCCGACCAGTATACCACCCCGAGGATAGAGGATGCCCTACAGAGTTTGTCTGGAGCCAGGTGGTTCAGTGTCATGGACCTAAAGAGTGGATACTATCAGATCCCTATGCATCCAGAAGACAAAGAAGACAGCTTTTATAACCCCTGTGGGATTCTTTGAATTTGACCGGATGCCCCAAGTTCTGTCTGGAGCCCCTGCCACCTTTCAACGCCTCATGGAGAAAACCGTAGGAGACATGAACCTCATCGAAGTTCTCTTGTAATGCAAAGAAATAGGAAAAACGCTTGGACAGCCGCACTCCAAAAATAGGTTCTTTTATTTAAAACAAAAGCACAAAAACATAACACAGCAAGAAACAGCAGATATGAACTGACGCGTTTCGCACTGCGATTCAGCGCTTAATCATAGCTGAAGTTCTCGTGTACTTGGATGAAATCATTGTCTTTGGGAAGACTCTAGAAGAACATGAGGAAAGACTGAAAAAGGTACTGAGAAGGCTCAGTGAAGAGGGACTCAAGCTTTCGCCAGAGAAATGCCAGTTCTACCAGTCATCAGTCAACTATCTAGGGCACATAGTGTCTGAAGAAGGGGTAGCCACAGACCACCGGGAAGCTGGAGGCAGTCACCTCCTGGCCCCGGCCCACCACTCAGGTCCTTTTTGGGGTTCTGCTCCTACTATAGGAGGTTCGTAGAGGGGTTCGCACGGATTGCCAGACCCCTGAATGAACTCTTAAAGATAGAAGGGGAAGAGGATGACTCGGGTCCCAGGAAGCCGGGAGAGTCAGTCAAAGACCAGTAGAATGGGAAATGCGAAGAGGCCTTCCATATGCTGAAAAAGAACTTAACCACTGCCCCTGTCTTGGCCTATGCAGACCCAGAGAAACCCTATGAACTCCATGTGGATGCCAGTCATGACGGTCTGGGAGGAGTGCTCTTCCAGGAGCATGAAGGGCAACTGCGACCCATCGCATATGTGAGCAGAAGTTTGACCCCCTCTGAAAAAAACTACCCTCACAAGTTGGAGTTCCTGGCTCTTAAGTTGGCTGTAGTTGATAAACTTAAAGACTATCTGTATGGGGCAGAATTTACTGTGAAAACTGACAACAATCCCCTTACTTATCTTTTCACCACAGCAAAGCTGGATGCCACAGCCCATCGATGGCTGGCTGCACTGTCTGGATTCAACTTCAGCCTGAAGTACAGACCTGGGGCTGGAAATCGAGATGCGGATGCCCTGTCCAGAAGGTCTCATGCTCCCGCTGGCCGCACAGAAGACTGGACCCAGGTGGCACCGGACGGGGTGCGGGCCCTCTGTCAAGGGGCTGAACTCCAAGCCAGTGGGGGGCCCAGAGCGGAAGAGATAGGGGTCACAGTAGTGGGAGTCCCCAAGCAATACTGTGGAGTAACTCAAATAGAGGAAGATGATTTACCCAAGCTGTCAAAGAAAGAAATGAGGTGTGACCAATTGGAAGACCCTTTGGGGAAATTGGTCCTAGAGGCCCTGGAAAATCAGGATCCAGATAGGCTCTTACAACACCCTTCAAAGGAAGCTCGTCTGCTGCGGAAGGAGTGGGACAGGTTGCAGGTGCATCAAGGGGTGGTCTACCGAAGGGGCCCCTCTGATGACCTGGAAGACAAATGGCAATTGTTCCTACCCGAGAAACACAGAGAGACTGTCTTGGTCGCCTTACACGACCATCATGGTCATTTAGGAGCTGAAAGGACCTTCCAACTTGTCAGAACCTGGTTCTTTTGGTCCTGCATGAGGGCCAAAGTGGAGGAATACTGCCATTCATGTGCACGCTGCATTCAGCGGAAAACCCTACCTCATCAAGCTGCCCCAATGGGCCATCTGCAAAGTCAAGGCCTAATGGATTTGGTGTGCATTGATTTCCTCTGCCTCGAACCCGACTTGAGTGGACTAGGAAATGTTTTGGTGGTAACCGACCATTTCACCCGGTATGCCCAGGCCTTCCCAACCAAAGACCAGAAGGCTTCCACAGTGGCCAAAGTACTCATGGAGAAATACTTTGTGCACTATGGGCTACCACAGCGACTCTACTCGGATCAAGGGAGGGACTTTGAAAGTCGGCTGATCCGGAAGCTCTTGGACTCTTTAGGGATCAAGAAGACCCAAACCACTCCCTACCATCCACAAGGGGATGCCCAGCCGGAGAGGTTCAACCGAACCCTACTCAACATGCTGGGAACTCTAGAAAGTGAAAAGAAGCAACACTGGAGTAGGCACATAGCAGCAATTGTGCATGCTTGCAACAGTACAACAAGTGATGCTACAGGGTACTCTCCCTACCGACTCATGTTCAGGAGAGAAGCAAGACTACCCATAGACCTGGCCTTTGGCACCTCCATAGACCATTCCTCTGCCACTTCTCACAAAGGCTATGTGGACCAGTTGAGGCACAGTTTACAGTTGGCCTACGAGCAGGCCCAAGCAGTTTCCGATCAACGGGGAGAAACTTTGACCTGAAGGTCCGGATTCAGGAGCTGCAACCTGGGGACAGAGTGTTGTTACGAAACTTGGGAGTCCCTGGTACGCACAAGCTTGCAGACAGATGGAGGCCTGAGCCATATGTTATTTGCAAAAAGTTGCCCGGCCTACCAGTCTATCAGCTGAAACCAGAGGGAAAGGTGGGGCCTTTGAAGACTTGGCACCGGAACCATATACTTCCACTTGCCGAAGCAGTCCGGATACCCCCTGTGAAGGATTCCTCTGAGTCAACGTCCATCCTGGATACCCCTAGGCCAAATACCCGGTCTCAGGCATCTTGGTCCGAAGAAACAGGTGTCTCTGAACCTAGTGAGGATGAAAGGGAAGAGCTAGAATGGCTATGGTCCTCCCAGGCCCCAGTGACTTCTGCTATAGATCTCCCACCTTTGGGAGACACCATAGACAGTACACTGAATGCAGAAGCTACTGAATTCGTTCCGTCCAGCCCTCTATCAGACTCATGGGAAGATGCTCTCGACTCACTTCCAGAGGAGGATCCAGGATGTTCTGTGTATTCTCCTGCTCCTGAGTTAAATGTTTCAGAAACTGTGGAAGCTGCCATGTCTGTTCCAGAAGAGGAACCTACAGTGTCCCAACCAGAAATCCCAAGAGAGCGGAGGGCGAAGACAGCCATAAGGCCTCCCCAAAAGTTGACTTACCCACAAATGGGGAAGAGTTCGGAGGACACTGTGGCAACTGCCAGGAGGAGTGCAGAAAGCCCTGATCCCTCCACTGTTCATTTGGTGGAGGGCAACCCCAACTCACCCCCTGGCACAGTTAGGCAGGTCACTTATGACAGTGTGACCTGTGGGCAGGAAAGTTCACCCTCTTATTTTTGGTGGGAACTTCCTCTGCCGACATCATACGCAGCTATGTCCAATGTCGTGCGTAGTGTATGTTGACAATTATCTTTGGGGACCAAAGAGTTTAAGTGGGGGGAGTGTGTAGCAGGGTCTCTGTTGAGGCCCCATGGACTACGTTATCCAGAATCCCGTTTGGCACCCAGGGTGCATTGGGCTGCCGCAGAGACTCATGGGTGGGGTATAAAAGGGGAGGGCGAGGCGAAGCCCGGCCTTATTGGACACCGCGCGGCTGGAGAGAGGACTTCCTGTGCGGACCTGCTGTGAGTGCAAGGCTCGAGGCCTGGGCCTTGACTTTGTTCCAGAGAGCCTTCCACCCCGCTGCGGAGCCTGTGCGGCTGCAGCCATCTACTTGCTCTGCGCTTGTCAGTTGGACGAGAGATCCGGCAGTGGCAGATCCTGCGTGTGTGGACACAGCGGTGGGAGTCCCGGACTGGGATAGAGTCCGGAGGGGTGAGAGAGCACCTGCTCACAACCATAACTGAGTTCTTTATTAGGCCTATTGACTGCCTTGACCCATCGTGTTATACTTGTTCCTTTTCCTGTCAGGAGACTAGTTACATAGTCTCCTGGGAGTTGCTTCCATTGCCTCAAGCCTCGTACACACGACCAAGTTTTTCGTCGTTAAAAACACGTAGTTTTTCTCGACAAGATTCTTGTCAAGCTTGACGAGATTCTTGTCAAGCTTTCCTTGCATACACACAGTCAATTCCAAATCTCGTCGTTGTTCTGCGCGGTCACGTCCAGCACGTACGACGGCAGTATAAAGGGGAAGATCGATTTCAATGGAGCCACCCCTTGGGCTGCTTTTGCTGATCTCGTGTTACCACGTGTGAAGTAAAAGTTTGGGAAGAGACGATTCGCGCTTTTCAGTCTTTGTGCTTTCAGTTCCTTTTCTGCGGTTCAGTTTGTGCTTGTGGGTTCGTATATTGTCTTTCAGGGCGTGTAGGTAGGTCGTATCTGTTTTACAGTACGTTCTTGCCCGTTCGTTTCTGAATTTCAGTTCGTTCTTCATAGGCCTTGCTGTTCTAAAGTGCATTCTGTTTAGTACGTTCTGATCAGACGACCGTTTCCTAGCCATGTCGCGGGTACGTTCTCGTCGTCGAGTTCGTGCTGTGCGGGCGCTTGGTGTTGGTCTGCTTGTTTTGGACCAAGACGAGTCCATGAACGGGGTGAGGAGGAGTTCATGGACCAAGAATTGGTTGCTCCAGCGGGACCAATTCTGCCATATGCCTCTGCTGCGGGAGATCGTGGAGAATAATCCTGAGGACTACAGGAATTTTCTGCGGATGTCTGACCCCGTTTTTCAGCATCTGTTGGCTTTGGTGTCCCCCTATATTACCAGGCAGGACACCGTTATGCGAGAAGCCATCAGTGCTGAGCAGAGGCTCATCGCCACCTTACAATAGCTGGCGACAGGGAGAAGTCTGCAGGACTTGAAGTTCACGACAGGCATCTCCCCCCAGGCTCTGGGCCTCATAATCCAAGACACCTGTTCTGCCATTATACAAGTCCTGCAGGAGGCAACGCTGTATCCTGGCCTAGGCCAACAAGGCCCAGGCCTAGGGCAGCACTTTGCAGGGGGGCAGCACAGAAAAAGTCCCCGCCGCCTTGCGCTACACTGTAGGTGTAATGCAAACTGCTTCTAATTTTGACTGTCCTATCATCCTGGACCACAAACCTTCCTCGCTGTGCTATGTGTTTTATGCTGCACCATTGGCATGGTTATATCTTCTTAGTCCTCTCCATAAAATTATCAGAAATTTGTGCTTAAAGTAGAACTATAGGCAACACTTTTTTTTTTCATTTTGGATAGAGTAAGGGAGGGTTATAGCCCCTGTCAGTTTATTTTTTACCATCCCTGCCCCATTGCAAAGATTTCCCTTCACTTCCTGCCCCATAGCCAAACAGGAAGTGAGAGGAAATCTATGCACATTACGGGAATCCAATGCCTCCCCCGGCCCTAAGAACTAGTGTCCCCACTTAAAAATTTCAGGGCGGGTCTTAAACAGAAAGGGGCGTGGCCTTGACAGGAAGGGGTGTGTCATATTTAAATTAGGGGGTGCACGAGTTTAGTCAGGCCTAGGGCAGCACGAAACGTAAATACACTACTGGCAGGAGGACTATATTAGGGTAAGTTTTCTCCTTTAACATCACATTTTATGTATTTCATGTATGCTAATGTATTGTATTTCTTTCATCCTTCCCTAATTACCATGATTGTAATATGCTGAGAATGTCCCCTTTGTCCTCATGCATGCTGTAAGCTTTTAAATGCCCCTTTTTCCTCCTCCATGCATATTTCCCTTCACTAACCTCTCCAGCAGTGGCGGCTGGTGTTCCAAATGTTTGGGGGGCCAGCCCAAAAATTTACTAATTTAAAAACTACCATTTCCTCGACTGTGCCTATTAAACGCCACCAGTTTGTCCCCTCAAATGCAACCAGTTTGTCCCCTCAAACGCCACCAGTTTGTCCCCTCAAATGCAACTAGTTTGTCCCCCCATCCCTGCACTTACCTTCCTCTGGTCTGCGCCGTCCTTCTTCTCTCCTCGATGTCTTCTCCCGCCCTCGATGTTGCATCAGCCAATCAGGTTACCAGTAAACAGACTCTGTGAACATGATTGGCAGAGGAGCCTGTCAGTGTTTAACCAAGGAAAGCACCCCCCCCTGCATCCCCTGTTTAACTTTTTGGAAGCCAATTACAGCCCTCAGGCTGGAATCGGCAAGCCTATCAGAGTCGCTGGCTCTGATAGGCACTTCCCTAAAAAAAACTGACGCTGTTATTCAATTGCCTGCCGCTCAACAGGGGGCCATCCACCTGAATAGTGGGCGGCATCGACAATACATAGGTTCATGCAAGGCATGAACCTATGTATTGTTCTGAGTGACGGGCGCAGGAGGGAGAGGGGGCAGCGCTCCTGCGCCCACTATGGACGCACCGACACTGCAATGCTATTCTGTGCCCAAACACACCTAGCCGAGTCACTTCCCAATGTCTTTCTGCAGCTCCATTGTAGTGCTTTACCCCCCCCCCCCAATCACCCCCTAAAATTTCGCTATAAATGTTAGATCTCCTTATTTTTGGGCATTCCCAAACTCATCTAGCCCCCCCAAATATTTTTAGAATGGACCATCAGAAGGGGTCATGAATATGATACTTGAGCCTTCCCTTTGATTTTGGGAAAACACATTAAACGGAAACTTAGAATGATGTTGGGCTAGAATGTATTTTAGTATAATCTGCTTGCAATGTTATGTGCAAAAGTAATAATATTTATTTTTCTGCTTTGACTCCACAGCTTCCTTCCACGCCACAGGAATGGCAGACTGTGGCATCGGAGTTTGCCACGCGGTGTGACTTCCCCAACTGTGGTGGAGCCATCGACGGGAAGCACGTCCGCATCGTGCCACCACCCCGTTCAGGGTCCTACTTCTTCAACTACAAGGGGTTTCATAGCATTGTGCTGATGGCGGTGGTGTCAGCACGGTATGAATTCCTCAATTTGGATGTGGGGAAGAATGGCCGGATGTCCGATGGGGGATCCTTCAGCCAGACAGAGTTTGCCCTCCGTCTCCAGAGTGACGACCTTGCATTGCCACCGGATGCAGGGAATGTTGAAGGACTCCCCTTTGTTTTTTTGGCTGATGAAGCCTTCGGACTGGGACCGCATCTCATTAGGCCATTTCCCCGGAGGAGAGGGTGTTCAACTACCGGCTGGCCAGGGCCCGAAGAGTCGTGGAGAATGCCTTCGGGATAATGGCCAGCCGGTTCCGCCTTTTCATGACTCCAATTCACTTGGCGGAGTACAAAATTAACTACATTGTTTTCTGTTGCTGTGTGCTACATAACTTTCTTATCCGGAAATCCCCAAATTATATGGCCTCAATAGTGCCTGAGGCAGGACTTCAAACTGGCAATACCCTGCCGGGCCTAGAATCTGGCTGTCCTGGCTTGCCCCCCCCCAAAATGCCCGTGAGGTTCGCCAGAAATATCTAGAATATTTCACGGGTAGGGGGGCAATTCCTATGCCAGGCCATGTCTGATTTTTTCGAGAGCAAGTACGAAATAAAAATCTGGTTTAATCTGTTTTTTTTATTTTATTGGCTGTCTCCTAGTTTGTCTTAGTGCATTTGTAGTGCCAAGTGTATTTTCCTTTAGTAAATACCAACCATTCCCCTAGTAACACCAAAAATATACACAAATAAGGTTATAGTGTATTTGAAAAAGAAGCTACACTTTGTGGTTGTTCAAACATTTTACTCTGTGCACATTCACACACATGGTAAATAGAACACTATATTTTTTGTTTTTGGCTGCCCAGAAACAGGCCTTTTTTTATAGGTAAGAAAATACAAAACCATCAGTAGCATCCAACAAACTACAACATTGTATACCTCTCGGCAATATGAGACATTCAATTTCACCAAAAATGTCTCTATCTGACCGTCAGAATATGGGGTATTGGCACCCCTGACCAAGCCAAAATTTGAAGATGCACACAATTTAGAGTCATTTTAAAATGGGATTTTTGACTCCTGATCCCTATTGTCAACATGTGCTATCTGCCATCAGGGGTGATCAATGGACGTGTTTTGTGGGTGCAACCCCTTCTTCATTTCACCTACTTGAGATGCGAGGAAGGGGTTGCACCCCCAAAACCCGTACATGGATATCCCCTGATGGCACATGTTGACACACTGTGTGCATCTTCAAATTTTGGCTTGATTGATTGTCTAAAAGCGTAATAACATTGGGGTAATAACAATATCAAAAAATAAAATGGGGTGTTTTGTGCCTTATTCAATTCGCCCCAAAACATCTAGGATGTCCTTAAAGGTTTGATCCATCCCATTAATTCTTTGCTTAATTCTGTCCAGTTCTGTACTACATTCCATCACTTGCTGTATGATTCGTAGGACACTCACTGTCAGCAGAGAAATGCGTACTTTCTTTCCCCACAACATTTTCAGCCCCTATAAAAAAATACAAAAGGTATTATAACTCTGCAGGCCTACATCTCTTACCTGAAGCTGTGGTGACAGATACTGACCTGTTGGGGTGACCAGTTCCACCACGTCATCCACTTCTCCTTCCTCCACCTCTTCAACTTCCTCAACATCCTCAGGTTGGTGTTCTTGGTGAGGTTGGGGTTGTTTAGAAGGTGTGGGGTTCCTGTGCTCCCTAAAGTGGTGTCCTCCCAGTCTTCTCTCCCCTATGAGAATCAAACAAAAGGTATACTTAGCACACAGATATTTTCCTAACAATAAATGAACATGATACATTGCTTGGAAGTGGGGTACAAGTGTCTGTTTGGGAGGAATTTCAAGCTGAAGACATTATTAGACAAAAAAATAATCTTGACTATTCACCTTTTGCTGACATTTTTTACACATGGAGGCACCCCAAAAATGCACTGATGCACCTGTGTGGGGCACCCTAAAAAGGTGGTTCTGGTGGCCCACACTATAGTGCTCAAGAGTCCAGATGTGGAAACACCTGCTGAGTGTCCTCTCCTTTACACTGATTAAAGTTTGCATTTCATTCTCTTTCCAAACACATCATCTAGCCAACAATGTACTAACATTTATGGAATAAAAACAGGCATCTCTCTAAATTATTGGAACCCTGTAAAATTGCAAAACATCATATATAGTGGGCGAACGATGTGTCTGAAACGAACGATTACTGGGCCAAACCAAGTTTTAACGAGGACATTTTGTAAGGGAGAATTGTAAAATGCAACAACACGGAGCAACATGCAAGTTAGGAAATACAATAATAGGAACACAGGAAAAGTACTTACTTTTTTCTAGCATTCTCTTAATGCTCCTTAACTGCTCCGGCTCCCTCAGTTTGAGGTCAGACCACCTCTTTCTGAGCTGCTCCTTTGATCGTTTCACCCCGAAATTCTTCTTCAGACTTTTCACTACTTTCTTCATTATTTTGGACTTCCTTAGATTAGGGTGGGTATACGGCCCATGCTTTGCGTCATAATCCGACTTTAGCAATATGTCCGCCATCTCCGAGTAAGACATATTAGATGCCTTGAACCTCCTCCTTGATCGTGACGTTTCACGGTCTGGGCTGGTCTCCTCCTCGTTATTTGATGAATTAGCAGACACCTGCTGTGACTCCGCCATATCGTCTGCGCGCCGAAAGAGAAGGCGGGGAAAAGTTGATACTTTGAACGTCATGGGCGGGCGACGTGTGCGGAGTTTCACGCATGCGTGGTGTATATAAAGCAAACACACATGTGACGATACTACGTTCGGTGTGCGGAGAGAGGAGGAAAAGTGACGGACGTGAGAATGAAGGTATGTGATTTTTATACTTTGTGAAATTGGTGGCCTATAATGGCTAGAGATTGTTGGAGGATATACATGGGGAATCTGATTTACAGGAGGTTAGACTGTGTGACTGACATTCCTTTTTTTGTCTTCTTTTTTGGCTTGCAGAAACAAAATGAATGCTTTTATCAGCGACCGTGAATTCCTGGCAGAATTTATAGACAGGGTAAGGGAGCTGCCCGCTCTGTGGGAGACCAAAAACCCCAGTCACAGGAAGAAAGGTGTGAGGAAAGCAGCGCTGGAGACCCTGCTCCCATTTGTGCAGACCAAGGTACCCACAGCAACCACAAAACAGATGGACAGTAAAATTGGGAGCTTGAGAGGCACTGAGCGCTTTAGGGTCCTGGCTTCTCAGAGGTCAGGAGCAGCAGCGGATGATGTCTATTAGGCTTGTGCAATTCGTTTCGTAACGAATCGAAATTCGTCCGAATTTAGCAACTTTCGGACATTTGGAAGCATTCGAATTTCCGAACAGAGCAATTACGAATAAAACCGAATCCGAAATAAATTATACCGCAAAATAGCGAATGCCCGAAGGTCTTCGGCATAATTCGTTATGAAAAAAGTTACGAATGTACGAATCCATTCGAAGCACAATAACACTCACTCTGCTTCTCCCTCACCATGCTGAACTCCCTCTCAAAATGGTGTACAGGGGGCAGAGGCTATAGCCGCATGAAAAAACGAAAGTAAAATACGAGATTTCGAATCCATTCGAAGCACAATAACACTCACTCTGCTCTGCTCTCTGCTTCTCCCTCACCGTGCTGAACCCTCTCAAAATGGTGTACAGGGGCGGAGCCTATAGCTGCATGTAAAAAACGAAAGTAAAATACGAGATTTCGAATCGTTACAAATAACCGCTATGTATTTAGAAAAGTACAAATCCATTCGAAGCACATTAGGCATAATAGGCAGCGTCGTTGTGAGAGAGACACGGAAAATTACGAATCAACAAACCCAAAAAAAGTTACAAAAGTAGGAGTTGTGTCCAGAATCAACGAAAAACAACGTACTCTACCGAAAGTACGAATTATAAAGCAACAAAAAATTCAACAAAAAATGTCGCTTGCAAAAATACGAATGAGTCCGAACACGAAAAATCCCGTCTAGCAAAATTACGAATGATTACGAATCAACAGGACCGGAAAGAAACGAACCGAAACGGAACAAATTTTTCCGTTGTGCACAAGTCTAATGTCTATGTCCCGACTTTGTGGTACTACAGCAGGATGTCCTTTCTGAATGACCACCTTGAGGCAAGGCCATCACTGTCCAGTCTTCCCCCCAGACTTCCCTGCAGCCAACCTGAGCCTTCTCTGGAGCAAGAGGAGGCAGCCATCCTGGAAGATCCTGATTTGGACATCTGGAGCCAGGTATAGTATTTTCATTAAATGTCTTGTGAGAAAATGAATGCATGAAAAATAAGATAATATGTAAATCCACCCAAAATAGACAGTAGTGGGCCCAAAATTGGCGGAGAAGAATGAAATCTCATGGGGGTCATAATAATAGTATTTTCTATTGATTTACATTCAATTTGCAACAGTCATGAGCTATAATTTGTGTGAAAATGATGAACCACAAACTAAAACTATGTCCTTTTTTCATACACAGGATGACATCAGCCAGGAGGAGGGTCTGGAAAGTGTCAGGCAGGAGGAGGCAGGGCCCACTGTGAGCCAGGAGGAGGCAGGGCCCACTGTGAGCCAGGAGGTGGCAGGGCCCATTGTGAGCCAGGAGGTGGCAGGGCCCAGTGTGAGCCAGGAGGTGGCAGGGCCCAGTGGCACACAGGAGGTGGCTGGGCCAAGTAGCAGGACCAGATCGCAGGTGCCTCCCATCCGCCTTCCTAAAAGATCCAGGAGGGACAGGACCACAAGCGAGGTAGCAATGGCCCTTATTAGAGAGGCACATGCCACCCTCCAGGAGCCCACATCCCCTGAAGAGGCCATTGCCGGCCTAGTTGAGGCCAAGTTCAAGGTGATGAGCATTGAGCAACGCCTCCTATGCGAGCCCCTGCTCATTACCTTGCTGAACAAGGGGGTGATGGAGAGAATTACCCCCAATACGGCCATATGTGAGGTCGCCCAGCTATCCCAACCTCAACCTCCTCCTCCTCCACCTTCTTCTTCTCCTCCACCTCCTTCTTCTCCTCCACCTCCTTCTCCTCCTCCTGACACTAGTACACCTCCAGTGGCACAGCCTCCAGCCACACGCAGAAGGAAGGCTGCAGGGAAGGCTTCAGGGAAGGCTTCAGGGAAGGCTGCCAAGAAGACCAGGAAGTGATGGCCTTGCTTCATTGTGGTCTGACAGAAGGCAGCCTGTTGTAGTACCACAGACTTGGGACATGTATATCACCTGCTGTTGTTCCTGACCTCTGGGAGTCCAGGATCAGATTGTGCTCACAACTGTTGTGCTTCTCAAGCTCCCAATTTTATTGGCCACACAGGGTTGATGTGTGCTCTTGGGTCCCATGGATGCACAAATGGCAGCAGGTTCTCCAGCGCTGCCTTCTATTTATTTTGTTATAGACCAGAATAAATGGATTTTATTTTGACAGTTAATACTTGACTATGTGTTTTTCTAATAATTATAAATTTAGCTTTGGAGTAGGCAGATACATTTTAACAAATAAAATAAAAGGGACAGATAACACAAAAAAATCTCCTTGAAGGTCTCAAAAACAAATAAAAAAAAATAAGGGGTAAACTTGACACAACAAAAATAATAAATAAAACCATGGAGATCACTATAAAATAAAGAAGCATTTAAAATGAAGATCTGAATTCAAAATTTCAAAAATATAATTATTAAGGAGATCTTGCTCGATATAATACAGCTAAATATTCATGAGATCAGCATGAAAAAGGTTTAAAATAGTTAGTCAGAATTCTGTGTGAATATCAGCAGCAAAACAAGTTCTTTATTTTTCATTATTGTAACATTCTAAAGAAGATTTAAATGCGCAACATTTAAACGATGCAATAATTTACAGCGAGACGAATGTGCTATCTCCATTACAAAGGCTTGTTTTACCAGAAGAAGCGCTCCCGTCTCATACTTGATTCTGAGCATGCACGCTTTTTAAAGACTCGTAAAAGCATACACACGAACGTTTTTCTCGTCGCAAAACAGGCCGACGAGAAACACGACGAGAAAATCGAGAATCCTGACGAGAAAAAAGAGAGCAGGTTCTCTATTTTTGTCGTCGAGATTCACGGCAGTTTTCTCGACGAAAAACCATACACACGAATGGTTTTCTCGACAAGAAAGCTCTCTCGGCAGTTTTCTTGTAGTTTTTGGACGAGAAAATCGGTCGTGTGTACGAGGCTTCAGACCCTTATTGGATTACAAATTATTGTTCCTGTATGTGCACCACCGATCGTCTTGCATGCGAAGATTCCTCCTTTAAAGACTGAGCTTTAACTGGGTCAGGCCTGACCAGGGGGGTTTATAGCATTGCTTGGCGCCATATTGCTAACGGGGAGAATAGCTATATGTCAGTGTGTGATAGAACTTTATGCACTATAGTTGGCGTTGTGTGGAATAGATTCAAATAGGTGCAATATCCGGAGGTTCCACCGGGTGTCAGGATGTGATTGTTATCTATGTATAGACCTCTGCATTGAGAATTCAATGCACAGGTCCACTCTATCTGCTCCGTCTGTCAATCTGAGGCCTAACCAATGAGAGAACCCTTTGCGGGCCCTTTGGCTATAAATAGCGTGTGCGCTCTTGCGTGGGCGTGCCCCTGATGATGTCAGATTTGACGAAACGACGTAGGGTGACACGTGCATGCATTGCGCACGCGTGAACGGTCGTTTGATTGACAGAATACGGAGCTTTTTATTCCTTGCAAGGAGTTTTTAACCAGCATTTTAATATCTCAGGACTTGTTACTTTGAGGTTCTGTATCGCATACTTTGTGAAAATAAACCCCTTTTTTATGGATGAACGCTACACTATGGAAAGTTTTTCTTTCTCTTTTGGATTTTATCCTACTTACTGAGGAACATCCACTCTGATCTGCAAAGAGTGTGTCTACTCCCAGTTCTGGCCAGGTGTTCAATCAACGTCTCTGGAGACTCTCCCATTGTGGATGAAGCGTTCCTGCAGAATCATCCTGCCTTCCATGGAGTAAAACATCACTCTACTGAGCCTGTTTTGACCCCCCTGAGAAGGGCGGTCGCAGGCTGTCTGGTAAGCCTTCATTCTTCACCTTGGTGGCGGGATCTTTACTAAGTGTTGGAGCATTTTTCCTATGATTTTTATCGGATACCTGCACTCTGTAGAACTCTTATCATCTTCAAATAGAGGAGAAGATTTCATATATTTTTCACTGACACACATGAACTTTAAATTGTTTATTTGTAGTATTCACTCATGTTTTTGATACTTTTTCTTATATTATATATTTTTTTCACTGTATAGCCATACACAGTTTTGCTCATCCAGCGCTACACCTTTTTGTATATTTATATTGTTGTACCTTATATCAGGTTTTTTTTGGTGTTTAGCAGCAGGTTTTCCTTTAGGGATTTATTCATTTATTGCACTTTAATAATTTGCACCTAGCGCAAATTTTTCTTTTATAACCATATTTTGTTTTTGATATATTTAATTTGCAGCTGGTGTATTCGTCATGGATATTTTTGACTATAGATCACAGGTGGTTATTAACACTGCAGGTGTTTTTGATGGTAATGATGATTCCAGAGATGATCTAGCAGGTTGTTTTCTTAGATTAAAGAATCTCACCATCACTGAGGTTCATACTAGGTGGGATGTTGCTTATTTAGAGGAGTATGTGAAGGCAGACATGGTCCCTAGGAGCCTCAGGTGGGATGTAAATCCCCAGAAAGATGATAATGAGTTGGCCGAGTGGTTCAAATACTTCAATGAGGCAGGTGTAAATTTTTTGCAGTTTCTTATAGCAAAAAAGAAGCGCAAGTTGGCAACTTTGGACTGCGAGATCAACATCATTAAAAATAAATTAATCCCTTTTAAAGCAGAACAGGATTATTTGCATAGATCTGAGGCTCTTAAAGCAGTATTAATTAGAGAAGAATCTGAACAAAAATCTAAGAAAAAGAAAAAGTATAACAGAGACGTAAAAGACTATAGGGAGAATATAGTTTTTCGATGGCAGGTTATACCACCTCCTGACCCACCAGTGGGGGACAGTGCAACTGGCTCTCAACCAATTGGTGTTGTTCAAAGGAGTGGTATACTAAGAAACGATCAAGGTGCATTTTCTAGTGTTTCTCAGATGCCTCGTCCCTCCCCGGATCAACGGAGAGGGAGAAATAATCCACAACAATATTACCAACAAGGAAGAGGTAGGGGTAGTAGAAGGAACCCTTCCCCTTATCCCAATCATCATTCCCCTCCACCTTGGCGTCACCGGGATGCATATCCCAATCAACAGAACTATGGAAACCACCAATCCCCTCGTGCTGATAATGGAAGCCGTAATGCTTTAAGCACTAGGAACAGATTTGCTCCACTCACCAGCGATGAGATGGTATCTGGCTTGGGTGTTAACCAAGGGGCTTCCTGTTCCTCCCAAAGTCAACAACCGGAGGGTCGCTCAGGTTGGGATTTTCGGCAGGCCGGCAGGAACAGGAACAAAAGAAATGGGGACGCAAGAGAGGGTGCAGAGGGGGGAGGAAACTTCACTCCAAAGAGAAGGAAATACTAGACTGTGCTGGGATTATCAATCTCAGCACAAAGGAACTATCCAAGGAGGAATTAATTACTTTGAATAAAGGGCTAAAGTTTGCCCCTCCACGGAACCTCAACAAGTTCCAAACTTTCATAGATATACAAAAATATACCAGAAAGTTAAATATTAAACGATACATCATGAGCAACCCCACTAGGCAACCAGTCAGGGAGGCCTCTGTTGTTTTGCATTCAGGGATGTCAAACGCATCCCTCTTCAATCCCCCTATTCACCAGGCACCGAACTTGACTGTATTTCGAGATCTGGTGTTGGGGGATTTGAATAATCTAAATGTAAAACCGGTACGAATCCAACATGATCTCAAATTGGGTATGGAGTCCCTATGTAATAGGAGGGATGTGGTCGTGCGACCAGCTGATAAAGGGGGTGCCATTGTTGTTCTGGACAAGGACTCCTACTTTGAGGAGATGTCCAGGATAGTGATGGACCCTCTGACTTACTCAAGTTTACCCATGGATCCCACTATACAATATAAGAAGGAGTTGAGAGCTCTAGTTGATAAGGGACATGATATGGGTATTTTAAACCCAAAAGAAAGGGAACATTTGGTGCCCTTGGCGCCTAGATTGCCGGTGATGTACATATTGCCTAAAATCCATAAAACTTTGATTAATCCTCCGGGTAGGCCCATCATCAGTGGTATAGACTCTATTACTTCACGTATTGGCAAGTATATTGATTATTACTTGCAACCACTGGTGATGGGCACCCCGTCCTTTCTCAAGGACACCAAGCATGTGATTAACCTGCTTGGTGAGATTGAGTGGAAGGCCTCCTACTTGCTCATTACGGCAGATGTCGCATCCCTCTATACAGCTATTTCTCATAATCTAGGTCATGAGGCGGTGCGACATTTTCTTTATCGCGAGTCCGGCATTTCTGTCACGCAGTGCAACTTCGTGATGGAACTGCTGGACTTCGCGATGAAGCATAATCATTTCTGGCATAGTGGTACTCACTATCTCCAGATTAGGGGTGTGGCCATGGGGGCCAAGTTTGCCCCCAGTATGGCCAACCTTTTTATGGCAAAGTGGGAAGAGGACGTGGTACTTGGTGATAGGTCACCTAATCTTATTTTTTGGAAAAGATTTATTGATGACATCCTTTTTGTCTGGGATGGTGACACTGAATCAGTCAATTCCTATCTGTCTTTCTTAAATAGTAATGACAGGGGAATTATTCTTAGTTATGAGATTAGTCCCATTCAGATTCATTTTCTGGATCTCAATATTTCAATAGAGGACAATAGGATTGTCACGTCCACCTTTTTTAAACCGACGGACAGGAACGGTTATATACCACTGGACTCTTGTCATCATAGTTCCTGGCTGTCGGCGGTTCCAAAGGGTCAGTTTTTGCGCTTAAAGCGCAACTGTACCGATTTGGAGCAATATCATAAGGAGGCACAAATCCTTAGATCTAGATTCATAGTCAAAGGTTATGATATTGCTAAACTGGATTCTGTCATTTCTGAGGTTGGTCTCAGAGATAGACAGACTCTTCTGTGTGACAGACCCCCAGAGGTGGAAAACAGGGAGGATTTTGGCCTAGCCTTTCTGACCACATATTCAAGCCAACACTGGGCCATTAAAAGAATCATTAAAAAACATTGGTCGGTGTTAAAGAATGACCGAGTGTTGGGGCCTCTGTTGTCCAACAGCCCAAGAGTGCTCTTCAGGGGTGCTTCCAACCTCAGACATTCAATAGCACCAAACGTACCTGATCCCCCAACTCGTCTGACTTTTTTTGGGGATCTGAAGGGATTCTATCCCTGTAGGAGATGTAAAGTTTGTAGGGTCAATGCTCTCCAGGGTAGAAGAATTACTGATTTCACTTCATCTGGAACAGGAGTGACATATCCCATTAGGTCCCTTATAACCTGCACTACTAAATGCGTGGTGTACCTCTTGCGGTGCCCATGCGGGTTGGAATATGTCGGACGGACTATTAGGAAACTCAGTATAAGATTGGGGGAGCACATTACCAACATAAAAAATGGTTTTGACCATCATAATGTGTCAAAACATTATGATCTTGTACACAATAGAAACCCAAAAGGTACTATCTTTATTGGTCTGGAAAAATATGTGCCCCATTGGAGAGGTGGAAATGGTAGAAGAAGCATATCCAGATCTGAAACCAGCTGGATACATAAATTAGGCTGTCACACACCGGGAGGCCTTAATGTGGAATGGGACATAAATTGCTTCATTAATAATGGGTGATTTATTATTTTGATGTCCCTTCCAATAATCTTTATCCATTTTTCACTTTCTTACCATTTGTGTATTTTCGATCTGGGCTTTAGTTTATGGATAACATTTCAGAATTTTGAACAATTAGTATATGTAATAGAGAGTTTTTTATTGATTTTGTGTATGTATATGTGTATATGTGTATATATATGTATATGTATATGTATGTGTGTGTGTGTATATATGTATATATATATAATGTATATTAATTTGTTATAATTGGGACTTTACAAATCCCTCTTTTTGTAAACAGTTACATCATGACCCACAAGATGGCGTTGTGTGGAATAGATTCAAATAGGTGCAATATCCGGAGGTTCCACCGGGTGTCAGGATGTGATTGTTATCTATGTATAGACCTCTGCATTGAGAATTCAATGCACAGGTCCACTCTATCTGCTCCGTCTGTCAATCTGAGGCCTAACCAATGAGAGAACCCTTTGCGGGCCCTTTGGCTATAAATAGCGTGTGCGCTCTTGCGTGGGCGTGCCCCTGATGATGTCAGATTTGACGAAACGACGTAGGGTGACACGTGCATGCATTGCGCACGCGCGAACGGTCGTTTGATTGACAGAATACGGAGCTTTTTATTCCTTGCAAGGAGTTTTTAACCAGCATTTTAATATCTCAGGACTTGTTACTTTGAGGTTCTGTATCGCATACTTTGTGAAAATAAACCCCTTTTTTATGGATGAATGCTACACTATGGAAAGTTTTTCTTTCTCTTTTGGATTTTATCCTACTTACTGAGGAACATCCACTCTGATCTGCAAAGAGTGTGTCTACTCCCAGTTCTGGCCAGGTGTTCAATCAACGTCTTTGGAGACTCTCCCATTGTGGATGAAGCATTCCTGCAGAATCATCCTGCCTTCCATGGAGTAAAACATCACTCTACTGAGCCTGTTTTGACCCCCCTGAGAAGGGCGGTCGCAGGCTGTCTGGTAAGCCTTCATTCTTCACCTTGGTGGCGGGATCTTTACTAAGTGTTGGAGCATTTTGCCTATGATTTTTATCGGATACCTGCACTCTGTAGAACTCTTATCATCTTCAAATAGAGGAGAAGATTTCATATATTTTTCACTGACACACATGAACTTTAAATTGTTTATTTGTAGTATTCACTCATGTTTTTGATACTTTTTCTTATATTATATATTTTTTTCACTGTATAGCCATACACAGTTTTGCTCATCCAGCGCTACACCTTTTTGTATATTTATATAGTTAACTAGTGTTAGTATTATTGCAGGGCTCTGCATGCATGTGTTATATGTGACATTGATCGTTAACCCCTTTATTCACAAGTAAATCTTTTACAGTTAATCAATCTGGTATTGAAGTCTATTACTATATCTGCCACTGTTTAAATGTAGATGGGAATTGTACATGAATTGGTATAAGGGCTATACAAATATACCACCCCTAGACTAACTGTGCCAGAGAAGGGTTGAGTAGATTGCCGGGGGTTGGCTGTGCTGTGTACAGGGCCCCAAAACAAAACCAGCAGCTCTCTTAGTTTGAGGGTATCGCTACACTACATTTAGAGATTAACACGTATTCAAAATATATAAATAAATATTTTTGTGTGATATTGATTGATATACAGTCAGGTCCATAAATATTGGGACATTGACAGAATTCTAATCTTTTTGGCTCTATACACCACCACAATGGATTTGAAATGGAACGAACAAGATGTGCTTTAACTGAAGACTTTCAGCTTTCATTTGAGGGTATTTACATCCAAATCAGATGAACAGTGTAGGAATTACAACAGTTTGTATATGTGCCTCCCACTTTTTAAGGGACCAAAAGTAATGGGACAGATTAACAATCATAAATCAAACTTTCACTTTTTAATACTTGGTTGCAAATCCTTTGCAGTCAATTACAGCCTGAAGTCTGGAATGCATAGACATCACCAGACGCTGGGTTTCATCCCTGGTGATGCTCTGCCAGGCCTCTACTGCAACTGTCTTCAGTTCCTGCTTGTTCTTGGGGCATTTTCCATTCAGTTTTGTCTTCAGCAAGTGAAATGCATGCTCAATTGGATTCAGGTCAGATGATTGACTTGGCCATTGCATAACATTCCACTTCTTTCCCTTAAAAAACTCTTTGGTTGCTTTCGCAGTATGCTTCGGGTCATTGTCCATCTGTACTGTGAAGCGCCGTCCAATGAGTTCTGAAGCATTTGGCTGAATATAAGCAGATAATATTGCCCAAAACACTTCAGAATTCATCATGCTGCTTTTGTCAGCAGTCACATCATCAATAAATACAAGAGAACCAGTTCCATTGGCAGCCATACATGCCCACGCCATGATAATACCACCATCATGCTTCACTGATGAGGTGGTATGCTTTGGATCATGAGCAGTTCCTTTCCTTCTCCATACTCTTCTCTTCCCATCACTCTGGTACAAGTTGATCTTGGTCTCATCTGTCGATAGGATGTTGTTCCAGAACTGTGAAGGCTTTTTTAGATGTTGTTTGGCAAACTCTAATGTGGCCTTCCTGTTTTTGAGGCTCACCAATGGTTTACATCTTGTGGTGAACTCTCTGTATTCACTCTGGTGAAGTCTTCTCTTGATTGTTGACTTTGACACACATACACCTACCTCCTGGAGAGTGTTCTTGATCTGGCCAACTGTTGTGAAGAGTGTGTTCTTCACCAGGGGAAGAATTCTACGAGCATCCACCACAGTTGTTTTCCATGGTCTTCTGGGTCTTTTGGTGTTGCTGAGCTCACCGGTGCGTTCTTTCTTTTTAAGGATGTTCCAAACAGTTGATTTGGCCACACCTAATATTTTTGCTATCTTTTGCCTAATGATGGCTTGCTTCACTGATAGTGACAGCTCTTTGGATCTCATATTGAAAGTTGACAGCAACAGATTCCAAATGCAAATGGCACACTTGAAATGAACTCTGAACCTTTTATCTGCTCCTTGTAAATGGGATAATGAGGGAATAACACACACCTGGCCATGGAACAGCTGAGCAGACAATTGTCCCATTACTTTTGGTCCCTTTAAAAAGTGGGAGGCACATATATAAACTGTTGTAATTCCTACACCGTTCACCTGATTTGGATGTAAATACCCTCAAATTAAAGCTGAAAGTCTGCAGTTAAAGCACATCTTGTTAGTTTCATTTCAAATCCATTGTGGTGGTGTATAGAACTTAGAATTGTGTTGATGTCCCAATATTTATGGACCTGACTATATTCTGTACCCTGTTTAAAAAAAACAGCTTAGATATGTAGCGCTACCCCCAGTTAGGAGAGCCGCTGGTTTTGTTTCGGGCCCTGTGTACAGCACCGCCAACCCCCGGCAATCTTACTTGACCCACTCTGGCACAGCTAGTCTAGGGTTTATTGTCTTATCACAATCTAACAGTATTACAAGGGTAACCTCTATGCATAAAGATAACACACTGATAGCAAGTGATGAAAGATAACGTTTCTTTACTTTGGGTAAAAGGCACAATGTTAACACACACCACATATGTCTGCAGAGCCCTGCAGCAGCAAATACAATACAGGCGATTACACACCAACTACAGCTATCTCTATCTATGCGCCCTTATGGCGCAGCAGCAAAGTCCTACCTACGGATCAGGCCTGACCCAGCTTTAGACTCAGTCTTTTCAGAGATCAATTTCTTCACATGCAACTTTACTGGTGGTGCACAACAGGAACAGTAAATTGTAATCCATAGGGTAGGAAAAATAAATGGAGAATGAACCACTCACAGGAGACTACTCAACTAAGTTCTGCCACGAGTCTCCTGTGGGACAGTAACTAGAACCAGGAGGGCTAAGGCAGTCTCTAGGCCTAAACAAAGTACAGTCTATATGAATGAGCAGGTGCTCGCTCACCACTCCGGACACGATCCCAGTCCGGGACTTCCACCTATTGTGTCTCCGCACACAGTGTCCGCAACGGCCCGGGTCCCCGGTCCAACTGATGTCCAAACTCGACAAGTCAGGTGCCACCCAGGCTCCGCAGTGGGGTGGAAGGCTCTCTGGAAGTTTGTGCAAGGCCCCAGGCTTCAGGCCCTGCACTGCAGCAGATACACACAGGAAGACCTGTTGATTGCAGCGCGGTGTCCAAAGAGGCTGAGCTCAGCCTCGCCCCCTTCCTATATAGCCCCTCCCATGAGTCTCTGCGGTGGCCAAATGCACCTTGGGTGCCGAACGGGGTTCTGGGTAACGTAGTCCTGGGGCCTTAAAGGAGACCCCGCTACAGATATATTTTTAGACAGAAATATAGAATCATGTTATGTTATGTGAATGAATCAAAAAGTATATTAATCGTATGTTATGTATACCAGATGATAAAAAATATACATGTATAGTCTTCCCAGCATTATATAACTTATACACATTCTGAAAATTGAATATATTAACTTAAAGAGTTGAACTCCAAATCCATTTGAGACACCTGGTGGTTGAAGGGGATATTACCTTAAAATCATATTCTCCTGGAAAGGGGTGACGAGAAACAGAGCAGTTAACTCCCATATCTGCAGCCACCAATGAGTTGAGGACACATTCTGTTTGGGTAGAACTTAGTATAATTTTTATAATCTTATTGTTCGGAGACAGTACTTAAGAGAAGAAAAATTAGACAGACACACAGACACTCACTCCCACAGGGAGGTCGGAGGGGCACACTGGGAGATCCACACTCATAGACAGACTGACACACATGCACCATGCATGAAGACATATTTTTACACTCATGAAGATTCCTAGACACCTGATACCTGAAAGCCACGGCAGCCATCTTAACTCTGGTCACTTGCCAGTAGGAAATAGATATTTTGGAATGGGTAATTATGTCATTTTGATTTTATCTTGAATTCATTATTGTTCTCTAAAATATTGAAGTATTGGATATTCTGCAATTGATGACTTTTCTTCCGAGTTAATAACCTGGTAGACTTTTCTGTAAAGATTACATTTTTCATTATATTTTTCTTTTTGCATAGTTCCTATTTTAGTGACAAAACAAACGTCCACTTTATTTCACATTGTTAACCACTTACTTACATGCAGTATAGTAACGGTTAGATGTGTGAAATACAGACGTTCTGTTTCATTGTCATTTATACAAGGTTGTTGAACCTATTGAGAATTTATCATGACAGCATTATCAAAGGGACTGTATGCCCATTTTGCGGGTACTTTTATTGATTTTCAAGTCGTTCATGTAACGCAATTGGTATTTTAATTTCATGTAAATATTTGCTTTTTTGTCAACCAATAAATTTAGCTATTTTGTATGATCACACATCTCCGTGAATAAGTTTCATATTATAGACTGTGTCATATAGATTGACTTTTGTATTCAAAAATATCTTCGTTAAAAATTACTCAATAATAAATATTGTGCGGGCAAACTGTCCCTGAAAAAGCACAACAATATACAGTGGGGCAAAAAAGTATTTAGTCAGCCACCAATTGTGTAAGTTCTCCCACTTAAAAAGATGAGAGAGGCCTGTATTTGTCATCATAGGTATACCTCAACTATGAGAAACAAAATGTGGAAACAAATCCAGACAATCACATTGGTATGTTGGCCCATTCCTCCATGCAGGTCTCCTCTAGAGCAGTGATGTTTTGGGGCTGTCGCTGGGCAACACGGACTTTCAACTCCCTCCAAGGGTTTTCTATGGGTTGAGATCTGGAGACTGGCTAGGTCACTCCAGGACCTTGAAATGCTTCTTGCGAAGCCACTCCTTCGTTGCCCGGGTGGTGTGTTTGGGATCATTGTCATGCTGAAAGACCCAGACACGTTTCATCTTCAATGCCCTTGCTGATGGGAGGAGGTTTGCGCTCAAAATCTCACGATACATGGCCCCATTCATTCTTTTATGTACACGGATCAGTCGTCCTGTTTCCTTTGCAGAGAAACAGCCCCAAAGCATGATGTTGCCAGCCCCATGCTTCACAATAGGTATGGTGTTCTTTGGTTGCAACTCGGCATTCTCTCTCCTCCAAACACGACGAGTTGTGTTTCTACCAAACAGTTCTACTTTGGTTTCATCTGACCATATGACATTCTCCCAATCCTCTTCTGGATCATCCAAATGCTCTCTAGCGAACCTCAGACGGGCCCGGACATGTACTGGCTTAAGCAGGGGGACACGTCTGGCACTGCAGGATCTGAGTCCCTGATGGCGTAGTGTGTTACTGATGGTAGCCTTTGTTATGTTGGTCCCAGTTCTCTGCAGGTCATTCACTAGGTCCCTCCGTGTGGTTCTGGGATTTTTGCTCACCATTCTTGTGATCATTTTGACTCCACGGGGTGAGATCTTGCGTGGAGCCCCAGATCGAGGGAGATTATCAGTGGTCTTGTATGTCTTCCATTTTCTAATTATTGCTCCCACAGTTGATTTCTTCACACCAAGCTGCTTGCCTATTGCAGATTCAGTCTTCCCAGCCTGGTGCAGGTCTACAATTTTGTTTCTGGTGTCCTTCGACAGCTCTTTGGTCTTCACCATAGTGGAGTTTGGAGTGTGAGGCCTCGTACACACGACCGATTTTCTCGTCGTAAACAGTCAAGAAAAGTGCCGCGAGAGTTTTTTTGTCTAGAAAAACGTTCGTGTGTATGGTTTTACGACGAGAAACTTGACGAGAATCTCGACGAGAAAATAGAGAACCTGCTCTCTATTTTCTCGTCAGGAGTCCAGATTTCCTCGTCGTGTTTCTCGTCGGCCTGTTTTGTGACGAGAAAATGGTTCGTGTGTATGCTTTTACGACTCTTCCAAAAGCGCGCATGCTCACAAGCAACTATGAGACGGGAGCGCATCTTCTGGTAAAACAAGCCTTCATAATGGAGAGAGCACATTCGTCACGCTCATAAATATTTCATCGTTTAAATGTTCTGCATTGAATTCTTCGTTAGAATGTTACATTAATCAAAACGAGAGACCTTCTTTTGCTGCTGATATTCACACAGAGTTATGCCTTATTTTTAACCTTTTTCATGCTGCTCTTTATAAGATTTATGTGTATTATATCGTGCAAGTTTTTAGGAATAATTTAAATGGTTAGATTTTTCAAAATGATGTTAATTATAATTTCTCAATGTTTTGATAGCGATCTCCCATTTAATTTTCTAATCTATATTTTTAAAATTTCACACCATGTTTTTGAGCTAATCAGATTTAGTTATTCTTTTGGGGGGGTGATATCTGTGCCTTTTATTGTCAGTCAAATGTATCTGCTTACTCCAAAGCTTGTTTTTTTTTATTTAAAAATACACATAGTCAAGTATGAACTTAAACAAAAAACACATTTATTCATGTTTATAAATTAAATAAAGAGAAGGCAGCGCTGGAGAAGCTGCTGCCATTTGTGCATCCCAGGGACCCCAGAGCACACAGCAACCCTGTGTGGACACTAAAATTGGGAGCTTGAAAAGGCCCACATTTCAGAACACAATCTGATGCTGGCCTCCCAGAGGTCAGGAACAGCAGCAGGTGAGATATATGTCCCAAGTGTGTGGTACTACAACAGGCTGCCTTCTGTCCGACCAGTGCGACCACAATGAAGCAAGGCCATCACTTCCTCTTCTTCCTGGCAACCTTCCCTGCAGCCTTTACTGAAGCCTTCCTTCTTCGTTTAGCTGGAGGCTGGCCCACTGGAGGGGTACTCCTGTCAGGAGGAGGAGGTGGAGGTGTAGCAGAAGGGGGTGGGGCAGAAGAAGAAGGTGGAGGTGTAGCAGAAGGGGGTGGGGCAGAAGGTGGAGGTGTAGCAGAAGGGGGTGGGGCAGAAGGTGGAGGTGTAGCAGAAGGGGGTGGGGCAGAAGAAGAAGGTGGAGGTGTAGCAGAAGGGGGTGGGGCAGAAGGTGGAGGGGTAGCAGAAGGGGGTGGGGCAGAAGAGGAAGGTGGAGGTGGAGGTTGAGGTTGGGTCAGTTGGGCCACCTCACATATGGCGGTATTGGGGGTAATTTGCTCCATCACCCCCTTGTTGAGCAAGGTGATGAGCAGGGGTTCGCATAGGAGGCGTTGCTCCATGCTCATCACCTTGAACTTAGCCTCCACTAGGCCGGCAATGGCCTCTTCAGGGGATGTGGGCTCCTTGAGGGTGGCATGGGCCTCTTTAATAAGGGCCATTGCTGCCTCACTGGTGGTCCTGTCCCTCCTGCCTCTTTTGTGAAGCCTGATGGGAGGCACCTGGGATCTGGTGCTTCTCCTTTGCCCTGCCACCTCCTGTCTGCCACTGGGCCCTGCCACCTCCTGTCTGCCACTGGGCCCTGCCACCTCCTGGCTGCCACTGGGCCCTGCCACCTCCTGGCTGCCACTGGGCCCTGCCACCTCCTGTCTGCCACTGGGCCCTGCCACCTCCTGGCTGCCACTGGGCCCTGCCACCTCCTGGCTGCCACTGGGCCCTTCCTCCTCCTGCCTGACAGTTTCCAGACCCTCCTCCTGGCTGATTTCATCCTGTGTATGAAAAAGAAACATAGTTTAATATGTTGGTTTAATCTTTGCATCAAACTTTGTAATCCTGATGGAAGCAATTAGAATGTAAATGCATAAATCCTTGCTTTAAATTTACCACTACATCAGCTTGACTATTTACCACACAATTAAGTGCAGAATAATGTCTACAGATCATGATTTCACTTGTTGAATACAAAATAATGTATGTTTCTCATCCTGACATATTTGGGAAACATTAATTTTATCCCACTACATTTTCAGTTAATACTATACCTGGCTCCAGATGGCCAAATCAGGATCATCCAGGATGGCTGCCTCCTCTTGCTCCAGAGAAGGCTCAGGTTGGCTGCAGGGAAGTCTGGGGGGAAGAGTGGAGAGTGATGGCCTTGGCTCAATGTGGTCATCCAGGAAGGACATCCTGCTGTAGTACCACAAAACCGGGACATAAACATCATCTGCTGCTGCTCCTGACCTCTGAGAAGCCAGCACCTTAGAGCGTTCAGTCCTGTAGGTACCTCTCAAGCTCCCAATTTTAGTGTCCACTTGTTTTGCTGTGGCTGTGGGCACCTTGGTATGCACAAATGGGAGCAGCTTCTCCAGCGCTGCTTTTCTCACCCCTTTTTTTTTATGGATGGGGTTTTTGGTCTCCCACAGAGCCGGCAGCTCCCTTACCCGGTCAATAAATTCCGCCAGGAACTCTTTGTCGCTAATAAATACATTCATATTGTATCTGCAAGTAAAATAAATTATATTTAAATAATGTGAGGCAAACAGTCTAACCTCCTTCACATCCTAGTCACCATATATATCCTCCAACAATCTCAAGACAGTATAGGCCAACAATTTTAACAAGTCTCACAAAATCACATACCTTCGTTCGCACGTCCGTCACTTGAACTCCTCTCTCCGCACACCGAACGTACTATAGTCACATGTGTGTTTGCTATATACACACCACGCATGCGTCCAAATTCGAACACGTCGCTCCGCACACGTCGCCCGCCCATGACGTTCTAACTAACATCTTTTCCCCGCCTCTTCTCTTTCGGCGCGCAGACAGATATGGCGGAGTTACAGCAGGTGTCTGATAATTCCGCAACTAGCGAGGAGACAAGCCCGGAGACCGAGGACACGTCACGATCAAGGAGGAGATTCAAGGCATCGAATATGTCTTTGGCGGAGATGGCGGAGATGGTGGACATCTTGGTCAAGGCTGATTATGATGCCAAGCATGGGCCGTATAGCAAACCAAATAGAAGGAAGGCCAAAATCCTCACTAAAGTTGTGAAGAGTCTGAGGGCGAAGTTCGGGGTGAAACGCTCAAATGAGCAGCTCAGAAAGAGGTGGTCAGACCTCAAACTGAGGGAGCCAGACCAGTTGAGGAGCATAAAGAGGATGCTCGCTAAAAGTAAGTAAAATGACGACCTTTCTGCTATTAATCTTTTTAGAAACTGACTTTTTTTTTTTTTAAAGCATATTGGACTCCCTTCCAAAATGTATTATTTTGAACTAGGTTGGGCACAGTAATCGTTCGTTACGTTACCGACACTTCGTTCGGCCACTATCCGTGGTTTTGGCTTATTTAAGACCCCCAAAAGTAATTAGACATCTGCCATTTTTGATCAAGTATTGTGGATAATTTTTAAGTCTAGATGATGTGTTTGTAAGGAGAATGAAATGCAAACTTTAATCAGTGTAAAGGAGAGGACACTCAGCAGCTGCTTCCACATCTGTACTTTGGAGCACTATAGTGTGGGCCACCAGACCCGCCTTTTTTGGGTGTCCCACACAGGTGCATCAGAGTTTATTTGTGGTGCCTCCATGTCCAAAAAATTACATCCAAATGTGAATAATAAACATATTTGGGGTCATAAAGAATGCATTTTTCTTTAAATTCCGCACAAACACACACTTGTACCCCACTTCCAAACAATTTAGCCTGTTTTAAGTTTAAAAATGAGATTTTTACAGTGTGATAAATAGACCTTTGGTTTTATTCTCATAGGGGAGAGAAGACTGGGAGGAGGACACTCCAGGGAGCACATGCACCCCACAACTTCCAAGCAACCCCAAACTCCCAAAGATCCACAACCGAAAGATGTGCAGGAAGTTGAGGTGGAGGAAGGAGAAGTGCAGGAAGGAGAGGTGGATGACGTTGTGGATCTGGTCACCACAACAGGTCAGTATCTGACACCACAGCTTAAGGTAAGCGAGGTAGGCCTGCAGAGTTTTATAAATTTTTTTTTATGGTTTTTAGGGGATGGAAATGTTGTGAAGGATAGCACACCGTTCTCTGCTGACAGTGCCCTCCGCCTCATCCAGCAAGTGATGGAATGTAGCACGGAACTGGACCTAATTAAACAAAGAATCCATGTGATGGAACAAACATTTAAAGACATTCTCGATGTTTTGGGGAGAATTCAATAAGCCATCCAAACACATTTGTTTTTACATGTTTGTTTTTATATTTTTACTAATTTTTTGAGTAACAAAGCAGCCAAAAATTGAATATGCACACAGTGTGTGAACATGTGCTATCTGCCATCAGGGGATATCCATGTACGTCTTTTGTGGGTGCAACCCCTTCCTCGTATCAAAAGTCGGTGAACTGAGGAAGGGGATGCACCCCCAAAACACATCCATTGATCACCCCTGATGGCAGATAGCACATGTTGACAATAGGGATCAGGATTGTAAACTTCCTATTTGCAAAAAAGTAAAAATGTGTGCATATTGAATTTTTGGCTGGGCAAGGGGTGGCAGGACCCCATATTAGGACGGGCACATAGAGACATAGTTTGTGTAACTGAATGTCTCAGATTGCTCAGAGGTATCCAATGTTGTCATTTTAGAAATGCAAGTGGTATTTTTGTATTTTCATAAGCCAAAATTTGACGGGTTGTGGTCAGGCCAACCCCAAAGTAAAACAAAAAAAAATGTGCAGAGAGTAAAATATTTGACCACAAACAACGTGTAGCTTCTTTTTATAATACACTCTAAGCTTATTTGGTTCTTTTGTAAGGTAACATAGTGAAATTGGTTGTTATTTACTAAAGTAAAATACACTTGCCACTACAAATGCACAAAGACAAACTAGGAGACAGGAAAGAACAAATAATTAAAGGTTTAAACAAGATTTTTATTGGGATACTTAGACATAGGCTGGCATAGGAATTGCCCCCCTACCCGTGAAATACTCCATGTATTTGTCCCGAACCACACGGGCATTTTGGGGGGGCAAGCCAAGACGGGCAGATTCCAGGCCCGGAAGGGGATTTGCAGGGGAAAGTCCAGCCTCTGGCAAAACTGAGGCCATATATGAATTCGCTTTGCGGCAAAGAAAATTGTATAGCACACAGCAGCATAACACTACATAGTTTATTTTGTAGTCCGCCAAGTGGATGGAAGTCATAAAAAGGCGGAACCGGCTGGCCATTATGCCGAAGGCATTTTCAACGACTCTTCGGGCCCTGGCCAGCCGGTAATTGAACACACTCTTCTCTGGGGTCAGGGTCCTCTGTGGAAATGGCCTCATAAGATGCCGTCCGAGTCCGAAGGCTTCATCAGCCAAGAAAACAAAGGGGAGTCCTTCAATATTCCCTGCATCCGGTGGCAATGCAAGGTCGTCACTCTGGAGACGGAGGGCAAACTCCGTCTGGATGAAGGATCCCCCATCGGACATCCGGCCATTCTTCCCTACATCAACATAGAGGAATTCATACCGTGCTGACACCACCGCCATCAGCACAATGCTATGAAACCCCTTGTAGTTGTAGTAGTAGGATCCAGAACGGGGTGGCGGCACGATGCGGACGTGCTTCCCGTCTATGGCACCACCGCAGTTGGGGAAGTCCCACCGCGTGGCAAACTCCGATGCCACAGTCTGCCATTCCTGTGGCGTTGAAGGAAGCTGTGGAGTGAAACAAGATGAAATAATATTAGAAAAACAAAGGCATACATTACAAGCAAATTCAAGACCAAAAAATTAGAGACCAACATCAATCTAATTATACGTTTATTAAGGTGTGTAAAAAAAGTATAATGGAAGGCTCATTTATCATATTCATCACCCCCTCTGATGGGCCATTACTAAATTATTTTGGGGGGGGGAGATGTGTTTGGCCACAGGATAGCATTGCAGTGGCGGTGCGTCCAGAGTGGGCGCTGGAGCACTGTCCCCTCTCTCCTGTGCCCATCACTCAGAACAATACATAGGTTCATGCGTTGCATGAACCTATGTATTGTCTATGCCGCACACTATTCAGGTGGATGGCCTCTTGTAAAGCGACCGACATATGATTAATTGCGTCATTTAGGGGGTTAAAATTGCAGAGCAGAAACAGGTATTAAAAAAGTCTTGCAAATTACAACCTGAGGGATGTAATTGGCTTCCTCAATGAAAAATCGGGGACGCAAGGAGGGGGCATTCCTTGTGTAAACACTGACAGGCAGCTCTGGCAATCATGTTCACCAAGTCTGTTTAATGGTAACATGATTGGCTGATGCAACATGAAGGGAAGGAGAAGACATCAAGGACAGAAGAAGGATGGCGCTGACCACAAGAAGGTAAGTGCAGGGCTGGGGGGAAACTGGCTGCAATAGAGGGGACTAAATGGCTGCATTGGAGGGGACAACTGGGGGCGTTTATTAGGCAACAGAGCAAAAAAGGAGGAAGTTTATTTCCGAAATTGGGGTTGTAACCCCCCAACATTTGGAGCAACAGGCGCCCCTGCTGGAAAAGTTAGTGAGGGCAAATATTTAGGGAGGATAAAAAAGGGGCATTTAAAAACTTCCAGCATGCATGGGGACAAAGGGGACATTCTCAGCATATTACAATCATGGTAATTAGGAAAGGATGAAAGAAATACAATACATTAGCATACATGTAATACATAAAATGTGATGTGAAGGGAGAAAACTTACCCTAATATAGTCCTCCTGCAGGACTTGTATAATAGCAGAACAGGTGTCTGGGATTATGAGGCCCAGAGCCTGGGGGGAGATGCCTGTGGTGAACTTCAAGTCCTGAAGACTTCTCCCTGTCGCCAGGTAACGCAACGTGGCGATGAGCCTCTGCTCAGCACTGATGGCTTCCCGCATAACGGTGTCCTTCCTGGTAATATAGGGGGACACCAAAGCCAACAGTTCCTGAAAAACGGGGTCAGACATCCTCAGAAAATTCCTGTAGTCCTCAGGATTATTCTCGACGATCTCCCGCAGCAGAGGCATGTGGCAGAATTGGTCCCGCTGGAGCAACCAATTCTTGGTCCATGAACTCCTCCTCACACCATTCATGGACTGGTCTTGGTCCAAAACAAGCAGACCAACACCAAGCGCACGCACAGCACGAACTCGACGACGAGAACGTCCAGGCGACATGGCTAGGAAACGGTCGTCTAATCAGAACGTACAGAACAGAACGCACTTTAGAACAGCAAGGCCTATGAATAACGAACTGAAATTCAGAAACGAACAGGCAAGAACGCACTGTAAAACAGATACGACCTGCCTAGACGCCCTGAAAGTCAAGATACGAACCCACAAGCACAAACTGAACGGCAGAAAACGATCTGAAAAGTACGAAGACTGAAAAGCGCGAATCGTCTCTTCCCAAACTTTTACTTCACACGCGGTAACACGAGATCAGCAAAAGCAGCCCAAGGGGTGGCGCCAAGAAAAAAGATCTTCCCCTTTATAGTGCCGTCGTACGTGCTGGACGTGAGCGCAGAGAACCACGAGGAAATTGGGAAATGACAGTGTGTACGCATAGAAAGCTTGACGAGAAAATCGACAAGCTTAACAAGAATCTCGTCGAAAAAAACGACGTGTTTTTTACGACGAGAAAATCGGTCGTGTGTACGAGGCCTGACTGTTCAAGGTTGTGGACAGGTGTCTTTTAAACCTCGTACACACGGTCGGACTTCCATCGGACTTTTCCGTGGTTTTTTGTCCGAACGGAGTTGGTCGGGAACACCCATAGCATACACACGCTCGGACTTTTCTGCAAACTATCCCAAAACTTTTGCCAACATCACGTGGTTTTCTGCTCTTTACCACCACCCTTTGGTCAACCTCTGCTATTGTTGGTTGATTTTAACATTAGTTGTTTAGTCCATCGGACAAAAGTCCGATGGTTTCCTGTACACACAGTCGGACTTTGCTCCATCGGACTTTTGTTGGGCAAAAGTTTGTCCGTTTGCAGACCCAACTTTTGTCCGATGAAAACAAGAAAAATGCAAAAAAAAGTTTGTCCGATGGAGCGTACACACGGTCGGATTGTTGGTCCAACTTGCTCAAAATGAAGTTTGTTGGCCAAAAGTCCGACCGTGTGTACGGGGCTTTATACTGATAACAAGTTCAAACAGGTGCCATTAATACAGGTAATGAGTGGAGGACAGAGGAGCCTCTTAAAGAAGAAGATACAGGTCTGTGAGAGCCAGAAATCTTGCTTGTTTGTAGGTGACCAAATACTTATTTTCCACCATAATTTGCAAAAAAAAAATTATTTCCAAATCAGACAGACAATGTGATTGTCTGGATTTGTTTCCACATTTTGTCTCTCATAGTTGAGGTATACCTATGATGACAATTACAGGCCTCTCTCATCTTTTTAAGTGGGAGAACGTGCACAATTGGTGGCTGACTAAATACTTTTTTGCCCCACTGTATATACTGTCAGGCTAGGAGCAGATAACAGGTAACAATGCAGGTGTGCTGATTATGCAAAGAGTTCAAGAACAAGAGCACATACCATGAGCAGGTCTGCTGGGACTTGTAGTTCATCGCTGCAGATGAAGGTAGATGTTGGCTGGACCTTGTAGTTCACCGCTGCAGATGAAGGTACTACAGTAGAATCAGGCAAAGCGTAGTCTAGGCAAGCTGAGTCATACACAGGTAGATCAGAGTCCAAACGGTACCAAATCAGAAGCGCTCAAGCAGGGTCAAACGAAATACACAGAGCAGAATTCAGCTGTATCAAACAGTGGCACTCAAAGGTGACTCTATCACGAGCACTGATTGGATGATGATACAGGTGATTTAAAGGTGAGCTGGCCAATCACTGTTGTTTCCCAGGCAAAGGCTGTGTCAGGTGAGTTGTGCTGGGTCCTAAGGGGATCCTAGTACTGACAGTACCCCCCCTTTCTCGAGGGGTTGCTCCTGCACCCCCAGGCTTACTTGGATAATGAAGATGGAACTTCTTCTTAGGTCGGTTATCATGAAGATCACGAGCTGGGACCCAGGATCGATCCTCTGGGCCGAAACCTTTCCAATGAACGAGATATTGTAAGGAATTGCGTACGCGTTTGGAATCAAGAATAAATGCCACTTCATATTCCTGACTATCCAAACACATCCACAGGTT
Source organism: Rana muscosa (assembly GCA_029206835.1). Lineage (NCBI taxonomy): Eukaryota > Metazoa > Chordata > Amphibia > Anura > Ranidae > Rana > Rana muscosa. The sequence goes on along the minus strand of CM055119.1, from coordinate 10,131,242 downwards.
CTGGTTCATTTACTTGGAGGCTGGAATGAACAGGTTTCAACAATTAAACATGAAAGACATTTGGAATGCGCATGGATGGGGGAAGTTTTAATCTATAGGACACAGGATTAACAATCTCTGAAATTTCATAGAGCCCGATTAATTTTCGGACAAGTTTTTTAGATGGAACATGCAGGGACAGATTTCTACATGATAGCTACACTTTTTCACCAACTTTATAGCCTGGTTCCTTTGAGCGCCTCTTGTCAGCCATTTTCTTAAAAGCCTGCACAGAGCGAGAAATAGCGCGATTAACATCGGACCAGATTTTGAAGAAATTTTCAATCGTGGTGTTGGCATCTGGAATATCAGAGGGTGGAAGATCAAAGGCGCACACACGAGGATGCAACCCGTAAACACAGGAGAAAGGAGAGGTCCCTGTAGATGAGCTGGCACAATTATTAAAGACAAACTCTGCCCATGGATGGATGTTGACCCACTCCACCTCATCATTGGCCATCAGACAACAGTCCTTTCTGTTTGGCCATTTGTCTCAGGATGATATGCTGAAGAATACAATAACCTTATCCCCAACTGAGAGCAAAGAGCCTTCCAGAACTGGGCTATAAACTGAGAGCCACGGTCTGAGACAATGTTAATTGGTGCCCCATGGAGCCTGAAAACATGTTTAATGAATAAAGATGCCAGTTCTTTAGCAGATGGCGGTTTCGGAAGCGGAACAAAGTGGGCCATCTTACTGAACCTGTCTACCACCACCCAGATCGTGAAACATCCCTGGGATGAAGGCAAGTCAGTGATAAAGTCCATAGATAAATTGGTCCAGGGACAGGTAGGTATTGGTAGAGGACGTAGGAGACCGGGGGGCTTAGAGGTTCTGCCCTTGCTTCTGGCACAAACTTCACAGGCCTGGACAAAGGCTAACACATCCTGCCTAATCGATGGCCACCAGAGGTTGCGAGAGATAATCTCAAAAGTTTGTCTAAACCCCGGATGTGCTGCAGGTTTTGATGCATGTACCTGCTGCAATACCTGCAAACGAAGAGCCAAGGGCACAAAAAGCATACCAGAGGGAGTGGAGGGAGGGGCTTCAGCCTGTGCAGGTAACAAGGCCTCAGTTGTCAGTCTGGGTGAAAGCCAAAATCCTATCCTGAAGCCTCGTACACACGACCGAGTTTCTCGTCCAAAACCGGCAAGAAAAGTGCCGCGTGAGCTTTTTTGTCGAGAAAACCGTTCGTGTGTATGGTTTTACGACGAGAAAATTGCAGTGAATCTCGACGAGAAAATAGAGAACCTGCTCTCTATTTTCTCGTCAGGATTCCAGATTTCCTCGTCGTGTTTCTCGTCGGCCTGTTTTGTGACGAGAAAATGGTTCGTGTGTATGCTTTTACGACTCTTCCAAAAGCGCGCATGCTCAGAAGCAACTATGAGACGGGAGCGAATCTTCTGGTAAAACAAGCCTTCGTAATGGAGATAGCACATTCGTCACGCTCCAAATTTTTGCATCGTTTAAATGTTGTGCATTGAAATCTTCGTTAGAATGTTACATTAATCCAAACAAATGAACTTCTTTTGCTGCTGATATTCACACAGAGTTATGACTATCTTTTTTTAACCTTTTTCATGCTGCTCTTAAGAAGATTTATGTGTATTATATCGTGCAAGTTTTTAGGAATATTAAAAAATTCGATATTTTTCTAACTGATGTTAATTGTAATTTCGCAATGTTTTGATAGTGATCTCCCATTGAATCTTTTAATATATATTATTTAAATTTTACACACTTTTTTGGGAAATACGATTTAGTTATTTTTTTAGGTGGTTGTTATCTGTCCCTTTTTTTGTCAGTCAAATGTATCTGCTTACTCCAAATCTAGATTTTACATTTTTACAAATACACATAGTCAAGTATGAACTTAAAGAAAAATAACATTTATTCATGTTTGAAATAAAATAAAGAGAAGGCAGCGCTGGAGAAGCTGCTCCCATTTGTGAATCCCAGGGACCCCAGAGCACACAGCAACCCTGTGTGGACACTAAAATTGGGAGCTTGAGAAGGCCAACATTTCTGAACACAATCTGATGCTGGCCTCCCAGAGGTCAGGAACAGCAGCAGGTGAGATATATGTCCCAAGTGTGTGGTACTACAACAGGCTGCCTTCTGTCCGACCTCAATGAAGCAAGGCCATCACTTCCTCGTCTTCCTGGCAACCTTCCCTGCAACCTTCCTTCTTCGTTTGGCTGGAGGCTGGGCCACTGGAGGGGTACTCCTGTCAGGAGGTGGAGGAGAAGGGGGTGGGGCGGAAGAACAAGATGGAGGTGAAGGAGAAGGGGGTGGGGCAGAAGAAGAATGTGGAGGTGGAGGAGGAGGTTGAGGTTGGGACAGTTGTGCCACCTCACAAATAGCTGTATTGGGGGTAATTTTTCCCATCACCCCCTTGTTGAGCAAGGTGATGAGCAGGGGCTTGCATAGGAGGCGTTGCTCCATGCTCATCACCTTGAACTTTGCCTCCACTAGGCCGGCAATGGCCTCTTCAGGGGATGTGGGCTCTTTGAGGGTGGCATGGGCCTCTTTAATAAGGGCCATTGCTGCCTCACTGGTGGTCCTGTCCCTCCTGCCTCTTTTGGGAAGCCGGATGGGAGGCACCTGGGATCTGGTGCTTCTCCTTTGCCCTGCCACCTCCTGGCTGCCACTGGGCCTTGCCACCTCCTGGCTGCCACTGGGACCTGCCACCTCCTGGCTGCCACTGGGCCCTGCCTCCTCCTGGCTGCCACTGGGCCCTTCCTCCTCCTGCCTGACAGTTTCCAGACCCTCCTCCTGGCTGATTTCATCCTGTGTATGAAAAAGGGACATAGTTTAATATGTTCATTTAATCTTTGCATCAAACTTACAAACATGATTGAAGGAATTAGAATGTAAATCCAGAAATCATTTTTTCTAATTTACACCTACATCAGATTGACTATTTAGCACTCAATTAAGTGCAGACTAATGTCTAGAGATCTTGATTTCACTTGTGGAACCCAAAATATTGTATGTTTCTCATCTTGACATATTTGTCAAACATTAATTTTATCACAATGCAATTTCATTTAATACTATACCTGGCTCCAGATGGCCAAATCAGGATCTTCCAGGATGGCTGCCTCCTCTTGCTCCAGAGAAGGCTCAGGTTGGCTGCAGGGAAGTCTGGGGGGAAGAGTGGAGAGTGATGGCCTTGCCTCAATGTGGTCATCCAGAAAAGACATCCTGCTGTAGTACCACAAAATCGGGACATACACATCACCTGCTGCTGCTCCTGACCTCTGAGAAGCCAGGACCTTAGAGCGTTCAGTCCTGTAGGTGCCTCTCAAGCTCCCAATTTTAGTGTCCACTTGTTTTGCTGTGGCTGTGGGCACCTTGGTCTGCACAAATGGGAGCAGCTTCTCCAGCGCTGCTTTTCTCACCCCTCTTTTTTTGTGGATGGGGTTTTTCGTCTCCCACAGAGCCGGCAGCTCCCTTACCCGGTCAATAAATTCCGCTAGGAACTCTTTGTCGCTAATAAAGACATTCATATTGTATCTGCAAGTTAAATAAATAATATATAACTAATGTGAGGCAAACAGTCTAACCTCCTTAACATCGTAGTCACCATATATATCCTACAACATTCTCAAGACAGTATAGGCCAACAATTTGGCACAGTCTCAAAATCACATACCTTCGTTCGCACGTCCGTCACTTAAACTCCTCTCTCCGCACACCGAACGTACTATAGTCACATGTGTGTTTGCTATATACACACCACGCATGCGTCAAAATACGAACACGTCGCTCCACACACGTCGCCCGCCCATGACGTTCTAACTAACATCTTTTCCCCGCCCCTTCTCTTTCGGCGCGCAGACAGATATGGCGGAGTTACAGCAGGTGTCTGATAATTCCGCAACTAACGAGGAGGAGACAAGCCCGAAGACCGAGGAAACGTCACGATCAAGGAGGAGATTCAAGGCATCTAATATGTCTTTTGCGGAGATGGCGGAGATGGTGGACATCTTGCTCAAGTCTGATTATGACGCAAAGCATGGGCCGTATAGCAAACCAAATAGAAGGAAGGCCAAAATCCTCACTAAAGTCGTGAAGAGTCTGAAGACGAATTTCGGGGTGAAACGCTCAAATGAGCAGCTCAGAAAGAGGTGGTCAGACCTCAAACTGAGGGAGCCAGAGCAGTTAAGGAGCATTAAGAGAATGCTCGCAAAAAGTAAGTAAAATGTACACTTTTCTGCTATTAATCCTTTTCTAAACTGACATGTTGCTGGTTTTGTTTTTTTTTCTTATTGGACTCCCTTCCAAAATGTAATATTTTGAACTTGGTTGGGCACAGTAATCGTTCGTTACATTACAGACACTTCGTTCGGCCACTATCCGCTGTTTTGGCTTATTTTACAGCCACAAAAGTAATTAGACATCTGCCATTTTTTGGGAAATTTGGGGCACAAATTTTTAGGCTAGATGATGTGTTTGTAAAGAGAATGAAATGCAAACTGTAAACTGTGTAAAGGAGAGGGCACTCAGCAGCTGCTTCCACATCTGTACTTTGGAGCACTATAGTGTGGGCCACCAGACCCGCCTTTTTTGGGTGTCCCACACAGGTGCATCAGAGAATTTTTGTGTTGCCTACATGTCTAAAAAATGACAGACAAAGGTGAATACTAAACATATTCTTGGTCAGAAATAATGCATTCATCTTTAACTTCCGCCCAAACACACACTTGTACCCCACTTCCAAGCAATTTAGCCTGTTTTTTTTTTTTTACATAGAGAATTTCTGTGTGATAACTCTACCTTTTGTTTGATTCTCATAGGGGAGAGAAGACTGGGAGGAGGACACTCCAGGGAGCACAGGAACCCCACAGCTTCACAACAACCCCAAACTCCCAAAGACCCACAACCGAAGGATGTTGAGGAAGTTGAGGTGGAGGAAGGAGAAGTGCAGGAAGGAGAGGTGGATGACGTTGTGGAACTGGTCACCACAACAGGTCAGTATCTGACACCACAGCTTCAGGTAAGAGAGGTAGGCCTGCAGAGTTATAATACCTTTTTATTTTATTTTTAGGGGATGTGAATGTTGGGGTGAAGGATAGTACAGGTTTCTCTGCTGACAGTGCCCTCCGCCTCATCCAGCAAGTGATGGAATGTAGCACGGAACTGGACAAAATTAAAGAAAGAATTCATGTGATGGATCAAACATTTAAAGACATTCTCGATGTTTTGGGGAGAATTCAATAAGGCATCCAAACCCCCTTTTTTTTCATGTTTGTTCTTCCACTTTTTAAAAACTTTTTGACAATCAAACCAGCCAAAAATTGAATCTGCACACAGTGTGTCAACATGTGCTATCTGCCATCAGGGGATATCCATGTACGTCTTTTGGGGGTGCAACCCCTTCCTCGTATCTAAAGTAGGTGAACTGAGGAAGGGGTTGCACCCCCAAAACACGTTCATTGTTCACCCCTGATGGCAGATAGCACATGTTGACAATAGGGATCAGGAGTCTAAAATCCCTATAGGAAAATAATCCCAATTGTGTGCATATTTAATTTTTGGCTGGGCAAGGGGTGGCAGGACCCCATATTAGGACGGGCACATAGAGACATATAGTTTGTGTAAGTGAATGTCTCAGATTGCTCCAAGGTATCCAATTTTGTAATTTTTGGAATGCAACTGTTGTTTTTGTATTTTCCTAAGAAAACAATTGCCGGTTTGTGGCCAGGCAAACAAAAAATGTAAAATAAAAAAAAAGGTGTGTGAATTTGCACATAGTAAAATATTTGAACACAAACAACGTGTAGCTTCTTTTTCTAATACGCTCTAACCTTATTTGGTTATTTTTTAAAGGTTAATAGTGAAATGGTTTAGGCGGTTGGAATGCGGATCAAACTAATAAAGGCTCCGGCCCATCCGCACCTTCATTCTCACTGATACAAAACTTGGAGACTATTTTACACCCGCCTGTAATGTTTGTTTAAGTTGTACCAAAATCTGGTTCTCTGTGAATGCACCTGTTCTGCATCAATCCTTGTACTGTGATTCCTGTGAATTTGCTCAATAAAACTTTATGGAACAAAAAAAAATAGTGAAATGGTTGGTATTTACTAAAGGAAAATACACTTGGCACTACAAATGCACTAAGACAAACTAGGAGACAGGAAACCCACAAAAGTTAGAAGTTTAAACCAGATTTTTATTTGGATCGTTAGACAGGAATCTTTAGCCATAGCCTGGCATAGGAATTGCCCCCCTACCCGTGAAATAGTCCATGTATTTGTCCCGAACCTCATGGGCATTTTGGGGGGGCAAGCCAGCACGGGCAGATTCCAGGCCCGGCAGGGGATTATCAGGGGAAAGTCCAGCCTCAGGCAAAACTGAGGCCATATAGGAATTTGATTTGTGGCAAAGAAAATTGTGTAGCACACAGCAGCATAATACTACATAGTTTATTTTGTAGTCCGCCAAGTGTATTGAAGTCATAAAAAGGCGGAACCGGCTGGCCATTATGCAAAAGGCATTTTCAACGACTCTTCGGCCCCTGGCCAGCCGGTAATTGAACACCCTCTTCTCTGGGGTCAGGGTCCTCTGAGGAAATGGCCTCATAAGATGCGGTCCGAGTCCAAAGGCTTCATCAGCCAAGAAAACAAAGGGGAGTCCTTCAACATTCCCTGCATCCGGTGGCAATGCAAGGTCGTCACTCTGGAGACGGAGGGCAAACTCCGTCTGGATGAAGGATCCCCCATCGGACATCCGGCCATTCTTCCCTACATCAACATAGAGGAATTCATACCGTGCTGACACCACCGCCATCAGCACAATGCTATGAAACCCCTTGTAGTTGTAGTAGTAGGACCCAGAACGGGGTGGCGGCACGATGCGGACGTGCTTCCCGTCTATAGCACCACCGCAGTTGGGGAAGTCCCACCGCGTGGCAAACTCTGATGCCACAGTCTGCCATTCCTGTGGCGTGGAAGGAAGCTGTAGAGTCAAACAAGATGAAAAAATATTAGAATACACAAATCAAACATTACAAGGAGATTCTAAGAAAATACATTAGAGGCCAACATCAAGCAAAGTCTACGTTTATTAAGGTGTTTTAAATAAGTATAATGGAAGGCTCATGTATCATATTCATCACCCCCTATGATGGTCCATGAATAAATTATAATGGGGAGGGGGGGTAGATGTGTTTGGCCACAGGATAGCATTGCAGTGGCGGTGCGTCCAGAGTGGGCGCTGGAGCACTGCCCCCTCTCTCCTGTGCCCGTCACTCAGAACAATACATAGGTTCATGCCTTGCATTAACCTATGTATTGTCTATGCCGCCCACTATTCAGGTGGATGGCCCCCTGTTAAGTGACCGACATATGAAGAACTGCGGCATTTATGGGCTTAAAATTGCATATCAGAAACAGGAAGGAAAATTGTCTTGCACATTACAGCCTGAGGGATGTAATTGGATTCAGAAAAGTTAAAATAGGGGACGCAGGGGGGGGGCATTCCTTGGGTAAACACTGACAGGCTGCTCTGCCAATCATGTTCACCAAGTCTGTTTAATGGTAACATGATTGGCTGATGCAACATCAAGGGAAGGAGAAGACATCAAGGACAGAAGAAGGATGACGCTGACCACAAGAAGGTAAGTGCAGGGCTGGGGGGGAACTGGCTGCATTGGAGGGGACAAAATGGCTGCATTAGAGGGAACAAAATGGCTGCATTGGAGGGGACAAAATGGCTGCATTAGAGGGAACAAAATGGCTGCATTGGAGGGGACAAAATGGCTGCATTAGAGGGAACAAAATGGCTGCATTGGAGGGGACAAAATGGCTGCATTAGAGGGAACAAAATGGCTGCATTGGAGGGAACAAATGGGGGCGTTTAATAGGCACCAGAGCAAAAAAGGAGGAAGTTTATTTCCTAAATTGGTGTTGAACCCCCAAACATTTGGAGGCGCCCCTGCTGGAAAAGGTTAGTGAAGGGAAATATGCATGGAGGAGAAAAAAGGGTCAATCTAAAGCTTCCAGCATGCATGGGGACAAAGGGGACATTCTCAACATATTACAATCATGGTAATTAGGGAAGGATGAAAGAAATACAATACATTAGCATACATGGAATACATAAAATGTGATGTTAATGGAGAAAACTTACCCTAATATAGTCCTCCTGCAGGACTTGTATAATGGCAGAACAGGTGTCTGGGATTATGAGGCCCAGAGCCTGGGGGGAGATGCCTGTCGTGAACTTCAAGTCCTGAAGACTTCTCCCAGTCGCCAGATAACGTAACGTGGCGATGAGCCTCTGCTCAGCACTGATGGCTTCCCGCATAACGGTGTCCTGCCTGGTAATATAGGGGGACACCAAAGCCAACAGTTCCTGAAAAACGGGGTCAGACATCCGCAGAAAATTCCTGTAGTCCTCAGGATTATTCTCGACGATCTCCCGCAGCAGAGGCATATGGCAGAATTGGTCCCGCTGGAGCAACCAATTCTTGGTCCATGAACTCCTCCTCACACCATTCATGGACTGGTCTTGGCCCAAAACAAGCAGACCAACACCAAGTGCACGCACAGCACGAACTCGACGACGAGAACGTCCAGGCGACATGGCTAGGAAACGGTCGTCTTATCAGAACGTACAGAACAGAACGCACTTTAGAACAGCAAGGCCTATGAATAACGAACTGAAAAACAGAAACGAACAGGCAAGAACGCACTGTAAAACATATACGACCTGCCTAGATGCCCTGAAAGTCAAGATACAAACCCACAAGCACAAACTGAACCGCAGAAAACGAACTGAAAAGTACGAAGACTGAAAAGCGCGAATCGTCTCTTCCCAAACGTTTACTTCACATGCGGTAACACGAGATCAGCAAAAGCAGCTCAAGGGGTGGCGCCAAGAAGAAAGATCTTCCCCTTTATAGTGCCGTCGTACGTGCTGGACGTGACCGCGGTGAACAACGAGGAAATAGGGAAATGTCAGTGTGTACGCATGGAAAGCTTGACGAGAAAATCGACAAGGTTAACAAGAATCTCGTCGAAAAAAACAACGTGTTTTTTACGACGAGAAACTCGGTCGTGTGTACGAGGCTTGAGAGATCCGATAGCAAATTCCGATCGTCTGTGTGGAACTCCATCGGATAAAAAACCCACGCGTGCTCAGACTGAATTAGGAGACGGGAGTGCTCGTTCTGGTAAAACTAGCGTTCGTAATGAAGAGAGCACATTTGTCATTCTGCCAATTATTGCCTCGTTTAATGCAGCACATTGTTTTCTTCTTTCTAATGGTTTGATAATTGTTTTTTTTGCTGCTGATATTTATACAGAGTTCTGTCAAACTTATTTCTTTATTGTTTCTTGTGATCTCATGATTAATGATATATTTTTTTAAAGCCAGATCTCCAAAAAAAAAATTTTTATTTTGAATCAAGATCTACATAATTTTTTATTTTTTTTGTTATTTTATTTTCTTGTGGCCTCCTTTTTTTTGGGTCAAGTTCTCACAACAACATTTTTTTATTTTTTTTCCCCCTTCAAGGAGGTTGGTGTGCCTTGTTAATTACACATTGTATTTATGAAATGTTATGGCTACTCACAATAAAAACACATAGGCAAGTATTTAACTTAAATCAAAGATCCATTTATTCTGGAAAAACAAAATAAACAGGAAGGGCAACAATTGAAAAATTTGTTGCATTTATGAAGACTTTGGACCCCAAAGGCAGACATAAATTTGATGAACAATAAAATTAACAACATGAGGAAATTAGGAGCAGCAGCCGAAGACATACATGTCCCCAAGCTGTGGTACTCTAACAAACTGCATCTTCTGGCAGAGCAGCTTGAAGCCAGGGAATCACTTTCTGGTCTTCCCTGTAGCCTTCCCTCCACGCTTCCCTGCAGCGTTCCTTCCACGGCCCCATCCACGGCCCCTTGCAGGCTATGGCTCTGTTGGTGGTAATGTGGCAGGAGGAGGAGGAGAAGGAGGAGAAGGATGGGCCAGATTGCAGAGATGTGTTGCCTGTGTCAGTTGGCCCCTCCCCGCCTTGTGAAGGACAGTATAAATAAGGTGCTCAGAGAGGGCACATTGTCCCTCCTCAAGTTGCTGCAGCTTATCAGCTAGGTAGGCGCTAAAGCCCTCAACAGGGTTGAGGGGGGCCCTCATTATGGCAGCAGCGTCCCTGATTATTTGTAGTGACTCCTCCTCCACCTTTTTTGGTTCTGACGTGGAGGGGAGGAACTTGGGACTGAGTGCTGCCACTTGCCCTGGGGACCTGCTGAGTGCCACTTGGCCCGACCTCCTCCTGTCTGCCACTCACCCCTGCCTCCTCCTGGCTGCCACATTCCGGAGCCTCTTCCTCCTGGCTGAGCTCATCCTGTGTATTAAAAAGGGACATAGTTTTTGGTTCATCAATCACACACAATTTTCATCTCATGACTGTTGCAATTTGAATGTTAAATAAATCTCAAAGACTCTCATTCTGACCCCAGCATTTTTCAAAACTGTACCAATCATTTCTGGGCACTATGTTTTTTTTTTTATTATTTCATTTGTGAATAATAACATCTAGTTCACAATAATAATTCTATGCCAATAAATATGTTTTAAAATACTATACCTGGCTAAAGATGCGCAGATCCAGCTCTTCCAGCTCAGGTTGCTCCTCTTCCCCCTCTGCAGGGGTGGAGGGAAGGGTGGAAGGAACGCTGGAAGGAAGGGTGGAAGGAAGGCTGGAAAGCGATTCCCTGGCTTCTATCTGGTCATCCAGAAATTGCAGATGTTTGTAGTACCACAGCTTGGGCTGAAAGTACTTGGTCTGCTTCTGCTCCTGATCTCTTTAAAGCGCGGACCTCTTTGTACCGTTTTTTGTAGGAATTCCTCATGTTGTTAATTTTATTGTTCATCATACTATAGTCTGCCTCTGGGATCCAGGTCTTCATATATGCAGCTAATTTTTCAATTGTTGCCCTTCGTACCACAGTGTTGTGGTACAAACTATTTTTCACCTCCCACAAGTTTCGCATTTCACTGTATTTTTCTATGAAGACAAGCATAATTTCTGGCTCCCGAAATGTATGCATGATAATTTCTGCAAGATAAAACACAATACAAAAACAGTAGGTCAGCTTAAATTGTCCTAATCTTATCCCAATATAGGCCTTTACAATCATGAACCAGTATAGGCCACTGAAGCCCCAAGTTTCATTCTTACCTTTGTTGGATTCGTTCTGCACTTCCGGTCGTCCTTACTCCGTGCACACACAACCTCGTTTAACATTTAGATACCCTGCGCATGCGTAAAACTCTGCCCGCGTCGCCTGCCCATGACGATCTTTTTCGGAATTTCCCTGCCTCTTATCGTTCGGCGCACAGTGGGAGACGACAACATGGCGGTGACACAGGTGCGTGTTTTATTAAGTACCGACGAGGAAAGCCCGGAGGCGGGAATGTCCCAATCCAGGAATAAAAGATATAAGGCGTCTAATATGTAATTTGCTGAGATGGCGGAGATGGTGGACATCCTGCGGAGGAAAGATTATGATGGGAAGCAGGGGCCATACGACACCCCTAATTTCAGGAAGTCCAAAATAATGGACAAAGTGGCGAGGAGTCTCTATAATAAACTTGGTGTCAGGAGATCCAAGGAGCAGCTCCGTAAAAGGTGGTCTGACCTGAAGCTGATGGAGCCGGAGCAGTATAGGAAGATTAAAAAAATCATTGAAAAAAGTAAGTTTTTTTCCTGTGTTATTTCAAATTGTAATATTTATTCTTGCATGTTTTGCTCCATGTGTTTGGATTGATTGCTTTCACATTGTAAAATGGCAACTTTCATGTTAGTTTAGTTGTCAAATTTTGGAATGGTTTTAGTAAACAGCGATTATCTAAAATCACATGTTTTGCACAGATACACGTAAACCACATGTGGTCAGGCCTATTTGTGTTAAAACAACGTTTATAAACATTGTTGTCTAGATGATGTGTTTGTAAGTAGAATGTGAAATGCAAAACTAGATTCAGTGTAAAGGAGAGGACACTCAGCAGCTGGTTACACATCTTGACTCTGTAGCACTATAGTGTGGGCCACCAGAACAACCTTTTTAGTGTGTCCCACACAGGTGCTCCAGTGGATACTTTGGGGTGTCTCCATGTGTGTTACTTTGGACCAAAAATGAAAGTATTCCTGCTTTGTTGAATTTCAAAAATCTCATGTGTTCATCTTGGAACCCTGCCAAAACAAACAATTGTACCCCACTTCCAAGCAATGTTTCAAATGTATGCCCTCAAATGTCTGTGTGGTAAGGATACCTTTGTTTTCATTCTCATAGGGGAGAGAAGACTGGGAGGACACCAATCTTAGGAGCCTAGGAAGCACAGACCACAGAACCCCAAGCTCTGAAAGAACCCCAAGATCAGCATGTGGAGGAAGCAGAGGTGGAGCTTATCACCACAACAGGTCAGTCAGTGTCTGTCACCACAGCTTCAGGTAAAGAGATGTAGGCCTACATATTTCTACTTGCTTTTTTATAGGGGATGAACATGGTGGTGTGTCGGAAACTCCTACTACTCCTTTCTCAAGTGCTAGTGCCCAAATCATAATTCAAGAAATAATGGAATGTAGTAGCGAAATGGACATTATGAGGAATAGGATGAATGTGATTGAGCAAAAATATAAAAACATCATTGATATTTTGGGGCGAATAGTCCGACAATGTGTGGCTTGTTCTTTCTATGCTCAATAGCAGTTATAGAAAATGTCAAAGTTCTTGTTTACTGTGAAAATTGTGGCTATTTACTAAAGACAAATCAACTTGGCATTACAACAAGTGTACTATGAGAACCTGGGAGACACATAAATAAAAAAAACACAAGCAATAATGACCAAACAAGTTTTTCAAAGATAAATTATTATGGTTTATTTTTCATAAAATTTTTCATATATGTCTGGCATAGTGATGGCCCCCCTACCCGTGAAGTACTCAATGTATTTATCACGTACTTCACGGGCGCTTTGGGGGGCCAAGCCGGTACGGCCAGTGTCCAGGCCTGTCAACAAGGTCCTTTCAGAAAGTCCGGCCTCAGGCCCAACATTTGATAGATAGGTATTTGAATATTTCCTCATAAAATTGTGGAGTATGCAGCAGCTGTACACAATATGGTTGAGTTTGTATTCCGCCATGTGGATGGCTGTCCGAAACAGGCGGAACCGGCTGGCCATTATCCAGAAGGCATTCTCAACAACCCTCCTGTCTCTGGCCAGCCGGTATTTAAAAACCCTCCTCTCCGGGGTGAGGGTCCTCTGGGGAAACGGCCGCATCAGCTGGGGTCCCAGTCCAAAAGCTTCATCCGCAAGAAACACAAATGGTAGTCCATCCACATTATCTGCATCAGGTGGCAGTGCCAGGCCACCAGTCTGCAGATGGTGGGCAAACTCCATCTGTGCGAAGACTCCGCCATCGGACATCCGGACATTCTTCCCCACGTCCACATACAAGATCTCATAGCGTGCCGACACCACCATTAACACAATACTATGAAAACCCTTGTAGTTAAAATAGTATGACCCCGAACGGGGTGGCGGCACTATGCGGATGTGTTTCCCATGAATTACCCCTCAGCAGTTGGGGAAGTCCCACCGCTGGGAAAATTTGGAGGCCACAGTCTGCCATTCCTGTGGCGATGAAGGGAACTGTGGAGTCAAACAAGAAAAAAAAATTAGTACTTTTGCACATAACATTGCAAGCAGATTCCACAAATACATTCTTGGCCAACGTCAGTATAACATTTATTTGAAGGAGTATTTAAACACACAAATAAAAGGCCCACTTATCAGATGACTCACCCCCTCTGATGGCCCATTGGAAAAAATTAAGGGGGGGTAGGGGGTTAAAGCTGATTTTGTGCCCCCCCCAAAAAGCCTCTATCACTCTGTTAAAATTTTGACACATTTTGGGGGGGGGGGTTAGAACTACAATGGAGCTGACCAAAAACATTGTTAACAGACTAGGCTAGGTGTATGGGCCCAGGATAGCATGCTGGAGAGTAGGGATGAGCTTCGTGTTCGAGTCGAACATACGTTCGACTCGAACATCGGCTGTTAGATCGTTCGACGAAGATCGAACGATTTGGGCCGTTCGCGCCAAATTCGAGTGACGCGAACGGCCCACAATGCACTACGCCATCGCAGTGTCATCCAGGCGCTGTGATTGGCCAAGCATGCACTGTGACCCCGCATGCTTGGTCAATCACAGCGCCGGCAGCGAGGAGAGCAATGATTGGCCACAGGCAGGATGCCTGTGGCCAATTATTGCTGAGGGGGTTTAGTACACGCCCCACACTATAAAAGGCCGCCAGCGCGGCGGCCTTGTGTAGTGTGTTCCGGAGCAGGGAAAGAGAAGCATAGGCAGGGACAGTGTCATTATTTTTCCTTTACTAATCCTGGATTCCTTGTGTTTAGGGACAAATAAGGATAGGTAGGGAGAGTGTCAGTGACAGTGTGCTATTCTCTGCTAATCCTTGTTTGTAGGGACAGAGAGGTACAGTGAGGGAAAGTGTCAGTGTGCTATTCTGTTCTAAACCAATCTTGCTGAACCATATTTTCAATCCTTGAGTTTAGGGACAGAGAGGTACAGTGAGGGAAAGTGTCAGTGTGCTATTTTGTGCTAAATCTTGTTTGTAGGGAGGGACAGAGTAGGACAGTGAGGGAAAGTGTCAGTGTGCTATTCTGTTCTAAACCAATTTTGCTGTTCCATATTTTCAATCCTTGAGTTTAGGGACAGAGAAGGACACTCGTGGCAATTTTCAGTGTGCTATTCTGTGCTAAATCTTGTTTGTAGGGAGGGACAGAGTAGGACAGTGAGGGAAAGTGTCAGTGTGCTATTCTGTTCTAAACCAATTTTGCTGTTCCATATTTTCAATCCTTGAGTTTAGGGACAGAGAAGGACACTCGTGGCAATTTTCAGTGTGCTATTCTGTGCTAAATCTTGTTTGTAGGGAGGGACAGAGTAGGACAGTGAGGGAAAGTGTCAGTGTGCTATTCTGTTCTAAACCAATTTTGCTGTTCCATATTTTCAATCCTTGAGTTTAGGGACAGAGAAGGACACTCGTGGCAATTATCAGTGTGCTATTCTGTGCTAAATCTTGTTTGTAGGGAGGGACAGAGTAGGACAGTGAGGGAAAGTGTCAGTGTGCTATTCTGTTCTAAACCAATTTTGCTGTTCCATATTTTCAATCCTTGAGTTTAGGGACAGAGAAGGACACTCGTGGCAATTTTCAGTGTGCTATTCTGTGCTAAATCTTGTTTGTAGGGAGGGACAGAGTAGGACAGTGAGGGAAAGTGTCAGTGTGCTATTCTGTTCTAAACCAATTTTGATGTTCCATATTTTCAATCCTTGAGTTTAGGGACAGAGAAGGACACTCGTGGCAATTTTCAGTGTGCTATTCTGTGCTAAATCTTGTTTGTAGGGAGGGACAGAGTAGGACAGTGAGGGAAAGTGTCAGTGTGCTATTCTGTTCTAAACCAATTTTGCTGTTCCATATTTTCAATCCTTGAGTTTAGGGACAGAGAAGGACACTCGTGGCAATTTTCAGTGTGCTATTCTGTGCTAAATCTTGTTTGTAGGGAGGGACAGAGTAGGACAGTGAGGGAAAGTGTCAGTGTGCTATTCTGTTCTAAACCAATTTTGCTGTTCCATATTTTCAATCCTTGAGTTTAGGGACAGAGAAGGACACTCGTGGCAATTTTCAGTGTGCTATTCTGTGCTAAATCTTGTTTGTAGGGAGGGACAGAGTAGGACAGTGAGGGAAAGTGTCAGTGTGCTATTCTGTTCTAAACCAATTTTGCTGTTCCATATTTTCAATCCTTGAGTTTAGGGACAGAGAAGGACACTCGTGGCAATTATCAGTGTGCTATTCTGTGCTAAATCTTGTTTGTAGGGAGGGACAGAGTAGGACAGTGAGGGAAAGTGTCAGTGTGTTATTCTGTTCTAAACCAATTTTGCTGTTCCATATTTTCAATCCTTGAGTTTAGGGACAGAGAAGGACACTCGTGGCAATTTTCAGTGTGCTATTCTGTGCTAAATATTGTTTGTAGGGAGGGACAGAGTAGGACAGTGAGGGAAAGTGTCAGTGTGCTATTCTGTTCTAAACCAATTTTGCTGTTCCATATTTTCAATCCTTGAGTTTAGGGACAGAGAAGGACACTCGTGGCAATTATCAGTGTGCTATTCTGTGCTAAATCTTGTTTGTAGGGAGGGACAGAGTAGGACAGTGAGGGAAAGTGTCAGTGTGCTATTCTGTTCTAAACCAATTTTGCTGTTCCATATTTTCAATCCTTGAGTTTAGGGACAGAGAAGGACACTCGTGGAAATTATCAGTGTGCTATTCTGTGCTAAATCTTGTTTGTAGGGAGGGACAGAGTAGGACAGTGAGGGAAAGTGTCAGTGTGCTATTCTGTTCTAAACCAATTTTGCTGTTCCATATTTTCAATCCTTGAGTTTAGGGACAGAGAAGGACACTCGTGGCAATTTTCAGTGTGCTATTCTGTGCTAAATCTTGTTTGTAGGGAGGGACAGAGTAGGACAGTGAGGGAAAGTGTCAGTGTGCTATTATGTTCTAAACCAATTTTGCTGTTCCATATTTTCAATCCTTGAGTTTAGGGACAGAGAAGGACACTCGTGGCAATTTTCAGTGTGCTATTCTGTGCTAAATCTTGTTTGTAGGGAGGGACAGAGTAGGACAGTGAGGGAAAGTGTCAGTGTGCTATTCTGTTCTAAACCAATTTTGCTGTTCCATATTTTCAATCCTTGAGTTTAGGGACAGAGAAGGACACTCGTGGAAATTTTCAGTGTGCTATTCTGTGCTAAATCTTGTTTGTAGGGAGGGACAGAGTAGGACAGTGAGGGAAAGTGTCAGTGTGCTATTCTGTTCTAAACCAATTTTGCTGTTCCATATTTTCAATCCTTGAGTTTAGGGACAGAGAAGGACACTCGTGGCAATTTTCAGTGTGCTATTCTGTGCTAAATCTTGTTTGTAGGGAGGGACAGAGTAGGACAGTGAGGGAAAGTGTCAGTGTGCTATTCTGTTCTAAACCAATTTTGCTGTTCCATATTTTCAATCCTTGAGTTTAGGGACAGAGAAGGACACTCGTGGCAATTTTCAGTGTGCTATTCTGTGCTAAATCTTGTTTGTAGGGAGGGACAGAGTAGGACAGTAAGGGAAAGTGTCTGTGCTATTCTGTTCTAAACCAATTTTGCTGTTCCATATTTTCAATCCTTGAGTTTAGGGACAGAGAAGTACACTCTTGGAAATTATCAGTGTGCTATTCTGTGCTAAATCTTGTTTGTAGGGAGGGACAGAGTAGGACAGTGAGGGAAAGTGTCCTATTCTGTTCTAAACCAATTTTGCTGAACCATATTTTCAATCCTTGAGTTTAGGGACAGAGAGGTACAGTGAGTGAAACTGACAGTGTGCTATTCTGTTCTAAACCAATTTTGCTGTTCCATATTTCAAATCCTTGAGTTTAGGGACAGAGAAGGATAGGCAGGGGACAGTGTCAGTGTCATTGTTGCTAAGCCTCCTGCACAGTATACACCTGAAGGTAGCCCTTATTGCTATTTTTCCCATCTCCCTGCAGGCCATCCATTAAAATGTCTGGAAGGCAAACAAGGAGAGGCAGACAGTCAGGAGGCAAAAAAAGAGGGGAAGCAGGCTCTGTGTCTGGGGGAAACAGTGCTGGTCGTGGACGCGGTGCATTGTCATCAGCACATGGCCATGGGACACGCTTGTCCTTCTTTTCGGCAGCTGGACATGTTGAGCCACATCATGCCGAAGACTTGGTAGAGTGGATGACCAAGCCCACCTCATCCTCCTCATCCTCTCTCACCCAGGCTCAGGGTACTGGCAAAGCAGCTGCCAAAGCGTCCTCTTCTCTGGTATCATTATCTTCATTAGTCAATCCTTCCCTAGACCCACCATGTCCTCCTCCTGAGGAGTCCCCCGAACTGTTTGAGCACAGTGTTGGGTACATGCTCCAGGAGGATGCCCAGCGTTTCGAAGGATCTGATGATGATACCCAGCTACAGGAAGGCAGCAGCGTGAGAGCAGAGAGAGGGGATGCTCAAGAAGGACACCAATCTGGCAGTCATGCTCCAGCAGCTGCAGCATACTGCCAGATTGGCTCCAGTGATGAGGAGGGAGGGGATGATGAGGTCACTGACTCCATGTGGGTGCCTAATAGGAAAGAGGAGGAGGAGGATGAGGAGGAGGCACATCTCCAACGAGGCAGGATGCCCTTGAGTGGCCAGCGTATGGGCAGCACACCGACAGAATCACACCGCAGAGCTCCGCCTGTGCAGGGCGCTGCCTCTGCCCGTCATTCAAAAAGTTCTTTGGTGTGGGCCTTTTTTGAGGCGAGTGCATCAGATCGCACAGCTGCTGTTTGCAACATATGTCTCAAGCGTATATCGCGTGGCCAAAACATCAGCTGCTTGGGCACCACATGCTTGATCAGACATATGTTGACCTGCCATGCAGCTCGTTGGCAAGCCTACCTTAAAGACCCACACCAAAGAACAAAGCTGACCTCTTCTTGCACCGCATCAGCTGGGATCTCCAACCCCACTATACCTTCACTCCTCTCTGAAACCTGCTCTGAGAGGAATGAAGGTGTAGAATTAGGTGTGTCACAGGCAAGTACTTGCGGGCACTCTGCTAGCAGTACACCAACGTCCGATTCTAGCAGGCAAATTTCCCTGCCCCAGCTGCTGGACCGTCGAAAGAAGTTCACTCCCAGCCATCCACATGCCCAGCGGTTGAATGCTAGCTTGGCTAAATTGCTAGCGCTTCAACTGCTGCCTTTTCAGTTGGTAGACTCGGCCCCCTTCCGTGAGTTTGTGCAATGTGCGGTTCCTCAGTGGCAGGTTCCCAAACACCACTTTTTTGCACGGAAGGCGATTCCGGCTCTCTACAGGCATGTGGAAGGCAATGTCTTGGCCTCCCTGGACAGGGCGGTCAGCGGTAAGGTGCATATTACCGCTGACTCATGGTCCAGCAGGCATGGACAGGGACGTTACCTTTCTTTCACGGCCCATTGGGTCACTCTTTCGGCAGCTGGGAAGGATGCAGGACAAGGTGCAGTAGTGTTGGAGGTTGTTCCACCACCACGCCTCCAAAATGCTACTACTGGTTGTGACACACCTCTCTCCTCCACCCCCTCCTCTTCTTCTTCCTCCATGGCCTCTTCCTGTGGTTTGTCCTCGGAACCAGCGGTGCTCCGTAGGCGTTCAAGGGGCTACGCAAGTACGCAGGCAAAAAGATGCCATGCCGTGCTTGCGCTGGTGTGTTTGGGGGACAGGAGCCACACTGGGGCAGAGGTCCTGTCTGTTCTGCAGGGGCAGGCCGAGAGGTGGTTGACGCCACGCCAGCTTAAGCCAGGAATGGTGGTTTGCGACAATGGCACCAACCTCCTCTCCGCCCTCCGACAGGGACAACTGACCCATGTGCCCTGTATGGCTCACGTCCTTAACCTGGTGGTGCAGCGGTTCTTGGGCAGGTACCCGGGCTTACAGGATGTCCTGAGGCAGGCCAGGAAAGTCTGTGTGCATTTCCGCAGATCTTATAATGCCAGTGTTCGCCTGGCTGAGCTGCAAAAGGAGTTGAACCTGCCCAAGAACCGCCTTATATGTGACATGCCCACCAGGTGGAACTCAACGTTGGCCATGCTGCAGCGGCTGCACACGCAGCAGAGGGCCATCAATGAGTACTTGTGCGACTACGGCACCAGGACAGGGTCAGGGGAGCTCGGGTTTTTTTCACCACGCCAGTGGGGCATGATCAGGGATGCATGCACTGTCCTGGCACCATTTGAGGAGGCCACGAGGATGGTGAGCAGTGACAGTGCATGCATCAGTGACACTGTACCTCTTGTCCACCTGTTGGAGCACACGCTGCGTGGAATAATGGACAGGGCACTTGAGGCAGAACAGAGGCAGGAAGAGGAGGACTTCCTTGCCTCTCAAGGCCCCCTTTACCCAGACAGTGTTCCTTCTGTCCCACCCATCGCACAGGAAGAGGAGGAGGAGGAGGAGGAGGATTGTGTCAGCATGGAGGTGGAGGCTGGCACTCAGCATCATCAGCAGCAGTCTTTTAGGGATGATTTACAGTCCCAAGAAACCAGTGGACTTGTACGTGGCTGGGAGGAGGTGGCTGCGGATCATGTCGTCCTTAGTGACCCAGAGGACTCCGGACTTAATGCCTCAGCTAACCTACGCTGCATGGCCTCCCTGATCCTACAAAGTCTGCGGAAGGATCCTCGTATTCTTCGGATCAAGGAGAGGGACCATTACTGGCTGGCCACTCTCCTTGATCCACGGTACAAGGGTAAGGTTGCGGACCTTATCGTACCGTCGCAGAGGGAGCAGAGGATGAGACAACTCCGGGAGGCCTTGCAGAAAGGTCTGTGCAACGCGTTCCCAGAGACTGGGAGGTTACAAACTCCTGGTCCTGGACAACGAGTTGCTGAGGCTTCGGGCAGTCAAAGAAGGAGCGGTGGGGAAGGTGGCCGTCTGACCGATGCGTTCAGACAATTCTTTAGTCCGCAGCCCCAAAGTATGATCGGTTCCAGCAACCATCGCCAGCGTCTGATATACATGGTGCAGGAATACCTAGGGGCAAGGTCAGACTTGGACACCTTCCCCACCGAAAATCCTCTGGCTTACTGGGTCTTGAGGATGGATCACTGGCCAGAGCTTGCACAGTATGCAATTGAGCTACTGGCCTGTCCTGCATCCAGCGTTCTTTCAGAACGCACATTCAGTGCTGCTGGAGGATTTGTCACGGATCACAGGGTGCGCCTGTCCACCGACTCGGTTGATCGACTGACTTTCATCAAGATGAACCAGTCTTGGATCACCACCAGCTACCACACACCAGATGCTGATATAACAGACTAATTGATTTTAAAATGTCACATCCCTTCAAGACTGATGCTGATGCTGAGTGCCTGTGCTGTTATGTTGACTGGCTATCCTCCTCCTCCTCCTCAATGATACGATTAATGATGATAGCTTGGAAGATCATTTTGGTTTATGGGTGACGCCACCAGTGGCTAAGGCCCAATTTTTCAGCCCCTGTTTAACAGGGGCGTGTAATTAAAATTTTTGATGCAATACTTTGCAACAGGCCTCATTGCTGTGCTCCAAGCACAGTATCTGTGAGGGGTTGCAGTGTTGTGCCACCAGTGCCTAAGGCCCAATTTTTCAGCCCCTGTTCAAAAGGGGCATGCAATTATAATTATTGATCTAATAATTCACAGCAGGGCCCATTGCTGCGCCCACCAAGAGTAACTGTCAGGCCTTACAGTGTTGTGGCACCAGCACCACCATCACCACCACCACCACCAAAGGCCCAATTTTTCAGCCCCTGTTCAACAGGGGCATGCAATTATAATTATTGATCTAATAATTCACAGCAGGGCCCATTGCTGCACCCACCAAGAGTAGCTGTCAGGCCTTACAGTGTTGTGGCACCAGCACCACCATCACCACCACCACCACCACCAAAGGCCCAATTTTTCAGCCCCTGTTCAACAGGGGCATGCAATTATAATTATTGATCTAATAATTCACAGCAGGGCCCATTGCTGCGCCCACCAAGAGTAACTGTCAGGCCTTACAGTGTTGTGGCACCAGCACCACCATCACCACCACCACCAAAGGCCCAATTTTTCAGCCCCTATTCAACAGGGGCATGCAATTATAATTATTGATCTAATAATTCACAGCAGGGCCCATTGCTGCGCCCACCAAGAGTAACTGTCAGGCCTTACAGTGTTGTGGCACCAGCACCACCATCAAAGGCCCAATTTTTACTACCACTGATCAACAATTATATGTTATTACAATTCCTGATATAATAGTTGACAGCAGGGCGTTCCAGCACCCACCAAGAATAACTGTGAGTGCTTTCAGTGTTGTGCCAACACCAACACCTAAGGGGCCAATTTCTGCAGAGTATATACGGCAGGTCCCTACTTTCAAACATCCAACTTACAAACTACTACTACTTGCAAACGGAAGAAGACAACAGGAAGTGAGAGGAAATCTACCCCTTGGAAGGAAAATTCTCTCCTGTAAGAATTAATATGGGAGAAAGGTGTCTCCTCTCTACTGATGCTTTATCACCAATCCTTGTTTCAATAAAAACACCACATTTCAAAAACAGTTGTCATTGGGACGCAAAGTGAGGTGAAATGTTCTGAACAGGGGCACAGACAGCAAAAAAAATGTGACAGGGGTGATAACCGTTCCCTGTGTTTTACAAAAAGCTAATAAAAAGGAATTTGGCATGGAGCTCCACTTAAACAATGCAGCTGTTCAAAATTACAAACAGATTCTACATAAGAACAAACCTACAGTCCCTGTCTTGTATGCACCGCCTGTATACGGCTGTTCAGAGTATATAGGTCCTTTTTTATTTTGTGTGCGGGGTTCCCCTTAATATCCATACAAGACCCAAAGGGGCTGGTAATGGGCTGGGGTAGGGGGGGGGTTGATGGGGTAGCTATGCCATTTTTCCTAAAGATTTTCATCCATATTACCGGGACCAGACATTGCATTAAAGCCGCAAGCAGTTTTAAATGGCTTTTTTTCCTTTAGAAATTTTATTTTGTGCAGGGACAGTTCTAAACACGGGAAACACGTGGCACTTCACAGGCATACTTTAGACACCCCCCAGGTACAATATTTAAAGGAATATTTGACTTTTTTTTTTCACTTTATGCATCATTAAAATGACTGCTCCCGGAAAACGTCCGTTTTTAAAACTTCTTTTTGCATTGATACATGTCCCCTGGTGCAGAACCCGGGTTCCCAAACTCTGTTTCTGACAATAACATGGATAATAGTCGTTATAATTAGCACTTTAGAATCCGAACGTTCGCATCCATTGTATTTAATAGGGTTCTAATGTTCGTGCGAACTTTCGGTCCGTTCGCGGGTTCTGGTGCGAACCGAACCCGGGGGTGTTCGGCTCATCACTACTGGAGAGGTTAGTGAAGGGAAATGTGCATGTAGGCCAAAAAAGGAGCATTTAAAAGTAACAGCATGCATGGGGACAAAGGGGACATTCACAGCATATTACAATCATGGTAATTTGGGAAGGATGAAAGAAATACAATACATTAGCAAACATTCAAAACCTAGAATGTGATGTTAAAGGAGAAAACTTACCTTAATAATAGGATTTTTATAACAGCTTACCTGTAAAATCCTTTTCTTGGAGTACATCACGGGACACAGAGCGACATAGTCATTACTAATGGGTTATATAGATACCGTCAGGTGCTGGCACTGGCAACTTCCAAAACCGGAAGTACCCTCCCCTATATAAGCCCCTCCCATCCGGGAGCACCTCAGTTTTGTAGCAAAGCAATAAGTGTCCCCAAAGAGGGGTGGGAGCTCTGTGTCCCGTGATGTACTCCAAGAAAAGGATTTTACAGGTAAGCTGTTATAAAAATCCTATTTTCTTTCTCGTACATCACGGGACACAGAGCGACATAGTCATTACTAATGGGATGTCCTAAAGCAATGCCAAATGAGGGGGGGGGGATACACCATATATAAGCTGAGCGCTATCAGACATGAGGATCTTTTGCGGCCTGCAACACACTGCGCCCAAAGGCGACATCCTCCTGACTTCTAACGTCCACCTGGTAGAACCTAGTAAACGTGTGTACTGAAGACCATGTTGCGGCCTTACAGATTTGAGCCAGGGAGGCCTGGTGATGCACTGCCCATGAAGTTCCAACTGCTCTCGTGGAGTGCGCTCTAACTTTGAACGGAGGCGGTCTCCTTCTCAAGCCATAAGCTTGCATAATGACCTGTCAAATCCACTTGGCTAAAGTAGATTTTGACGCTGCCTGACCCTTTCTGGGGCCTTCCGGCAGAATAAACAAAGTATCCGTTCTGCGAATCTGAGCAGTGGCTTTTAGATAAGCTTTAACTGCTCTTACTACATCCAAAGAATGCAATAACTTTTCCTCTACCGAAGTAGGTTTGGGGAAAAAAGAAGGAAGAACCACATCTTGGTTCAAATGAAACCTCGATACCACCTTAGGAAGAAAGGCTGGATGAGGGCGTAACACTACTCTGTCCTTATGGATAACCAGATATGGCTCCTTACAGGACATAGCTGCTAATTCCGATACTCTTTTAGCCGAACAAATGGCTACTAGAAAAATCAATTTCCTGGTGAGAAGCACCAAGGAAATATGCTGTAATGGTTCAAATGGTTGTTTCTGTAGAACCGACAGAACCAAGTTTAGATCCCATGGACATATGGGAATATTAACCGGAGGACTAATACGCATCACTCCTTGTATAAAGGCTTTAACTAGTGAATGCGAAGCCAAGGGCCTTTGAAAAAATATTGACAAGGCCGAAATCTGACCCTTGATAGTACTCAAGGCAAGCTTCCTATCTACAGCCCATTGTAGGAAGTCCAGAATCCTACCTATTACGTATTTACATGGATGCCATTTCTTGGCCTCACACCAGGCGATGTACGCCTTCCAGATTCTATAGTAGATCTGCCTGGATACCGGCTTCCTGGCATTGATCATGGTAGATACCACAGCATTAGAGAGCCCTCTCTTTTTTAGAATGTGGGCTTCAATAGCCAGGCCGTCAAACCTAGGGCTGGTAAGGAAGGGTGGTATATCGGTCCTTGCGAAAGCAGGTCCGGACGATGTGGGAGGGTCCAAGGACTCCCCACAGACATTTTTACAATCTCCGCGTACCATGCTCTTCGGGGCCACGCTGGAGCCACCAGAATCACTGGTTTCTTTTCTACCCTGATTCTGCGGAGTAATCGAGGTAACAATTGTGGCGGTGGGAATGCATATATCAGCTTGAACTGATCCCAAGGGAACACTAGGGCATCCGAGCCGCACGCTAGGGGATCCCTTGTCCAAGAGACAAACCTGTCCACTTTTGTGTTGAATCTGGATGCTAGCAGATCTACATCCGGTGTTCCCCACCGCTGACATATTGTCCGGAAAACCTCGGGATGAAGGGACCATTCCCCTGGGCATAATTGTTGGCGACTTAGAAAGTCCGCCTTCCAATTCTCCACTCCTGGAATGAATACCGCAGATATGGCTGGGACATATCTTTCTGCCCATCTCAGGATGTAATTTACTTCCCTTTGGGCTGCACGACTCCTGGTGCCCCCCTGACGATTGATATATGCCACTGCTGTGGCATTGTCTGATTGAACTCTGACAGGGGACCCTTGGAGTTTGGATGTCCATGCTACTAGGGCATACCGGGCTGCTCGTATCTCTAAGAGATTGATGGGCAGGGCCTTTTCTGCTTCTGACCACTTGCCCTGGAGAGACCATTGCTCCAGTACTGCTCCCCAGCCTATAAGGCTGGCATCTGTAGTGACCACCTTCCAGGAAATCGGACTGAAGGATTTCCCTTTTTCCAGATTCTGGGGAACCAACCACCAGCGGAGGCTCTTGCGAACGGAAGGGGACAAGGACATTGGTAAGTCCAGAGCCTGAACTTTTTTGTTCCAGGCTGACAGTATGGCCCTTTGCAACTTCCTTGAATGGAATTGACCGTAGGGTACTGCTTCGAATGATGCCACCATTTTTCCCAGCAGCCTCATGCACAGGCGTATGGATGGCTGTCTTTTTGAACCCACTAAGTGGATCAAATCTCTCAAAGACGACCCCTTTTCTTGAGGCAAGAAAATTTTTCTCTGGTCTGAATCCAGCCTTAGCCCCAAGTATTCCAGACTTTTGACTGGTTTTAGGGCTGACTTGTCTCGGTTGATAATCCAACCGTGATATTCCAGAAACTTGATTGTCTCGTGAACAACCACTTCTAGTTTTTCCACTGAGTGGTCTATCAGCAACAAGTCGTCTAGATATGCCATTATCGTTACACCTCGTGTTCTTAGATTGGCCAATAATGGGGCCAGAATTTTTGTGAACACTCTTGGTGCTGTGGCCAGACCGAAGGGTAAGGCTCTGAACTGAAAATGGCGCCCTTCTACCGCAAAGCGTAGAAATTTTTGGTGGGCTGGAAAGATGGGAATGTGCAAATAGGCATCTTTGATGTCGATCGAGGCTAACCATTCCTCCCCTTGTAGGGCAGTGGCTACCGATCGGATCGACTCCATCTGGAAAGTCCTGATATGTAGGAATTTGTTTAGCCCTTTTAGATTTAATATGGGCCTCACGTCCCCGTTTGGCTTCGGAACTGTAAAGAGGTTTGAGTAAAACCCGAACCCCCATTCTTCCAGGGGAACCTCTATAATTACTGCTTGGAGCAATAATTGTTCCAGTGCCAACAGGAGGGATCCTCTCTTCTGGGGATCCCTTGGCACGCTTGACCTTATAAAGCGGGAAGGAGGGGAGTTTTTTAACTCCAATTTGTATCCCAGATTTACTGCGGAGAGCACCCATCTGTCTCGGATCGTGTCCCGCCAGGTTTCTGTGAACAACTGAAGTCTTCCCCCCACCCGATTGGGTGGGGGCAACCCTTCATGCATTTGACTTTGGGGGAGGTTTTGTACCTCTCCTGCTCCAGGGCTTCTTGTTACCCTGCAACTGTCCCTGATTTTTACCTCCGGGATTTGACCGAGGAGGCCGTCGGAACTGTTTCACAGCCGATGTCCTAGGGACTGGAGAAGCCGGCCTCTTAAAAGAGGGACCTCTAACCCTATTTTTAACCGGCAAAAGTGTACTTTTACCGCTGGAAATTCTCTGGATATACTTGTCCAGGTCTTCCCCGAATAAGCGCTCACCATGAAATGGGAAGCTGACCAGCAATTTTTTACAGGGAGCTTCAGCAGACCAGTTTTTGAGCCATAGAAGCCTGCGCATATGTACTACAGACAGCGTAAGGCGGGAGGCCTGATGGATTGAATCCTTTATGGCGTCCACCGCAAAGCATAAGGCTCTAGGTAGATCAGCTAGGGCAAGAGCCTGCTGATCTGGCAAGTCCCTTAAGACCTGTTTCAACTGATCCTTCACTGCTTGGCAGACCCCAATAGCTGCCACTGCTGGTTGTGTCACCAATCCTGCTGTAGAAAAAGCAGATTTTAATAAGGACTCCAATTTTTTATCTATTGGGTCCTTGAACATTTGGACATTATCCACCGGACATGTCAGTGATTTATTCACACAAGAGATGGCTGCGTCCACTGTAGGGACCCTCCATTTTCTGATGAACTTATCCTCCATGGGATAGACCACCGGAAATCTCTTAGGGGGAGTAAATATTTTGTCAGGATGCTCCCAATCCTGGTAAATGAGCCCTTCCAGTAAAGGATGGATCGGAAAGGAACAAACAGTCTGGGGAGCTTTTAGCGACCCCAACGAGGAGACAGAAGTGGATGATGGCTCCGCAAGTGGCATTTTAAATGCTGATCGGACCATATTAGTCAGGGACTGAACCCATAACCTTTCAGCATGTGATGCTGAGAACGGCTCTTCCACTGTTGATTCCTCTACAACCGAATCGACCTCATCCTGATCCCCTTCAGGTAGGTCGATCCCTGTATGGGACTGTTGCTCTGTTAACAGGCACTCTGAGGGAGGAGACGGAGATCGGGCGCTTTTCTCCTGTGACAGGGAAGCCGCGATCAATGCTGACAATCTCTCTTCCAGCCCTCCCAGAGCTGAGGAAAAAACCTCCTCTGTTACATACACAGGAGCAGGTGAACTGAGGACAGCCACAGTACCAGGTACTCCTGAGGGTGCTCTACGGTCACTAACCTCTGATTCTTCAGGGGAGACTGGTGCAGCCAAAGCATGCCCAAGATCCTCAGAGCCCGATGGAGACCCCCTATTCCTCCTGGAATTTCTAGTCCCGGAGTTTTTAGACGGCATATTCCTAAGCCACAAAGCTGAGGTATTCCAGCCGAAATACACCAGTTACTGATAATAGTCTAGCATAAATGCTGCTATAAGAAACAGTTGGTGTCTACTAATGTGCCTTTCTAGGGGATGCCTGTATCAACCGCTTGCTGTATGCCCTTTTTTAAATGTTGCCAGCTCTGTCTCTGTACTTCATAGCCAGCTCACCACACAAAAATGTGGTTTTTAACATGCTGGGACGCCCGCACATGCGCAGAAGCGCTGCGGCGCGCACAGAGCGTCATCCCCCAGGCTCCGCCCCCTTTCCCGGCTCACCTCTATATATAGAGGCGCGTGCACGCGCACGCGCGCGGCCACGTGCGCCTTCGGCGCTAATTTTGAAAAATGGAAACTAGGGACAAGAGCCAGGGCCCCTCTTTGCCGCAGGCCGGGGGATGGACGAGCATTGCAACATGGCAGAGGAAGCAGTTTCCCATAAGAGACCTCACCATCTGCCTGGACTTGCTCTGCTGAGAAGAAACTAGTCCACATGACAAGAAAACATTCCACAGCGGCCTCTAGTGGACAAACACAGGTACCGCAGTCTAATATATTAAATATATATAAAAAAAAATTTTATTTCTTGACCACCATTAAAAATTATTAAATTTTTTTAGTAGTTACAGGCATGCACAGAATTTTGCGGGAATACCATTAGGTAACAGACAGAAAGACAAATTAGGCTTGGGGGTCCCCCAATAGAACCAAGTTCCTGGGGGCCCCCACTTACCTGTTCCCCGCCGCAGGACTTTGTTTGGTCCACAAAAGCCCAAACTTCACCTATCACGGCAGGCATTGTAATCAAACCTTCAGGGACCGGGTTCCCAAGGATTCCACTCCCCTGGACCTGTATAGCACCCTGCACAGAAAACATCTTGGTCGTGGGTATGACCAGAGCTCTGGATCCCAGGGTCCAGCTCTCCTAAGAGAAGCATTACAGGCAAAACCTTGCTCTTCTCTGCAAGGCCCGGGTACCGACCGTTTAGCTATGAAGCTTTTTTGGTCGGATCCGGAATAGCTTACTGAGGCCCAAAAGAACCTGTACGCAAGCTCAGTGAAAAACACATGTTTCTTCTTGGCCAACACCTTAGACACTGGCAAAAAACTGAGGTGCTCCCGGATGGGAGGGGCTTATATAGGGGAGGGTACTTCCGGTTTTGGAAGTTGCCAGTGCCAGCACCTGACGGTATCTATATAACCCATTAGTAATGACTATGTCGCTCTGTGTCCCGTGATGTACGAGAAAGAAATAGTCCTTCTGCTTGACTCGTATGATAGCAGAACACGTTTCAGGGATAATGATCCCAAGAGCCTGGGGTGGAGATGCCTGTTTGTGAACTTGAGGTCCTGCAGGCTTCTCCAAGTTGCCAGGTATCTCAACGTGGCAATAAGCCTCTGCTCGGCAGTGATGGCCTGGCACATCACAGTGTCCTGCCTCGTGATATAGGGGGACAGCAAATCCAACAGACGGTGAAAAACGGGGTCCGTCATCCGGAGATAATTCCTGAAGTCATCAGGATTATTCTCCTGGATTTCCCGCAGCAGAGGCATTTGAGAGAATTGGTTCCGCTGGAGCAACCAATTCTTGGTCCATGAACTCCTCCTCGCCCTGTTCATGGACTGAACTCGGGTTACAGTATTAACCGCAACACCAAGCGCATACGCAGCACAAGCTCTACAATGAGAACGTACTTCCAACATGGCTTTAAACCGGTCGGCTGGTCAGAACTAACTTAAACAGAACGCACCGAGGAACAGCAAGGCCTGTGAAGAACGACCTGAAAAACAGTAACGAGCGGCCAATAAGGCACTGCAAAACAGAACCGACCTGACTGCCAGCACTGAAAGACAAATACGAACCCACAAGCACAAACTGAAACTTAAAAAATGAACTGAAAGCACGAAGACTGAAAAGCGCGAATCGGCTCTCACCAAACTTTTACTAACACGCGGTAACACGAAATCAGCAAAAGCAGCCCAAAGGGTGGCGCCATTGGATTTGAACTTCCCCTTTATAGTGCCGTCGTATGTGTTGTACATCACAGCGTTTTGGACGGTCGGATGTTTGACTGATGGTGTGTAGGCAAGACTGATGGAAGTTAGCTTCATCGGATTTCCGATGGAAAAATCAATTGGGTTAGAATCCATAGGAAATCCGATCGTGTGTACACGGCTTTACATTTCTCTGTTGCCTATATCATAATTGCGCTCTGCTGGGGAACATTTACGGGACAGGAAGGCACAGGGGTGGATGGCAGCATTTACAGGATCTTTTTGTGACAGAAGCACCCCCACCCCTACTTCAGATGCATCTACCTCCACAATAAAAGGCAGCTCAGGAACAGGATGGCGTAGAATTGGTGCAGAGGTAAAGCCTTTCTTCAAATGAGTGAAGGCCGTCTGGGCTTCAGTAGTCCATTTAAACTTAGTCTGAGTCTTCCTGGGGAGAGAGGTGATGGGATGTGCAATGGTGGCAAAGTTCTTAATGAATTTCCGATAGAAATTTGCAAAGCCCAGGAAGCGCTGAACTGCTTTCAGGTCTGAAGGTGGTGCCCAGTCTAAAATGGCTTGAATCTTGGCTGGATCCATGATTAGGCCTGTGTCAGAGATTAGGTAGCCCAGGAAAGGTACTTGTTTGACATTAAATAAACATTTTTCGGGCTTAACAAAAAGGGAATGAGCCTTTAACCACTTAAGGACCCCTCACTGTATATAGTTACATAGTTACATAGTTAGTCAGGTTGAAAAAAGACAAAGTCCATCCAGTTCAACCATACAAAAATAAAAAAATAAAATAAAAAATATCGTACAATCCCATATACCCAATTCTATACCCACAGTTGATCCAGATGAAGGCAAAAAAAAAACAGCAGAGCATGATCCAATTTGCAACAGCAGGGGAAAAAATTCCTTCCTGATCCCCCGAGAGGCAATCGGATTTACCCTGGATCAACTTTACCTATAAATGTTAGTACTCAGTTATATTATGTACATTTAGGAAAGTATCCAGGCCTTTCTTAACCTCCCTGGCGGTATGATTCTGTCTGGAATTATGTACCAAAAGCGGTACAATTATTTTGCATGGAAATTTGGCGTTATGTACTGTAGGCCTGCAATCCTTAGTAATTACTTACTTAAACCTGACCAAACAAGACTCTAGTAGACATCCCAGATGTGATAAATTTGAAACACAAAATCATGAATTATAATCTAATAAGTAATATAATTTTATTCAATAATGCAGAAGAAAATAATGACATTTGTCAAACAAAGAAAATTCAATACACATCCTGAGTGTGATACATTTTAAAGCATGGAACTAGACAAAGTCCAACGTCGCAATCTGGACAATGGTATCTTGTTTCTTTTCTGACTTTTTTACCATTGCCATCTCTCTTGGAACAGCAGACCACGCACATGCTGGTAGGTGCTTGCTTTTTTGCGGTTGGCGGTATATAGTCCAAAAAATTACGTCCAGTCAGGCGTTCTGGGTTGACAACGCCAACAGCACGTCGTACGAGTCTGTTCACAGCTACTGATGGCATCTGGTGGTTGACAAAAATCTGCTCAGCCACCTTCCAGATAAAGTCGGAATGAACAAGAGGCATGCCACTCTTTGCTTTGTATAGGATATACACATTCTAAAGGCATTGTTCCAAAAGATGCCTGAAAATCTTTTTATAATATTTTTTCTGCTGTTTGCGCATAGCCGGGTAAAATGTCATTGCCTGATCGGCTCTGTCGACACCTCCCATGGTGTTATTATAGTCCATCACAACTTGCGGCTTCAACAGATCTTTCCCACCTCTTGTGTGGACCATGGCAGTGGCGGTATTGTGCACAGTACTCATGAGACACGCGTCCTTCTTGTCTCGCCATCGCATTGCCATCATCTTACCCTTCTGCCAGGCAACCATTTCTCCTGTTTTTAGTTTTTTCTTGCCAAACATAGATGGCATGCCACGTCGGTTAGGCCTAACGGTACCATACCCATCAGTTTTATTTTGTAGCAAAACCTCAAAAAGTTCCGGAGATGTATAGAAGTTGTCCGTGGTCACACAATATCCCTGGTTCAGCAATGGCTCCAGCAGTGTAAGGACAGATGATGTGGCCATCCCATAGCCGCTGTACCTGGGGTTGAACTTTGTGCCTTTACCGGTGTAAATGACCGAATTCCATATGTATCCGGTGGATGACTCGCAGAGCATAAAGTATTTGATGCCAAACTACGCTCTTTTGGATGCAATGTATTGTATCCAGCTTAGGAGTCCCTTGTAGGCCATCAGACTTTCATCCACGCTGACGTCCCTGTCTGGCACGTAGGTCCGCTGGAAATTGGCCACGATCATTTGGCATACCTCCCAGTACCATTTCTGGAGCGGTTTCCCCACCACCCCCTGAAGAATGATGAGTCCCAGAAAGTGCCAGATGTCCTCTTTCATCACCGGTTCCCACTTTCTGCTTCGGGAAAATCTGGCATGCAGCGTAGCGGATTGCTGATCGTGGTAGCGATTTGTCTCTGTGACAATTTTTTCAATTACCTCTTCAGTGAGAAATAATTGCAGGTATGCCAGAGGGTTGTCACACTCCACATCTACCTTCATCCTAGGTGATCCAGTGAAGGGAAATCTTGGGGGCGCTACCTGGTCCGTATCGGTGTCTATAGGGCACCAAGTGCGCACATCGCTGAGGTCGCTGAGGTCAGGTGCAGGATCATCGCCATTGTCACTTGCCAGATCCGTGACGGTGTCAGTGTCAGATAACAAATCTCCCCACGACTCGCTATCACTCTCTTCTGCGAGCAACTCCGTGTCGCTGCCGCTGTCACTCATCTGCTCCAAAAGCGCCGTTTTGGTAAAGCGCTTTTTTGATGCCATATTTTTATGGACACAGATGACAGGCAAGGGGGCCCTGTACAGGGCACTGTATGGTGATCAGAGATGATACAGTGTAATACAGTGTAATCAGATACAATATAACTGCTTTTATTTCTGTGTTTGTGTTGTGTGAACTTTTGAACTTTTTAAATTTGCCGCCCAGTTCCGCTCCCATGCGACGCTGCGGCTCGCAGAGAACGGAACCAGGAAGCGCCGTATCAGGGAAATAGCAGAGTTATTGGCATTCCTGCCAGTGTCCATCATGGCCGCACCAGACTCACCCCTATGCGCACATGCGCACGTAGATGTGCCATGCGCATGCGCGCACGCAGATGCGCCATGTGCGCACGCAGATGCGCTGCACGGACGGCGCGTACAGATGCAAACAGACGTGTGGGCGCACTCCCCGGCCTATTTAAGCCTGTCACTGGCACATACAAGTTGCTGGATTATCTTCAGCTCCTACCGTGTTCCTGTGCCCTGTAACTCCTGCCTGTCTGATCTCCTGTGTACCAAACCCGGCTTGCCTGACCTGTTCCTGCTGACTTCCTGGCGTATACCTGGCTTTCTGCTGTTGCTCCCTGCACCTGACCCCGGCCGGGCCAACGGACTTCGCTTACCTTGTCTTCTGTGCTAAGACCCAGCTCTGCTGTTATCTCGGACTGTCTTGCTGTGTTTGACCCCCTGGCCTGGCTCCTGACGCTGCTATCTGGACATTCCACTGGTCCTTACCCTTTGGACCTCTTAAGCACGCCTGCTTCCCTGCAGTCTGCCTGTTCCACCAAGTTCCTGGCAACCAGCACTACCTACCAGGCAACCCGTGCTTCTGTGGGCACCACACCCCCTGTATCATCTCCAGGGCTGTGCTGCGCTCGGCCGCAAGGGGAGCCCTCCCAGCATCTCGGCCTCCTACCTAGAACGTGACACGCCGACACTCGCCGGAGGTCTCGCTGGTGATCACAGCAGAGGACATCATCGCTGGATCGCCAGGAGAAGGTAAGAAACCTCCACTGCGGGCTCTGCAATGTTACCCCGAGCGTGACTCGGGGTTACCGATCCTAGCTAAAAAAAACAACTCCGAGTCACACTCGGGATTACCGCCAGGGAGGTTAAAGCAATCTACTGAGCTGGCCAGAACCACCTCTGCAGGGAGTCTGTTCCACATTTTCACAGCTCTTACTGTGAAGAAACCTTTCCGTATTTGGAGATGAAATCTTTTTTCCTCTAGATGTAAAGAGTGCCCCCTTGTCTTTTGTGTTGACCGTAAAGTGAATAACTCCACACCAAGTTCACTATATGGACCCCTTATATATTTGTACATGTTAAACATATCCCCCCTTATTCTCCTCTTCTCAAGAGTGAATAAATTCAGTTCCTCTAATCTTTCCTCATAGCTGAGCTCCTCCATGCCTCTTATCAGTTTGGTTGCCCTTCTCTGCACTTTCTCCAGTTCCCTGATATCCTTTTTTGAGAACTGGTGCCCAAAACTGAACTGCATATTGCAGATGAGGTCTTACTAATGATTTGAACAGGGGCAAAATGATATCTGTCTTTCTGGAGTCCATACCTCTCTTAATACAAGAAAGGACTTTGCTCGCTTTGGAAACTACAACTTGGCATTGCATGCCATTATTGAGCTTATGTTCTACCAAAACCCCCAGATCCTTCTCCACTACGGATCCCCCCAGTTGTACTCCCCCTAGTATGTATGATGCATTCATATTCTTAGCCCCCAAGTGCATAACTTTACATTTATCAACATTAAACCTCATCTGCCACATAGTCACCCAATTAGACAGAGCATCGAGGTCGGTTTGTAAATTGGCAACATCCTGTAAGGATGTTATTCCACTGCATAGCTTGGTGTCATCTGCAAAGACAGAAATGTTACTTTTGATCCCAGACCCAATATCATTCATAAAGATATTAAAAAGTAAGGGTCCCAGCACTGAACCTTGGGGTACACCACTGAGAACCTTAGACCATTCAGAGTAAGAATCATTAACCACTACTCTCTGAATTCTGTCTTTTAGCCAGTTTTCTATCCATTTACAAACTGATATTTCCAATCCTGTAGACTTTACCTTACACATGAGCCGTGTGTGGGGAACTGTATCGAACGCTTTTGCAAAATCCAAGTATATCGCGTCCACCGCCACCCCTCTGTCCAAGGTTTTATTTACCTCTTCATAAAAAGAAATCACGTTTGTCTGACAACTTCTGTCTTTCATGAATCCATGCTGTCTGTTGCTTAAATAGTTTTTTTCCAGCAAGAACTCATCTATGTGGTCTTTTATTAATCTCTCCAGTATCTTCCCAACTATAGTGGTTAAACTAACAGGTCTATAGTTACTTGGTAAAGACTTTGTTCCCTTTTTAAATATACGCACCACATTGGCCCTGCGCCAATCCAGTGGTACTATTCCTGTCATTAATGAGTCCCTAAAAATTAGATACAATGGCTTTGAAATTACAGAGCTCAATTCTTTTAGGCTTCATGCCCATTGACGTTTTTACAGCTGCGTTTTTGAGTGTTTTTTGCAGCTTAAAAACGCCTGTCCATGTTAGTCTATAGCTTCATGCCCACCTAGACGATTTTGAGCTGCAAATAGCATAGACGTTTTTAAGCTGTAAAAAAAACCCAGGACCAGTGCGTTCCTCAGCGTCAGAATTAGGCAGAAAAAAACGCGAGCGTCAAAAAACGCGCACTAACGCGCAAAAACGTCGCGATTGCGTTTTTCAGCTCCGCGTTTTGTTTTTGTTTTTTTTACATGCACAGGCGTTTTTAAGCTGTAAAAAACGCAGCTGTAAAAACGTCAGTGGGCATGAGGCCTTAGGATCCGTGGGTTGATGCCATCTGGTCCAGGTGCTTTATCCACCTTTTATTCTGTCTAAATATTTCTGGACCATATCACTTTTGAGCCATTGTGGATTTGGGGCTGTGTCACTACCACCCCCATTATGGACATGAGCTCCCCCATGTTCCATTGTATACACAGAACTGAAGAAAGTATTTAATAAATTAGCCTTCTCTTTGTCCCCAGTCACCCACTCTAGATTATTTTGTAAAGGGCCTACATGCTCAGACTTGACCTTTACGTATATACGTCGGCAGAATGGCTTGTACAGGCACAATCACGTAGCTGTACGTGGCCCTTTAACTGCCGACGTCGGGGTCGCGCGCGCGCGCCGCCGGCGTGCTCGTGACCCCCCTGCCTTCCCCATGAGTCGGACCGTGGGTCCCGCGGACTCGATCACCCCCCGCGATCGTCACACGGAGGCATGGAGCAGGGAGATGTTAGTGTAAACACAACATCTCCCCGCTCCCCTACTGACAATGTCAGCGATCTCTGCTCTGTGTAATCAGAGCGGAGATCGGTGACGTGTCACTCGTAGCCACGCCCCCCCTCAGTTAGAAACACGCACCTAGGCACACTTAACCCCTCCAGTGCCCCTAGTGGTTAACCCCTTCACTGCCAGTGTCATTTTTACAGTAACCAGTGCATTTTTATTGCACTGATCGCTGTAAAAATGACAATGGTCCCAAAAATGTGTCAAAAGTGTCCGATGTGTCCGCCATAATGTTGCAGTCACGAAAAAAAATCGCTGATCGCCGCCATTACTAGTAAAAAAAAAAAAAATGCTTTAAAACTATCCCCTATTTTGTAAACGCTATAATTTTTGCGCAAACCAATCAATATACGCCGATTGTGATTTTTTTTACCAAAAATATGTAGACGAATACGTCTCGGCCTAAACTGAGGAAAAAAAATAGTTTTTTATAAATTTTTTGGGGATATTTATTATAGCAAAAAGTAAAAAATATGTCATTTTTTTCAAAATTGTCGCTCTATTTTTGTTTATAGCGCAAAAAATAAAAACCGCAGAGGTGATCAAATACCACCAAAAGAAAGCTCTATTTGTGGGAAAAAAGGACGCCAATTTTGTTTGGGAGCCACGTCGCACGACTGCGCAATTGTCAGTTAAAACGACGCAGTGCCGAATCGCAAAAAGGGGCCTGGTCATTATGCTGCGTATTGGTCCGGTCCTTAAGTGGTTAATCGGGCCAATACTGAGCAGACGTGCCTCTGATGTGTTTCAAGATTGGGAGAGTATATCAAAATATCATCTAAGTCAGTGTTTCTCAACTCCAGTCCTCAAGGCACACCAACCGGTCAGGTTTTCAGGCTTTCCATTATTTTGTACAGGTGATTTGATCAGTTTCACTGCCTTAGTAACTACTTGAGCTGTTTCATCTGGGGAAAATCCTGAAAACATGACTCATTGGGGCGCCTTGAGGACTGGAGTTGAGAAACACTGATCTAAGTATACAAGCATGAAGCGACCTAACAGGTCATGGAAAATGTCATTCATAAAGTTTGAAAAACAGCTGGTGCATTCCTGAGACCGAAAGGCATGACAAGACATTCATAATGGCCATCCTTGGTGTTAAAGGCCGTCTTCCATTCATCTCCTGCACGGATGTGCACTAGATTATAGGCTCCACTTAAGTCCAGTTTGGAGAAGATTTTTGCTCCCTGTATTTGGGAGAACAACTCTGTGATGAGAGGAAGAGGGTACCGATTGGGAACAGTTATTTTATTTAGACCTCTGTAGTCAACACAAAGCCTTAGTCCCCCATCCTTCTTCGGGACAAAGAAGCATCCTGTGCCTGCGGGAGAAGTGGAGGGACAGATGAAAACCTTAGCTAGGTTTTCCTGGATGTATTCTTGCAAAGCAAGATTCTCTGGCTCCGACAGTGGAAAGACTCTCCCTCGAGGAGGTGTAGTGTCAGGCAAGAGGTCAATCGGACAATCATAACTGCGACGAGGAGGTAAAGTGTCAGCAATCCCTTTAGAAAACACATCCTGAAAGTCCTTAAAGCGGAATCTGTTCCATTCCCACTTGACAGGTAGCAAGTCGAACAGGGTGCTGGATGCAGTTTTTTTTTACACTGATTGGACCAAGCCAGAATATTTCCTGTTTGCCATTCAATTACGGGATTGTGCTTCTGAAGCCAAGGAAGGCCTAAGATCAAAGGAGTTGAAGGAGAATCAATGACAAGACATGAAATCTTCTCCCAATGCAAGGCCCCCAATTGTAACTGGAAAGGGTTGGTGGATTGGAGCACTAGATTTTGTGAGAGAGGCCGATTATCCACAGAAATCAGGCGGACTGGGCAATCTAGCACATGAGTTTCCAGGGACAAAGAGGTAATCAGGGTCTTATCAATAAAATTCTCAGCGGCTCCAGAATCTACCAAGGCCAGCAGTTCACGAGTCCCTGTCCCAAAGTGAATAACAGCGGGTAAAAGTATACAATTGTTCCCCTGGGGAGATTAAAGCAGACCTAAGGTGACCTCCCCACAATCACCTAGGTCCTGGAGTTTCCCGGACGTGTAGGGCACGAACGGAGTATATGACCCCTGAGGCCACAATATAAGCAGAGTCCAATGTTATGCCGGCGTGTGTGTTCCTGGGCAGATAACCGGGTGGAGCCTAACTGCATAGGTTCTTCCTCAGATCTGGCACTGGAGGTGGAATAGTCAGGTGGCAAGGGAGGTATATAGTTTGCCACAGCCGCAGTTTGATCTCGCCTCCTCTCTCACTGGCCGCGGTCAATTCTAATGGCTAGACACATAGCCTCCTCCAGTGAGGCTGGGTAGGAGAAGTTGACCAGAGCATCCTTAATTGCATCTGAAAGGCCTATTCTAAACTGACTGCGGAGAGCTGCATCATTCCAGCCAGATTCCGGGGCCCACCTGCGAAACTCTGAGCAATACATTTCAGCTGTAGTAGTTCCTTGCTTTAAGTTACGCAGGGTTGATTCTGCAGTAGCAGCGCGATCTGGATCATCATACAGCAACCCGAGGGCTTCAAAGAAGGCATCTACTGTTAGCAGGGCTGGATGGTTTGGTTCCAGGTTAAATGCCCAAGCCTGGGGGTCACCCTGTAGTAGAGAGATAATGATTTGAACCCTCTGAGTTTCAGAGCCAGACGAGGATGGCCTTAACATGAAATATAATTTGCAGCTGTTTTTAAAGTTGCAAAACCCTTTACGGTCACCAGAAAACCGGTCAGGCAAAGGAATTTTTGGTTCAGATAGAGTTTTTGTAGTGGTGGTAGTAGAAGGAGATTGCACCTTGGTGAGCTTTGTGGCCATTTCCTGAACTTGATGGGATAAACGGCAAAGTTCCTGTGCAAACATCTGAGCCTGCTCAGGATCCATGATAGGTTTCCCTTTTTATGTATGGCTCGTGATAATGTCAGGCTAGGAGCAGATAACAGGTAACAGTGCAGGTGTGCTGATTATGCAAATAGTTCTGGAACAAGAGCACATACCATGAGCAGGTTTGCTGGGACTTGTAGTTCACCTCTGAAGATGAAGGTAGATGTTGGCTGGACCTTGTGGTTCGCCGCTGCAGGTGAAGGTGGATGTTAGCTGGTGCTTGTAGTTCACCGCTGCAGATGGAGGTTGGCTGGTGCTTGTAGTTCACCGCTGCAGATGAAGGTATTACAGTAGAATCAGGCAAAGCGTAGTCTAGGCAAGCTGGGTCATACACAGGTAGATCAGAGTCCAAACGGTACAGAATCAGAAGCGAGCAAGCAGGGTCAAACGAGCCGGGTCATACACAAAATACACAGAGCAGATATTAGCTGTATCAAACAGTGGCACACAAAGGTAACTCTATCACGAGTCAGTCAGGTCACTTAAGCAGTTCCCCCTCCGGGAGAAAAACAGACATCCAGGCTATACTGAATCCACATCAGGTAGACAAGGTGTAATCCTGCGTGACGTCACCCGCGTCCCAAGCTGACATCCATTGGATATACTTTGACATGCTGCACATCCTCCACACTGAGGCACAGTGCTAATTTTGTAAGTTTATTTCTTGTTTTTATGATCATTAAATCCTTTTACACGGAGAGCACTAGATTTCTTTGCTTTTCATTTTATATCTGGCCTCCTGGATCTGATTGTCTGGATTACTGGCTGTGAGACTGATCAGCGCTCTAATTACACCTTGTCTACCTGATGTGGATTCAGTATAGCCTGGATGCCTGTTTTTCTCCCGGAGGGGGAACTGCTTAAGTGACCTGACTGACTAGCTCAGGGGTCCACTCGCTGAGGTGAGCTGCTAACCATTACTAGTGGTGGAGGTCGTCACACAAGTCACTAT
The DNA here is from genome assembly GCA_029206835.1 of Rana muscosa. NCBI lineage: Eukaryota > Metazoa > Chordata > Amphibia > Anura > Ranidae > Rana > Rana muscosa. The sequence goes on along the minus strand of CM055119.1, from coordinate 10,091,229 downwards.
AAAGAATCTAGAAGTCACCTACTGAACACATATTGATGTTTTTTAGTTTATTGCTCCTCAAAGAAAGACTCTTGGACTATCTCTATCCTTTGTAGACTTTAATCATATGTGTGTTTTTTATGTTTGCGCTGCACTGCCTTTTTATATTTTCTGATGGGGATTTGATATTTTGAACCTCAGTGTTTCAGCTGCTGTATGTTTAGGGTTATTTGCGCTGGTTGATTTTACTTTTTATTTTTTTACTTTTTATTAACTCTATCACGAGCACTGATTGGATGATGATACATGTGATTTAAAGGTGAGCTGGCCAATCACAGTTTTTTCCCAGGCAAAGGCTGTGTCAGGTGAGTTGTGCTGGGTCCTAAAGGGATTTTAGTACTGACATATACTAAATACACTGCAGCTAACTGTATCGCCTGCCTTCCTGAAGTATATTAGAAACAGTACACCAGGAATGTTCTGCAGTGAAATGAAGCTAAACTGTATACAGTGAATATATATGTAGCGATACCTTCAATTAAGAAGGCCGCAGATTTAGTTAGGGCCTTGAAAACAGCTCCGCCAACCCCTGGCAATGTACTCGACCCTCTGCTGGCACAGTTAGTTATGGCAGCAATATATATATATATATATATATCTCTTATACTATATGAGTAAACCCAGACACCAGACGATAATGAAAGGGGTATAAAATTTACTCTAAGCTTTTGGTAAAAAAAGGTTAACAGTGGTAACAGTTCACAGGTAATAAATTGCAGAGCCCTGCAGCAATAAACATACTATGCATTAAAATGAACATTAAAGGTGCGCAAGCGTGGGCGACCGTTAACTAGGCGTCCTGTGACACAGTAACTAAATGAACTAACTAGCTGGCCAGGCCTGGCTCAGATATCTACAACTCAGTCTATAGGGGATGATGGTTTCTTCACCGGCAATTCTTTAAAGGTGGTGCACATAACAGAATACCATTTGTAATCCAGTGGGAAGGTTATGATGAAATAAACACTTTACTGTATGAACTCTGAGTTCAGCTCTGATAAGGTTCTCCAGTGAGAGTATCAGAAATAACTTGTGGGTCACGGCAGTCTATAGGCACATTAGCAACAACAGTATATGGTCTGAGCATACGCTCGCTCAGCCTCCCGGATGCGATCCCAGTCCGGGAACTTCCACTGACTGTGTCCACACACGCACAGTGTCTCCAGCGATCGGGTCCCCGATCCAACCAAGGTTGTAGACAAGCGAAGTCAGATGCCACCCAGCTCGCAGTGGGGTGGAAGGCTCTTTGGTGCTGCGCAAGGCCTCAGGCTTCAGGCCTTGCACTCCGGCACATCCGCACAGGAGGATCAGTCACTGAAGTCTTGTGTCCCAAAGAGGCCGAGCCCAGCCTCGCCTCCTCCTTTTATAACCCCTCCCATGAGTCTCTGGGGTGGAAACACGCCGAAAGGGATTCTGGGCAAGGTAGTCCCGAGCGTCTTAAAGGGGACCCCACTACATATATATATATATATATATATATATATATATATATATATATATATATATACAAAGCCGGTATGTACTGTGTATATATATGCTAAATACACTACAGCTAACTGTATCGCCTGCCTGCCTGAGGTATATTAGAAACAGTACACCAGGAACGGTCTGCAATGAGATCAAGTTAAACTGTATACAGTGTATATATATATATGTAACGGCCTCACCCCATCTCCTTTGTCTAGGGGTATGTCACATGACAGGGTGAGATGCGCTACGGCCCATGTCCTCCCCATAGCTGTGGGTGAGGTGAAGGCCAGTACCAGATATTTCCTCGGGCCTATGTGCTTTTGTCTGGAATCAAGTCCTGCTGCGCCAACACTTCCCTCTGCTCCCATTAACCAGAGTTCCACACACCGATCACAGTCCAACTCTTGTTTTATTGTACATCTCACAATAAACAGTGCTTCAGTAGCCAACTGGTTGCGACTTGATAACATTTTGATACGGGGGTTGAGCAGGTTGAGGCACTATCCTGGTGTAGCGGCCTCACCCCATCTCCTTTGCCTAGGGGTATGTCACACGACAGGGTGAGATGCGCTACGGCCCATGTCCTCCCCATAACTGTGGGTGAGGTGAAGGCCAGCACCAGATATTTCCTCGGGCCTATGTGCTTTTTTCTAGAATCAAGTCCCGCTGTGTCAACACTTCCCTCTGCTCCCATTAACCAGAGTTCCACACACCGATCACAGTCCAACTCTTGCTTTATTGTACATCTCACAATAAACAGTGCTTCAGTAGCCAACTGGTGGCGACTTGATAACATTTTGATACAGGGAATGAGCAGGTCGAGGCACTATCCTGGTTGTCAGCTAAACCACTGCGATCTCGCCAGCGGTTACTATAGCATTAGCTAGAAAGGACTTAGAATCTGAGAGTCTCTACCAGCGACTCGAGAGAACGTAGATAGGAATACCTTCGCTGCGCTGCGGCCCCTATCAGGGGAAGATGTCCCTCCAAGGGAGTTACCAGAGGCCCATCCGTCACTGGGTTGATGCTGCTCCAGACTCTCCGAATGGGTAACCTCCCCGGCCTCCTCACCTCAGACATGGGCCCCATCCACCTCAGGGACCCTCGGACGTCTCCACCCTCGCGGGATCCAGTCGAAGTCACTGGACCCCAGGCCTCCTAGTATAGTACCTCACCCCAGGCTGAAGGTGCCTGGGATGGACTCCAACTCCATTCCGGTCAGGCCTAGGGCGCCTGGGCCGGAATCCAGAACCGCCCGCACCCAGGCCTAAGGTGCCTGGGCGCGTGAAGAAGATCCTCCTGAAGAACTCGTGGTTAGGGCGTCTCCCCCTTTTATCTTCTCCCATCGACACCGCGGCAGGTTCCCCGCCCTCGCCGTACCATCTCCGGAAAGGGACAAAAAGGGTAGCACTGTAATGGCAAATCTACCTTGAGCCTCCAGGTACCCCGCCACCCAGAGGCCAAGGAGATTATTACACCATCCAATCCTCCACGAACACAAGTGGTCCACTTTTCCCATACTTACACACCTGGGTGTCCCACCTAAATTTAGAGACCCTGCTACATACTCCCCCCTGTGATTTGACGCTGGTCCCCAGCGTCTGGTGCAAACCCATGTCTCCCATGGAGTGATGACACAAGCCTAGCCCCAGAGGCTATTCCTACATTTTTTTGAACCTCAACCATACCAAGACCTGCTCAAAGGGGAAAGGGAATATAAAACAATAAAACTTTTCCCTAAAAACATCTATCATGTACACATGTACAATCCCTCCCTTCACTGTCTAAGAACCACCCCATACTCAGCAGTCTTGACAGACGAATCTCCTGCAGAAGGGAAGAAAAAAACACAACACAAAAAAAAAAACATCCTGACATTTTTGTGTTATTTTGGAATGAATGGGTCCATCAACCAATGGACCCATTCGCTCCAATGAGTAAAGTGATGCGCGTGTAAAAAAAAAAAAACAGCCGTTGCACAACACTGCCACCTGGTGACAGTGCCGCGGTAATGACACTTGGTGCAATCTTCATTCTTCCTGCGTCCCTACACTAATTCTACCCCCAAAGTCTGTCTTCGAGCTGTGAGGAAGAGAGAACAAACAAAAACTGCTCTCATTCCTCCTGAAGAGTAGAAAACAAAAACCCAAATAAAAAACTAGGGCACAGTTCGGATGCTCCGGCAAGAACACCTCTAGAAGATTGTAGGAAAGGAAACAACAAGTGAGTCTCTTCTCACAAATAGAACCTCGGGTCAGGCAAGAACAAGGGCTTCAGATGTTTATCAAAAACCTCAATTGAATAGTCAGCATCCTCTCCATCTTTCCTGCAGATGCGCACCTTGTCTGCGTGGATATGGCGGCCCCACATCCAGTCTGCTCTGCAGTCCCGAAACTTTTTCGACACGGGTGGCGAACAGGACAAATATCTTCGTGCATGGGGTACTTTGAGCTTTTCCCAGACAAATTCGTCATACCATCTCTTGCGTATGACCTCAACTTCAAAAAGTAAGTCCCGAGGCAAGTAGGGATATTCCCATCCATACTCACGGGCGACTCTCTGTGAGAAAAGTCGTTGCAATCTGGCCAAAGGAGGCATGGCTTCCCGCTCACCTTCTCCGGGTTGAACGATGGCCTCCGGGTGCCGAGGTACTTTCACTACCTCTGATGGCTTTTCTCTCAGTGCTCGTAATGAGGCTCGCTGCATCCCCGCCACCAAGACGGGCGATGTTGTAGATTGTGGGAAGGCAATTTGAGAACTAGACTTCCTCGTAGACTCCGGGGCTTGTACCCGGGGCTTGCTGTCTCCTATTGACATAGGGGAATCCTGCGGTACACGTAACACAGGCAATGGGCGTTTGTCCCAGCCCTTCCGATGAAACAGTTCATCAATCTCCCCGTCATCTCCACAATCTGACAGCGACTCTAGGTCGGAAGTGTCATACATCTCGGCGGTAAGGTAGTCTCTGGTAGACGTGGTACTACCCTCCCTTGCGGGCTCCACCGGCTGTGGACCCCCGACACCTCCAACCACCACCACAGTCCCAGCCCCTGGCTCACCTTGACCTTTTGTAGAACTGAGATGTCCAGGACTCTTCCAACCGGATCCATCCAGGCCAGGCAAGCGACGGGGTGAAGCTCGACCACGACCACAGGAGGCCTGCACCAGGCTGACTTTCCTCTTCGGAGGTGGGAGCAGAGAATCTGTGGTGACCGAAGCAGCATCCTCTGATTTTTCTCTCTCAGTCTCTGATTGGGCAGTCACATCGCCCTGGTCAGTGCGTACGGGAACCTCCGCAAAGGCCTGGATCTCTCCTTCCGGTGTAGCGGTACCTGTGGGGCCGTTGAGGCGAAGGGCCCGGGGCCTTACTGTGGATGGCTCCACCTCGAACAAGAACTCTTTGCATGCCTCGCAACGCCCGAATGGCTTCAGGTGGACCACCAGTCCCGAGCATCCGGGACAGATCACGCCAAGGGCCTCCGTGTCTCTGCATGAGTACAAAGCCAACTGTCCTCGGGGCCTGAGTCTTATCCCCGTGTCTGTAAGGGGAGCAGCGAACGTAGTCATCTTCGTGGGGTAGGGAACCGGAATCCACAGGGAGCTTGAGGCCATCCCGACTGTCTGCTGCTCCATCACGCACTGACCACGCGCCGAAGTCTCCACGTGAGTTTCTCCACATGGCCAGACTCCTCCCATGACTTGCACGTTTTCGCGGGCTTCCTTCAAGCTCCGCCCACGAACTGTACAGTCACGGGGTGCCTCGTGGCACAGTGCAATAAAAGCCCCCACATGTAGTACTTCACACGGCTGGACTCCTCCCTCTTCTCGCTCCTCTGCATGGGCCTTTCCCGTCCTAGGGTCATTTCCACGAGTTTGAGCAGGGATGCACTTTGGCCAATCACATGGCCTACCTGCTCGGAACTCCTCCGGGCAGCAAAGTCCAGACACAGCCATTCTTTCTTCCAAAGTTAAAACACATATCATCCCGGACTCACGAGCCCCCACGTGTAGCGGCCTCACCCCATCTCCTTTGCCTAGGGGTATGTCACACGACAGGGTGTGATGCGCTACGGCCCATGTCCTCCCCATAACTGTGGGTGAGGTGAAGGCCAGCACCAGATATTTCCTCGGGCCTATGTGCTTTTGTCTAGAATCAAGTCCCGCTGTGTCAACACTTCCCTCTGCTCCCATTAACCAGAGTTCCACACACCGATCACAGTCCAACTCTTGCTTTATTGTACATCTCACAATAAACAGTGCTTCAGTAGCCGACTGGTTGCGACTTGATAACATTTTGATACGGGGAATGAGCAGGTCGAGGCACTATCCTGGTTGTCAGCTAAACCACTGCGATCTCGCCAGCGGTTACTATAGCATTAGCTAGAAAGGACTTAGAATCTGAGAGTCTCTACCAGCGACTCGAGAGAACGTAGAGAGGAGTACCTTCGCTGCGCTGCGGCCCCTATCAGGGAAAGATGTCCCTCCAAGGGAGTTACCAGAGGCCCATCCGTCACTGGGTTGATGCTGCTCCAGACTCTCCGAATGGGTAACCTCCCCGGCCTCCTCACCTCAGACATGGGCCCCATCCACCTCAGGGACCCTCGGACGTCTCCACCCTCGCGGGATCCAGTCGAAGTCACTGGACCCCAGGCCTCCTAGTATAGTACCTCACCCCAGGCTGAAGGTGCCTGGGATGGACTCCAACTCCATTCCGGTCAGGCCTAGGGCGCTTGGGCCGGAATCCAGAACCGCCCGCACCCAGGCCTAAGGTGCCTGGGCGCGTGAAGAAGATCCTCCTGAAGAACTCGTGGTTATGGCGTCTCCCTCTTTTATCTCCTCCCATCGACACCAAGGCAGGTTCCCCGCCCTCGCCGTACCATCTCCGGAAAGGGACAAAAAGGGTAGCACTGTAATGGCAAATCTACCTTGAGCCTCCAGGTACCCCGCCACCCAGAGGCCAAGGAGATTATTACACCATCCAATCCTCGAACACAAGTGGTCCACTATTCCCATACTTACACACCTGGGTGTCCCACCTAAATTTAGAGACCCCGCTACATACTCCCCCTGTGATTTGACGCTGGTCCCCAGCGTCTGGTGCAAACCCATGTCTCCCATGGAGTGATGACACAAGCCTAGCCCCAGAGGCTATTCCTAAATTTTTTTGAACCTCAACCATACCAAGACCTGCTCAAAGGGGAAAGGGAATATAAAACAATAAAACTTTTCCCTAAAAACATCTATCATGTACACATGTACAATCCCTCCCTTCACTGTCTAAGAACCACCCCATACTCAGCAGTCTTGACAGACGAATCTCCTGCAGAAGGGAAGAAAAAAACACAACACAAAAAAAAAAACATCCTGACATTTTTGTGTTATTTTGGAATGAATGGGTCCATCAACCAATGGACCCATTCGCTCCAATGAGTAAAGTGATGCGCGTGTAAAAAAAACCAAACAGCCGTTGCACAACACTGCCACCTGGTGACAGTGCCGCGGTAATGACACTTGGTGCAATCTTCATTCTTCCTGCGTCCCTACACTAATTCTACCCCCAAAGTCTGTCTTCGAGCTGTGAGGAAGAGAGAACAAACAAAAACTGCTCTCATTCCTCCTGAAGAGTAGAAAACAAAAACCCAAATAAAAAACTAGGGCACAGTTTGGATGCTCCGGCAAGAACACCTCTAGAAGATTGTAGGAAAGGAAACAACAAGTGAGTCTCTTCTCACAAATAGAACCTCGGTCAGGCAAGAACAAGGGCTTCAGATGTTTATCAAAAACCTCAATTGAATAGTCAGCATCCTCTCCATCTTTCCTGCAGATGCGCACCTTGTCTGCGTGGATATGGCGGCCCCACATCCAGTCTGCTCTGCAGTCCCGAAACTTTTTCGACACGGGTGGCGAACAGGACAAATATCTTCGTGCATGGGGTACTTTGAGCTTTTCCCAAACAAATTCGTCATACCATCTCTTGCGTATGACCTCAACTTCAAAAAGTAAGTCCCGAGGCAAGTAGGGATATTCCCACCCATACTCACGGGCGACTCTCTGTGAGAAAAGTCGTTGCAATCTGGCCAAAGGAGGCATGGCTTCCCGCTCACCTTCTCCGGGTTGAACGATGGCCTCCGGGTGCCGAGGTACTTTCACTACCTCTGATGGCTTTTCTCTCGGTGCTCGTAATGAGGCTCGCTGCATCCCCGCCACCAAGACGGGCGATGTAGATTGTGGGAAGGCAATTTGAGAACTAGACTTCCTCGTAGACTCCAGGGCTTGTACCCGGGGCGTGCTGTCTCCTATTGACATAGGGGAATCCTGCGGTACATGTAACACAGGCAATGGGCGTTTGTCCCAGCCCTTCCGATGAAACAGTTCATCAATCTCCCCGTCATCTCCACAATCTGACAGCGACTCTAGGTCGGAAGTGTCATACATCTCAGCGGTAAGGTAGTCTCTGGTAGACGTGGTACTACCCTCCCTTGCGGGCTCCACCGGCTGTGGACCCCCGACACCTCCAACCACCACCACAGTCCCAGCCCCTGGCTCACCTTGACCTTTTGTAGAACTGGGATGTCCAGGACTCTTCCAACCGGATCCATCCAGGCCAGGCAAGCGACGGGGTGAAGCTCGACCATGACCACAGGAGGCCTGCACCAGGCCAACTTTCCTCTTCGGAGGTGGGAGCAGAGAATCTGTGGTGACCGAAGCAGCATCCTCTGATTTTTCTCTCTCAGTCTCTGATTGGGCAGTCACATCGCCCTGGTCAGTGCGTACGGGAACCTCCGCAAAGGCCTGGATCTCTCCTTCCGGAGTAGCGGTACCTGTGGGGCCGTTGAGGCGAAGGGCCCGAGGCCTTACTGTGGATGGCTCCACCTCGAACAAGAACTCTTTGCATGCCTCGCAACGCCCGAATGGCTTTAGTTGGACCACCAGTCCCGAGCATCCGGGACAGATCACGCAGAGGGCCTCCGTGTCTCTGCATGAGTACAAAGCCAACTGTCCTCGGGGTCTGAGTCTTATCCCCGTGTCTGTAAGGGGAGCAGCAAACGTAGTCATCTTCGTGGGGTAGGGAACCGGAATCCACAGGGAGCTTGAGGCCATCCCGACTGTCTGCTGCTCCATCACGCACTGACCACGCGCCGAAGTCTCCACGTGAGTTCCTCCACATGGCCAGACTCCTCCCATGACTTGCACGTTTTCGCGGGCTTCCTTCAAGCTCCGCCCACGAACTGTACAGTCACGGGGTGCCTCGTGGCGCAGTGCAATAAAAGCCCCCACATGTAGTACTTCACACGGCTGGACTCCTCCCTCTTCTCGCTCCTCTGCATGGGCCTTTCCTGTCCTAGGGTCATTTCCACGACTTTGAGCAGGGATGCACTTTGGCCAATCACATGGCCGACCTGCTCGGAACTCCTCCGGGCAGCAAAGTCCAGACACAGCCATTCTTTCTTCTAAAGTTAAAACACATATCATCCCGGACTCACGAGCCCCCACGTGTAGCGGCCTCACCCCATCTCCTTTGCCTAGGGGTATGTCACACGACAGGGTGAGATGTGCTACGGCCCATGTCCTCCCCATAACTGTGGGTGAGGTGAAGGCCAGCACCAGATATTTCCTCGGGCCTATGTGCTTTTGTCTAGAATAAAGTCCCGCTGTGTCAACACTTCCCTCTGCTCCCATTAACCAGAGTTCCACACACCGATCACAGTCCAACTCTTGCTTTATTGTACATCTCACAATAAACAGTGCTTCAGTAGCCAACTGGTTGCGACTTGATAACATTTTGATACGGGGAATGAGCAGGTCGAGGCACTATCCTGGTTGTCAGCTAAAACACTGCGATCTCGCCAGCGGTTACTATAGCATTAGCTAGAAAGGACTTAGAATCTGAGAGTCTCTACCAGCGACTCGAGAGAACGTAGATAGGAGTACCTTCGCTGCGCTGCGGCCCCTATCAGGGGAAGATGTCCCTCCAAGGGAGTTACCAGAGGCCCATCCGTCACTGGGTTGATGCTGCTCCAGACTCTCCGAATGGGTAACCTCCCTGGCCTCCTCACCTCAGACATGGGCCCCATCCACCTCAGGGACCCTCGGACGTCTCCACCCTCGCGGGATCCAGTCGAAGTCACTGGACCCCAGGCCTCCTAGTATAGTACCTCACCCCAGGCTGAAGGTGCCTGGGATGGACTCCAACTCCATTCCGGTCAGGCCTAGGGCGCTTGGGCCGGAATCCAGAACCGCCCGCACCCAGGCCTAAGGTGCCTGGGCGCGTGAAGAAGATCCTCCTGAAGAACTCGTGGTTAGGGCGTCTCCCCCTTTTATCTCCTCCCATCGACACCAAGACAGGTTCCCCGCCCTCGCCGTACCATCTCCGGAAAGGGACAAAAAGGGTAGCACTGTAATGGCAAATCTACCTTGAGCCTCCAGGTACCCCGCCATCCAGAGGCCAAGGAGATTATTACACCATCCAATCCTCCACGAACACAAGTGGTCCACTATTCCCATACTTACACACCTGGGTGTCCCACCTAAATTTAGAGACCCCGCTACACTGGTTTTCAGCTAAACCACTGCGATCTCGCCAGCGGTTACAATAGCCTTAGCTTGAAAGGACTTAGAACTTGAGAGTCTCTACCAGCGACTCAAGAGAACATAGATAGGAGTACCTTTGCTGCGCTGCGGCCCCTATCAGGGGAAGATGTCCCTCCAAGGGAGTTACCAGAGGCCCATCCGTCACTGGGTTGATGCTGCTCCAGACTCTCCGAATGGGTAACCTCCCCAGCCTCCTCACCTCAGACATGGGCCTCATCCACCTCAGGGACCCTCGGACTTCTCCACCCTTGCGGGATCCAGTCGAAGTCACTGGACCCCAGGCCTCCTAGTTTAGTACCTTACCCTAGGCTGAAGGTGCCTGGGATGGACTCCAACTCCATTCCGGTCAGGCCTAGGGTGCCTGGGCCGGAATTCGGAACCGCCCGCACCCAGGCCTAAGGTGCCTGGGCGCGTGAAGAAGATCCTCCTGAAGACCTCGTGGTTAGGGCGTCTCCCCCTTTTATCTCCTCCCATCGACACCACGGCAGGTTCCCCGCCCTCGCCGTACCATCTCCGGAAAGGGACAAAAAGGGTAGCACTGTGACAGTCATTCTACCTTGAGCCTCCAGGTACCCCGCCACCCAGAGGCCAAGGAGATTATTACACCGTCCAATCCTCCACGTACACAAAGTGGTCCAAAACCTCTCATAATCTACACACCTGGGTCATACTAGTACCCAGTGTATCCCAACTAAATTTAAAGACCCCGCTACACACTCCCCCCTGTGATTTGACGCTGGTCCCCAGCGTCTGGTGCAAACCCATGTCTCCCATGGAGTGATGACATAAGCCTGATCCAGAGGCTATCCCTAAAATTTTGAACCTTAACCATATCAAGACCTGCTCAAAGGGGAAGGGAACATAAAATAATAAAACTTTTCCTTAAAACCATCTAACATGTACACATATACAATCCCTCCCTTCACTGTCTAAGAACCAACCCATACTCAGTAGTCTTGACAGACGAATCTCCTGCAGAAGGGAAAAAAAAAAACAATACACAAAAAAAGTCACATCCTAACATTTTGTGTTAATTTGGAACGAATGGGTCTATCAGCCAAGAGACCCATGCGCTCCAATGAGTAAAGTGGTGCGCGTGTAAAAAAACAAACAGCCGTTGCACAACACTGCCACCTGGTGACAGTGCCGCGGTAATGACACTTGGTGCAATCTTCATTCTTCCTGCGTCCCTACACTGATTCTACCCCCAAAGTCTGTCTTTGAACTGTGAGGAAGAGAGAACAAACAAAAACTGCTCTCATTCCTCCAAAGAGTAGAAAACAAAAGCCCAAATAAAAAAAAAAAAATTAGGGCACAGTTCGGATGCTCCGGCAGGAACACTTCTAGAAGATTGTAGGAAAGGAAACAACAAGTGAGTCTCTTCTCACAAATAGAACTTCAGGTCAGGCAAGAACAAAGGCTTCAGATGTTTATCGAAAACCTCAATCGAATAGTCCGCGTCCTCTCCATCTTTCCTGCAGATGCGCACCTTGTCTGCGTGGATATGGCGGCCCCACATCCAGTCAGCTCTGCAGTCTCTAAACTTTTTCGACACTGTTGGCGAACAAGACAAGTATCTTCGTGCATGGGGTACTTTGAGTTTTTCCCAAACAAATTCGTCATACCATCTCTGGCGTATGACCTCAACTTCAAAAAGTAAGTCCCGAGGCAAGTAGGGATATTCCCACCCATACTCACGGGCGACTCTGTGAGAAAAGCCGTTGCAATCTGGCCAAAGGAGGCATGGCATCCCGCTCACCTTCTCCGGGTTGAACGATAGCCTCCGGATGCCGAGGTACTTTCACTACGTCTGCTGGCTTTTCTCTCGGTGCTTGTAGTGATGCGCGTCGCATCCCCGCCACCAAGACGGGCGATGTTGTAGACTGTGGGAAGGTAATTTGAGGACTAGGCTTCCTCGTAGACTCCGGGACTTGTACCCGGGGCGTGCTGTCTCCTATTGACATAGGGGAATCCTGCGGTGCACGTAACATAGGTAACGGGCGTTTGTCCCAGCCCTTCTGGTGAAACAGTTCATCGATCTCACCGTCATCTCCACAATCCGACAGTGACTCTAGGTCGGAAGTGTCATACATCTCTGCGGGAAGGTAGTCTCTGGTAGACGTGGTACTACCCTCCCTTGCGGGCTCCACCGACTGTGGACCCCCGACACCTCCAACCACCACCACAGTCCCAGCCCCTGGCTCACCTTGACCTTTTGTAGAACTGGGATGTCCAGGACTCTTCCAACCGGATCCATCCAGGCCAGGCAAGCGACGGGGTGAAGCTCTTCCACGACCACAGGAGGCCTGCACCATGCCGACTTTCCTCTTCGGGGGTGGGAGCAGAGAATCTGTGGTGACCGAAGCAGCATCCTCGGATTTTTCTCTCTCAGGCCTCGTACACACGGCCGAGATTCTCGTCGAAAAAAACATGTCGTTTTTTTCGACGAGATTCTTGGACAAGAAAATTGTCCCGGCCGAGTGTACACACGCTCGTTTCAAAGAACCCGCGGTTCTTTGAATGGAGCGTACGCGGTGACGTCATCGACTACGACGAGCATGCGCTCGTCACATTCGATGCCTTCGCCGCCATCTTGGTATACCCTACGTATGCCTAGGAAGCTACCGCGCATGCGTCGAATTCATTTCGAACATGCGCGGGCTTCCCGGCGGACAGGTAAGTGTACACACACTCACTTTTCTCGTCGAGAAACAGGCTGACGAGAATCTCAACGAGAAAATAGAGAGCAGGTTCTCTATTTTCTCGTCGAGGTTACTTGTCGGTTTTATCGACGAGAAACCCGATAGCCGCGTACACACGACCGATTTACTCGGCAAGACATCTCTGCCAGCAAGTTTCTTGCTGGTTCTTGCAGAGAAAATCGGTAGTGTGTACGAGGCCTCAGTCTCTGATTGGGCAGTCACATCGCCCTGGTCAGTGCGTACGGGAACCTCCGCAAAGGCCTGGATCTCCACTTCCGGAGTAGCGGTACCTGTGAGGCTGTTGAGGCGAAGGGCCCGGGGCCTTACTGTGGATGGCTCCACCTCGAACAAGAACTCTTTGCATGCTTCGCAACGCCCGAATGGCTTCAGGAGGACCACCAGTCCCGAGCATCTGGGACAGATCACGCCGAGGGCCTCCGTGTCTCTGCATGTGTACAGAGCCAACTGTCCTCGGGGCCTGAGTCTTATCCCCATGTCTGTAAGGGGAGCAGCGAACGTAGTCATCTTCGTGGGGTAGGGAACCGGAATCCACGGGGAGCTTGAGGCCATCCCGACTGTCTGCTGCTCCATCACGCACTGACCACGCGCCGAAGTCTCCACGTGAGTTCCTCCACATGGCCAGACTCCTCCCACGACTTGCACATTTTCGCGGGCTTCCTTCAGGCTCCGCCCACGAATTGCGCAGTCGCGGGGTGCCTCGTGGCGCAGTGTAATAAAAGCCCCCACATGTAGTACTTCACACGACTGGACTTTTCTCTCTTCTCGCTCCTCCGCATGGGCCTTTCCCGTCTTAGGGTCATTTCCACGACTTTGAGCAGGGATACACTTTGGCCAATCACATGGCCGACCTGCTCGGAACTCCTCCGGGCAGCAAAGTCCAGACACAGCCATTCCTTCTTCCAAAGTCAAAACACATATCATCCCGGACTCACGAGCCCCCACGTGTAACGGCCTCACCCCATCTCCTTTGTCTAGGGGTATGTCACATGACAGGGTGAGATGCGCTACGGCCCATGTCCTCCCTATAGCTGTGGGTGAGGTGAAGGCCAGTACCAGATATTTCCTCGGGCCTATGTGCTTTTGTCTGGAATCAAGTCCTGCGGCGCCAACACTTCCCTCTGCTCCCATTAACCAGAGTTCCACTGTCATGGATATGCAGTAGTGTTTGTCTGTCAGCTTACCTTCCTTCCCATGTGTTCATCTTAGAGGCCTGAACCCTTTCACCTGGCTTCCTTTATAATCTCCTCCCAGCCTGACTCCACCCCAGGCCCTATCACAGAACACTATATTAACCTGTGCACTGCAAGCCTGCTTTGCTGATCAACGTGTTTGTTAGGCATTTTGTGTTTGGGTTCCTGCCTGCCGTGTGCTACGTCTGTCACACTGTTACATATTTGGCTTGTCCCCGACTATCCCTGTCTGCTCGTGACCCTTGACCTTCGGCTCGTTCTTTCGTTATCCTTGTCTGCTTGTGGCCCCTGACCTTCAGCTTGTTATTCGTTTCTCTCATATCTTGTGCTGCTGCTTCCCCTCTTTTCCACTTATCCTACGGGGCGTGAGCTAGGAAACTCCAGGGGCCGCGACCTGGTCCCAGCCTGCAGCATAACATCCTCACCACTAGAGGCTCTGGAGAAGACCTGCTGGGTCTTAGACTCCGCGCCCTGGGGAATCTTGGCTCTAGCTTCGGTTAGGATCCCGGTTGTGCTCCTCTGGTCCCGCTTTCCACAACCACCCAGTTTCCTATCCGCAGAAGCCAGCCATAGGGTTCACTACCTTGCGGTGCACTCCTGTCCCCCTACGGTGTGCATCTGTCACCTGGCCACAGGTGACCTTGACAGTTTGATCAGCCATGAACCCGGCTGACATCCCGCTCCCCGCGGATGATCCATTGCAGGGCATAGTTTGCAGACTTGAAACCCAGGAATCGAATCAGACTCAGGTGATGCGATTCCTCCAGGATCTGGCTTCTCGCTTCGAGCAGCTTCAGGCCTCCTTGGGTACCCTGAATCCGCAACCTCAAATACAACCAGCGGCTGCACCTATTGCACCAGTCGCAGCCACACACTCATTACAACTGCCAGCTCTGTCCCGTTTCTCTGGGGACTCCAAGGCTTGCAGGGGGTTCCTTAGCCAATGCACGATTCATTTTGAGCTCCAGCCCCAAAACTTCCTGTCTGATCGGGCTAAGGTAGCCTATATCATTTCCCTCCTCTCTGGTGAAGCTTTATCCTGGGCAGCCCCTCTGTGGGAACTGAATGATCCAGTGGTTTCTAGCCTGTCTGGCTTCTTGAAACTTTTTCGGAATATCTTTGAAAAACCGGCTCGTGTCTCTTCAGCGGCCAGCGCCCTTTTACGTCTCCGCCAAGAGTCTGCTTCTGTGGGACAGTATGCCCTTCATTTCCACATACTGTCGGCTGAGTTGAGCTGGAACAATGAGGCCTTAGTCGCAACCTTTTTGCATGGCCTGTCTGATAGAGTGAAGGATGAATTAGCAGGAAGAACCATCCCCACTGATCTGGCCGGCGTTATCTCCTTGTGTAATCAGATCGATATTCGCTTTCAGGAGAGGACCTTAGAAAAGCAACGCCAGCACTCCTTGGTTCTTAGTCAGCCTGAGCTCCCCTCTCTTCGACCCTTAGAGCATCTCCTACCAGCTGAGGAACCCATGCAGCTGGGCCGGACCAGGCTATCCCCCGAGGAACGTGCTAGGCGCAGAACTCTTGGTCTGTGTCTTTACTGTGGGGGCAAAGGTCATTTTCGTGACACTTGCTCTCTTTGTCCAGAAAAACGTTCGGGTCCACTTCATCTGGAAAGTGGAGTATTGGACCCAGAAATATCACCTTCCCCTTCTCGTCTTCTGCTTTCTGTGTTCCTTCATGTTGGTGCTTCTTCTCATTCGGTCTCAGCATATCTGGATTCCGGAGCCGCTGGTAATTTCATGGACTGGGAAATCGCATCGTCCATGAGACTTACTCTTTTGCCCCTCACCACGCCATTGGTGGTCTTGGCGATTGATGGTACTGTTCTCCCAGGGGGACCTATCCGCTTCCAGACCCTCCCTGTTAAGATGTCGGTAGGGACACTCCACCAGGAGTGGATATCCTTCCTTATCTTACCCAAGGCTTCAACGCCTATAATTTTGGGTCTCCCATGGTTACAGCTCCATTCTCCTCATGTGGACTGGACTACTGGACAGATCCTGGCTTGGGGTCCCTCCTGTTCCTCGTCCTGCCTACCCAAGGTTGCCCCCTGTGAACCTGAGCCAGTCATTCATTCCAGGTTGCATAACCATTTACATTTCTCTGTCCCTAACCACCCTTGGACGCACAGCCAGGCTAGCTTGTCTACAAGTCCTGCAGTCGCTACGTCTTGCGATGCGATTCAGGTAGTCGCTACACCTGACTCAGCTATTCACTCTGCCTCTGTACTAGTTATGCCAGTCCAGCCCATGCCCAGTGAGCCTCCTACTTTTTCTGCTTCAGGACATTCTGCTTGTCCTTCAGCTATTCAGCTTGACTCCGGCGACATGTCACCTTCTAACCAACCTGACTTCAGGGTTCCACTGACATCTGCCCAGTCTGATGGTCCTGTGCAAGATGACCAGTCCCCCTTTAAGGGTCTAGGGGACCCTCCTCAGATTCCTGTTGATCCTCTCATGCCCTTGCTTATTCCTAGAAAGCCTTTGGTTCTCAATAGATCTTCTTGTCATCTCCCTACCTCGTTTTCGGTCTCTGAGAATAATCTTAAGTACGAGGTTAGACAAGTTCTGGATTCTCGGCTCTGCAGAGGCATTCTTCAGTACCTTGTGCATTGGAGAGGTTTTGGTCCTGAGGAGGTGTCTTGGATCGCTGCATCTGATGTCGCTGCACCTCATCTGTTGAGGAGGTTTCATCAGAGATTTCCCTTTAAGCCTGGGCCCAGGCGGGGGAGGGCCCATAAGAGGGAGGGTACTGTCATGGATATGCAGTAGTGTTTGTCTGTCAGTTTACCTTCCTTCCCATGTGTTCATCTTAGAGGCCTGAACCCTTTCACCTGGCTTCCTTTATAATCTCCTCCCAGCCTGACTCCACCCCAGGCCCTATCACAGAACACTATATTAACCTGTGCACTGCAAGCCTGCTTTGATGATCAACGTGTTTGTTAGGCATTGTGTGTTTGGGTTCCTGCCTGCCGTGTGCTACGTCTGTCTCTCTGTTACATATTTGGCTTGTCCCCGACTATCCCTGTCTGCTCGTGACCCTTGACCTTCGGCTCGTTCTTTCGTTATCCTTGTCTGCTTGTGGCCCCTGACCTTCAGCTTGTTATTCGTTTCTCTCATATCTTGTGCTGCTGCTTCCCCTCTTTTCCCCTTATCCTACGGGGCGTGAGCTAGGAAACTCCAGGGGCCGCGACCTGGTCCCAGCCTGCAGCATAACATTCTCACCACTAGAGGCTCTGGAGAAGACCTGCTGGGTCTTAGACTCCGCGCCCTGGGGAATCTTGGCTCTAGCTTCCGTTAGGATGCCGTTTGTGCTCCTCTGGTCCCGCTTTCCACAACCACCCAGTTTCCTATCCGCAGAAGCCAGCCATAGGGTTCACTACCTTGCGGTGCACTCCTGTCCCCCTACGGTGTGCATCTGTCACCTGGCCACAGGTGACCTTGACATCCACACACCGATCACAGTCCAACTCTTGTTTTATTGTACATCTCACAATAAACAGTGCTTCAGTAGCCAACTGGTTGCGACTTGATAACATTTTGATACGGGGGTTGAGAAGGTCGAGGCACTATCCTGGTTTTCAGCTAAACCACTGCGATCTCGCCAGCGGTTACTATAGCCTTAGCTAGAAAGGACTTAGAACTTGAGAGTCTCTACCAGCGACTCAAGAGAACATAGATAGGAGTACCTTCGCTGCGCTGCGGCCCCTATCAGGGGAAGATGTCCCTCCAAGGGAGTTACCAGAGGCCCATCCGTCACTGGGTTGCTGCTGCTCCAGACTCTCCGAATGGGTAACCTCCCCGGCCTCCTCACCTCAGACATGGGCCCCATCCACCTCAGGGACCCTCGGACGTCTCCACCCTCGCGGGATCCAGTCGAAGTCACTGGACCCCAGGCCTCCTAGTATAGTACCTCACCCCAGGCTGAAGGTGCCTGGGATGGACTCCAACTCCATTCCGGTCAGGCCTAGGGCGCCTGGGCCGGAATCCAGAACCGCCCGCACCCAGGCCTAAGGTGCCTGGGCGCGTGAAGAAGATCCTCCTGAAGAACCCGTGGTTAGGGCGTCTCCCCCTTTTATCTTCTCCCATCGACACCGCGGCAGGTTCCCCGCCCTCGCCGTACCATCTCCGGAAAGGGACAAAAAGGGTAGCACTGTAATGGCAAATCTACCTTGAGCCTCCAGGTACCCCGCCACCCAGAGGCCAAGGAGATTATTACACCATCCAATCCTCCACGAACACAAGTGGTCCACTTTTCCCATACTTACACACCTGGGTGTCCCACCTAAATTTAGAGACCCTGCTACATACTCCCCCCTGTGATTTGACGCTGGTCCCCAGCGTCTGGTGCAAACCCATGTCTCCCATGGAGTGATGACACAAGCCTAGCCCCAGAGGCTATTCCTACATTTTTTTGAACCTCAACCATACCAAGACCTGCTCAAAGGGGAAAGGGAATATAAAACAATAAAACTTTTCCCTAAAAACATCTATCATGTACACATGTACAATCCCTCCCTTCACTGTCTAAGAACCACCCCATACTCAGCAGTCTTGACAGACGAATCTCCTGCAGAAGGGAAGAAAAAAACACAACACAAAAAAAAACACATCCTGACATTTGCGCGTGTAAAAAAAAAAAAACAGCCGTTGCACAACACTGCCACCTGGTGACAGTGCCGCGGTAATGACACTTGGTGCAATCTTCATTCTTCCTGCGTCCCTACACTAATTCTACCCCCAAAGTCTGTCTTCGAGCTGTGAGGAAGAGAGAACAAACAAAAACTGCTCTCATTCCTCCTGAAGAGTAGAAAACAAAAACCCAAATAAAAACCTAGGGCACAGTTCGGATGCTCCGGCAAGAACACCTCTAGAAGATTGTAGGAAAGGAAACAACAAGTGAGTCTCTTCTCACAAATAGAACCTCGGGTCAGGCAAGAACAAGGGCTTCAGATGTTTATCAAAAACCTCAATTGAATAGTCAGCATCCTCTCCATCTTTCCTGCAGATGCGCACCTTGTCTGCGTGGATATGGCGGCCCCACATCCAGTCTGCTCTGCAGTCCCGAAACTTTTTCGACACGGGTGGCGAACAGGACAAATATCTTCGTGCATGGGGTACTTTGAGCTTTTCCCAGACAAATTCGTCATACCATCTCTTGCGTATGACCTCAACTTCAAAAAGTAAGTCCCGAGGCAAGTAGGGATATTCCCACCCATACTCACGGGCGACTCTCTGTGAGAAAAGTCGTTGCAATCTGGCCAAAGGAGGCATGGCTTCCCGCTCACCTTCTCCGGGTTGAACGATGGCCTCCGGGTGCCGAGGTACTTTCACTACCTCTGATGGCTTTTCTCTCAGTGCTCGTAATGAGGCTCGCTGCATCCCCGCCACCAAGACGGGCGATGTTGTAGATTGTGGGAAGGCAATTTGAGAACTAGACTTCCTCGTAGACTCCGGGGCTTGTACCCGGGGCTTGCTGTCTCCTATTGACATAGGGGAATCCTGCGGTACACGTAACACAGGCAATGGGCGTTTGTCCCAGCCCTTCCGATGAAACAGTTCATCAATCTCCCCGTCATCTCCACAATCTGACAGCGACTCTAGGTCGGAAGTGTCATACATCTCGGCGGTAAGGTAGTCTCTGGTAGACGTGGTACTACCCTCCCTTGCGGGCTCCACCGGCTGTGGACCCCCGACACCTCCAACCACCACCACAGTCCCAGCCCCTGGCTCACCTTGACCTTTTGTAGAACTGAGATGTCCAGGACTCTTCCAACCGGATCCATCCAGGCCAGGCAAGCGACGGGGTGAAGCTCGACCACGACCACAGGAGGCCTGCACCAGGCTGACTTTCCTCTTCGGAGGTGGGAGCAGAGAATCTGTGGTGACCGAAGCAGCATCCTCTGATTTTTCTCTCTCAGTCTCTGATTGGGCAGTCACATCGCCCTGGTCAGTGCGTACGGGAACCTCCGCAAAGGCCTGGATCTCTCCTTCCGGTGTAGCGGTACCTGTGGGGCCGTTGAGGCGAAGGGCCCGGGGCCTTACTGTGGATGGCTCCACCTCGAACAAGAACTCTTTGCATGCCTCGCAACGCCCGAATGGCTTCAGGTGGACCACCAGTCCCGAGCATCCGGGACAGATCACGCCGAGGGCCTCCGTGTCTCTGCATGAGTACAAAGCCAACTGTCCTCGGGGCCTGAGTCTTATCCCCGTGTCTGTAAGGGGAGCAGCGAACGTAGTCATCTTCGTGGGGTAGGGAACCGGAATCCACAGGGAGCTTGAGGCCATCCCGACTGTCTGCTGCTCCATCACGCACTGACCACGCGCCGAAGTCTCCACGTGAGTTTCTCCACATGGCCAGACTCCTCCCATGACTTGCACGTTTTCGCGGGCTTCCTTCAAGCTCCGCCCACGAACTGTACAGTCACGGGGTGCCTCGTGGCACAGTGCAATAAAAGCCCCCACATGTAGTACTTCACACGGCTGGACTCCTCCCTCTTCTCGCTCCTCTGCATGGGCCTTTCCCGTCCTAGGGTCATTTCCACGACTTTGAGCAGGGATGCACTTTGGCCAATCACATGGCCTACCTGCTCGGAACTCCTCCGGGCAGCAAAGTCCAGACACAGTCATTCTTTCTTCCAAAGTTAAAACACATATCATCCCGGACTCACGAGCCCCCACGTGTAGCGGCCTCACCCCATCTCCTTTGCCTAGGGGTATGTCACACGACAGGGTGAGATGCGCTACGGCCCATGTCCTCCCCATAACTGTGGGTGAGGTGAAGGCCAGCACCAGATATTTCCTCGGGCCTATGTGCTTTTGTCTAGAATCAAGTCCCGCTGTGTCAACACTTCCCTCTGCTCCCATTAACCAGAGTTCCACACACCGATCACAGTCCAACTCTTGCTTTATTGTACATCTCACAATAAACAGTGCTTCAGTAGCCGACTGGTTGCGACTTGATAACATTTTGATACGGGGAATGAGCAGGTCGAGGCACTATCCTGGTTGTCAGCTAAACCACTGCGATCTCGCCAGCGGTTACTATAGCATTAGCTAGAAAGGACTTAGAATCTGAGAGTCTCTACCAGCGACTCGAGAGAACGTAGAGAGGAGTACCTTCGCTGCGCTGCGGCCCCTATCAGGGAAAGATGTCCCTCCAAGGGAGTTACCAGAGGTCCATCCGTCACTGGGTTGATGCTGCTCCAGACTCTCCGAATGGGTAACCTCCCCGGCCTCCTCACCTCAGACATGGGCCCCATCCACCTCAGGGACCCTCGGACGTCTCCACCCTCGCGGGATCCAGTCGAAGTCACTGGACCCCAGGCCTCCTAGTATAGTACCTCACCCCAGGCTGAAGGTGCCTGGGATGGACTCCAACTCCATTCCGGTCAGGCCTAGGGCGCTTGGGCCGGAATCCAGAACCGCCCGCACCCAGGCCTAAGGTGCCTGGGCGCGTGAAGAAGATCCTCCTGAAGAACTCGTGGTTATGGCGTCTCCCTCTTTTATCTCCTCCCATCGACACCAAGGCAGGTTCCCCGCCCTCGCCGTACCATCTCCGGAAAGGGACAAAAAGGGTAGCACTGTAATGGCAAATCTACCTTGAGCCTCCAGGTACCCCGCCATCCAGAGGCCAAGGAGATTATTACACCATCCAATCCTCCATGAACACAAGTGGTCCACTATTCCCATACTTACACACCTGGGTGTCCCACCTAAATTTAGAGACCCCGCTACACTGGTTTTCAGCTAAACCACTGCGATCTCGCCAGCGGTTACTATAGCCTTAGCTAGAAAGGACTTAGAACTTGAGAGTCTCTACCAGCGACTCAAGAGAACGTAGATAGGAGTACCTTCGCTGCGCTGCGGCCCCTATCAGGGGAAGATGTCCCTCCAAGGGAGTTACCAGAGGTCCATCCGTCACTGGGTTGATGCTGCTCCAGACTCTCCGAATGGGTAACCTCCCCGGCCTCCTCACCTCAGACATGGGCCCCATCCACCTCAGGGACCCTCGGACGTCTCCACCCTCGCGGGATCCAGTCGAAGTCACTGGACCCCAGGCCTCCTAGTATAGTACCTCACCCCAGGCTGAAGGTGCCTGGGATGGACTCCAACTCCATTCCGGTCAGGCCTAGGGCGCCTGGGCCGGAATCCAGAACCGCCCGCACCCAGGCCTAAGGTGCCTGGGCGCGTGAAGAAGATCCTCCTGAAGAACTCGTGGTTAGGGCGTCCCCCCCTTTTATCTCCTCCCATCGACACCACGGCAGGTTCCCCGCCCTCGCCGTACCATCTCCGGAAAGGGACAAAAAGGGTAGCACTGTAATGGCAAATCTACCTTGAGCCTCCAGGTACCCCGCCACCCAGAGGCCAAGGAGATTATTACACCATCCAATCCTCCACGAACACAAGTGGTCCACTATTCCCATACTTACACACCTGGGTGTCCCACCTAAATTTAGAGACCCCGCTACATACTCCCCCTGTGATTTGACGCTGGTCCCCAGCGTCTGGTGCAAACCCATGTCTCCCATGGAGTGATGACACAAGCCTAGCCCCAGAGGCTATTCCTAAATTTTTTTGAACCTCAACCATACCAAGACCTGCTCAAAGGGGAAAGGGAATATAAAACAATAAAACTTTTCCCTAAAAACATCTATCATGTACACATGTACAATCCCTCCCTTCACTGTCTAAGAACCACCCCATACTCAGCAGTCTTGACAGACGAATCTCCTGCAGAAGGGAAGAAAAAAACACAACACAAAAAAAAAAACATCCTGACATTTTTGTGTTATTTTGGAATGAATGGGTCCATCAACCAATGGACCCATTCGCTCCAATGAGTAAAGTGATGCGCGTGTAAAAAAAAAACAAACAGCCGTTGCACAACACTGCCACCTGGTGACAGTGCCGCGGTAATGACACTTGGTGCAATCTTCATTCTTCCTGCGTCCCTACACTAATTCTACCCCCAAAGTCTGTCTTCGAGCTGTGAGGAAGAGAGAACAAACAAAAACTGCTCTCATTCCTCCTGAAGAGTAGAAAACAAAAACCCAAATAAAAAACTAGGGCACAGTTTGGATGCTCCGGCAAGAACACCTCTAGAAGATTGTAGGAAAGGAAACAACAAGTGAGTCTCTTCTCACAAATAGAACCTCGGTCAGGCAAGAACAAGGGCTTCAGATGTTTATCAAAAACCTCAATTGAATAGTCAGCATCCTCTCCATCTTTCCTGCAGATGCGCACCTTGTCTGCGTGGATATGGCGGCCCCACATCCAGTCTGCTCTGCAGTCCCGAAACTTTTTCGACACGGGTGGCGAACAGGACAAATATCTTCGTGCATGGGGTACTTTGAGCTTTTCCCAAACAAATTCGTCATACCATCTCTTGCGTATGACCTCAACTTCAAAAAGTAAGTCCCGAGGCAAGTAGGGATATTCCCACCCATACTCACGGGCGACTCTCTGTGAGAAAAGTCGTTGCAATCTGGCCAAAGGAGGCATGGCTTCCCGCTCACCTTCTCCGGGTTGAACGATGGCCTCCGGGTGCCGAGGTACTTTCACTACCTCTGATGGCTTTTCTCTCGGTGCTCGTAATGAGGCTCGCTGCATCCCCGCCACCAAGACGGGCGATGTTGTAGATTGTGGGAAGGCAATTTGAGAACTAGACTTCCTCGTAGACTCCAGGGCTTGTACCCGGGGCGTGCTGTCTCCTATTGACATAGGGGAATCCTGCGGTACATGTAACACAGGCAATGGGCGTTTGTCCCAGCCCTTCCGATGAAACAGTTCATCAATCTCCCCGTCATCTCCACAATCTGACAGCGACTCTAGGTCGGAAGTGTCATACATCTCTGCGGGAAGGTAGTCTCTGGTAGACGTGGTACTACCCTCCCTTGCGGGCTCCACCGACTGTGGACCCCCGACACCTCCAACCACCACCACAGTCCCAGCCCCTGGCTCACCTTGACCTTTTGTAGAACTGGGATGTCCAGGACTCTTCCAACCGGATCCATCCAGGCCAGGCAAGCGACGGGGTGAAGCTCTTCCACGACCACAGGAGGCCTGCACCATGCCGACTTTCCTCTTCGGGGGTGGGAGCAGAGAATCTGTGGTGACCGAAGCAGCATCCTCGGATTTTTCTCTCTCAGGCCTCGTACACACGGCCGAGATTCTCGTCGAAAAAAACATGTCGTTTTTTTCGACGAGATTCTTGGACAAGAAAATTGTCCCGGCCGAGTGTACACACGCTCGTTTCAAAGAACCCGCGGTTCTTTGAATGGAGCGTACGCGGTGACGTCATCGACTACGGCGAGCATGCGCTCGTCACATTCGATGCCTTCGCCGCCATCTTGGTATACCCTACGTATGCCTAGGAAGCTACCGCGCATGCGTCGAATTCATTTCGAACATGCGCGGGCTTCCCGGCGGACAGGTAAGTGTACACACACTCACTTTTCTCGTCGAGAAACAGGCTGACGAGAATCTCAACGAGAAAATAGAGAGCAGGTTCTCTATTTTCTCGTCGAGGTTACTTGTCGGTTTTATCGACGAGAAACCCGATAGCCGCGTACACACGACCGATTTACTCGGCAAGACATCTCTGCCAGCAAGTTTCTTGCTGGTTCTTGCAGAGAAAATCGGTAGTGTGTACGAGGCCTCAGTCTCTGATTGGGCAGTCACATCGCCCTGGTCAGTGCGTACGGGAACCTCCGCAAAGGCCTGGATCTCCACTTCCGGAGTAGCGGTACCTGTGAGGCTGTTGAGGCGAAGGGCCCGGGGCCTTACTGTGGATGGCTCCACCTCGAACAAGAACTCTTTGCATGCTTCGCAACGCCCGAATGGCTTCAGGAGGACCACCAGTCCCGAGCATCTGGGACAGATCACGCCGAGGGCCTCCGTGTCTCTGCATGTGTACAGAGCCAACTGTCCTCGGGGCCTGAGTCTTATCCCCATGTCTGTAAGGGGAGCAGCGAACGTAGTCATCTTCGTGGGGTAGGGAACCGGAATCCACGGGGAGCTTGAGGCCATCCCGACTGTCTGCTGCTCCATCACGCACTGACCACGCGCCGAAGTCTCCACGTGAGTTCCTCCACATGGCCAGACTCCTCCCACGACTTGCACATTTTCGCGGGCTTCCTTCAGGCTCCGCCCACGAATTGCGCAGTCGCGGGGTGCCTCGTGGCGCAGTGTAATAAAAGCCCCCACATGTAGTACTTCACACGGCTGGACTTTTCTCTCTTCTCGCTCCTCCGCATGGGCCTTTCCCGTCTTAGGGTCATTTCCACGACTTTGAGCAGGGATACACTTTGGCCAATCACATGGCCGACCTGCTCGGAACTCCTCCGGGCAGCAAAGTCCAGACACAGCCATTCCTTCTTCCAAAGTCAAAACACATATCATCCCGGACTCACGAGCCCCCACGTGTAACGGCCTCACCCCATCTCCTTTGTCTAGGGGTATGTCACATGACAGGGTGAGATGCGCTACGGCCCATGTCCTCCCTATAGCTGTGGGTGAGGTGAAGGCCAGTACCAGATATTTCCTCGGGCCTATGTGCTTTTGTCTGGAATCAAGTCCTGCGGCGCCAACACTTCCCTCTGCTCCCATTAACCAGAGTTCCACTGTCATGGATATGCAGTAGTGTTTGTCTGTCAGCTTACCTTCCTTCCCATGTGTTCATCTTAGAGGCCTGAACCCTTTCACCTGGCTTCCTTTATAATCTCCTCCCAGCCTGACTCCACCCCAGGCCCTATCACAGAACACTATATTAACCTGTGCACTGCAAGCCTGCTTTGATGATCAACGTGTTTGTTAGGCATTGTGTGTTTGGGTTCCTGCCTGCCGTGTGCTACGTCTGTCTCTCTGTTACATATTTGGCTTGTCCCCGACTATCCCTGTCTGCTCGTGACCCTTGACCTTCGGCTCGTTCTTTCGTTATCCTTGTCTGCTTGTGGCCCCTGACCTTCAGCTTGTTATTCGTTTCTCTCATATCTTGTGCTGCTGCTTCCCCTCTTTTCCCCTTATCCTACGGGGCGTGAGCTAGGAAACTCCAGGGGCCGCGACCTGGTCCCAGCCTGCAGCATAACATCCTCACCACTAGAGGCTCTGGAGAAGACCTGCTGGGTCTTAGACTCCGCGCCCTGGGGAATCTTGGCTCTAGCTTCCGTTAGGATGCCGGTTGTGCTCCTCTGGTCCCGCTTTCCACAACCACCCAGTTTCCTATCCGCAGAAGCCAGCCATAGGGTTCACTACCTTGTGGTGCACTCCTGTCCCCCTACGGTGTGCATCTGTCACCTGGCCACAGGTGACCTTGACAGTTTGATCAGCCATGAACCCGGCTGACATCCCGCTCCCCGCGGATGATCCATTGCAGGGCATAGTTTGCAGACTTGAAACCCAGGAATCGAATCAGACTCAGGTGATGCGATTCCTCCAGGATCTGGCTTCTCGCTTCGAGCAGCTTCAGGCCTCCTTGGGAACCCTGAATCCGCAACCTCAAATACAACCAGCGGCTGCACCTATTGCACCAGTCGCAGCCACACACTCATTACAACTGCCAGCTCTGTCCCGTTTCTCTGGGGACTCCAAGGCTTGCAGGGGGTTCCTTAGCCAATGCACGATTCATTTTGAGCTCCAGCCCCAAAACTTCCTGTCTGATCGGGCTAAGGTAGCCTATATCATTTCCCTCCTCTCTGGTGAAGCTTTATCCTGGGCAGCCCCTCTGTGGGAACTGAATGATCCAGTGGTTTCTAGCCTGTCTGGCTTCTTGAAACTTTTTCGGAATATCTTTGAAAAACCGGCTCGTGTCTCTTCAGCGGCCAGCGCCCTTTTACGTCTCCGCCAAGAGTCTGCTTCTGTGGGACAGTATGCCCTTCATTTCCACATACTGTCGGCTGAGTTGAGCTGGAACAATGAGGCCTTAGTCGCAACCTTTTTGCATGGCCTGTCTGATAGAGTGAAGGATGAATTAGCAGGAAGAACCATCCCCACTGATCTGGCCGGCGTTATCTCCTTGTGTAACCAGATCGATATTCGCTTTCAGGAGAGGACCTTAGAAAAGCAACGCCAGCACTCCTTGGTTCTTAGTCAGCCTGAGCTCCCCTCTCTTCGACCCTTAGAGCATCTCCTACCAGCTGAGGAACCCATGCAGCTGGGCCGGACCAGGCTATCCCCCGAGGAACGTGCTAGGCGCAGAACTCTTGGTCTGTGTCTTTACTGTGGGGGCAAAGGTCATTTTCGTGACACTTGCTCTCTTTGTCCAGAAAAACGTTCGGGTCCACTTCATCTGGAAAGTGGAGTATTGGACCCAGAAATATCACCTTCCCCTTCTCGTCTTCTGCTTTCTGTGTTCCTTCATGTTGGTGCTTCTTCTCATTCGGTCTTAGCATATCTGGATTCCGGAGCCGCTGGTAATTTCATGGACTGGGAAATCGCATCGTCCATGAGACTTACTCTTTTGCCCCTCACCACGCCATTGGTGGTCTTGGCGATTGATGGTACTGTTCTCCCAGGGGGACCTATCCGCTTCCAGACCCTCCCTGTTAAGATGTCGGTAGGGACACTCCACCAGGAGTGGATATCCTTCCTTATCTTACCCAAGGCTTCAACGCCTATAATTTTGGGTCTCCCATGGTTACAGCTCCATTCTCCTCATGTGGACTGGACTACTGGACAGATCCTGGCTTGGGGTCCCTCCTGTTCCTCGTCCTGCCTACCCAAGGTTGCCCCCTGTGAACCTGAGCCGGTCATTCATTCCAGGTTGCATAACCATTTACATTTCTCTGTCCCTAACCACCCTTGGACGCACAGCCAGGCTAGCTTGTCTACAAGTCCTGCAGTCGCTACGTCTTGCAATGCGATTCAGGTAGTCGCTACACCTGACTCAGCTATTCACTCTGCCTCTGTACTAGTTATGCCAGTCCAGCCCATGCCCAGTGAGCCTCCTACTTTTTCTGCTTCAGGACATTCTGCTTGTCCTTCAGCTATTCAGCTTGACTCCGGCGACATGTCACCTTCTAACCAACCTGACTTCAGGGTTCCACTGACATCTGCCCAGTCTGATGGTCCTGTGCAAGATGACCAGTCCCCCTTTAAGGGTCTAGGGGACCCTCCTCAGATTCCTGTTGATCCTCTCATGCCCTTGCTTATTCCTAGAAAGCCTTTGGTTCTCAATAGATCTTCTTGTCATCTCCCTACCTCGTTTTCGGTCTCTGAGAATAATCTTAAGTACGAGGTTAGACAAGTTCTGGATTCTCGGCTCTGCAGAGGCATTCTTCAGTACCTTGTGCATTGGAGAGGTTTTGGTCCTGAGGAGGTGTCTTGGATCGCTGCATCTGATGTCGCTGCACCTCATCTGTTGAGGAGGTTTCATCAGAGATTTCCCTTTAAGCCTGGGCCCAGGCGGGGGAGGGCCCATAAGAGGGAGGGTACTGTCATGGATATGCAGTAGTGTTTGTCTGTCAGTTTACCTTCCTTCCCATGTGTTCATCTTAGAGGCCTGAACCCTTTCACCTGGCTTCCTTTATAATCTCCTCCCAGCCTGACTCCACCCCAGGCCCTATCACAGAACACTATATTAACCTGTGCACTGCAAGCCTGCTTTGATGATCAACGTGTTTGTTAGGCATTGTGTGTTTGGGTTCCTGCCTGCCGTGTGCTACGTCTGTCTCTCTGTTACATATTTGGCTTGTCCCCGACTATCCCTGTCTGCTCGTGACCCTTGACCTTCGGCTCGTTCTTTCGTTATCCTTGTCTGCTTGTGGCCCCTGACCTTCAGCTTGTTATTCGTTTCTCTCATATCTTGTGCTGCTGCTTCCCCTCTTTTCCCCTTATCCTACGGGGCGTGAGCTAGGAAACTCCAGGGGCCGCGACCTGGTCCCAGCCTGCAGCATAACATCCTCACCACTAGAGGCTCTGGAGAAGACCTGCTGGGTCTTAGACTCCGCGCCCTGGGGAATCTTGGCTCTAGCTTCCGTTAGGATGCCGGTTGTGCTCCTCTGGTCCCGCTTTCCACAACCACCCAGTTTCCTATCCGCAGAAGCCAGCCATAGGGTTCACTACCTTGTGGTGCACTCCTGTCCCCCTACGGTGTGCATCTGTCACCTGGCCACAGGTGACCTTGACATCCACACACCGATCACAGTCCAACTCTTGTTTTATTGTACATCTCACAATAAACAGTGCTTCAGTAGCCAACTGGTTGCGACTTGATAACATTTTGATACGGGGGTTGAGAAGGTCGAGGCACTATCCTGGTTTTCAGCTAAACCACTGCGATCTCGCCAGCGGTTACTATAGCCTTAGCTAGAAAGGACTTAGAACTTGAGAGTCTCTACCAGCGACTCAAGAGAACATAGATAGGAGTACCTTCGCTGCGCTGCGGCCCCTATCAGGGGAAGATGTCCCTCCAAGGGAGTTACCAGAGGCCCATCCGTCACTGGGTTGCTGCTGCTCCAGACTCTCCGAATGGGTAACCTCCCCGGCCTCCTCACCTCAGACATGGGCCCCATCCACCTCAGGGACCCTCGGACGTCTCCACCCTCGCGGGATCCAGTCGAAGTCACTGGACCCCAGGCCTCCTAGTATAGTACCTCACCCCAGGCTGAAGGTGCCTGGGATGGACTCCAACTCCATTCCGGTCAGGCCTAGGGCGCCTGGGCCGGAATCCAGAACCGCCCGCACCCAGGCCTAAGGTGCCTGGGCGCGTGAAGAAGATCCTCCTGAAGAACTCGTGGTTAGGGCGTCTCCCCCTTTTATCTTCTCCCATCGACACCGCGGCAGGTTCCCCGCCCTCGCCGTACCATCTCCGGAAAGGGACAAAAAGGGTAGCACTGTAATGGCAAATCTACCTTGAGCCTCCAGGTACCCCGCCACCCAGAGGCCAAGGAGATTATTACACCATCCAATCCTCCACGAACACAAGTGGTCCACTTTTCCCATACTTACACACCTGGGTGTCCCACCTAAATTTAGAGACCCTGCTACATACTCCCCCCTGTGATTTGACGCTGGTCCCCAGCGTCTGGTGCAAACCCATGTCTCCCATGGAGTGATGACACAAGCCTAGCCCCAGAGGCTATTCCTACATTTTTTTGAACCTCAACCATACCAAGACCTGCTCAAAGGGGAAAGGGAATATAAAACAATAAAACTTTTCCCTAAAAACATCTATCATGTACACATGTACAATCCCTCCCTTCACTGTCTAAGAACCACCCCATACTCAGCAGTCTTGACAGACGAATCTCCTGCAGAAGGGAAGAAAAAAACACAACACAAAAAAAAAACACATCCTGACATTTTTGTGTTATTTTGGAATGAATGGGTCCATCAACCAATGGACCCATTCGCTCCAATGAGTAAAGTGATGCGCGTGTAAAAAAAAAAAAACAGCCGTTGCACAACACTGCCACCTGGTGACAGTGCCGCGGTAATGACACTTGGTGCAATCTTCATTCTTCCTGCGTCCCTACACTAATTCTACCCCCAAAGTCTGTCTTCGAGCTGTGAGGAAGAGAGAACAAACAAAAACTGCTCTCATTCCTCCTGAAGAGTAGAAAACAAAAACCCAAATAAAAACCTAGGGCACAGTTCGGATGCTCCGGCAAGAACACCTCTAGAAGATTGTAGGAAAGGAAACAACAAGTGAGTCTCTTCTCACAAATAGAACCTCGGGTCAGGCAAGAACAAGGGCTTCAGATGTTTATCAAAAACCTCAATTGAATAGTCAGCATCCTCTCCATCTTTCCTGCAGATGCGCACCTTGTCTGCGTGGATATGGCGGCCCCACATCCAGTCTGCTCTGCAGTCCCGAAACTTTTTCGACACGGGTGGCGAACAGGACAAATATCTTCGTGCATGGGGTACTTTGAGCTTTTCCCAGACAAATTCGTCATACCATCTCTTGCGTATGACCTCAACTTCAAAAAGTAAGTCCCGAGGCAAGTAGGGATATTCCCACCCATACTCACGGGCGACTCTCTGTGAGAAAAGTCGTTGCAATCTGGCCAAAGGAGGCATGGCTTCCCGCTCACCTTCTCCGGGTTGAACGATGGCCTCCGGGTGCCGAGGTACTTTCACTACCTCTGATGGCTTTTCTCTCAGTGCTCGTAATGAGGCTCGCTGCATCCCCGCCACCAAGACGGGCGATGTTGTAGATTGTGGGAAGGCAATTTGAGAACTAGACTTCCTCGTAGACTCCGGGGCTTGTACCCGGGGCTTGCTGTCTCCTATTGACATAGGGGAATCCTGCGGTACACGTAACACAGGCAATGGGCGTTTGTCCCAGCCCTTCCGATGAAACAGTTCATCAATCTCCCCGTCATCTCCACAATCTGACAGCGACTCTAGGTCGGAAGTGTCATACATCTCGGCGGTAAGGTAGTCTCTGGTAGACGTGGTACTACCCTCCCTTGCGGGCTCCACCGGCTGTGGACCCCCGACACCTCCAACCACCACCACAGTCCCAGCCCCTGGCTCACCTTGACCTTTTGTAGAACTGAGATGTCCAGGACTCTTCCAACCGGATCCATCCAGGCCAGGCAAGCGACGGGGTGAAGCTCGACCACGACCACAGGAGGCCTGCACCAGGCTGACTTTCCTCTTCGGAGGTGGGAGCAGAGAATCTGTGGTGACCGAAGCAGCATCCTCTGATTTTTCTCTCTCAGTCTCTGATTGGGCAGTCACATCGCCCTGGTCAGTGCGTACGGGAACCTCCGCAAAGGCCTGGATCTCTCCTTCCGGTGTAGCGGTACCTGTGGGGCCGTTGAGGCGAAGGGCCCGGGGCCTTACTGTGGATGGCTCCACCTCGAACAAGAACTCTTTGCATGCCTCGCAACGCCCGAATGGCTTCAGGTGGACCACCAGTCCCGAGCATCCGGGACAGATCACGCCGAGGGCCTCCGTGTCTCTGCATGAGTACAAAGCCAACTGTCCTCGGGGCCTGAGTCTTATCCCCGTGTCTGTAAGGGGAGCAGCGAACGTAGTCATCTTCGTGGGGTAGGGAACCGGAATCCACAGGGAGCTTGAGGCCATCCCGACTGTCTGCTGCTCCATCACGCACTGACCACGCGCCGAAGTCTCCACGTGAGTTTCTCCACATGGCCAGACTCCTCCCATGACTTGCACGTTTTCGCGGGCTTCCTTCAAGCTCCGCCCACGAACTGTACAGTCACGGGGTGCCTCGTGGCACAGTGCAATAAAAGCCCCCACATGTAGTACTTCACACGGCTGGACTCCTCCCTCTTCTCGCTCCTCTGCATGGGCCTTTCCCGTCCTAGGGTCATTTCCACGACTTTGAGCAGGGATGCACTTTGGCCAATCACATGGCCTACCTGCTCGGAACTCCTCCGGGCAGCAAAGTCCAGACACAGCCATTCTTTCTTCCAAAGTTAAAACACATATCATCCCGGACTCACGAGCCCCCACGTGTAGCGGCCTCACCCCATCTCCTTTGCCTAGGGGTATGTCACACGACAGGGTGAGATGCGCTACGGCCCATGTCCTCCCCATAACTGTGGGTGAGGTGAAGGCCAGCACCAGATATTTCCTCGGGCCTATGTGCTTTTGTCTAGAATCAAGTCCCGCTGTGTCAACACTTCCCTCTGCTCCCATTAACCAGAGTTCCACACACCGATCACAGTCCAACTCTTGCTTTATTGTACATCTCACAATAAACAGTGCTTCAGTAGCCGACTGGTTGCGACTTGATAACATTTTGATACGGGGAATGAGCAGGTCGAGGCACTATCCTGGTTGTCAGCTAAACCACTGCGATCTCGCCAGCGGTTACTATAGCATTAGCTAGAAAGGACTTAGAATCTGAGAGTCTCTACCAGCGACTCGAGAGAACGTAGAGAGGAGTACCTTCGCTGCGCTGCGGCCCCTATCAGGGAAAGATGTCCCTCCAAGGGAGTTACCAGAGGCCCATCCGTCACTGGGTTGATGCTGCTCCAGACTCTCCGAATGGGTAACCTCCCCGGCCTCCTCACCTCAGACATGGGCCCCATCCACCTCAGGGACCCTCGGACGTCTCCACCCTCGCGGGATCCAGTCGAAGTCACTGGACCCCAGGCCTCCTAGTATAGTACCTCACCCCAGGCTGAAGGTGCCTGGGATGGACTCCAACTCCATTCCGGTCAGGCCTAGGGCGCTTGGGCCGGAATCCAGAACCGCCCGCACCCAGGCCTAAGGTGCCTGGGCGCGTGAAGAAGATCCTCCTGAAGAACTCGTGGGTATGGCGTCTCCCTCTTTTATCTCCTCCCATCGACACCAAGGCAGGTTCCCCGCCCTCGCCGTACCATCTCCGGAAAGGGACAAAAAGGGTAGCACTGTAATGGCAAATCTACCTTGAGCCTCCAGGTACCCCGACATCCAGAGGCCAAGGAGATTATTACACCATCCAATCCTCCATGAACACAAGTGGTCCACTATTCCCATACTTACACACCTGGGTGTCCCACCTAAATTTAGAGACCCCGCTACACTGGTTTTCAGCTAAACCACTGCGATCTCGCCAGCGGTTACTATAGCCTTAGCTAGAAAGGACTTAGAACTTGAGAGTCTCTACCAGCGACTCAAGAGAACGTAGATAGGAGTACCTTCGCTGCGCTGCGGCCCCTATCAGGGGAAGATGTCCCTCCAAGGGAGTTACCAGAGGTCCATCCGTCACTGGGTTGATGCTGCTCCAGACTCTCCGAATGGGTAACCTCCCCGGCCTCCTCACCTCAGACATGGGCCCCATCCACCTCAGGGACCCTCGGACGTCTCCACCCTCGCGGGATCCAGTCGAAGTCACTGGACCCCAGGCCTCCTAGTATAGTACCTCACCCCAGGCTGAAGGTGCCTGGGATGGACTCCAACTCCATTCCGGTCAGGCCTAGGGCGCCTGGGCCGGAATCCAGAACCGCCCGCACCCAGGCCTAAGGTGCCTGGGCGCGTGAAGAAGATCCTCCTGAAGAACTCGTGGTTAGGGCGTCCCCCCCTTTTATCTCCTCCCATCGACACCACGGCAGGTTCCCCGCCCTCGCCGTACCATCTCCGGAAAGGGACAAAAAGGGTAGCACTGTAATGGCAAATCTACCTTGAGCCTCCAGGTACCCCGCCACCCAGAGGCCAAGGAGATTATTACACCATCCAATCCTCCACGAACACAAGTGGTCCACTATTCCCATACTTACACACCTGGGTGTCCCACCTAAATTTAGAGACCCCGCTACATACTCCCCCTGTGATTTGACGCTGGTCCCCAGCGTCTGGTGCAAACCCATGTCTCCCATGGAGTGATGACACAAGCCTAGCCCCAGAGGCTATTCCTAAATTTTTTTGAACCTCAACCATACCAAGACCTGCTCAAAGGGGAAAGGGAATATAAAACAATAAAACTTTTCCCTAAAAACATCTATCATGTACACATGTACAATCCCTCCCTTCACTGTCTAAGAACCACCCCATACTCAGCAGTCTTGACAGACGAATCTCCTGCAGAAGGGAAGAAAAAAACACAACACAAAAAAAAAACATCCTGACATTTTTGTGTTATTTTGGAATGAATGGGTCCATCAACCAATGGACCCATTCGCTCCAATGAGTAAAGTGATGCGCGTGTAAAAAAAAACAAACAGCCGTTGCACAACACTGCCACCTGGTGACAGTGCCGCGGTAATGACACTTGGTGCAATCTTCATTCTTCCTGCGTCCCTACACTAATTCTACCCCCAAAGTCTGTCTTCGAGCTGTGAGGAAGAGAGAACAAACAAAAACTGCTCTCATTCCTCCTGAAGAGTAGAAAACAAAAACCCAAATAAAAAACTAGGGCACAGTTTGGATGCTCCGGCAAGAACACCTCTAGAAGATTGTAGGAAAGGAAACAACAAGTGAGTCTCTTCTCACAAATAGAACCTCGGTCAGGCAAGAACAAGGGCTTCAGATGTTTATCAAAAACCTCAATTGAATAGTCAGCATCCTCTCCATCTTTCCTGCAGATGCGCACCTTGTCTGCGTGGATATGGCGGCCCCACATCCAGTCTGCTCTGCAGTCCCGAAACTTTTTCGACACGGGTGGCGAACAGGACAAATATCTTCGTGCATGGGGTACTTTGAGCTTTTCCCAAACAAATTCGTCATACCATCTCTTGCGTATGACCTCAACTTCAAAAAGTAAGTCCCGAGGCAAGTAGGGATATTCCCACCCATACTCACGGGCGACTCTCTGTGAGAAAAGTCGTTGCAATCTGGCCAAAGGAGGCATGGCTTCCCGCTCACCTTCTCCGGGTTGAACGATGGCCTCCGGGTGCCGAGGTACTTTCACTACCTCTGATGGCTTTTCTCTCGGTGCTCGTAATGAGGCTCGCTGCATCCCCGCCACCAAGACGGGCGATGTTGTAGATTGTGGGAAGGCAATTTGAGAACTAGACTTCCTCGTAGACTCCGGGGCTTGTACCCGGGGCGTGCTGTCTCCTATTGACATAGGGGAATCCTGCGGTACATGTAACACAGGCAATGGGCGTTTGTCCCAGCCCTTCCGATGAAACAGTTCATCAATCTCCCCGTCATCTCCACAATCTGACAGCGACTCTAGGTCGGAAGTGTCATACATCTCAGCGGTAAGGTAGTCTCTGGTAGACGTGGTACTACCCTCCCTTGCGGGCTCCACCGGCTGTGGACCCCCGACACCTCCAACCACCACCACAGTCCCAGCCCCTGGCTCACCTTGACCTTTTGTAGAACTGGGATGTCCAGGACTCTTCCAACCGGATCCATCCAGGCCAGGCAAGCGACGGGGTGAAGCTCGACCATGACCACAGGAGGCCTGCACCAGGCCAACTTTCCTCTTCGGAGGTGGGAGCAGAGAATCTGTGGTGACCGAAGCAGCATCCTCTGATTTTTCTCTCTCAGTCTCTGATTGGGCAGTCACATCGCCCTGGTCAGTGCGTACGGGAACCTCCGCAAAGGCCTGGATCTCTCCTTCCGGAGTAGCGGTACCTGTGGGGCCGTTGAGGCGAAGGGCCCGAGGCCTTACTGTGGATGGCTCCACCTCGAACAAGAACTCTTTGCATGCCTCGCAACGCCCGAATGGCTTTAGTTGGACCACCAGTCCCGAGCATCCGGGACAGATCACGCAGAGGGCCTCCGTGTCTCTGCATGAGTACAAAGCCAACTGTCCTCGGGGTCTGAGTCTTATCCCCGTGTCTGTAAGGGGAGCAGCAAACGTAGTCATCTTCGTGGGGTAGGGAACCGGAATCCACAGGGAGCTTGAGGCCATCCCGACTGTCTGCTGCTCCATCACGCACTGACCACGCGCCGAAGTCTCCACGTGAGTTCCTCCACATGGCCAGACTCCTCCCATGACTTGCACGTTTTCGCGGGCTTCCTTCAAGCTCCGCCCACGAACTGTACAGTCACGGGGTGCCTCGTGGCGCAGTGCAATAAAAGCCCCCACATGTAGTACTTCACACGGCTGGACTCCTCCCTCTTCTCGCTCCTCTGCATGGGCCTTTCCTGTCCTAGGGTCATTTCCACGACTTTGAGCAGGGATGCACTTTGGCCAATCACATGGCCGACCTGCTCGGAACTCCTCCGGGCAGCAAAGTCCAGACACAGCCATTCTTTCTTCTAAAGTTAAAACACATATCATCCCGGACTCACGAGCCCCCACGTGTAGCGGCCTCACCCCATCTCCTTTGCCTAGGGGTATGTCACACGACAGGGTGAGATGTGCTACGGCCCATGTCCTCCCCATAACTGTGGGTGAGGTGAAGGCCAGCACCAGATATTTCCTCGGGCCTATGTGCTTTTGTCTAGAATAAAGTCCCGCTGTGTCAACACTTCCCTCTGCTCCCATTAACCAGAGTTCCACACACCGATCACAGTCCAACTCTTGCTTTATTGTACATCTCACAATAAACAGTGCTTCAGTAGCCAACTGGTTGCGACTTGATAACATTTTGATACGGGGAATGAGCAGGTCGAGGCACTATCCTGGTTGTCAGCTAAAACACTGCGATCTCGCCAGCGGTTACTATAGCATTAGCTAGAAAGGACTTAGAATCTGAGAGTCTCTACCAGCGACTCGAGAGAACGTAGATAGGAGTACCTTCGCTGCGCTGCGGCCCCTATCAGGGGAAGATGTCCCTCCAAGGGAGTTACCAGAGGCCCATCCGTCACTGGGTTGATGCTGTTCCAGACTCTCCGAATGGGTAACCTCCCCGGCCTCCTCACCTCAGACATGGGCCCCATCCACCTCAGGGACCCTCGGACGTCTCCACCCTCGCGGGATCCAGTCGAAGTCACTGGACCCCAGGCCTCCTAGTATAGTACCTCACCCCAGGCTGAAGGTGCCTGGGATGGACTCCAACTCCATTCCGGTCAGGCCTAGGGCGCTTGGGCCGGAATCCAGAACCGCCCGCACCCAGGCCTAAGGTGCCTGGGCGCGTGAAGAAGATCCTCCTGAAGAACTCGTGGTTAGGGCGTCTCCCCCTTTTATCTCCTCCCATCGACACCAAGACAGGTTCCCCGCCCTCGCCGTACCATCTCCGGAAAGGGACAAAAAGGGTAGCACTGTAATGGCAAATCTACCTTGAGCCTCCAG
Organism: Rana muscosa; assembly: GCA_029206835.1. NCBI lineage: Eukaryota > Metazoa > Chordata > Amphibia > Anura > Ranidae > Rana > Rana muscosa. The sequence continues at coordinate 10,053,617 of CM055119.1, read as the reverse complement.
GTACCCCGCCATCCAGAGGCCAAGGAGATTATTACACCATCCAATCCTCCACGAACACAAGTGGTCCACTATTCCCATACTTACACACCTGGGTGTCCCACCTAAATTTAGAGACCCCGCTACACTGGTTTTCAGCTAAACCACTGCGATCTCGCCAGCGGTTACAATAGCCTTAGCTAGAAAGGACTTAGAACTTGAGAGTCTCTACCAGCGACTCAAGAGAACATAGATAGGAGTACCTTTGCTGCGCTGCGGCCCCTATCAGGGGAAGATGTCCCTCCAAGGGAGTTACCAGAGGCCCATCCGTCACTGGGTTGATGCTGCTCCAGACTCTCCGAATGGGTAACCTCCCCAGCCTCCTCACCTCAGACATGGGCCTCATCCACCTCAGGGACCCTCGGACTTCTCCACCCTTGCGGGATCCAGTCGAAGTCACTGGACCCCAGGCCTCCTAGTTTAGTACCTTACCCTAGGCTGAAGGTGCCTGGGATGGACTCCAACTCCATTCCGGTCAGGCCTAGGGTGCCTGGGCCGGAATTCGGAACCGCCCGCACCCAGGCCTAAGGTGCCTGGGCGCGTGAAGAAGATCCTCCTGAAGACCTCGTGGTTAGGGCGTCTCCCCCTTTTTCTCCTCCCATCGACACCACGGCAGGTTCCCCGCCCTCGCCGTACCATCTCCGGAAAGGGACAAAAAGGATAGCACTGTGACAGTCATTCTACCTTGAGCCTCCAGGTACCCCGCCACCCAGAGGCCAAGGAGATTATTACACCATCCAATCCTCCACGTACACAAAGTGGTCCAAAACCTCTCATAATCTACACACCTGGGTCATACTAGTACCCAGTGTATCCCAACTAAATTTAAAGACCCCGCTACACACTCCCCCCTGTGATTTGACGCTGGTCCCCAGCGTCTGGTGCAAACCCATGTCTCCCATGGAGTGATGACATAAGCCTGATCCAGAGGCTATCCCTAAAATTTTGAACCTTAACCATATCAAGACCTGCTCAAAGGGGAAGGGAACATAAAATAATAAAACTTTTCCTTAAAACCATCTAACATGTACACATATACAATCCCTCCCTTCACTGTCTAAGAACCAACCCATACTCAGTAGTCTTGACAGACGAATCTCCTGCAGAAGGGAAAAAAAAAAACAATACACAAAAAAAGTCACATCCTAACATTTTGTGTTAATTTGGAACGAATGGGTCTATCAGCCAAGAGACCCATGCGCTCCAATGAGTAAAGTGGTGCGCGTGTAAAAAAACAAACAGCCGTTGCACAACACTGCCACCTGGTGACAGTGCCGCGGTAATGACACTTGGTGCAATCTTCATTCTTCCTGCGTCCCTACACTGATTCTACCCCCAAAGTCTGTCTTTGAACTGTGAGGAAGAGAGAACAAACAAAAACTGCTCTCATTCCTCCAAAGAGTAGAAAACAAAAGCCCAAATAAAAAAAAAAAAATTAGGGCACAGTTCGGATGCTCCGGCAGGAACACTTCTAGAAGATTGTAGGAAAGGAAACAACAAGTGAGTCTCTTCTCACAAATAGAACTTCGGGTCAGGCAAGAACAAAGGCTTCAGATGTTTATCGAAAACCTCAATCGAATAGTCCGCGTCCTCTCCATCTTTCCTGCAGATGCGCACCTTGTCTGCGTGGATATGGCGGCCCCACATCCAGTCAGCTCTGCAGTCTCTAAACTTTTTCGACACTGTTGGCGAACAAGACAAGTATCTTCGTGCATGGGGTACTTTGAGTTTTTCCCAAACAAATTCGTCATACCATCTCTGGCGTATGACCTCAACTTCAAAAAGTAAGTCCCGAGGCAAGTAGGGATATTCCCACCCATACTCACGGGCGACTCTGTGAGAAAAGCCGTTGCAATCTGGCCAAAGGAGGCATGGCATCCCGCTCACCTTCTCCGGGTTGAACGATAGCCTCCGGATGCCGAGGTACTTTCACTACGTCTGCTGGCTTTTCTCTCGGTGCTTGTAGTGATGCGCGTCGCATCCCCGCCACCAAGACGGGCGATGTTGTAGACTGTGGGAAGGTAATTTGAGGACTAGGCTTCCTCGTAGACTCCGGGACTTGTACCCGGGGCGTGCTGTCTCCTATTGACATAGGGGAATCCTGCGGTGCACGTAACATAGGTAACGGGCGTTTGTCCCAGCCCTTCTGGTGAAACAGTTCATCGATCTCACCGTCATCTCCACAATCCGACAGTGACTCTAGGTCGGAAGTGTCATACATCTCTGCGGGAAGGTAGTCTCTGGTAGACGTGGTACTACCCTCCCTTGCGGGCTCCACCGACTGTGGACCCCCGACACCTCCAACCACCACCACAGTCCCAGCCCCTGGCTCACCTTGACCTTTTGTAGAACTGGGATGTCCAGGACTCTTCCAACCGGATCCATCCAGGCCAGGCAAGCGACGGGGTGAAGCTCTTCCACGACCACAGGAGGCCTGCACCATGCCGACTTTCCTCTTCGGGGGTGGGAGCAGAGAATCTGTGGTGACCGAAGCAGCATCCTCGGATTTTTCTCTCTCAGGCCTCGTACACACGGCCGAGATTCTCGTCGAAAAAAACATGTCGTTTTTTTCGACGAGATTCTTGGACAAGAAAATTGTCCCGGCCGAGTGTACACACGCTCGTTTCAAAGAACCCGCGGTTCTTTGAATGGAGCGTACGCGGTGACGTCATCGACTACGACGAGCATGCGCTCGTCACATTCGATGCCTTCGCCGCCATCTTGGTATACCCTACGTATGCCTAGGAAGCTACCGCGCATGCGTCGAATTCATTTCGAACATGCGCGGGCTTCCCGGCGGACAGGTAAGTGTACACACACTCACTTTTCTCGTCGAGAAACAGGCTGACGAGAATCTCAACGAGAAAATAGAGAGCAGGTTCTCTATTTTCTCGTCGAGGTTACTTGTCGGTTTTATCGACGAGAAACCCGATAGCCGCGTACACACGACCGATTTACTCGGCAAGACATCTCTGCCAGCAAGTTTCTTGCTGGTTCTTGCAGAGAAAATCGGTAGTGTGTACGAGGCCTCAGTCTCTGATTGGGCAGTCACATCGCCCTGGTCAGTGCGTACGGGAACCTCCGCAAAGGCCTGGATCTCCACTTCCGGAGTAGCGGTACCTGTGAGGCTGTTGAGGCGAAGGGCCCGGGGCCTTACTGTGGATGGCTCCACCTCGAACAAGAACTCTTTGCATGCTTCGCAACGCCCGAATGGCTTCAGGAGGACCACCAGTCCCGAGCATCTGGGACAGATCACGCCGAGGGCCTCCGTGTCTCTGCATGTGTACAGAGCCAACTGTCCTCGGGGCCTGAGTCTTATCCCCATGTCTGTAAGGGGAGCAGCGAACGTAGTCATCTTCGTGGGGTAGGGAACCGGAATCCACGGGGAGCTTGAGGCCATCCCGACTGTCTGCTGCTCCATCACGCACTGACCACGCGCCGAAGTCTCCACGTGAGTTCCTCCACATGGCCAGACTCCTCCCACGACTTGCACATTTTCGCGGGCTTCCTTCAGGCTCCGCCCACGAATTGCGCAGTCGCGGGGTGCCTCGTGGCGCAGTGTAATAAAAGCCCCCACATGTAGTACTTCACACGGCTGGACTTTTCTCTCTTCTCGCTCCTCCGCATGGGCCTTTCCCGTCTTAGGGTCATTTCCACGACTTTGAGCAGGGATACACTTTGGCCAATCACATGGCCGACCTGCTCGGAACTCCTCCGGGCAGCAAAGTCCAGACACAGCCATTCCTTCTTCCAAAGTCAAAACACATATCATCCCGGACTCACGAGCCCCCACGTGTAACGGCCTCACCCCATCTCCTTTGTCTAGGGGTATGTCACATGACAGGGTGAGATGCGCTACGGCCCATGTCCTCCCTATAGCTGTGGGTGAGGTGAAGGCCAGTACCAGATATTTCCTCGGGCCTATGTGCTTTTGTCTGGAATCAAGTCCTGCGGCGCCAACACTTCCCTCTGCTCCCATTAACCAGAGTTCCACTGTCATGGATATGCAGTAGTGTTTGTCTGTCAGCTTACCTTCCTTCCCATGTGTTCATCTTAGAGGCCTGAACCCTTTCACCTGGCTTCCTTTATAATCTCCTCCCAGCCTGACTCCACCCCAGGCCCTATCACAGAACACTATATTAACCTGTGCACTGCAAGCCTGCTTTGCTGATCAACGTGTTTGTTAGGCATTTTGTGTTTGGGTTCCTGCCTGCCGTGTGCTACGTCTGTCACACTGTTACATATTTGGCTTGTCCCCGACTATCCCTGTCTGCTCGTGACCCTTGACCTTCGGCTCGTTCTTTCGTTATCCTTGTCTGCTTGTGGCCCCTGACCTTCAGCTTGTTATTCGTTTCTCTCATATCTTGTGCTGCTGCTTCCCCTCTTTTCCACTTATCCTACGGGGCGTGAGCTAGGAAACTCCAGGGGCCGCGACCTGGTCCCAGCCTGCAGCATAACATCCTCACCACTAGAGGCTCTGGAGAAGACCTGCTGGGTCTTAGACTCCGCGCCCTGGGGAATCTTGGCTCTAGCTTCGGTTAGGATCCCGGTTGTGCTCCTCTGGTCCCGCTTTCCACAACCACCCAGTTTCCTATCCGCAGAAGCCAGCCATAGGGTTCACTACCTTGCGGTGCACTCCTGTCCCCCTACGGTGTGCATCTGCCACCTGGCCACAGGTGACCTTGACAGTTTGATCAGCCATGAACCCGGCTGACATCCCGCTCCCCGCGGATGATCCATTGCAGGGCATAGTTTGCAGACTTGAAACCCAGGAATCGAATCAGACTCAGGTGATGCGATTCCTCCAGGATCTGGCTTCTCGCTTCGAGCAGCTTCAGGCCTCCTTGGGAACCCTGAATCCGCAACCTCAATTACAACCAGCGGCTGCACCTATTGCACCAGTCGCAGCCACACACTCATTACAACTGCCAGCTCTGTCCCGTTTCTCTGGGGACTCCAAGGCTTGCAGGGGGTTCCTTAGCCAATGCACGATTCATTTTGAGCTCCAGCCCCAAAACTTCCTGTCTGATCGGGCTAAGGTAGCCTATATCATTTCCCTCCTCTCTGGTGAAGCTTTATCCTGGGCAGCCCCTCTGTGGGAACTGAATGATCCAGTGGTTTCTAGCCTGTCTGGCTTCTTGAAACTTTTTCGGAATATCTTTGAAAAACCGGCTCGTGTCTCTTCAGCGGCCAGCGCCCTTTTACGTCTCCGCCAAGAGTCTGCTTCTGTGGGACAGTATGCCCTTCATTTCCACATACTGTCGGCTGAGTTGAGCTGGAACAATGAGGCCTTAGTCGCAACCTTTTTGCATGGCCTGTCTGATAGAGTGAAGGATGAATTAGCAGGAAGAACCATCCCCACTGATCTGGCCGGCGTTATCTCCTTGTGTAACCAGATCGATATTCGCTTTCAGGAGAGGACCTTAGAAAAGCAACGCCAGCACTCCTTGGTTCTTAGTCAGCCTGAGCTCCCCTCTCTTCGACCCTTAGAGCATCTCCTACCAGCTGAGGAACCCATGCAGCTGGGCCGGACCAGGCTATCCCCCGAGGAACGTGCTAGGCGCAGAACTCTTGGTCTGTGTCTTTACTGTGAGGGCAAAGGTCATTTTCGTGACACTTGCTCTCTTTGTCCAGAAAAACGTTCGGGTCCACTTCATCTGGAAAGTGGAGTATTGGACCCAGAAATATCACCTTCCCCTTCTCGTCTTCTGCTTTCTGTGTTCCTTCATGTTGGTGCTTCTTCTCATTCGGTCTCAGCATATCTGGATTCCGGAGCCGCTGGTAATTTCATGGACTGGGAAATCGCATCGTCCATGAGACTTACTCTTTTGCCCCTCACCACGCCATTGGTGGTCTTGGCGATTGATGGTACTGTTCTCCCAGGGGGACCTATCCGCTTCCAGACCCTCCCTGTTAAGATGTCGGTAGGGACACTCCACCAGGAGTGGATATCCTTCCTTATCTTACCCAAGGCTTCAACGCCTATAATTTTGGGTCTCCCATGGTTACAGCTCCATTCTCCTCATGTGGACTGGACTACTGGACAGATCCTGGCTTGGGGTCCCTCCTGTTCCTCGTCCTGCCTACCCAAGGTTGCCCCCTGTGAACCTGAGCCGGTCATTCATTCCAGGTTGCATAACCATTTACATTTCTCTGTCCCTAACCACCCTTGGACGCACAGCCAGGCTAGCTTGTCTACAAGTCCTGCAGTCGCTACGTCTTGCGATGCGATTCAGGTAGTCGCTACACCTGACTCAGCTATTCACTCTGCCTCTGTACTAGTTATGCCAGTCCAGCCCATGCCCAGTGAGCCTCCTACTTTTTCTGCTTCAGGACATTCTGCTTGTCCTTCAGCTATTCAGCTTGACTCCGGCGACATGTCACCTTCTAACCAACCTGACTTCAGGGTTCCACTGACATCTGCCCAGTCTGATGGTCCTGTGCAAGATGACCAGTCCCCCTTTAAGGGTCTAGGGGACCCTCCTCAGATTCCTGTTGATCCTCTCATGCCCTTGCTTATTCCTAGAAAGCCTTTGGTTCTCAATAGATCTTCTTGTCATCTCCCTACCTCGTTTTCGGTCTCTGAGAATAATCTTAAGTACGAGGTTAGACAAGTTCTGGATTCTCGGCTCTGCAGAGGCATTCTTCAGTACCTTGTGCATTGGAGAGGTTTTGGTCCTGAGGAGGTGTCTTGGATCGCTGCATCTGATGTCGCTGCACCTCATCTGTTGAGGAGGTTTCATCAGAGATTTCCCTTTAAGCCTGGGCCCAGGCGGGGGAGGGCCCATAAGAGGGAGGGTACTGTCATGGATATGCAGTAGTGTTTGTCTGTCAGTTTACCTTCCTTCCCATGTGTTCATCTTAGAGGCCTGAACCCTTTCACCTGGCTTCCTTTATAATCTCCTCCCAGCCTGACTCCACCCCAGGCCCTATCACAGAACACTATATTAACCTGTGCACTGCAAGCCTGCTTTGATGATCAACGTGTTTGTTAGGCATTGTGTGTTTGGGTTCCTGCCTGCCGTGTGCTACGTCTGTCTCTCTGTTACATATTTGGCTTGTCCCCGACTATCCCTGTCTGCTCGTGACCCTTGACCTTCGGCTCGTTCTTTCGTTATCCTTGTCTGCTTGTGGCCCCTGACCTTCAGCTTGTTATTCGTTTCTCTCATATCTTGTGCTGCTGCTTCCCCTCTTTTCCCCTTATCCTACGGGGCGTGAGCTAGGAAACTCCAGGGGCCGCGACCTGGTCCCAGCCTGCAGCATAACATCCTCACCACTAGAGGCTCTGGAGAAGACCTGCTGGGTCTTAGACTCCGCGCCCTGGGGAATCTTGGCTCTAGCTTCCGTTAGGATGCCGGTTGTGCTCCTCTGGTCCCGCTTTCCACAACCACCCAGTTTCCTATCCGCAGAAGCCAGCCATAGGGTTCACTACCTTGCGGTGCACTCCTGTCCCCCTACGGTGTGCATCTGTCACCTGGCCACAGGTGACCTTGACATCCACACACCGATCACAGTCCAACTCTTGTTTTATTGTACATCTCACAATAAACAGTGCTTCAGTAGCCAACTGGTTGCGACTTGATAACATTTTGATACGGGGGTTGAGAAGGTCGAGGCACTATCCTGGTTTTCAGCTAAACCACTGCGATCTCGCCAGCGGTTACTATAGCCTTAGCTAGAAAGGACTTAGAACTTGAGAGTCTCTACCAGCGACTCAAGAGAACATAGATAGGAGTACCTTCGCTGCGCTGCGGCCCCTATCAGGGGAAGATGTCCCTCCAAGGGAGTTACCAGAGGCCCATCCGTCACTGGGTTGCTGCTGCTCCAGACTCTCCGAATGGGTAACCTCCCCGGCCTCCTCACCTCAGACATGGGCCCCATCCACCTCAGGGACCCTCGGACTTCTCCACCCTCGCGGGATCCAGTCAAAGTCACTGGACCCCAGGCCTCCTAGTTTAGTACCTCACCCCAGGCTGAAGGTGCCTGGGATGGACTCCAACTCCATTCCGGTCAGGCCTAGGGCACCTGGGCCGAAATTCGGAACCGCCCGCACCCAGGCCTAAGGTGCCTGGGCGCGTGAAGAAGATCCTCCTGAAGACCTCGTGGTTAGGGCGTCTCCCCCTTTTATCTCCTCCCATAGACACCACGGCAGGTTCCCCGCCCTCGCCGTACCATCTCCGGAAAGGGACAAAAAGGGTAGCACTGTGACAGTCTTTCTACCTTGAGCCTCCAGGTACCCCGCCACCCAGAGGCCAAGGAGATTATTACACCCTCCAATCCTCCACGAACACAAAGTGGTCCAAAACCTCTCATAATCTACACACCTGGGTCATACTAGTACCCAGTGTATCCCAACTAAATTTAAAGACTCCGCTACATATATATATTGTAGCGGGGTGTCTGTCAAACAAGTTAAAATGACAGGAGAAGTGATTGATGGGATATATGTTCATCCACGGATGCTTAGATTTACAATCTAAGATAATACCAGCAAAGACTTTAGGATAAAGAAACATCGTTCTTTATCCTGTGTTGGTAAAGTTTGTTCCGGGGCTGGTTTTATTGGGAGCCTGATAGAGCTCTGGGTGGGACAGGCTCCCAGGTCTGTGGAGCCGCAGTTTGTTGGTTTCCTTCCAGGCCTTGATTAAGGCAGCTGGTCTCAGCTCTCAGGGAGAGAGTGTGTGTCTCTGAGTGAGGAGGCATACTAGAGCATGGCTGCTTATCCCTGATTTTGGATTCAAGTTTGTGCAACTGTTAGGACACTTACTACCAAACCAAAGGACTGTTCAGACTACGGATACAGTAAGGCTCGGTAGAGCAGAAGTTTATTTTGTTTGTTTGATGGCAAGATGCCCTTTTTCTTCTGTTGGAAATATCCTGTGCATTAAACATGGTGTTTTCCTAAAGAGACTGTGAGTTGTCCCTGCCTTGCGTCTGATCCCTCTACAATATATATATATATATATATATATATATATAGATATATACAAAGCCTGGATGTATATATATATATATATATATACTAAATACACTGCAGCTGAGCTAACTGAATCGCCTGCCTGCTCAAACTAAATTAAATGAAATGACACTCTCTCTCTCTCTCTCAACAACGCCACCAACACACTACACACGGCCGACGTGCAGGCGGCCTTATATAGTGTGGGGCGTGGACTTAACCCCCTGAGCCATAATTGGCCAAAGGCATCCTGCCTTTGGCCAATTATGTCTCTCTTCGCTGACGGCGTTGTGGTTTGCCAAAGCATGCGGGTCATAGTGCATGCTTGGCCAATCATCAGCCAGCAATGCACTGCGATGACGCAGTGCATTATGGGCCGTGACGCGCCGCTTGAATTTGGCGTGAACGGCCCATAATGTTCGATCTTCGTCGAACGATCGAACAGCCGATGTTCGAGTCGAACTCATGTTCGACTCGAACAGATAGCTCATCCCTAATGGGGAAGCGTAAAAGTCCATAAATACCTATGTGATCTGTTTGGGCAGTACAGTCTTTTGAGCATGGGCGTAGCATAAGGGGTTGCAAGGGTCACAATTGCAACCCCGCCCCTAGCTCCAGGGGGCCCCTGCAGCCCCCTATGATATTATTATCATATCCTCCACAAAGTCCAGCTCCGAACTGCCCTAGGGCCCCACAGCCATGCTCGAGTACTGCCTTCCACAGTCCACACCTCTCTGTTCTCATTTTCTGGGGAGAAGCTGTCAACCATTTCCTGAATGGAGAGGTGCACGAGGTGAGAACAGCCCAGCATGGTAAAGTGTCTGTGCTGTGTGTTAGCAACATGGAATGGTAACCGAGCTCAGCGAGTTAAGAGGAGGAGAGTGCCGTCCTGTAGCCATGGTGGGACCGCTGTCACTTTTGAGGTAAGACACCGCTCAGTGTCTCCTAGTCACCAGCTGGGATTCTCTGTACCCCCCACCCAGGGATGTCCGCTTACACCACTTCCCTGACAACTGGGGAAAAGACATACACCTCCGGGAGGTGACCTTCCCCATACACCTGCCAACACTGACAGAGAAGCCTTCATAAATTGCTAAAACAAATCTCTTCACATCTCCCTAGGGGTTGCAGGCTCCAGATTTTGTGTCACATGGCTTTGCCCCCCAGATCTAAGTTGCCCCCCCCCAAACCCCCCTGACCACCCCCTCCGCCCTGAATGCTATGCCCGGCTGCTGATCTCCTTTTCTACATCCTCCTCCGCAGGGCTGAATTCACATTCCTTTACAACACAACCAATTAGCTACGATCTGCACAGAGTGTATCTGCCTACTGCAACTACACTGCCGTTCTGACCAGAGAATTTCACAGGTCAGAACGCCAACATAAAAGCCAGATGCACCCTGTGAAGATTGTGGCTGACAGACTGTGTGTAAAGGAATGTAATTTCAGCCCTGTGTAGTGTGGGGGGAGGAGCTATGTACAGTGCTGTGATGGCAAAGAAGCTCTGCCAAGTGACCTGCCAGGGGTGATTTCTGTCTTCTGATTCTCCAGCGGTGATCCCTGTCTTCTGATTCTCTAGCGGTGATCCCTGTCCTCTGCTTCTCCAGTGGTGATCCCTGTCCTCTGATGTAAGGAAGAACTCAAAACTCTTAAGCGACTTTGAGTATCTTTCCGTGCTGTGAGTGTATCTGCACGCACGGTGGAAGTGGAGGGTGGTAGTGGGGGGGCCCAGGTCAACTTTTGCATTGGAGCCCACAAGCTTCAAGCTACTCCTCTACTTTTGAGTATTTTGTGTCATGATTTGAGGGATATATATTTGCAGTTTATGTTCCCTAATTGACCTAGCTAGCGTTTTCCCACATTTATTTCTAGGTTCATAACTCATTTTGCGACATATTTGCAAGGCTGCCTTGGCTTTATAGCGCAGTAGATCGTTGATCTGACCATAAAGGGAAGTAAGTTTGAGGACGAGAGACGATGAGGGGGCGTGTTTGTGGTGAGATTCCACAGTATGAAGTTTGGATAGGAGCAGAGCTAACGGTTTTCCCCTTTTCTTCATTGATCCGGGAGCCATGTTTAATAATTATGCCCCTGATCACAGCGTTATGAGCCTCCCATACCGTCCCTTGGTCAAAGTCTGAGTTGGCATTCATCTGAAAGTAGAAGTTTAATTCTCTAGTTACCTCCTCAAGTATTTCTGGTACCTGTAGGAGGCTTTCGTTAAACCTCCAAAAATGAGTCTTATAGGAGTTGATGTCTGAGAGCACGTAGGTCAGTGAAATGGGAGCATGGTCAGACTATGTCGTGGAACCAATGGAAGGGGGGGAAAGAACGTGTAGTCCCTCTCACCTGAATGTTGTAGTCGCCAGACATCGATCAATTGAGCACTATGTATAGCTTGTGTGGTCCGTTAGTGGGAGCCAGTGGGGACAGAGGAAGAGCCAGAGGAGGTGTCTACCGTAGGGTTCAGGGGAATATTAAAGTCCCCACCTAAAATCAATTGACCTTCCTTAAATTCCAGAAGTTGGCCTAAGGCAGTGGTTCTCAACCTTTCTAGTGCCGTGACCCCTTGATAAAATTTCTTAAGTTGTGGGGACCCCTAACAGTAAAATTATTTTCGTAGCGTGGGTTGTCAGCACCCAAGGCAAGACAAGTAATTTGCGCCCCTAACCCACAGACATTTAGGTCTCCCTGAGTCCCTTCCACTAGTACAGTATTAAAACCTCTTATGGTACATTTTAGGATGTACCACTCTTTCTCTTTGTTCTCCTTTCTTTCCCTTTTTTCTCTCTCTATGCTAATTTCTTGTTTTTCCCCCATCCCTCTTTCTAGCCGCTTTTCTCATTCTTTCTCTTATTCTTTCTCTCCCTTTTTCTTTGTGCCTCCCGCTCTTTTCCTCTCCCTTCCATCTATTCTCTATTTTTATTCCTTCTCTTACTCCTTGGTGGGGGGAATGGGATAAGTAGCAGTGCTGGTGGGAGGTTGGATTAGTGGCAGTACTGGGGGGAGTTCTGATCAGCCAACTTCAGTACTCTTGATCAAGGTCATCTGCTGATCTGAGAACTGTAGTGGGGACTTTTAATAACAACTATAATCACAGGTAGAGTTACTCAGGGTGTCTCCCGCTTCACTGTGTCTCCAACTTTGTGGTGTCTCGTAGCAGTCACACCTCTACCGAAATCTGTCTTCTCCAGCCGTTCCCACTTCACATTTCTCACCAGTAAGCTGACCTCTAGTCTCTGCCCCCCCACCCATGCCGTGAACTGAATGGGTGGCTGCGAAGAGGCTGAGTGGGCGGCCGCAGGCTCCAGGAACAGCCCAGCAGGGCGGCCACAGGCTCCAGGGAAAGCCATGCTGGGCGGCCGCGAAAAGGCTTGAAGAGCAGCATTGTAACGATTCAGGCAATGATACTATAAAGTTTGGTGTGGATCACAGCTTCGAAGGTATGTATGATATATATATATATATATATATATATATATAACAGTTAGTAGGCAGAAATCAGATAGGAAGACTAATTTGGGAATACTAGTGGTTTTATTTAGTTTGGTAGTACACAGTCATAACATTGAGTTCCAGAGGAAACTTAGGTGAAGTAGCAGTACACAGGATAATAGGTTATAGTATACGGAGGAATACTTGCTGTGAGAGGACTGGGGCTCTGTCCGGCCCAAAAGCTGGAAGTTAGAGGGGCTCTGACTGGTCCAATAGTGAGGAGGCAGCCGGGCTCTATCCGGCCCAATAGTGAGATGGAAGTCGGGGCTCTACTTGGCCCAATAGTGAGATGGAAGTAGGGGCTCTATCCGGCCCAATAGTGAGGGAAGATGGTCATCAGCTGCTGGAGCTATTTACCTGGTCTCAGGTTCCTAGCACGAACACCAAGCAAAGGGAGAAGGGGTGGAGCCGGGTGATGTCGCTGTGAGTCATCGGACTGTGACGGAGTCGGTTGAGATTTTGGAGCCCCGGTGGAGAGATAAGAATATTACAGGAGTCTCGGTGGAGAGATAAGGACATTACAGGACCCCCCTGAGGGACCCCTTCTGGGGGCCAAAGGCGCAGGCCTGTCAGGATTGTGAGAATGGAAGAGGTGGACCAGCCGTGGGGCATGAACCTCGGAGGCGGGTTCCCAGGAGTCCTCCTGTAGACCGTAGTTCTTCCAATGGATCAAATACTGTAAACAGTTTCTATATAGACGGGAGTCCAGGATCTGTGCGACTTCGTATTCCTCCTGCGCGTTAACTTCAACTGGCGGTAGGGGAGCTGGAATACGACCTGGGAAGGTGTTGGGATGATAGGGTTTGATCAGGGAGACGTGGAAAGTCGGATGAATACGTAAGGTGGACGGTAGTTTCAGTCTCACTGCCGCCGGGTTGATCACTGAGTGGATTGGGAAAGGACCAATGAATAATCCACTAAACTTGCGTGATGGAGTCTGCAGGTTGAGATGTTTGGTGGATAGCCATACTAAATCTCAGATTTTGTATGTGGGTGGAGTTCTCCTGTGAAGATTGTAGTAGGCCTTCTGTCTGCTCTGGGCTCTAGTGATGTTATCGCGTAGGTGAGGAATGAGGTCCTTTAAGGTGTTGACAAAATCTTCAGCCGCTGGGTTGTTGGTAGGAATCTGCTGAGGGATGAAGGAGGGATGGAAACCGTAGTTAGCATAAAAAGGTGAATAACCTGTGGTAGTACTGTTATTGTTGTTATATGCAAACTCCGTTAGGGGAAGTAACTCATGCCAATTGTTTTGTAGGTGAGTGAAGTAACAATGTATATATATTGTTCTAGACAGTGGTTTACCCTTTCGGTTTGCCCATTTGTTTGAGGATGGTAGGCAGCTGATAATCGATGGTCAATCTGGAGTTTTAGACAGAGAGCTTTCCAGAATCTTGGAGATGAACTGTGAGCCTCGATCAGACACCATTCTGGAAGGGATACCGTGGAGTTTGAAAACATGCTGTATCAAGATCTCGGCCGTATCTTTGGAGTTTGGTAGTTTCGTGAGAGGCATGAAGTGAGCCATTTTGGTAAGGTAGTCGACTGCGACTAGGATCGTGTTGTAACCGCCTGAACGGGGTCGGGATTCGTGTTTAGAGCAGGCACAAGTCTCGCAGGAGGACACATACTCGCTTACTGACTCGTCCATCTTCGGCCACCAGAAGTGTCGGCGAAGGAGATCCAGGGTTCTGGTGATGCTGGGATGCCCGGCTAGGGGTGCATCATGAGTAAGTCGAAGAATTCAATGGTGTAGAGGAGTCGGGATGTACAGCCGGTTATTTTTGTAGAGGAACCCTTTTTCATCTGCCTCTAACTGCAGTGGGGGTTTTTCTGAGTTTAGGGCCTGCTGCAATTCCTCTTTGAGGGTCAAAATGGTGCATAAGATCTTCTGCTGTGGGATGATTTGGGAAATTCTGTCAGGTGTACATTGATGTTCTTCCAGGCGAGATAATGAATCAGCCTTTCCATTTTTGGAGCCAGGACGGTAGGTGATGACAAAGTGGAATCTATCGAAGAAGAGAGCCCAGCGTATCTGTCTGGAGGAGAGTGTTTTGTTACGCTGAATGTATTGAAGGTTTTGATGGTTGGAGTACACTATAAAGGGTAGTGAGGTACCCTAGAGTAGGTGTCTCCAAGTCTCCAGGGCGGATTTCACTGCTAGCAACTCTTTTTTCCCCACTGGGTAATTGATCTCTGCGGGAGTGAGGGATCCATCAATGGACAATTTTTGGGATAGGATAGCCCCTAGGGCCAGATGGGAGGCATCGACCTCCAAGATGTATTGTAGATTAGGGTCTGGTAAGCGTAGGATGGGAGCCGTAGTGAAGAGACATTTCAGGGTATCAAAGGCTTCCTGAGTTTGTGCGTTCCATGCATATTTGGAGTGGATACTTGTTAGTTGGGTTAATGCTTTTATGACTAAGGAAACATTTTTGATGAATTTGCGATAAAAATTTGTGAAACCAAGGAATCTTTGAAGTGCCTTCCTATTCAGGGGTCTAGGCCATTTTTGGATACAGTCTATCTTACCAGGATCCATCTGTACGCCATTCTCGGAAATGATGTAACCCAAGAATGCCACGGAGTTGGATTCGAAAGTGCACTTCTCTAATTTGACGTATAAATTATGTGTGCGTAACCTAGAGAGAACCCACCTGACATGCTTGCGATGGTCTGTGATGTTGTCTGAGTATATAAGGATGTCGTCTAGATATACTACTAGGCAAACATTGAGGAGATCCCTGAAAATGTCGTTCACGAGGAACTGGAAAGTGGCAGGAGCGTTGCACAGCCCAAAGGGCATGACCAGGTACTTGTGCAGGCCGTAACGGGTGCGGAAAGCTGTCTTCCATTCATCCCCCTGACGAATTCTGACCAGATTATACGCACCCTTTAAATCAAGTTTGGTGAACAACTTCGCCGTTTGCAAACTTTGCAATAATTCTGGGATGAGAGGAAGGGGGTATCTGTTTTTTACTGTGATCTTGTTCAATTCTCTATAATCGATGATGGTACGTAGGCTTTGATCCTTGTTCTAGATGAAAAACATGCCGGCTGCGGCGGGTGAGGTGGACGGTCTTATGATACCTTTCTTCAAATTTTCTTCTATGTAATCCTTTAGATGGGCCAATCCAGGCTGTGATAAGGAATAGATAATCCCAAAAGGGATTTTTCTGCTAGGGAGTAAGTCAATTGGGCAATCGTATGGTCTATGTGGGGGTAGTAGCTTGGTATTCTTTTTACTGAAGACATCAGCGAAGTCTTGGTATGCCGTAGGTACCAGGTTGACTTCCACTGGGGACAGTGACTCTGCCTGTGATAAAGAAGTCTCTTTGAAACATGTCTCCTGGCAATATTGAGAAGTGAGGAGCACGCTCCTGTCTTCCCAATGTAGTGAGGGTTTGTGGATATGCAGCCAGGGTAGACCTAGGATGAGGGGAAAATGGGGAGACGGTATCACATATAAGCAGATGTATTCTATATGAGTAGAATCTGTCACCATAAGTAGTGATGGGACCGGAGGTTAAGGTAGTTCTGTCAATAAGTCTAAGAGAGACAGGTTTGCATTTAGTGGATACAGGAATTTTATTGGTTTTAACAATATGTGAGTCTATGAAGTTCCCACACGCTCCTGTGTCAATCATAGCCTTGAGAGTAATTCTGGGTTTTGTCCCAGAGCGACAAGAATTTTGAAATAGTTAGAATCTGGTAAGTGGGGGTTTATTAGTTTGTAGAGGTATGTTGATTTACCGGGTTTTTTCTTTCTGAGTATGGGGCAGTCTTCAGCGATGTGGTGTGGCGCGCCACAATACATACAGAGCTGAAGGGACCTTCGCCTAGACCGCTCTGCTGGGGTAAGTGTTCCACTAATTACACCAATTTTCATGGGTACCACAGGCTCGGCAGTATGGTTTGAAGGAACCGAATAGGTGACCCCTGAGAGTCTCCCAGTCATCCTTCAGGGTTTCTGATAAGCCGAGCCGGAATTGATTTTTAGGGTGATCTGGTTCCACTCGGACTGAGTGGCCCACCGTTTAAATTATAAAATATAGAAGATCCATGGCGGCACTAAAATCGGTGAAGGAGTTTAGGATTGGATCGTCTTTCTCTATGAAAGTATTAGCCCAGGCTCGGAGTTCCCCTCTAAGGTAGGAGATGGCGGTGCAAACTTTTGTTCTATCGGTGGCATAAGTGCGTGGCTTCATGTCAAACAATAGTTTACAGGCGTTAATGTATTCCCTGTAGTTTCTCCTATCACCCGAAAAGATGTCTGGTGAGCTTATTTTCAGTTCAGGAGTGTCGGGGTGTGTAACCCGAGTAGGGAGTCTTTCAGTGATATATGACTTGAGATTTTGGTTCTCCGTTGAAAGGTTGGTGACCATCTGCGAAAGTGCGTCAAGTCTCTGATTGAACGCCGCCATGTGGTTAACTACCTCCGATGGATCCATTTTACTCTATTTGGTAGAGTGGTTTGTGCTATCTGTAACGCTTCAGGCAATGTTACTATAAAGTTTGGTGTGGATCACAGCTTCGGAGGTATACATGATATACTTAACAGTTAACTATAAGTAGGCAGAAATCAGATAGGGAGACTCAGATAATTTGGGAATACTAGTGGTTTTATTTAGTTTGGTAGTACACAGTCATAACATGGAGTTTCAGGGGAAACTTAGGTTATAGTATACGGAGGAATACTTGCTGTGAGAGGACTGGGGCTCTGTCCGGCCCAATAGTGAGGAGGCAGCCGGGCTCTATCCCGCCCAATAGTGAGATGGAAGTCGGGGCTCTATCCGGCCCAATAGTGAGATGGAAGTCGAGGCTCTATTTGGCCCAATAGTGAGATGGAAGTAGGGGCTCTATCCGGCCCAATAGTGAGATGGAAGTAGGGGCTTTATCCGGCCCAATAGTGAGATGGAAGTAGGGGCTCTATCTGGCCCAATAGTGAGATGGAAGTAGGGGCTCTATCCGGCCCAATAGTGAGGGAAGACGGTCGTCAGCTGCTGGAGCTATTTACCTGGTGTCAGGTTCCTAGCACGAACACCAAGCAAAGGGTGTGGGCTGTTTAAGTAGGGAGAAGAGGTGGAGCCGGGTGATGTCGCTGTGAGTCATCGGACTGTGACGGAGTTGGTTGAGATCTCAGAGCCTCGGTGGAGAGATAAGAATTTTACAGGAGTCTCGGTGGAGAGATAAAAAATATTACAGGAGTCCCGGTGGAGAGATAAGGACATTACAAGCGTGGGCTTCAGGAACAGCCAAGGATTCGGTGACCCCTGGCAAAATCGTCATTCGACCCCCAGGTTGAGAACGACTGGTCTAAGGTAAAAAGATATCCTGCTGATCATTAGGGGCATATATCGTTGCCCAAGTCAAGTGTACGACACCTATGAGACTCTTGATAAACACAAGCGTCCCTCTGTGTCCACCAAGGTATCGTGACAAGTCCAAGGAAGCTTACTAAACAACAGTATAGAGACTCCTCTTGACTCCGCATTCTTTTTAGTAGAGCGATAGGTCAGAGGGTAAAATCTGTTTTTGAGGATAGGTAGTTTGTTATCCCTGAAGTGGGTTTCTTGTATGAATGCTATATCAGCATGGGAATGTTTCATATCATTTAAAAGCATGTCTTTTTTCGGGTGTGTTAAGACCCTTTGCGTTTAGAGAAATTATCTTTAAGATATCCATCTCCAACTAGGGGAGGGGGGAGGAGGGGGGAAGAAAAGAAAAGTAAAGAAAGAGAGGAGGAGGGTAAAGCGCGAGAGGCAGGCAAACGGTCCGCCACTCACAACTCTACAAGACAATAATTGGCAAATAAGAATTTGCAAAAGCACAAACGTGTGCAGGCCTATTTGGGTAAGCGACTAGAAAAGGCTCAGGGCGAGCATACCCAGCCCATCCCAACCACCCCAGCCAGGATAACAGAAAAAAGAGATGGGGCACAAGCAGCAAAAAAAGAAAACAGTTTTTTTGATATTTCAGTATTTCAGGTGAACAGGAGTCACTGGCGTCTGTGTATCTCCCACCCTAGCCCCTTCCCCCCCTCCAAATAGCACTGAAGAAGGGGGTTCTGTTGACTGTGAGAGACGGACTACTGTCTCCAGCAGAAAATATCAGAGGAAGGTCACCCTGGGACACAACATATAGTTAAACTAAAAAACTGATTACATAACAAGCAAATGGTCATCACATATATGAATCACATAAATGTTGTGCAAGGGTCCAATGAACACCTCCCCCCGCATCCCCTCCAAGAGGCATCATCATGGCTAGGAGGCGACGGGTACTGGACTACAGGGGTACCAAACAGAGAGACCCCTAAAGGCCAAATTGTTAAATTGCATGAGAGCAGTATGGAGCAGAGCAAAGCCCCCCACCGCACTCGGACCGAGTCACCCCCCTCACAATAAGCGGGAGGTAGGAGGGGCAACCAAATCCACAGCAAGGCCACTATAACGACCATGAAGTCAAGAGCACCAGCCTTCACTGCTTGGCAACAGGCAACAATAATACAGTCAAAGCAGCAGCAAACAGGCGGGAGTAATACATTTAAAACAGCAGAAAACATTACAGTCTGACCCTTAGCTGTAGGAAAAGAAAGTAAACTGCATAGCCAAAATATTAAGGCACGAAGACCTCTAAGTCTCCAGATGAGGGAGGGGAAGGAGTAACGGACCAGTGGCAACTAGGTGGGGACCCGGGCACGGTATTAGGAATTAATTCTTTACTAAATATTAAAGAGAAACATCACATATCCACCCGGGGTAGGAGGAAATATTAAGGAGCCAAGTCCTTCCAAAATATGCAAAGGGGGTATGCACAGCCACCTCATGGCCCATGCAGCCTACACCAGGGGATAGGAGCGATATAGTCAGCGCATCAGAACTCCAGGAGGTTATAGAGTGGCACAAGGTCCCCTAGTCATATGGTAAACAGCAAGGGCAAGCTAATGGGAAAACAATGTTGAAGGGCGGCAATTGCCGGTTAAGACTCACATGGACCCTCTGGGGAAGACACCCGGGACCTACGCCTGGTTCTCTGTGGTCTAGGTCACGAGTTCCACCATAGCACTGCCAATCCTGTGCGGCCAGCTGGTTGTGGAAGGAACATCAGCCAATTCGGAACTGGGAAGGGGTCCGACTCCCGGACTGTGAAGAAGGCCGGGAGGTCTCCGGGTGTACGGAGGGTAAATGAGCGCTGGCCTCTCCGGAAAGTAACTGAGAGGGGATAACCCCATCTGTAGGTAATCCCCAGTTGTCGGGCCAAATCCAGAACCGGACGGTGTTGCAGGGTGGCTTCAGAATTTTGACAGTCGCTCCATCAAAGTCGATCTCTCCAGCCTCCCATGCCGTGCGGATAATGGTTTCCTTATGGGTGTAGTTGTGAAGCCGGCAGATCACGTCCTGCAGTTGGCCAGGATCCATAGGGCGAGGGCCTGGGGCCCGGTGGATTCGGTCAAATTCCACATGTGTGGGGAGGGAGTCATCCGATATTCTACGGAAAATGTCAGCAGCTGTCTTCGCAAAACCCTTGGGTCCTGTCGCTTCTGGCAGACCCCGAAGCCCCATGTTGTTTCGCCTGCTCCTGTCTTCCATTTATTCCAGGTGGAGTTGGAGGGTTACCACGGCATCATCGTGGGCATCCTGGAGGGATTCCAGGGAAGTCATCCATTTCTCTAGGGTCGCCAGCAAGGATTTCCCCGTGGTCAGTCTAGAGGACAGGGACTGCATGTCCCGTTTGACCTCCTGTAAGTCCTTGCAATACTGTTCTTCCAGGCGGCCAATGAGAGACTCTATATCCGCCTTTGTTGAAAGTGTCTGGAGAAGAGTTCCCAGCTTCGTGCCCAGGTGTAAGGTAAGAGGATGGGAAGAAGGGCTCTGTGAGCCCGAGCAGGGAACTGCAGGAGTCCCCGAATAGACTTCCGACCCCATGGAGGCAGCAGGGGAGGCAACACGAAGAGATCCCTGGTTCCGCCATCTTGGAATCGGGAGGGGCCACTTGAGAGTTCAGGAAGAAATGTGTTATTTCCCCTTCCGGGTTTAACACTTTTAGCTGCCTTATTGCCTCCCTTCACTTTTCTTTGCTGAGAGCATGCCGTGTGAAATAGAGTAAAATAGACTAGGGTAGTTGGGAGAAAGCCATGAGCTCAAGAGACACACGTCTTCACTCAGCCATGTCCAGGCCACGCCCCCGGCGGATCCAGCTTTTCTGACCAGTATCTGTGGCATAAGTTCTTCAGAAAAGAGCATCAGCATCTCGGTTTCCCACACCTGGCCGATATTTCAAACTGAACCGAAACTCAGACAGAGCGGCCAACCACCGATGTCAAGTGGCATCCAGTTTGGCAGTGGACACAAACATGGCCTCAAATAGATAATATCATAGCTTGTCCACTACAGCCCACTTGATGGCCAGGAACTCCAACTTGTGTACCGGATAATTTTTCTCAGGGGGAGTGAAACTGCGACTCACATAAGCCACTGGGCGGAGTTTCCCTTCCGACTCTTGATATAACACTCCCCCAGGCCATCTCTGCTAGCATCCACATGTAATTCGTAGGGTTTTGAGGGATCAACATAGGCCAACACAGGTGCTTCAATAGGGCTCCCTTTCAAGCGTTCAAAGGCTCTTTCACACTTCGCTGTCCACTGCTCTTGAATAGACTAACGTGGCTTCCTTGGGCCTCCAGTGTGGACCTTCTGCAGGTCCTCATCCGTCTGCTTCTGCAATAACTCATTCTGAGATTTGTAAATCTGTGAAAAATTCTTTACAAATCTTCTACAGTATGAGCAGAAACCCAAAAATGACCTCAGATCAGTGGCGGTGCTTGGGCGAGGCCAGGAAGTAACAGCCTCCAACTTCTGAGGATCAGTAGCTACTCCATCGGCTGAGACTACATGTCTAAGATTTGTGACTGAAGTCTGATAGAATCGACACTTCTCTAACGACAACTTCAGCCCCTTGGTGTCTAATCATTGGAAAACTTTCTCCAATCGAGCTTCATGTTCCTGCAACGTTTTGCCAAAAATTATGATATCATCGAGATACACTAACAGTTCTAGCAAGTTCATGTCTCCCACTGTGTTCTCCATCAGTCTTTAAAAGGTGGCAGGGGCCCCTGTTAACCCCTGTGGCATTTGGTTGAATTTCGAAGAACCCTAGAGGACTGATGAAGGCTGCCTTCTCTCAGTCATCTGGATGCATGGGTATCTGATAATATCCACTCCAGATCCAAAACACTGAACCATTTAGCTCCTGTTTAGCATTGCAGGGCCTATTTTCTATGTGAGGGGTTGTGTACTGATCTAGAATAGTCCTCCAATTCAAAGTTCGGTAGTCAATACAAATTCAGAGGGACCCATTTTTCTTTCTCACAACCACAATAGGAGAGGCATAAGGGCTCCTGGATTCCCTAATGACCCCCAATTTTTTTAGTTCAGCCAACTGTTCTCGAAGGTCCTCCAGATCATTGAGAGGGATTAGTCTAGCTCTTTCTCGGAAAGGCTTATCTCCACTTAGCCGAATTCGGTGTTGGGCACTCCTGGCACAACCCACATCAAAGTCATTCTTGGAGAACATTTTTGTCAGGAATGGGCAGAAAGGAGACCAGACACATAGCTACACAAGGGAACTGAGACCAAACAATGTATTTATCATTAAAGTGATATTTATTTACAGTGAACACACACCAATAAACATACACAGCAGCCAGTGAAAAAATAAACCACTCCAGCAAACAAGAACAAAAATAACTAATGAACCTAACTACTACCTATATACAATATCTACAATAAAAGAGACAAAGATAACAGGGATGCAAGGAAGGGAAACATGACTGGGTACAAGAGCATTGAGCAAGGCAAAGGGGTATAGGACGGATCAGGATACAGGAAGGTTCAGGATCGGTATCAGGCACAATCTGGTAGCAAGGAGGCAATCAGACAGGATAGTGATGCCCTGGGGGTAAGGAGGAAGCAGCCTTAAATATCCACCTGGCAGCTGGAGATAGGTGTGGCTGATCAGAACCTGCTGGCTTCTGGGATACACCTGCTGGTGGACACTGGAATTGCAGCCATCGGCCCATAGAACTACAGTGCCACCAGCAGGTGAACTCAACCCTGACAATTTTCTCCCATCAAGCTAATTGAGCTTTGATCCTCTCTTCCCATCTGGGTGACAGATTTGGGCACTGGACAGTGGTCTCTCTTCCATTTTTCTTTTAGAATAAGTCATCCCCTGTCACTGGGGTGGCAGCACTTGCTTTTCCAATCACCATACAAGGCTTCAGGCTGATTGGATGGCTAATGACATTCCTCACACTGACAGGATTTTGGCCTCCGCTTCTCAGTAAGGCCCTAGTCGGTACAATCTCCAGAACCAGTTCTATCCTGTTATCTTCCTCCAGCGGGGTCAGCTTCTACCACCACATAAGGACCTGGTTGGTTCCATGACAACTTAACAGTGGCTTTCATGCAGGTTCTTTGCCCAGGCTGCAGCACCTTTTCTTGAGTGTCTATTCGCCACAGTCTTCCTACCCCTTCCGCGGGGGCCTTCTTTTCCTGCAACACTTGCTGAAAAGCCTGCCACAGCTGAGGATGGATCTGCCCTACAGTAGCACCCTTCAAAGGTGTGAGTAATCTCCTCACATGATTGGTGTTGTTGCCTATCAGCAAAGAATTGCGGCCTGCCCCAGGAGCTTGGGGACAGACAAAGGCCAGAGTGTCAAAAGTCTCCAGCTTTCCAGCCAAGGAAGTATCAAAAGTTATCTTGATGGGTATATAACTGTCATATGGGCACTTTTGTGTTCCTATACCCCAGATCTCTAATTCTTTGAGTTTACACAAAGGAATGTGCCTCAAGTACTTGTGATAGAAGTCCTGATACAACAACGTCACCTAGACTCAGGTATTCAGCAAGGCTTGAGTATAGATGCCCTCTACTTGTATCGAGACTATAGGAGAAGGCCCTACCAGGTCCTTCGGTATAGCCCATCCTGTCAGCTTTGGAGAAGATGCGTGGCTGCAGAGAGGATTTCTAAGCCTCGTCTAAAGTCCCAATTTTTCCCTTTTATCATTAGTAAAAAAAAAACAGAGCCAATTTAAGTAGCGGTAACTGATCCGGTATAAGTCGCCAGATAGTGATTTGTTGCTATTAGAGTGTTCGTCTCTGCTCTTGGAGCTATTCACAGTTGTGGAATCCCCTGAAAGCAGCCTGATATAATATATTGAGTTATATTGCTCTTGATCTTAGTTATTGCTCGTCAGTTATTTAATAGGAAAATATACTGTTACTCTCTTACTTTACCTTACAGTAAAGATGATTTCTGTGTTTTATCATAACGTGTGTGTTTTTCATTGGTCCTTGCACTTACACTATTGCCAGGTGTGCTAGAGGGCTGAGACTGTTCTTCGGGTTTAGGGTCAGAGTACGGAACCAATTATGCTTAAGCGGCACACTTACATAAAACAAACAAAGTGCTGCTAGATCGTGGAGGAAACCGGATGTCAGAGGGGGTAGAAGCCAGAGTCTGCCGAGCAGCAGCAGCTATCAGAGACTTGGAAGCAGTGAAGAGAACCCAATGTCAAAGGGGGTATAAGCCAGAGTCTGCAGAGCAGCAGAAGCTGTCAGAGACCTGGACGCCGGACCTGCTGGCGGCATCAGCGGCCATCCCCCCGCAATCGTAGCAGGAATGTGAAAGGGGGCTTATACAACGTGTTTCAGAAGCCCCGCCTCCTTTCTCAAGTATAACCAATGAGGGGAGAGAAGCCTTATATATAGGCAGCGGATGGGGGGGCAGAGGCAGAGTCGGCGGGCATAGTTAAAGTGGAGCACCGCAAGTGAAATGACAGCTGTGAACTAGCCAATCGTCAGAGCCTGGAGAGGAGGGGGGACAAACTAAAAGCAGTGCGAAAAACAAAAAGCGGTTAGAGGACAAAATCCATGCTGGATCAGACGAAGCAGAAAAGGACAGTGTAAGCTGGATCAACAGAATTAAACAAACAAATCATACAGAGCATCCTCTTAAATGACCTTGGAATTAAAAATTTAAATCTATCAATTAATGCATAATTTATGTAGCGGTACCCTCCGTTTAAGAGGGCTGCTTGTTTGTTTTGGGCCCTGTAATGCACCGCTATCAACCCCTGGCAATCGGCTCTAACCTCTCGTGACACAGTTAGGAAAGGGAAAAGTGGTATAACTGTATTACCTCTATACTATTATACGGTACGACCCCCTTTGTATGCCAGCACAGTAATTGACACTCACAACCAAATTACTTAACTATAACTTTTTACTATAGGTAAAAATATAAAAGGTAATTTGTATACAATATCTTATGCAGATCCCTGCAATATAGGTGTACACATTAAAAGGGTATTGTAGGGGTTCAGTTGCTTCTAACCAGCCAGGCAGGTAAAAGTGCAATGCAGGAAAAAGACTTCAATGACCCCCCCTCAAATCTGGAGACATTAAATTGACACAGGAAAGCCTTTGCAATGTGCCCAATTGATGTCTGGTTTAATCAGCTTAACATCTCGGTATTTATGCAATTCTAGGGAACAAAAACTGGGGATGGGAGGAGTTCACATGATACAAATTCAGGTTAATAATTTCCTATTAGCTAGTACGTGTTACAAAGTTCAGGTAATATTTCGCTGATGAAACAAAAATCTTACATAGATGTGAACTTCAACATATGTTGTATAAATGTATGCTTTCTGTGTTTACACAGTTGTGTAGAACTATAATTAACTTATCTTAAACAAACATGAGCTAGGGCAAAGTCCATAGATATGGTATATTCCTAAATGACCATGAAAACCTTCACACAGAAATAAGTACATTTCAAACAAAACCTTTTCTTTAACCCATGACATGGCGTCCTGAACTCAAAATGGAGGTTGTCATGCCAAGTTACCTTTACAATCCTCTCTTTGAGACAACATTTTTTATGTGTCTCATCTAATACCTTTCACAGTTATGTAATCTTTCTTCTATCATAATAATAGTTATGGCAGCACTTCCAACCATGTCAGTGTTCCTACTCCAGAACTTAGGTTTGCAAAAGGATCCCATGTCTTAGCAATATTTCTAGCTTCATCTTGTAATTTGCTAACTTCCTTTCGGTGTTGTGCAATTATATCATAATAATCTGGTACCTCAATACTAGTGTTATGAAACCAGGTACAACACTCATAATTTTCTGTGTTCTCACATAACCCAGTTAAAGCAGCACTCATGCTTTCTATGGCTAACTCGTGTAGTTCTAATTGTTTTCTAATTGCTCTAGTTTCTATATTTAATTTAGTAATATCATCAGAATTCTTTTCCATTATTTCATCAATGATTCCAGTGTAATTATTCAACCTTTTCATTAAGTCTATTTGGATAGATATATATGTATATCTCAACATTATCAGACCCCTATGGCCGGGTCACTACCATATCTTCTCTACTTGGTATGATACCAGAGGGTCCACAGTACTACTCCACATATATGTAGAGTAAAGCTCTTCTTAGGGTGTATGTGGATACATATCTTTACTCATTCATATCACCCATCTTGGCATCATACGAATCTGCTAATCTGACAATCTGATAACACTCTATCTCTTCCCTGGGGTCATCTTCCTCGGTTCTAATTATCATTGTATTTCACATTTGTGATATTTAAAAGGTACAGCCATGAGAGGAATATTAACGGTGGAAGGGTGTAATTTGACTACATATCCAACATTTTCATATCCTGATTTCTGTGAATAGGCATATTTAAACTTCAATAATAACATTTTATCTGTATTAATTTCTGAGTTTTCATTTCTCTTGTGACTGTCATGTGTATTATTCATATTAATATTCTGTTGTGGAGTTTTAGAGGCTCCACAAATACTCTTTATGTGTCCCAAATCTTCAGGGTGATTAATACAGTTAGTTATCAGCCAAGTTGGCAAAAACATGATCAGGGCAGCCCAGCATAAGAGGCACAAGGCTTTCCCAGAAGTCCGTGGTGAAATAAGCGACGTCATTTTGTTCAGAGCCTTGACTAACTACTTCACTCAATTTTCCTTGGCTTGGTTCTTAGGTGTTTGGTTCACCTTCTTCACACGACTGGCATGGATCCAGGCCTGTTGTGTTTCCACCCGAATGGCTGTGCAAGTCACTGCGATCACTATGGTTGGGAGTCCAAGAGATACTCCTGCTTCTTGGTGCGGTTCAAAGGGTGTGTTGGTTCCTGTGAAGAAACAAGGAGAGGTGCGAGCAACATTCCTTTCAACTTGATCTAAAGTTTCAATAAGTTTTTTTACATAATCTTTCTGAATAAGATCTAGGTCCTCTCTTTCCAACATAAGTGGCTTTCTGGCCCATGGGGTGGGGAATGGCCTACCCATTAAAACTTCAAAAGGGGAGTATCCTGTCTTTTTAGTGGGTGTCATTCTTACCTCGGCTAGTACAGCTGGTAGGACCTTCTTCCAATTTGCATACGTACCTCCAGTGGCTTTCCTGATCTTATCTTTAATAGTTCTGTTCATCCTTTCCACTATACCTGAACTCTGGGGGTGGTAAGGAATATGAAACTTCCATTCTATTTTCAGTGTTTGGCCACTAATGCAGGACCATTGTCTGAGTTGATCTGAAGTGGGCAACCCCATCTGGGAATGATTTCCTGTGTGAGAATTCTTACTACTGTTTGTGCATCTTCCTTTGTTGTTACAAACACTTCTATCCATCTTGAGAACATGTCCACTATTACTAGCAAATATTCCTGTCTTTTAACTAGTTTGGGCATGTGTGTAAAATCAATTTGTAAATGAGTGAATGGTGTAGAATTAGATGGATATATCAGATGTTCATGTTTTTCCTTGTGAGGGTTCCTGGAATTATTCCGAATGCATGTGATGCATCTGGAAACATATGCCTTAACCAGAGAGGGAAGACCTGGAATGTAAAAATCCTTATCCAAAAGTTCACATGTGACTTTCCACCGTCTGTGACCTATCCCATGGTATTGTGAAATAAAAATGGGTGCGCTAGCTCCCCTCTTGGCAGACAAGGCCAGTTTCTGGGCTTGTCTGCACACCTATTGAGTTCCGTTGTTGGATGTCTTTTGTCTGTAGCATATGTTTGGAGTTCATGCAATGTTTCATCTAGGAGTGGGATTTCAGGTGAGAGGAATGGCATTTGAATGTCTGCTGGCTGTGTGGATGCTGCCGCTCTTGCTGCCTCGTCAGCTAAAGCATTTCCTTTGGCTATGTCATCCTGTTGCCCTGTATGTGCTCTACAGTGTAGTGTGGTTGCATGTCCTAGAGTGAATGATGTAGCCATTTCCACCACCATCGCACAGGATACCAAAGCTCTGAGACACGCCAGCATGCCCTGCACTGGCATAGGCACAACCCTTGGGGAAAAACGATAGGGCGCAGTTTGCCTCCCATGTTTTTGAGCTAGGACTCCCGTCATGGTTTTACAGTTGTCCCTAGCAAATAGGTAAAACCCTTTGCTATACTCAGAGGCCAAGACCAGGAGCTGTTATCATAGATATTTTGAGGTATACGCAAGCATTGTACATTTCATCATTGCATTTTATACAATCTGGTATGTCAGTACCTGTGGTTTGTCTCAAGTGATTATCATAGTAGGAACAGTCAGGTAACTAATCATGCCAAGAAAGGATAGCATATCCTTCTTGGTCTGTGGGGGGGCTAGACCCACGGAGAGCCGCAGCTCATGACTGACTTTCCTTTCACCTTTTGTGAGTACAAAACCAAGGCATTCAACAATTTCCTGACACTATTGAAGTTTCTTTTTGGAAACTTTATGACCATTATCTGCCAACCAATGTAGCAGATCATCTCGTTGCAGGCTACCTGGCTTGGGTTACATATCAATCAACATATTGGAGTAGGACAGAACGATGGCAGGGAGTCCAGGACCGCAATGTGACCTGGAGCACAACTGAGTAGACTACAGGGTCAACATAACCCATGACACCATGTCATCTGGCAAAACATTTTTTTTTTTTAAAACAGAAAGCAAGGATTGGCTGTGTCTCCTCATCCACAAGGACGCTAAAAAATACATTTGTTAAATCAATCACAGAAAAATACTCTGCATCAGGTGGTATGGAGGTAAGGAGTGATGGCACATCAGGCACTATAGGCGCACACAAGGTTATTTACAGCTCGAAGGTCTTGAACAAATCCACAACCGCCACCCTGCCCGACAATGGGCACTCACTGCTCTCTTTCCCATTACATTTAAACATCCTGCTGCTTCTTTCTGTATTAAAGTTTCCTGAAATTGGTCAATTGTCTGTGTGGTCCATTCAGATATCATCTGTTTGACCATCAAGGCGAACTGGGGTTTTAGATTATTCATATAAGTTTGAATAAACAAAACTCCCACATCAGTAGCTGCAGCTAATCCAACTTCTGTTGTCCAATTTTCATGAAACGTTTTCCAGAACTCAACTACAGATTTTTCTGACTTTTGTTTGCATGCTATGGCAGTAGGAAGGGAACTTTTATTTTTAAATACTTTCATCATTTCAGCCTCTAATTCCATCCACATAGTGTTACTACCTGTTATTGTGTTTAACCCATATGCTCCCGCATTTCCAGTGTCAATAGTGTTTATACTTGGAACATTTGCCCAGCTCCAGGAACTGGTGTGTCCTATAATGCCATCAATGATAAGGCGCATGTCTTCCTGTGTGTAATTTCTACCCTTACATGCCTTTTTTTAAGTAAGTTAAAGTACCTCCTGCTGAGGCAGTGGGTTTGGGGCAATGTTTCACTATCCTGTCAATGTCCTCAACGTCTATTACTTTTTTCAATATTTAATTTCCAATGGTCATGAAAGGCGCTTGAAGGTTAAAGTTACTATATACAGTTCCACTCTTTGTTTTAGGGGGACTAAGTGTTTTACCCACTACAGCGTTTTCCTGTTCTTCCTCCTGCTCTTGGCCAGGTGGTGAAACTACACCTCATATAGCTCCCTGATCTTCTTCTGGTTCAGCTACCTCGACTCTAGCTTCCTGTCCTTGCCTCTGTAGGCGCTGTCTATCTTGTTGTGGGGCGGGAGGGATCTGCCGTTTGTCTGATTTCATGATGTCAAGCCAGAAGATCAATATCTTCCTCTCTTAAACTCGGATAGACATGTACATATGAGGGTGGAGGATGACTGACTACTGGCAGGGGTGGGGCTGTTGGGTCAGGGACAACTCTCTTTTTATCGGCTTCTTTTTTATGTTTCTGGTCATAATCTTCCTTACTTAAACATTTAGTGGGCTTTTTCTGCTTCTTTTTATCCCTCTGAAACCAATATGGGGCATATTTTAACCAATTCTCTCCTCCCTTTTCCATATAATCCATATCCCATGTGAAATTCATCATTACTACTATCCCGGGGAAAGGGGTCTATACTGTGTATGGCTCTGGTCTATCCCACTAAATTTGAAACTCATGGGACTATAAATTCATAATCAGTACCACAAATTCTGGCTACAAAATCCTTACACGTTTCTCCTGGGTTGGGAAGAGGGGGAGGATATTCTTTACCTTGTTTCTGACCCATATTGACAGTGGAAGACGACTGTTTTACCATGCAGTCTTCTGATCCACACAACAAATTATTCTTAATACTTCTATTATCTTAACACTTCTATTCGACAGAAAGAAAAGCAAAGGTTTTGGGGTCACTGGAGTCTACTTCCTCATTACCCACTTCATATTCCTTGCCAAAAGGAATGTATCTATCATATTCCTTGCCAAAAGGAATGTATCTATATGCAGTACTGCTTATCTTTGTGGATTTACCAAAAACCCAATATTAACCTCCTGGCATGGTTCTTATCCCCTGCTAATTTATGGGTCTAAAAGCTTTAATCAGAGCTGAGGCAAGAAAATATTTAGTCAATAAAGACAAAACAAATCTTACCTCAGATGATTTTGCTTATCCCGGACGAACCGCCAGTTGTTAGGGGTTCAGTTGCTTCTAACCAGCCAGGCAGGTAAAAGTGCAATGCAGGAAAAAGACTTCAATGACCCCCCCTCAGATCTGGAGACATTAAATTGACACAGGAAAGCCTTTGCAATGTGCCCAATTGATGTCTGG
Source organism: Rana muscosa (assembly GCA_029206835.1). Taxonomy (NCBI): domain Eukaryota; kingdom Metazoa; phylum Chordata; class Amphibia; order Anura; family Ranidae; genus Rana; species Rana muscosa. Next base: position 10,023,022 of record CM055119.1, on the reverse strand, counting down.
TTTAATCAGATTAACATCTCGGTATTTATGCAATTCTAGGGAACAAAAACTGGGGATGGGAGGAGTTCACATGATACAAATTCAGGTTAATAATTTCCTATCAGCTAGTACGTGTTACAAAGTTCAGGTAATATTTCGCTGATGAAACAAAAATCTTACATAGATGTGAACTTCAACATATGTTGTATAAATGTATGCTTTCTGTGTTTACACAGTTGTGTAGAACTATAATTAACTTATTTTAAACAAACATGAGCTAGGGCAAAGTCCATAGATATGGTATATTTCTAAATGACCATGAAAACCTTTACACAGAAATAAGTACATTTCAAACAAAACCTTTTCTTTAACCCATGACATGGCGTCCTGAACTCAAAATGGAGGTTGTCATGCCAAGTTACCTTTACAGGTATGACATTCAATAATGCAATGAACATATATTAACCCCGCTGCAGCTATCCTCCCTCGTGAGCATAAAAATGGCGCCCAGCAATGTCCTATACTACCCAGTCAGGCCTGACTATAACTTGGGGTATAGTTTGTTGAAGAATCTTCACTAGCAACTGTCGGTGGTGCACATAAAGAAACAAACTGTAATCCAATAGGGGTAGCAGATAATCGCTAACTTGGCAAAGCTGGAGAGACTGAACAAACTCAGTTCAGCAAAACAGTCTCTTCAAAGTATAACTGTGGTCAATGATGGGCCTAGGCAAAGTTAATAGGCAACAAAGTTACTTAGATGTGGTTCTGAGCTGGCGCTCTCTCACCCAGACCGGACCGACTCCTGTCCGGTTCCTCCGCTACTGTGAGTGGCTTCACAGTGCCCACGATGCACCGTGTCTTCGGTCCTCCAGAAGATGGTGGCACCTCAGGTGGATCGGATGCTTCGCAGGCTCCTCAGCGGAACGGAAGGCTCTCTGGAACAAAGTGCAAGGCCCAGGCTTCAGGCCTAGCACGCGCAGCAGATGAGTGCAGGGATCCTCTTGCAAGGAGGGCGGCGTTCCAAGAGAGAGAGCGAGGCTCCTCCTCTCACTTTTAAAGTCCACCCCAGCAGTCCTTGCGTGGGGAAATGCACCCTGGGTGCCTCAAAGCGTGCTGGGAACTGTAGTCTTGCGGGTGAAACGATACCCTGCTACATTTATTTTTATAATAATTTTAAATTTCAATGTCTTTTAAGAGACTCTGGCTTCTATCCCCTAACATCGGATTTCCTCCACAATCCAGCAGCACTTTCTTTGCTTTTATGTAAGTGTGCTATAATTGTTTTTAATAAATATTATGATTGATCTACTAAGACCCGGTTCACACTGGGGCGGCACGACTTGTCCCGCCACTCTGCCGGGCGATCTCCACACGACTTCAGAGGTGACTTGCAAAATGACTTCTGTATTGAAGTCAATGCAAGTCGCCCTGAAGTCGTCCCAAAGTAGTACAGGAACCTTTTTCTAAGTCGGAGCGACTTGAGTCGCTCCTATTAGAACGGTTCCATTGTACGGAGCGGAGCGCGACTTGTCAGGCGGCTAGGTCGCCTGACGAGACGCCCCTGTGTGAACCGGCTCAAACCCCTGTGCTTTGGCCATTTGTGTTCTATACAATGCAGAAAAACTGTTTTTTAACATTCACAGGTGAAGCGCAGTAAGCTTGTGCACCCATATGCTTTCACAGGATGGCGGAAGGCACTGATCTTGATTGCAGATTGAAGACGCACAAAAATACAGTAGGCTGTAGGAATTCTACCACGTTTTGACTATTCTGACTCTAACTGTTATAATAGTCTCTTTTATCTTGCTGAGATTCTCTATTCCTGGCCTGTAAAAGCAGATACAATCACAACGGACAGTCTTTTCATATCAGCGTAGATCCTTTTTTTTTTTTACTTTCAATTTTTATAAAATTTTAAGTTGGCAGTTTCCAGTATTTCTATCTCTCATTGTAACATTGCTTATTACAGTGTTTAGACAATAAATAAAGAGCAAAGTGGAAGAATAAAAGGTAGTATCAGTTATCTTATTAATCAATTTCTGCTTACCCCTAATGGGAACATACTGTAAGCAGAGATTGACCATCAAGCTCTTAAAGCCAACCAGGAAAAGGGAAGAAGAAAAAAAAAATCTAGATTGCATGCTGTACTGGGATCTCATTATTACAATAATCTTATTTCAAAATCATTAATCACAGTTTTTTTTAAGTAGTTAGAAGCTCTCTGGTTATTTAACCAATCTTGTCATTTTTTATTGGTTATAGAATAGTTTTTATATGCTAATGTTTCTCAACTTCGGTCCTCAAGTACCCACAACAGGTCATGTTTTCAGGATTTCCCTCAGATGAAACAGCTGTGGTAATTACTAAGGCAGTGAAACTGATCAAATCACCTGTGCAAAATAATGGAAAGCCTGAAAACATGAGCTGTTGGGGGTACTTGAGGACTGAAGTTGAGAAACTTTGTTATATGCTAATAACAGTTCGTATTGTGCTTGGATGTTCAGTCTAGTGATGACATTCACTAGGTTAGGAGTTTCTGTAGATTTCCACATGCTGGATATAGTGAGTCTTGCGGCTATTAGTATATGTGCTACCAGTGCACGTAGGTCTGCAAGTGCACGTAGGTCAGTTGGTCTGCGAGTGCACGTAGGTCCATTGGTCTGCAAGTGCACGTAGGTCTGGGAGTGCATGTAGGTCTGTTGGTCTGCGAGTGCACATAGGTTCGTAGGTCTGCGAGTGCACGTAGGTCTGCGAGTGCACGTAGGTCTACGAGTGCCTGTGTATTGTCTTGTTGAGTATCTGTGTATTGTCTTGTTGAGTACCTGTGTATTGTTTTGTTGAGTATTAGTGTCAGGAAGCTAGTTGTTAGGTAATTTGGACAGGGTATATTCCCCAATCCTTATTAATAAAATAGGTACGGTGCCCAGTGGGTGTGGATACTCGGTGTACATCTTGCAGCATGTATGTGTTCCTTGATCATCCGATCGAGGGTGAATACTGCTGTGCAAAATGTAAGCACATTGTTTCCCTGGAAGCCCAGGTTCTGAATCTGGGTAAGCAACTGTCAGCACTGAGAAGACCCTCCATACTAAAGGAGAGCCGGGAATGTACCTGGCAGGGGCCAGCACAAAGGTGGCTGGATACAAAGAGGTGCAGGCACTAGAAAATAGTAGATGAGTGACAGTCAAGAAGGGTAGAGGGGGAAGTGCGAGGGAGGCCGATCCAGGGCTGGAGCATCACAATAAGTACGCTCCATTGAGTGACATTGGTAAAACCAGTCAGGGACCAGCACTGCTGGAGCTGAGGGACTCTCCTAGCTGCCGGGGGAAGCACTCCTCCAGTGAGAGTGGGAGGGAAGCGAAGTGAAAGGAAAGACAGATTCTTAGAAGGACAGAGAGGGCAATCTGTAACAAAGACCTAAAGAGCTGAACTGTATGTTGTCTACCGGGTGCTCGGTTTCGGTACATCATGGATCTGGTGGACAGATTACTGGGAGGGGCTGGGGAAGACCCAGCTGTCATGGTGCACGTTGGCACACCAATGACAAAGTCAGAGGCAGATGGAGTGTCCTAAAGAACGATTTTAGGGACTTGGGAGCAAAATTGAGGAAAAGGACCTCCAAGGTAGTATTCTCAGGAACACTACCAGTACATCGAGCCACACCAGAAAAGCAGAGGGAGATTAGGGAAGTAAACAAGTGGAGCTGGTGTAGTAAGGAGGGGTTTGGGTTCCTGGAGGACTGGGCCAACTTCTCAGTCAATAAACCAGTACTATAGAAGGGACAGACTGCACCTAAATGAGGATGGTGCAGATCAGCTGGTCATGAAGATGGCCAAAATTTTAGAGGGGTTTTTAAACTAGGCGAAGTAGAGATAGTCAGCGCGGAACATATTCCAGAGGGTAGTATTGGGGACATTAGTGGTAGGGTGACCAAAGCACATAAACCCAAGGTAAGCATAGTAGCAAGTCCTAGTTGCAATCTCGGAACCAATAAGAGGATACCGTGTTTCCTCGAAAATAAGCCCTACCCCAAAAGAAAGACCTAGTGCAATTATCAGGGCGGGCTGCAATATAAGCCCTGCCCTGAAAATAAGCCCTATCAAAGTTCACAAAAAACCTGTAATCCATTACTGTATACTGGTGCAGTGTCTGTTTATTACTGTATTAATAATACAATGTTTTGCAGCCGCCGGAGTTCCTCTTCTCTCGTCCTGGCTGATATCTGCAGCCCCTTCTTCTTCAGTGTATAGAGCGAGCTGACGTCAGCAGGATCTCGGCTCTTCTCTCTCTTCCTCTACTCCCGGCTGACGTCAGCTGGATCTCGGCTCTTCTCTCTCATCCTCTGATACCCACTGATGTCTGCAGCCCCTTCCTCTTCAGTGTATGGAGTGGGCTGACGTCAGCAGGATCTTGGCTCTTCTCTCTCTTCTCTCTCTTCCTCTCCTCCCAGCTGACGTCAGCTGAATCTTGGCTCTTCTCTCTCTCATCCTCTCCTCCTCACTGATGTCTGCGGCCACTCCCTTTGCAGTACTCGGAGCGTTCTGACGTCAGCGGGTAGCTCAGAGAAAAAAAGCAGATCACAGTTGAATGCTGGATGGATTTTTTTAAATGATTAAACTGACTTCTGACCTGACAGTGGGAGGGCGGTTTTATTTTTAGAACGTGGAGAGGGGTAAATGATGCAGCACAAGCACTGTGCTATCATGCTTTACAGGAACATCATTTTTTTTTTTAGGGTTACAACCACTTTAATACCGTAATTAAATAAGACATTGCCTGAAAAAAAGCCCTAGTGTGTTTTTTGTAGCAAAAATTATCTTATTTTCGGGGAAACACGGTAGTATGCGACCGATCTAAATTACGTGGTATGTTCACCAATGCCAGGAGCCTGGAGGACAAGATCAAGGGGAACTAGAGATACTGTTGTACGAGGAGGATCCCGCAGCGTCGATCAGCTGTACAGAGCAGCTGTCCCTCTGTCCACTGACATCGCACACAGTCAGTCTTCGGCTCTCCCCCCCTCTCGGCTCAATGTTCCTGTGTACACAGCCAGGAGGAGGAGCCGAGGAGAGACACAACTACAGTCAGTGAGAGAGCCGAGAGAGCCATGCTGCTGGTATGTGAGACAACTTGTGAGAGACTTGTGAGAGAGGACACAGGCAGGCAGAGAAGAGTTGAACTAATGAAGTGATGGGAGGGGAGAGGGGGGTATGGGGATATGTGCTGGGGAGTGATTTGAGAGGGAAGAAGATATGTGCTAGTGCGGGGGGTCTGATCCCCCCCCACTAGCACATATCCTCTCCCCTCCCAAATCACTCCCCAGCACATATCCCCATACCCCCTCCCCCAAATGAAAAGATGCTCTGCCCCTCCCCACCCTGTCCCTCTGTCCTCATCCCACCCTGTCCCTCTGTCCCCATCCCACCCTGTCCCTCTGTCCTCATCCCACCCTGTCCCTCTGTCCTCATCCCACCCTGTCCCTCTGTCCTCATCCCACCCTGTCCCTCTCTCCTCATCCCACCCTGTCCCTCTCTCCTCATCCCACCCTGTCCCTCTCTCCTCATCCCACCCTGTCCCTCTGTCCTCATCCCACCTTGTCCCCCCTGTCCTCATCCCACCCTGTCCCCCCTGTCCTCATCCCACCCTGTCCCCCCTGTCCTCATCCCACCCTGTCCCTCTGTCCTCATCCCACCCTGTCACTCTTTCCCTATCCCACCCTGTCCCCCTTTCCTCATCCCACCCTGTCCCCATCCAACCCTGTCCTTCTGTCCTCATCCCACCCTGTCCCTCTGTCCTCATCCCACCCTGTCCCTCTGTCCCCATCCCACCCTGTCCCTCTGTCCCCATCCCACCCTGTCCCCCTGTCCCCATCCCACCCTGTCCCCCTGTCCTCATCCCACCCTGTCCCCCTTTCCTCATCCCACCCTGTCCCCCTGTCCTCATCCCACCCTGTCCCCCTGTCCCCATCCCACCCTGTCCCTCTGTCCCCATCCCACCCTGTCCCTCTGTCCTCATCCCACCCTGTCCTCATCCCACCGTGTCCCCCTGTCCTCATCCCACCCTGTCTGTCTGTCCTCATCCCACCCTGTCTGTCTGTCCTCATCCCACCCTGTCCGTCTGTCCTCATCCCACCCTGTCCGTCTGTCCTCATCCCACCCTGTCCCCCTGTCCTCATCCCACCCTGTCCCCCTGTCCTCATCCCACCTTGTCCTTCTGTCCTCATCCCACCTTGTCCTTCTGTCCCCATCCCACCTTGTCCCCCTGTCCCCATCCCACCCTGTCTCCATCCCGCCCTGTCCCCCTGTCCTCATCCCACCCTGTCCGTCTGTCCTCATCCCACCCTGTCCGTCTGTCCTCATCCCACCCTGTCCCCCTGTCCTCATCCCACCCTGTCCCCCTGTCCTCATCCCACCTTGTCCTTCTGTCCCCATCCCACCTTGTCCCCCTGTCCCCATCCCACCCTGTCTCCATCCCGCCCTGTCCCCCTGTCCTCATCCCACCCTGTCCCTCTCCCTCCTCCCATGAAAATGACAGGGCGGGTCTTAAAATGGAAGGGGTGTAGTCTTGACAGAAAGGGGTGTGTCATATATAAAGTAGAGGGTGCGCGAGTTTTGTCAGGCCTAGGGCAGCACAAAACCTAAATACACCACTGGTATACCTATATATCAAGAATAATGTACAAGTGAATGTGAGAGATGACATCACTAAGGGAGCTAGGGAGGTGGTGGAATCCTTATGGGTTGAGCTCCAAAGGGATGAGTCTAAGGGGAAAATAATACTGGGATTATGCTATAGGTCCCCTAACCTGAGGGAGGAGGGGGAGACAGATCTCCTATCACAATTTGGATTAGCAGCAAGGATGGGAAGTGTTATCATAATGGGGGATTTTAATTATCCAGACATAGACTGGGTGGAGGGAACCACGCATTCATCTAAGGCTCGCCAGTTCCTAAATGTCTTGCAGGACAATTTTATGGGTCAGATGGTAGACGCACCAACTAGAAATAAAGTGTTACTGGATCTACTGATTACCAACAATACAGACCTGATTACAGATGTGGAAATACAGGGCAATTTAGGTAACAGCGATCACAGGTCAACTGGCTTCAGAATAAATCACACAAATAGGAAACATAAGGGGAATACAAAGACACGGAATTTCAAAAGAGCCAACTTCCCTAAAATACGAACCTTGCTAGAAGGCATAAAATGGGTTTACTTTAAGAGCATATTAAATAAGGGCATTAGCCAATGCATCCAATTGGGTAATAAATTTAAAAGACCGATCAAAAGTCCCGAATGGCTTAACTCCAATGTAAAAATGCATATAAAAGCAAAGGAGAAGGCCTTCAAAAAATACAAGGTTGAGGGATCATCATCAGCATTCAGACTTTATAAAGAATGCAACAAGAAATGTAAGGGTGCAATTAGGGCCGCTAAGATAGAACATGAAAGACACATAGCGGAGGAGAGCAAAAAAAATCCCAAGAATTTCTTTAAGTATGTAAACGGTAAAAAAGGGAGGACAGACCATATTGGCCCCATAAAGAATGAGGAAGGACATCTGGTTACAAAGGATGGGGAGATGGCGAAGGTAATGAATTTATTCTTCTCCTCAGTCTTCACAAGGGAATCGGGGGGCTTCAGTAACCAAAACTGCAGTGTTTATCCTCATGACACATCACAGGAAGCACCTTCATGGTTAACAGAGGACAGAATTAAAATTAGACTTGGTAAACTTAACATTAATAAATCACCGGGACCACATGGCTTGCACCCGAGGGTACTTAGGGAACTGAGTCAAGTAAATGCCAGACCATTGTTCCTAATTTTTACTGACAGTCTACTGACTGGAATGGAGAAAAGCCAATGTAGCACCAATATTTAAAAAGGACCCAAAATCCATCCCTGGGAATTACAGACCAGTTGGCCTAACATCAATAGTATGTAAGCTCTTGGAGGGGATGATAAGGGACTATATATACAAGAGTTTAGTAATGAGAACGGTATCATTAGCAGTAATCAGTAGACATGTGCACACTGAAATATTTTGTTTCGGAATTTCGTTTTCGTCGGAAAAATAAATTTATTTAGTTACTCCCGAAATTCGTTTTTATTTATTTCGTTTTTCGTTAGAAATTGCATTCGTCCGAAAATCTGAATTAATTAAGGTTGAATCTGTCATTGAAGGCTTATGGTGTCTGTCGAATGTTCAAAGAAGATTCGACGGAGCAGCGAAACTGTACGACGCCGCAATCATACATTTCCGGTCGAATGTTCCGCCTACAAGCTATAGTAGAATTCTAATGTATGACTAGTAATAATTATATTTATTAATTACTATTACTAGTCAACCAACATCAGAATTCATCTATAGCCTATGGGCGGATGCATTTGACCGAAAATGTACAATTGCAGCGTCGTACAGTTTAGCTGCTCCGTCGAATCTTCTTAGAACTTTCGACAGACACCATAAGCCTTCAATGACAGATTCGACGTTTGTATGTTTTTCGATGCTTTGTCGAATCTTCGTCGTTCATGTTGAATTGTCAAGTTAGTTCTAGCTATTTTACTGCTCCTCCTCTTTGGTTACAATCCGCCAACAACATTCATCATCATCATTATTTTTATTTTACTTCCCCCACCCAATTCCAGCAGCGATCTTTTCTCTCTATAATGTTGAATCTTTTCTCTCTATAATGTCAAATCTTTTCTCTCTATGTAGAATAATCTTGGACTAATAGAGTTAAGGTTAGGCACATTCGACCACAGGTTCGATAGACACAGATTGTTATTGTCAGCGTCATGTCGAATCTCCTATCTATATCGAACTGTTGTCGCAACGAAAATGAAAATAAAGCATTTGTTTATGTCGGATCTTTCGGTTTTCGGATTCTGTGCTTTCGTTTTCGTTTGTTAAAACGATAACGAAAATACCTGAAATTCGGACGAAAATGCATTCGGACGAAAACGAATGCACATGTCTAGTAATCAGCATGGATTCATAAAGAATTGTTCTTGCCAAACCAATCTATGAACCTTCTAGATAAAGGAAGACCCGTAGACGTGGTGTATGTGGATTTTGCAAAAGCATTTGACACAGTTCCCCATAAACGTTTACTGTACAAAATAAGTTCTGTTGTCATGGACCATAGGGTGAGTACATGGATTGAAAACTGGCTACAAGAGTGGTGATAAATTGGGAGTACTCCGAATGGTCAGGGGTGGGTAGTGGGGTCCCCCAGGGTCCTGTGCTGGAACCAATCCTGTTTAATTTGTTCATAAACGACCTGGAGGATGGGTTAAACAGTTCAATCTCTGTATTTGCGGACTATACTAAGCGAAGCAGGGCAATAACTTCTCCGCAGGATGTGGAAATCTTGCAAAAACATCTGAACAAATTAATGGGGGGGGCAACTACATGGCAAATGAGGTTTAATGTAGAAAAATTTAAAATAATGCTTTTGGGTGGCAAAAATACAAATGCAATCTATACACTGAGGAGAGAACCTCTGGGTGAATCTAGGATGGAAAAGGACCTGGGTGCTAGTAGATTATAGGTTCAGCAATGGCATGCAATGCCAATCTGCTGCTAACAAAGCAAACAGAATATTGGCATGCTTCAAAAGGGGGATTAACTTGAGAGATAAAACAATAATTCTCCCGCTCTACAAGGCTCTGGTTCGGCCGCACCTAGAGTATGCTGTCCAGTTCTGGGCACCGGTCCTCAGGAAGGATGTACTGGAAATAGAGCGAGTTCAAAGAAGGGCAACAAAGCTAATAAATGGTCTGGAGGATATTAGTTATGAGGAAAGGTTGCGAGCACTGAAAATATTCTCTCTGGAGAAGAGAAGCTTGAGAGGGGATATGATTTCAATTTACAAATACCATACTGGTGACCCCACAATAGGGATAAAACTTTTTCGCGGAAGGGAGTTTAACAAGACACGTGGCCACTCACTAAAATTAGAAGAAATGAGGTTTAACCTTAAAACTATGTAGAGGGTTCTTTACTGTAAGAGCGGCAAGGATGTGGAATTCCCTTCCACAGGTGGTGGTCTCAGTGGGGGGCATCAATGGTGTCAGGGATGTACTGGGCTTGAACCTGGGACCTCTTCTGTGTCTGGCGTTGACTCTTCCCACTGAGCTATCTGGGATGCTGGACAGTTCCCTGCCTGATCTGCTGGATAACCTATCTGACCCATTAGACTACTCTGCTTGGTGTCCTGATTACTGTTGAAACCTGAACCCCTTGCTCCTCCCATGAACTTCCTATAAAAGGCGTTCCAGAGATGTTACCCCTTGCGGTTTGATCTGCTTCTGTTCCCTGAGTTCCTGATTCTGTGCCTGTATCCTGTTCCTGTGTTTGACCCGGCTTCCTGACCACGCTTCTGTCTCCAGTCCTGACCTCGGCTCGGTTGACCCTGCTCAGTTATCTGCCAGTCTGCCTGTTGCCAAGATTCGGCCTGGACTTTGACTACTCTCTGCCTGCCACTTATGATGTTTTCCTTGATGTGTATGACCCGGCTTGTCTGACTCTGCAAACCTGCACCAGCTGACCTGCATCCTCTGCTCTGTGAGCTGCACACGCTGACCTGCATCCTTTGCAATGCAAGCCTGCACCTGCTGACCTGCATCCGCTGCTTCCGGAACCAGCCGCTCCAGTCTCCACTCGGCTCCACCACTCCAAGCAGTGAGGATCAGACAGGCACCCTTACCTCACCGTGCTCTTACCACCACTGTCCCCACTCCAGGGGTCTCCGAGCCGGGGTTGTACGGGAGGTCCCTTTCCGCACGTCAGGCTCACACCTAAGCTACGTTACAAATGGTTTCAAGAGACTATTAGATAAGCACCTGAACGACCACAACATACAGGGATATACAATGTAATACTGACATGTAATCACACACATAGGTTAGACTTGTGTCTTTTTTCAACCTCACCAACTATGTAATTGTTCTGTAATTTATTGGATATACATCAAGATTTATCCCCAATGGTGCCATAGCGGTAGTAAGTTCTAACAAGTTACCAGTAAGGGCAGCTATAAATGAGGAAATAGAATTCCAAAAACTGAGTACGTTTTTGCAGGACCGAAAGGTATGGTATAGATTACCTATTTGTTCATTACACCTCCAGCATATAGGGGGTGCAGATAGATAAATCTTTGATATTTTATATGGGGTCAAGTACCACCTGTTTAAGATTTTTTGTGAGTTGTCCCAGTTTTCGTTACATGAGGAAGCTTTACTAGTAATCGAGCTAGCTTTCTGCCATTGTTCCTTTGTAAAATTATGTGAGAGATCCTTTTCCCATTTTATCATGTTAGGATTTTTGTTTTCTATAAGGGCTAGTTTACACTTGCTTTCAAATATGGCTTCGGACAAGCTTTGTTAAAGCTCTCTGAACGTCAGACAAAGCTCCTGCCACTAAATAAAATGGTTAGCTTAGAGTCCTGTTTACACCTGCTTTTTCTTGGTGCTTCGATGAGGCTTCGGTGGGGCTTTGGTGGAGCTTCGATGGGGCTTCAGTGAGGCTTTGGTGAGGCTTTGTGGGGCTTCAAGGGAGCTTTGCCATAAACTTCTGTGGAGGCTTTGAAGATGTTTTGAAGCACCACTAAAGCTTTTGAAGCAAAGCCAAAGCAAAGCAAAAGCAGGTGTAAACAGGACTGTAAGCTAACCATTTTATTTAGTGACGGGCTTTGACTAGCGTTCAGAGAGCTTTAGCAAAGCCTGTCCGAAGCCATGTTTTGAAGCAAGTGTAAACTAGCCGTTAATGTGTGTTGAAGCTGAAGCAAGTGTAAATGAGCCCTAAGCACTAGTTTACACTTGCTTCAAAACATGGCTTCGGACGCGCTTTGTTAAAGCTCTCTGAATGCCAGTCAAGGCTCCTAACTAAAATGGTTAGCTTACAATCTTGTTTACACCTTGCTTTTGCTTGGTACTTCGATGAGCATTTGGTGGGACTTCGGTGAGGCTTCAGTGGGGCTTCAAGCGAGCTTTGCCATAGATTACTATGGAGGCTTTTAAGTTGCTTTGAAGCACCACTAAAGCTACATGGGGTATACATTTTGAAGAAAATGAGGAAGGGAGATTGGGACTTTGAATGAAGTAATTGAAATGCGGAGGTGCGATTAGTTAAGAATTTATTAAATTCATAACATGAATATATATCCAATAAAAATATGGTTTCATATATATACATATAGCATGCACAGAGTATAAGCATTTATGATAGATGAATGCATACATTGATCTTTGATTGATAATATAAATATAGATCCAATAAAATATGATTTGATATATATACATATAGCATACACAAAGTATGAGCGTATAAAAATAGATAAGTACATACATTGATACATAGTCATACCAGGTGCATATAGGTCAATATAAATGCATGAAGTGACATGGCCCACATACATCAGCGGCAGCATGCCCGATACCCGTATCTGTGTACACATGGTATATCGAATTGTATTCGATTATAAGTTCATACAGCTCCAAACTTGATAGTAAATGAGTGGGTATCATTGGATATGTAGTGTAACTGTGGCATCAAACATGGCTCAACGCGTTTCATGGATGTCTCCACTCATCAGGAGCAGATGCAACAGAAATTACTATAAAATATATATAAGTATAATAAAAACCCATACTCTGACTAGAGAGGGAAGAATATCAAGGAAGACAGATTTCTATAATTAGTTGGTTCAACACACTTACCAACAAAGGCAGTGAATGCGGCATGCAGCAACCAGCATAGGGCGAACCATAAGCACATATCTCCCCGCGGGAGTTGAGGTGGCAATATACCAAGATGCAGCAATGGACAGTGCTGGGGAGTGCATAGATGAAGTAATGATCTCCATATAAAAATACATATTGAAGAAAAGCAAAGCAAAAGCAAGGTGTAAACAGGACTATAAGCTAACCATTTTATTTAGTGACAGGAGCTTTGACTAGCATTCCGAAAGCTTTAACAAAGCCTGTCAGAAGCCTTGTTTTGAAGCAAGTGCCTTTAATGTGTGTTGAAGCCGAAGCAAGTGTAGGTGAGCCCTAAGGGAGGAGGATAGAAGATTGCAGGATAAGATAATTCCTTTATTTCTTTGGTTGTTGTGGTGTATAAAATATTGCCATATTTCAGAGGGGATAGCAATGTACTCAATAGGATCGAGAGCCTTTAAGCGGGAACATCTGTTAATTTTACAGTGTTCCTTAAAGTGGATAGGTAGGCACTTATATGAGTGATAACCTTGAGTGATCCAGTCTCCCACTGATAGACAAATCCTACAGTAGTCTAATACTCTTACAGGCATTGAAATTTTAGTATATAAAACTGCATATTTTATTTTTGATAGGATACGTTTCCATGCTGGCAGCGTTGATGTAATGCTGAGAAAGTTTGGTATATTTTTTTTTTTGGGGTATTATAAGTTTAGCCATAGAAAGGGAAAACATGTTGTGACCTAAGGTGGCCTCACTTTCTATGTTAGTTTATAGTTTTTCTTCTGGGGAGGAAAAACAATATTTAATTTGATTTAACCCTTTCGCTGCCAGGCCCTGTGCTCCATTTTGTACACTCAGGTGGCCAGACCATTTTTGCAATTTTTCCTTTGTTTTTTTATTTTTCACTTATAGCTTTTAGAATTTGTGAAAGACCCCCCAAACCATATATTTACTGAAAGCACATGAAAAGTAGAATAAAAAGAAGGTGCTACTGATTTTTTAGACCCCGCGGTATTTGCGCAAATGTTTATCAAACCAATATATTTGCAAAAAATACACTAAAACCATTATTAGCAGATAAAAACACAGCACATTTTACAAAATTCCTGCTAAATCCCTACTAAATATAACCCACCTCCAATTTTTTTTATATTTATATCTGCTGTTAAAGGGCCAACATCCCTGGTGTTCAATGTAAATATAGATTTCCCCTTGCTACTAAATATAAAAGCTTAACCTGTATTAAGTGAATAAATAACAAATATTTGTAACTTTTAAATTGCGCCTTTTAACATTTAAAAGGGGCAGCACAGTGGTGTAGTGGTTAACACTTTCACCTAGCAGCAAAAGGGCCGCTGGTTCGAATCCCGACCACGACGTCATCTGCCTGGAGTTTGCATGTTCTCCCTGTGTCTGCGTGGGTTTTCTCCGGGTACTCAGGTTTCCTCCCACACTCCAAAGACATGCTGGTAGGTTAATTGGATCTTGTCCAAATTAGCCCATGTGTGTGTGTACGACTGTGTGTCCCAAGCGTGTTGAGATCCTACGGGGTAAAATGACCGCACCAGCCAAGCAGACACTGGCTGCAAAAAGCGCCTAGAGGCGATTCAGTTCGTATGTGTAGCGCTATACAAGTCATTCATTCATTCATTTTTCAAAATGGTGAAAATTGAACAGACGCAAAAGTGTAAATATCCTCATTTCTCAAAAAATCTGAAGGTTTTCATTTTCCCCTTACAGCTTTCAGAATTTGTGAAAGACCCCCAAAACAATATATTTTCTGAAAGCATATGACCTCTAGAATAAAAATAAGGTACTCATTTTTTAGAACCCGTGGTATTTGCGCAAACGTTTTTCGAAATAATATATTCGCAAAAGATCCACTAAAACCATTATTAGCAGATAAAAACACAGCTAATTTTACAAAATTCCTGCTAAACCCCTACTAAATATAAAAGCTTAACCTGTATGGAGTTAAAAAATAACAAAGTTTTAATTTTTACATTGCGACCTTTTGCAAAATGGTGAAAATCGAACGTACGCAAAAATGTAAATATCCAAATTTCTCAAAACATCTGAAGGTTTTAATTTTTCCCTTACAGCTTTCAGAATTTGTGAAAGACCCCCAAACATATATTTTCTGAAAGCATATGACCTCTAGAATAAAAATAAGGTGCTATTTATATTTTAGACCCCGGGGTATTTGCGCAAATGTTTATCGAACCAATGTATTTTCAAAAAATACACTAAAACCATTATTAGCAGATAAAAACACAGCTAATTTTACAAAATTCCTGCTAAATCCCTACTAAATATAAATATAAAAAAATTGGAGATGGGTTATATCTGCTATTAACGGGCCAACATCCCTGGATTCAATGTAAATATAGATTTCCCCTTGAGAACGGGACTTTTTAGGCACAGAATGTGAAACGATTTTTGTAAAAAATTCTTCAAATTTATTTGAGTATCAAAAAGAGTATCAAAAAGAATAACAATCATATACAGAAAATTGTAAAAACATGAAATATTAGATCATCATACATACACCATCAGATGCACATTGTGAGTGGAAATATCCACAATATAAGCATCCATAATGTAAACACAAAATACTAATTGCAATCGTAATTCCTATGCATTACAGAGAAAAGTGGACTCCTTCTTCAGGTATAATCCGATATGCAGTAATAGTGATAATGGTAGTCTAAAAAATATAAAGATATGCATTATACATCAATTACTAAACCAACATGGTGGCGACAGATGAAGCTGCATACATCAGCCACCCACATACTCACACGTCTAGTGATGGTGCAAGATCCAAGTGGATAGAGCAGAGATGACCAAAGGGGGCCAAGGAATGCCGTATAGAAGAAAAAATTCAGAAGATTCAGAAGAAATCTGGTCAGTCAGTGCACCGCAGTGCAAACCGGGACCAAAACAGCATTGACTGGGGGCGGAAGAACAACAATTAGGGTAAACAGAATGATAAAGTAACCAGAAACCCCAGGCACGTGCACATACACACCAGCACACACATATGTAGAGTATGTGCGTGTGTGAATGCACAAACGGCTGCGGTCAAAGGCCCACTAGTGCCCAAAGATGCAAAGAAAGTTCGTTAAAAACAGGGGGCATACCTTAAAAGTCACTATAATATCTGCATATTATGCAGAGTACATTGATATAAGTTTATATATCCGACATGATTTGCCATTAATTCCATAAACAGGAAGAAAAGCCTGGAGGTAAGTGGCTGTTCGGTATGCAAACAAAGAGTTGAAGGCAGCTAATAGAGTGAGTTTCTTCACAAAGTCCTAATGCAGCAAGGAAGAGAGACACCTAAAAAGACATTTATAGAGACAAGGAGTATCTGGTCTCAGGTAGCAAACAATATATATAGGGTATAATGAAGCAAAGAGAGTAGGCTTCAAACATACTAGTGCGGAAACGTCCCACTCTATGTTTTGAGGACCGCCCTGCTGTATGACATCACTTCCGCGTTCCAGACTGGTTAGCATGGAGCTTCCTGTCATGTGACACCGCAGAGAAGCCTGTGCAAACGAAAATCTACATCTCCTACACCTCACGGCCGAGGGGAACTTTGCCAGAGCCAGCAGAGCGGCACCAACAGACCTCAGAACACCCCCATCCTCGATGGATATCATTTTCAAGTGAACCTGTAAGTATATATACTATACTTACATTAATGATTACAGTAGGATTAATTTAGTTGGGGCCTCCACCCCCTTCTTTTTTACACTTCTTGCTGACAGAGGACATGGACACCCTCTGAGGATGGCTGCCTCCTCTTGTTTTTTAATATACAGATTGACTTAGAAGTGCCATTAGAGCCACTATTATATTCATTTTAAAGGCATCACATCGCTAGGAGCGCCGGAATCCCCCCTTTCTATGGATTCAAACATACTAAAAGGTTTGTCCTACAGAGAATTAAGTGTCAAAGGTTATGACACTTACCTGTGCATAAAAGTTCAATGCAGACTGCTTCTGTGGTTGATCGCCATGAAGGGGGATTGAATTTCACATTCTATTTATGGGCAGACATTGCCGCAAACCAATCCCCAGTGCAGGTGGAAACAATCAAACAGGGACTGGAAACACCTGAGGTCCCCCGAGTGCACGGCGCACAGCGCCACGCCATGCCCATATCCAAAATGGCGGCATAGGCGGAGTGACGTCATGCTCCCACCGACACGCCTGGGCGGAAAACACCCGGAGACTACGACAGCAGGTGAGGAAGGGAAATGGAATACCATGGCATTGCGGAAGGATACATCGCATGGGCGATCCAGGAGCTGTCGTTAGGCTTCTGCAATTCGTTTTGTAACGAATCGAAATTCGTACGAATTTAGCAACTTTTGGATGTTCGGAAGCATTCAAATTTCCGAACAAAGCAATTACGAATAAAACCAAATCCGAAATAAATTATATCGCAAATAGCGAATGGCCGAATGCCTTCGGCATAATTAGTTACGAAAAAAGTTACGAATGTACAAATCCATTCGAAGCACAATAACACTCTGCTCTGCTCTCTGCTCCTCCCTCACTGTGCTATGGTGTACAGGGGCGGAGGCTATAGCTGCATGTCAAAAACGAAAGTAAAATACAAGATTTTGAATCGTTACAAATAACCGCAATGTATTTAGAAAAGTAAGAATCCATTCGAAGCATGTTAGGCATAATATGCAGCGCCATTGTGAGAGAGACACGGAAAATCACGAATCAATGAACCAAAAAAAGTTACGAATGTGCAAATCCATCCGAAGCACGTTAGGCAGCGCCATTGTGAGAGAGACACGGAAAATTACGAATCAACGAACCAAAAAAAGTTACGAAAGTAGGAGTTGTGTCCAGAATCAACGAAAAACAATGTACTCTACCGAAAGTATGAATTATAAATCAACTAAAAATAAGACTTACATTAATATGAATCATTCCGATTCAACGAAAAATGTCACTTGCAAAAATACGAATTAGTCCGAACACGAAAAATCCCGTTTAGCAAAATTACGAATGATTACAAATCAACAGGACGAAAAGAAACTAAACGAAACAAATGTTTCTGTTGTGCACAAGTCTAGCTGTTGTCACTAGACATGTGCACTGCCGAAAAATTATTTTTTTCCGTTTTCGCTTTTTTCGGAAATTCGGGAAATTCAAAAAATTATTTTTTTCCGTTTTAGTTTTTTTGCTTTTTTCGGAAATTCGGGAAATTCGAAATTTGGAAATTCGGAATTCCGAATTTCCGAATTCCGAATTTTCGAATTTCCAAAAAAACAAAACTAAAAAAACAATTTTTCGAATTTCCGGAAAAAGCAAAAAACGAAAAAGAGGAATTTCCGATTTTCGGAAATTCGGAAATTCTAAAAATTCGGAAATTCAACTTTCCAATTTTCGAAATTCAAAATTTCGAAATTCGAAATTCGGAAATCCAAAAATTCGGAAATTGAAAAATTCGGAAATTTCGGAATTAATGAATTGCTCTAAATTTGTGAAAAACTAATTAGAAACTAAACGAATTGCACATGTCTAGTCGTCACAAGGTGGGGCTGGATGGAAGAGGGGAGTGGCAAGAGGTAAGCTACATCATAGCTCAATTTCTGCAAGGAGTTGCCAAACGATCTGAGGGCATTGAGGTAAACCACCAGGTAAAGTCCGTAGACCAGAACGGCCCACGCGTGTCGGGATTGCACCAAGGGGGTACCCCACCCCAACCAACCAAGAGTAAAGGAAAACATGAAAAAAAGAAAAGAAACACAAAAACAGAAAAGAAGAAACGAAAACAAAAGGGGTACCAGAGTGACAGAAAAAAAAAGAGAAGCTGAAAAAAATTAATTGAATAAGAAAAAGTAAAATAAAATAGAATAAAAATAAAAATAATGAAAAAATTAAAAAATTAATTAGAATGAAGTAAATTGGAAATAAAAAAAGAAAATAGAAATAAAAATGAAAATGTAAATGATTAAATAAATACAGAAAAATAATGTGAAAATAAAAAATGGTGAATAATAACAAAAAGAAATATGAAAATGATATGTATGAAATAAATGAATAGGAATGGAATGAAATGAACAATAAGTAAATAAAATAAAATAAAATTGTGGTGTACTGATCATTATTCATCATAAATTTATTATTAACTATTCCTTGGTTGTCAAACCATCTGATAAAGGTGGAAATACTGTGGTAATGAATAACCATCAGTACACCATGTGTAAGAAAATCCTTAAAAAATAGGAACTGGTACCGTCTTATTCCACGCAGTAGGATTGATAAATTCAACACTAAGTTCTATGATCTCGTGGATGCGGCTTACGGGAATGGCACCATAACTGTGAAAACATGGAAGTATATACGCACAGAACAACCTAGAATCCCAATCTTTTAATCGCTTCCCAAGGTACACAAGGATAGGAACGACCCACCTGGTCGTCCTATCATCTCGGGCAATGGTTCTATTACTAAGAAAAACTCAGTCGCTTAATAAATGAGCATTTAAGGCCTTTATTGAATAGTCTCCCATACTACGTTAAGGATACCATCCACTTTCTCAAAATTTTGGATGGTCTCTACATACCGGAACGTGCTATTCTGGTCACTATTAATGTGGAGGCGCTCTATAGTTCGATTCCACACTCATTGGGCCTAGCGGCCATTCATCATGTCCTGTCCCAACAGATAGATAATGAATGGTCCTATAGTGACTTCTTCGTCCAGTCCGTCGAATTCATTTTTAATCACAACTTTTTTTCTTTTGATGGTTCCCACTACCTCCAGGTACAGGGCGTGGCGATGGTGACATGTAGGGATGAGCCAAACACCCCCCAGTTCGGTTCGCACCAGAACCTTCGAACGGACCGAAAGTTCGCGCGAACGTTAGAACCCTATTAAATACAATGGACGCGAACGTTCGAAATCTAAAGTGATAATTATAACGACTAATATGCATGTTATTGTCCTAAAAATGGTTTGGGGACCCAGGTTCTGCCCCAGGGGACATGTATCAATGCAAAACAAAGTTTTAAAAACGGCAGTTTTTCTGGAGCAGTCATTTTAATGATGCATAAAGTGAAAAAAAAAGTGAAATATTCCTTTAAATATCATACCTGGGGGGTGTCTAAAGTATGCCTGTGAAGTGGCATGTGTTTCCCGTGTTTAGAACTGTCCCTGCACAAAATGACATTTGTAAAGGAAAAAAAGCCATTTAAAACTGCTTGCGGCTTTAATGTAATGTCTGGTCCCGGTAATATGGATGAAAATCTTTGAGAAAAATGGCATGGCTACCCCCCCCCACCCCAGCCCATTACCAGGCCCTTTGGGTCTTGTATGGATATTAAGGGGAACCCCGTACCCAAAATAAAAAAAGGCCCTATATACTCTGAACAGCAGTATACAGGCGGTGCAAACAAGACAGGGACTGTAGGTTTGTTCTTAAGTAGAATCTGTTTGTAATTTTGAACAGGTACATTGTTTAAGTGTAGCTCCAGCCAAAAAATCTATTTTTAAGCTTTTTGGAAAACATAGGGATGGGTTATCACCCCTGTAACATTTGTTTTTCTGTCTGTGCACCTGTTCAGAACATTTCACCTCCCTTTCCGTCCCAATGACAAATGTTTTTGAAAAGTGGGGTTTTTATTGAAACAAGGATTTGTGATAAAGCATCAGTAGAGAGGAGACACCTTTTTCCCATATTAACTCTTACAAGAGAGAATTTCCCTTCCAAGGGGTAGATTTCCTCTCACTTTCTGTTGTCTCCTTCCGTTTGCAAGTAGGAGTCGTTTGTAAGTTGGATGTTTGAAAGTAGGGGCCTGCTGTATATACTCTGCTGAAATTTGCTCCTTACATGTTGGTGTTGCCACACAGTTACTCTTGGTGGGCGCTGGAACACCCTGCTGTGAACTATTATATCAGGAATTGTAATTACATGCCATTGTTGAACAGTGGTAGAAAAAATTGGGCCTTTGGTGGTGGTGCTGGTGCTACAACACTGTCAGCCCTCAGTTACTCTTGGTGGGCGCATGAATGGGCCCTGCTGTGAATTATTAGATCAAGAATTGTAATTACATGCCCCTGTTGAACAGGGGCAGAAAAATTGGGCCTTAGGCACTGGTGCCAAAACACTGCAGCCCCTCACAGATACTGTACTTGGAGCACAGCAATGAGCCCTGTTGCAAAGTATTGCATCACAAATTGTAATTACACGCCCCTGTTAAACAGGGACTGAAAAATTGGGCATTAGGCACTGGTGTTGGTGCCACGACACTGCAACCTCTCCCAGATACTCTAGTTGGAGTGCAGGAATGAGCCCTGCTGCAAAGCATTGCATAAAAAATTGTAATTACATGCCCCTGTTAAACAGGGGCTGAAAAATTGGGCCTTAGGCACTGGTGCCACAACACTGCAACCCCTCACAGATACTGTACTTGGAGCACAGCAATGAGCCCTGTTGCAAAGTATTGCATCACAAATTGTAATTAAATGCCCCTGTTAAACAGGGGCTGAAAAATTGGGCCTTAGCCACTGGTGGCGGCTCCCAGAAACAAAAATGTTCTTCCAAGCTATCATCATGAATCGGATCATTGAGGAGGAGGAGGATAGTCAGTCAACATAACAGGACAGTCACTAAGCATCAGCATAGGCAGTCTTGAAGGGATGTGAAATTTCAAAATAAATTATTCTGTTATATCAGCTTCAGGTGCTTGGTAGCTGGTGGTGATCCAAGACTGGTTCATCTTTATGAAGGTCAGTTGATCAACCGAGTCGGTGGACAGGCGCACCCTGTGATCCGTGACAAAGCCTCCAGCAGCACTGAATGTGCGTTCCGAAAGAACGCTGGATGCAGGACAGGCCAGTAGCTCAATTGCATACTGTGCAAGCTCTGGCCAGTGATCCATCCTCAAGACCCAGTAAGCCAGAGGATTTTCGGTTGGAATGGTGTCCAAGCCTGACCTTGCCCCTAGGTATTCCTGCACCATGTATATCAGACGCTGGCGATGGTTGCTGGAACCGATCATACCTTGGGGCTGCGGACTAAAAAATTGTCTGAACGCATCAGTCAGACGGCCACCTTCTCCACCGCTCCTTCTGCTACTGACCGAAGCCTCAGCAACTCGTTGTCCAGGACCAGGAGTTTGTAACCTCCCAGTCTCTGGGAACGCGTTGCACAGACCTTTCTGCAAGGCCTCCCAGAGTTGTCTCATCCTCTGCTCCCTCTGCCATGGCATGATAAGGTCCGGAACCTTACCCTTGTACCGTGGATCAAGGAGAGTGGCCAGCCAGTAATGGTCCCTCTCCTTGATCTGAACAATACGAGTATCCTTCCGCAGACTTTGCAGGATCAGGGAGGCCATGCAGCGTAGGTTAGCTCAGGCATTCGGTCCGGAGTCCTCTGGGTCACTAAGGACGACATGATCCGCAGCCATCTCCTCCCAGCCACGTACAAGTCCACGGGTTTGTTGGGACTGTAAATCATCCCTAAAAGACTGCTGCTCCACCTCCATGCTGAAACAATCCTCCTCCTCCTCCTCGTCCTCTTCCTGTGTGATGGGTGAGACACAAGGAACACTGTCTGGGTAAAGGGGGCATTGAGAGGCAAGGAAGTCCTCCTCTTCCTGCCTCTGTTCTGCCTCAAGTGCCCTGTCCATTATTCCACGCAGCGTATGCTCCAACAGGTGGACAAGAGGTACAGTGTCACTGATGCATGCACTGTCACTGCTCACTATCCTCGTGGCCTCCTCAAATGGTGCCAGGACAGTGCATGCATCCCTGATCATGCCCCACTGGCGTGGTAAAAAAGACCTGAGCTCCCCTGACCCTGTCCTGGTGCCGTAGTCACACAGGTACTCATTGATGGCCCTCTGCTGCATGTGCAGCCGCTGCAGCATGGCCAACGTTGAGTTCCACCTGGTGGGCATGTCACATATAAGGCGGTTCTTGGGCAGGTTCAACTCCTTTTGCAGCTCAGCCAGCCGAGCACTGGCATTATATGATCTGCGGAAATGCACACAGACTTTCCTGGCCTGCCTCAGGACATCCTGTAAGCCCGGGTACCTGCCCAAGAACCGCTGCACCACCAGGTTAAGGACGTGAGCCACACAGGGCACATGGGTCAGTTGTCCCCGTCGGAGGGTGGAGAGGAGGTTGGTGCCATTGTCGCAAACCACCATTCCTGGCTTTAGCTGGCGTGGCGTCAACCACCTCTCGGCCTGCCCCTGCAGAGCTGACAGAACCTCTGCCCCAGTGTGGCTCCTGTCCCCCAAACACACCAGCGCAAGCACAGCATGGCATCTTTTTGCCTGCATACTTGCGTAGCCCCTTGAACGCCTACGGAGCACCGCTGGTTCCGAGGACAAAGCACAGGAAGAGGCCATGGAGGAAGAAGAAGAGGAGGGGGTGGAGGAGAGAGGTGTCTCACAACCAGTAGTAGCATTTTGGAGGCGTGGCGGCAGAACAACCTCCAACACTACTGCACCTTGTCCTGCATCCTTCCCAGCTGCCAAAAGAGTGACCCAATGGGCCGTGAAAGAAAGGTAACGTCCCTGTCCATGCCTGCTGGACCATGAGTCAGCTGTAATATGCACCTTACCGCTGACCGCCCTGTCCAGCAAGGCATGGATATTGCCTTCCACATGCCGGTAGAAAGCCGGAATCGCCTTCCGTGAGAAAAAGTGGCATTTGGGAACCTGCCACTGAGGAACCGCACATTGCACAAACTCACGGAAGGGGGCCGAGTCTACCAACTGAAAAGGCAGCAGTTGAAGTGCTAGCAATTTAGCCAAGCTAGCATTCAACCGCTGGGCATGTGGATAGCTGGGAGTGAACTTCTTTCGACGGTCCAGCAGCTGGGACAGGGAAATTTGCCTGCTATAATCGGACGTCGGTGTACTGCTGGCAGAGTGCCCGCAAGTACTTGGCTGTGACACACCTAATTCTACACCTTCATTCCTCTCAGTGCAGGTTTCAGAGAGGACTGAAGGTACAGTGGGGTTGGAGATCCCAGCTGATGAGGAGCAAGGAGAGGTCCGCTTTGTTCTTTGGTGTGGGTCTTTAAGGTACGCTTGCCAATTAGCTGCATGGCAGGTCAACATATGTCTGGTCAAGCATGTGGTGCCCAAGCGGCTGATATTTGGCCACGCGAGATACGCTTGAGACATATGTTACAAACAGCAGCGGTGCGATCTGATGCACTCGACTCAAAAAAGGCCCACACCAAAGAACTTTTGGAATAACGGGCAGAGGCAGCGCCCTGCACAGGCGGAGCTCTGCGGTTTGATTCAGTCGGTGTGCTGCCCTTATGCTGGCCCCCGGCGTGCATCCTGCCTCGTTGGAGATGTGCCTCCTCCTCATCCTCCTCCTCCTCCTCTCTCCTATCAGGCACCCATGTGGAGTCAGTGACCTCATCATCCCCTCCCTCCTCATCACTGGAGCCAATCTGGCAGTATGCTGCAGCTGCTGGAACATGACTGCCAGATTGCTGTCCTTCTTGAGCATCCCCTCTCTCTGCTCTCACGCTACTGCCTTCCTCTAGCTGGGTATCATCTTCAGACCCTTCGAAACGCTGGGTATCCTCCTGGAGCATGTACCCAACACTGTGCTCAAACAGTTCGGGGGACTCCTTAGGAGGACACGGTGGGTCTAGGGAAGGAGTGACTGATGATGACATTGATACGAGGGAAGAGGACGCTTTGGCAGCTGCTTTGCCAGTACCATGAGCCTGAGTGAGAGAGGATGAGGAGGATGAGGAGAGCTTGGTCGTCCACTCTACCAAGTCTTCGACATGATGTGTCAGGAAAGGCTTTACCCACTGGTGGCGCTGTCGGTCCTATGGATCGCAGTACTAATGTCCACCAGCAGGTGTCCTCTCGCAGCCTGTATCTTTGACAGAGGATCTCACCTGCTGGTGGTAATGCCTGATCCATGGGCCATAGTACCGGCGTCCACCAGCGGTAGTATTCCGGCAGTGTGGGGCAGGCAGTACTTCCTTCGATCAGCTGTGACATGAGGGCAATTATAGCAGTCCTATAAATACCCTGCAAGCCCTTACATGCTCGCCTTGGTATCTTTCTCCTGGAGCCTTGACCTTGTATCCGGACCTTGAGCCTGTTCCTGTCCTGTCCCGTCCTGTCCCGTCCCGTCCCGACCTGATCCCTATCCTGAGCCTATCCATCCGTCTTCTCTCTGCCTGCTTTGTTCCCTATTCCCATCTGCTGACTCCCCGTGTATGACCTTGGCCTGGCTACGTTTATGCCCCTGGAACACTCCTCTGTCAATCTCCTGATCTGCTGTGTATGACCCCGGCCTGGCTTACATTCAAGATTCTGGTACTGCCCTTTGTTGTATATATTATTTGTTGTTTGTGGGTTGTTTTGTTAGTTTGCACTGTTTGTATTTATCCATATCACCTTCTCAATAAACCCCATTATATTTCACTCTACATGCGTTTTGGTTATCTCTGTGCAGTCCACACAGTCTGGTCAATTAATTCCCTGATAGTATACCAAGGCCCCCTGATCAGACGTGGCCGCACAGAGAAATCATTTTGGTTTTAGTATATTTTGCTAAACATGAATACCAATGAGGTTATTTTTTATGCTCTACTGGCGTCTGAGAATAGTGTATACTGCCGCCAGGCATTGACAGAGCGATCCAGCGATCAGCTGCTAGGGGACATTAGGTTTATTCACTCCCTGGTTGATCAGGGGTTTATGCCATTTGGGGAAGTTCAGCCTTTGATTCAAATATGCACTGAGCTAGCCCTGTCCTGTGTTCCAAGGGGCCGTGATGATTACACTCCCCCTTCTAGTTTTGATCAGGTGGAGTCCCTAGTATGGTTGTTGGAGGATGACTCTGCATCCTTTTTTGAGCACTATTTGGCCTGTTCCAAGCAGTTGCTAGAAGATTGTATTGGTGCAGTGCAGTCTCTAATTAGGTAGGGTGTGTGTAAACCAACTTTTGTTCAGCCTGTGCTTCAGGCCTGGTCTGATCTCCTGTATCTAGCTAAACCACAACAGCCCTGCCATTAGTCACCTGCCTTCCCACGAATCTATCTCCCCGTCACCCCTGGCAACCTCAGCTACAGCTCAGTATACTCTGCTTCCCACCAAGTACTATTACCCAGTCTCCACTTGCTGCACTTATCCTGCTTTCAATCCACCTGCCTCTTCCCTTCCTCCTGTAACCAGTCCACAATAACCTCCTCCAGCCACTATCCCCGTATCTCTACCGCATTCCAGTCCTTCCTCTTATTCAATTCCATCCTTTGCATACATTCCCCCTGTTACCTACAAATCTGCAGTGACTAAGCCCAAGAAGAAGCAAAGGTACTTCCCAACGCACACTATCCAACCAGTAACCCAACCTACTTCCACACCCACCAACCTGCTCCAGCCTGCCGTTCCAGAATCAGCCTTCCAGCCTGCCGTTCCAGGGCCAGCCTTCCAGCCTGCAGTTCCAGGGCCAGCCTTCCAGCCTGCAGTTCCAGCCTTCCAGCCTGCAGTTCCAGGGCCAGCCTTCCAGCCTGCCATTCCAGGGCCAGCCTTCCAGCCTGCCGTTCCAGCCTTCCAGCCTGCAGTTCCAGGGCCAGCCTTCCAGCCTGCAGTTCCAGGGCCAGCCTTCCAGCCTGCAGTTCCAGGGCCAGCCTTCCAGCCTGCAGACCCTGTACCAGCCTTCCAGCCTGAAGACCCTGTACCAGCCTGAAGACCCTGTACGAGCCTGCCAGCCTGAAGACCCTGTGCCAGCCTGCCAACTTGAAGTTCATGTGCCTGCCTTCCAAACAGAAGTCCTGATGACGGTG
The DNA here is from genome assembly GCA_029206835.1 of Rana muscosa. NCBI lineage: Eukaryota > Metazoa > Chordata > Amphibia > Anura > Ranidae > Rana > Rana muscosa. The sequence continues at coordinate 9,996,489 of CM055119.1, read as the reverse complement.
TCCCAGTCGGAAGATCCGGTGTCCCAGTCGGAAGATTCGGTGATCCCGCCTGAAGATTCGGTGACTGAGACCCCGCCTGAAGATCCGGTGCCCGTTTCCCGGCTTGAGGTTGCGATGCCCGTTTCCTGGCTCGAGGTTGTGGTGCCTGTTTCCCGGTTTGAGGGTATGATGCCCGTTTCTCAGTCTGTGGAGCCTACTACCCAGTCTGACATGTTCCTGTCTGCTGCCCAGCCTGAGATGTTCCTGTCTGCTGCCCAGCCTGAGATGTTCCTGTCTGCTGCCCAACCTGAGATGTTCCTGTCGGCTGCCCAGCCTGAGATGTTCCTGTCTGCTGCCCAACCTGAGATGTTCCTATCGGCTGCCCAGCCTAATGTGCCACAGCCTGCTGCCCAGCTCGATGACCCGGAGCCTGCTGCCCAGCTTGATGACCCGGAGCCTGCTGCCCAGCTCGATGACCCGGAGCCCGCTGCCCAGCTCGATGACCCGGAGCCCGCTGCCCAGCTCGATGACCCGGAGCCCGCTGCCCAGTTCGATGAACCGCTGCCCAGCTCGATGACCCGGAGCCCGCTGCCCAGCTCGATGACCCGGAGCCCGCTGCCCAGCTCGATGACTCGGAGCCCGCTGCCCAGCCGGAGGTGTTCCTGTCTGCTGCCCAGCCGGAGGTGTTCCTGTCTGCTGCCCAGCCGGAGGTGTTCCTGTCTGCTGCCCAGCCGGAGATGTTCCTGTCTGCTGCCCAGCCGGAGATGTTTCTGTCTGCTGCCCAGCCGGAGATGTTCCTGTCTGCTGCCCAGCCGGAGATGTTCCTGTCTGCTGCCCAGCCGGAGATGTTCCTGTTGGCTGCCCAGCTCAACGACCCAGTGCCTGCTGTCCAGTTTGTCTGCCCGGATGTGCCTGCTTTCCGCTTGGACGTGCCCCTGGTCCAGCCTAGAGTGCCTGATGACCAGGCTGAAGTACCCTCATCCTTGGTGCTACCCAATGCCCTAGACTTTGGACAATCAAGACTGGTTAGAGCGTCCGGAGGCCGCTCCTTTTGGGGGGGTACTGTCAGGGAAGGCTTTACCCACTGGTGGCGCTGTCGGTCCTATGGATCGCAGTACTAATGTCCACCAGCAGGTGTTCTCTCGCAGCCTGTATATTTGATAGAGGATCTCACCTGCTGGTGGTAATGCCTGATCCATGGGCCGTAGTACCGGCGTCCACCAGCGGGGGTATTCCGGCAGTGTGGGGCAGGCAGTACTTCCTTCGATCAGCTGTGACATGAGGGCAATTATAGCAGTCCTATAAATACCCGGCGAGCCCTTACATGCTCGCCTTGGTATCTTTCTCCTGGAGCCTTGACCTTGTATCCGGACCTTGAGCCTGTACCTGTCCTGTCCCGTCCCCGTCCTGACCTGATCCCTATCCTGAGCCTATCCATTTGTCTTCTCCCTGCCTGCTTTGTTCCCTATTCCCATCTGCTGACTCCCCGTGTATGACCTTGGCCTGGCTACGTTTATGCCCCTGGAACACTCCTCTGTCAATCTCCTGATCTGCTGTGTATGACCCCGGCCTGGCTTACATTCAAGATTCTGGTACTGCCCTTTGTTGTATATATTATTTGTTGTTTGTGGGTTGTTTTGTTAGTTTGCACTGTTTGTATTTATCCATATCACCTTCTCAATAAACCCCATTATATTTCACTCTACATGCGTTTTGGTTATCTCTGTGCAGTCCACACAGTCTGGTCAATTAATTCCCTGATATGATGCGGCTCAACACGTCCAGCTGCCGAAAATATGGACAAGCGTGTCCCATGGCCACATGCTGATGACGATGCACCGCGTCCATGACCAGCACTGTTGTCTCTAGACACAGAGCCTGCTTGCCCTCTTTTATTGGCTCGTGACTGTCTGCCTCTCCTTGTTGGCCTTCCAGACATAGTAATGGCCTGCAGGGAGATGGGAAAACCAACAATTGGGTAGTGTATGTTGTGCTGGAGGCACACAACACCCACTAACTACAGTAGATGCCTTTATTAGAGAACAGCAATGACGGTATATACAGGTGTATACTGTACTAGGGCACACAACACCCACTAACTCCAGCAGATGCCTTTATTAGAGAACAGCAATGACGGGTATATACAGGTGTATACTGTACTAGGGCACACAACACCCACTAACTCCAGCAGATGCCTTTATTAGAGAACAGCAATGCCAGGTGTATACTGTACTAGGGCACACAACACCCACTAACTCCAGCAGATGCCTTTATTAGAGAACAGCAATGACAGGTATATACAGGTGTATACTGTGCTGGGGCACACAACACCCACTAACTGCTGCAGATGCCTGAGAAAAGAACACACTGTCCCTGCCTGCCCATCTAGCTTAGAGAATAGCAATGAACAGAAAATCCTGCAGATGCCTGAGAAAAGAACACACTGTCCCTGCCTGCCTATCTAGCTTAGAGAACAGCAATGAACAGCAACTCCTGCAGATGCCTGAGAAAAGAACACACTGTCCCTGCCTGCCTATCTAGCTTAGAGAACAGCAATGAACAGCAACTCCTGCAGATGCCTGAGAAAAGAACACACTGTCCCTGCCTGCCTATCTAGCTTAGAGAACAGCAATGAACAGTAACTCCTGAAGATGCCTGAGAAAAGAACACAAAGTAGAACACACTGTCCCTGCCTTTGTAGCTCTTTCCCTGCACGCCGGAACACACTGCACAAGGCCGCCGCGCTGGCGGCCTTTTATAATGTGGGGCGTGTACTAAACCCCCCTGAGCTATGATTGGCCACAGGCATCCTGCCTGTGGCCAATTATGGCTCTCCTCGCTGCCGGTGCTGTGATTGGCCAAGCATGCGGGGTCACAGTGCATGCTTGGCAAATCACAGTGCCGGGATTGCGCAGTGTATTGTGGGCCGTTCGCGTCACTCGAATTTGGCACGAACGGCCCATAACTTTCGATCTTCGTTGAACGATCGAACAGCCGATGTTCGAGTCGAACGTGTGTTCGACTCGAACACGAAGCTCATCCCTAGTGACATGTTGTGCCCTATTGTACACCAATCTGGAGCTGGGGGAGTGGGAATGTTCCCTTATGGCAGATGAGCAACTTACGATGTACACTGACCACATTGCTATGTGGCAAAGGTAGATCGACGATGTATTCATGATTTGGGATGGCCCGACTGAGTTGCTGCCTGTATTTCTAGCAAGACTCAATAAAAATCAGTTCAATCTCACGTTCACCATGTCCTACCATTCCTGTAAGGTGACGTTTTTGGATGTCACGGTCCTCCGGGGTGAGGGCGGTGTCATCCAGACACGTCTCTTCCAGAAACCCACAGCAGGGAACTCCATCCTGCATGCCTCCAGCTTTCACCCTCTGCCTCTCATTACTTCCATACCGTTTAGTCAATACTTACGGACTAGGCGGAATTGTTCTGATGAAAAAATCTTTCAATTAGAAGCCAAAACATTACAAACTAGATTGTTGGACAGTGGATACTTAAAATCATGTCTAAAGAAAGCTTATAGGAGGGCAGTGGAAAAAGACTAGATGGACAGAAAATTAGATGATACAACCAAAATAATAGTAACATATTCTAATCAGCATGCTCAAATTTGAAATGTAATTACAAAATACTGGCATCTTCTGTCTATGGATCCCAATGTAGGTAGATTTGTGCCACCCAAACCTCTCATTACTTTTAGACGCGCGACCTCTGTCAGGGACCACATCATTCGGAGTGAATTTACGGGAGAAAATCGGAGTGACCCGTGTAAACTCAAATTTTCATAATTCGTGCAACACTCAGCCAAGGAGTCATCATACCAGGGGAGAAACCCCCCCCCCCCACCAGAAAAGGTTGATTGAATCATCCTCTCTAGAGGAGAGTTGAGGTCAAGATATAAACCTGATGTTGAAACAGAGTAACCTGAACAATGGTGCCACTTTACACAAAACCATCTGACAATTATCAAATTTGTGTTTTGAGATCCAGATAGATAAAAGCCTTTGTTAAAGAAAAGCCAGGGTAAATAATATCATCTCTTCAGTAAAGCACCCAATGTTGACTCAGCTTTTCCTCAGACAATGGCATAGATAACGCCTGGTTAATTATACACCAGAAGGACACCAGTCATACCTTGAAACAGAACCAAGAGTATATGTACAGTATATATATGTATATAAATCTATATAGATATGGATATATAATATGTTAAATTACAATGTTGCAACACATTTTGTAAGAATCAATGTGTACTGTAGTTATCCATGTGTCTGACAAGGATTTGGCACCAGTCTGTTATGGTTAAAAGGTGATGTTGTTGGATTCAATGAAACTCTGTGAATCTCAATATGTTTGGTTACGTAGATATTTCTTATAGCCAGTAAAATACACGAGATGTGGACAGCAAATGACAGGACAAAAGTCAGCAATCACCATATTATATTAACATGAAACATATTAAAACACATTTCATAATAACACTATATATTATATTCTGGTTACACCTTAACCATTGTCACAGATGGGCGGGTGAGAATCAGGGCAGTTACCTCCCATATTTGGAACCAACCAGTCATGAGATGGTAAACAAAGTGAAGCAGGTAACAATCCAAGAATTTGCACCATACAAAAAGAGACACACACAGGAGAGGACCACAGACCCATACACTCTCTGGACGAACAGTTTGGTAATAAGCGACCACTCCCCATCTTGCTGGACATTGCTGTTAGGACAAATCCAATATACATCCTTTCCCTTTAAACAGTGGTGAGATACGGACCATGTAAATATTGATAACATTTTTCTTCCCAAAATTATAGGAATCGCATTTTGTTGTTTATATTTTAATCTTATTAATCTTAATTTAATCTTATTAATCTTTAATCTTATATTTAATCTTATGAAGGGTAGCTTAGCATTTAATAATTGTCTCACGTTATTGGTCTTGTGTGTTGAAGCCGTGTGTGGGTGAAATTCTGATCAATCTGTATTGCAACAAATTTGGCTATTGCGGTCCCAGGGAAATTATTTATCGCCCAATTCAACCTGGTAGCCCTGTTAAATTAATATTTCCTTCAAATTGATAATATGTATCCGTTGGCTCCGCAAGACATATTTTGAATTCCTTCTGGCCGGTGAAATTCAGAAAATAGTTTTTCCGAGCGACAAGAGATATTGGGGCGTATTTACAAAACATTTGCGCCGGTAGCGCAGCGCTATTTCCCATTTACTATAGTGTTCTCGGCGGACGGGAGGAGGCGCTCAGTGCGCTACTATGGACCTGGCACATGGCATTTTAAAATCTAAATATAAAGAAGCTGGAAGTGCCAATATAATGGGGGTGATGTGGTGGGGTGATGTGAGGAAGTTTAGTGACACCTGCCCAAGTAACAAATATGCCCAAAATAGAGTGATAAAGTAACTTTTTCAGAACCAGCCCGCTGCGCCGGCAAGTACGTTTAGAATTGCAAGGGTTTTTTTTTAGCTCAGCGCGGGAATTTCACTTGTTCAAACGCGCCGGGACACTGCGTCGGCAAAATCGTAGTAAATGTCAAGTCACGTAAATCAATTTGCATAAGTTGAACAGGCGCAGCTCTGAACTTTCCATTATATAACAGTGCGCCAGCAAAATGACATTTCTAAAGGAAAAAAAAAGGCATTTAAAAGCACCGGAGGCTATAATGAATTGTCGGCTCCCGGCAATATAGAGAAAAGTCATTGAAAGTCTTTGATAAAAAAAAAAAAAATGTGTGGGGTCCCCCCAAATTCCATTACCAGGCCCTTCAGGTCTGCTATGGATATTAAGGGGAACTCCACGCCAATTTTAAAATAAAAAAGACGTGCGGGTCCCCCTCAAAAAATCTGTACCAGGCCCTTATCCTAGCACGCAACCTGGTAGGCCGCAGGAAAAGAGGGGGGGACGAGAGAGCGGCCCCCCTCCCTCCTGACGGGAGAAAGGAAGCTGCTCAGGTGTGGGAATCCTTGAAATTACCTCCTCCCAGCAACCAAGGGTGCAAGCAAATGCAAATGCAATCAAAGAAAGGAAAGTCTTCTGGATAGCAGCACTCCGGTTTAAAAGCTTTTATTCCAAAAAAGGTTCAGGAAACCAAAACACACACTGTACAACACACCAACCACTTGAATTTTAATTTTAATCTAATGAATTAAATATAGTAGTGTATTATGGTGCATAACAAATTCATCCAATTGGTCGTTTCAATTGTAGTATGTGCACACATATATGTGTGTTCATCCGACTATATGTGCACCATTTATCCACATATACAGTATGTGTTCATTATTCCATCGATTTTTACCATATATTTTTCTTTCACTTTATTCAGTGTTTTTACGGTGGAATACTGACACACACATATACACATTTCTTAGGTTTATGTTTTAGGTTCATAGGGGATAGGGCGTTTTTAACGCTTTGTCTCCCTCTACTATGTACTTAATCTCTTAAGGTCATTTTTGCATCTTTCACCTATACATGTCCAATTTTTGTACATATACACATACCTCTTTCTTGCACACACTTATATTTATATATGTTTTGTGTGCACATTTTACACCACACCACCTTATAATTGGTAGTAATTTTATCCCTATTTTTATTTTTTATTTTTTATTGTCTATTTTTCCACTCTACCCTTCACCCCACTTCACACTTTACCACTTATTTACATATATTATATATTTTTTATACATTTTTTATAGATTGCACGTATGGTGAGGCATTTCTTTTCTTCCTTATCATTGTGGTCAGTGAACCACACCTATTTCACTTGAATTACCTCACGTTCATCAATCTTTAATTAATTAATTCGTTTCACCTTGGGGTTGGATCACATGACTTCCCCTGTTTAGGGTATATCTTGGGTAATATTTGTGTTATAATCAGCTATGAGTAAGCACTACAATAGTGTGAAACGCGTTAGCCAGATGTGACCAGTTTGCTGTGTTGTACAGTGTGTGTTTTGGTTTCCTGAACCTTTTTTGGAATAAAGGCTTTTAAACCGGAGTGCTGCTATCCAGAAGACTTTCCTTTCTTTGACCCCCTCCCCCTTGAACCGTACCAGGCCACATGCCCTCAACATGGGGAGGATGTCCCCATGTTGATGGGGACAAGGGCCTCATCCCCACAACCCTTGCCAGGTGGTTGTGGGGGTCTGCAGGCGGGGGGCTTATCGGAATCTGGAAGACCCCTTTAACAAAGGGGACCCCCAGATCCCGCCCCCCTCCTGTGTGAAATGGTAATGGGGTACAAATGTACCCCTACCATTTCACAAAGAAAGTGTAAAAAATGTAAAAAATTACAATAGCCGGTTTTTGACAACTCCTTTATTAATGTCTTCTCTTTTCTTCCATCTTCTTATTCCAGCTTCTTCTTTTCTCCATTCGGGTTTCTTCCTCCATCTTGTTCTTCATCTTCCTCCTCATCTTCATCTTCATCTTCCTTCTTCCTTCGGTGTTCTCGTCCGCATCTTGCTCCGGCTTCTTGTCCCCTTCTTTCTTCGGCCGCTCCGTTTGAATTCGAGGTTCCTGCTGTGTGACGCTTCAGTTCTTCAGTTCTCCTCTGGGTCGGCTGCCACCCGAAGGCTCCGACACCACAGGGAAAGTCCCCGTGAAATCCATGTGCATCAGAGGGGGGTGGGGTCTGGTGTGGATTTTTAGGGGGACCCCACGCTATTTTTTTTAAGCTTGGCGCGGGGGTCCCCTTAAAATCCAGACCAGACCTGAAGGGCCTGGTACGGATTTTGTGGGGAACCCCCACGCCATTTTTTTTTAAATTTGGCGCGGAGTTCCTCTTAATATCCATACCAGACCTGAAGGGCCTTTCAAAGACTTTCAATGACTTTTATCTGTATTGACGGGAACCAGCAATTCATTACAGCTGCGAGTACTTTTAAATGGCTATTATTTTACTTTAGAAATTTAATTTTGCTCTCGAACTGTTATAAACATGGAAAACATGCGCTACTTTACAGGCATACTATAGACACCCCCCATGATATTTAGGGCCAGTTCACACCGGATGCAGTGCAGTGCGTTTTTTTGATGCATGAAAAACGCAAAGAAAGTTGATCACATTAATGCCAATGGCATAGTTCACACCACTGAAGTCCGTTCCAGTGTGTTTCAGAAAGGAAAAAAAAAATGGTCATGCTGCATTTTTTAGGTACAGAACTGAACTGGACTACAGTAAAACACATTAAAAACGCTACGGAACATACCAAAAACGCACCGGAATGCACCAAAGACGCACTGCAACACACTTGTCCTAAGTGAAAAGAGGGGGAAAAAAACACTGGACTGCATCAAAAACGCATCAAAAATGCACTGGAATGTGTCAAAAACGCGCATGCAGAAGAGCACCTGGAACGCATCCAGACTGCGTTTCTATGGTGTGAACTAGGGCCAGTTCACACCATAGAAACGCAATCTGGATGCATTCCAGGTGCTTTTTTGCATGCACGTTTTTGATGCAGTCCAGTGCCTTTTTTTCACCCCTCTTTTTTATTAACCATAGATAAGGACAAGTGTATTCCAGTGCGTTTTTGGTGCATTTAGGTGCGTTCCTGTGCATTTATGATGCGTTTTGCTGCGTTCCAGTACAGTCCAGTGCAGGTAAAATGCAGCATGTTCTACTTTTTTTGTGGAACTGCAACGCACTGGAACAAACACTGCCATTTAGAACCATATAACCAACTTTCCATGCATTTTTGATGCATAAAAACGCAATGGACTGCATGTGGTGTGAAATGTCCCTTAAGCTATTTGGCATATTTAAAGGCACTTCTCCTTGTTTTGTTTTTGGTGTTGTCCAAATTGGTGATATTGATATATGTCCCTTAGGGTGGGACCTGGGCCCCCATTTTAAGGCCAATAACTAGAAGATAAGCCAGCCAAGTGGGGACTAGCAAAATTAACAAATCAGTTTCCATAGACTGCAATGGTATTTGTTGGTAGGGGGGTGGGGGGGTGTTTGTCCCATCTCTAATTTTGTAGCATGCTGGATGATGTGCTTAATTTTGGACAGGGGGGGTATTTTCTGCTAGCTGCAGTTGTGTTGTTCTGAGCATGCCCAGGCAGTTAGATTTTTTTTTGGTGCTTTTTGTGTGTGAACAGCACCTGGATATTTCTGGGTATGCTCAGAGTGTTTTTATGGGTTAGTAATCGAAGGACATCCTTAACAGGTGTGCCCACTTTGAAGTTCAGTCTCTACATTGGGTGAACTTGCATTTTGGGCGTTTCATGGACTGTGCATGTGTTTTCAATTGCCTCATTAGCTCACAAACCTATGTCATATAAAGCTCGCAGATAGCATCCTCTCCCTTGCCCTGAAAAGAGGCAAGTGTGTGCGTGCGTCCGGCAAAAAGTAAATTTTGGTGTCCTTATTGAGTTTGTAACGCATGTATTTTATTTGTTATGTCTTTGCAAAACAGGTGTTTGTTTTAATTTTGTTGATTGTATTTTTTTGTGGGGGGGAAACGTTCCCCTGAAATAATTTTGATGTTGTTAATGTGTGTTGTTTGTTCACTTTGATTTAATTGTCTGTGCTGCATTATTTTGCGAAAACTTTCTCAAGATGTTGTGAGTCTGTAAGGTGACTAATGTTTCAAATTGACCCTGTTTTTTATTTTGGCTTCCCTTTGTTTTGTTGACCAATAAAATTTGATGCAAAGTTTTGATGTTTGTTTTGTGTTTTCTTTGCAACACATGTGACAGCTGATTGGCATGTCAAAATAAAACAGGTGTGATTGTATTGTGTGCTGCCATGGGTAGTCACCAGGAAATGAAAAATACAGAGCGGTAAGTATTCAATTTTCCTTTTTACTGCAGTGGTTCTCAGTCTCAGTCCTCAAGTACCCCCAACAGGACATGTTTTGTGAATTTATCTTATCTAGAATTGCTGTCCAAAATACCAAACCATTGACTGTGATTTAAAGCACATGTGCAAGATGAATGAAAACCTGCAAACATGGTCTGTTGGGGGTACTTGAGAAGCACTGATTTAGAGCACTGCACTTAAAAATAGCTCAAGGCAATACAAATCTAATTGTGGGCATTTTGAGGGAAACCAAGTAAGTGTTAGAACCCCTGCTTGTTTTTTCTTTTAGGTTGGGCTTTGTGTCCCTTTTAGTAAAATTGGCTTCACTTCCTGTCGAAAAAGCTAAACAGGAAGTGAAGGTAAAACCCTACCAATGTCTTTTCTTGGGGACACACAGATCAATCTAACTAGTGTCCCCATTAAGCAAATTGCACTCTAGCACTTTGTTGTGTATACCCCAAATCATTGGGTAGTTTGGGGTTTAGTAAAGACAAATCCACTCTGCAGTAAAAGTGTAGCTGCTTAAAATCTGAGGGGAAGCACTGGTGATTGTAACATCCAATCATGAAAATGCAAAGATGGTGTTTTTTTAGTTTGCTTGCATGTCCCCCTTGGATATCCAGCAAGTGCACTTGTAGTGCAAAGTGGATTTGCCTTTAGTAAATAAACCCCAAAGTCCAAAATACCTAATAATTTGGGGTGTACCCCGCAAAATGCTGGAGTGCAATGTACATAATGGGGAAAGTATTTAGATTGACCTATGTGTCCCCAAGGAAAGACATTGGTAGGGTCTTACCCTCACTTCCTGTGTGGCTATGTGACAGGAAGTGAATTATTTGGAAGGATAAAGTGGCCAAATTTGGGAGTTGTCTTCACCCTATCAGGCGTGCAGACATCCCCAAAAACTGTCTAGACTTGTAATCCCTCTGCACTCTATCCCCAAGCAAAAATAAGAAAGGATTTCATTTAGTTTAACTTTGCAAAGACACATTCCTAAGTTGAATTGTGATGCATGTCAATGGCCCATTTAGACCCTCTTTAATCACTCGAGATCAGCGCTATAACTGATCGACGGCCACAGCACGGTCCTCAATTGCCGGGAAACCATCAATAGACGTCCTCCCCTTCGCGCACGTGCTGTGTTCACCGAGTCACTGAGACTCGGGTGATGACAGATCCGAGTAAGGGGCCGTTCCCTGCCCATTACCATGTGATCAGCTGTCAGCCAATGACAGCTGATCACGTGATGTAAACAAAAGCTGGGTAATGGTTTTTGTTTTCTCCTTGTGCTGACAGCGTGAGCATAAAAAAAGGCAATCACCGGCTTATGTGCAAGGGACATCGGGCCCGAAGAGGAAGAGGCAATTCTGCATCATCTGTGACAATCAGTAGCCCCTGCCAGTGCCACCTATCAATGCCCACCACTGGTGCCAATCAGTGGCACCTAGCAGTGCTGCCTATCAGTGCCCATCACTGCCAGCTATCGTTGCCACCTAGCAGTGCCACTTCTCAATGCCCACCAGTGCCAACTAGCAATGCCACCTCTCAGTGCCCACCCTTGCCAACTTATCGGTGCCCATCAGCGCAGTCTCATCAGTGTACATCAATGAAGGAGAAAAATTACCTTTTTTCTAAATTTTCTAAATATTAACCACTTCCCTACCGCCCACTGTCAAATGACGTCCTTGGCTTTGTGCTGTGACATCTGAATGATGCCTGCAGTTGCAGGCATCATTCAGATATCATTCTTTTCAGTCCGTGATTCTGTGCACGATAAAAACGTTCCACTGCTTGATCGTTCTTGGACGTCCCCCCCCCTCCCGCCGCCATCCGGTGCTTCTCCTGGCTCTCCCGTGCCATCTGGCGCTCGGAGAACGAATAGCGGAAGCATAGCGATGACTAGTGACCAGATGGTCACCAGTCATCTCTATGACCGTCGGAGGCCCGGGCGCGACGTTATGACATCACGCCTGGTTCCCGTATGTAAACAAAGCTGTGATCTCGGCTGTCAGCATGAGATCTGTGAATTTTTTTGACCGATCTCATGCTTTAAAGCCTGGAGGAGAGATGTGGGGTCTTATTGACCCTGCATCTCTCCATAAAGAGGACCTGTCACAATAGATTCCTATTACAAGGGATGTTTACATTCCTTGTAATAGGAATAAAAGTGATCAAAAAAACAAAAAAGTTAAAAAAAGAGTAAAAAAAAATAAATAAATAAAAAAAACACCCATGTCCCCGGTAGCTCGCGCTCAGAAGCAAACACACACGTAAGTCCCGCCCACATATGTAAACGCTGTTCAAACCACACATGTGAGGTATTGCTGCGTGCGTTAGAACGAGTGCAACAATTCTAGCACTTAGACCTCCTCTGTAATGCGAAAATGGTAACGTGTAAAAAATTTTAAAGCATCGCCTAGGGAGATTTTTAAGTACTGAAGTTTGGTGTCATTCCATGAGTGTGCGCAATTTTAAAGCGTGACATGTTAGGTATCTATTTACTCAACATAACAACATCTTTCACATTATACAAAATAATTGGTCTAACTTTACTGTTTTGTATTTTTTTTTAATTCATGAAACCATTTTTTTTCCAAAAAAAAGGCGTTTGAACATTTATTGCGCAAATACCGAGCAAGATAAAAATTTACAATGGCCGCCATTTTATTCCCTAGGGTGTCTGCTAAAAAAACATATATAATGTTTGGGGTTTTGAAGTAATTTTATAGCCATAAATTTATGATCTTTACATGAAGGAGAGAAGTGCCAGAATAGGCCCAGTGCTGAATTGGTTAAAATATCCTAATTTTCTTTTATTTTAGCCGGTCTTTTGTATTTATAGAAAAATAAAAACGCAGTGGTGATCAAATAGCACCAAAAGAAAGCTCTATTTGTGTGCAAAAAAATAATAAATTTTCATTGGGTTACAGTGTTGTATGAGCGCGAAATTGTCATTGAAAGTTCATCAGCGCTGAAATGTGAAAATTGGTCTGGGCAGGAAGGGGGTTTAAGTGGCCAGTAAGCAAGTGGTTAATATAAGGCTACATGCACACGGACGTTTTTCCAGCCGCTTGTTTGAGCGTTTTTGGCAGCTTAAAAACGGCTCTCCATGTTAGCCTATGGCCTCATGGCCACCATGGCGTTTTTGAGCTGTAAATGACATTTTTTAGGCGTTTTTAGGCCCCATGTACACGGGACGCTGGTGCAAAGTGTTCAGAACTAAGGTTGAAAGCGGCGTTTAGAAAGGCGCGCTTTGTGGCGTTTGCATGCCGCGTTTTACCACATTTGCGTCTATATGCGTTTAGTTAGGAAACATCATAAGTAGCCGCCCTAAGCTCCAAAAACAGTATTATTAACGATTTCAGCTATTTTGTGAGACCAGAGTGAGTATCAGCACCTGAGAGAGCAGCAGTGTACTTGTATTTAGCGTGTCACTTGCCACGTCACCTGCCACAAGTTGTGGATTGTCCACTTGCCACGTCAGCTGCCCCAAGTTGTGGATTGTCCACTTGCCACGTCAGCTGCCCCAAGTTGTGGATTGTCCACAATGCAATGGAAGCAATTTCATTTTTTTTTATATATATATTTTTAATGGTTTTTCCTCATTTGCCATCATTTTTGAGTTTATCAAAGTAAAAAAATAGGTCACCACGTCTGAAACGTGGAAATCTTTAGCGTCTAAAGGCATTTTTTGGCTTTGTGAAAAACGAGGTTAAAAAACGAGGTTAAACGCAGCTGCAGATTTTTTTTTCCCAGGCCAAAAACAGTGTTTTTGATGTAATAGAATTCAATGGACCCACATCCAAAACGCATGTAAAAAAAATAAACATTCCTTCAGGTCTGGTATGGATTTTAAGGGGAACCCCACGCCAAACTTAAAAAAAAATAGCGTGGGGGTCCCCCTAAAATTCCACACCAGACCCTTTATCCGAGCACACAACCTGGCAGGCGGCAGGAAAAGAGGGGGGACGAGAGAGCGGCCCCCCCTCCCTCCTGAACCGTACCAGGCCACATGCCCTCAACATGGGGAGGATGTCCCCATGTTGATGGGGACAAGGGCCTCTTCCCGACAACCCTGGCCGTTGGTTGTCAGGGTCTGCGGGCGGGGGGCTTATCGGAATCCGGGAGCCCCCTTTAATAGGGGGGACCCCAGATACCGGCCCCCCACGCTATGTGAATGAGTATGGGGTACATCGTACCCCTACTCATTCACCTGGTGGCAAAAAAAAGTCAATAAAAAACAAAAAACACAACACAGGTTTTTAAAGTAATTTATTAGGCAGCTCCGGGGGTCTTCTTCCGACTTCGGGGGTCTTTCTGCAGGGCGCCCCGCTATCTTCTTCCAGCTCTTTTGCTAGCGGGGTCCCGGTCTTCATTGTCGTCTTCTTCCAACTTCGGGGGGTCTCTTGTTCTGTTCTCCGGTGTCGTCTCCGCGCTCTCCGGTTCTTTTCCGCTCTCCGGTGCCTTCTCCGTGCTCTCCGGTTCTTTCTGCCTTCTGCCATGCGCCCCACTATCTTCTTCCAGCTCTTTTGCTAAAGGGGTCCCGGTCTTCATCGTCGCCTTCTTCCCTCTTCTCTTCGCCCGATGTTGCCTCGTCGCTGTCTGCCGCTACAATGCTGCGTGGGCGGAGTGCACCCACTTATATTGGCATGGGGCGTGGTCACCGGGTGATGCCACTCGCTGACCCCGCCCCGTATCACGTCACAGTCCCATCATTCCCTGGGACTGTGACGTGATACGGGGGCGGGGTCAGCATGTGGCATCACCCGGTGACCACGCTTCATGCCAATATAAGTGGGTGCGCTCCGTGGACAGAGCATTGTAGCGGCAGACAGCGACGAGGCAACATCGGGCGGAGAGAAGAGATAAGAAGATGACGATGAAGACCGGGACCCTGCTAGCAAAAGAGCTGGAAGAAGATAGCGGGGTGCCCGGCAGAAGGCAGAAAGAACCGGAGATCGTGGAGAAGGCACCAGAGAGCGGGAGAAGAACCAGAGAGCGCGGAGACGACACCGGAGAACAGAACAAGAGACCCCCCGAAGTTGGAAGAAGACGACGACGATGAAGACCGGGCCCCTGCTAGCAAAAGAGCTGGAAGAAGATAGCGGGGTGCCTGGCAGAAAGACCCCCAAAGTCGGAAAAAGACGACGATGAAGACCAAGCCCCCCGCTAGCAAAAGAGCTGGAAGAAGATAGCGGGGCGCCCGGCAGAAAGACCCCCGAAGTTGGAAGAAGACCCCCGGAGCTGCCTAATAAATTACTTTAAAAACCTGTGTTGTGTTTTTTATTTACTTTTTTTTTTTTCCACCAGGTGAATGGGTAGGGGTACGATGTACCCCATACTCATTCACATAGGGTGGGGGGGCCGGGATCTGGGGGCCCCCTTTTTAAAGGGGGCTCCCGGATTCCGAAAAGCCCGCCACCCGCAGATCCTGACAACCAACGGCCAGGGTTGTCGGGAAGAGGCCCTTGTCCCCATCAACATGGGGGCGGCGTGCTTTGGGGTGGCGGGGGCGCACCCAACCCCCCATGTTGAGGGCATGCGGCCTGGTATGGTTCAGGAGGGGGGGGGAGCGCTTGCCCCCCCTTTCCTGACCTGCCGGGCTGCGTGCTCGGATAAGGGTCTGGTATGGATTTTGGGGGGGACCCCCACGCCATTTTTCGGCGTAGGGGGGTTCCCTTAAAATCCATACCAGACCTAAGGGCCTGGTATGCTCCTGGAGGGGAACCCTTGGCGTTTTTTTAATTAAAATTTGGAGTGGAGTTCCCCTTCATGATTCATACCAAACACGGGACAGCGAGCGCGAGGCTTGCAGTGCCCTGTGCTGAGAACCAGCGCGATGGCATCGCGCTGGAGACATTCTCAGCCAGGTAGTCGCCTCTAGGACACGACTTGAGCGGCTGCTTCACGCTCAAGTCGTGTCCAAGTTGCCTCGCAAAGTTGCGCTGTCCCTGTGTCAACCGGCACACGAGTCGCCCTGCGAGTCGGATCGTCTTCATCCGACTTCCCGGGCGACCTCTATTCAAATCGATGCGCCGCTCAAATTTTTATTTACTATAGCAGTGCGCTGCCGGTTCCTGCACTCAATTAAGGATTTATCCGGCGCACCTATTAAGGTATGAACTGGCGCAGTGCACTGTTTATAATAAATCACCCCATTGTGTTTTTGAATTTAAGTTTTATTGTCGCGTTGATGTCTTTGGTAATATGTATGAAATATTAATCACCATAAATTCAGGTTTTGTATGAAGTTGTATAATTATACTTGTACATTAATAAAATTTACTTATTTATTATTTTATTGGGAGATATTTATACATTGGTAAGAATTCCCCATAGTTTAACAAACTCCCTGAAATTATTGTGGTATGCTACTGATTGTCTGAACAAAGTTCAAATTTTTAATTGCTGTAAGGCTGGAGGCACTGAAAAAAAATAATAAAACACTGTACATATAGTCAGACACTACCCTTTTATCTACAATTTACCAATATTGAAATTCCCCATATTTATTATTATTAAGACTCCATACCACACTCACAACAACTGGGGGGCACAGTGGTGTAGTGGGTAGCACTCTCACCTAGCAGTAAAAAGGGTCACTGGTTCGAATCCCAACCATGATACTACCTGCCTAGAGTTTGCATGTTCTCCCTCTGGGTACTCTGGTTTCCTCCCACCCTCCAAAGACATGCTGGTAGGTTAATTGGCTTCTGTCTAAATTGGCCCTAGTATATGAATGTGAGTTAGGGACTTTAGATTGTAAGCTCCTTGAGGGTAGGGACTGATGTGAATGTACAATGTATATGTAAAGCGCTGCATAAATTGACGGTGCTATATAAGTACCTTAAATAATAACATAAAATTGGAGGCACTCCTGAGATATTTTGTAAGAGGGAATCATACCACATTACAGAACATACTGGTGATTGTATTTTCATATACGTCGTGAAGGATATATGTTGTATAGTAACATTACAGGAAGTGATAATGAATCAAATTCATCTAGAAACAGCCGGGATGGTAATAGCCCCAGCTGTAGCTACCTCAAACCTGAAAAAGGCTACTGAGTCCTATGGGAAACTTAAGTGGGGTTCTTGATTACTTACTGACTGACTTACACCGAATATATTCGTAAGAGATTAGACCTAGGAGGCAATTTGGAGAAGTTTATCAAAGAGGAGAAAGAACAGGCCCAGAGGTTAAGTGCTAATTTTTTTATTAAAAATGGCCGGGTTTACCGACTGATTATGGCTTTTGCTAGCGAAAAAGAAACAAAAAATCGAGACCGGCTCATTAAGGAGTCTTGGCGAATCTTGTGGTTTTTGTGTAATGAAGTTGCCAAACAAATGCCAGCCTTAAAGAAAGAATTGCTGGAAACCCCCGCACCACCTTAAATAACAAAACAGAGAAGATAGAATCCATGTCAATTGAGATCCAACAGGCTGAGAGAAGACTCAGACAATCTAGAGAAGGTCAGGAAGAGTTAGCTGGCCAGATCCAAAATGCTCAGGCCTATGAAGAGTCCTGTCACCTATTGAAAAAACTGCAAGAGAAATATCAAAAATTTCAACAAGAAATAGAACATTACAAACAAGAGAGAACATTAGCAGTGGAGGGAGGAGTCTCGTAATGGCGCCGGCGGCTTGCTGGAGCGTGTAGGTGAGACGCCCGGTCTCCCGACCCCTTGCTGAGGAATGAGGAGATAACCCTAAAGATCCTGCAGCGCGCCCGCCTACCCCCCCCCGCCCGCTTGGAAGTTTGTTTCACTCCCCAACATGCTCCGCAGCGTTTGAAAGGAGAGACAGAATGGTATGAACGAGTAGCCCGCTGCGGGGAGAAACAGCCGGCAGGTGAGCGATCCAGAGAACTGAAGGCTGAGCTAGACAGAGCGACGACTCTGTGTGAGATCCGGGAAGAGCAGCCCGCCGTTCGGAGACATAGCCAGCAGCGAACGGGTGTGAGAGACCCGCAGAACGCAGAGCTGGACAGAGCGGTGACCCTTTAAGAGATCAGGGAAGAGTGGAGGGGATGGTGGACAGAAGAGAGGATTGAGAGACCGGGGCTGAGTTGCAGCTCAGCCCTTGCTACAGCAAGAGACCCCCCCCCCCATGGGTATGAGTCAGCCTGCTTCCCCAATATCCTCATTTGTCCTGCTCCCTGCACTGCTTAATATGAAGGCCCCTCGCTGCACCAACTGAAGAAATGGAAGTACTGAAGAAACGTGAGTAACCCCCATAGGGGGCTTTTTTTTAAAAAGAACTGTGAAAGTGATAGTCCTGTAAAAAAAAAGAGCATCTTGAAATTAAGTGAATTGATCATATTGATTGCCTGTGCTCACTGTGCCTTCACTCATCAGCGCTGACCCCTCTTAGCCTCTCTGGAAGTGGTGAACGCACCAAATTAAGGATACAGGAAAATGGACTAAAATTGCCTGCACCTGTTGGGTTAGTAAGGAACAGTACAGAAATATTAGAAACACGGGAAACTGTTACAAATGCATATAATGGCTTGTTTTGTTCTCACCTGAATGGAGGAAATGAAAGGGGACGTGTAGTGAGAAACATTTAAATCTGTCATTTCCTTTTTTTTTTTGGTCTCCTCTGTGTAGCCTTGTTCGGCTCCAAAGAAACCGCAAAAGGTTCCTAAACGCAGAAGCGTCGAAAACAGGTCACTCATTACCTACCTACGCCCCCTGATGCAATACGGAACAAGCAGTAAGCACCTTTTTCTTTTTTGAGTCGTATGAAAGGTGTATAGGAGGGAGGGTGGTAGGAAAACTTCGATAAACTGTTACCAGTATTGTGGTTAACCCTTAACCTTTACACTACGGGGTCAGACAGAAGTGGTAGCGTTCGGGAGCAGGGAATACAATAAATACAGAAAATTGTCTGCTTCAGCAGGTATCTACCATCCTGAGACACAGCCCTCCACAGCACCAAACGAGGCAGTCCTGACCCCGATAGAATTATAGAGGTACCATATGGGGTGCAGGATGGGTATAGCTGACCATTGTGTGACAAACAGCGGGGCGGAACATTGCAAGGGGGATAAAAGCCCCAAGGATAGCACGCAAAAGAAATAATATGAGCTCAAGAGCAAGAGGGGGAGCAATCCCAAAATCACCCCGTTTAAGCTTGACCCCGAGCCCGGGGCCAATGATTAAATACATAACCTATGGTGGAAATAGCGACAAACAGGCGGTGGAGAAGCAGCAGGGAGCTAGGAGCAGTCAGACGGAAAGTAAGGAGAAAAAAAAAAAAAGGGACAAGAAAAAAGGGCAAAATAAAAACCAGGCAGAGTCAGACTCATTATCAGAGTCTAGAACAGAACAGGAGACCGAAGTAGAAATGGAACAGAGACGAGAAGAGTCACCACAAAATAGGGCGTTATTACCAACAAAAATAGAAATTGAGGGGATGTTTGCCGCCCTAGAAAAATCGTTAAAGAGACAAATGGAGGTGATACAAGAAAATATGGGATATTTGCGTGAAAGAGTGGAGGAAGTGGAAAGGAAATCAGATCATAATGAAATTTCCATAGGAAGACTGGAGGGAGAGATAAAGTCAATAAGGAAAGAACAACAGGAACTGGCATACAAGCGAGAGGACCAGGAAAATAGAGACAGAAGAAAGAACATTAGAATCAGGGGGGTACCGGAGACACCCCAACCAGAGATCCTACCAGAACTAATAATGAAAATTTGTAACCCACTTCTGGATAGAGAAATAACATCCCCACTAAAAATAGAGAGCACACAGAATAAGAAGACCAAGAGGAATAGCTCAGGATAAACCGAGAGACATCATTGTTCGATTTGAAAGTTGGGAGGAAAAAAAACAACTATGGAGAAACCTGAGAGGGAAGTCACCAATAAAATGGGAAGAGAGCCAAATTCAAATTTTTCAAGACCTATCCCAAGAAACGCTACAAAGAAGAAGAAATCTAAGACCATTATTAAAGATACTCCAGGAACATGAGATCCAGTATAATTGGGGTTTCCCAGCCTGCCTGATAGGAAGGAAAAACGGTATCACGGTTAGACTGAGATTCATAGAGGAAATACCGGAATTCTGTAAAAAACTGGAAATTCCAACGCCAGACGGGGGTTTGGACGGGGGAGAGGGGGGAGCGGGGAGGGGGTAGGAGGGAGGTGGAATTTGTTTTTTTCCCTCCCTTCCCCTTCCCCTCCCCCCCTTCCTGGGTTTATGGCGCTTCCTATGTCTATTTATTGTCTGTTCTGTATGACCGGTGGTCTTCTGGCCTGACATACGGAGGTGATGGGGGGGTGGGGGTAGGGGGTAAGGGTGTGAACGAAACAGGTATAGAAAGTGAGGGGGTGGAGGGGGAGCTCGGGACTCATCTGGACGCCCCGGCACCAGCTCCCAAATAGAAGGGGAGAGGGGACCGACGGTGCCAAACAGAATTCCACCTCGGGCCAAAGAGTGCAGAGGTGCCTGAGAAATCCTGCATTAAGACCATGAGGTCAACGTTCTATTGGGGGGGAGAGGGGATGGGGAGGGAGGGAAGGTGGGGGAGGGGGTAGGAAGGGCGGGAGGGAGGGGGGAACCAGGATCTGTCCATCCAAGGAAGAGAGGGAGAAGGAAAAAAAAAAAAGAAACATATGACTGACATAAATCTCATCACATATAACATAAGAGGGCTGAATTCCCCAGAAAAAAGGCATACGACAATGAGGGAGCTTGAAAGGTATGCCGCAGAACTTGTATTTCTTCAGGAGACACATTTAGCACTAGACTCTAACACAAAAATCTACTCGCGTGCGATTCCCACTTGGTACTACGGAGATTCCCCAAACAAGAGAGCGAAAGGAGTAGCTATAGGGATTGGAAAGAACATAAACTTTATAGTAGAGGATAGAAGAGTTGACCCAGAAGGCCGGTACTTGTTTTTAAAAGGGAATCTTCAGGGGAAAAAATGTACATTGGCTAAAGTCTATTGTCCAAATACCCACCCCAAAAGATATTTGAACAGAATCTTAAATATCCTGATGCGTTTCAAACAGGGTCATACAATTCTCGCCGGAGATTTCAATTTCCCAATGGACCCAAAGTTAGATAATACGTCTGGTGCACCGACACGAGATAATAAACAATTGAAATTGGTCAAAAAAAAAATATTTGACCATCAATTAATAGATCCTTGGAGAGCAGCACATCCAAACAAAAAGGATTATACGTATTACTCTGCGATGCACGACACGTATTCAAGATTGGATTACATTTTGGTGGACCAAGGGCTCCTGGAATATGTAGTAGACACCTCGATAGGAGTAAAAACAATCTCAGACCATGCCCCAGTCATAGTAAAAATAAGATTTAACAATATAGAACAAAGAAAGGGTATGTGGAGCTTAAATGAAGCCCTATTAGACAACAAAGAAGTAGGAGAGACAATATCGAGAGAAATCGAAGAATACTTTAGAATAAATAATACACCAGAAGTGAGTGTGGCTACAATCTGGGAAGCGCATAAGGCATGTATAAGGGGTAAGTTGATCTCCATAGGAACACGAAAAAAGAAGGAGAGGGACCAAAAGAGGGAAAATCTGATAAAGGAATTATATGACCTAGAACAAAAAGACAAAAGACAACAAGAAAAAGAAACACACCAACAAATAATAATTAAGAGGGGCCAACTTAGAGATTTGATGGAACAGGAAACTAGAAAAGTATTTAAGAATGTAGCAAAAGAAAGATACAAATGGGGGAATAAACCCGGGAAGTATCTCGCAAGAATAGCAAAAAAATAAATAAAATTAAATTACATAGAAAAAATAAAGAACCAGAGAGGAGAGATGAAATTTAAAACATCAGAAATTGCAGAAGCATTCAAGACATATTATAGTGCATTGTACGATATTAGAGGAAACGAGACAGCACAGGAAGAAGAAAATAGGAAAGGTAAAATACAGGAATATTTAGAAGAAACGACCCTTCCAAGGATAACACAAGAAAGTGCAGAGCTCCTAGAAAACCCAATTACGCAGGACGAAATAAATAAAGCTCTCCAAGAAACACCAGGGGGGAAAAGTCCAGGACCGGATGGGTTTCAGATTAAGTACTATAAGAAGTTTAAAGACCAGTTAGTCCCAGAACTATGTAAGTATTTCAATAGACTGGGGGGCGATGAAGAAATAAGAAAAGAATCTCTCCTTGCCAATATTACCATTATACCCAAAACAGGAAAAGACGGAACAATATGTTCTAACTATCGTCCCATAGCGTTATTGAATTCAGACATCAAGCTATATGCAAAAATATTGGCAACGAGATTAAAAACTTTAATGCCGGAACAAATAAACACTGACCAAACTGGCTTCATAATGGGGAGAGAAGGAAGAGATAATACTATAAAAACTCTTTTATTAATCCAGAAAAGGAAGGAGAAGAAACCCCCAGTCGTAGTCATGTCGATAGACGCAGAAAAAGCGTTCGACCGAGTCGACTGGGGGTTTATGATGGACACACTCCGGAATGCCGGGATCGGACCGAAATATATGAAATGGGTCAAAAACCTATATACTTACCTGACAGCCAGGGTAAAAGTAAATGGGAGGGTGTCGTCGGTGTTTGAGATGCGTAATGGAACGAGACAGGGATGCCCGCTTTCGCCCCTCCTGTATGTGTTGGCAATGGAACCATTGTTGCAAAACATACGGAATAACCAGGATATAGGAGGGGTAAGGGTGGGCAGGGAGGAACATAAAGTGGCGGCATACGCTGACGACATACTTTTATATCTGACGAAACCAAGGCTGTCGCTCCCTAATGTAGTAAAGGAAATAAAAAAATACGGGGAACTCGCTAACTTCAAGATCAACCCAGTAAAGACAGTAATACTGAACTTAGGAATAGATAAAAAGGAAGAAAAACTGCTACAGAAAGAATTTCCGTTTACCTGGGAGACAAAAACTTTAACATATCTAGGTATTAAAATAACTACAACTTTAGAAGAACTATACCCGGTTAATTTTATCCCATTATTAAATGAAATTAAAGCAGAATTAAAAGATATTTCAAGGAGACCCGTTGGTTGGACAGGAAGGATCAACATTTTAAAAATGATGATCCTCCCAAAAGTAACATATAGGTTGCAGATGCTGCCATTAGATATACCCCAACCATTCTTTAAGTCGATTAGATCCATGATTTTGAAATATATATGGCAGGGCAAAAAGGCTAGAATAAAATATACATTACTAACCCGTGGAAAAAAAGAAGGGGGTATGGCTGTACCAGACATAAAAAGATACCATAAAGCAATAATTTTGGCAAGATTAGTAGAATGGGCAAATCCACAAACAAAAAAGAAATGGGCACAAATAGAAAACACGCTAAGTATGACACTTCTACAAAATAATATATGGATACCAGCAAAATTCAGAGTATTAGGCACAGATTCACATAGCATAACAAAGAAGGTATTCAAAACATGGGATACACTACATCGACACGAAAAATGGAAATATAATTCCCCATTAATAGCGTTAACAGGCACAATGTTTTTCTCACCAGGTTACGGGACACGATTAGGAAAATTAATGGCAACCACACAATTAAAAGATATAATTACAGAAGGTAAAATAAAAACAAAACAAGATTTAATTATGAGCCAGGGATGGAGTCAGTTGAGCGACTGGGAATACCTCCAATTAACGCACTTAGTAAGCACTATTCCACAACCAATTAGAAACGAAAATGCACTAACCCCACTGGAAAAGATATGTAGTAAAAAGCCTTTGAGACATGGTATCTCTCAGGTGTACAAAATACTAACAGAAATAGAAACAGAAGGACCACTACCCTTTATAGAAAAATGGGAGCAATATTTGGGCAGAGAAATAGATGAGAGGCAAATTATTGAGGCAGTACACAGCTATGCATCGGATGTAACCACAATAGAAGCAAACTACAAAAGTATGGTATGCTGGCACTGGACGCCAGAAAGAATGAATAAAATACATCCTAACAACTCCCCACTCTGTGTAAGGGGTTGTAAGCAAGTGGGAACTACGATGCATATGTGGTGGAAATGCCCAATAATAGAGGAGTACTGGACAGAGATCCTGGATTACATTGAAGTAGTCACGGGGGAAAAAATAATACAAAATGCGTGGACATGCCTATTTCATGGTACAAATAAAACAAAAAAGCAATACCAGAAAACATTAGTCCCACCATTACTTAATGCAGCAAAAGGGTTAATTCCAAGAAACTGGATATCCATAAAGAAACCGACTATTAAAGAGTGGATTCAATGGGTAGAGTATATCTCAGAAATTGAATATTTGAGCCAGGGAGAGCAGGGAAAATTACAGAACAACATGGGAAAAATGGAGAATATTTAAACGATCAGATAAATATGTTCAGGGAATGATAGGATAGGAAGAAGAATAGGAAAGGAGGGGGACAGATCAGGGAGGAGGGGAAGGGAGGGGGGGGGGGGGAGAATATAGGGAAGGAAATAGGGAAAAGGAAAAGTAAGGAAATATGTAAAGATATTTTTGGATGAAAATTGGTTTTTCCCACACTAATGTGGGTGTATGTAATTACATGTTGAATAATTTTCCAATAAAAAGTAAAAAAAAAAAAAACAAACAAGAGAGAAAAGGCCCCAGTAAAGCAGTAAAGCAGAAATTGTGAGACTGAAATCCGAGCAGAGAGTAATGGAGGAACGGATAGAAAAATTAACATCCCAGTTAGACTATGAATCCATGAGCCGAGGTCGCTTAGAGGAACTGGAAATGGAAAGACGGAAATATTCATATTTCCAGGGGACACAGGTAAGTCACAATGAGACAGGGTCAGAATACAGGTCACCCCATAAGCTTCAAAAATATACCCCAGAGTGTACAGAGGAGGAAGTAGAAATGGCTTTATATGGGCAGAAAAGGAAGCCTAGGTTAAAAGGTGTATGACACCCCCAAAATGAAACTGTTCCCGTTTCTTCCAAGAAAGGATCCCCAACCATCACTGACCATCTGGGAACATATGAACGTACCTTAAAAATCTTAGACATTCAGGACGATCGTACCAAAATTCAGTACTACCATTGATATTTGAAGAAAAGTACAGACAACTCTTTGATTCATTACAGGCCCTGTATGGTCAGTCATGGAGGGAAATTAAACATAGGTGTCAAATGGAGTTTGGACCCTACAAAACTGTCACTGCTGCCAAAGCCATGGCCTACAATTTAAAATGTGGCCCTAATCAGTGTCCCACAGAATTTCTGGCCGTATTGAGAAGCACTTACTTTCTGTCTGAAAAGGACCCCAATCCGGACCAGCCAGAATTCCAGACTCTATTTAATGAAGCATTACCTGCTTATATAAAATTGGGGCTGGCAAGGGATTTTAAAAAGGGATGTTCCCTGGATTGGTTAGTCAGAGAGAGTGATCACCTGTACTCAATCCAGCAATCTAGCGAAGGTGGGGTGAAAAGAGAAGCCAAACCCAACCCTAAAACCGTAGGAGCCACTACTGTGACCCTTCAACCTCTCGGTCTGCAAACATCCCAGAGTTATGCCCCAGCCACAGCAGATGATGGGGGACAGACAGAGGTTGCAAGGTTATGGTAGTGAGGGTGAAAGGGGCCTCGGGCACAGAAATAGCCAGAGGGGATATCCGCAGGGGTCCCAGAACAACCAATAGGTACCCCTACTTTAACAGGAACCCTAACTTTAATAAAAACCCTAATTTTAACAGAGACCCCAACTTCCAAGGGTACCCCCACTTTAACAGAAACCCCAACTTCCATGGACACCCCCCGGTTACTACAGAAACCCCAGCTTTAACCGAGACCCCAACTTCATAACAGACCCCAATTTTAATGAAAATCCTGATAATCGCAGGTCACCTCCCAATCAGGAACACATCAGTAACCCCAGGGTTGGTGTAACTCCCCTAATTTCCCAAAATCAAAGGGAACCACAGGAACTCCCGAGAAAAGGCTGCAGCATCAAGACCAGAGGAGTGGTGATGAGTCTGATGCATTTCTGCAGTTCCGTCCTGAACGTAACCGGGTTAGGCAAAATAGGACAAATCGCCAAGTTGCCATGGGCCGGCAAATTGAATAGGTAGAGAACCAGATTAATCGAATGTGCAAACAAATGACACACCTGATTAACCGCCAATCTGCTAACCCATCTTTTTTAGGGGCCACTCCTTTGACCAAACCAGGGTCACAGAATGCATAAAACCCCAGACAGTCCTCCGGCAGGGGACAACCCTGGGTGCGATGACAGGAGACACACACCATACCCCGGACATGCCCCTAAACAGGGGGGATCAGTGTTGGATTGTTAATTCTGTTCCTGTTTTTCAATATCCTTCTAACCCCTCTAATTGTGCTTCCATCTTGAGTAGGCCCTGCAGGCCATCCCGCAGGAATCATAAGCGCAGAGAAGCTGTGACATGCGGTGAGATAAATGCCAACTGTAAATTGTTGGAAAGCCCACAGATCCTCAACCACGCTAATATCATGTGTGAATTGACTGAATTTGATGGAAGATATTTCACTACAGTAAAGGTACATGAGGCCGGTAATCACCCCATTTCAGGTTTAATTAACACGGGATCCCAAGCCACCATCCTGTCGCAGGAACAGTTTAATGAATTAGTAAATTCAATGTCCAACAAACCAAAACTTAGGAGCTTTGATTGCTCACTAATCGCAGTGGGGGGAGAGCCACTGCAAGTCATGGGTACTGCCTGGCTTAAACTTAAATGAGGAAATAAGGAAATTAGGCACCCTATATTATTATTGCAATTCTCCCACACCATCATATGATAATTGGAATGGATCTCCTTAAGAGGCTCAACAGAATTGTTGACTATGTGAATCAAGTAATGTGTTCACAAGTCAACTCCCAGATTAAATATGAGAGACTTAAAACTCCCCATTCCCGACGACACTGCCACTTGGTGGAAAAAAGGCCTGGTTCCCTAGAAATCCACTTCAGGAATAGTCAGTTCCCCAATGTTGCAGTTATCCAACCTGATAATCATGGCCTGGGAGTAGGAGATGAGGATTGTATTTTTAAAATTTCCTTTTGATAAAATTAAAGAGATCTCCCTCCAAGATAATGTACTGACCATATCCTTCCATCAGGAAAATAAAACTCAGAAGGGGAATCACGCCCAGTTCCTGACAGAAGTGGAAAGGGTTAGCAGCGACCTATTTATCCTTATCTGGATAAATGGTCTTAATAGGTCAATATATGCCAAAATTGATTTAAGGCAAGAGCATAGCTTTGTGAGCCATGGGCTTGTTAACCACCTTTCCGAAATGATCCTATTCTCCACTCCTCAGCTACACTGGATGTCGGATGCCCTTGATGACTCTGAGGACCATAACTCAATTGCTAGATGCCTTTTAAATATCACTATAGGTATTAAGACAACCACCCACATGTTCATAGCGCTGGTTAATCCCCAATCCCAAATTTACCTCCGCAACGAATTACTGCATCATTTTGCCACCCAAACTGACCTGATAAATGACTGTTTATGAAGTTGACTAAAGGGGGACCCCGAGGAATACCAGGATATGACCTCAGCCCTGACAGTCCAGCAACAGATGCCTTATGCTGTTGAAATTCAGGTAGCTCAAGGGACATAAAAAAATTCCTACTCCCTATAAATGTGAAAAAGGAGCAAAAACGGAAGGGGTCAGATGCATTAGTATGCCTGTCCCAGAGAATACAGGAGGAGGAAATAAAAATTACTCACGCACCTTTTGACAACACACATCAGTCTATAATATCCATCTATGTCCAAAACCTCTCAAATCAGGACCTTAACCTAACCAAGGGCACCCTTATCGGCCTTGCGGTAGAAACGGGGTATTATACACTTGGAGTCACCAACCAAGTGATTGGACTCATACCAGATGAAGATTTATCTGAGGAGAAATGAATTGAACAATCGTTCAATTCTTTACCCGAGGGTATGTTCACCATAGAGTCCATTTACCCCTTTGATTATAAGGATGGTACCTGTAGAATTGAAGAGAGGTCTTTTGTCTTTGATCAACCAATCAAAGAACAAGAGTACCCCAAGGGACCTGACTGGGAGAGAAGTACACATCACATA
This sequence comes from Rana muscosa, assembly GCA_029206835.1. Taxonomy (NCBI): domain Eukaryota; kingdom Metazoa; phylum Chordata; class Amphibia; order Anura; family Ranidae; genus Rana; species Rana muscosa. The sequence continues at coordinate 9,968,534 of CM055119.1, read as the reverse complement.
CCCAATGACCTAACTACTAAGCTTGAAGAGGCCTATGAGATAGGGCAACCTGAAAGTTTTCCTGGATTCAAAGAGATTCGAGGAGATAATAGCCCTAGCCGATGCATGCACCAATGATCTTGAGCGACAATTGCTCCACAAGCTTCTCTTTGAATTACAGGAAATCTTTGCTCAGGATTCTTACGATTGTGGGAGAACTGAACTCCACATCGCCAGAATCCAGACCGAACCTCAGGCCTCAGTATTTGTTAAGCAGTATAGACTTCTGCTAGCCTCCTAGAAGTCTCTAGCCGAGAACATTAAGAAGTTACACGAATGGGGTATAATTAAGGCCTGTTCACAGCTCATACAATCACCCTATCCTGGGAATTTTAAAACCCAATGAGCAGTGGCGCTTGTTCGCTGATCTCCGACAACTCAACAAGCGTGTCTACATGTCAGGATGGCCTGTACCCTACATAGACCAGTGCCTTGCCCAATTCCAAGGGTCCAAGGTATTCTCAGTCCTCGACTGTGCCCAGGGGTACTGGACCAAAAAAGTCAGTGAAGAAGATTAGTATAAACTAGCCTTCAGTTTTGGGAATCAACAGTACTGCTGGGTGCGTATGTCTTTCGGCTATATTAATTCTGCCCATGAATTTGCTTTCTTCATGCACAAGGCTATGCCAGATGCCTTAGAGTGAGGAACATTGGCATACGTCGATGACATCCTCATCAAAAGTAATGATATGACCAAGCACATTACAGAACTCTAAACATACAGGTGAAACTCGAAAAATGTGAATATCGTGCAAAAGTTCATTTATTTCACTAATGCAACTTAAAAGGTGAAACTAATATATGCGATAGACTCATTACATGCAAAGCAAGATAGTTCAAGCCGTGATTTGTCATTATTGGGATTACTGTGCTTGATTGGCCAGCAAACTTGCCTGACCTGAAACCCAAAGAGAATATATGGGGCATTGCCAAGAGAAAGATAAGAGACATGAGACCGAACAATGCAGAAGAGCTGAAGGCCGCTATTGAAGCACCCTGGTCTTCCATAACACCTCAGCAGTGCCACAGGCTGATAGCGTCCATGCCACACTGCATTGGGGTAGTAATTGCTGCAAAAGGGGCCCAAACCAAGTACTGAGTACATATGCATGCTTATACTTTTCAGAGGTCCGATATTGTTCTATGTACAATCCTTGTTTTATTGATTGCATGTAGGATTCTAATTTTCTGAGATTGTGTATTTGGGGTTTTCATGAGCTGTAAGCCATAATCATCACAATTATGACAAATCACAGCTTAAACTATCTTCCTTTGCATGTAATGAGTCTATCTCATATATTAGTTTCACCTTTTAAGTTGCATTAGTGAAATACATGAACTTTTGCACGATATTCAAATCTTTCGAGTTTCACCTGTATCTCTGGCCAGTTAAAGACGGCCGGAGTGAAGTTTTCCATTCAGAACGCACATTGGCGTCACACCCATGTAAATTTATTTATTTCTCTAGGCCATGAAGTTACCTCAGAAGGTTTAAATCCCCAGAAGAAAAAGGCTGAGGCAGTACTCAACTGTAAGATCCCTACTAATCTTAAAGAATTAAGATAGTTTCTAGGAATGGTTAACTATTCGCGTAAATTCATTGACAATTACGCAGAGATTAGCAAACCGTTGCTTCATCTGCTGGAGAAAGACACTGAATGGTCATGGGGCAAGAAACAAGCAGACGCTGTGAAGGAACTGAAGGTGCGACTCACCCAGGCCCCCTGCCGTGCGTATCCAGACAGAGGTAAACCCTTTTTCCTTGAGTCAGGGTACGCACAGGTGAGTATGAGTTCTGTTCTTTACCAAAAACAAGAGAATGTCAGTAAGATTATCGCCTATGCCAGTAAAACATTGTCCAAAGTAGAGATTACATTTTCTGACTGCGAAAAAGCTTTATTGTCCACTGTCTGGGCATTACAGAATTTCCGCAGTTATATTCAAGGTGGAACAATTATTGTTGAGACCGGACACCAGCCTTTACAGTATTTACAGGGTGAACGTATCAGGGATGGAAATGTGTCTAATAGCTGCATCACTGCTTGGACTTTGTCCTTGCAAGGGTGGCCTCTGGAAATTCGATACAAACAGAACAAGAAAAGTCCAGTGGCCCAGGGCCTTGCTGAGCTGTATGGTGGTTCCGCCCCCGATTCCTGCGTGGGGACCACGGACGCTGACTTTTTAGAAGAACAACTGTTGTCTCCTTACAAGATTTATAACAATGAATACTGTAAACAGTTGCCGTGTGTATATGTAGACGGTTGTGCCTATCATCATAAGGACAAAGAACAGTGCCAACTAGTGGCTGGTATCAGGTTTTCTATGGACCCAAGGTGTAGCCCCAATCTCTGTGGGATACAAGCTTGGGCAGAGAAGCAGCCAAGTTTCTGAACTCGCTGCAATCTGGAAAGCCATTGAGCTGGCCATAGATTACCACCTGAAAGAATTTGCCATCATCACCGATTCAAATTATGTCAGGAATAGCTTTGTTGAGTATCTTCCCCGATGGAAAAGGAACAACATGGTAAAAAGTAACCATAAACCTGTCAAACATGGTCAGTTGTTTTGTCAAATTGACCAATTGGTAAGGGAACACAAGATCACTTTGTATTTTAAGAAAACCAAGGGCCACTCCAAAGTCATAGGTGAAGAAAAGGAAGGGAATGATCAGGCTGATTCCATAGCCAAAGAAGGGGCCCTAACAGATGAGTTGCTAGATATAGATCATCTATTAGGTCCAGTACAGTTGGAAGCTGTCACTAGACAACAAGCTAAGATGACTGATGATTCAAATGTATTGCAATGGTGTCATGAAAACCCCAGTGAAGATTTAATCACAGCTCAAAACGAAGACCCAATAATTTGCTTATTTTATAACCATTTAGAACATCCGGACCAAAATCCCCTTAGTCAATAAAATTATACTGGCAAGGAAGACATACATATATTAATGAAATCCAAATCCCAATTTACGCTACATCAGGGATTGTTGATCCGAACCTCAAAAGGGGGTATCCAACAATGGGTAGTCCCACTTAAATTCAGAGGTTTAATGCTACAGCATTGCTCCTGACGCCCCCATGTCCAGGCGCCGTGGAGAAAAGATCACCTATGAGATCCTCCAGGTTTACGCCTACTGGCCTCATATGCTGCGTGATATGAAGGCATACTGCCAAGGCTGTTTAACCACTTAACGACCGCCCCATGTACATATACGTCAGCAGAATGGCACGGACAGGCACAATCACGTACCTGTACGTGCCTGCCTTTGTGCGGGTGGGGGGTCCGATCGGACCCCCTCCTGGTACATGGGGCGGTCGGTATCGCTTCAGTAGCGATCCGTGATGAGTGGGCAGCCATTGATTTCTGGCCACCCCCTCGCGATCGCTCCCGACGAATGAGATGCTTTCCCTGCCTGTGTAATGTATACACAGGCAGGAGGAAGTGATGTCATCTCTCCATGCGGCGCTCTATTCGTTCAGAGCGCCGAGGAGAGAAGACATCAGGTTAGTGCACCAACAGCCCACTGACACCAGGACACATAGCCACACTTTCCACCCCCCCAGTCACCCCCAGATCACCCCCCAGATCACCCCCCAGCCCCCATTCACAGTGTCACTGATTGCAGTGATCATTTATTTACTGATCACTGCAATCAGTGACATTTGTGATAGTAAAAGTGTCAGGAAAGTTAGTGTTAGGTCCCTTTAGGTCCAGGGTAGCTCCCTAACCCCCCCATAATAAAGGTTTAACCCCTTGATCGCCCCCCAGGTAACCCTTTCACCCCCTATCGCCAGTGTCACTAAGCGATCGTTTTTCTGATCGCTGTATTAGTGTCGTTAGGTAGCCAGTTATTTTTTTAGGTTCGCCGCAAGGTTTTTATAGCGTCGGGTACCCCCCATATATTATCTAATAAAGGTATTAACCCCCTGATTGCCCCTAGAGTTAACCCTTTCACCAGTGATCACCGTATAAGTGTCACTGGTGACACTAGCGTCCCCAGCAGTTTAGGGTTCCCAAAAACGCAGTATTAGCGGGATCAGCCCAGATACCTGCTAGCACCTGCGTTTTGCCCCTCCGTCCAGCCCAGCCCACCCAAGTGCAGTATCGATCGATCACTGTCACTTACAAAACACAACACACATAACTGCAGCGTTCGCAGAGACAGGCCTGATCCCTGCGACTCCAGTGCTGTAGGAGGTGATTTCACCACCACAGTTAAAAAAAAGAGCATATATGCCGAAGCATGGGGGCAGCAGGGGCAGATGAGCGATTTTGCTCCTAATGCCGCGTACATACGGTCAAAATTTCGACAGAGGCTTGCCTGTGGAAAAGTTTGACCGTGTGTATGCGGCATAACTTTTGTGGGAGGATGCCCCCATGCTTCGGCATATATAAATGGTGCATGTATGCCCATCATTAGAAGTGGGTGGATGAAGGGAGGTATTCTAATGGTGGGCATACCCACCGATCAATCTCTTTTTTCGTTCAGCCAACAGGCTGCATGAAAAAAAAGATTACAATACATGTCCAACAAGGACCAGCAACGTACTGCTATGTTGCTGGACTTTGAATGGTTATACCAGAATGATGCCTGCGGATTTAGGTATTATCTTGGTATCATTCTTTTCAGCCAACGGCCGGCTTTCATGTAAAAGCAATCCTAGCGGCTAATTAGCCTTTGGACTGCTTTTACAAGCAGTGGGAGGGAATGTCCCCCCCCCCGATATAAAAAGCGCCATTGGGAAATTGGGAAAGCATTTTTTCACACCGATCTTGGTGTGGTCAGATGCTTTGAGGGCAGAGGAAAGATCTAGGGTCTAATAAACCCCAATTTTTTCAAAAAAAGAGTACCTGTCACTACCTATTGCTATCATAGGGGATATATCATGTAAGCACCTCCGTGGGTCATATAGGTCTTCTTTCTTAATCAGAGAGGATAGAGCAGAAGGTCTGCGTTCCATTGAGTTAGATGTGTCGAGAGTTGTGTCAATTATGTCATTGAAGTCCCCACATAGTATTACTGGGTTCGATCTATATGGTGCTATTTTAGAAAGTAGCTTTGTATAAAAATGCCTTATTAGGCGCATAAAGATTGACTATGGTGAGACAGTGATTCTCAATTGTTGCTGATAAAATCAGATACCCACCCTCCTCATCTACCTCGCAGTGATGAAGTGTAAATAAGACACATGAGCTTATTGCGATCATGACGCCATTTTTCTTTTAGGATGCATTAGCAAAGAAGCAGTGTGGATATTGTTTGTGTGAGCAGGAGGGGGGTTTAGTTTTAGAGAAATGTGTTTCCTGAACACAGAGTATATCCACATTTTGGGGTCAGTGCTTCTTTCCATAACAGATTTCGTTTGAATGGGGAGTTAATTGATGCAAGAGTGATGGCCATAACACAGCAGGCCATGCCCCCCGATTACAGGCGTTTTACTGCTTCTTACTAGGGATGAGCTTCGAGTTCGAGTCGAACTCATGTTCGACTCGAACATTGCCTGTTCGCCTGTTCGCCGAACAGCGAACAAATTGGGGTGTTCGCGGCAAATTCGAAAAATCTATGGGAGAAATCTAAAGTGCTAATTATAAAGGCTTATATGCAAGTTATTGTCCTAAAAAGTGTTTGGGGACCCGGGTCCTGCCCCAGGGGACATGTATCAATGCAAAAAGAAGTTTTAAAAACGGCCGTTTTTTCGGGAGCAGTGATTTTAATAATGCTTAAAATGAAAAAATAAAAGTGAAATATTCCTTTAAATTTCGTACCTGGGGGGTGTGTATGATATGCATGTAAAGTGGCGCATGTTTCCCGTGCTTAGAACTGTCCCTGCAAAAAATGTCATTTTTGAAAGAAAAAAAGTCATTTAAAACTGACTCGCGGCTATTAATGAATTGTCGGCTCCCGGCAATACATACAAAAGTCATTGATAAAAAAAAAAAAAAAAGCGTGGGGGTTCCCCAGAATTCAATTACCAGGCCCTTCAGGTCTGGAATGGATATTAAGGGGAACTCCGCCGCAAATTAAAAAAAATTGACGTGGGGTTCCCCCAAATAACCATTCCAGGCCCTTCAGATCTGGCATGGATTTTAAGGGGAACTCCACCCCAAATTTAAAAAAAATGGCGTGGAGTCCCCCTAAAAATCCATACCAGACCCCTTATCCGAGCACGCAACCTGGCCGGCCGCAGGGGAAAAGGGGGGGACGAGAGAGCGGCCCCCCCTCCCTCCTGAACCGTACCAGGCCACATGCCCTCAACATGGGGAGGATGTCCCCATGTTGATGGGGACAAGGGCCTCATCCCCACAACCCTTGCCCGGTGGTTGTGAGGGTCTGCGGGCGGGGGGCTTATCGGAATCTGGAAGACCCCTTTAACAAAGGAGACCCCCAGATCCCGGCCCCCCCCCTATGTGAATTGGTAAGGGGTACATTGTACACCTACCATTTCACAAAGAAAGCGTAAAAAAATGTTTAAAAAAACACACAAACACCTTGAAAAAGTCCTTTATTTAAAAAAAAATAAAAACATTCCAGCGGTGAAATCCAGTGTCCCGTGGCGATCCCGATGTCCAGCGCTGTCCTTCATTGGTTGTGCCTGAGCGGACCTGATGGGGAACTCCCTCTCAGTATTTTAAATGTATAGACCCGCCCCTTCTAAAGTTCCCCATCAGGTCCGCTCAGCGCTGTCCTTCATTGGTTGTGCCTGAGCGGACCTGATGGGGAACTCCCTCTCAGTGTTTTAAATGTATAGACCCGCCCCTTCTAAAGTTCCCCATCAGGTCCGCTCAGCGGACCAGATGCGGAACATGAGAAGGGGCGGGTCTATACATGTATTACCAAAGTGAGAGCAGTTCCCCATCAGGTCCGCCCACTCAGTATGTCGGACCCGCCTACATCATTGGCTTGAGCGGGGAACTTCCTTCACTGTGTAATTTAAATTTACATAGTGAAGGAAGTTCCCCGCTCAGGCCAATGACGTAGGTGGGTCCGACATACCGAGGGGGCGGACCTGATGGGGAACTGCTCTCACTTTGGTAATACATGTATAGACCCGCCCCTTCTCATGTTCCGCATCTGGTCCGCTGAGCGGACCTGATGGGGAACTTTAGAAGGGGCGGGTCTATACATTTAAAACACTGAGAGGGAGTTCCCCATCAGGTCCGCTCAGGCACAACCAATGAAGGACAGCGCTGGACATCGGGATGGCTGCGGGACACTGGATTTCACCGCTGGAATGTTTTTTTTTTTTTTTTTAAATAAAGGACTTTTTCGAAGGTGTTTGTGTGTTTTTAAAAAAAAAAAAATTACGCTTTCTTCGTGAAATGGTAGGGGTACAATGTACCCCTTACCAATTCACATTGGGGGGGGCCGGGATCTGGGGGTCCCCTTTGTTAAAGGGGTCTTCCAGATTCCGATAAGCCCCCCGCCCGCAGACCCCCACAACCACCGGGCAAGGGTTGTGGGAATGAGGCCCTTGTCCCCATCAACATGGGGACATCCTCCCCATGTTGAGGGCATGTGGCCTGGTATGGTTCAGGAGGGAGGGGGGGCCGCTCTCTCGTCCCCCCCTTTTCCCCTGCGGCCGGCCAGGTTGCGTGCTCGGATAAGGGGTCTGGTATGGATTTTTAGGGGGACTCTACGCCATTTTTTTTAAAATTTGGGGTGGAGTTCCCCTTAAAATCCATGCCAGATCTGAAGGGCCTGGAATGGATATTTAGGGGAACCCCACGTCAATTTTTTTTTAAATTTGCGGCGGGGTTCCCCTTAATATCCATTCCAGACCTGAAGGGCCTGGTAATTGAATTCTGGGGAACCCCCACGCTTTTTTTTATTTTTTTATCAATGACTTTTGAATGTATTGCCGGGAGCCGACAATTCATTAATAGCCGCGAGTCAGTTTTAAATGACTTTTTTTCTTTCAAAAATGACATTTTTTGCAGGGACAGTTCTAAGCACGGGAAACATGCGCCACTTCACATGCATATCATACACACCCCCCAGGTACGAAATTTAAAGGAATATTTCACTTTTATTTTTTCATTTTAAGCATTATTAAAATCACTGCTCCCGAAAAAACGGCCGTTTTTAAAACTTTTTTTTGCATTGATACATGTCCCCTGGGGCAGGACCCAGGTCCCCAAACACTTTTTAGGACAATAACTTGCATATTAGCCTTTATAATTAACACTTTAGATTTCGAACGTTCGAGTCCATTGTATTTAATAAGGTTCTAAAGTTCACACGAACATTTTGTCTGTTCGCAGGTTCTGGTGCGAACCGAACAGGGGGGGTGTTCGGCTCATCCCTGCTTCTTACATTGGTGACCTGTACAAAAACTCTACAAAAACCCTAGAAAAAACACCAGAAAAACACCATATAAAATCCCTGAAAACAATACGTTCAGGTGTGAATGCAGGCTGAGGCCTCATGCACACAGGACGTTTATCTAACTATCTTTGAAACCAGCAGCATTTTTGCAGAAAAAATGCCTGGAGCTTGTAAAAGGATCTTAAAGTGATTGTAAAGGCTCGTTTTTTTTGTTTTTTTTTAAACAACAAAACATGTTATAATTCTCTGTGCAGTTGGTTTTGCACAGAGCAGCCCGGATCCTCCTCTTCTCAGGTTCCTCTTTGCTGCTCCTGGCCCCTCCCTCCTTTGAGTGCCCCTCAGCCAGCAGCTTGCTACAGGGGCACCCAAGTTGAGTCAGAGCTCCGTGTATCCATTCAGACACGGAGCCCTGACCTGGTCCCGCCCCCTCTCTCCCCTGATTGGCTGACTGATTTTGATGCTGACTGATTTTGATTGACAGCCGCGGAGCCAATGGCGCCGCTGCTCTGTTTCAGCCAATCGGGAGGAGTGTACTGGATGGCTGAGGGGATTGTGGACATCGATGGAGAGAAAAGGGGCTCAGGTAGGTAATTGGGCGGTGCTGGTACAGACAGAAGGTTTTTTATCTTAATGTATAGAATGCATTAGGCCTCATTTTTTCAACAGCCCCTGAACTCTCCTCTATGTTATCTTCTATGTTATCTTATAAGTACATGTACACAGGGTCGTTTATAGTAGTTTCTAGGCAATTATTTAGTTTAGAAGCTTTTTTTGGAATACAAAAAAATGTGTTCAGGATGGAAGTTCAGTGGCATTTGAAACGCCAAATGCCTGTAACAGCCTGTAAACTATGCTAAACGTGGTGGTACCTCCGCTGTAAACTATACACAGACCTCAGACCAGCAGTGTGGCTCTTGCACTAAAGTAATGTCTTTCCTCTGTGTCTCTTCCTCCTCCTGGCTGTGTACACTAGAACATTGGAGCCGAGGAGTGTGTGTGGCTGTCAGTGGGGAGAGAGGGGTCGGCTGTTACGGAAAGCCGATTGACGCTTGTGGGACCCCGGGCAGCAGATGTCCCGGGTGCCCACGCTAGGGACAGTGGTGTCACTCGGGCTGGTGTCACCTGGTGCGGTAAAAATGGTGTCACTTCCCTATTTTTGGGCCAGAGGCTTAGCGTTGGAGCTCATTTTGGTGGGGAATAAGGCCTAGAGGACAGCAGGTTAGGCACTTCCTAATGGCTCAGTCCCTAGAAACAGTAATGGATAATGGTCAATAGGCCCTCTTACCAGACCCAGCGAAACCGCAACAGTGATCCCTCCAGCTGGACGTTGGCTCACTCTGGGTTTCCCACAGCATGGCTCTCTCTGGTTGTGTGAGTACAGCATGGCTCCCTCTCTGGTGGTGCGGGTACAGCATGGCTCTCTCTCTGGTTGTGTGGGTACAGCGTAGCCCTCTCTCTGGTGGTGTGGGTACAGTGTGTCTCTCTCTCTCTCTGGTGGTGCGGGTACAGCGTGGCTCTCTCTGGTGGTGCGGGTACAGCGTGGCTCTCTCTGGTGGTGCGGGTACAGCGTGGCTCTCTCTCTGGTGGTGCGCATACCTCCCAACTGGCACGGATTGTGCGGGTTTTACCCGCAGAGGCTCCTCCTTCCCGCACTCCCGCGAGACTATCATGTTTCCCGCACAGCAGGAAACATGAAGAGAAGAAGAGGAGCAGCAGCAGGTAAGAGCCCCCCCCGCGATCAGCGCACTAGTATGCCCCCCCGATCGGCGGCCCCCCGCCGCGCCCCAACAACCCCCCGCCCCCCCCCGCTTAAAAAATTTTTTTTGCAAGTCCTTTTTTTTAATTTTTAAATGTTCCGGCGGCAACCATCACCCTCCCCCCCCCCCGCTCAACAACTTCTGTGGCAATTCCCGTTTTTTTTTGCCAATGTCCCGCACAGGGGAGAGGGGACATCAGAATGTCCCGCGAAGGGACTTTACAAAGTTGGGAGGTATGGTGGTGCGGGTAGTGTACAGCGTGGCTCTCTGGTTCTGCAGGTACAGCGTGGCTCTCTTTCTGGTGGTGCGGGTACAGCGTGGCTCTCTCTCTGGTGGTGTGGGTAGTGTACATTGTGTCTTTCTGGTGGTGCGGGTACAGCGTGGCTCTCTTTGTGGTGGTGCGGGTACAGCGTGGCTCTCTCTCTGGTGGTGCGGGTAGTGTACAGTGTGGCTCTCTGGTGGTGCGGGTACAGTGTAGCTTGCTATCTGGTGGTGCAGGTACAGCATGGCTCTCTCTCTGGTAGTGTACAGCGTGGCTCTCTGGTGGTGCGGGTACAGCATGGCTTTTTCTCTGGCTTCCCCTAGCACAGTACTCTCTTTTTCTCTTCTCCTGTAGCACTCAATTCCTCTGCTTTTTGCCAGGTTCCAGGTTCTCCCCTCCCAGCAGATTGCATTCATGCATGCTGGGGGAGTGTAGCATGCTGTCTGTGGACACACTGGGGCCGCTAATCTTGAGGGACTACATTTCCCATGATGCGTGAAAAAATGTAACACCTCATGCAACCCAACATATAATTGCCATCATCCCAAATATGTATAAAATGAGAAAAAACCTCTAGTTTGTGGGATTTTGGAGGCAATGTAAAAAATATGAAAAAAACTCAATAAAAATTTCGAAATATTTTTCTTTCTCGTACATCACGGGACACAGAGCGACATAGTCATTACTAATGGGTTATATAGATACCGTCAGGTGCTGGCACTGGCAACTTCCAAAACCGGAAGTACCCTCCCCTATATAAGCCCCTCCCATCCGGGAGCACCTCAGTTTTTTGCCAGTGTCTAAGGTGTTGGCCAAGAAGAAACATGTGTTTTTCACTGAGCTTGCGTACAGGTTCTTTTGGGCCTCAGTAAGCTATTCCGGATCCGACCAAAAAAGCTTCATAGCTAAACGGTCGGTACCCGGGCCTTGCAGAGAAGAGCAAGGTTTTGCCTGTAATGCTTCTCTTAGGAGAGCTGGACCCTGGGATCCAGAGCTCTGGTCATACCCACGACCAAGATGTTTTCTGTGCAGGGTGCTATACAGGTCCAGGGGAGTGGAATCCTTGGGAACCCGGTCCCTGAAGGTTTGATTACAATGCCTGCCGTGATAGGTGAAGTTTGGGCTTTTGTGGACCAAACAAAGTCCTGCGGCGGGGAACAGGTAAGTGGGGGCCCCCAGGAACTTGGTTCTATTGGGGGACCCCCAAGCCTAATTTGTCTTTCTGTCTGTTACCTAATGGTATTCCCGCAAAATTCTGTGCATGCCTGTAACTACTAAAAAAATTTAATAATTTTTAATGGTGGTCAAGAATTAATTTTTTTTTTTATATATATTTAATATATTAGACTGCGGTACCTGTGTTTGTCCACTAGAGGCTGCTGTGGAATGTTTTCTTGTCATGTGGACTAGTTTCTTCTCAGCAGAGCAAGTCCAGGCAGATGGTGAGTTCTCTTATGGGAAACTGCTTCCTCTGCCATGTTGCAATGCTCGTCCATCCCCCGGCCTGCGGCAAAGAGGGGCCCTGGCTCTTGTCCCTAGTTTCCATTTTTCAAAATTAGCGCCGAAGGCGCACGTGGCCGCGCGCGTGCGCGTGCACGCGCCTCTATATATAGAGGTGAGCCGGGAAAGGGGGCGGAGCCTGGGGGATGACGCTCTGTGCGCGCCGCAGCGCTTCTGCGCATGTGCGGGCGTCCCAGCATGTTAAAAACCACATTTTTGTGTGGTGAGCTGGCTATGAAGTACAGAGACAGAGCTGGCAACATTTAAAAAAGGGCATACAGCAAGCGGTTGATACAGGCATCCCCTAGAAAGGCACATTAGTAGACACCAACTGTTTCTTATAGCAGCATTTATGCTAGACTATTATCAGTAACTGGTGTATTTCGGCTGGAATACCTCAGCTTTGTGGCTTAGGAATATGCCGTCTAAAAACTCCGGGACTAGAAATTCCAGGAGGAATAGGGGGTCTCCATCGGGCTCTGAGGATCTTGGGCATGCTTTGGCTGCACCAGTCTCCCCTGAAGAATCAGAGGTTAGTGACCGTAGAGCACCCTCAGGAGTACCTGGTACTGTGGCTGTCCTCAGTTCACCTGCTCCTGTGTATGTAACAGAGGAGGTTTTTTCCTCAGCTCTGGGAGGGCTGGAAGAGAGATTGTCAGCATTGATCGCGGCTTCCCTGTCACAGGAGAAAAGCGCCCGATCTCCGTCTCCTCCCTCAGAGTGCCTGTTAACAGAGCAACAGTCCCATACAGGGATCGACCTACCTGAAGGGGATCAGGATGAGGTCGATTCGGTTGTAGAGGAATCAACAGTGGAAGAGCCGTTCTCAGCATCACATGCTGAAAGGTTATGGGTTCAGTCCCTGACTAATATGGTCCGATCAGCATTTAAAATGCCACTTGCGGAGCCATCATCCACTTCTGTCTCCTCGTTGGGGTCGCTAAAAGCTCCCCAGACTGTTTGTTCCTTTCCGATCCATCCTTTACTGGAAGGGCTCATTTACCAGGATTGGGAGCATCCTGACAAAATATTTACTCCCCCTAAGAGATTTCCGGTGGTCTATCCCATGGAGGATAAGTTCATCAGAAAATGGAGGGTCCCTACAGTGGACGCAGCCATCTCTTGTGTGAATAAATCACTGACATGTCCGGTGGATAATGTCCAAATGTTCAAGGACCCAATAGATAAAAAATTGGAGTCCTTATTAAAATCTGCTTTTTCTACAGCAGGATTGGTGACACAACCAGCAGTGGCAGCTATTGGGGTCTGCCAAGCAGTGAAGGATCAGTTGAAACAGGTCTTAAGGGACTTGCCAGATCAGCAGGCTCTTGCCCTAGCTGATCTACCTAGAGCCTTATGCTTTGCGGTGGACGCCATAAAGGATTCAATCCATCAGGCCTCCCGCCTTACGCTGTCTGTAGTACATATGCGCAGGCTTCTATGGCTCAAAAACTGGTCTGCTGAAGCTCCCTGTAAAAAATTGCTGGTCAGCTTCCCATTTCATGGTGAGCGCTTATTCGGGGAAGACCTGGACAAGTATATCCAGAGAATTTCCAGCGGTAAAAGTACACTTTTGCCGGTTAAAAATAGGGTTAGAGGTCCCTCTTTTAAGAGGCCGGTTTCTCCAGTCCCTAGGACATCGGCTGTGAAACAGTTCCGACGGCCTCCTCGGTCAAATCCCGGAGGTAAAAATCAGGGACAGTTGCAGGGTAACAAGAAGCCCTGGAGCAGGAGAGGTACAAAACCTCCCCCAAAGTCAAATGCATGAAGGGTTGCCCCCACCCAATCGGGTGGGGGGAAGACTTCAGTTGTTCACAGAAACCTGGCGGGACACGATCCGAGACAGATGGGTGCTCTCCGCAGTAAATCTGGGATACAAATTGGAGTTAAAAAACTCCCCTCCTTCCCGCTTTATAAGGTCAAGCGTGCCAAGGGATCCCCAGAAGAGAGGATCCCTCCTGTTGGCACTGGAACAATTATTGCTCCAAGCAGTAATTATAGAGGTTCCCCTGGAAGAATGGGGGTTCGGGTTTTACTCAAACCTCTTTACAGTTCCGAAGCCAAACGGGGACGTGAGGCCCATATTAAATCTAAAAGGGCTAAACAAATTCCTACATATCAGGACTTTCCGGATGGAGTCGATCCGATCGGTAGCCACTGCCCTACAAGGGGAGGAATGGTTAGCCTCGATCGACATCAAAGATGCTTATTTGCACATTCCCATCTTTCCAGCCCACCAAAAATTTCTACGCTTTGCGGTAGAAGGGCGCCATTTTCAGTTCAGAGCCTTACCCTTCGGTCTGGCCACAGCACCAAGAGTGTTCACAAAAATTCTGGCCCCATTATTGGCCAATCTAAGAACACGAGGTGTAACGATAATGGCATATCTAGACGACTTGTTGCTGATAGACCACTCAGTGGAAAAACTAGAAGTGGTTGTTCACGAGACAATCAAGTTTCTGGAATATCACGGTTGGATTATCAACCGAGACAAGTCAGCCCTAAAACCAGTCAAAAGTCTGGAATACTTGGGGCTAAGGCTGGATTCAGACCAGAGAAAAATTTTCTTGCCTCAAGAAAAGGGGTCGTCTTTGAGAGATTTGATCCACTTAGTGGGTTCAAAAAGACAGCCATCCATACGCCTGTGCATGAGGCTGCTGGGAAAAATGGTGGCATCATTCGAAGCAGTACCCTACGGTCAATTCCATTCAAGGAAGTTGCAAAGGGCCATACTGTCAGCCTGGAACAAAAAAGTTCAGGCTCTGGACTTACCAATGTCCTTGTCCCCTTCCGTTCGCAAGAGCCTCCGCTGGTGGTTGGTTCCCCAGAATCTGGAAAGAGGGAAATCCTTCAGTCCGATTTCCTGGAAGGTGGTCACTACAGATGCCAGCCTTATAGGCTGGGGAGCAGTACTGGAGCAATGGTCTCTCCAGGGCAAGTGGTCAGAAGCAGAAAAGGCCCTGCCCATCAATCTCTTAGAGATACGAGCAGCCCGGTATGCCCTAGTAGCATGGACATCCAAACTCCAAGGGTCCCCTGTCAGAGTTCAATCAGACAATGCCACAGCAGTGGCATATATCAATCGTCAGGGGGGCACCAGGAGTCGTGAAGCCCAAAGGGAAGTAAATTACATCCTGAGATGGGCAGAAAGATATGTCCCAGCCATATCTGCGGTATTCATTCCAGGAGTGGAGAATTGGAAGGCGGACTTTCTAAGTCGCCAACAATTATGCCCAGGGGAATGGTCCCTTCATCCCGAGGTTTTCCGGACAATATGTCAGCGGTGGGGAACACCGGATGTAGATCTGCTAGCATCCAGATTCAACACAAAAGTGGACAGGTTTGTCTCTTGGACAAGGGATCCCCTAGCGTGCGGCTCGGATGCCCTAGTGTTCCCTTGGGATCAGTTCAAGCTGATATATGCATTCCCACCGCCACAATTGTTACCTCGATTACTCCGCAGAATCAGGGTAGAAAAGAAACCAGTGATTCTGGTGGCTCCAGCGTGGCCCCGAAGAGCATGGTACGCGGAGATTGTAAAAATGTCTGTGGGGAGTCCTTGGACCCTCCCACATCGTCCGGACCTGCTTTCGCAAGGACCGATATACCACCCTTCCTTACCAGCCCTAGGTTTGACGGCCTGGCTATTGAAGCCCACATTCTAAAAAAGAGAGGGCTCTCTAATGCTGTGGTATCTACCATGATCAATGCCAGGAAGCCGGTATCCAGGCAGATCTACTATAGAATCTGGAAGGCGTACATCGCCTGGTGTGAGGCCAAGAAATGGCATCCACGTAAATACGTAATAGGTAGGATTCTGGACTTCCTACAATGGGCTGTAGATAGGAAGCTTGCCTTGAGTACTATCAAGGGTCAGATTTCGGCCTTGTCAATATTTTTTCAAAGGCCCTTGGCTTCGCATTCACTAGTTAAAGCCTTTATACAAGGAGTGATGCGTATTAGTCCTCCGGTTAATATTCCCATATGTCCATGGGATCTAAACTTGGTTCTGTCGGTTCTACAGAAACAACCATTTGAACCATTACAGCATATTTCCTTGGTGCTTCTCACCAGGAAATTGATTTTTCTAGTAGCCATTTGTTCGGCTAAAAGAGTATCGGAATTAGCAGCTATGTCCTGTAAGGAACCATATCTGGTTATCCATAAGGACAGAGTAGTGTTACGCCCTCATCCAGCCTTTCTTCCTAAGGTGGTATCGAGGTTTCATTTGAACCAAGATGTGGTTCTTCCTTCTTTTTTCCCCAAACCTACTTCGGTAGAGGAAAAGTTATTGCATTCTTTGGATGTAGTAAGAGCAGTTAAAGCTTATCTAAAAGCCACTGCTCAGATTCGCAGAACGGATACTTTGTTTATTCTGCCGGAAGGCCCCAGAAAGGGTCAGGCAGCGTCAAAATCTACTTTAGCCAAGTGGATTTGACAGGTCATTATGCAAGCTTATGGCTTGAGAAGGAGACCGCCTCCGTTCAAAGTTAGAGCGCACTCCACGAGAGCAGTTGGAACTTCATGGGCAGTGCATCACCAGGCCTCCCTGGCTCAAATCTGTAAGGCCGCAACATGGTCTTCAGTACACACGTTTACTAGGTTCTACCAGGTGGACGTTAGAAGTCAGGAGGATGTCGCCTTTGGGCGCAGTGTGTTGCAGGCCGCAAAAGATCCTCATGTCTGATAGCGCTCAGCTTATATATGGTGTATCCCCCCCCTCATTTGGCATTGCTTTAGGACATCCCATTAGTAATGACTATGTCGCTCTGTGTCCCGTGATGTACGAGAAAGAAAATAGGATTTTTATAACAGCTTACCTGTAAAATCCTTTTCTTGGAGTGCATCACGGGACACAGAGCTCCCACCCCTCTTTGGGGACACTTATTGCTTTGCTACAAAACTGAGGTGCTCCCGGATGGGAGGGGCTTATATAGGGGAGGGTACTTCCGGTTTTGGAAGTTGCCAGTGCCAGCACCTGACGGTATCTATATAACCCATTAGTAATGACTATGTCGCTCTGTGTCCCGTGATGTACTCCAAGAAAAGGATTTTACAGGTAAGCTGTTATAAAAATCCTATTATTTATACACATGCCACGTAACGCGGACACATATATGAAAAAAGAACAAATGGTACAAAAAAGCACATATATATGAAAATTGTACAGAAACTACATAGATCTGACATACAAATCTTCCGAAGATGAATACAATAGCCTGAGTTGACCGCTCCAGCCAGAAGCAGATCAAGGGAGGCTTGTCCAACGCGTTTCAAACTGTAAACATCCTTCTTCAGGGAATTCAAATGCATTCACTTCTACGAGAATAAATTTTCTATTAAATACAGAAACAATAAAATAAATTTCCACTTTAATTTCAACTGTTATATGGAATACAGCGAAACAGCAAAAAAACTTACACAAAAAACTCATATGAAAAAATGTTCCATCAATGCTCCCATATGTGCATCTCAGGTTCCAGTAACACTGTGTTGTGGATTCCCCGATGCCCTCAAAGTTCCAGGAAAACTTTTCCATCAGAAACAAGTCCATATAAGAAGTACGGACATATGAAAAAATTGGTCCAAGATAGGTGCCTTAAATAAAAAATATAACATACATAGGTATGAAAGTAATTCCATTGGGGAGTAAAATAAATCTCCCTAAAGAAAATGGATATGGTACCTGTAGATGGAGAGTGGAAATCTACAATTCGGATTCATCAGGTAATATAACTCATATAGGAGGACAAAAAACCAGTGGATTCTTGAGTCCAAAGATATATGTCCTAAAACATCAAAAAATATATATTAAATTAAGATAAAAATTATTCTATCCATCAAAAAGAGAGAGAAGAAATTCCTCCCTCTCCTAGGTGGAACTTTTAAAATATTACCTGTCAAGAGGATCAAGAATCACGATTGATATCCAGAAAAGGTTCCATGCAACAGAGGTCCATACAGAAACATCCTCTGCCTGCCAGCAGAGGGAGAGAATGACACCATATAACTTCTTTGGCGTCCTATATATCCCTCTGCTGTGTCTGATTGGTCCAGACAGGGTCACATGACGCACCTGCTCATAAAGCAGAGCGTCATGTTGCCATGGATACGCCGCATTTGCCACGCCAGATCACGTCCAGCGCCGGTCACATGACGCAACCGCACCAATCAGCGGCGCGTCTGCCATCGGCGCATGTAGGCAGCAAAACAAGGCAGCGAGGCCGAAAAAATGGCCCACGGTCCCATTACATGCCCGATGTGATGCCATCCATCGCGCCCCGCTAAAGAGAAGGGCACGATGAGTGACCACAGAAGCCCGATCAGCCCCAATTCTGGTCCGTTCCGCACCGCAGGAAGTGCAGAAACGGCCATCTTGAATGTGGGCAAATTTAGGGGATACCGATATAAAGGGTAAAAAAGGTGGTGCTGGGTTGTGATGGGACAGTCAGACATGGAGTAACAGTGTGAACTGGTACCCAGGATATAGATCCTTCTCCCAGAACAATGATATGGACGGGGAGCGGGCCATGGACTATTACCACCGGTGCCGTTTTTAACCTATGATGGGAATATGTCCCTAACAAGGAAAAAATTGATAGGGGGCAATTTCCAATGGGGAAAACCCCCTCCCCGGCACCGGATATGAACATGTAAAGTCGGAAAAAAAAAAAGGAATACTGGATAGAGAGATATGACGGGCCACCCCAAAGACATACCTCTGGTTGTGTCACTGACCAATTGGATGCATGCATGGGAGCATATCAAGAAATCCTCTCCGCCCAGGGGATCATATATACCTCCGCAGAAAAGACTGTTAAGAACATTCAACATACAAAATACATATAAACAACAATCTATATATATCTCAAACCCCACATGTGTGTCAATGTGTCTAGAAAAAAGAGAGATCATCCTGTATCCATTGATATGGAGAAAAGCTGGAATAACAGAGATAATTAAAAATTGAGAAATCAATTTCAAACAAGGATGGGTGGGACATCAGGGTATATCAATAAAAGGAAAGAACCCAAAACAGAAACAGAAACAAAACTAATCAGTCTTTCCAGAGCTAAAGCCCTCCAGGAATGGACGAAAACTTTCGACTTCATTCAGACCTGGGGGCATGGTTGCCCTAAGGTGCCTGATGCAGCGCATTTCCCGCTGGAGCAGGACCTTATTCCAATCCCCCCCCCCCCTACATGGAATATGAATCCTTTCAATGACTGAAAAAATTACATTAGGCATTCTATACCTGTGTTTTTTAGCTACGTGTCTCCCAAGAGGCAAGTAGAGATTCCCTATCCTCATGCTATGTATATGTTTTTCCACTCTCTTCCCTAATTCCTGTCTTGTTTTTCCGACGTAAAAGGATCCACACTGACAGACCATCAAGTAGACCACACCTTGTGTCTTACAATTGGCAAAATGCCTAAATGTGAAGGTCTCCCCATTGGGTAAAGTGAGCGTGGATCCTCCGCCAATGACAGTACATTGAGAGCATGCCCCACAAGGATAGGTCCCAAAGATTTTGCATGGGTCCTTTCTAGCCTCTCCCTTGTATTCACTTTTGACCAACATGCCACCGATGGATTCTGCCTTTTTGAAAGTGATCACTGGTTTGGATGGTACTAGTGTCTTAAGGATTGGATCCTCAGTAAGGATGGGCCAGTATTTGGTTAGAATCTGTCTGATTTTCTTATGCTCATTGGAGAATTTGAAAATTATCCTTGAAGTATTATCTTCCTGAGTTTTTTTCTTTTTCTTAGAAGTTTTGAAAATCAAAGTGTGTCTTTCCATTCCCTTTACTCTGTTAAAAGCTTTCTTTAAGGTGGATCTACTATAACCTCTCGCTAGTAGGCGGTTACTTAGCTTATTAGATTCAAATTGAAAATCCTCATCTAATGTACAATTCCTCCTGATTCGGAGGAACTGGCTAAAAGGTATGGATTCTTTGAGTGTTGTTGGGTGGAAACTGGCTGCGTGCAACATCGTGTTGCCAGCCGTCTCCTTCCTAAACAGTCTGCTTTGGACTTTTCCCTGTATATCTTTAGATATAAGGATATCGAGAAAGCTGACTTTCTCAAAGTCGTAGGACATAGTAAAGAATAAATTTAGGTTGTTGGTATTCATAAGTTCCAAAACTTTCTTGAGCATATCTTCAGGCCCATCCCAAATAATGAAGATGTCGTCTATGTAGCGCTGCCACATAAGAATGTGGCAGGCACACATAGACGCATCATCTCCCAGGAGGAAGTCCTTCTCCCACTCCCCGAGGTACAGGTTGGCATATGAGGGTGCACAGCACGTCCCCATAGCCACCCCCTGCACCTGGAGGTAGTGGGAGCCCTGAAATAAAAAAATATTATGCTGTAAAATAAAATCAAGCATCTGTATGATGAATTGATTAAACTTCCAGTCAGTGGTTGGGCGTTGTCGTAACACTCTTTGGACAGCTAAAATACCAAGATCGTGTGGTATGCTGTTATAGAGTGACTCTACGTCTACAGTCACCAAAAAGGCCGATGGAGGTACGACAAGACCTTCCAATATTTGCAGAAGGTGGATTGTGTCTTTAGTGTACGAAGGGAGATCCATCACATGGGGTCTGAGGTGCTGGTCAATGACTCGGCTAGCACCTTCAGAGATGGAACCATTACCCGATATGATGGGCCTACCTGGTGGCCTCAACAGGTTTTTGTGCACTTTGGGAAGTGCATACATCGTAGGAGTACGTGGGTGTCGGGTTCTAATAAAGTCCCAGGTATCTTGGTTTATGGCACCGTCTCTGAAGGATTCATCAACCAATTGATAGAATTCGCTATTCATTCTATCCACTGTGGATGAGGAGATTTTGCGATAGCATTTAGGATCCCTGAGAATTTTCATGCACATCTCCTCGTAATCTGGGTTGTCCATAAGGACGATGTTACCCCCTTTATCTGAGCCTTTAATCGTGATGTTAACATTGTTCTTAAGGGTTTTTAAGGCATGTTTTTGCTCTGGATTGAGATTGCAATGTAAAGTCTCTTTCCTCAGGACCTCAATTTCCTTAGATGTTTGTCTTACAAACAGAGCTAAAGAAGGATTCTGGTTGATTGGTGGGAAGTTATGAGACTTCCTTTTGAATTTTTTGGGGGTGAAAAATGTCTGATTATTTTCCCCATCATCACTCTCCTCTTCCTCCAAATTCTCCTCCCCTATCTGACTCAAAGGGGCGTTTTCTTGGAGTAGGAGATTTAGGTCCCTCAAGGCCTTGAAGTCGGCCGCTTTAAGATTCGGTGCCACTTCATTTTCTTGATTCTCTTGTTTAGCATATAAGCTCTTATAAAAGAGCTTACGAGCAAACAGATGAATATCCTTCACTGTTTCAAAACTGTCCGTATTGCTGGTTGGGCAAAAAGAAAGGCCCAAAGACAATACTTCATGTTCCAAATCAGATAACTTGTAGGAGGATAGATTTATAATGTTAAGTTTTCCACCGGAGTTATTTTGGTCACAAAGGGTTCCATGACTAATTGTGTCATGGGCGAGGGTGGAAAAGGTTGTATTTTGCCCTTCTCTAAAAAATCCTCCACTGGAAGTGACTGGACTCGAGAGATGGCCCCAGATTTGGGTATTGCCCCCAATTCCCTCTGAGAAGCCGTTTTGCTTCGAGTGGTAGATCCCTTGGGGTTATTTTTATATGTACCCCGACTATGTCCACTCCCTCTTCCATTTTGTGTGGAGAATACCTTGGAATCCGTTGTTGCTTTTTTGTTGCATTGTAGGACCTCTCCATCAGTTCCATTGGATCTAGGTGAAGGACCTTTCCTTTTAGTCCCAAACAGACGACCTGTGTTTGAGGAGACTGAGGAGGAAGAGTTAGACGGGGTGTCAGACGAATAATCATTTTGTGCATTGGTATCTCCCCCTCGATTTTTATATTTATTAAATTGATTGTTTTTATATTTTTTCTCTTGATTCCATCTATATGCTCGACCCTCACTGAACGCATTTTTATCTCTCCAATACTTTTTCTCTTTTTTCACAAGTATTGTTTTACCAAAATTTTCCAAATGTTCTTTGAGATTTTTTTTAAAGTTACTGTATTCTTTATGCGTTTTTAGGAGTGAGAGGCGAGCATATAGTGATTCTATTCCTATATCCAAAACAACCAGCTGCTGTCTATACTCCTCCTGCAATAACATCATCAAATTCATTGAACATTCATTTAACTTGGTTTCCCAGTTCAACTTGAGGTTTTTACTGATATTTTCCAAGATCGGAAATATCTGAATCCTCAAGCCGATAGGATTAATATGTTCTTTAATATACCTATCAAATGAATTAATGTGCCAATATAGGGCAGATTTTTTCTCTAGTGTTTTCCTAAGATTGAAAAATAAAGATGACAGATCTGAGATTGGCTGTTCAGTCCCTTGATAGTTCTTCTGAATCCCCGACATAAGCTCCTCCCATCCATCTCCCTGAAGATCCCCCATATTCAATGATTGAAAGGAGAAACAAAACAAATTTCAGAACACAAAAGACATATGTTATTATAGCTGTATTTCCAAAATAAATATCAGCTCTCAAAAAATGTGCACCACACTCCTGCCAATGTTGGATTTCTCCAAGATGGCAGATATATGGGAAAAATAGTGCATCAAGTTATTTATAATTATAACACAAAAATGGGGTCCATGTATGGGTGCATGGGTGTGAGGACGAGGTTTATAGGTGTATTGTCCACCCTATGATACGTGAAAAAATGTAACACCTCATGCAACCCAACATGTAATTGCCATCATCCCAAATATGTATAAAATGAGAAAAAAACTCTAGTTTGTGGGATTTTGGAGGCAATGTAAAAAATATGAAAAAAACTCAATTAAAATTTCGAAATATTTATTTATACACATGCCACGTAACGCGGACACATATATGAAAAAAGAACAAATGGTACAAAAAAGCACATATATATGAAAATTGTACAGAAACTACATAGATCTGACATGATACAAATCTTCCAAAGATGAATACAATAGCCTGAGTTGACCGCTCCAGCCAGAAGCAGATCAAGGGAGGCTTGTCCAACGCGTTTCAAACTGTAAACGTCCTTCTTCAGGGAATTCAAATGCATTCACTTCTACGAGAATACATTTTCTATTAAATACAGAAACAATAAAATAAATTTCCACTTTAATTTCAACTGTTATATGGAATACAGCGAAACAGCAAAAAAACTTACACAAAAATCTCATGAAAAAATGTTCCATCAATGCTCCCATATGTGCATCTCAGGTTCCAGTAACACTGTGTTGTGGATTCCCCGATGCCCTCAAAGTTCCAGGAAAACTTTTCCATCAGAAACAAGTCCATATAAGAAGTACGGACATATGAAAAAATTGGTCCAAGATAGGTGCCTTAAATAAAAAATATAACATACATAGGTATGAAAGTAATTCCATTGGGGAGTAAAATAAATCTCCCTAAAGAAAATGGATATGGTACCTGTAGATGGAGAGTGGAAATCTACAATTCGGATTCATCAGGTAATATAACTCATATAGGAGGACAAAAAACCAGTGGATTCTTGAGTCCAAAGATATATGTCCTAAAACATCAAAAAATATATATTAAATTAAGATAAAAATTATTCTATCCATCAAAAAGAGAGAGAAGAAATTCCTCCCTCTCCTAGGTGGAACTTTTAAAATATTACCTGTCAAGAGGATCAAGAATCACGATTGATATCCAGAAAAGGTTCCATGCAACAGAGGTCCATACAGAAACATCCTCTGCCTGCCAGCAGAGGGAGAGAATGACACCATATAACTTCTTTGGCGTCCTATATATCCCTCTGCTGTGTCTGATTGGTCCAGACAGGGTCACATGACGCACCTGCTCATAAAGCAGAGCGTCATGTTGCCATGGATACGCCGCATTTGCCACGCCAGATCACGTCCAGCGCCGGTCACATGACGCAACCGCACCAATCAGCGGCGCGTCTGCCATCGGCGCATGTAGGCAGCAAAACAAGGCAGCGAGGCCGAAAAAATGGCCCACGGTCCCATTACATGCCCGATGTGATGCCATCCATCGCGCCCCGCTAAAGAGAAGGGCACGATGAGTGACCACAGAAGCCCGATCAGCCCCAATTCTGGTCCGTTCCGCACCGCAGGAAGTGCAGAAACGGCCATCTTGAATGTGGGCAAATTTAGGGGATACCGATATAAAGGGTAAAAAAGGTGGTGCTGGGTTGTGATGGGACAGTCAGACATGGAGTAACAGTGTGAACTGGTACCCAGGATATAGATCCTTCTCCCAGAACAATGATATGGACGGGGAGCGGGCCATGGACTATTACCACCGGTGCCGTTTTTAACCTATGATGGGAATATGTCCCTAACAAGGAAAAAATTGATAGGGGGCAATTTCCAATGGGGAAAACCCCCTCCCCGGCACCGGATATGAACATGTAAAGTCGAAAAAAAAAAAAGGAATACTGGATAGAGAGATATGACGGGCCACCCCAAAGACATACCTCTGGTTGTGTCACTGACCAATTGGATGCATGCATGGGAGCATATCAAGAAATCCTCTCCACCCAGGGGTTCATATATACCTCCGCAGAAAAGACTGTTAAGAACATTCAACATACAAAATACATATAAACAACAATCTATATATATCTCAAACCCCACATGTGTGTCAATGTGTCTAGAAAAAAGAGAGATCATCCTGTATCCATTGATATGGAGAAAAGCTGGAATAACAGAGATAATTAAAAATTGAGAAATCAATTTCAAACAAGGATGGGTGGGACATCAGGGTATATCAATAAAAGGAAAGAACCCAAAACAGAAACAGAAACAAAACTAATCAGTCTTTCCAGAGCTAAAGCCCTCCAGGAATGGACGAAAACTTTCGACTTCATTCAGACCTGGGGGCATGGTTGCCCTAAGGTGCCTGATGCAGCGCATTTCCCGCTGGAGCAGGACCTTATTCCAATCCCCCCCCTACATGGAATATGAATCCTTTCAATGACTGAAAAAATTACATTAGGCATTCTATACCTGTGTTTTTTAGCTACGTGTCTCCCAAGAGGCAAGTAGAGATTCCCTATCCTCATGCTATGTATATGTTTTTCCACTCTCTTCCCTAATTCCTGTCTTGTTTTTCCGACGTAAAAGGATCCACACTGACAGACCATCAAGTAGACCACACCTTGTGTCTTACAATTGGCAAAATGCCTAAATGTGAAGGTCTCCCCATTGGGTAAAGTGAGCGTGGATCCTCCGCCAATGACAGTACATTGAGAGCATGCCCCACAAGGATAGGTCCCAAAGATTTACCATCCTGTATCCATTGATATGGAGAAAAGCTGGAATAACAGAGATAATTAAAAATTGAGAAATCAATTTCAAACAAGGATGGGTGGGACATCAGGGTATATCAATAAAAGGAAAGAACCCAAAACAGAAACAGAAACAAAACTAATCAGTCTTTCCAGAGCTAAAGCCCTCCAGGAATGGACGAAAACTTTCGACTTCATTCAGACCTGGGGGCGTGGTTGCCCTAAGGTGCCTGATCCAGCGCATTTCCCGCTGGAGCAGGACCTTATTCCAATCCCCCCCCCCCTACATGGAATGTGAATCCTTTCAATGACTGAAAAAATTACATTAGGCATTGTATACCTGTGTTTTTTAGCTACGTGTCTCCCAAGAGGCAAGTAGAGATTCCCTATCCTCATGCTATGATATGTACCATTTGTTCTTTTTTCATATATGTGTCCGCGTTACGTGGCATGTGTATAAATAAATATTTCGAAATTTTAATTGAGTTTTTTTCATATTTTTTACATTGCCTCCAAAATCCCACAAACTAGAGGTTTTTTCTCATTTTATACATTTCCCATGATGTCCCCCAGTGGGTTCTGATTGGCTATCTGCTGTGGCCAATGGGGAGGAAAAAAGCGGGCAGGAAGCTGGACTATATCGCAGCGAACCCAATTAGAGGCGCTCTCTCTTCTCCCTTCGGCTTACAGGAGAAAGGAGAGGGGGCGAGCGGGGGAGATACACAGACAGCCCGCAGCTCGCCTCTCCCTGTCAGAGCACCGATGCAAGTTCTCTGTCAAATGGAGCAGCAGCGCTGTCACCGCTTTACCAAGGGGAGGGGGGCCGGCTCGATGGCACCCACTAAAACTGCTTCCTGGTGTGACCCGACGCCACTGCTCTCTTCAGCTGTACTCCCCTGATGGCGGCCCTGCGAGCGGAAGGAGGGCGCGGGTGATTTTTCCGTGCGGGGGCGACTTTTTTGCCACACCCCCCACAAAGTGCCACACTAGGCCTGGGCCTTGTCAGCCTAGGCCAAAACACAGCACTGGGTGTAACAACACAAATTTGATCAGAATTTTTTTTAGCGTGGGGGACCCCCCAATCCAAACCAGGCTCTAAATAATTGTTAATGTCTAAATAGAATTGTATTAGAATGTTGACTTCTAGTTACAGTATATATGTTTATGCTTTCATCATGGTACTACTATATATTAAACATAAAAAAAGTTTGACATTTAAAAAATAGAGATATGACTCTTACATCGATGATAATATAAATATCAGCAAAAACAGTCACATCTACAAATTTTTTGACGATTTAGCAATGATCTTGCATATGTATTTTAGGAGAATATAGATTCTCTTGATCTATGTTAATTCGCTAACTACTTGCCGACCAGGCGGCGGCAGGTTGGCTCCCCAGCGCGAATCGCCGTAGCTGTACGGCAGTCGCTTTAAGGGGTATGCACGTGGCCGGCGGCCGCGATGTCCGCCGGCGACCTGCGATCACTCCTGAGAGAGACAGAATGGGGATCTGTCAATGTAAACAGACAAATTTAAAAATAGAAAACACCACGCTAACAGTGATAAAATAAATATTAAAAAATAGAGAGCAGCGGCTCTAAAGTGAGATACACACAGTAGATTAAAATAAAAATATGAAGCCGCGCTAAACCATGCTACAACTTAAAGCGGAGTTCCGCCAAAAAATGTTTTTCTGCAGCTACAAATATGGACACTTACCTGTCCAGGGCGCCGCCATCTTTGGTAAGGGAATCAGGAAGTGAAGCCTTGCGACTTCAAAGCCTGGTTCCATACTTTGCATGCGCAAGTCGCGTTGCGCGTCCTCACTGGTCCCTGCTGTCTTCTGGGACCTGTGTTTCTCTCAGAAGGCATCGGGGGGACAGAGGAGGGGCCGGATGTTCTGTAGATATCCACGGATACTGCGGCTATCTATGCTTGGAAGTGGGAGCAAATACCTGGCTTAGACAGGTATCTGCTCCCCCCTCCCTCCTGAAAGGTGCCAAATGTGACACCGGAGGCGGGGAGCATTCCGAAAAGCTGAAGTTCCATTTTTGGGTGGAACTCTGCTTTAATATATACAAATAAATAATGATTATCAATGTTGAAGGTGAATTCAATATCTAACAATTATAATAATAAAAAAAGTTCATAAGTAGTCTATCAACCACAAGTGAATGTGCATATCTTGAATTGTTCAAATGACTTGAAACAAATCACAAACACCGCTACCAACTTGTGAACCTCCACCACATAGAGTACGTGCTTACCGGAAGGCAAGCTAGGAATAACTTGTGGCCATTAACCCAGCCAGGACCTTTATCCAGGGGGCACTGAGATACCAGCTCACAGGTAGAATCCTTGCATCAAAAGGGGCAGGACACCAACCACTCATAAACAGGAAGACTCTGTGAACTAATAATGGGTGACAATGGACCAGGCAGTTTAACCAAAAAGGAAAAAGCTCACCATAGTGTAAATCGACTAAATGGTTTATTGAAGAGTAAAAAGTTGCACTTACACAAAGTGCAAAAAGTAAGGCATCAACTGTTTAAAAAAGCCGGCCGGCTAGCCAACACCTGTCCTTCCAGGATCACAACGCGATGATGTCGGCACGCCACTCCTCCCGACGTGCATTTCGTCACAAGCTGACGTCGTCCTGGGGCTCCAAAGTGAACAGAAAAAAACGGCTGCACACCAAAGAATTAATCCAACGTGTTTATCTCCAAATCATGACACTTGACAGCCACAAGGGCAAGTTTACAGGACCCAGGATGTGATGCGTTTCACACTGAACACAGTGCTTCTTCAAACCTGCGACACAACTGAAGCACCGAGCATAGAAAGGCTCCATCCCCCCATATACAGGTGCAGGATAATGCAATCAGTCGCACCAGACGTCTGACAAGCCGATCCTAAACACCTACACAACCTTACCTCTGTGTTACTATATGGCACAATAGCACAACATGTAACCCACATTTAAAAGGTGACAACACCACATGTGATATAATAAACGTATAGCATATACAGAGGAAATATTATGTATAATGAAGAAAAAAACATATAATTAAATGACAAAAACATAAATTTATAAATAAAATGTATCAATGCAAATAACTATACACATAACTAGAAATATAAATGTAGCGACCACCTCACTCCCCTCTTTGTCTCGTCTTTCTCTTGTCTAGGGGTACCTTAGAGGGGAGGGAGCGGGGACACCACGCCTGGCTTCCACCACAGGTGTTAGTGCGGTATAAGCAACGGTTTTGTATTACCTTCGGGTCAGTGCTGTGCACCTGGATCCTCCCTCCAAGAGTCACCGCGAACCATGTCCGTTAGAAAATGAGCTCCACACCATTAAAGTTCAACACTCCTTTATTCTCCTTGTCTGAACACAAACAGTTGAACTCCCTTGATAGAACAGAACAGAAAAGGAGGTGTGGATGCGAACAGGCCCAGACACAATGTAAGCTGCCACTTACCTTCCTAGAAGTGTGTCCTGGTCTCCACACGAGGGTAGATTTCCTTCCAGGCGGTCTCCGACGAGAGACTCACTTGTCACCGGCAATATGCTGCACCAGGTCTTCAAATGAGGAGCTCCCCCCGGTCCATTGCGCCTTCCGGATTCGGGTACCCAATCCCTGGGCACCCTAGGATCTCCTTCCCTCGCGGAACCCAGTGTTGGGCACTGAGCTCCGGACCTCCATCTAAGTACCTCACCCCAGGCTAAAGGTGCCTGGTATGGAACTCGACCTCCGCTGTCCTCTGGGCCTAGGCCACCCAGAGGAGCGACACGACCTACCGTCCGCAAGCTGAAGGTGCCTGGGACTTCGACCCCGTGACCAAGATGGCCGGCCCCCTTTATACCCCCTCCCAGTAAGAACGGCGGGTTCCCCGCCCCACCATACTGCTGCCGAGGGAGGACAAAAAGGAGGACGGCACACAGCAATGATTCAACCCCAGCCCAGGGCGACAGCGCCACCCAATGGGCCGGAGTGAATCACACATCACTGGTGTCACTTCCAAATTCAAATTTACACCCGGGAAAGTAAACACCCGCTACATAAATATCCTACATAGACCATTGAAATAGAATGCTATATATATATATGAATATACATATACACATACACACACATATAACCATCCAAGTTAAAATCAAAAAAAGAGAAGAAAAAGGATGAAAAAACAAAACAAAAATATAAAATAAATAGTATATTGATAATATGGACTTAAAGAAAATCAAAGTGGGGGGTAGCGGAGTACATGTGTCAGGACTATTGTGGTTAAAAGAATTTAGAAGGCCTGTATATTATATATTTTTCATATATATGCTATGCAAACCAGAAGCCATTTAATAAGGAAACTCCAGAACTTAAGGACTTTCAGTAACGTTGACTGCTGAATCCAAATTCAAAAAGATGTATTTAATATTCAAGCAAGCAGCTAACCACAAGCCTGGAGAACAACATAGTACACGGTGATACATTCAAAATAATTTTTCTATTTAGGCTGTGTGGCCCCAGTCCTTTTATACAGTTCAAAGGGGGAGGCGCATTAGAGATGGGCCTCTTTGAAATACAAAACAATTGTTTGTATTTACATTCAAAGAACAAATGGTAATTTAGCATCTATGTGTTACTTCCAGCAATCTCTGGGAAAATGCCACAAATGGACCTTATTCCCAGCTGGAGGTGTGAATGTAAATTTGACCACAAACAGAAGTAAACAGTTGCTACATCCTATGACTCAAATATAATCAATTCTGAACAGTCAAGTCACATTGTGATACAATATGACTTCTAACAGAATGCACAACCAATATATATATATACATACACACACATGGGCGTCGGCTCCATGGGGCAAGGGGGGTCGTTTGCCCCCCCCCCCCTAGAATCCTAAGATTAGACAGTGACACTTGCCCTCTGTGATGGCTGCTGTGGCAGCCGTAGACTTTTTTTTTCTAAGTCTGCTGCCTGCTCTCCACCGCCCGGGGAGACACACATTAGGTGGGGGGGGGGGGTTTCAGACGGCTCCCCCATCCTCCCCTGTATGAAACAGTGAGAGCTTGGTAATGCAGCGATGTGATATGCTGACAGCTCAGGCGGACTGACCCATTGTCACACACTACTCTGCATCTCACTCTCTGTTAAATTCTAAAAGCTCAGCGAGTACAACTCCCCCCCCCCCTCTCCACAGGAATGGAAGAGTCTGCATGGGCTCTGCCTCCCCCCTCCCCTCTGTTTCTGTGTCCTGAAAGGAATGTGGGGGCGGGAACATTTAACCACTTAACGACCGCCCACCGCCGATTTACGTCAGCAGAATGGCACCGACAGGCAGAATCACGTAGATCTACGTGATCGCCTTTGTGCAGTTGGGGGGTCCACCCGGACCCCCCTTCACTGCAGTGAGCGGCCGTTAAGTGTTCGGGAGCGATCAGGCATGAGGGGGCGGCCGCTCGATTCCGCCCCCCCCTCGCGATCGCTCCCGGCGAATGAAATTGCTTCCTCCTGCCTGAAATGTAAACACAGGCTGGAGGAAGTGATGTCATCTCCCTCGCCGCGGTCTTTTCGTTCCCGGCGCCGAGGAGAGAAGAGGCAGGTTAGTGCAACAACAGTCCACTGACACGTAGGTACACATAGGCACACAAATCACCCCCCAGTCACCCCCAGATCACCCCCCAGGTCACCCCAAAGCCCCCAATCACAGTGTCACTGATTGCAGTGATCATTTATTTTACTGATCACTGCATTTAGTGTCATCCGTGATTGTAAAAAGTTGCAGGGCAGTTAGGATTAGGCCCCTTTAGGTCCAGGGTAGCCCCCTAACCCCCCCTAATAAAGGTTTAACCCCTTGATCACCCCCCAGGTAACCCTTTCACCCCCTAACTTCAGCGTCACTAAGCGATTGTTTTTCCGATCGCTGTATTCGTGTCGCTGGTGTTTTAGATAGGCAGTTATTTTTTTTTAGGTTCGCCGCAGGTTTTTATTAGTGTCAGGTACCCCCATATATTATTTTAACCCCCTGATTGCCCCTAGAGTTAACCCTTTCACCAGTGATCGCCGTATAAGCGTCACTGGTGTCACTGGTTAGCCAGTAAGTTATTTAGTTATTTAGGTTACCCGTCAGGTTTTTATATAGTGTCAGGTACCCCCATATTTAACCTAATAAAGGTTTTAACCCCCTGATTGCCCCTAGTTAACCCTTTCACCAGTGATCACCATATAAAGGTTACGGGTGACGCTGGTTGATTAGTTTGCTTTTTATAGCATCAGGGCACCCGCCGTATATAACCCAATAAAGGTTTAACCCCCCTGATCGCCCGGCGGGTGAGATCAATTAGGTTTTAGCGCCAGAGAGGGTCTGCGTCGCCCCAGGCAGTGTTAGGTTAGTGCCAGTAACGCTAACACCCACGCGCAAAGCATACACCCCCCTTAGTGGTATAGTATCTGATCAGATCTATACTAGCATCCCCAGCAGTTTAGGGTTCCCAAAAACGCAGTGTTAGCGGGATCAGCCCAGATACCTGCTAGCGCCTGCGTTTAGCCCCTCCGCCCAGCCCAGCCCAGCCCAGCCCACCCAAGTGCAGTATCGATCGATCACTGTCACTTACCAAACACAACACACATAACTGCAGCGTTCGCAGAGACAGGCCTGATCCCTGCGATCGCTAACAGTTTTTTTGTAGCGTTTGATATATTTGCTGACGACAGTCAGGTGCTTTTTTTCCTGTGAATCTTACTAGTGTACCCCTAAATTTAGAGCCCAAAATGGCAAGACGAAGGTACACTAGTAAAGAGGCCTACGAGATTCTGAGCATGACAGATAGTGAAGAGGAGGTCACGTATCTGTCAGATTCAGGCTCAGAATATCTTCCCGTAGAAGACAGTGACGTCAGCGGCCCCACGTCAGATAGCTCTGACGACGAAGTTGAGGTCCCTGCTAAGGTCAGGTGTACCCGATCCCGATCTTCTGAGGTTGTTGAGGAGCAAGAACCGCAGGTCTCTCGTATCATGGAGCAGAGTAGTACTAGCGCCGCTATTCCTTCTGGTGAACTGGCAAGCACCAGCGGCCTAGTACAGCCTGGACGTACATCCAGCACTGCAGTAACACTTGGTGACGTGGCGAGTCCCATAAGTGCAGTTCAAGCTGGCGAGGTGGCAAGCACAAGTAGTGTCCCGCTGCCACCAAGAAGACAAAGGCAGGCCCGTCGTGCCCATACTGCCCTTCCTGCAGAATTCGCCTATCCTGATTGGGTCCCCACCACTTCTGCAGAACCCGTACTTCCCCCATTCACTGCCCAACCCGGTATTCAGGTGGAAACAGCTGATTTTATTCCAATTGATTTTTATTCGCTGTTTTTCACGGAAGATCTCTATAGATCTATTGTGGACCAGAGTAATTTATATGCTGGTCAATTTATCGCCGCTAACCCCCAGTTGCCTAAAATTGCCAGAAATTGGAAACCAATTACGGTTTCCGAATTTAAGACCTTTCTGGGCCTTTCCCTCAACATGGGCACACATAAATTTCCGTCATTGCGTGCTTATTGGTCCACGCACCCAATTGACCACATGCCCGTGTTCTCTGCCTCCATGTCCAGGGCACGATACGAGCAGATTTTAAGGTTCATGCACTTCAACGACAATGAACTTTGTTGTCCACGTGGAGACCCTGAATACGACCGGCTCTATAAAATTCGGCCCCTCATAAACCACTTCAACGAACGTTTTGCAGCCTTGTTTACTCCCGATCAAGTTGTCTGCGTTGATGAGTCCCTGATTACATTTTCTGGCCGCTTGTCTTTCAAGCAGTACCTTCCCAGCAAGCGTGCCAGATACGGGGTCAAGCTCTACAAGTTCTGTGACAGGGCAACAGGCTATGTAGTGAACTTTACGGTTTATGAGGGAAAAGATAGTCAGATTGAGTCGGTCAACTGCCCGGATTACATAGGGAGCGCTGGCAAGATAGTGTGGAACTTGGTGTCACCCTTATTCGGAAAGGGGTACCACTTGTATGTGGACAATTATTACACGAGCGTGCCACTGTTTAGTCACTTGTTTGATCATCAGATTGGAGCATGTGGCACCGTGCGACCTAATCGCCGGGGCTTTCCCCAGCGGCTTGTAGATGCCCGTCTTAGGCTGGGGGAGAGAGCCTGCTTGAAGTGTAATAACTTGCTCGCTATGAAGTGGAGGGACAATAAGAATGTTTTCCTTCTTACCTCCCTTCATGCAGACACGACAGTCCAAATTCGTACGGCGACTGGTGTTGTGGAGAAACCCCTCTGTGTCCACGAATATAACCAAAATATGGGAGGGGTGGACCTCAACGACCAGTTGATGGCGCCGTATCTAATTGACCGTAAGGCGAGACGCTGGTACAAAAAAGTGTCTCTATCATTATTCCAATTGGCTTTGCTGAACGCTCATGTGCTATACAGAGCTTCAGGCGGGACGTTATCTCTTCTAAAATTCCAGAATGAGATAGTCACAGAACTCCTGTATCCAGGCGGTTCTGCACCTCACCATCCCCTACCAAATGCAGTAAGCCGGCTGCATGAGAGGCATTATTCGTATGTCCTCCCGAGTACCCCTACCCAAAGCCACCCCCAAAAAAGATGTCGTGTCTGTAGCAAGCGCGGATTTAGGCGTGACACCCGTAGTTTTTGTCCACTCTGTCCTGACAAGCCTGGTCTTTGCCAAGGTGAATGTTTTGAACGCTACCACTCAAAAGTGAAGTTTTAGCGTAGGGTACAGCATTTCACAGACAAGGACACACTTACACAGGGTCTCCCAAGATGCCATTACATTTTGAGAGACCCGAACCATTACAGTTGTAAAGTTACAAAAAAAAGTGTAAAAAAGAAAAAAAAAAACGTAAAAAACAAAACACAAAAAAATATAAAATAAAAAAAACAAAAATAGTTGTCGTTTTATTGTTCTCTCTCTCTCTATTTTCTCTCTATTGTTCTGCTCTTTTTTACTGTATTCTATTCTGCAATGTTTTATCATGCTTGCTTTTCAGGTATGTAATTTTTTGTTTTCAGGTGCGCCATTCAACTGCAGCGCGGAATTATTTATCTTGACAGCAACAGCGTTTGCTCCCACGATACATAAAGCCGTGACTCCAGTGCTGTAGGAGGTGATTTCACCACCACAGTTAAAAAAAAGAGCATATATGCCGAAGCATGGGGGCAGCAGGGGCGGAGGAGCGATTTTGCTCCTAATGCCGCGTACATACGGTCGAAATTCCGACGGAGGCCTGCCCGTGGAAAATTCCGACCGTGTGTACGCGGCATAACTTTTTTGCGGGAGGATGCCCCCATGCTTCGGCATATATATATTTTAGGCACAGGTTGCGTTAAAACATTTTTTTATTTTTTACTAGGTTTTGTTTTGGTATTTGCTTTGCAGGTATGGCATGGTAAGGTCTTACTGTTGTACTGTAATGTTACTTTGTTTTAATGTTAACCACCATTTGCTTAGCAGGTACGCCATTCAGTTGCAGCGCGGATCTATTTATCTTGACAGCAACAGCGTTTGCTCCCACGATACATAAAGCCGTGACTCCAACGCTGTAGGAGGTGATTTCACCACCACAGTTAAAAAAAAGAGCATATATGCCGAAGCATGGGGGCAACAGGGGCGGAGGAGCGATTTTGCTCCTAATGCCGCGTATATACGGTCGAAATTCCAACAGAGGCTTGCCCGTGGAAAAGTCCGACCGTGTGTACGCGGCATAACCTTTTATGCCGCGTACATACGGTCGAAATTCCGACGAAGGCTTGACCGTGTGTACGCGGCATAACTTTTTTGCGGGAGGATGCCCCCATGCTTCGGCATATATGCCCATCATTAGAAGTGGGTGGATGAAGGGAGGTATTCTAATGGTGGGCATACCCACCAATCAATCTCTTTTTTTCGTTCAGCCAATAGGCTGTATGAAAAAAAAGATTACAATACATGTCCAACAAGGACCAGCAACGTACTGGTATGTTGCTGGACTTTGAATGTTTATACCAGAATGATGCCTGCGGGTTTAGGTATCATCTTGGTATCATTCTTTTCAGCCAGCAGCCGGCTTTCATGTAAAAGCAATTCTAGCAGATAATTAGCCTCTAGACTGCTTTTACAAGCAGTGGGAGGGAATGTCCCCCCCCGGATATAAAAAGCGCCATTGGGAAATTGGGAAAGCATTTTATCACACCGATCTTGGTGTGGTCAGATGCTTTGAGGGCAGAGGAAAGATCTAGGGTCTAACCCCCCAATTTTTTTTAAAAAAAGAGTACCTGTCACTACTTATTCCTATCATAGGGGATATTTACATTCCCTGAGATAACGATAAAAATGGTAAAAAAATAAAATATGGAAGGCACAGTTTAAAAATAAAATAAAAAAGCCAAATAAATAATAAAAAAAAAAAAAAGCACCGCTGTCCCCCCCTGCTCTTGCGCAAAGGCGAACGCAAGCGTCGGTCTAGCGTCATATGTAAACAGCAATTGCATCATGCATGTGAGGTATCACCGCGAATGTCAGATCGAGGGCAGTCATTTTAGCAGTAGACCTCCTCTGTAAATCTAACGTGGTAACCTGTAAAGGCTTTTAAATGCTTTTAAAAATGAATGTAGTTTGTCGCCGCTGCGCGTTTGTGCGCAATTTTAAAGCATGTCGTGTTTGGTATCCATGTACTCGGCCTATGATCATCTTTTTTATTTCATCAAACATTTGGGCAATATAGTGTTTTTTAGTGCATTAAAAATAAAAAAAGTGTGTTTTTCCCCCAAAAAATGCGTTTGAAAAATCGCTGCGCAAATACTGTGTGGAAAAAAAAAATGCAACACCCACTATTTTAATCTGTAGGGCCTTTGCTTTAAAAAAATATATAATGTTTGGGGGTTCAACATAATTTTCTTGCAAAAAAATTTTTTTTTTCATGTAAACAAAAAGTGTCAGAAAGGGCTTTGTCTTCAAGTGGTTAGAAGAGTGGATGATGTGTGACATAAGCTTCCTAATGTTGTGCATAAAATGCCAGGACAGTTCAAAACCCCCCAAATGACCCCATTTTGTAAAGTAGACACCTCAAGCTATTTGCTAAAAGGCATGTTGAGCCCATTGAATATTTTTTTTTTTTTGTCCCAAGTGATTGAATAATGACCAAAAAAAAAAAAATGTACAAAAAGTTGTCACTAAATTATATATTGCTCAAACATGCCATGGGCATATGTGGAATTACACCCCAAAATACATTCTGTTGCTTCTCCTGAGTACGGGGATACCACATGTGTGGGACTTTTTGGGAGCCTAGTCGCGTACGGGACCCCAAAAACCAAGCACCGTCTTCAGGATTTCTATGGGTGTAAATTTTTGATTTCACTCCTCACTGCCTATCACAGTTTCGGAGGCCATGGAATGCCCAGATGGCACAAAACCCCCCCAAATGACCCCATTTTGGAAAGTAGACACCCCAAGCTATTTGCTGAGAGGTATGTTGAGTATTTTGCAGATCTCGCTTTTTGTCACAAAGTTTTGAAAATGTAAAAAAATTAAAAAAAAAGAAAAAAAAATGCCTTTCTTAATTTTCAAAAACAAATGAGAGCTGTAAAATACTCACCATGCCTCTCAGCAAATAGCTTGGGGTGTCTACTTTCCAAAATGGGGTCATTTGTGGGGGTTTTGGGCTATTTTGACATTTTATGGCCTTCAAAACTGTGATAGGTAGTGAGGAGTGAAATCAAAAATTTATGCCCTTAGAAACCTTGAAGGCGGTGCTTGGTTTTTGGGGTCCCGTACGCGGCTAGGCTCCCAAAAAGTCCCACACATGTGGTATCCCCGTACTCAGGAGAAGCAGCAGAATGTATTTTGGGGTGTAATTTCACATATAACCATGGCATGTGTGAGCAATATATCATTTAGTGACAACTTTTTGTACATTTTTTTTTTTCTTTTTGTCATTATTCAATCATTTGGGACAAAAAAAAATATTCAATGGGCTCAACATGCCTCTCAGCAAATAGCTTGGGGTGTCTACTTTCCAAAATGGGGTCATTTGGGGGGGTTTTGTGCCATCTTGGCATTTTATGGCCTTCAAAACTGTGATAGGTAGTGAGGAGCGAAATCAAAAATTTATGCCCTTAGAAACCTTGAAGGCGGTGCTTGGTTTTTGGGGTCCCGTACGCGGCTAGGCTCCCAAAAAGTCCCACACATGTGGTATCCCCGTACTCAGGAGAAGCAGCAGAATGTATTTTGGGGTGTAATTTCACATATGCCCATGGCATGTGTGAGCAATATATCATTTAGTGACAACTTTGTTGAAAAAAAAAAAAGTTTGTCATATTCCCGCAACCTGTGGCAAAATATAAAATATTCCATGGACTCAACATGCCTCTCAGCAAATAGCTTGGGGTGTCTACTTTCCAAAATGGGGTAATTTGGGGGGGTTTTGTGCTATTTTGGCATTTTATGGCCTTCGAAACTGTGATAGGTAGTGAGGAGTGAAATCAAAAATTTACGCCCTTAGAAATCCTGAAGGCGGTGCTTGGTTTTTGGGGCCCTGTACGCGGCTAGGCTCCCAAAAAGTCCCACACATGTGGTATCCCCGTACTCAGGAAAAGCAGCAGAATGTATTTTGGGGTGCAATTCCACATATAACCATGGCATGTGTGAGCAATATATCATTTAGTGACAACTTTTTGTACATTTTTTTTTCTTTTTGTCATTATTCAATCATTTGGGACAAAAAAAAAATATTCAATGGGGTCAACATGCCTCTCAGCAAATAGCTTGGGGTGTCTACTTTCCAAAATGGGGTCATTTGGGGGGGTTTTGTGCCATCTTGGCATTTTATGGCCTTCAAAACTGTGATAGGTAGTGAGGAGTGAAATCAAAAATTTATGCCCTTAGAAACCTTGAAGGCGGTGCTTGGTTTTTGGGGTCCCGTACGCGGCTAGGCTCCCAAACAGTCCCACACATGTGGTATCCCCGTACTCAGGAGAAGCAGCAGAATGTATTTTGGGGTGTAATTTCACATATGCCCATGGCATGTGTGAGCAATATATCATTTAGTGACAACTTTGTGCAAAAAAAAAAAGTTTGTCATATTCCCGCAACTTGTGGCAAAATATAAAATATTCCATGGACTGAACATGCCTCTCAGTAAATAGCTTGGGGTGTCTACTTTCCAAAATGGGGTCATTTGGGGGGGTTTTGTGCTATTTTGGCATTTTATGGCCTTCGAAACTGTGATAGGTAGTGAGGAGTGAAATCAAAAATTTGCGCCCTTAGAAATCCTGAAGGCGGTGCTTGGTTTCCGGGGTCCCGTACGTGGCTAGGCTCCTAAAAAGTCCCACACATGTGGTATCCCCGTACTCAGGAGAAGCAGCAGAATGTATTTTGGGGTGCAATTCCACATATAACCATGGCATGTGTGAGCAATATATCATTTAGTGACAACTTTTTGTAATTTATTTTTTTTTTGTCATTATTCAATCACTTGGGACAAAAAAAAAATATTCAATGGGCTCAACATGCCTCTCAGCAATTTCCTTGGGGTGTCTACTTTCCAAAATGGGGTCATTTGGGGGGGTTTTGTACTGCCCTGCCATTTTAGCACCTCAAGAAATGAGATAGGCAGTCATAAATTTAAAGCTGTGTAAATTTCAGAAAATGTACCCTAGTTTGTAAACGCTATAACTTTTGCGCAAACCAATAAATATACGCTTATTGACATTTTTTTTACTAAAGACATGTGGCTGAATACATTTTGGCCTAAATGTATGACTAAAATTGAGTTTATTCGATTTTTCTTATAACAAAAATTAGAAAATATCATTTTTTTTCAAAATTTTCGGTCTTTTTCTGTTTATATCGCAAAAAATAAAAATCGCAGAGGCAATCAAATACCATTAAAAGAAAGCTCTATTTGTGGGAAGAAAAGGACGCAAATTTCATTTGGGTACAACATTGCATGTCCGCACAATTTACAGTTAAAGCAGCGCAGTGCCGAATCCCAAAAACAGGCCTGGTCCTAATGGCCCGAAATGGTCCGGGGCTTAAGTGGTTAAACAAGTAGAAGACAGCTAAAGAGCTGCCGACTGATCTAGTGTGAGACTGAGCATCCTGGGAACATCAAGTGAGTTATCAGCACTGTCACTGTGTCCAGACTCTGCCCCCCCTCTCTCCCAAATCTTTCACTCCCCCTCTTTCCTCTGTTGTCCTCCAGCAGAGTCTTTCATTAACTCTATGCTGATAGTTTGCCCCCATCATGTTCCTTTAGCCAGGGTTTTCACTAGTGTGTGATCATAGACATTGCATGTGATTTGCCTTGCATTACTGTGCAAATCACATGCGATGTCTGTGCGATGCAAATTCAACCAAACAAACTGTATGGCTGAAATCGCATTTGCACCAAAAGCGATTGGTGCAAGACCCTTTTTTTTTTTTTTGGTCCGGAGTGGATGGGTGTTCACACCTATGCAATCCGATTCCTGCACTATTTCACAGTTCTCACTGCAATCTGCAAACCGATCTGGGGGGTCATTAATTTTACATTGACACCCATAACAGTTTGCAAAGGGCAGCGTAAACAACCGACAAGCACCATGCAATGCAGGAATCCACACTGGAATCGTGCTGATCCTTGCATCGCATATATGTGAACCAGGACTCAAGTGGGATCACACTGATGCACTGTGGTTCAGTGGCAGTGCTGGTGTATACACAGTTTTCCTGCATTTACATCCATTTTCACTACAGTCCCACAGACTTCTATTAGATTTCACATTTTTGCAACATTTTCTGAAAGCGCACCAAATGTTTTCTATACTGCATCTTTGGTGTACTTTCAGAAAACACAGTAAAATTACACAAGCTAATAGAAGTCTGTGGGACTGCAGCTAAAAATGGGGATAAAATGCAGAAAAACTGTCAATACCCCAGCACTGCGACAAACTTCAGGACACCAGTGTGAACCCAAAAGCTTCAGGATGCTGTGTAATGTAAAGGAGTCCAGAGGTGCAGGGGGTTGTGTAATGTAAAGGCGTCCAGATGTGCAGGGGGTTGTGTAATGTAAAGGCGTCCAGAGGTGCAGGGGGTTGTGTAATGTAAAGGAGTCCAGAGGTGCAGGGGGTTGTGTAATGTAAAGAAGTCCAAAGGCTTCAGGATGCTGTGTAATGTAAAGGGGTCCAGGAGGTGCAGGGTGCTGTGTAATGTAAAGGAGTCCAGAGGTGCAGGGTGCTGTGTAATGTAATCCAGAGGTGCAGGGGGTTGTGTAATGTAAAGGGGTCCAAAGGCTTCAGGATGCTGTGTAATGTAAAGGGGTCCAGGAGGTGCAGGGTGCTGTGTAATGTAAAGGAGTCCAGAGGTGCAGGGTGCTGTGTAATGTAAAGGAGTCCAGAGGTGCAGGGGGTTGTGTAATGTAAAGGGGTCCAGAGGTGCAGGGGGTTGTGTAATGTAAAGGGGTCCAGAGGTGCAGGGGGTTGTGTAATTTAAAGGGGTCCAGAGGTGCAGGGGGTTGTGTAATGTAAAGAAGTCCAAAGGCTTCAGGATGCTGTGTAATGTAAAGGGGTCCAGGAGGTGCAGGGTGCTGTGTAATGTAAAGGAGTCCAGAGGTGCAGGGTGCTGTGTAATGTAAAGGAGTCCAGAGGTGCAGGGTGCTGTGTAATGTAAAGGAGTCCAGAGGTGCAGGGTGCTGTGTAATGTAAAGGAGTCCAGAGGTGCAGGGTGCTGTGTAATGTAAAGGAGTCCAGAGGTGCAGGGTGCTGTGTAATGTAAAGGAGTCCAGAGGTGCAGGGGGTTGTGTAATGTAAAGGGGTCCAGAGGTGCAGGGGGTTGTGTAATGTAAAGGGGTCCAGAGGTGCAGGGGGTTGTGTAATGTAAACGAGTCCAGAGGTGCAGGAGGTTGTGTAATGTAAAGAAGTC
Organism: Rana muscosa; assembly: GCA_029206835.1. Taxonomy (NCBI): domain Eukaryota; kingdom Metazoa; phylum Chordata; class Amphibia; order Anura; family Ranidae; genus Rana; species Rana muscosa. The sequence goes on along the minus strand of CM055119.1, from coordinate 9,927,378 downwards.
CAAAGGCTTCAGGATGCTGTGTAATGTAAAGGGGTCCAGGAGGTGCAGGGGGTTGTGTAATGTAAAGGGGTCCAGAGGTGCAGGGGGTTGTGTAATGTAAAGGGGTCCAGAGGTGCAGGGGGTTGTGTAATGTAAAGGAGTCCAGAGGTGCAGGAGGTTGTGTAATGTAAAGAAGTCCAAAGGCTTCAGGATGCTGTGTAATGTAAAGGGGTCCAGGAGGTGCAGGGGGTTGTGTAATGTAAAGGGGTCCAGGAGGTGCAGGGGGTTGTGTAATGTAAAGGGGTCCAGAGGTGCAGGGGGTTGTGTAATGTAAAGGGGTCCAGAGGGCCAGTGGGTTGTGTAATGTAAAGGGGTCCAGAGGTGCAGTGGGTTGTGTAATGTAAAAGGGTCCAGAGGTGCAGGGGGTTGTGTAATGTAAAGGGGTCCAGAGGTGCAGGGGGTTGTGTAATGTAAAGGGGTCCAGAGGTGCAGGGGGTTGTGTAATGTAAAGGGGTCCAGAGGTGCAGGGGGTTGTGTAATGTAAAAGGGTCCAGAGCTGTGGGGTGCTGTGTAACGTAAAGGGGTCCAGAGGTGCAGTTGTGGAGAGGGGGTACACAGTAGTGACAAAGAGATATTGAAAGATGCAGGGGGCACAGTGGCTGTTTTTTACTTTTTAACGTGGGGGGCGCGCTTTCAACCCCCGCTAGTGGTCGAAGAAAGGGTTAAATTGCGACTATCGCCGCTGCCGAATCGCCCCTCCCTGAAAAAATTTCAGCGGACGCCCATGTACACACATACACACACATACACACAGTATACACAGCAAATTAGAAACACATGCTTTGATAATCATGAATATTGTTTGATAAATAAATGGCTATTCCATTTACCCGATCAATCCCATCTCTTGGTCAAATTAAAAATTGACCACATAACTAAGAAAACATAACAGCACTATAACAAACAATTCATATACTGGCCGTGGACAACTAGGTTCTTGACTTTTCAGTGTAAAGATTCCTTTGGAGACAGTTAAAGATGTGTAGGGCCTAACTAGATGTGAACATTAATTGTGATGATAATGGGGAACATGGGAAAAAACGAAGTCTCATAACATATAGAAAACCTTAGAAAAAGGGGGGAAGTTTGGGACTTTGAATGAGATGCGTGTAGGCAAAAACCAATGGATTAAACGAACAAAGGAGGTTTATTCATAAATACTAGGCTTGTGCAATTCGTTTCGTAACGAATCGAAATTCGTCCGAATTTAGCAACTTTCGGACATTCGGAAGTATTCGAATTTCCGAGCAGAGCAATTACGAATAAAACCGAATCCGAAATAAATTATACCGCAAAATAGCGAATGCCCGAAGGTCTTCGGCATAATTCGTTATGAAAAAAGTTACGAATGTACGAATCCATTCGAAGCACAATAACACTCACTCTGCTCTCTGCTTCTCCCTCACCATGCTGAACTCCCTCTCAAAATGGTGTACAGGGGGCGGAGGCTATAACCGCATGAAAAAACAAAGGTAAAATACGAGATTTCGAATCCATTCGAAGCACAATAACACTCACTCTGCTCTGCTCTCTGCTTCTCCCTCACCGTGCTGAACCCTCTCAAAATGGTGTACAGGGGCGGAGCCTATAGCCGCATGTAAAAAACGAAAGTAAAATACGAGATTTCGAATCGTTACAAATAACCGCTATGTATTTAGAAAAGTACAAATCCATTCGAAGCACATTAGACATAATAGGCAGCGTCGTTGTGAGAGAGAGACGGAAAATTACGAATCAACGAACCCAAAAAAAGTTACGAAAGTAGGAGTTGTGTCCAGAATCAACGAAAAACAACGTACTCTACCGAAAGTACGAATTATAAAGCAACAAAAAATTCAACGAAAAATGTCGCTTGCAAAAATACGAATGAGTCCGAACACGAAAAATCCCGTCTAGCAAAATTACGAATGATTACGAATCAACAGGACCGGAAAGAAACGAACCGAAACGGAACGAATTTTTCCGTTGTGCACAAGTCTAATAAATACATAGGACATGATACATAGCAAGTATGACGAGCTGATAGGCATATAGTAGACATATAAAAGTTCTATTATTGCACATACTAAATAAAATCAATGGAAAAGTATAATATACAGACCACACACTTCATTCAAAGTCCCAATTTCTCCCCTTTTTACCATATATAGAAAACCTGACATAAATGGCATTTTAAAGAAAAGCAGATACAATTACAATTCCTATCAATCGCTTCTAAATTCCAACATCTCCCTCTAACTGCCTAATCTTACGTGAAATATTTATTTGTTTTCTAGTTCATATTCTTCCTAATTTATGTACCCAATTTACTTCTGCAGAAAAATCTAATTTTGCTTTGTCAAGGCTAAAAAATACATAAATACAAAAATGTATGTAGCACCCTCACCTCATCTTCTTTGTCTAGGAGTATTTCGTATGTGAGGGTGAGATGCGCTACGGCCCATGTCCTCCCCATGGCAGTGGGTGAGGTGAAGGCCAGTACCAGTTATTTTCCTCGGGCCTGTGCGTTTCAGTTAATGGCCAAGTCTTGCTGTGCTGACACTTCCCATTGCTCCCATTAACCAGAGTACCACACACCGATTAGGGTCCAACTCTTGCTTTATTGTCACACTCACAATAAACAGTGCTTTACCAGCCAACTGGTTGAGACCCAATAACAGTTCGATACGGTTGGGGTGAGCAGGTCGAGGCACTATCCTGATTGTACGCTAAACCACTGTGGATTCACTAGCGGTTACTATAGCCTTGGCTAGAGAGAACTTAGAACTTGTGAGTCTCTACCAGCGACTCAAGAGAATGTAGATAGGAGTACCTTCGCTGCGTTGTGGCCCCTGTCAGGGGGAGATGTCCCTCCAAGGGAGTTACCGGAGGCCCATCCGTCACCGGGTTAATGCTGCTCCGGACTCTCCGGACGAGTGACCTCCCCGGCCTCCTCACCTCAGACATGGGCCCCATCCACCTCAGGGACCCTCGGACTCCTCCATCCTCGCGGGACCCAGTCGAAGTCACTGGGCCCCAGGCCTCCGGTTTAGTACCTCACCCCAGGCTGAAGGTGCCTGGGATGGACGCCAACTCCGCTCCGACCAGGCCTAGGGCGCCTGGGCCCGAACTCCAGACCGCCCGCACCCAGGCCTAAGGTGCCTGGGCGCGTGATGAAGAAGAAACGAAAAGACCTCGTGGCGAGGGCGTCTCCCCCTTTTATCTCCTCCCTTGACGTCACGGCAGGTTCCCCGCTCTTGCCGTACCATCTCCGGAAAGGGACAAAAAGGACAGCACTGCGGCAGCAAATCTACCTTGAGCCTGCGGGTACCCCGCCACCCACAGGCCAAGGAGAATAATACACCACCCAGTCCTCCACGAATACAAATGGTCCAAATCCTCTCATGATTTACACACCTGGGTCATACTATAACCCAGGTGTATCCCACCTAAATTTAGACCCCCGCTTCACACTCCCCCCTGTGATTTGACGCTGGTCCCCAGCGTCTGGTGCAAACCCATGTCTCCCATGGAGTGGTGACATAAGCCTGACCCCAGAGGCTATCCCTCAAAATTTGAATCCTAATTGTGCCAAGACCTGCTCGAGGAAAGGGGAACATAAAATAATAAAACTTTTCCATAAAACCATCTAAGCATGTACACATATACAATCCCTCCCATCACTGTCTAAGAACCACCCCATACTCCGCAGTCTTGACAGATGGATCTCCTGCAGAAGGGAAACAACAAAAAAAAAAAACATCCTAACACATTTGTGTTAATTTGGAATGAATGGGTCTATCAGCCGAGAGACCCATTCGCTCCAACGAGTAAAGTGATGCAAGTGTAAAAAAAAAAACAAACAGCCATTGCGCAACACTGCCACCTGGTGACAGTTGCGCGGTTATGACACTTGGTGAAATCTTCCTTCTTCTTGCGTCCCTACTCTGATTCTACCCCCAAAGTCTCTGTCTTTGAATTGTGAAGGAAGAGAGAACAAACAAAACAGCTCTCATTCCTCCAAAGAGTAGAAAAGGCCCAAATAAAAAACTAGGGCACAGTTCTGATGTTCTGGTAAAGGCACTTCCAGAAAGTTTAGCAGCAGAAAAAAAACATACAGGAGAGTTTCCCCTCACAAGTAAAATTTTGGGTCAGGCAAGAACAGGGGCTTCAGATGCTTATCGAAAACCTCAATTGAATAGTCAATGTCCTCTCCATCTTTCCTGCAGATGCGCACCTTGTCTGCATGGATATGGCGGCCCCACATCCACTCTGCTCTGCAGTTTCTGAATTTTTTCGACACGGGCAGCGAACGGGACAAGTATCGCCGGGCATGAGGCACTTTAAGTTTCTCCCAAACAAACTCATCATACCATCGCTGCCGCAGAACTTCAACCTCAAACAGTAAGTCCCGGGCAAGTAAGGATATTCCCATCCGTACTCACGGGCGACCCTCTGGCAGAAGAGTCGTTGCAGTCGGGCCAAAGGAGGCATTGTGGCCCGCTCACCTTCTCCTGGTTGAACGATGGCCTCCGGATGCCGAGGTACTTTCACTACCTCTGATGGCTTTGCTCTTGGTGCCCGTAGTGATGCGCGTTGTGTCCCCGCCACCAAAACGGGTGATGCTGCGGATGGTGGAAGGACAATTGGAGGACTAGGCTTCCTCGTAGACTCCGGGGCCTCCGCCCGGGGCGTGCTATCTCCTATGGACATAGGCGAATTTAGTGGTGCACGTAACACAGGTAATGGGCGTTTGTCCCAGCCCTTGCGGTGAAAAAGTTTGTCTATTTCACCGTCATCCCCACAGTCCGACAGCGATTCTAGGTCGGAGGTGTCGTACATCTCTGCGGGAAGTCAGTCTCTAGTAGACGTGGAAATACCCTCCCTAGCGGGCTCCACCGACTGTGGACTCCCAACACCTCCAACCACCACCACAGTCCAAGCACCTGGGCCTTTTGAAGAACAGGGATGTCCAGGACTCTTCCAACCGGATCCATCCAGGCCCGGCAAGCGACGGGGTGAAGCTCTTCCACGACCATAGGATGTCTGTACCAGGCCGACTTTCCTCTTCGGAGGTGGGAGCAGGGAATCTGTGGCGACCGAAGCAGCATCCTCTGATTTTTCCTTCTCAGTCTCTGGTTGGGCAGTAACGTCGCCCTGGTCAGTGCGTACGGGAACCTCCGCAAACGCCTGGATCTCCCCTTCTGGAGTAGCGGTACCTGCGAGGCAGTTGAGGCGAAGGGCCCGGGGCCTTACTGTGGATGGCTCCACCTCAAATAGAAATTCTCTGCCCGCCTCACAATGCCCGAATGGCTTCAGGTGGACCAACAGTCCCAAACATCCGGGACAGATCACGCCGAGGGCCTCCGTGTCTCTGCAGGAATACAGAGCCAACTGCCCTCAGGGTCTGAGTCTTATCCCCGTGTCTGTAATGGGAGCAGCAAAGGTAGTCATCTTCGTGGGGTAGGGAACCGGAATCCACGGAATCCACGTGTGTCCTTCCACATGGCCAGACTCCTCCCACGACTTGCACGTTTTCGCGGGCTTCCATCAAACTCCGCCCACGAACTGTGTAGTCACGGGGTGCCTCATGGCGCAGTGCAGTAAAAGCCCGCACATGTAGTACGTCACACACGGCTGGACTTCTCCCTCTTCTCACTCTTCCGCATGGGCCTTTCCCGTCTTTGGGTCATTTCCACGACTTTGAGCAGGAATGCACTTTGGCCGATCACATGGCCGACCCGCTCGGAACTCCTCCGGGCAGCAAAGTTCAGACACAGCCGTTCTTAATTCCAAGGTTAAAACACACATCATCCCGGACTCACGAGCCCCCACTCATCTTCTTTGTCTAGGGGTATTTCGTATGTGAGGGTGAGATGCGCTACGGCCCATGTCCTCCCCATGGCAGTGGGTGAGGCGAAGGCCAGTACCAGTTATTTTCCTCGGGCCTGTGCGTTTCAGTTAATGACCAAGTCTTGCTGTGCTGACACTTCCCATTGCTCCCATTAACCAGAGTACCACACACCGATTAGGGTCCAACTCTTGCTTTATTGTCACACTCACAATAAACAGTGCTTTACCAGCCAACTGGTTGAGACCCAATAACAGTTTGATACGGTTGGGGTGAGCAGGTCGAGGCACTATCCTGATTGTACGCTAAACCACTGTGGATTCACCAGCGGTTACTATAGCCTTGGCTAGAGAGAACTTAGAACTTGTGAGTCTCTACCAGCGACTCAAGAGAATGTAGATAGGAGTACCTTTGCTGCGTTGTGGCCCCTGTCAGGGGGAAATGTCCCTCCAAGGGAGTTACCGGAGGCCCATCCGTCACCGGGTTGATGCTGCTCCGGACTCTCCGGATGGGTGACCTCCCCGTCCTCCTCACCTCAGACATGGGCCCCATCCACCTCAGGGACCCTCAGACTCCTCCGCCCTCGCGGGACCCAGTCGAAGTCACTGGGCCCCAGGCCTCCGGTTTAGTACCTCACCAAAGGCTGAAGGTGCCTGGGATGGATGCCAACTCCGCTCCGACCAGGCCTAGGGCGCCTGGGCCGGAACTCCGGACCGCCCGCACCCAGGCCTAAGGTGCCTGGGCGCGTGATGAAGAAGAAACGAAAATACCTCGTGGCGAGGGCGTCTCCCCCTTTTATCTCCTCCCTTGACATCACGGCAGGTTCCCCCGCCCTTGCCGTACCATCTCCGAAAAGGGACAAAAAGGACAGCACTGCGGCAGCAAATCTACCTTGAGCCTGCGGGTACCCCGCCACCCACAGGCCAAGGAGAATAATACACCACCCAGTCCTCCACGAATACAAATGGTCCAAATCCTCTCATGATTTACACACCTGGGTCATACTATTACCCAGGTGTATCCCACCTAAATTTAGACCCCCGCTACATGTAAAAAATGAAAAAAAATTATAAGTTGATCTAACAATGTATGAACGCCAAGTCTTTAGTTGATTCCTCCGCTGCAACTGTGACAGCTATTCCTCCATAAGACTCCACTGAGACACCTTAAGAATGCATGCAATGTTCATACATAATCTTCTTTTCTTCAGGATTTTCGCAATCCACATGATAAGAGACTTTTGGTAGGTGTGCAGACCTTTTTGCAATTATAGCAAACTGAGCTTTGACTTTTTTTAGACAGCTGACATGATAAGTATTAAAGTTTTCAGACACAAGCTTTTGAAAGCACTCTTTTCCATAAATGGTGTTTGTGGCTGATGTCAAGGAATGAAGATGGCGTCACTCAGATTGTTAGTCCAAAACTTGATCGTTAACAAAAATGCCCATAAAGCCGTTTGTGTTTTTTTTTTCTGCTAAACTGTCCACATTATCCTGAATTCAATAAAACATTTATCATAAACAATAGGCTTCTCAGAGGGGGGCCGACTTCGTATGGCTTTGATCAATGATCCTTCAGGAACATAGACAAGAGAGCACAGAATACAGGATTTACAGGAATGACAGGAGTATAGTGCAGCACTGGGGTTCAGGAAGGAAACAAAATGCCAGTAAGAACCACTTTCAGCACTGGGTTTAAGGGTTCACAGGAGGTCAGATACACAAGATACAGTTGCTGAATACAAGGATTCTAAGGCAGGAAGGATACCTAATGGTACTATCTGGGGAGAATGCAGCATGTCCGCACATGCAACAATGGTGAGGGCCCTTAAAAGGGCCGAGGCGCAGAGTCTAAGGAACTGCCTTGCCAGATTCCTGATTGCGGCCCTCTTACTCACCCAGGCAGGCAGATACGTAGAACTAAGGGCCAATGAACAAATGAGAATCCCTTGCAGCGCTGAGATGCTGGGATCACTAAACAGTGGGGAGTAAAAAATTTAAGCTGACAGGTGTGTGCCTGGACACACACATACACTGAGGACACATATGCACAGACATATAATACAGCTAGAAATGAGTAGCCATGCACATAGTCACACAGGAATCTATAAGAGTAGTGAAGTTGCATTGTGACCCCGAACAGGAAACTGGCTTCAAATACACTTGGAGACACAAAGGCCGACTTGCTTGGGAATCTGTTTCAGCTTAAAAAAAAAAGGCAGTACTGGCTGGGCATGTAGCTAATTCAATTAACAGGAGGTTTAACTAGTTTTAAACACAAGTTTTGTGAGACAAGATACAACCGCAGACCTTATAAGTTAAAGCAATGAAACTAGATAACAAAACAAGTACAATACCAGCATACCTGTTGATCTTTTGGGAATAGAGGAGACAGATCTGTAGAAAAGCTGAAGATCTGAGACTTAGGCCTCATGCCCACAGACGTTTTTACAGCCGGGTTTTTGAGCGTTTTTTACAGCTTAAAAACGCCTGTCCATGTTAGTCTATAGCTTCATGCCCACCTAGACGTTTTTGAGCTGCAAATAGCATAGACGTTTTTAAGCTGTAAAAAAAACCCAGGACCAGTGCGTTCCTCAGCGTCAGAATTAGGCAGAAAAAACCGCGAGCGTCAAACGCGCAAAAACGCGCACTAACGCGCAAAAACGCGCACTAACGCGCGGTCGCGTTTTTAGCTCCGAGGTTTTTTTTTTGTTTTTGTTTTTTCAAAAAAAATAAAAAAAATATTTACAATAACATGGACAGGCGTTTTTAAGCTGCAAAAAACGCAGCTGTAAAAACGCCAGTGGGCATGAGGCCTTATGTCCCATACACACGATCATTTTTCATGCCGTTAAAAATGCCATTTTTAAAAATGGCCATTAAAAATGATCGTGTGTATGCTCCAGAGCATTTTTAACGACGTGAAAAATGGCCATTAAAAATTTCGAACATGCTCTCTTTTTTCACGTCGTTTTTCATGTCGTTTTTTTTAACGACGTGAAAAACGAAAGTGTGTATGCTTTAACGACGTGAAAAAAAACGCGCATGCTCAGAATCAAGTATGAGACGGGAGCGCTCGTTCTGGTAAAACTAGCGTTCGTAATGGAGATGGCACATTCGTCACGCAGTAACGGACTGAAAAGCACGAGGCTGAAAAGCGCGAATCGTTGCTCAACAAACTTTACTAACATGAAGGGTGGCGCCATTCGAGCGGAACTTCCCCTTTATAGTGCCGTCGTACGTGGTATACGTCACTACGCTTTGCTTGATCGTTTTTTAAAATGATGGTGTGTACGCAAGACAGGCTTGAGAGGAAACATGAAAAAAAACGACGTGAAAAACGTCAAGAAAAAAAATGGCAAGAAAAACGATCGTGTGTACGCGGCATTAGGCCTAGTTTAAACTCTTAATAATACCCAAGTAATCTTAACACTCAATGTAGTTACACTGACATACATGTAGTAATACATTCATTACTATTTTTAATTTTTTTTTTGTAGGTGTTTACACTAGAGCAACAGTTATTCAATTCAATCTTAATAAAACTTTTTATCATAAAATATTATACAAAAACTGTATTTTAAGGCTCAGTTCCCACTATTATGACTTAAAGTTGCAACGACTTTTAAAAGGTTCACTACCTTGATGCGACCTTCAATGTAACCCTGATCTAGAGACTGTAACACTCCAGAGTCTCTGAATCACGTGACTTTTTGGGAGTCACTATAGTGGAAACGTGGCCGTAAGACAGGAGACGCTTAATTATCTAGGGCAGGGGTGTCAAACTCAATTTCATCGTGGGCCGCATCGGCATTATGATTGTCCTCAGAAGGGCCAGTTGTATCTGTAAGATTAGATGTCCAGCGCATCCCCTCCCCTTACATTAGATGTCAAGAGCCACCCCACGATCAGAAGCTGTGTACCCCACTCTCCCTTACATCACAGTGCACCCCTCGTTCCTTAAATAAAAAATTAAGCACCTCATACTGTAAATAGGAAAAAGAAACTGCTAAGGGTAGTACAGACTTGGATGACTGCACCAATTTTAGCTAATGGGGAGAGTGAACCCCATAAATGTTCACGCATAAAAATAGAGACACTTCAGAACAATACTTCCATTGGGGAATTGTCTTTGAAGGCTGTGGTCTCCTTTTGTTCTGGAGGCTTTAACCACTTCAATACAGGGCTTTTATACACCCTTCCTTACCAGACCAATTTGTAGCTTTCAGCGCTCTCACAATTTGAATGACAATTACTCAGTCATGCTACACTGTACCCAAACCAAATTTTTATCATTTTTTTCTCACAAACAGAGCTTTCTTTTGGTGGTATTTAATCACCGCTAGGTTTTTTATTTTTTGCAATATAAGTGAAAAAAAATAGATTTTTAAAAAAAACAAAAAACTTTTTTTTAGTTTCTATTGTAAAATTTTGCAAATAAGTAATTTTTCTTCATAAAATTGGGCCAAAATGTATACTGCTACATATCTTTAGTAAAAATAACCAAAAAAAGTGTATATTATTTGGTCTCTGTGAAAGTTATAGAGTCTACAAGCTATGGTGCAAATCATTGAAAAATTATCACATCTGATCACACCTGATGTACTGAAGGCCTATTTCATTTCTTGAGGCCAGGTTCACACTGGTCCGACAAACGCTCCGACATTGGGAGCTCATGTCGCATGACGTGTGAAAATCAATCTTTCCCTATGAGAGCCGTCTTAACTGGTCCGACACATGTCGGTCCGACTTTGAAAATGCTCCCTGTACTACTTTGGTCCGACTTTGGTCCTACTTCAGCCCATTGAATATCATTGAAGTCGGATCAAAGTAGGATCCTTGTCCAAACCATCCGACATTTGACATCCGACATGGTGATTACAGCAGCAGTAAAAGGAATTTATCTCACCCTGGGATTGTTTTGATTGGTCAAAGGACAAGTCAGACTAGCACAAAGTCGGATCAAAGTAGTATCCTGTTCATGAATGTCGGATGGATGTCGGACCGATGTAGGATCAATGTAGGACTGATGTCGCAGAGCAAAGTAGGATGAAAGTCGGATGAATGTCGTGTAGTATCAGTGTGAACCCAGCCTCAGACCCTAACAAGCCAGGAAAGTACAAATACCCCCCAATTTACCCCTTTTTGGAAAGCAGATATTCCAATGTATTTAGTAAGAGGCAATGTGAGTTTTTTGAAGTTGTACTTTTTTCCCACAATTCTTGGGAAATGTTTTTAATTTTTTTAAATTTTTATTTTTTTGCAAAAAATTGTCATAATAACAAGTTATTTCTCTCACACAGCACATGCATACTTGCAATGACACCCCAAAATACATTCTGCTACTCCTCCTGAGTATGGCGATACCAAATGTGTGAGACTTTTACACAGCCTGGCCAAATACAGAGGCACAACATTGAAATAGCACCTTCAGGCATTCTAGGAGCATAAATTACACATCTCATTTCTCAACCACCTATTACAGTTTTGAAGACCCTGGAGCACCAGTACAATGGAAACGCCCATAAAATTACCCCATTTTGGAAAGCTAACACCCCAACGTATAATCTATGAGGCATAATGAGTCTTTTGAACGGTTCATTTTTTTCCAGAAGTTTTTGGAATATGTGGGAAAAAAATGAAAACACATTTTTTTATACAAAGTTGTCCATTTATAAGATATTACCAACACATAGCATGTACATAGCAAAAATGACACCCCAAAATACATTCTGCTACTCCTCCTGAGTATGGCGATACCAAATGTGTGAGACTTTTACACATTCTGGCCAAATACAGAGGCCCAACATTGAAATAGCACCTTCAGGCATTCTAGGAGCATAAATTACACATCTCATTTCTCAACCACCTATTACAGTTTTGAAGACCCTGGAGCACCAGGACAATGGAAACGCCCATAAAATGACCCACTTTTGGAAAGCTAACACCCCAACGTATAATCTATGAGGCATAATGAGTCTTTTGAACGGTTCATTTTTTTCCAGAAGTTTTTGGAATATGTGGGGAAAAAATGAAAACGCATTTTTTTTATACAAAGTTGTCCATTTATAAGATATTACCAACACATAGCATGTACATAGCAAAAATTACACCCCAAAATACATTCTGCTACACCTCCTGAGTATGGCGATACCAAATGTGTGAGACTTTTACACAGCCTGGCCAAATACAGAGGCCTAACATCTAAGTAGCACCGTCATGTGTTCTAGGAGCATAAATTACACACATAAATTCCTGACAACCTATCACATTGTTGAAGGCCCTTCATATTTCTAAAACATAGCATGTACTGTACATACCAATTATAAACCAAAATACATTCTTCTGAGAAAAGGGTAAAGAAAAGATTACCTGCGGTTTTAGTAGTGCAGTGGTCCAAAGAGGAGAGCATCGGTCCAGGCAGCAGGCAGGAACGTGGACAGCGACAGCAAAACAGGCATCAGGCAGGAATAGTCAGTACAGGTAGAGATGATGTCAGCACAGCCAAAGCATTGGTCCAGATATCAGGCAGGGATGTGGTCAGCAGCAGCAAAAGGAACAAAGGATCGTCCATGCAGCAGGCAGGAATACTGTCCATAGTTAGTACATGCAGCAGGCAGAGGTATGGTCAGCACAGCCAGAGTATTTGTCCAGGGAGCAGGCAGGACCATCAAGCTTAGGGCAATGGTCAGGAAAGAATGGGGACAGGAGTAGAGGCGTCTCCCACCCAAATCGCTTTGAAGCCTCCGGACAACCAGACCCTGTTCTGGGAACACAGAAAACCAAAAACTGGTTTTCTGAACTCAGAACACTATTCTGGAGCCCCTCACATATGTGAGACCCCTGTGTAGCAGGGTGAAAGATCAGTCCAAGGGGGCAGGCAAAAACATGGTCAACAGGCCGAGGTCAGTGCAGGTAAAAGGCAGAAATAAACGGTAGGCAGAGGCATAATCCATACAGTCCAGGGTCAGTTCACGTGAAAGGCAGAAACATGGAGGATAAACAATGCAGACGGTAGGCAGAGACCTAGTCGAGAAACAGGCCAGGGTCAGTTCACATGGAAGACAATGATATGGTTGGTTGAGGCAGGGAAATATTCAGGACATATTGAAAACGGGGAAATGGCAGTATTAGAAATATGGGCTAATAGTTTTCGAGAGTGTGATATCGCTTGAAGCATTTTCCGATGCAAAGGCCAGGTTGGGAGGGACAGTCGGGACAATGGAAGCTGGTGTCTTTCCTAATTCCTCTTCTGGTGCACACCCGACATTTTTTTGGGTGTCGTCTTCCGGATCGTGATGGTGGAATATGGTCTGAAAAATGGCGCTCATGTAGTCTGATGACACAATCTGAGTGAATGCTTTCTGGGGGGGATGTTTGTTGGTAGATCAGGGCAGTGACAATGTCTTCAATAAATCTCATGAAGGTGGTGGGTCTTTGTGTGGATTTTTGGTAGACTATGAAAGAATTTAACAGGGCCAAATGAAAAAAGTAAATTGCGATTTTTTTTATACCAGAAGAGGGATTTTCGGGTTGAAAGATAGGGCTGCAACATTTGATCATTTAAATCCACACCCCCCATGAATTTATTGTACTCATTGATGCAGGAAGGCTTGCGAACGGTACTGCGTCTTCTGTGAAGTTCCACCGAGGTGTCATCGTGGATGGTGGACATGATGTACACATCTTTCCTATCCCTCCACTTCACAGCCAACACTTCCTCGTTCCTCAAGCTTGCCGATTCCCCCTTTTGAATGGTTGTGGTGACAAGACGCTGTGGGAAGCCCTTTCTGTTTATTCTTGTTGTACCACAGGCCAGAGTTTTTTTTAGGTAGAGGTGGCGGAGAAGGGGCAGGCTGGTATAATAGTTGTCCATGTAAATATGATACCCCTTTTGGAGGAGTGGGAATACCAACTCCCAAACTATTTTTCCACTTATTCCCATGTACGATGGACACTCAGGGGGCTCGAGCTGGGAATCTTTGCCTTCGTACACGCGGAATGAGTGCACATAACCAGTGGCGCTTTCACAGAGCTTGTTGAGCTTCAAGCCGTACCTCGCCCGCTTACTGGGGATATATTACTTGATTCCCAGCCGGCCTGTGAAATGCACCAGGGATTCGTCCACAGAAATGTTTTGGTCAGGAACATAAAGTTCGGCAAACTTCTTGGAAAAAAAAATAATTAGGGGGCGAATTTTATATAATTTGTCAAAGTTTGGGTGATCTCGGGGGGGGGGCACTGTGAGTTGTCACTGAAATGCAGGAACCGCATTATAAGTTCGTATCGGGACCTGGAAATGGCCGATGTAAAAATTGGCATATGGTGGATGGGTTTCTTCGACCAATACCTATTCATTTCATTTTTTTTTGTAAGCCCCATGTTAAGCATTAGGCCTAAAAACAATCTAAGCTCCACCACTGTTAGGGGTCTCCATTCAAAAGGGCGGGCATAGCTGGAGCTGGGGTTGTTTTCAATAAATTGTTGAGCAAAAAGATTAGTTTGCTCCACAATGCCTTGAACCAATTCATCAGGGAAAATAAATAAAAAAAATCAAGTTTGGAAAACCCCTCAGTGTTGACCTGCACACCTGGCTGTGCTGTAAAAGGGGGGTTCGTGGCTGACCCTGAGGTAGAAGGCAGCCACAATGGGTTTGCCAAGCCATCTGGAAGCTGGGTTCGGGTCCTACTTCTTTGGCGTGTACTTGCACTGGGCCTTTCCTCCTGGGGTCTAGCAGCGCTTGCACTGGGCCTCTCCTCCTGGGGTCTAGCAGCGCTTGTACTGGGCCTCTCCTCCTGGGGTCTAGCAGCGCTTGTACTGGGCCTCTCCTCCTGGGGTCTAGTAGCGCTTGTACTGGGCCTCGCCTCCTGGGGTCTACCGCCGTTGGCACTGCTGGTTACTGCCTGGTGTTCAGACCGTCTTCTTTTTGGACGGACTGTGTCCTCCTCTAATTCTAATGTGCTGCCTTCGGGGGGGTTCATATTCCGAACCAGAATCAGAATCAGAACTTAGCGGGGAGAGCTCCCCGTTGCTCTCATCGGTCAGACTGAGTATTTGGTATGCTTCTTCTGGGGTGTACACCTTTCTGGACATAGTGGGTACGCTGGTGAGTTGGCAGGTACTCTGGTGGCAGGTTCTCTGGTGAGGTGGCGGGTACTCTAATGGACAGGTACTCCTGATGGACTGGTGGTGGGTACTCTGGTGAGGTGGCGGGTACTCTGGTGAGGTGGTGGGTACTCCTGATGGACAGGTACTCCTGATGGACTGGTGGCGGGTACTCCTTGTGAGGTGGCGGGTACTCCTGGTGAGGTGGCTGGTACACCTGATGGACAGGTACTCCTGATGGACAGGGACTCCTGATGGACAGGTACTCCTGATGGACTGGTGGTGGGTACTCTGAGGTGGCGGGTACTCAGGTGAGGTGGCGGGTACTCCTGATGGACAGGTACTCCTGATGGACAGGTACTCCTGATGGACTGGTGGCGGGTACTCTGAGGTGGCGGGTACTCAGGTGAGGTGGCGGGTACTGCTGATGGACAGGTACTCCTGATGGACTGGTGGTGGGTACTCTGAGGTGGCAGGTACTCAGGTGAGGTGGCGGGTACTCCTGATGGACAGGTACTCCTGATGGACAGGTACTCCTGATGGACTGGTGGCGGGTACTCTGAGGTGGCGGGTACTCTGAGGTGGCGGGTACTCCTGATGGACAGGTACTCCTGATGGACAGGTGGGGGTATTCTGGTGAGGTTGGCGGGTGATCTGGTGGCAGGTACTAGATGACAGGTACTCTTTATTTAGGGGGGCAATCTGGGCACAGTAGTACATATGTATATGTGTATAACATATGTGTAACTCACTGTTAGCTGATCTCCTCCTCACAGGTGTGTGAAGAGGAGAACCAAGCAACAGTGAGTTACACACAATGGTGTGTTTTGTTTACATTTAGTGACCTGCTGTGATTGGACACAGCCGGTCACGTGGTAAAGAGCCAATTTCATTGGCTCTTTACCCTGATCGAGGCTGGGCTGTATCCAAGGGAAAAGCCTCAGCCCCGATCGCCGCGCTGCGCAGCTCTGCATCATCAATTCCGGTAAGTTTATACCGGAATCTCTGCCGCCCGCCGCCACATTACTTGCATCGGTGTGTCCAGAGGGACACACCGGATCCCAGATCGCCACACAGAAAGCTCCGCTGCCC
The DNA here is from genome assembly GCA_029206835.1 of Rana muscosa. Lineage (NCBI taxonomy): Eukaryota > Metazoa > Chordata > Amphibia > Anura > Ranidae > Rana > Rana muscosa. Next base: position 9,911,313 of record CM055119.1, on the reverse strand, counting down.
GCCGCTGCCGCTCTGCCGCCACTCATTTACCCCCATCAGGGAACGGCTGTGTCCTAAGGAACACAACGGTACCTGGTAGAGCCGGCGAAGCACCGGATGGCGGCGGGAGGGGGGTGTCCCCTCCCGCCGCCTATAACAACGATCAAGCGGCGGAACCGCCGCTATGATCATTCTTATGGTGCAGAGAATCGCCGGCAGAACAAAAGGATATCTGAATGATGTCTCTAGCTGCAGGCATCATTCAGATATCCCCCCTCAAAGCCGAGGACGTCATATGACGTCCACCCAGGATGGGAGATCCCATCTGTGGACGTCATTTGACTATGGTTGGGTAGGGAAGTGGTTAAATGAATCAACCCAGGGCATAATCTGAAGAATAAACATCAAGATTTTAGTAACAAAACACATTATATTTTCCTCCTAAAAATAAACCAAAGGTTAGAGATATTTAGCATACAGTACATTTTGTACATTTTGAACATTTTCTTTCTTTCAATTCCTGTCCGGACTCAAACCCTCAGAACAAGATGGACTTCCAGGGTGACAGGATTTCCTAACCCTTGCCTGATATGTAGCCCAGGACCTCCCAATGTGTTCCTGATTATCTGCAGCTCCATAGTGTTTACGGTACCCAGTGACCCACCTCCAGCTCCAAAGACAGTCTCCATTAAGCCTCTCTTTTTCTTAAGTATGGTAAAAAGTCTGGATACCCAGATTGAAAATAACCTGCCACCAGGTACACCCGATCCCTCAAAGAGGCTGCACACCTTCTCCCTCCTATATCAGTTTGGTAATCAGACAATGTTATCCTTCACCCCTACAAAACAAACTGCCTACCCTATTCAGACAGGACTCACATGAATGACAGGGGCATAGTGCAAGCCTGGGGCACTGGTCTTCTTGGCATGCACGACACAGACAACTCGTTAAGGTACACAAGGAATCTAGGACATGAAGGACACCTATGGGTATTAACTGGGAAGAATACTGCATGTCCACATATATCGGACGCGAGGGCCCTTGGAACAGCCAAGAGCTGGTAACACTCCATACAATCTACCTACACAACTTTTCTCCAGACTCAACCAAAACTATACAAATATGAGGCCAGACTTCTATGCTCTCAACTTGTATGCAATCAGGCAGGCCCTCATACCACACATCTGCAGGTAAATCTAAAATAAATTGGAAAACAAGAATTGCATAATGTGTATCCAGCTGGAGGAACGGCTGCTACCAGACACAACTGACCAACAGACTAAGAAAAATCCCTTGCAGCACTGCAGCGCCGGGATCACTGAACAGTAGGGGGTACACAAGCCGACTGGTGTGCCTTAAAAACACACAGATATTTATTAGGCAATTGGTAACAAATAGCCACACAAACAGTCCCAGCAGGAAACTATAGAAGAAGGGTTGGTTTGCCCTATTTCAGAGAGATGGGATTTCTTGGTGACACGGAAGGAAACAGGTTTGAACTACATTTGGGGACACACAGATAGCTAGGGACATTAGCATACCTTAGCCTCAGGCAATGAGCCAACCTTGTAAAGCCAGGCATGGAACTTTACCTTTTAACGCTATGGAACTATGGAACTACCAGTATCAGCATGGCTAATCTTTGGTAAGTGCAGACAGAGATTACCCCTGACAGAGATTTATAACACTTCTTAGCCTAATATATGTGTTAGAGTGACAATTATCCCCTGCAGTCTTACTCAACTTTTCATAAAAAAGAAACTAATATGCGGACTTCAGTTAGTTGGTTCTGCTAATCAGTGGATCAGAACATACAACACATACTAGGTGGTCCAAAACATAGCCAAATGGACTGACAAATAGTACAAAACAGACCACATAACCCCGACAAACCAGGAGAAAGAAAACCAATTTTGGTATAAAGTTGTCTATGGAGGCCATGATTTCCTTTTGTTCTGAAAAGACATGAAACCCAATTATCGAATCTGAGGGATAAAACACCAATAAAATTTAGTAATAAACATTACATTTTCCACCTAGAAACTACAAACCAATGGTTATATACCTGTAACAAGACATTAGCATATGACACACAAATATACATTACATTACATAAACAGTGCACTTTTTCTAATACCAAAAATTGTTTGACGTCAAACTATTATTACCACGTGGTTTTTATGTATGGTATACCATTACTTATTTAAAAAAAACTATTATTCACCATGGTTCAAAATGAGCAGCTCAAAACAAACCAATTTTTTTTTTTTTTTTATAAGTTCCCCCTTGTCTTGCAAGACAGTTATACTTCACCATACTGAGCACATTGGAAAACTCTTCAAAAACAGTTTCTTCTATGGAAACAAAGATTACCGTTAATACACACACATGCATATAAGTATACATTATTAGGAGGTGTTTTACTTTTTGTTTTACAGTTCCACTCAGCTCACTCAATTTGCATGACAATACAGCTGTTCACACACGCACACACACAAGCCATGCAAATTAAATTGTGTCAAAGAAAGAGGGGGGGGGGTGGTTGCTCCTTGAACTATAAAACACCATTAAATTAACAATTTTCAGCTCACAGTTTTTAGCTTAACTTTTCTTTTAAAATAAGTAAATATAATATTCAGAAAGTAAAGTCAGAAATACAATTTTTTTGTCTTTTTAAGGTCACACTTTACAGACAAAATATTTGTCTTGCTTCTAAAAGTTGCAATGACCAACATGCCACTGACTTGTTACCTTTAATTGTCCTTGTGGCACTGTCACATCACTTTAAAACATACATAACAACACAAAATAAATCATCATGCAACCAAAATTCATACTGTGTTAAACAAAAATATTAGCACATTTCTCTAATAAAACTGCACTTTCCTCTCTTTTTTTTTTCTTAGTCTTCTAGTGGTACAAAAGCATCTTGATTGTTATCATTACCTTTAGGAGAAACATCCACATACATAATATTCTCAAAGGCTTTATTTGACACTGGTTGGCCTTCTTGTTAATATCTACCCAGGTTAGATGACTCCCTATGTTCTAGTTCAGGTTCATTTAGAGTTTTAGCTTGATCATTTTTGCAATGTCCAGCATAATTGCCCCTTTTCCGACATCTGTAACATGTCACATTAGAGAGATCATGTTTTCCTGACTTAAAGTGTTTTGTATTATTTTTTTTATGACCACTATTTTCAGGTACAAATATACCATTAGGAACTACATACATTACTTTCTGTGGTCTGGCTTTCTCTCTGTCCTCTATATCAAGTTCCATGTTTCTAGCTAAATCCATTATAGAAAGGGACCCCATTCTCCTCCATTCTGGTCTTATCATCTATATTCTGTCCCTCATTTTTTTGTTAAACCCACTCATCAAAACACTTCTAAGGATTTCATCATTCACTTCCTCATTTGCATTCTGACAACATGCAGCAACATGCTCACTCATTCTTTGAAAGAACATTATACATGTCTCATTTGCCCCCTGAGTTGTTTGCAATAGACTAGCCCAGTCACCCCCCTTGTATTGTTTTTGTACTTGTGTACAGAAGGTGTTAATCCATTCCTCACCCTCTTTCACATCAATATTTGGTATAGGTTCTTTAACCTCCCTGGCGGTATGATTCTGTCAGATTTTAGGTGCTGAAAGCGGTACCATTATTCTGCATGGAAATTTGGCGTTTTATATTGCAGGCCTGTAATTCTTAGGAATAACTCACTTAAATCTGTCCAAACCAAAGTCTAGTAGACATCTCGGGTATGATAAAGTTTAAAAAACAAAATTATACATTATAATAAAATAAATAACTATAAAATAATTATAACGGGGCGTGGCCGGAACCTGACCTGAATGGCAGCATAGCTTTGCAGCTCTCTCTCAGCCCGCAGCTAAAGATCAAAAAAAGGGTGCCATACCTCTCCAAAATGGGTGGATCCAGAACGACCCGCTCTACGAAGCCTCGGGGGTCCTCGCAACCCCCCCCAGGTTCGTCATCCGACCTCCGGGACTACTTCAGTCACCCTGACCTCCCACCGTGCAGGATGATCAAGATGGCGCCGGCCGGCGCCATGGAGCAGGCCGCAGCCCTCCATCCGAACTCCATCCCGGCCTCCCAGCAACAACGGGATCCCCTGGGCCCAGGCACCTCACAGCAGATGACCGGGGAGCCACCCCGGGTCCAAGGAGCGGTGAGTCCCCCCCTCGGGCCAACGCTACATTCCGCAGCAAGCCGCCCCTCATCCCCGGCGGCCATCTTGGGACTCCCCACGAGGCCTCAGCCATACACCCAGTGCTCTGGGGCCTTCCCGCAGCTGCTCCGTACCGCCTCAGATCCGGGCCTAACGGACACAGCAGCCAGCTCGCAGCCCTATGCTGGAGGGGGAGAGGACCATCCATCCCTGCCAAGCCTCCCTCACACACCCCCGGCCTGCGAGTCACCGGGAACAGGTAACCCCACTGAGACCACCGTACCGGACCCCCTATCACCCAGGACACAGAGGCAATCCAGGTCGAGGGCCCCTCTTTTACAGGGCCCACGCGCAGCACCAGCCCTCTCCTATGCCCAGGCAGCAAGCCCTCCTCTCCCTCCTCACTCCCCGAAGTCCCCTGCCAGGAATCTCCCACCCTCGCAAAGCCCGGACTGGAGTGACCCGTGGGAATACCAGGGGGCCCATCATACCTCACCAAATCCCCTCTGGGGAGCTAGCCTATACCCCCACTATCCCCATGATCAGCCGGACAACTGCCCCAGGGCACTGGGACAGGAGTACCCCCCCCCCAGATACCCCCGCCGTGGCAGGCATATCTCCAAGCAATGCCGACTAAGGATGATTTCAGACAACTTGTCGAGGAAGTGAAGTCCACTTGCAGATCGGAGATTCAAGCCCTCCAATCGGGACTCAAACACTTGGCAGACAGGGTGGAGATGGCTGAGGAGGAAATCCAGGAAACCAAAATTGCAATACATAGAACCCAAGTTCAGGGGTCTGACCACCGCACCCTCCTCCGAGACATGCAGCGCCACGTAGAGGACCTGGACAACAGGGGGCGCAGGAACAATATCCGTGTCCGGGGGGTCCCAGAAGCAGAGGGCCCGGAAGATGTCCAGAATACGCTACAAACTCTCTTTAATGACCTTATTGGGGCGGCCCCAAACCACACTATCGAAATGGATAGAGCACACCGAGCATTACGGCCCAAGGGCACCGCGGCCAGACCCCGAGATATTATTTGCAGGCTATCATCGTACCCTCTGAAAGAAGATATCATGAGGCAAGCCCGCCTAGCACGCAAAGTAACCCTAGGAGACCACCACATCCAACTATTCCCGGACTTGTCCTGGATCACTTTGCAAAAAAGACGGCTTCTCCAACCACTGCTGCGAATGCTCCAGGAAGAGAACATTCCTTACCGATGGGGATTCCCCTTCAGCCTCACAGCCAAACGTCAGGGCAAGACGGCGACCCTGAGATACCCGGAGGACCTCGACCCTTTTTGCAACACCCTGGAACTTAGAGTACCCCAGCTTCCCGAGTGGGATCTCATAGCCACCCCGCCCCCACCGCCCACAGTCTGGCAGACGGTCCCTCCACCTAAGCGCTCCAGAGGACCGGAGAGATCCCCGAGGGGCCGGGGATCACACCAGCGAAGATCATGAGCAAGTCACCCCACTACCTCATAGCATGCGTGAAGGACCGTTCCTTCACCCCCTTTTCTTTCTCCTCGTTTTTTCATTTTTGCCCATCCAGGTGGAGCATCCCTGGCATCAGGCTGTTCACTGACCCACCTTTGGCACCCTAGCTATACCCAGATAAACACTATGGGCGAGTCTCGGAAGAGACTTTGGAGAGAGACTGTCCGAGTTACCCCTGCCTCCCCCCCTTTTTTATTTCCTTTTTTTGGAATACTGGACTACCAGAGCAAGCGGGTTTACAATGTCTTGCATGTTGGACTTTGGGTTCCCCTGGGGCCCCCTGGCTCACCCTCATGAGGTGGGGGCGGGGGGGCCCACTGGAAGCCTTTTGGACCTGGGCCGGCTGGTCCCCTTAGGTCTGATAATGTTGTTTTTTGTGTTCATACATAGATTTGTTGCACTAACTACTCTTCTCTCTTTCTTAGCTATTCTTAACCCCCTCCCTTCCTTTGTCGTCACCTGGCTCCACCACCGGGACCCCCGGATCTCCTCCAGCGCAAAACCGGCTCCCAGCCATGACGGTCCGGACCATCTCCGCCACCACCAGATGAGTATATACACTCCCCACCCGAACACTCATGGCTAAAATATTATCTTTAAATGTCCACGGCCTGAACTCTAATCGTAAGAGACATCTGGCATTGAGGGAGTTTAGGCAGTCGGGGGCGAGTGTTGTCATGGTACAGGAAACCCACTTTGACAAGGAGGGCACCTTCGCGTTCGCCTCCAGGTATTACCCACAGGTCTATTTATCCTCAGGGCCCCACAAGAGAGCGGGTGTGGCCCTCCTGATTAAACAGGGGTCCCCCTTCAAGTACTCGTCCCACTATAGTGATCCTCAGGGCCATTTCCTTATCCTCCGGGGCCTGTGGCTGGACAGGGAAATCACGTTCTGTGTAGTTTATGTCCCAAATGTCAGGCAGACGGGATTCCTTAATAGAGCACTAGCTCGCCTTTTCCGCTCAGACCATGGACTATTAGTGGTGGGGGGGGACTTTAACCTAACCCATTCGGAGCTGGCGGATCGCCAGGGACTGGGCCCCAGGGCGCCTACTGCTCGAGCACTTAGAGACTCGAGGCTCTTCCGCCAAATAACCAGAAGGTACGCCCTCTTTGACGCCTGGCGGGCCCTCCACCCTGGTGACCGACAGTACACTTTCTATTCTGCCCCACACCGAACGCACTCCCGCATAGACTACGTCTTTGTTAATAATGCCACCCTACGCGTGGCCCGAACCGCACAGATTCTGCCAATCTCGTGGTCGGATCACGCCCCGGTGGTGCTGACCCTAGACATAGGCACCCCGACGCGAGGACCATGCACCTGGCGACTAAACACATTCCTGCTGCAACACCTCCCCTCGAAAATGGAACTGTCCTCCACACTACAACATTATCTGGCAGAAAACAATACGGGGGATGTAACCGCATCCACTCTATGGGAAGCCCACAAGGCGGTGATGGGGGGCAGATGTATGGCCCTCTCCTCTGCCATGAAGCGGGACGCGCAGGCCTTGCAGACCCAGACAGAAAAAGAGCTTAGAACCCTTGAAAAACAACTCCAATCCAACCCCACTCTGACTCTCCTAAAAAAAATGACTTCCCTTAGAGCAACCTTAGGTGACCTGGCCCTGGGCCGAGTTGAGAAAGCCCTAATCAAACTAAAACAGAAGTTTTACGACAAGGGTAACAAAGCCCATACACTGCTAGCTCGGAAGCTCCGTGACAGCACCCAGGCTTCGACCCCACATCAGATCCAAAACGGTTCGGGCACCCTGGTTTCCCACCCCACGGACATAGCACAATCCTTTGCGGAATTCTACGAGGCCCTGTACAACAATCCTGATATTCCCGCAAACCCCCCCAAGCCCGAAACGGCCAAACGTATCCAGCAATACCTGGACTGTAGTGGAATATCGCAACTCCGTTCTACAGATCTGGACTCCCTGAACGCCCCGATAACACATGAGGAAATAGAACAGACAGTCAAATCCCTACCCAATTGTAAAGCCCCAGGCCCAGATGGCTTTCCTTATGAGTACTACAAGGAATTCCTCCCACTCCTGCTCCCCTCCATGGGCAGACTCTTTAATGCTTTCCTACATGACACCCCGATCCCGAGGGATATGCAGAGCTCCTTTATCACAGTGATCCCCAAGCCCGGGAAGGACCCCTCCATCTGCGCTAACTATAGGCCAATTGCCCTGCTTAACTCGGACTTAAAAATATTCACTAAACTCTTGTCTATACGCCTGAACACGGTCTTACCCTCCCTGATCCATAAGGATCAGGTGGGCTTCGTCCCCCTTCGCCAGGCAGGAGACAACACCAGGAAGATCATAGACTTGGTGGAGGTGGCGAACAGGGAACGCACACAAGCCCTGTTGCTGAGTCTAGACGCAGAAAAGGCGTTCGACCGCCTGGGGTGGCCCTTCCTGTTCGCCACACTCCGCCACGTGGGATTTAGGGGACCCTTCTATAGAGCCATACAGCACCTATACTTAGACCCTTCCTCCCAGGTCAGGACCCCCTTCGCCCTGTCAGCTCCGCTACCGGTGCGAAATGGCACCAGACAGGGGTGTCCGCTTTCACCCCTGCTATTTGCACTGTGTGTGGAACCCCTAGCAGCCACAATCCGTAATAACCCGGACATTCAGGGCATAAAGGTACGAGACAGGGAGTTTAAAATCTCCCTGTTCGCAGACGACATTATTCTCTCATTAACCCAACCTAGAACCTCCCTCCCAAATCTCCACGCAGAACTAGATCGATACGGGGCTCTATCGGGTTATAAAATTAATACATCTAAGTCAGAGGCCCTCCCAATCAACACACCGGGGGAGGAGGTAGCACACCTGAAAGCCAACTTCCCCTATAGCTGGAAAACCACCGCCCTAAAGTACCTGGGAATTAATATCACCCCACAATTCGCTACCCTCTACCGGGAGAATTTCCCTCCTCTTTTCCACAATATCAGAACCCTTCTCCAACAATGGAAAAAACATCACATCTCCTTGCTTGGAAGGATCGCGTCTGTGAAAATGACGATCCTCCCAAAATTACTGTACCTCTTCCAGACCCTACCTATCCCTGTTCCCTACGGCCAACTGAAACACTTACAAGCGGACCTACTGCAATTTACATGGAACTACGGGAGGCACAGAATCCCACGTTCAGTATTACAAGCAGCTAGGTCTGACGGGGGCCTGGCCTTCCCTAACCTGGTAAAATACTACCAGGCGGCACAACTGAGAGCGATAACTTCCTGGTTCACACTCCGCTCTTATAATAAATGGACAGAGATAGAGAAATTATGGTTAGCCCCGATACACCCAAACAGCCTGTTATGGAGCGCGAACGCGGAGGTGGACCCTGCCCGATTGCTAGGCCCGATGGCACAGCTCCGGAGGCTATGGCGTAAACTAACACAACAACACAAACTGTCATCGGACAGCTCGCTCCTGACCTCCTTTGCCTGTAACCCCGACATGCCAGATAGCTTAACCCACCAAATGTCCTCCCCCTGGACAACGAGAGACCTCTTTCACTTTGGAAACTTGATAGACCCATGCACCCGTAAACTATGCTCTTTTGAGGACTTGCAATCACACTATGACCTCCCTAAACAAGCTTTCTACGGGTATCTCCAAATCCGCCACTATGCCCTAACGTTTGCTCCAAACCTGCATTTCTCCCCACCTACCCCCTTTGAGCGCCTAATTCTGGCAGGCTCAGCTCAGAGAGGCCTGATCTCAGATATATACAAAATACTGAATGAGAGGCCCCTTGATTCAATGGGCAAACACAGATATATGATTAAATGGGAAAAGGCTTTGGGTGAGGAGATACCCGTGGACCAATGGCGGGCCATTTGGACCCAGGCGTCCAAGACATCGCTATGTACACTCTATAAAGAAAATATTTACAAAATAATGTACTTCTGGTACATGACCCCTGATGTTCTCCATGCCATTCACCCGGCCAGCTCAGATCGCTGCTGGCGATGCATGGGGGCGAAGGGGACTCTATATCATATCTACTGGGAGTGCCCACTGATAGCCCCCTTCTGGGCTTCTGTACACCAACTACTAATTCGACTCCTTGAAACGGAGGTCCCCATGACCCCTAAATTTTTCATACTAGGACTGATGTCTCTGAAGGCCCCACGCCCACATAAGAAGCTAGCTAGTCATGTCCTTACGGCAGCCCGCTGCTTAGTGGCACTGAACTGGAAACGCAGCTCCCCTCCTCCGGAGGGAGCGCTGTATGCCAGGATTAGAGATGTAGAAGTAATGGAGAGGATGACCGCAAGAATTCAGGATCGCCTGGACGCGCATAACATGGTTTGGGAGCTCTGGCACCGAAGGGAGGAACGCGGTGACTTGGAGCCAGGTATAACTTGACGACACCCCCCCCCCACACCCCCTCCCTTCTATTGTCTTTTCGCCCCCTCCCCCCCCCCTTTTTTTTTCATTCTTCTATTTCTTTTCTTTCTTCTCTTGTTATATTATCCTCTTCATGGGAGCCCCTTTGGGATCCTCGCACTAATGTACATAATAACTGCATTGGCTCGAAAACTTGGTTGACGACATACCATGTCCCTGTTGTGATAACTAGATAGGATTGGATAATACAGCACATAGCAGAGATACAGTGATTACATGCTCAGGAACTGTTACGACCCTATACCCAGACGTGTTAACGATTATCCTGTTGGTTGTAAAACTATTGCATTTGATTTGTGTCCGATGTGGCTTTCAATAAAAAGAGTTATTGATAAAAAAAATAAAATAATTATAACAAAAATTAAAATAATAATAATAAAAGTGTTTTTCAGTGTTTGATGACCAATTTCCCCACAAATCGCTATCGCTTAATTCTGCGAGTGATTCTAATTTATTATCGCTGTTTTTTAGCTGGTCTAAAACCACTTTTGACATAAAGGGACACTTTTTGGTTGCTATGGACAATCTCCAGTTTCTAGGCAGAAAGAAAAGTTTTTATTATATAAAACTGGATGCAGGACACTGGGCAGACCACTAGGGACAACGGGGGTGTGTAATTATTACATACAGTACTGTAATCTGTAAGATTACAGTGTACTGTATGTATACTATGTGTTTACTTTTTTGAATTTGGCGCCGATCTCCGTCCCCGTGCGTCGTAACGTCGCAGGGAACGGAGCTCGGCGGCACTCGGAAGTGTGTGAATCGAGCGAGGAGACACGGCTCGATCACACAGCGGGGAGGCATCGCAGGATCCAGGGGACAAGGTAAGTAACTCTGCCTGGATCACTGCGATGCAGCCTGAGTCTGGCTCGGGGTTACCGCTTTTGGTGCTGAAATTTAACCCCGAGCCAGACTCGGGAATACCGCCAGGGAGGTTAAGACTGCCACTGGTATAATAATTTGATTAGTGATTTAGACACCTATGCATGCACAACAAACTCTGTACATATCATATGCTGAACATTGGTAAGCAATTTGTAATGCTTTCATCTTTTGAGTGAAAGCATGTGAATTTCTTTTAGGGTCAGGCATAGTTTCTATAATTATCTGTAAATCAGCGTTAGTGATGGGGACATGCCAGGTGACCGTGGTCCTTGCCCCATCATTTGCTGTTATCAATTGAGTTCTCATATGCCCCCAAAAATTTGATTGATTGATTGGCTGAAATAGGGGACATGGGAGGCTGATGTGTTATCACAGGTCTCCCTGGGGGGGAGGAAGTTAGGATGGCTGAGAACCCCTCTGTTAGTGTTATAGTAGAATCTGCACCTATTGTTTCTGGCTGGGGAGGTAGGGGTTGGGGTGCAGATAAATTATGCGCAGTGGAACAGTTTGTTGCCCTTTCATCACTATTGGTAGGTGGGGGTGGTAATGTAGGGCATAATCTGCTTACAGTCATTTCAGTAATATTGTCATCAGGCTCTTCAGCACTGTATTCATATAACTTTCTTACAGGGCAATAGGTTACTTTTAATCTCGTTTTCAACATGTTTTCACAACGCTCACTTGCCCGCATCCATTTATCTAATGCCTGCTTGTATTTTCTTGTTTTAAAAATACTTGGATAGTAGTTTTTACATTCATTCCAGAACTTAGAGTCAAGCTTCCCTTCTAGAGGTATGAACCTTTGTGTGCCTCTGTTCCATTTCTTCTGGGGACGGACCGTCCCTGCTCCAAAGTTATATATGATATAATCTTTGGCAGACCAGGATGGGTTCACAATGGGATCACACAGATCCTCTTTTGAGGCGTACACGTGGTACAATTCCCCATCTTATACGGTGATAAGACTTCCTGAAGAATTTAATCTATCACTAAGTCCCCACGTCACACAGACACAGTTAACCTAGGCAATAGCAGGAACTGTATTGTCTGTCCTCCAATCCTGGCCAAGGTTCTATACCAGACTATACACTGCAAATCAGCCACACAGACTGACAATCAATTATGAGGTCACATAGACAGTTCAAGAATGTAAAAAGCACTCCCATTGACAAGTCACTCATGCAGGATACACACACAGCATCACATATTCCAAAAAATGGTGCAGTTCAGTAACCCAAAAAAAAATTAAAATTACAATAGGAGAAAGTTATAGAGTATAGATCTGACAGTTCTGCTTCCCTAAAGTCTTCCACATCGGTTTATAGGCACTGTGCAGAATAGGAGAGATAGTACTTTTGCTTATTGTGTAGTTTTATGGAGAACTACACAGAAGAGAAAAGGAAAACAGAATTTCATTCAAGACTGGTACTACATGATCCAAGCAGCTCTGTTTTTTAAGCAGGCCGTCACCCTTGGCGATAAACCACACATAGTACCTTATCAGCCACAGCCTATGAATTATCCCTGGAGTCCGAAGACCCAAATTCCTGACCTGGCTAGTCGCCTAGACTCAGGAAATGCAGAAATTTTAACTAAACACACATTGCACCTGAAATAGGGCAAACCATTCAACAGACCACACTCATACAAAGGACAGTAATAAGCACAGATAGTATGAAAAGTAAAAAGAAACGTTAAAAATAAAAATAACAAAATTCAACAGTCAAGGTTCTTGAAAAAGAGTATTTCTATATTACACCGACTTACACAAATCAGCACAGCACAAGGGGAAATCACAGTAAGCAGAATGTTAGCTTACCTTTAGCCAGCAGAAGTAATTTCCCAGTTTGTGTTGTCCTGTTCCGTGTCTGAGCGGTGTCTGAAGCCTCGTACACACGACCGAGTTTCTCGTCCAAAACCGGCAAGAAAAGTGCCGCGTGAGCTTTTTTGTCGAGAAAACCGTTCATGTGTATGGTTTTAAGACGAGAAAATTGCCGTGAATCTCGACGAGAAAATAGAGAACCTGCTCTCTATTTTCTCATCAGGTTTCCAGATTTCCTCGTCGTGTTTCTCGTCGGCCTGTTTTGTGACGAGAAAATGGTTCGTGTGTATGCTTTTACGACTCTTCCAAAAGCGCGCATGCTCACAAGCAACTATGAGACGGGAGCGCATCTTCTGGTAAAACAAGCCTTCGTAATGGAGATAGCACATTCGTCACGCTCCAAATCTTTGCATCGTTTAAATGTTGTGCATTGAAATCTTCGTTAGAATGTTACATTAATCCAAACGAATGAACTTCTTTTGCTGCTGATATTCACACAGAGTTATGACTATGTTTTTTTAACCTTTTTCTTGTTGCTCTTAAGAAGATTTATGTGTATTATATCGTGCAAGTTTTTAGGAATATTAAAAAATGTGATATTTTTCTAACAGATGTTAATTGTAATTTCGCAATGTTTTGGTAGTGATCTCCCATAGAATCTTTTAATATATATTATGTAAATTTTACACCCTTTTTTGGGAAATACGTTTTATTTTATTTTTGGGGGGTTGTTATCTGTCCCTTTTTTTGTCAGTCAAATGTATCTGCTTACTCCAAAGCTAGATTTTACATTTTTACAAATACACATAGTCAAGTATGAACCTAAAGAAAAATAACATTTATTCATGGTTGAACTAAAATAAAGAGAAGGCAGCGCTGGAGAAGCTGCTGCCATTTGTGCATCCCAGGGACCCCAGAGCACACAGCAACCCTGTGTGGACACTAAAATTGGGAGCTTGAGAAGGCAAACATTTCTGAGCACAATCTGATGCTGGCCTCCCAGAGGTCAGGAACAGCAGCAGGTGATATATATGTCCCAAGTGTGTGGTACTACAACAGGCTGCCTTCTGTCCGACCACAATGAAGCAAGGCCATCACTTCCTCATCTTCCTGGCAACCTTCCCTGCAACCTTTCCTGAAGCCTTCCCTGCAGCCTTTCTTCTTCGTTTGGCTGGAGGCTGGGCCACTGGAGGGGTACTCCTGTCAGGAGGAGGAGGAGGTGGAGGAGAAGGGGGTGGCGCAGAAGAACAAGGTGGAGGTGGAGGAGAAGGGGGTGGGGCGGAAGAACAAGGTGGAGGTGGAGGAGAAGGGGGTGGGGCAGACGAAGAATGTGGAGGTGGAGGAGGAGGTTGAGGTTGGGACAGTTGTGCCACCTCACAAATGGCAGTATTGGGGGTAATTTTTTCCATCACCCCCTTGTTGAGCAAGGTGATGAGCAGGGGCTCGCATAGGAGGCGTTGCTCCATGCTCATCACCTTGAACTTTGCCTCCACTAGGCCAGCAATGGCCTCTTCAGGGGATGTGGGCTCTTTGAGGGTGGCATGGGCCTCTTTAATAAGGGCCATTGCTGCCTCACTGGTGGTCCTGTCCCTCCTGCCTCTTTTGGGAAGCCGGATGGGAGGCACCTGGGATCTGGTGTTTCTCCTTTGCCCTGCCACCTCCTGGCTGCCACTGGGCCCTGCCACCTCCTGGCTGCCACTGGGCCCTTCCTCCTCCTGGCTGCCACTGGGCCCTGCCACCTCCTGGCTGCCACTGGGCCCTTCCTCCTCCTGCCTGACAGTTTCCAGACCCTCCTCCTGGCTGATTTCATCCTGTGTATGAAAAAGGGACATAGTTTAATATGTTGGTTTAATCTTTGCATCAAACTTTATTAACATGATTGAAGCAATTAGAATGTAAATCCAGAAATCATTTTTTCTAATTTACACCTACATCAGATTGACTATTTAGCACCCAATTAAGTGCAGACTAATGTCTAGAGATCTTGATTTCACTTGTTGAACCCAAAATATTGTATGTTTCTCATCTTGACATATTTGTCAAACATTAATTTTATCCCAATACATTTTCATTTAATACTATACCTGGCTCCAGATGGCCAAATCAGGATCATCCAGGATGGCTGCCTCCTCTTGCTCCAGAGAAGGCTCAGGTTGGCTGCAGGGAAGTCTGGGGGGAAGAGTGGAGAGTGATGGCCTTGCCTCAATGTGGTCATCCAGGAAGGACATCCTGCTGTAGTACCACAAATTGGGGACATACACATCATCTGTTGCTGCTCCTGACCTCTGAGAAGCCAGGACCTTAGAGTGTCCAGTCCTGTAGGTGCCTCTCAAGCTCCCAATTTTAGTGTCCACTTGTTTTGCTGTGGCTGTGGGCACCTTGGTCTGCACAAATGGGAGCAGCTTCTCCAGCGCTGCTTTTCTCACCCCTCTTTTTTTATGGATGGGGTTTTTCGTCTCCCACAGAGCGGGCAGCTCCCTTACCCGGTCAATAAATTCCGCCAGGAACCCTTTGTCGCTAATAAAGACATTCATATTGTATCTGCAAGTTTAAGAAATAATATATAACTAATGTGAGGCACACAGTCTAACCTCCTTAACATCGTAGTCACCATATATATCCTACAACATTCTCAAAACAGTACAGGCCAACAATTTGTCCAAGTCACAAAATCACATACCTTCGTTCGCACGTCCGTCATTTGAACTCCTCTCTTCGCACACCGAACGTACTATAGTCACATGTGTGTTTGCTATATACACACCACACATGCGTCAAAATACGAACACGTCGCCCGCCCATGACATTCTAACTAACATCTTTTCCCCGCCCCTTCTCTTTCGGCGCGCAGACAGATATGGCGGAGTTATAGCAGGTGTCTGATAATTCCGCAACTAACGAGGAGACAAGCCCGGAGACCGAGGAAACGTCACGATCAAGGAGGAGATTCAAGGCATCGAATATGTCTTTCGCCGAGATGGCAGAGATGGTGGACATCTTGCTCAAGTCTGATTATGACGCAAAGCATGGGCCGTATAGCAAACCAAATAGAAGGAAGGCCAAAATCCTCACTAAAGTCGTGAAGAGTCTGAAGACGAATTTCGGGGTAAAACGCTCAAATGAGCAGCTCAGAAAGAGGTGGTCAGACCTCAAACTGAGGGAGCCAGAGCAGTTAAGGAGCATTAAGAGAATGCTCGCAAAAAGTAAGTAAAATGTACACTTTTATGCTATTAATCCTTTTCTAAACTGACATGTTGCTGGTTTAGTTTTTTTTTCTTATTGGACTCCCTTCCAAAATGTTATATTTTGAACTTGGTTGGGCACAGTAATCGTTCGTTACGTTACAGACCAGGGATGAGCCGAACACCCCCCTGTTCGGTTCGCACCAGAACCTGCGAACAGACAAAATGTTTGTGTAAACTTTAGAACCCTATTAAATACAATGGACTCGAACGTTCGAAATCTAAAGTGTTAATTATAAAGGCTAATATGCAAGTTATTGTCCTAAAAAGTGTTTGGGGACCTGGGTCCTGCCCCAGGGGACATGTATCAATGCAAAAAGAAGTTTTAAAAACGGCAGTTTTTTCGGGAGCAGTGATTTTAATAATGCTTAAAATGAAAAAATAAAAGTGAAATATTCCTTTAAATTTCGTACCTGGGGGGTGTGTATGATATGCATGTGAAGTGGCGCATGTTTCCCGTGCTTAGAACTGTCCCTGCAAAAAATGTCATTTTTGAAAGAAAAAAAATGCATTTAAAACTGACTCGCGGCTATTAATGAATTGTCGGCTCCCGGCAATACATACAAAAGTCATTGAGAAAAAAAAAAAAAAAAGCGTGGGGGTTCCCCAGAATTCAATTACCAGGCCCTTCAGATCTGGCATGGATTTTAAGGGGAACTCCACCCCAAGTTTAAAAAAAAAATGGCGTGGAGTCCCCCTAAAAATCCATACCAGACCCCTTATCCGAGCACGCAACCTGGCCGGCCGCAGGGGAAAAGGGGGGGACGAGAGAGCGGCCCCCACTCCCTCCTGAACCGTACCAAGCCACATGCCCTCAACATGGGGAGGATGTCCCCATGTTGATGGGGACAAGGGCCTCATCCCCACAACCCTTGCCCGGTGGTTGTGGGGGTCTGCGGGCGGGGGGCTTATCGGAATCTGGAAGACCCCTTTAACAAAGGGGACCCCCAGATCCCGCCCCCCCCTATGTGAATTGGTAACGGGTACATTGTACCCCTACCATTTCACGAAGAAAGCGTAAAAAAAATGTTTAAAAAAACACACAAACACCTTGAAAAAGTCCTTTATTTAAAAAAATAAATAAATAAACATTCCAGCGGTGAAATCCAGTGTCCCGCGGCGATCCCGATGTCCAGCGCTGTCCTTCATTGGTTGTGCCTGAGCGGACCTGATGGGGAACTCCCTCTCAGTATTTTAAATGTATAGACCCGCCCCTTCTAAAGTTCCCCATCAGGTCCGCTCAGCGGACGAGATGCGGAACATGAGAAGGGGCGGGTCTATACATGTATTACCAAAGTGAGAGCAGTTCCCCATCAGGTCCGCCCCCTTGGTATGTCAGACCCGCCTACGTCATTGGCTTGAGCGGGGAACTTCCTTCACTATGTAAATTTAAATTTACATAGTGAAGGAAGTTCCCCGCTCAAGCCAATGACGTAGGCGGGTCTGACATACCGAGGAGGCGGACCTGATGGGGAACTGCTCTCACTTTGGTAATACATGTATAGACCCGCCCCTTCTCATGTTCCGCATCTGGTCCGCTGAGCGGACCTGATGGGGAACTTTAGAAGGGGCGGGTCTATACATTTAAAATTCTGAGAGGGAGTTCCCCATCAGGTCCGCTCAGGCACAACCAATGACGGACAGCGCTGGACATCGGGATCGCCGCGGGACACTGGATTTCACCGCTGGAATGTTTTTTTTTTTTTTTTTTTAAATAAAGGACTTTTTCAAGGTGTTTGTGTGTTTTTTTAAACATTTTTTTACGCTTTCTTCGTGAAATGGTAGGGGTACAATGTACCCCTTACCAATTCACATAGGGGGGGGGGCCGGGATCTGGGGGTCCTCTTTGTTAAAGGGGTCTTCCAGATTCCGATAAGCCCCCCGCCCGCAGACCCCCACAACCACCGGGCAAGGGTTGTGGGGATGAGACCCTTGTCCCCATCAACATGGGGACATCCTCCCCATGTTGAGGGCATGTGGCTTGGTACGGTTCAGGAGGGAGGGGGGGCCGCTCTCTCGTCCCCCCCTTTTCCCCTGCGGCCGGCCAGGTTGCATGCTCGGATAAGGGGTCTGGTATGGATTTTTAGGGGGACTCCACGCCATTTTTTTTTTAATTTGGGGTGGAGTTCCCCTTAAAATCCATGCCAGATCTGAAGGGCCTGGAATGGATATTTGGGGGAACCCCACGTCAATTTTTTTTTTATTTGCGGCGGGGTTCCCCTTAATATCCATTCCAGACCTGAAGGGCCTGGTAATTGAATTCTGGGGAACCCCCACGCTTTTTTTTTTTTTTTTATCAATGACTTTTGTATGTATTGCCGGGAGCCGACAATTCATTAATAGCCGCGAGTCAGTTTTAAATGCATTTTTTTCTTTCAAAAATGACACTTTTTGCAGGGACAGTTCTAAGCACGGGAAACATGCGCCACTTTACATGCATATCATACACACCCCCCAGGTACGAAATTTAAAGGAATATTTCACTTTTATTTTTTCATTTTAAGCATTATTAAAATCACTGCTCCCGAAAAAACGGCCGTTTTTAAAACTTCTTTTTGCATTGATACATGTCCCCTGGGGCAGGACCCGGGTCCCCAAACACTTTTTAGGACAATAACTTGCATATAAGCCTTTATAATTAGCACTTTAGATTTCTCCCATAGATTTTTCGAATTTGCCGCGAACACCCCAATTTGTTCGCTGTTCGGCGAACGGGCGAACAGGCAATGTTCGAGTCGAACATGAGTTCGACTCGAACTCGAAGCTCATCCCTATTACAGACACTTCGTTCGGCCACTATCCGCTGTTTTGGCTTATTTTACAGCCACAAAAGTAATTAGACATCTGTCATTTTTTGGGAAATTTGGGGCACAAAGTTTTAGGCTAGATGATGTGTTTGTAAAGAGAATTAAATGCAAACTTTTGTCAGTGTAAAGGAGAGGACACTCAGCAGCTGCTTCCACATCTGTACTTTGGAGCACTATAGTGTGGGCCACCTGACCCGCCTTTTTTGGGTGTCCCACACAGGTGCATCAGAGAATTTTTGTGTTGCCTACATGTCTAAAAAATGACAGACAAAGGTGAATACTAAACATATTCTTGGTCAGAAATAATGCATTCATCTTTAACTTCCGCCCAACACACACTTGTACCCCACTTCCAAGCAATTTAGCCTGTTTTTTTTTTTTTTACATAGAGAATTTCAGTGCGATAACTCTACCTTTTGTTTGATTCTCATAGGGGAGAGAAGACTGGGAGGAGGACACTCCAGGGAGCACAAGAACCCCACAGCTTCACAACAACCCCAAACTCCCAAAGACCCACAAACGAAGGATGTAGAGGAAGTTGAGGTGGAGGAAGGAGAAGTGCAAGAAGGAGAGGTGGATGACGTGGTGGAACTGGTCACCACAACAGGTCAGTATCTGTCACCACAGCTTCAGGTAAGAGAGGTAGGCCTGCAGAGTTATAATACATTTTTATTTTGTTTTTAGGGGATGTGAATGTTAGGGTGAAGGATAGTACAGGTTTCTCTGCTGACAGTGCCCTCCGCCTCATCCAGCAAGTGATGGAATGTAGCACGGAACTGGACAAAATTAAAGAAAGAATACATGTGATGGATCAAACATTTAAAGACATTCTCGATGTTTTGGGGAGAATTCAATAAGGCATCCCAACCCCCTTTTGTTCATGTTTTTTCTTCAACTTTAAAAAAAAAAATTTGACAATCAAACCAGCCAAAAATTTTATCTGAACACAGTGTGTCAACATGTGCTATCTGCCATCAGGGGATATCCATGTACGTCTTTTGGGGGTGCAACCCCTTCCTCGTATCTAAAGTAGGTGAACTGAGGAAGGGGTTGCACCCCCAAAACACGTCCATTGATCACCCCTGATGGCAGATAGCACATGTTGACAATAGGGATCAGGAGTCTAAAATCCCTATAGGAAAATAATCCCAATTGTGTGCATATTCAATTTTTGGCTGGGCAAGGGGTGGCAGGACCCCATATTAGGACGGGCACATAGAGACATATAGTTTGTGTAAGTGAATGTCTCAGATTGCTCCGAGGTATCCAATTTTGTAATTTTTGGAATGCAACTGTTGTTTTTGTATTTTCCTAAGAAAACAATTGCCGGTTTGTGGCCAGGCAAACAAAAAAATGTAAAAAAAAAAAAAAAAGTGTGTGAATTTGCACATAGTAAAAGATTTGAACACAAACAACGTGTAGCTTCTTTTTCTAATATGCTCTAACCTTATTTGGTACATTTTTTAAGGTTACATAGTGAAATGGTTGGTATTTACTAAAGGAAAATACACTTGGCACTACAAATGCACTAAGACAAACTAGGAGACAGGAAACCAACAAAAGTTAGAATTTTAAACAAGATTTTTATTTGGATCGTTAGACAGGAATCTTTAGACATAGCCTGGCATAGGAATTGCCCCCCTACCCGTGAAATAGTCCATGTATTTGTCCCGAACCTCACGGGCATTTTGGGGGGGCAAGCCAGCACGGGCAGATTCCAGGCCCGGCAGGGGATTATCAGGGGAAAGTCCAGCCTCAGGCAAAACTCCGTAGTGGAGAAGGATCTGGGGGTTTTGGTAGATCATAAGCTCAATAATGGCATGCAATGCCACGCTGTGGTTTCCAAAGCGAGCAAAGTCCTTTCTTGTATTAAGAGAGGTATGGACTCCAGAGAGAGAGACATCATTTTGCCCCTGTACAAATCATTAGTAAGGCTTTATCTGGAATACGCAGTTCAGTTT
This sequence comes from Rana muscosa, assembly GCA_029206835.1. Taxonomy (NCBI): domain Eukaryota; kingdom Metazoa; phylum Chordata; class Amphibia; order Anura; family Ranidae; genus Rana; species Rana muscosa. The sequence continues at coordinate 9,890,467 of CM055119.1, read as the reverse complement.
TGGGCACCAGTTCTCAAAAAGCATATCAGGGAACTGGAGAAAGTGCAGAGAAGGGCAACCAAACTGATAAGAGGCATGGATGAGCTCAGCTATGAAGAAAGATTAGAGGAACTGAATTTATTCACTCTTGAGAAGAGGAGAATAAGGGGGGATATGATTAACATGTACAAATATATAAGGGGTCCATATAGTGAACTTGGTGATGAGTTATTCACTTTACGGTCAACACAGAGAACAAGGGGGCACTCTTTACGTCTAGAAGAAAAAAGATTTCATCTCCAAATGCGGAAAGGTTTCTTCACAGTAAGAGCTGTGAAAATGTGGAACAGACTCCCTGCAGAGGTGGTTCTGGCCAGCTCAGTAGATTGCTTTAAGAAAGGCCTGGATACTTTCCTAAATGTACATAATATAACTGAGTACTAACAGTTCTAGGTAAAGTTGATCCAGGGTAAATCCGATTGCCTCTCGGGGGATCAGGAAGGAATTTTTTCCCCTGCTGTAGCAAATTGGATCATGCTCTGCTGGGGTTTTTTGCCTTCCTCTGGATCAACTATGGGTATAGAATTGGGTATATGGGATTGCACGATATTTTTTTATTTTATTTTAGTTATTTTTTTATGGTTGAACTGGATGGACTTTGTCTTTTTTCAACCTGACTAACTATGTAACTATGTAAAACTGAGGCCATATATGAATTAGATTTGCGGCAAAGATAATTGTGTAGCACACAGCAGCATAACACTACATAGTTTATTTTGTAGTCCGCCAAGTGGATGGGAGTCCTAAAAAGGCGGAACCGGCTGGCCATTATGCCAAAGGCATTTTCAACGACTCTTCGGCCCCTGGCCAGCCGGTAATTGAACACACTCTTCTCTGGGGTCAGGGTCCTCTGAGGAAATGGCCTCATAAGATGTGGTCCGAGCCCGAAGGCTTCATCAGCCAAAAAAACAAAGGGGAGTCCTTCAATATTCCCTGCATCCGGTGGCAATGCAAGGTCGTCACTATGGAGACGGGGGGCAAACTCCGTCTGGATGAAGGATCCCCCATCGGACATCCGGCCATTCTTCCCTACATCAACATAGAGGAATTCATACCGTGCTGACACCACCGCCATCAGCACAATGCTATGAAACCCCTTGTAATTGAAGTAGTAGGACCCAGAACGGGGTGGCGGCACGATGCGGACGTGCTTCCCGTCTATAGCACCACCGCAGTTGGGGAAGTCCCACCGCGTGGCAAACTCCGATGCCACAGTCTGCTATTCCTGTGGCGTGGAAGGAAGCTGTGGAGTCAAACAAGATGAAAAAATATTAGAATACACAAATCAAACATTACAAGTATATTCTAAGAAAATACATTAGAGGCCAACATCAAGCAAAGTCTACGTTTATTAAGGTGTTTTAAATAAGTATAATGGAAGGCTCATGTATCATATTCATCACCCCCTATGATGGTCCATTAATAAATTATAATGGGGAGGGGGGGGGTAGATGTGTTTGGCCACAGGATAGCATTGCAGTGGCGGTGCGTCCAGAGTGGGCGCTGGAGCACTGCCCCTCTCTCCTGTGCCCGTCACTCAGAACAATACATAGGTTCATGCCTTGCATTAACCTATGTATTGTCTATGCCGCCCACTATTCAGGTGGATGGCCCCCTGTTAAGCGACCGACATATGAAGAACTGCGGCATTTATGGGCTTAAAATTGCATATCAGAAACAGGAAGGAAAATTGTCTTGCACATTACAGCCTGACGGATGTAATTGGCTGCAGAAAAGTTAAATAGGGGACGCAGGGGGGGGGGGCATTCCTTGGGTAAACACTGACAGGCTGCTCTGCCAATCATGTTCACCAAGTCTGTTTAATGGTAACATGATTGGCTGATGCAACATCAAGGGAAGGAGAAGACATCAAGGACAGAAGAAGGATGGCGCTGACCACAAGAAGGTAAGTGCAGGGCTGGGGGGGAACTGGCTGCATTGGAGGTGACAAAATGGCTGCATTAGAGGGAACAAAATGGCTGCATTGGAGGGGACAAAATGGCTGCATTAGAGGGAACAAAATGGCTGCATTGGAGGGGACAAAATGGCTGCATTAGAGGGAACAAAATGGCTGCATTGGAGGGAACAAATGGGGGCGTTTAATAGGCACCAGAGCAAAAAAGGAGGAAGTTTATTTCCTAAATTGGGGTTTGAACCCCCAAACATTTGGAGCAACAGGCGCCCCTGCTGGAAAGGTTAGTGAAGGAAAATATGCATGGAGGAGAAAAAAGGGACAATCTAAAGCTTCAAGCATGCATGAGGACAAAGGGGACATTCTCAGCATCTTACAATCATGGTAATTAGGGAAGGATGAAAGAAATACAATACATTAGCATACATGTAATACATACAATGTGATGTTAATGGAGAAAACTTACCCTAATATAGTCCTCCTGCAGGACTTGTATAATGGCAGAACAGGTGTCTGGGATTATGAGGCCCAGAGCCTGGGGGGAGATGCCTGTCGTGAACTTCAAGTCCTGAAGACTTCTCCCTGTCGCCAGGTAACGTAACGTGGCGATGAGCCTCTGCTCAGCACTGATGGCTTCCCGCATAACGGTGTCCTTCCTGGTAATATAGGGGGACACCAAAGCCAACAGTTCCTGAAAAACGGGGTCAGACATCCGCAGAAAATTCCTGTAGTCCTTATGATTATTCTCGACGATCTCCCGCAGCAGAGGCATATGGCAGAATTGGTCCCGCTGGAGCAACCAATTCTTGGTCCATGAACTCCTCCTCACACCATTCATGGACTGATCTTGGTCCAAAAACAAGCAGACCAACACCAAGCGCACGCACAGCACGAACTCGACGACGAGAACGTCCAGGCGACATGGCTAGGAAACGGTCGTCTTATCAGAACGTACAGAACGCACTTTAGAACAGCAAGGCCTATGAATAACGAACTGAAAAACAGAAACAAACAGGCAAGAACGCACTGTAAAACAGATACGACCTGCCTAGACGCCCTGAAAGTCAAGATACGAACCCACAAGCACAAACTGAACCGCAGAAAACGATCTGAAAAGTACGAAGACTGAAAAGCGCGAATCGTCTCTTCCCAAACTTTTACTTCACACGCGTAAACACGAGATCAGGAAAAGCAGCCCAAGGGGTGGCGCCAAGAAAAAAGATCTTCCCCTTTATAGTGCCGTCGTACGTGCTGGACGTGACCACGGAGAACAACGAGGAAATTGGGAAATGTCAGTGTGTACACATGGAAAGCTTGACGAGAAAATCGACAAGGTTAACAAGAATCTCGTCGAAAAAAACGACGTGTTTTTTACGACGAGAAACTCGGTCGTGTGTACGAGGCTTCAGAGTATTTCTTTCCCGGCTTCTCGAAGGACCATTTATTAGGGAAAGTCCAGAACTTAAGGACTTTCAGTAACGTTGACTGCTGAATCCAAATTCAAAAATATCTATTTAATATTCAAGCAAGCAGCTAACCACAAGCCAGGAGAACAACATAGTACATGGTGATACATTCAAAATAATTGTTCTATTTGGGCTGTGTGGCCCCAGTCCTTTTATACAGTTCAAAGGGGGAGGCGCATTAGAGATGGGCCTCTTTGAAATACAAAACAATTGTTGGTATTTACATTCAAAGAACAAATGGTCATTTTGCATCTTTGTGTTACTTCCAGCAATCTCTGGGAAAATGCCACGAATGGACCTTATTCCCAGCTGGAGGTGTGAATGTAAATTTGACCACAAACAGAAGTAAACAGTTGCTACATCCTATGACTCAAATATAATCAATTCTGAACAGTCAATTCACATTGTGACGCAATGGGGCTGATTTACAAAACGTTTGCGCCATGAGTATCGGCGCATCTGCGCGCGCAATGGCTGTTTTGGTATTTACAAAACATTAGCGCCGGTAGTGCAGCCTTATTTCCCATTTACTATAGTGTTGTCGGCGGACGGGAGGAGGCGCTCAGTGCGCCACTATGGACCTGGCGCACGGCATGTTAAAATCTAAATATAAAGAAGCTGGAAGTGCGAATATAATGGGGGTGATGTGGGGTGATGTGAGGAAGTGTAGTGACACCTGCCCAAATAACTAATATGCCCAAAATATAGTGAGAAAGTAACTTTTTTGAAACCAGCCCGCTGCGCCGGCAAGTACGATTAGAGCTGCGGGAGGTTTTTTTTGTGCTCAGCGCGGGAATTTCCCTGGTTCAAACGCGCCAAGACACTGCGCCGGCAAAATCTTAGTAAATGTCAAGTCACGTAACTCAATTTGCATAAGTTGAACAGGCGCAGCTCTGAACTTGCCAGTGCGCCAGCAAAATGACATTTCTAAAGGAAAAAAAAAGGCATTTAAAAGCACCCACGGCTATAATGAATTGTCGGCTCCCGGCAATATAGAGAAAAGTCATTGATAAAAATAAAAAAACCGTGGGGGTCCCCCCAAAATTCAATTACCAGGCCCTTCAGGTCTGGAATGGATATTAAGGGGAACCCCGCCGCAAATTTTAAAAAAAATGCGTGCGGTTCCCCAAAAATCCATACCAGGCCCTTCAGATCTGGAAAGGATTTTAAGGGGAACTCCACCCCAATTTTTTTTTTAAAATGGCGTGGAGTCCCCCCAAAAATCTACACCAGACCCTTATCCGAGCACGCAACCTGGCAGGCTGCAGGAAAAGAGGAGGGGACGAGAGAGCCCCCCCCCTCCTGAACCATACCAGGCCACATGCCCTCAACATGGGGAGGATGCTCCCATGTTGATGGGGACAAGGGCCTCATCCCCACAACCCTTGCCCGGTGGTTGTGGGGGTCTGCGGGCAGGGGGCTTATCGGAATCTGGAAGACCCCTTTAACAAAGGGGACCCCCAGATCCCGGCCCCCCCTATATGAAATGGTAATGGGGTACAAATGTACCCCTACCATTTCACAAAGAAAGTGTCAAAAATGTAAAAAATGACAAGAGACGGTTTTTGACAATTCCTTTATTAATGTTTTCTCTTTTCTTCCATCTTCTTCCTTCTTCTTCTTCTTCCAGCTTCTTCTGTTCTCCATTCGGGTTTCTTCCTCCATCTTGTTCTTCATCTTCCTCTTCATCTTCATCTTCCTTCTTCCTTTGGTCTTCTCGTCCGCATCTTGCTCCGGCTTCTTCTCCCCTTCTTCTTTCTTCTTCGGCCGCTCCATTTGAATTGGAGGTTCCCACTGTCTGACGCTTCAGTTCTTCAGTTATCCTCTTGGTCCGCTGCCACCCGGTGGCTCCGCCCCCCTCTGACACCACGGGGAAATTCCCCATGAAATCCATGTGCATCAGAGGGGGGCGGAGTCATCGGGTGGCAGCGGACCCAGAGGAGAACTGAAGAACTGGAGCGTCGCACAGCGGGAACCTCTAATTCAAACGTAGCCGCCGAAGAAAGAAGAAGCCGGAGCAAGATGCGGACGAGAAGACCGAAGGAAGAAGGAAGATGAAGATGAAGATGAAGATAAAGATGAAGAGGAAGAGGAAGAGGAAGATGAAGATGAAGAACAAGATGGAGGAAGAAACCCGAATGGAGAAAAGAAGAAGATGGAAGAAGAGGATGGAAGAAGAAGATGGAAGAGGATGGAAGAAAGGAGAAGACATTAAAGGAATTGTCAAAAACCGGCTCTTGTAATTTTTAACATTTTTGACACTTTCTTTGTGAAATGGTAGGGGTACAATGTACCCCATTACCATTTCACATAGGGGGGGCCGGGATCTGGGTGTCCCCTTTGTTAAAGGGGTCTTCCAGATTCCGATAAGCCCCTCGCCCGCAGACCCCCACAACCACCGGGCAAGGGTTGTGGGGATGAGGCCCTTGTCCCCATCAACATGGGGACATCCTCCCCATGTTGAGGGCATGTGGCCTGGTACGGTTCAGGAGGGAGGGGGGCCGCTCTCTCGTCCCCCCCTCTTTTCCTGCAGCCTGCTAGGTTGCGTGCTCGGATAAGGGTCTGGTGTGGATTTTTGGGGGTACTCCAAGAGTTTCCCTTAAAATCCATACCAGATCTGAAGGGCCTGGTATGGATATTTGGGGGAACCGCACGCATTTTTTTTTAAATTTGCGGCAGAGTTCCCCTTAATATCCATTCCAGACCTGAAGGGCCTGGTAATGGAATTTGGGGGGACCCCCATGCTATTTTTTATTTTGTTATCAAAGACTTTCAATGACTTTTATCTGTATTGACGGGAACCAGCAATTCATTACAGCCGCGAGTACTTTTAAATTACTATTATTTTACTTTAGAAATGTCATTTTGCTCTCAAACTGTTATAAACATGGAAAACATGCGCTACTTTCCAGGCATACTATAGACACCCACTGGGTATGATATTTAGGGCCAGTTCACACCGGATGCAGTGCAGTGCGTTTTTTTGATGCATGAAAAACGCAAAGAAAGTTGATCACATTAATGCCAATGGCATAGTTCACACCACTGCAGTCCGTTCCAGTGCGTTTCAGAAAGGCAAAAAAAAATTGGTCATGCTGCATTTTTTAGGTACAGAACTGTACTGGACCTCAGTAAAACACATCAAAAACGCAACGGAACGTACCAAAAACGCACTGGAATACACCGGAACGCACCTAAATGCACCAAAGATGCACTGCAACACACTTGTCCTAAGTGAAAAGAGGGTAAAAAAACACTGGACTGCATCAGAAAAGCATAAAAAATGCACTGGAACGTTTCAAAAACGCGCATGCAGAAAAGCACCTGGAATGCATCCAGACTGCGTTTCTATGGTGTGAACTAGGGCCAGTTCACACCATAGAAACGCAATCCGGATGCGTTCCAGGTGCTTTTCTGCATGCACGTTTTGGATGCATTCCAGTGCATTTTTGGTAAGTTTTTGATGCAGTCCAGTGCTTTTTTTTTCACCCCTCTTTTTTATTAACCATAGATGAGGACAAGTGTGTTCCAGTGTGTTTTTGGTGCATTTAGGTGTGTTCCTGTGCGTTCCAGTGCATTTATGATGCGTTTTGCTGCGTTCCAGTACAGTCCAGTGCAGGTAAAATGCAGCATGTTCTACTTTTTTTGTGGAACTGGAACGCACTGGAACAAACACTGCCATTTAGAACCATATAACCAACTTTCCATGCATTTTTGATGCATAAAAAACGCAATGGACTGCATGTGGTGTGAAATGGCCCTTAAGCAATTTGGCATATTTAAAGGCACTTCTCCTTGTTTTGTTTTTGGTGTTGTCCAAATTGGTGACATTGATATATGTCCCTTAGGGTGGGACCTGGGCCTCCATTTTAAGGCCAATAACTAGAAGATAAGCCAGCCAAGTGGGGACTAGCAAAATTAACAGATCAGTTCCCTTAGACTGCAATGGTATTTGTTGGTGGGGGGGGGGGGGGTGATTGTTCGATCTCTAACTTTGTAGCATGCTGGATGATGTGTTATTTTCTGCTAGCTGCATTTGTGTTGTTATGCGCATGCCCAGGCAGTTAGATTTTTTTTTTGGTGCTTTTTGTGTGTGGATATTTCTGGGCATGCTCAGAGAGTGTTTTTATGGGTTAGTAATTGAAGGACATCCTTAACAGGTGTAGACACTTTGAAGTTCAGTCTCTACATTGGGTGAACTTGCATTTTGGGTGTTTCATGGACTGTGCATGTGTTTTCAATTGCCTCATTAGCACACAAACCTATGTTATAAAAAGCTCACAGATAGCATTCTCTACCTTGCCCTGAAAAGAGGCAAGTGTGTGTGTGTGTGTGCGCGCGTGTGTCTGGACGGCAAAAAGTACATTTTGGTGTCCTTATCGAGTTTGTAACACATGCATTTTATTTATGTCTTTGCAAAACAGGATGTTTGGTTTACTTTTGTGGATTGTATTTTTTTGTGTGGGGGAAATGTTCCCCTGAAATAATTTTAAAGTTGTTAATGTGTGTCGTTTGTTCACTTTGATTTAATTGTCTGTGCTGCATTATTTAGCCAAATCTTTCTCAAGATGTTGTGAGTCTGTAACCGTTTCAAACTGACCCTGTTTTTTATTTTTTTTTATTATTTATTTTTATTATTCTTTGTTTTGTTGACCAATAAAATTTGATGCAAAGTTTTGAGGTTTGTTTTGCGTTTTCTTTGCAACAAATGTGACAGCTGATTGGCATGTCAAAACAACAGGTGTGATTTGTCTACCCTGGTGCCTTCATGCTAGCATATGCATGTATTGTGTGCTGCCATGGATAATCACCAGGAAATTAAAAATACAGAGTGGTAAGTATTCAATTTTCCTTTTTACTGCAGTGGTTCTCAGCCTCAGTCCTCAAGTACCCCCAACAGGACATGTTTTGTGAATTTATCTTATGGAGAATTGCTGTCCAAAATACAAAACCATTGACTGTGATTTAAAGCACATGTGCAAGATGAAGGAAAACCTGCAAACATGGCCTGTTGGGGGTACTTGAGAAGCACTGATTTAGAGCACTGCACTTAAAAATAGCTCAAGGCAATACGATTCTAATTGTGGGCATTTTGAGGGAAACCAAGTAAGTGTTAGAACCCCTGCTTGTTTTTTTGTTTTTTTTTGTAGGTTGGGCTTTGTGTCCCCTATTAGTAAAATTTGTCTCCTTTTCTTAACATTGGCTTCACTTCCTGTCACACAGCTAAACAGGAAGTGAAGGTAAAACCCTACCAATGTCTTTTCTTGGGGAGACACAGATCAATCTAACTAGTGTCCCCATTAAGCAAATTGCACTCTAGCACTTTGTTGTGTACACCCCAAATCATTGGGTAGTTTGGGGTTTAGTATAGACAAATCCACTCTGCAGTAAAAGTGTAGCTGCTGAAAATCTGAGGGATCACTGGAGATTGTAACATCCAATCATGTAAAAGCAAAGATGGTGTTTTTTTTGTTTGCTTGCATGTCCCCCACTCGGATATCCAGCAAGTGCACTTGTAGTGCAAAGTAGATTTGCCTTTAGTAAATAAACCCCAAAGTCCAAAATACCTAATAATTTGGGGTGTACCCTGCAATGTACATAATGGGGAAAGTATTTAGATTGACCTGTGTGTCCCCAAGGAAAGACATTGGTAGGGATTTCCCCTCACTTCCTGTGTGGCTATGTGACAGGAAGTGAATTATTTGGAAGGATAAAGTGGCCAAATTTGGGAGTTGTCTGCACCCTATCAGGGGTGCAGAGATCCCCAAAAACTGTCCAGACTTGTAATCCCTCTGCACTCTATCCCCAAGCAAAAATAAGAAAGGATTTCATTTAGTTTAACTTTGCAAAGACACATTCCTAAGTTGAATTGTGATGCATGTCAATGGCCCATTTAGACCCTCTTTAATCACTTGAGATCAACGCTATAACTAATCGACGGCCACAGCATGGTCCTCAATTGCCGGGAGTCCGTCAATAAACGTCCTCCCCTTCGCGCGCGCGCGCTGTGGTCACCGAGTCACTGAGACTCGGGTGATGACAGATCCAAGTAAGGGGCCGATCCCTGCCCTTTACCATGTGATCAGCTATCAGCCAATGACAGCTGATCACGTGATGTAAACAAAAGCTTGGTAATGGTTTTTGTTTTCTCCTTGTGCTGACAGCATGAGCATAAAAAAAGGCAATCACCGGCTTATGTGCAAGGGACATCGGGCCCAAAGAGGAAGAGGCAATTCTGCGTCATCTGTGACAATCAGTAGCCCCTGCCAGTGCCACCTATCAATGCCCACCACTGGTGCCAATCAGTGCCACCTAGCAGTGCTGCCTATCAGTGCCCATCACTGCCAACTATCATTGCCACCTAGCAGTGCCACTTCTCAATGCCCACCAGTGCCAACTAACAATACCACCTCTCAGTGCCCACCCTTGCCACCTTATCAGTGCCCATCAGTGCAGTCTCATCAGTGTACATCAATGAAGGAGAAAAATTACCTTTTGTCTAAATTTTCGAAATATTAACCACTTTCCTACCGCCCACCGTCAAATGACGTCCACGGCTTTGTGCGGTGAAATCTGAAGCGGTGAATGTCTCCAGCGTGATGGCATCGCGATGGTTCTTGGCAGCCTCGCTGTCCCGTGTTTGGTATGAATCATGAAGGGGAACTCCAGGCCACATTTTAATGAAAAAACCGGCATGAGTTCCCCTTCAGGAGCATACCATGTCCTTAGGTCTGGTAAGGATCTTAAGGTGAACCCCCTAAGCCGAAAAACTGCGTGGGGGTCCCCCCAAAATCCATACCAGGCCCTTAGGTCTGGTATGGATTTTAAGGTGAACCCCCTAAGCCGAAAATCGGCGTGGGGGTCCCCCCAAAATCCATACCAGGCCCTTAGGTCTGGTATGGATTTTAAGGTGAACCCTCTAAGCCAAAAAACGGCGTGGGGGTTCCCCCAAAATCCAAACCAGACCCTTATCCGAGCACGCAACCTGGCAGGCCACAGGGGAAGAGAGCCGCCCCCCCCTCCCTCCTGAACCGTACCAGGCCACATGCCCTCAACATGGGGGGTTTGGTGCTTTGGGGCAGGGGGGCGACCTGCGCCCCCCCCCACCCCAAAGCAAGGGCCTCTTCCCGACAACCCTGGCCGTTGGTTGTCGGGGTCTGCGGGCGGGGGGCTTTTCGGAATACGGGAGCCCCTTTAATAAGGGGGACCCCAGATACTGGCCCCCCAACCTATGTGAATGAGTATGGGGTACATCGTACCCCTACCCATTCACCTGGTGGCAAAAAAGTCAATAAAAAACACAACACAGGTTTTTAAAGTAATTTATTAGGCAGCTCCGGGGGTCTTCTTCCGACTTCGGGGGTCTTTCTGCCGGGCGCCCCGCTATCTTCTTCCAGATCTTTGGCTAGCGGGGTCCCGGGCTTCCCCGTTGTCTTTTTCCGACTTCGGGGGTCTTCCTGCCGGGCGCCCCGCTATCTTCTTCCAGCTCTTTTGCTAGCGGGGTCCCGGGCTTCCTCGTCGTCTTCTTCCTACTTCGGGGGTCTCTTGTTCTGTTCTGCGGTATATAATGTACAGGACGCCGTGGCTGGGTCCTGGAAGGACGCTATATTTCCCCTCTGTTTGGGCTGTGGTTCCTTTAAGGGAACAGAAAGTGTTAACACACCTGTCCAAGGAAGTGGTTTAAGAGAGACAGGAAGTTTTAGGTGAGAGGAAGGAGTGTAGTGATGTCTGTGCATGGTGAATGGTGGACACTGCAAAAGCTGTGGAGGCTGTGAAAAGCTCTGGAAAGCTGTGAGTGTACATGGCAGTGGCCTGCATGGAAGCCTGCTAGCTGGGAAACTTACCTGCAACACCAAGTAAGGACTGTTTAACTGCAACAGCAGTTATAAGCTCTACAAGTCGGTGAGACTGTTATTTCTTTTTGTTTTGCTGCTGTGAAGCCATTTAAGTTTAATAAACTTCCTTTTGTTTGAAAAGCCTGTGTCCTGCGATCTAGCTGGTTCCCCGAACGCTACACTGGTGCTCGAATGCGGGCAGGACAGAATAACAGGCATAAGAAGAAAAAAAAAAAAACTTTTTTTTTTTTATCTTTGCATTGAACTTGACATTGAACAGTTAAAAGGGACAGTACATTGGATATATATGTCCTGGGTTAAAGCTGCACAAACGTTGAAAGCTGAAGCAATGGAGGAGCTAAATAAACAGCTGTCCCTGGCTAATATGCAAGCGCAAGCTCGCCAAGAGGAAGCAAATCAGCTGCAGCAAGAAAATACTCGCCTGTTGGTGACCCAGTTGGCAGCCCAGCAAGCAGCCCAACAAGAGGTTATGCAGGCTCAGGTGGCTGTCTTAAAGGAAGCAGTGCAGCAGCTATCGCAGGTTCGGGAGCAAGCGGCTGTTGCCCCTGGCAACCAGGTGGCTGTGAGGGCAAGCCATTTTTTGAAGAAATTGTCCCTGAGCGATGATGTAGAGGCATTTCTTGCTACATTTGAGAGGACGGCAGAGAGAGAAGGGTGGCCTCAGGACCAGTGGGCCGGCCTCATTGCCCCTTTTCTCACCGGAGATCCTCAAAAAGCCTACTTTGACCTGCCACCCGATGATGCTAAAGACTATCAAAAGTTAAAGGCAGAAATTCTGGCTCGTCTGGGAGTGACTACGGCCGTTTGGGCCCAACGAGTACACCAATGGAAGTATCGTCCAGATCGGCCACCTCGGTCTCAAATGCATGACCTGGTGCAACTGGTAAAAAATGGCTGCAGCCTGAGGTGTTGTGGGGCCCCCAAATCGTGGAACGGGTTGTGCTGGACCGATACCTGAGATCCCTGCCAGACGACCTTCAACAGTGGGTCAGCCATGGAGACCCCAAAACAGCAAACCTCCTTGTTGAGATGGTGGAACGATATACAGTGGTGGAGGACCTGCTCGGACCTACCAAATGCATAGGCCCCAGTCTACCACGGCCTGTTCGACCAACTGCTGCCCTTCGAAAGGATGTTCCAAGGAGTCCTGGAGCAAACACCCCGGAAGGTCAAGAGTCACTCCCGGTACCTCCTCAGCGTTCTGTTCCTGTTCGGAGAGGAGGGGATGTACAATGTTAGCGATGTCATACCCGGACACACTGCCCACTGCAAGAGGAGCCCATGGAATGCGGGTTTCTTCGGAGGGGGTCTTTTTATGCCCATAAAGTATGCACCACACAGCTCGACCTGGGTGAGGAAAAATTTGAGTGTGAAGTCCAAGTGAACCATCTCCCTGCCTGGGCTTTGTTGGAACCCTGGTTCATCCTAGAGTAATTGGGAAGATCGGTCCGGTAAGAAAAACCTTACGGGTAGTGTGCATTCACAGGGACACTAGAGAGTATCCTCTCATCTCGGTGACCATCTCCTCAGCATGTGGCACTGGTACTCAAGAGGTGGGGGTGGTAAAGAACTTGGTACATGATGTTATAATAGGACAAGACTGTCCGTTGTTTACAAAACTGTGGGAACAAGGAGAACAGTTCAGAGATTGGGGAGAAACTAGCCTCCCTGTTCCTGCTGCTGAGAGGAATAACCCTGATCTGCCAAATGTTCTTAATGTGGATCCAAATGATGAAATTGCTAATGGTTGGGTTAATGGTGATGAAAGTAGAGCTGATACTGTTGAGAATGTCAAGATATGTGGTCCACCGACCTACCAAAACACTGAGGGGGGAGGACCTTCCCCACTTCAGGTAATGCTGGGGGAAGAGGACGAGGAAGTGGCCTCTACCCCTGCCCTGCCAGATTTGGGTGTTCCCCCGGGGGCGTTTGGTACTGCTCAGATGCAGGACCCCACTTTGGCCCATGCACGGGAACAAGTTGTAGTAGTAAATGGGGTTCCCCAAGAGCCAGGTGCGAATGAGCGGTGGCCACACTTCGCAATATATAATGAGTTATTGTATCGGGTTACCAAGGTGAGAGAAAATGTGGTAGAACAATTGTTGGTGCCCCAACAATATAGACGAAAGGTTCTGGACCTGGCCCATGACGATGTGTTAGGGGGACACCTGGGAGTTGAGAAGACGGAGGCACGGATCACCGACCGGTTTTACTGGCCAGGTCTGAAAGCAGAGGTAAAGAAATACTGTACCTCTTGTCCCACCTGTCAGTTGACCGCTCCGGTGACCCACTTCCGGAGCTCTTTGATCCCTCTTCCCATAATTGAGGTCCCGTTCGAGAGGATAGCCATGGATATAGTGGGTCCCTTGGTAAAGTCAGCTTGAGGTTACTCCTACATATTGGTGATTCTTGACTATGCCACCCGAAATCCTGAGGCGCTTCCCCCTTCGGAATACCTCCTCTAAGGCTATTGCCCGGGAATTGTTCCAGTTGTTTACACGGACTGGTTTTCCCAAGGAAATACTCACAGACCAGGGCACCCCGTTTATGTCAAGAGTTATGGCCGATGTGTGCAAGCTGTTCCGGATTAAACAGCTGCGCACATCGGTCTACCATCCCCAAACGGACGGGTTAGTGGAACGCTTTAATAAGACCCTTAAGTCTATGCTCAAGAGAGTGGTACAAAGGGATGGGAAAGATTGGGACTGCCTGTTACCAGCTCTCCTGTTTGCTATCAGGGAAGTGCCCCAGGACTCCACGGGATTTTCGCCATTTGAGTTGGTATATGGGCGGAGACCTCGTGGACTACTTGACTTTGTTAAAGAGGAATGGGAAAGTGAACCTGTTCAGCATAAGAGTGTTCTTGAATATGTCTCCCAAATGCAGGAAAGGATCCAAACTGTGATGCCACTAGTCAAGGAGCATTTGCAAAAAGCCCAGGAGGCTCAACGACGGGTCTATAACAGGGCTGCTAAAATAAGGCACTTCCAAGTGGGGGATCGAGTAGCGGTGCTAATTCCCACTGTGGAAAGTAAATTTTTGGCCAGATGGCAAGGTCCCTTTGAAGTTGTGGAAAAAGTGGGAGAGGTAAATTATAGAGTCCACCAGCCAGGCAAGAGGAAACCGTATCAGATATATCATGTCAACTTGTTAAAGCCCTGGACTGACAGGGAACCGGTGACCTCCCTGGCTAGTGCAAGACTTGAGCCTCAGGTTGGGGTGGAGAGTGTCCAAGTAGCAAGTACCCTGTCTAAAATCCAAAGTCAGCAGGCAAAGGAGTTCTTGCAGAGAAATAAAGAAAAGTTTTCAGCCTTGCCAGGGCTAACTAGTGTTCTAGAACATGATATTATCACGGAACCTGGAGTCAAAGTTTTTGTCCGGCCCTACCGCATCCTAGAGGCTCAAAGGAAGGCCGCTTCAGAGGAAGTGAAGAAGATGCTAGACCTGGAGATCATTGAAGAATCGCAGAGCGTGTGGTCGAGCCCGATTGTGTTGGTACCAAAGCGCAACGGGACTCTGCGATTCTGCAATGATTTCCGGAAACTTAATGAGGTTTCACGGTTTGATGCCTACCCCATGCCCCGGGTAGATGAGCTTATTGAGAGACTAGGTCCAGCCAGGTATATTACAACATTAGACCTTACCAAGGGGTATTGGCAAATCCCGTTGACTAAGGCTGCTAGAGAGAAAACTGCTTTTTCTACCCCAGAGGGGAGTTTTCAGTACAAACGAATGCCTTTTGGACTGCAAACTGCTCCAGCCACTTTCCAGCGAGCAATGGATAGGATTTTACGACCTCACCGGGAGTATGCCTCAGTGTACTTGGACGACATAGTCATTTTTAGCAGAGACTGGGAATCACACTTGCCCAAAGTCCAGGCAGTACTGGACTCTCTTTGGAAGGAGGGATTTACAAGAAACCCTGAAAAATGTGCTTTGGGAATGGAGGAGGTGAAATACCTGGGCTTTATTGTGGGTAGAGGGGTGGTGAAACCTCAGGTTAGCAAGGTAGAGGCTATACAGAATTGGCCCCGCCCCCTCACAAAAAAGCAGGTACGTGCATTCCTGGGCATGGTGGGATACTACAGGAGATTCGTACCCAACTTTGCCACATTGGCGGCTCCATTGACCGATCTGACTAAGGGTCGGAAATCGGTCATGGTGGAATGGAATGCAGATGCTGAAAAGGCTTTTTTGGAGCTCAAGTCAGCACTGTGCCAACACCCTGTCCTGATAGCACCCAATTTTTCAAACGAGTTTGTTGTCCAGACTGATGCTTCCGACGTAGGATTGGGAGCTGTGTTGTCACAGGTTGTTCATGGGGAGGAGCACCCAGTAGTCTTCCTCAGTAGGAAGTTGACACCAGCGGAAAAAAACTATGCTATATTTGAACGAGAATGTCTGGCCATTAAGTGGACTCTGGAATCCCTCAGATATTACCTCTTGGGAAGGAAGTTTTAGGTTGATTTCTGACCATGCCCCTTTAACATGGATGAGGCAAGGTAAAGGGACTAATGCCAGGATTACACGTTGGTTCCTGGCGCTCCAGGAATTTAAATTTGTAGTGGAGCATAAGCCCGGGAGACTGCATCAAAATGCAGATGCCCTCTCCCGAGTCCATTGTTTTAGCTCCACTGTTGCCTCCACCTCCTTGGCGTTGGGGCACAGGGGGGGGGATATGTACAGGACGCCGTGGCTGGGTCCTGGAAGGACGCTATATTTCCCCTCTGTTTGGGCTGTGGTTCCTTTAAGGGAACAGAAAGGGTTAACACACCTGTCCAAGGAAGTGGTTTAAGAGAGACAGGAAGTTTTAGGTGAGAGGAAGGAGTGTAGTGATGTCTGTGCATGGTGAATGGTGGACACTGCAAAAGCTGTGGAGGCTGTGAAAAGCTCTGGAAAGCTGTGAGTGTACATGGCAGTGGCCTGCATGGAAGCCTGCTAGCTGGGACACTTACCTGCAACACCAAGTAAGGACTGTTTAACTGCAACAGCAATTATAAGCTCTACAAGTTGGTGAGACTGTTATTTCTTTTTGTTTTGCTGCTGTGAAGCCATTTAAGTTTAATAAACGTCCTTTTGTTTGAAAAGCCTGTGTCCTGCGATCTAGCTGGTTCCCCGAACGCTACAATATATATATATATATATATATATATATATATATATATATATACATACATACACACAGTATACATACACGTATACACAGCAAATTAGAAACACATGCTTTGATAATCATGAATATTGTTTGATAAATAAATGGCTATTCCATTTACCCGATCAACATCTTGTTTAAAAAAAAATAATAATTCTAAAGAGGTTAGCTTAAGTTCATTGTCTTTGAAACCAAGAAACCCTCACCAGAAGGTTTTAAGTGTATTATGTTAAGTTCTCTTAAGATTGTAAATTTTCTGTCAGCTTGTAAAGATAAAAGGGTCTATGGCTAGTGTTTAAACTAAAGACTCATATTTCAAATGAGCTCACAGACCTAATTTCTGTTTCCAGGATGGAGCAACAAGAGAGGGCTTATTCACAAATGAAACATGTTAACAATAACCCCCAATATATATAGAAGTTCATTATATTGAAGTACTTGTACAGTGGGGCAAAAAAGTATTTAGTCAGCCACCGATTGTGCAAGTTCTCCCACTTAAAATGATGAGAGAGGCCTGTAAATTGTTATCATCTCCCTCCAAAGGTTTTCTATGGGGTTGAGATCTGGAGACTGGCTAGGCCACTCCAGGACCTTGAAATGCTTCTTATGAAGCCACTCCTTCGTTGCCCGGGCGGTGTGTTTGGGATCATTGTCATGCTGAAGGATCCAGTAAGTTTCATCTTCAATGTCCTTGCTGATGGGAGGAGCTTTGCACTCAAAATCTCACGATACATGGCCTCATTCATTCTTTCATGTACACGGATCAGTCGTCCTGTTCCCTTTGCAGAGAAGCAGCCCCAAAGCATGATGTTGCCACCCCCAGGCTTCACAGTAGGTATGGTGTTCTTTGGTTGCAACTCAGCATTCTCTCTCCTCCAAACACGATGAGTTGTGTTTCTACCAAACAGTTCTACTTCGGTTTCATCTGACCATATGACATTCTCCCAATCCTCTTCTGGATCATCCAAATGCTCTCTAGCAAACCTCAGACAGGCTGGCTTAAGGAGGGGGACACGTCTGGCACTGCAGGATCTGAGTCCCTGTCGGCGTACTGTGTTACTGATGGTAGCCTTTGTTACGTTGGTCCCAGCTCTCTGCAGGTCATTCACTAGGGATTTTTGCTCACTGTTCTTGTGATCATTTTGACCCCACGGGGTGAGATCTTGCGTGGAGCCCCAGATTGAGGGAGATTATCAGTGGTCTTGTATGTCTTCCATTTTCTAATTATTGCTCCCACAGTTGATTTCTTCACACCAAGCTGCTTGCCTATTGCAGATTCAGTCTTCCCAGCCTGGTGCAGGTCTACAATTTTGTTTCTGGTGTCCTTCGACAGCTCTGTGGTCTTCACCATAGTGGAGTTTGGAGTGTGACTGTTTGAGGTTGTGGACAGGTGTCTTTTAAACTAATAACAAGTTCAAACAGGTGCCATTAATACAGGTAATGAGTGGAGGACAGAGGAGCCTCTTAAAGATGACACAGGTCTGCAAGAGCCAGAAATCTTGTTTGTAGGTGACCAAATACTTATTTTCCTCCATAATTTGTAAATAAATACTTTCCAAATCAGACAATGTGATTGTCTGGATTTGTTTCCACATTTTGTCTCTTATAGTTGTTGAGGTATGCCTATGATGACAATTACAGGCCTCTCATCTTTTTAAGTGGGAGAACTTGCACAATTGGTGGCTGACTAAATACTTTTTTGCCCCACTGTATGCATATTTAAGGGAATCATTTTACATATATTGGTTTATGTATTTTCTTTCATAATATTTTCATAATGTATTGTGTGGATATTCATAAAACCCATTAATGCATATATATTATTATAATAAGGGTTACAAATATGGAATCCTATGAAAAATTTGAAAGTATAGAAGCTGTATTTGTGAAATAATACACCGGGTTAAATTCCAATGATCTGAGTCTCAAGGTATGTAGAACAAAAGTTAATTGTGTGGGTTAGATTCACTTAGAAGAAATAAATCTCAGGAATCACCACTATGTCTGAAGAAAATGACAGTTTTTGATAGTTGATGGGTTTCTGCTAAGCCAAAGTCAGAAGGTCATTAACCACTTGTGACAGGGGGTCACTCTGGGCACAGGGTGAATGGAAAAAACCCACTATGACCTATGATAGCCACATTCAATGCTGTTTATACATTGTATCTAGATTGGGTGTGTACTGTGGTTGGGGGTTGTGTAATCCTTGCTGTGATGAGGTGTGATTGCATTCTATTGTCTATTATGAATTAAGTCTGCTACTGTGATGATGTGGATTGGAGCTGGTCGACCATCTGGCTGCATATTATGGGATGTTGAAGTGTCTTCTGTGAGGAGGGGGGGAATCACCCCTCCTGCTAAGACTGTTTACTGAAGGAGAAGTTTGAACACACCTGACCTGTATCACCATTGTCATTGGACAGTTTAACCCGCCCTGTTCCCCAAGGCAAGGATGGGAGGGAAGGGTTTTGAAGAGAAATGTGTTACCATGTGTTTTGAAAATAAAGTCATTCCCTGTAAAAAAATAGGTCACCTTTAAAAACGCTTCTAAACTAAAATGCGGCAAATTGCCGGTACCGCGTCTGAAGGCATTTTTAGGCTTTGTGAAAAATGAGTTTAAACGCAACTGCATATTTCTTTTGCCAGGCCAAAAACAGTGTTTTGGATGTAAGAGAATTCAATGGACCCACATCCAAAACACAAGTACTGCGAATTTGCGGCAATTTTTAATTTTTTTTAACCTGTTTATAGCTGGTTGTTAAAGGAAGTGTAAAAAAATAAACATTGCCGGCTCTAAAAAAATAAAATCCCCCCCCAGGTCAATACCAGGCCCTTGGGTCTAGTATGGATTCAAAGGGGACCCCCCCACCAAAATAAAAAAAAATGGCGTAGGGGTCCCCCCACAATCCATACCAGGCCCTTCAGGTCTGACATGGATTTTAAGGGGAACCCCACGCCAAACAAAAAAAAAAGCGTGGGGTCCCCTAAAAATCCACACCAGACCCTCTATCCGAGCACGCAACCTGGCAGGCTGCAGGGGAAGAGGGGGGACGAGAGAGCGCCCCCCCTCCCTCCTGAACCGTACCAGGCCACGTGCCCTCAACATGGGAGGATGTCCCCATGTTGATGGGGACAAGGTACTCTTCCCGACAACCCTGGCCGTTGGTTGTCGGCGGGCTTATCGGAATCCGGGAGCCCCCTTTAATAAGGGGGCCCCCAGATACCGGCCCCCCACCCTATGTGAATGAGTATGGGGTACATCGTACCCCTGCCCATTCACCTGGTGGCAAAAAAAGTCAATAAAAAACACAACACAGGTTTTTAAAGTAATTTATTGGGCAGCCCCGCTATCTTCTTCCAGCTCTTTTGCTAGCGGGGTCCCGGGCTTCATCGTCATCTTCTTCCGACTTCGGGGGTCTTCCTGCCCGGCGCCCCGCTATCTTCTTCCAGCTCTTTTGCTAGCGGGGTCCCAGGCTTCCTCGTCGTCTTCTTCCCACTTCGGGGGTCTCTTGTTCTGTTCTCCGGTGTCGTGTCCGCACTCTCCGGTTCTTCTCCAGCTCTCCGGTGCCTTCTCCACGATCTCCGGTTCTTTCTGCCTTCTGCCGGGCGCCCCGCTATCTTCTTCCAGCTCTTTTGCTAGCGGGGTCCCGGGCTTCAGTGTCGTCTTCTTCCCTCTTCTCTCCGCCCGATGTTGCCTCGTCGCTGTCCGCCGTTACAATGCTCTGTCCTCGGAGCGGTGCCACTTATATTGGCATGGGGCGTGGTCACCGGGTGATGCCAATGCTGACCCCGCCCCCGTATGATGTCACAGTCCCGGGGACTGTGACGTGCTATGGGGGCGGGGTCAGCAGGTGGCATCACCCGGTGACCACGCCCCATGCCAATATAAGTGGGTGCGCTCCGCGGCCAGAACATTGTAACGGCGGGCAGCCACGAGGCAACATCAGGCGGAGAGAAGAGGGAAGAAGACGACGCTAGCAAAAGAGCTGGAAGAAGATAGCGGGGTGCCTGGCAGAAGGCAGAAAGAACCGGAGATCGTGGAGAAGGCACCGGAGAGTGGGAGACGACACCGCAGAACAGAACAAGAGACCCCCGAAGTAGGAAGAAGACGACGAGGAAGCCCGGGACCCCGCTAGCAAAAGAGCTGGAAGAAGATAGCGGGGCGCCCGGCAGGAAGACCCCCGAAGTCGGAAAAAGACAACGGGGAAGCCCGGGACCCCGCTAGCCAAAGAGCTGGAAGAAGATAGCGGGGCGCCCGGCAGAAATACCCCCGAAGTCGGAAGAAGACCCCTGGAGCTGCCTAATAAATTACTTTAAAAACCTGTGTTGTGTTTTTTATTGACTTTTTTGCCACCAGGTGAATGGGTAGGGGTACGATGTACCCCATACTCATTTACATAGGGTGGGGGGCCAGTATCTGGGGTCCCCCTTATTAAAGGGGCTCCCGTATTCCGAAAAGCCCCCCGCCCGGAGACCCCGACAACCAACGGCCAGGGTTGTCGGGAAGAGGCCCTTGCTTTGGGGTGGGGGGGTGCAGGTCGCACCCCTGCCCCAAAGCACCAAACCCCCCATGTTGAGGGCATGTGGCCTGGTACGGTTCAGGAGGGAGGGGAGCGGCTCTCTTCCCCTGCGGCCTGCCAGGTTGCGTGCTCGGATAAGGGTCTGGTTTGGATTTTGGGGGGACCCCCACGCCGTTTTTTGGCTTAGAGGGTTCACCTTAAAATCCATACCAGACCTAAGGGCCTGGTATGGATTTTGGGGGGACCCCCACGCCGATTTTCGGCTTAGGGGGTTCACCTTAAAATCCATACCAGACCTAAGGGCCTGGTATGGATTTTGGGGGGACCCCCACGCAGTTTTTTGGCTTAGGGGGTTCACCTTAAGATCCTTACCAGACCTAAGGACATGGTATGCTCCTGAAGGGGAACTCATGCCGGTTTTTTCATTAAAATGTGGCCTGGAGTTCCCCTTCATGATTCATACCAAACACGGGACAGCGAGGCTGCCGAGAACCATCGCGATGCCATCACGCTGGAGACATTCTCGGCCAGCTAGTCGCCTCTAGAACACGACTTGAGCGGCTGCTTCACGCTCAGGTCGTGTCCAAGTTGCCTCGCAAAGTCGCGCTGTTCCTGTGTCAGCTGGCACACGAGTCGCCCCGTGAGTCGGATCGGCTTCATCCGACTTCCCGGGCGACCTCTTTTCAAATCAATGGGCTCCCATAGGGAACCATTCATTTTCAATAGAGCGCCGCTGACATTTGTATTTACTATAACAGTGCGCCGCTGGTTCCTGCGCCCAATGAAGGAGTTATCCGGCGCACCAATTAAGGTATGAACCGACGCAGCGCACTGTTATTAGTAAATCAGCCCCAGTATGACTTCTAACAGAATGCACAACCAATATATATATATATATATATATCTAGAGGCGACTAGCTGGCCGAGAATGTCTCCAGCGTGATGGCATCGCGATGGTTCTTGGCAGCCTCGCTGTCCCGTGTTTGGTATGAATCATGAAGGGGAACTCCAGGCCACATTTTAATGAAAAAACCGGCATGAGTTCCCCTTCAGGAGCATACCATGTCCTTAGGTCTGGTAAGGATCTTAAGGTGAACCCCCTAAGCCAAAAAACTGCGTGGGGGTCCCCCCAAAATCCATACCAGGCCCTTAGGTCTGGTATGGATTTTAAGGTGAACCCCTAAGCCGAAAATCGGCGTGGGGGTCCCCCCAAAATCCATACCAGGCCCTTAGGTCTGGTATGGATTTTAAGGTGAACCCTCTAAGCCAAAAAACGGCGTGGGGGTTCCCCCAAAATCCAAACCAGACCCTTATCCGAGCACGCAACCTGGCAGGCCGCAGGGGAAGAGAGCCGCCCCCCCTCCCTCCTGAACCGTACCAGGCCACATGCCCTCAACATGGGGGGTTTGGTGCTTTGGGGCAGGGGGGCGACCTGCGCCCCCCCCCCACCCCAAAGCAAGGGCCTCTTCCCGACAACCCTGGCCATTGGTTGTTGGGGTCTGCGGGCGGGGGGCTTTTCGGAATACGGGAGCCCCTTTAATAAGGGGGACCCCAGATACTGGCCCCCCAACCTATGTGAATGAGTATGGGGTACATCGTACCCCTACCCATTCACCTGGTGGCAAAAAAGTCAATAAAAAACACAACACAGGTTTTTAAAGTAATTTATTAGGCAGCTCCGGGGGTCTTCTTCCGACTTCGGGGGTCTTTCTGCCGGGCGCCCCGCTATCTTCTTCCAGCTCTTTGGCTAGCGGGGTCCCGGGCTTCCCCGTTGTCTTTTTCCGACTTCGGGGGTCTTCCTGCCGGGCGCCCCGCTATCTTCTTCCAGCTCTTTTGCTAGCGGGGTCCCGGGCTTCCTCGTCGTCTTCTTCCTACTTCGGGGGTCTCTTGTTCTGTTCTGCGGTATATAATGTACAGGACGCCGTGGCTGGGTCCTGGAAGGACGCTATATTTCCCCTCTGTTTGGGCTGTGGTTCCTTTAAGGGAACAGAAAGTGTTAACACACCTGTCCAAGGAAGTGGTTTAAGAGAGACAGGAAGTTTTAGGTGAGAGGAAGGAGTGTAGTGATGTCTGTGCATGGTGAATGGTGGACACTGCAAAAGCTGTGGAGGCTGTGAAAAGCTCTGGAAAGCTGTGAGTGTACATGGCAGTGGCCTGCATGGAAGCCTGCTAGCTGGGAAACTTACCTGCAACACCAAGTAAGGACTGTTTAACTGCAACAGCAGTTATAAGCTCTACAAGTCGGTGAGACTGTTATTTCTTTTTGTTTTGCTGCTGTGAAGCCATTTAAGTTTAATAAACTTCCTTTTGTTTGAAAAGCCTGTGTCCTGCGATCTAGCTGGTTCCCCGAACGCTACACTGGTGCTCGAATGCGGGCAGGACAGAATAACAGGCATAAGAAGAAAAAAAAAAAAAATTTTTTTTTTAATCTTTGCATTGAACTTGACATTGAACAGTTAAAAGGGACAGTACATTGGATATATATGTCCTGGGTTAAAGCTGCACAAACGTTGAAAGCTGAAGCAATGGAGGAGCTAATTAAACAGCTGTCCCTGGCTAATATGCAAACGCAAACTCGCCAAGAGGAAGCAAATCAGCTGCAGCAAGAAAATACTCGCCTGTTGGTGACCCAGTTGGCAGCCCAGCAAGCAGCCCAACAAGAGGTTATGCAGGCTCAGGTGGCTGTCTTAAAGGAAGCAGTGCAGCAGCTATCTCAGGTTCGGGAGCAAGCGGCTGTTGCCCCTGGCAACCAGGTGGCTGTGAGGGCAAGCCATTTTTTGAAGAAATTGTCCCTGAGCGATGATGTAGAGGCATTTCTTGCTACATTTGAGAGGACGGCAGAGAGAGAAGGGTGGCCTCAGGACCAGTGGGCCGGCCTCATTGCCCCTTTTCTCACCGGAGATCCTCAAAAAGCCTACTTTGACCTGCCACCCGATGATGCTAAAGACTATCAAAAGTTAAAGGCAGAAATTCTGGCTCGTCTGGGAGTGACTACGGCCGTTTGGGCCCAACGAGTACACCAATGGAAGTATCGTCCAGATCGGCCACCTCGGTCTCAAATGCATGACCTGGTGCAACTGGTAAAAAATGGCTGCAGCCTGAGGTGTTGTGGGGCCCCCAAATCGTGGAACGGGTTGTGCTGGACCGATACCTGAGATCCCTGCCAGACGACCTTCAACAGTGGGTCAGCCATGGAGACCCCAAAACAGCAAACCTCCTTGTTGAGATGGTGGAACGATATACAGTGGTGGAGGACCTGCTCGGACCTACCAAATGCATAGGCCCCAGTCTACCACGGCCTGTTCGACCAACTGCTGCCCTTCGAAAGGATGTTCCAAGGAGTCCTGGAGCAAACACCCCGGAAGGTCAAGAGTCACTCCCGGTACCTCCTCAGCGTTCTGTTCCTGTTCGGAGAGGAGGGGATGTACAATGTTAGCGATGTCATACCCGGACACACTGCCCACTGCAAGAGGAGCCCATGGAATGCGGGTTTCTTCGGAGGGGGTCTTTTTATGCCCATAAAGTATGCACCACACAGCTCGACCTGGGTGAGGAAAAATTTGAGTGTGAAGTCCAAGTGAACCATCTCCCTGCCCGGGCTTTGTTGGAACCCTGGTTCATCCTAGAGTAATTGGGAAGATCGGTCCGGTAAGAAAAACCTTACGGGTAGTGTGCATTCACGGGGACACTAGAGAGTATCCTCTCATCTCGGTGACCATCTCCTCAGCATGTGGCACTGGTACTCAAGAGGTGGGGGTGGTAAAGAACTTGGTACATGATGTTATAATAGGACAAGACTGTCCGTTGTTTACAAAACTGTGGGAACAAGGAGAACAGTTCAGAGATTGGGGAGAAACTAGCCTCCCTGTTCCTGCTGCTGAGAGGAATAACCCTGATCTGCCAAATGTTCTTAATGTGGATCCAAATGATGAAATTGCTAATGGTTGGGTTAATGGTGATGAAAGTAGAGCTGATACTGTTGAGAATGTCAAGATATGTGGTCCACCGACCTACCAAAACACTGAGGGGGGAGGACCTTCCCCACTTCAGGTAATGCTGGGGGAAGAGGACGAGGAAGTGGCCTCTACCCCTGCCCTGCCAGATTTGGGTGTTCCCCCGGGGGCGTTTGGTACTGCTCAGATGCAGGACCCCACTTTGGCCCATGCACGGGAACAAGTTGTAGTAGTAAATGGGGTTCCCCAAGAGCCAGGTGCGAATGAGCGGTGGCCACACTTCGCAATATATAATGAGTTATTGTATCGGGTTACCAAGGTGAGAGAAAATGTGGTAGAACAATTGTTGGTGCCCCAACAATATAGACGAAAGGTTCTGGACCTGGCCCATGACGATGTGTTAGGGGGACACCTGGGAGTTGAGAAGACGGAGGCACGGATCACCGACCGGTTTTACTGGCCAGGTCTGAAAGCAGAGGTAAAGAAATACTGTACCTCTTGTCCCACCTGTCAGTTGACCGCTCCGGTGACCCACTTCCGGAGCTCTTTGATCCCTCTTCCCATAATTGAGGTCCCGTTCGAGAGGATAGCCATGGATATAGTGGGTCCCTTGGTAAAGTCAGCTCGAGGTTACTCCTACATATTGGTGATTCTTGACTATGCCACCCGAAATCCTGAGGCGCTTCCCCCTTCGGAATACCTCCTCTAAGGCTATTGCCCGGGAATTGTTCCAGTTGTTTACACGGACTGGTTTTCCCAAGGAAATACTCACAGACCAGGGCACCCCGTTTATGTCAAGAGTTATGGCCGATGTGTGCAAGCTGTTCCGGATTAAACAGCTGCGCACATCGGTCTACCATCCCCAAACGGACGGGTTAGTGGAACGCTTTAATAAGACCCTTAAGTCTATGCTCAAGAGAGTGGTACAAAGGGATGGGAAAGATTGGGACTGCCTGTTACCAGCTCTCCTGTTTGCTATCAGGGAAGTGCCCCAGGACTCCACGGGATTTTCGCCATTTGAGTTGGTATATGGGCGGAGACCTCGTGGACTACTTGACTTTGTTAAAGAGGAATGGGAAAGTGAACCTGTTCAGCATAAGAGTGTTCTTGAATATGTCTCCCAAATGCAGGAAAGGATCCAAACTGTGATGCCACTAGTCAAGGAGCATTTGCAAAAAGCCCAGGAGGCTCAACGACGGGTCTATAACAGGGCTGCTAAAATAAGGCACTTCCAAGTGGGGGATCGAGTAGCGGTGCTAATTCCCACTGTGGAAAGTAAATTTTTGGCCAGATGGCAAGGTCCCTTTGAAGTTGTGGAAAAAGTGGGAGAGGTAAATTATAGAGTCCACCAGCCAGGCAAGAGGAAACCGTATCAGATATATCATGTCAACTTGTTAAAGCCCTGGACCGACAGGGAACCGGTGACCTCCCTGGCTAGTGCAAGACTTGAGCCTCAGGTTGGGGTGGAGAGTGTCCAAGTAGCAAGTACCCTGTCTAAAATCCAAAGTCAGCAGGCAAAGGAGTTCTTGCAGAGAAATAAAGAAAAGTTTTCAGCCTTGCCAGGGCTAACTAGTGTTCTAGAACATGATATTATCACGGAACCTGGAGTCAAAGTTTTTGTCCGGCCCTACCGCATCCCAGAGGCTCAAAGGAAGGCCGCTTCAGAGGAAGTGAAGAAGATGCTAGACCTGGAGATCATTGAAGAATCGCAGAGCGTGTGGTCGAGCCCGATTGTGTTGGTACCAAAGCGCAACGGGACTCTGCGATTCTGCAATGATTTCCGGAAACTTAATGAGGTTTCACGGTTTGATGCCTACCCCATGCCCCGGGTAGATGAGCTTATTGAGAGACTAGGTCCAGCCAGGTATATTACAACATTAGACCTTACCAAGGGGTATTGGCAAATCCCGTTGACTAAGGCTGCTAGAGAGAAAACTGCTTTTTCTACCCCAGAGGGGAGTTTTCAGTACAAACGAATGCCTTTTGGACTGCAAACTGCTCCAGCCACTTTCCAGCGAGCAATGGATAGGATTTTACGACCTCACCGGGAGTATGCCTCAGTGTACTTGGACGACATAGTCATTTTTAGCAGAGACTGGGAATCACACTTGCCCAAAGTCCAGGCAGTACTGGACTCTCTTTGGAAGGAGGGATTTACAAGAAACCCTGAAAAATGTGCTTTGGGAATGGAGGAGGTGAAATACCTGGGCTTTATTGTGGGTAGAGGGGTGGTGAAACCTCAGGTTAGCAAGGTAGAGGCTATACAGAATTGGCCCCGCCCCCTCACAAAAAAGCAGGTACGTGCATTCCTGGGCATGGTGGGATACTACAGGAGATTCGTACCCAACTTTGCCACATTGGCGGCTCCATTGACCGATCTGACTAAGGGTCGGAAATCGGTCATGGTGGAATGGAATGCAGATGCTGAAAAGGCTTTTTTGGAGCTCAAGTCAGCACTGTGCCAACACCCTGTCCTGATAGCACCCAATTTTTCAAACGAGTTTGTTGTCCAGACTGATGCTTCCGACGTAGGATTGGGAGCTGTGTTGTCACAGGTTGTTCATGGGGAGGAGCACCCAGTAGTCTTCCTCAGTAGGAAGTTGACACCAGCGGAAAAAAACTATGCTATATTTGAACGAGAATGTCTGGCCATTAAGTGGACTCTGGAATCCCTCAGATATTACCTCTTGGGAAGGAAGTTTTAGGTTGATTTCTGACCATGCCCCTTTAACATGGATGAGGCAAGGTAAAGGGACTAATGCCAGGATTACACGTTGGTTCCTGGCGCTCCAGGAATTTAAATTTGTAGTGGAGCATAAGCCCGGGAGACTGCATCAAAATGCAGATGCCCTCTCCCGAGTCCATTGTTTTAGCTCCACTGTTGCCTCCACCTCCTTGGCGTTGGGGCACAGGGGGGGGGATATGTACAGGACGCCGTGGCTGGGTCCTGGAAGGACGCTATATTTCCCCTCTGTTTGGGCTGTGGTTCCTTTAAGGGAACAGAAAGGGTTAACACACCTGTCCAAGGAAGTGGTTTAAGAGAGACAGGAAGTTTTAGGTGAGAGGAAGGAGTGTAGTGATGTCTGTGCATGGTGAATGGTGGACACTGCAAAAGCTGTGGAGGCTGTGAAAAGCTCTGGAAAGCTGTGAGTGTACATGGCAGTGGCCTGCATGGAAGCCTGCTAGCTGGGAAACTTACCTGCAACACCAAGTAAGGACTGTTTAACTGCAACAGCAATTATAAGCTCTACAAGTTGGTGAGACTGTTATTTCTTTTTGTTTTGCTGCTGTGAAGCCATTTAAGTTTAATAAACGTCCTTTTGTTTGAAAAGCCTGTGTCCTGCGATCTAGCTGGTTCCCCGAACGCTACAATATATATATATATATATATATATATATATATATATATATATATACACACAGTATGTATACACAGCAAATTAGAAACACATGCTTTGATAATCATGAATATTGTTTGATAAATAAATGGCTATTCCATTTACCCGATCAACATCTTGTTTAAAAAAAATAATAATTCTAAAGAGGTTAGCTTAAGTTCATTGTCTTTGAAACCAAGAAACCCTCACCAGAAGGTTTTAAGTGTATTATGTTAAGTTCTCTTAAGATTGTAAATTTTCTGTCAGCTTGTAAAGATAAAAGGGTCTATGGCTAGTGTTTAAACTAAAGACTCATATTTCAAATGAGCTCACAGACCTAATTTCTGTTTCCAGGATGGAGCAACAAGAGAGGGCTTATTCACAAATGAAACATGTTAACAATAACCCCCAATATATATAGAAGTTCATTATATTGAAGTACTTGTACAGTGGGGCAAAAAAGTATTTAGTCAGCCACTGATTGTGCAAGTTCTCCCACTTAAAATGATGTGAGAGAATGCCTGTAAATTGTTATCATAGGTATACCTCAACTATGAGAGACAAAATGTGGAAACAAATCCAGACAATCACATTGATATGGAAAGAATTTATTTGCAAATTATGGTGGAAAATAAGTATTTGGTCAATATCAAAAGTTTGTATCAATACTTTGTTATATATCCTTTGTTGGCAATGACAGAGGTCAACCGTTTTCTGTAAGTCTTCACAAGGTTGTCACACACTGTTGCTGGTATATTGGCCTATTCCTCCATGCAGATCTCCTCTAGAGTAGTGATGTTTTGGGGCTGTCGCTGGGCAACACGAACTTTCATCTCCCTCCAAAGGTTTTCTATGGGGTTGAGATCTGGAGACTGGCTAGGCCACTCCAGGACCTTGAAATGCTTCTTATGAAGCCACTCCTTCATTGCCCGGGCGGTGTGTTTGGGATCATTGTCATGCTAAAGGATCCAGTAAGTTTCATCTTCAATGTCCTTGCTGATGGGAGGAGCTTTGCACTCAAAATCTCACGATACATGGCCTCATTCATTCTTTCATGTACACGGATCAGTCGTCCTGTTCCCTTTGCAGAGAAGCAGCCCCAAAGCATGATGTTGCCACCCCCAGGCTTCACAGTAGGTATGGTGTTCTTTGGTTGCAACTCAGCATTCTCTCTCCTCCAAACACGATGAGTTGTGTTTCTACCAAACAGTTCTACTTCGGTTTCATCTGACCATATGACATTCTCCCAATCCTCTTCTGGATCATCCAAATGCTCTCTAGCAAACCTCAGACAGGCTGGCTTAAGGAGGGGGACACGTCTGGCACTGCAGGATCTGAGTCCCTGGCGGCGTACTGTGTTACTGATGGTAGCCTTTGTTACGTTGGTCCCAGCTCTCTGCAGGTCATTCACTAGGGATTTTTGCTCACTGTTCTTGTGATCATTTTGACCCCACGGGGTGAGATCTTGCGTGGAGCCCCAGATATAGGGAGATTATCAGTGGTCTTGTATGTCTTCCATTTTCTAATTATTGCTCCCACAGTTGATTTCTTCACACCAAGCTGCTTGCCTATTGCAGATTCAGTCTTCCCAGCCTGGTGCAGGTCTACAATTTTGTTTCTGGTGTCCTTCGACAGCTCTGTGGTCTTCAATATAGTGGAGTTTGGAGTGTGACTGTTTGAGGTTGTGGACAGGTGTCTTTTAAACTAATAACAAGTTCAAACAGGTGCCATTAATACAGGTAATGAGTGGAGGACAGAGGAGCCTCTTAAAGATGATACAGGTCTGCGAGAGCCAGAAATCTTGTTTGTAGGTGACCAAATACTTATTTTCCTCCATAATTTGTAAATAAATACTTTCCAAATCAGACAATGTGATTGTCTGGATTTGTTTCCACATTTTGTCTCTTATAGTTGTTGAGGTATGCCTATGATGACAATTACAGGCCTCTCATCTTTTTAAGTGGGAGAACTTGCACAATTGGTGGCTGACTAAATACTTTTTTGCCCCACTGTATGCATATTTAAGGGAATCATTTTACATATATTGGTTTATGTATTTTCTTTCATAATATTTTCATAATGTATTGTGTGGATATTCATAAAATCCATTAATGCATATATATTATTATAATAAGGGTTACAAATATGGAATCCTATGAAAAATTTGAAAGTATAGAAGCTGTATTTGTGAAATAATACACAGGGTTAAATTCCAATGATCTGAGTCTCAAGGTATGTAGAACAAAAGTTAATTGTGTGGGTTAGATTCACTTAGAAGAAATAAATCTCAGGAATCACCACTATGTCTGAAGAAAATGACAGTTTTTGATAGTTGATGGGTTTCTGCTAAGCCAAAGTCAGAAGGTCATTAACCACTTGTGACAGGGGGTCACTCTGGGCACAGGGTGAATGGAAAAACCCCACTATGACCTATGATAGCCACATTCAATGCTGTTTATACATTGTATCTAGATTGGGTGTGTACTGTGGTTGGGGGTTGTGTAATCCTTGCTGTGATGAGGTGTGATTGCATTCTATTGTCTATTATGAATTAAGTCTGCTACTGTGATGATGTGGATTGGAGCTGGTCGACCGTCTGGCTGCATATTATGGGATGTTGAAGTGTCTTCTGTGAGGAGGGGGGGAATCACCCCTCCTGCTAAGACTGTTTACTGAAGGAGAAGTTTGAACACACCTGACCTGTATCACCATTGTCATTGGACAGTTTAACCCGCCCTGTTCCCCAAGGCAAGGATGGGAGGGAAGGGTTTTGAAGAGAAATGTGTTACCATGTGTTTTGAAAATAAAGTCATTCCCTGTTTTGGAACTTGAAATACAGAGCATTGTCTCGTATCTCTGGAAGGATTAATCCTATGGGAAGTGGTCGCCTGGCTGTGGAGGGTCGATAGTGGTTGTGTGTTCAGAGAGTGAATATTCTAAACGGCGTTAACCCCCTTTATATTTGGGGTGCCGTTACATTGGTTGGCAGCAGCGGGATTTTCCCTCCAGTTCCTGGGACACTCCAAGCCACCACAGTGAATGACCAAGCTATGCAGCCTGCAGGAGAGCCACGCTGAAAGACTTACAAGGGCTGGGACGGTGATAATAATGGGGGATTTTAACTACCCAGAAATTGACTGGAGTAATGGCACTGCTGGGACAGTTAAAGGGCAAAAATTTATAAGCCTATTGCAGGACAATTTTATGGTCCAGTTTATTGAGGCCCCAACTAGGAATGATGCTCTGTTGGACCTGGTAATCTCAAACCATGCAGAGCACATTACTAATGTTCAGATAAAGGAACACCTGGGTAGCAGTGACCATAACATGATTTCATTTGATGTTAGCTGTAAGCAAGAAATACATGCAGGAAGGATAAAAACACTTAATTTCAATAAAGCAAATTTTCCAAGGATGAGGGCTGCTCTCCAGGACTTAGACTGGGAGGGAAAATTGGCATCAATGGGCACAGAACAGAAATGGGAATTCTTCAAAAAGACTGTTTGTGAACTCACTGCAAAGTATATTCCCATGGGCAATAAGTTTAAAAGGCTAAAAATAAAACCTATGTGGCTCACAGTTAAAGTTAAAAAAGCTATAAACAATAAGAAAAGCGCTTTTAAAAAATATAAAAATGAAGGAACACTAGTGTCGTTTAAATGTTACAACGAATATAACAGGATATGTAAAAAGGAAATCAAGGATGCAAAAATTCAAAACGAACGACAGATTGCAAAAGATAGTAGGACAAACCCCAAAAAATTCTTCAAATATATTAATAGTAAAAAGGTCAAGTCTGAGCATGTAGGCCCTTTACAAAATAATCTAGAGTGGGTGACTGGGGACAAAGAAAAGGCTAATTTATTAAATACTTTCTTCAGCTCTGTGTATACAATGGAGCATGGGGGAGTTCATGTCCATAATGGGGGTGGTAGTGACACAGCCCCAAATCCACAATGGCTCAAAAGTGATATGGTCCAGAAATATTTAGACAGAGTAAAGGTGGATAAAGCACCTGGACCAGATGGCATCCACCCACGGATCCTAAAAGAATTGATCTCTGTAATTTCAAAGCCATTGTATCTAATTTTTAGGGACTCATTAATGACAGGAATAGTACCACTGGATTGGCGCAGGGCCAATGTGGTGCCTATATTTAAAAAGGGAACAAAGTCTTTACCAAGTAACTATAGACCTGTTAGTTTAACTTCCATAGTTGGGAAGATACTGGAGAGATTAATAAAAGACCACATAGATGAGTTCTTGCTGGAAAAAAACTATTTCAGCAACAGACAGCATGGATTCATGAAAGACAGAAGTTGTCAGACAAACCTGATTTCTTTTTATGAAGAGGTAAGTAAAACCTTGGACAGAGGCGTGGCTGTGGACGTGGTATACTTAGATTTTGCAAAAGCGTTTGATACAGTTCCCCACACACGGCTCATGTGTAAGGTAAAGTCTACAGGATTGGAAATATCAGTTTGTAAATGGATAGAAAACTGGCTAAAAGACAGAATTCAGAGAGTAGTAGTTAATGATTCTTACTCTGAATGGTCTAAGGTTATCAGTGGTGTACCCCAAGGTTCAGTGCTGGGACCCTTACTTTTTAATATCTTTATAAATGATATTGGGTCTGAGATCAAAAGTAACATTTCTGTCTTTGCAGATGACACCAAGCTATGCAGTGGAATGACGTCCTTGCAGGATGTCTCCAATTTACAAGCCGACCTCGATGCCCTGTCTAATTGGGCGACTATGTGGCAGATGAGGTTTAATGTTGATAAATGTAAAGTTATGCACTTGGGGGCTAAGAATATGAATGCATCATACATACTAGGGGGAATACAACTGGGGGGATCCGTAGTGGAAAAGGATCTGGGGGTTTTGGTAGATCATAAGCTCAATAATGGCATGCAATGCCAAGCTGTGGTTTCCAAAGCGAGCAAAGTCCTTTCTTGTATTAAGAGAGGTATGGACTCCAGAGAGAGAGACATCATTTTGCCCCTGTACAAATCATTAGTAAGGCCTCATCTGGAATACGCAGTTCAGTTTTGGGCACCAGTTCTCAAAAAGCATATCGGGGAACTGGAGAAAGTGCAGAGAAGGGCAACCAAACTGATAAGAGGCATGGAGGAGCTCAGCTATGAAGAAAGATTAGAGGAGCTGAATTTATTCACTCTTGAGAAGAGGAGAATAAGGGGGGATATGATTAACATGTACAAATATATAAGGGGTCCATATATTGATCTTGGTGATGAGTTATTCACTTTACGGTCAACACAGAGAACAAGGGGGCACTCTTTACGTCTAGAAGAAAAAAGATTTCATCTCCAAATGCGGAAAGGTTTCTTCACAGTAAGAGCTGTGAAAATGTGGAACAGACTCCCTGCAGAGGTGGTTCTGGCCAGCTCAGTAGATTGCTTTAAGAAAGGCATGGATACTTTCCTAAATGTACATAATATAACTGAGTACTGACAGTTCTAGGTAAAGTTGATCCAGGGTAAATCCGATTGCCTCTCGGGGGATCAGGAAGGAATTTTTTCCCCTGCTGTAGCAAATTGGATCATGCTCTGCTGGGGTTTTTTGCCTTCCTCTGGATCAACTGTGGGTATAGAGTTGGGTATATGGGATTGCACGATATTTTTTTTTATTTTATGGTTGAACTGGATGGACTTTGTCTTTTTTCAACCTGACTAACTTTGTAACTATGTAACTTGAGAGCCGTGGAGGCACCGGTGGGACAAAGAACAAGGCCACCTTGATCAGGGAACTAGCGGAGATGGATCAGAGGTATGGTGATGCAGGACCCCGGTCAGTTGAAGACTTGTTTCAACAACGAGTTCGACAGCGGTTGGCATTATATGGTGCTAGCCCATCAGAGACCGCCATACGGGAAGCCATTAGAGACATCCAGCGGCAGGATGAGCGGCAACATGAGCAGAGAATGGCGGAAATACGGCAATCGGAGACAAAACCTAAAGAAGCAGCACCAACTGAAAGGAGAGGAGAGATACAGATACCAGCCGCCATGGAAGAGGAATTCAGAAGGAGGTTGCGAGAGATGCAGATACAGCTTAGAGGACCAGTATCAGAGGAGGTCCTGCTGGGATGGTCTGATTCGATCCGCTGCGAACTCTGGAAGAAAGCGCTAGCTCTCGAGCAGCAACACCAGGGAAAGGTTCTCCCCTCCATCTATGTAAGGTACTGGTCGCAGTATGAAGTACGAATGCTGTTATTGGGAGAACAACCGAAGCAGGAGTGGACAGCTGAGTTAAGCAGGCTGATTCGGGCAGAGATGCGGTTGGACGAGAGCTACAGAGCCCTCCGGTGGTATGTAGCCCAAGAGTGCCCATGGTCAGCGGATGACAGCCCCACGGAAGGCTTTGACTATGATCGCCTGGGATTGTTGTATTGGAGGCTGTCCGAGGACCCTGACTTTGGGAGTGATCGGGAGTGGCGTTTAAGGAAATAATGGAGCACAGAGAGCAAAGACTGAATGTCTCGGAAGGGCACTGGGCACAGGAAGATTTGGAGTTTCTGGCCGTTCAGGAATGGGAGCTGGAGATTGCCTACAGACAGCTGCTAGACTCGGCTCAGCAGCAGGGTGGGGCTCCCTTTGCCTGGGACTATCAGGAAATACCAATTGACAACTATGAAATCCTGGCTGAAGAATCAGCAGTGGAAAATCTGAAGATTGCCATCCCTAAAGCCGAAGTGGATGATATGAAGTTCCAGGGAGCTAGCCTGGCTGAAGAATCGGCAGTGGAAAATCTGAAGATTGCCATTCCTAAAGCTGAAGTGGATGATATGGAGTTCCAGGGAGCTAGGGCAGTTGGTTCATCTTCCCAGCTACAGATTACAGAAGGTATGGACTTAAGGGACTGTTCAGAGGATGTTATGGATTATGCATCGCCTGCCCAAGTACTGGCAATAGGACAGAGTACTGCAGACCCCTGCTCTACACCCGTGGCAGTTTTGGAGGCCCGAGATGAGACGGTGATGGTTCCTCTTTCCCAGGGGATTTCAGAGATGCAGGGGAGAAGCAGCCCTTTTCCCTCCCCAACAGTTAGCCAGAGCAGATGGGGTGGAGTCCCCAGCAGAAGTGCTGGCAACAGGGCAGAGTGCTAGCAACCTCTGCCCAGCACCAGAAACAACTGTGGAGTTTCAGGGAGCCGGGGCAGTTGGCCCATCTCTCCAGCAACAAGCTGAGGTGGTAAAGCTTTTACCACCAGCTGAATCACTGGCAGCAGGGCAGAATGCTACTGGCCGCTGCACACAACTGCCACTTGAGTGGATATCGGTGGATGGGACTACGGTCTCCACTCACAGCAACCCAGCGGAAGAGCTGGCAACACAGCAGAGTGCCGCGGGCCTCTGCTCTCAACTAACAGAAGAGGGAGTTCCTGTGGTACTGGATGGGACTTCGGTCCTCACTGACACAACCCCGGAAAATGGTGTGACACTGAGACAGGAGGATGTCAGCCTTGCTTTGCAAGCACTGGGGGATTTTCACCTACCACAAGGGGATGGGACTTCAGTCTCCACTTGTATACCTCAGGGATGCTGGGCAGTCGGCTCAGATCCGCAACAGCATGACAGACTGAGCCCAGTCACCCTGTCTTCTCCCCAGCGGCGGGTATGTTCTCTGAGAGAGGCAGAGGTTGGCTGGGTAAGTAATGCTCTGTTTGGAGCAATTTATTTGGGGTACTGTGTGGATACCGGCATTAGAAGAATGGACCTATGGACTAACTTCAGAGTCAACCCGTCTGGGGTCCCCTCCTCTGTTAGTCTCCTGCCGAAAGGGGAGATGTGTGACAGGGGGTCACTCTGGGCACAGGGTGAATGGAAAAACCCCACTATGACCTATGATAGCCACATTCAATGCTGTTTATACATTGTATCTAGATTGGGTGTGTACTGTGGTTGGGGGTTGTGTAATCCTTGCTGTGATGAGGTGTGATTGCATTCTATTGTCTATTATGAATTAAGTCTGCTACTGTGACGATGTGGATTGGAGCTGGTCGACCGTCTGGCTGCATATTATGGGATGTTGAAGTGTCTTCTGTGAGGAGGGGGGGAATCACCCCTCCTGCTAAGACTGTTTACTGAAGGAGAAGTTTGAACACACCTGACCTGTATCACCATTGTCATTGGACAGTTTAACCCGCCCTGTTCCCCAAGGATGGGAGGGAAGGGTTTTGAAGAGAAATGTGTTACTATGTGTTTTGAAAATAAAGTCATTCCCTGTTTTGGAACTTGAAATACAGAGCGTTGTCTCGTATCTCTGGAAGGATTAATCCTATGGGAAGTGGTCGCCTGGCTGTGGAGGGTCGATAGTGGTTGTGTGTTCAGAGAGGGAATATTCTAAACGGCGTTAACCCCCTTTATATTTGGGGTGCCGTTACACCACTTAAGCCCCAGGCCAATACGCAGCATAAAGACCAGAGCTGATTTTACAGCTTGGCACTGCGCTGCTTTAACTGGAAATTGTGCGGACATGCAATGTTGTACTCAAACGAAATTTGCGTCCTTTTCTTCCCACAAATAGAGCTTTCTTTTAATGGTATTTGATTAACTCTGCGATTATTATTTTTGCGATATAAACGGAAAAAGACCAAAAATTTAGAAAAATAATTATATTTATAATATAAACTCAATTTTAGTCATACATTCAGGCCAAAATGTATTCAGCCACATGTCTTTAGTAAAAAAAAATGTCAATAAGCGTATATTTATTGGTTTGCGCAAAAGTTATAGCGTCTACAATCTAGCGTACATTTTCTGGAATTAACACAGCTTTTAATTTATGACTGCCTATCTCATTTCTTGAGGTGCTAAAATAGCAGGACAGTACAACCCCCCCCCCCCAAATGACCCCATTTTGGAAAGTAGACACCTCAAGGAAATTGCTGAGAGGCATGTTGAGCCCATTGAATATTTTTTTCTTTGTCCCAAGTGATTGAATAATGACAAAAAAAAATTACAAAAAGTTGTCACTAAATGATATATTGCTCACACATGCCATGGTTATATGTGGAATTGCACCCCAAAATACATTTTGCTGCTTCTCCTGAGTATGGGGATCCCACATGTGTGGGACTTTTTAGGAGCCTAGCCGCGTATGGGATCCCGAAAACCAAGCACCGCCTTCAGGATTTCCAAGGGCGCAAATTTTTGATTTCACTCCTCACTACCTATCACAGTTTCGAAGGCCATAAAATGCCAAAATAGCACAAAACCCCCCCAAATGACCCCATTTTGGAAAGTAGACACCCCAAGCTATTTGCTGAGAGGCATGGTGAGTATTTTACAGCTCTCATTTGTTTTTGAAAATGAAGAAAGAAAATCCATTTTTTTTTTTTTTTTCTTTTTTCAATTTTCAAAACTTTGTGACAAAAGCGAGATCTGCAAAATACTCACCATACCTCTCAGCAAATAGCTTGGGTTGTCTACTTTCCAAAATGGGGTCATTTGGGGGGGGGGGTTGTGCCATCTGGGCATTCCATGCTGTGATAGGCAGTGAGGAGTGAAATCAAAAATTTACACCCTTAGAAAGCCTGAAGGCGGTGCTTGGTTTTTGGGATCCTGTACGCGGCTAGGCTCCCAAAAAGTCTCACACATGTGGTATCTCCGTACTCAGGAGAAGCAACAGAATGTATTTTGGGGTGTAATTCCACATATGCCCATGGCATGTTTGAGCAATATATCATTTAGTGACAACTTTGTGCAAAACTTGTGTCAACATATAAAATATTCCATGGACTCGATATACCTCTCAGCAAATAGCTTGGGGTGTCTACTTTCCAAAATTGGGTCATTTGGGGGGTTTTGAACTGTCCTGGCATTTTATACACAACATTATGTCACACATCATCCACTCTTCTAACCACTTGAAGACAAAGCCCTTTCTGACACTTTTTGTTTACATGAAAACATTTTTTTTTTGCAAGAAAATTACGTTGAACCCCCAAACATTATATATATTTTTTTAAACAAAGGCCCTACAGATTAAAATGGTGGGTGTTACATTTTTTTTCCACACAGTATTTGTGCAGCAATTTTTCAAATGCATTTTTTTTAATGCACTAAAACACACTATATTGCCCAAATGTTTGATGAAATAAAAAAGATGATCTTAGGCCGAGTACATGGATACCAAACACGACATGCTTTAAAATTTCGCACAAACGCGCAGTGGCGACAAACTACATACATTTTTAAAAGCCTTTACAGGTTACCACATTAGATTTACAGAGGAGGTCTACTGCTAAAATTATTGCCCTTGATCTGACCTTCGCGGTGATACCTCACATGCATGATGCAATTGCTGTTTACATATGACGCCAGACCGACGCTTGCGTTCGCCTTTGCGCAAGAGCAGGGCGGGACAGGGGTGCTTTTTTTTTTTATTATTATTATTATTATTATTATTATTAATTTTGCTTTTTTATTTTATTTTTAAACTGTTCCTTCCATATTTATTTATTTTTATAATTTTTATTGTTATCTCAGGGAATGTAAATACAGGCATACCCCACTTTTAAGTACACAATGGGGTTTATTTACTAAAGCTGGGAAGTGCAAAATCAGGCTCACTTCTGCATAGAAACCAATGAGTTTCTAACCTCAGCTTGTTCAATTAAGCTTTGTAATAAAACCTGGAAGCTCATGGGTTTCTATGCAGAAGTGAGCCTGATTTTGCACTTTCCAGGTTTTGTAAATAATCTCCATTGTGTACTTAAAAGTGGGGTATGCCTGTATCCCCTATGATAGCAATAGGTAGTGACAGGTACTCTTTTTTTTGAAAAAACTGGGGTCTATTAGACCCTAGATCTAATAGCAGTCCAGAGGCTAATTAGCCGCTAGGATTGCTTTTACATGAAAGCCGGCCGCTGGCTGAAAAGAATGATACCAAGATGATACCAAACCCGCAGGCATCATTCTGGTATAACCATTCAAAGTCCAGCAACATACCAGTACGTTGTTGGTCCTTGTTGGACATGTATTGTAATCTTTTTTTTCATGCAGCCTGTTGGCTGAACGAAAAAAAGAGATTGATCGGTGGGTATGCCCACCATTAGAATACCTCCCTTCATCCACCCACTTCTAATGATGGGCATACATGCACCATTTATATATGCCGAAGCATGGGGGCATCCTCCCGCAAAAGTTATGCCGCGTACACACGGTCGGACTTTTCCACGGGCAAGCCTCCGTTGGAATTTCGACCGTATGTACGCGGCATTAGGAGAAAAATCGCTCCTCCGTCCCTGCTACCCCCATGCTTCGCCATATATGCTCTTTTTTTTAACTGTGGTGGTGAAATCACCTCCTACAGCACTGGAGTCGCAGGGATCAGGCCTGTCTCTGCGAACGCTGCAGTTATGTGTGTTGTGTTTTGTAAGTGACAGTGATCGATCAATACTGCACTTGGGTGGCCTGAGCTTGACGGAGGGGCAAAACGCAGTTGCTAGCAGGTATCTGGGCTGATCCTGCTAGCACTGCGTTTTTGGGAACCCTAAACTGTTGGGGACGCTAGTATAGATCTGATCAGATATTGATCTGTTCAGATACTGGCACTAACCTGATGCTGCCTGGGGTGTGACGCAGACCCTCTCTGACGCTAAAACCTAATTGAAATCACCCGCCGGGCGATCAGGGGGTTAAACCTTTATTGGGTTATATACGGCGGGTGCCCTGACACTATAAAAAGCAAACTAACTAACCAGCGTCACCCGTAACACTTATACGGTGATCACTGGTGAAAGGGTTAACCAGGGGCAATCAGGGGGTTAAAACCTTTATTAGGTAATATATGGGGTATCTGACGCTATATATATAAACCTGACGGGGAACCTAAAAAACGAAATAACTAACTGGCTAACCAGTGTCACCAGTGACACTTATACGGTGATCACTAGTGAAAGGGTTAACTCTAGGGGCAATCAGGGGGTTAAAACCTTTATTAGATAATATATGGTGGTACCTGACGCTATAAACACCTGGCGGCGAACCTAAAAAAATTACTGACTACCTAGCGGCGCCAGCATAACTAATACAGCGATCAGAAAAACGATTGCTTAGTGACACTGGCAAAAGGGGGTGAAAGGGTTACCTGGGGGGCAATCAAGGGGTTAAACCTTTACTAGGTAATATATGGGGGTACCTGACGCTATAAAAACCTGGCGGCGAACCTAAAAAAATAACTGACTACCTAGCGGCACCACCGACACTAAAACAGCGATCAGAAAAACGATTGCTTAGTCACAGTGGTGCTAGGGGGTGAAAGGGTTACCTGGGGGGCGATCAAGGGGTTAAACCTTTATTGGGGGGGGTTAGGGGGCTACCCTGGACCTAAAACTAACTGCCCTGACACTTTTACAGTTACAAATGTCACTGTTTGCAGTGATCAGTAAATAAATGATCACTGCAATCAGTGACACTGTGACTGGGGCCTGGGGGGTGATCTGGGGGTGCGATTGTGTGCCTATGTGTCCTGGTGTCAGTGTACTGTTTGTGCACTAACCTGATGTCTTCTCTCCACGGCGCTCCGGTATATGTGAGCGCCGCAGGAGAGATGACATCACTTCCTCCTGCCTGTGTATACATTACACAGGCAGAGGAAGCATTTGATTCGCCGGGAGCGATCGTGAGGGGGTGGCCAGAAACCAATGGCCGCCCCCTCATCACGGATCGCTCCTGGAGCGATACCGATCGCTCACTGTACCGGAGGGGGGTCCGATCGGACCCCCCACCCATACGAAGGCAGTCACGTACAGGTACGTGATTGTGCCTGTCCGTGCTATTTTGCCAACGTATATGTACAGTGAGCGGTCGTTAAGTGGTTAAATTATTAAATAAAATCAATTCTAATAAAACACTGCCTCCTGGGAGTGAAAATATTAAGAGTCCAAGATGGCGGCCCAGACAAGGTTGTCATGGTTACATAGAAACAATCCGTCATTTGACGTAATCAATTACGTAGTAGTGACACACACACACACACTTTTTGGGTGGGATAAAAGAGTATACACATAGCAGAGAGGAGGTCTGACAGAATTTTTGGGACAGAAGGAATCTTGGAAAACGAGAGGAGAAGAAGAGAGTGCAGAAATGTAGGAATATTGGAGAAGTCCTATGGGACACCTAACTTGAGTCCTCAAAACAAAAGTTTCTTAGACCACCAGTAAAGTATTAATTTCCTATTTTATCTTTTGATATTTGAATTATTTGGCATGTACATTACTAAAACCATTTAAACTTTGTTACATATTTGGAATTGTTTTGTTTCTAACTGCAGTACAAAGTAATTATTTTTCCATATATAGAGAAATACACATGGTTGTATATCTCAACAAAAACTGACTTTCCTGGTGCATCATAGCAGCATACAATGGGTTGTGACTCCGCCCCCACAACCTGATAGGACTGGTTAACTATAAATCAAAGACAGACCCGGCTTACAGCATTCTCTTTTTCCTCACCTGATCAGGACTGGAATCGCGAGGTATCCCTTACCGTTTGTTGTCCCAGCCAGGTTCAGCCTCTCCTGGGTGGAAGTCCTTTCTGTACAGTCTCTAAAGGAGCCTTTATGGTTGGAGCCCCACTCTGGTGGTCTGGGGGGCATATTTTAGCCTCTCCTGGGTAGAAGTCCTTCCTGTACAGTCTCTAAAGGAGCCTATATGGTTGGAGCCCCATTCTGGTGGTGCAGGCTTCTCAAAAAAAGCTTTAAACAAGCTTTGACGTAAGTGACAGCATTTCCTTTTGCTTTACATATGCTTTTTACTTATTTTCTCTGTTATGGGTGTTTGTCATTCCCAAGATGGCTGCAGCAGTGCAAGTACACTCTGAGCATTAGAGGCAGGAAGTGATGCGGTCTCTGTGTTTCCTGACTAGAGCTTTTCCAGGATGGTGATCTGAACATGCTCAGGCACTGATATCATCACTAATGGCAAATGTGAGTTCTAAATAGTTTTATGGCATTTTTGGGCAACAAATGGTTGAGATCTCTACTCATGCATGCTGGATGCTTATGTGGTCATTGTTTGCAGGTATGTTTTCCCTTTTTTATGGCATTCACTAGGCTTGTGCAATTCGTTTCGTAACGAATCGAAATTCGTCCGAATTTAGCAACTTTCTGACATTTATTTATGATTTTAGTTCGGATTCGGTTTTATTCGTAATTGCTTTGAACGGAAATTCGAATGCATCCGAATGTCCGAAAGTTGCAAAATTCAGACTAATTTCAATGCAAATGCATTCGTTATTCCGAATATTAGAGAATTACAGTTTTTTTTAGCCAATCAGTTGATTCCTTGGGGGCTGGATTACTGGCATGGTGTAATTTACAGGCCAATCAGTTGATTTATTTTGTGCTGGAGGTTGGATTAAGGGCAAAAGGTCACTGCATTGTGCATTCCACCAGTGGTAACTGAGTGAGAAAGGGAGTTTGAGCAGAGGGGAGACAATATTTGAGAAGTAGCAGAAGAGAGTCCAGTCTAGTAAATTTTTTTGTCAAGATGGATTCAAATTCTCAACATGAGGTTCCTCCTCCTGGTACCAGCAGCAGCAGTGACACAGCAACAACAACCACTACCAGCACCTGTGAGTTTGTACCACCATTGTCTGTGTCATGTATGTCAGAATCTGTATTGCCAGGCCCAGACAGTCATACTTCCACCACCAGTACTACACGTTCCAGTAGTCGTGTTAAGTCTAAAAGGAGTGACTTTTCAAAGGGGAGGCAAATGAAGCAGCAGAAGCAGCTTGCCTGTCCTGTTTCAGTGCCTCAGCCAAAGCGTTCAGGCAGATCTAGCTGCAAAAGGCCTAGCTCTGATACTTTGACTATCAGTAGTAGTGCTATGCTAAGGCAACCTTCCAAACAGAAAAGGTCAGAAAGGGAAACTGTTGGTTCAAAATCCCCTACTAGCAGGGCTGAGAGGTCCTGCTCTGAGACCAGGAAGCAGTCTGCATCTATTGCATGTCGTCGCCTTTTTCAGGATCTTCCCCCAAGAACAACCTGCACAATAACTACTAGTGCCAGTTGTGTCACCACCACCTCTGCTATGGGCACTTTGAGAAATGTGGTGACACCAAGTATTTTTTACAGGAAAGGCCTGACACTACCACCTACACAGACTTTTGATTCTGAGCATCCATTTAAGCAGCCTAAAAGTGAAATATTAGAATATGAGCAAGACATTTTGTGCGTGTGAGTGTGAATCCGCGCAATGGACCTAATAGGCCAGTAGGAACACACACCAGGGGTGTATAAATACGTCCTGTGATGAATAAGTAAGGAGCTGCCTCTACATAATTAATCCACCTGGGTGGAGTAAATTAGTAGACTGAAGGGAGGTGTAGAATTGGCGCTAATTACAATTCATGGACTTCCTTGCTCTAGAGTGCAAATGAATATTTTATATATAAATAGATACATAAATACCCCTATATTATACTAGTGTCATTGGTGCCATAGTGTAACTCCTAAATGCTTCACTAATATATATGAATACGTGATAAATATAGATTGATGCGGATATAAATAACGATGAGCATAAAATAATATATATAAAAAATAAAATAATGAAATTAATAAAATATTGTGAACAATTAAAGGTGATAACAGTGAATAAATTAAACCAATGTATAAAACCGTGATAGTAATAAATTAATGATGCATGCAAAAATGTCCTGCGACTAGCGATAAAGTGCAAAAAAATG
Source organism: Rana muscosa (assembly GCA_029206835.1). NCBI lineage: Eukaryota > Metazoa > Chordata > Amphibia > Anura > Ranidae > Rana > Rana muscosa. The sequence goes on along the minus strand of CM055119.1, from coordinate 9,846,469 downwards.
CAAAAAAAATGCAGAATTGTGCAAATTGATGTGATTGTCCAATGATTTGATGCTAGATGCCCAGCAACTTTGCTAGGCAAAAAGTCTTGCGACTATGCAGAAAAGTGCAAATGCAACCTCATGCGATTTGGTTGAGCGACTATGCAATAAGGTGCAAATGCAATCTCATGAGATTCGATTGAGCAATATGATTGTCCAATGATTTTGTAGTTTTTTTCAGATGCTAGGTGCCCAGTGCCTGGTGATGTGACCTTTTTTAATCTTCAAGACTGGTGCCCACAGCAGAACGTGCTCCAATAAAGACCGCACTCACCAGATGTTCACCCCCTCTTGGGGTGAAAAACGTTCACAGTATATGCCACTGTGCAGCACTCTGGCGGTGTCTCGTCTCCCTGGTCCTTTTGTGGTAATCCCAGTATTATCTCAGAGTAAGAGGGTAAGGAAGGAATCCCAAATAGTGTAATTCCGTAATAAAAAACACTTTTATTGAACTTATAGCAATATTACTCACATTTAAGCTGTATCAAACAGGCATGTAAGAGACAAATGCTGACAGATCCTGGAAGTGTTTGTGACATTCAGCTTGTGCAATCAGGATCTGTCAGCATTTGTCTCTTACATGCCTGTTTGATACAGCTTAACCACTTAAGCCCCGGACCATTTGGTAGCTAAAGGACCAGAGGTGAATTCAGAATTTTGCACTGCGCTGCTTTAACTGTAAATTGTGCGGACATACAATGTTGTACCCAAACGAAATTTGCGTCTTTTTCTTCCCACAAATAGAGCTTTCTTTTAATGGTATTTGATTGCCTCTGCGATTTTTATTTTTTGCGATATAAACGGAAAAAGACCGAAAATTTTGAAAAAAAATGATATTTTCTACTTTTTGTTATAAGAAAAATCAAATAAACTCAATTTTAGTCATACATTTAGGCCAAAATGTATTCAGCCACATGTCTTTAGTAAAAAAAAATGTCAATAAGCGTATATTTATTGGTTTGCGCAAAAGTTATAGCGTTTACAAACTAGGGTACATTTTCTGAAATTTACACAGCTTTAAATTTATGACTGCCTATCTCAATTCTTGAGGTGCTAAAATGGCAGGGCAGTACAAAACCCCCCCAAATGACCCCATTTTAGAAAGTAGACACCCCAAGGAAATTGCTGAGAGGCATGTTGAGCCCATTGAATATTTTTTTTTTGTCCCAAGTGATTGAATAATGACAAAAAAAAAAAAATTACAAAAAGTTGTCACTAAATGATATATTGCTCACACATGCCATGGTTATATGTGGAATTGCACCCCAAAATACATTCTGCTGCTTCTCCTGAGTACGGGGATACCACATGTGTGGGACTTTTTAGGAGCCTAGCCACGTACGGGACCCCGGAAACCAAGCACCGCCTTCAGGATTTCTAAGGGCGCAAATTTTTGATTTCACTCCTCACTACCTATCACAGTTTTGAAGGCCATAAAATGCCAAAATAGCACAAAACCCCCCCAAATGACCCCATTTTAGAAAGTAGACACCCCAAGGAAATTGCCGAGAGGCCTGTTGAGCCCATTGAATATTTTTTTTTTTTGTCCCAAGTGATTGAATAATGACAAAAAAAATAAAAAATTACAAAAAGTTGTCACTAAATGATATATTGCTCACACATGCCATGGTTATATGTGGAATTGCACCCCAAAATAAATTTTGCTGCTTCTCCTGAGTACGGGGATACCACATGTGTGGGACTTTTTAGGAGCCTAGCCACGTACGGGACCCCGAAAACCAATCACCGCCTTCAGGATTTCTAGGCACAAATTTTTGATTTGACTCCTCACCACCTATCACAGTTTCGAAGGCCATAAAATGCCAAAATAGCACAAAACCCCCCCAAATGACCCCATTTTGGGAAGTAGACACCCCAAGCTGTTTGCTGAGAGGCATGGTGAGTATTTTACAGCTCTCATTTGTTTTTGAAAATGAAGAAAGAACATTTTTTTTTTCTTTTTTTTTTTCAATTTTCAAAACTTTGTGACAAAAAGCGAGATCTGCAAAATACTCACAATACCTCTCAGCAAATAGCTTGGGGTGTCTACTTTCCAAAATGGGGTCATTTGGGGGGGTTTGTGCCATCTGGGCATTCCATGGCCTCCGAAACTGTGATAGGCAGTGAGAAGTGAAATCAAAAATTTACACCCTTAGAAAGCCTGAAGGCGGTGATTGGTTTTTGGGGTCCCGTACGCGGCTAGGCTCCCAAAAAGTCTCACACATGTGGTATCCCCGTACTCAGGAGAAGCAACAGAATGTATTTTGGGGTGTAATTCCACATATGCCCATGGCATGTTTGAGCAATATATAATTTAGTGACAACTTTGTGCAAAAAAAAAAAAAAAAATTGTCTTTTTTCCGCAACTTGTGTCAACATATAAAATATTCCATGGACTCGACATGCCTCTCAGTATATAGCTTGGGGTGTCTACTTTCCAAAATGGGGTCATTTGGGGGGGTTTTGAACTGTTCTGGCATTTTATACACAACATTAGGAAGCTTACATCCACTCTTCTAACCACTTGAAGACAAAGCCCTTTTTGACACTTTTTGTTTACATGAAAACATATTTTTTTTTGCAAGAAAATTATGTTGAACCCCCAAACATTATATATATATTTTTAAAGCAAAGGCCCTACAGAATAAAATGGTGGGTGTTGCATATTTTTTTTCTATACAGTATTTGCGCAGCGATTTTTCAAACGCATTTTTTGGGGAAAAAATACACTTTTTTTAATTTTAATGCACTAAAACACACTATATTGCCCAAATGTTTGATGAAATAAAAAAGATGATCTTAGGCCGAGTACATAGATACCAAACACGACATGCTTTAAAATTTCGCACAAACGCGCATTGGCGACAAACTACATACATTTTTAAAAGCCTTTACAGGTTACCCCGTTAGATTTACAGAGGAGGTCTACTGCTAAAATTACTGCCCTCGATCTGACCTTTGCGGTGATACCTCACATGCATGGTGCAATTGCTGTTTACAGACCGACGCTTGCGTTCGCCATTGGGCAAGAGCAGGGCAGGACAGGGGTGCTTTTTTTTTTTTTTTTTTATTAATTTTGCTTTTGTATTTTATTTTTAAATTGTTCCTTCCATATTTTTTTTTATTATCATTTTTATTGTTATCTCAGAGAATGTAAATATCCCCTATGATAGCAATAGGTAGTGACAGGTACTCTTTTTTTAAAAAAACTGGGGTCTAGACCCTAGATCTTTCCTCTGCCCTCAAAGCCTCTGACCACACCAAGATCGGTGTGATAAAATGCTTTCCCAATTTCCCAATGGCGCTTTTTATATCCGGGGGGGGGACATTCCCTCCCACTGCTTGTAAAAGCAGTCCAGAGGCTAATTAGCCACTAGGATTGCTTTTACATGAAAGCCGGCCGCTGGCTGAAAAGAATGATACCAAGATGATACCTAAACCCGCAGGCATCAATCTGGTATAACCAATCAAAGTCCAGCAACATACCAGTACGTTGCTGGTCCTTGTTGGACATGTATTGTAATCTTTTTTTTTCATGCAGCCAGGTGGCTGAACGAAAAAAGAGATTTGCTTTTTTTTTTTAACTGTCGTGGTGAAATCACCTCCTACAGCACTGGAGTCGCAGGGATCAGGCCTGTCTCTGCGAACGCTGCAGTTATGTGTGTTATGTGTGTTGTGTTTTGTAAGTGACAGTGATTGATCGATACTGCACTTGGGTGGCCTGGGCTGGACGGAGGGGCAAAACGCAGGTGCTAGCAGGTATCTGGGCTGATCCCGCTAACACTGCGTTTTTGGGAGCCCTAAACTGCTGGGGACGCTAGTATAGATCTGATCAGATATTGATCTGTTCAGATACTATACCACTAAGGGAGGTGTATGCTTCACGCGTGGGTGTTAGCGTTACTGGCACTAACCTGACGCTGCCTGGGGTGTGACGCAGACCCTCTCTGACGCTAAAACCTAATTGATATCACCTGCCGGGCGATCAGGGGGTTAAACCTTTATTGGGTTATATACGGCGGGTGCCCTGACACTATAAAAAGCAAACTAACTAACCAGCGTCACCCGTAACACTTATATGATGATCACTGGTGAAAGGGTTAACTAGGGGCAATTAGGGGGTTAAAACCTTTATTAGATAATATATGGGGGTACCTGACGCTATAAAAACCTGCGGCGAACCTAAAAAAAATTACTGGCTACCGATCTGCATCACCGACGATAAGACAGCGATCAGAAAAATGATCGCTTAGCGACAGTGGTGATAGGGGGTGAAAGGCTTACCTGGGGGGCGATCAAGGGGGTTAAACCTTTATTAGATAATTTATGGGGGTACCTGACGCTATAAAAACCAGCGGCGAACCTAAAAAAAAATACTGGCTACCGATCTGCATCACCGACGCTAAGACATCGATCAGAAAAATGATCGCTTAGCGACAGTGGTGATAGGGGGTGAAAGGGTTACCTGTGGGGCGATCAAGGGGGTTAAACCTTTATTAGATAATTTATGGGGGTACCTGACGCTATAAAAACCTGCGGCGAACCTAAAAAAAATTACTGGCTACCGATCTGCATCACCGACGCTAAGACATCGATCAGAAAAATGATCGCTTAGCGACGGCGGTGCTAGGGGGTGAAAGGGTTATCTGGGGGGTGATCAAGGGGTTAAACCTTTATTAGGGGGGGGTTAGGGGGCTACACTGGACCTAAAACTAAATATAGTGACACTTTTACAGTCACAAATGTCACTGATTGCAGTGATCAGTAAATAAATGGTCACTGCAATCAGTGACACTGTGACTGGGGGCTGGGGGGTGATCTGGGGGGGCCTGGGGGGGGCGATTTATGTGCCTTTGTGTGCTGGTGTTAGTGTAGTGTTTGTGCACTGACCTGTGTGTCTTCTCTTGTACGGCGCTCGGTATATGTGAGCGCCGCACAGGAGATGGCATCACTTCCTCCTGCTTTCTCTGTCTGTGTGTACATTCGACAGACAGAGGGGGCATTTCTATTCGCCGGGAGCGATCGCGGGGGGGGTGGCCAGAATCGAACGGCCGTCCCCTCATGTCGGATCGCTCCCCAACGAATTCCGACCGCTCACTGTACAGAAGGGGGGTCCGATCGGACCCCCCAACTGTACAAAGGCAATCACGTATGCTCCAAGTGATTGTGCCTGTCGGTGCCATTGTGCCGACGTATATATACAGACAGCGGTCGTTAAGTGGTTAAATGTGAGTAATATTGCTATAAATTCAATAAAAGTGTTTTTTATTACGGAATTACACTATTTGGGATTCCTTCCTTTCCCTCTTACTCTGAGATAATACTGGGATTACCACAAAAGGACCAGGGAGACGAGACACAGCTAGAGTGCTGCACAGTGGCATATACTGTGAAAGTTTTTCACCCCAAGAGGGGGTGAACATCTGTTGAGTGCGGTCTTTATTGGAGCACGTTCTGCTGTGGGCACCAGTCTTGAAGATTAAAAAAGGTCACATCACCAGGCACTGGGCACCTAGCATCTGAAAAAACTACAAAATCATTGGACAATCATATTGCTCAATCGATTCGCATGAGGTTGCATTTGCACCTTATTGCATAGTCGCTCAACCAAATTGCATGAGATTGCATTCATATTGCTCAATCGAATTGCATGAGGTTGCATTTGCACCTTTATTGCATAGTCGCTCAGCCAAATCGCATGAGGTTGCATTTGCACTTTTCTGCATAGTCGCAAGACTTTTTGCCTAGCAAAGTTGCTGGGCATCTAGCATCAAATCATTGGACAATCACATCAATTTGCACAATTCTGAATTTTTTTGCATTTTTTTGCACTTTATCGCTAGTCGCAGGACATTTTTGCATGCATCATTAATTTATTACTATCACGGTTTTATACATTGGTTGAATTTTTTCACTGTTATCACCTTTAATTGTTCACAATATTTTATTAATTTCATTATTTTATTTTTTATACATATTATTTTATGCTCATCATTATTTATATCCGCATCAATCTATATTTATCACGTATTCATATATATTAGTGAAGCATTTAGGAGTTACACTATGGCACCAATGACACTAGTATAATATAGGGGTATTTATGTATCTATTTATATATAAAATATTCACTTGCACTCTAGAGCAAGGAAGTCCATGAATTGTAATTAGCGCCAATTCTACACCTCCCAAGACATTTTGTGCGCTCATAGTTCCACCACTATTGCTACTCCCATTGGCACCATCATCACCACTGAAAAAATTACATCTGCAGGTCATAGAAGTAGGGATGAGATCGGTGTTCGAGTCGAACATACGTTCGACTCGAACATCGGCTGTTCGATCGTTCGACCAAGATCGAACGTTTTGGGCCGTTCGTGCCAAATTCGAGTGACGCGAACGGCCCACAATACACTGCGCCATCGCAGTGGAATCCTGGTGCTGTGATTGGCCAAGCATGCACTGTGACCCTGCATGCTTGGCCAATCACAGCGCCGGCAGCGAGGAGAGCCATAATTGGCCACAGGCAAGATGCCTGTGGCCAATTATAGCTCAGGTGGGTTTAGTACACGCCCCACACTATAAAAGGCCGCCAGCGCGGCGGCCTTGTGTAGTGTGTTCCGGTTCAGGGAGAAAGAAGGATAGGCAGGGACAGAGTTAGTGATATTTGTTCATTTACCTTGTGTGTAGGGAGAGAGAAGGATAGGCAGGGACAGTGTCAGTGATATTCTGCTAAACCTTGTGTGCAGGGAGAGAGAAGGATAGGCAGGAACAGTGTCAGTGATATTCTGCTAAACCTTGTGTGCAGGAAGAGAGAAGGATAGGCAGGGGACAGTGTCAGTGATATTTTTGCTAAGCCTCCTGCACAGTATACACCTGAAGCTAGCCCTTATTGCTGTGTTTTCCTGTTGTGTAACACAGGCAGGCATCTGCAGCACTTAAAGCAGGCGTAGTGTGATTCCTGCAAAATATACACCTGAAGCTAGCCCTTATTGCTGTGTTTTCCTGTTGTGTAACACAGGCAGGCATCTGCAGCACTTAAAGCAGGCGTAGTGTGATTCCTGCAAAATATACACCTGAAGCTAGGCCTTATTGCTGTGTTTTCCTGTTGTGTAACACAGGCAGGCATCTGCAGCACTTACAGCGGGCGTAGTGTGCCTCCTGCACACTATACACCTGAAGCTACCCCTTATTGCTCGTAGTTTTTTTTCTTTTGTGTTACACTAACAGGCATCTGCAGCACTTACAGGGGGCGTAGTGTGCTTATTGCAAAATATACACCTGAAGCTACCCCTTATTGCTGGTTTTCCCATCTCCCTGCAGGCCTTTAGAATGTCTGGAAGGCAAACAAGGAGAGGCAGACAGTCAGGAGCCAATAAAAGAGGGCAAGCAGGCTCTGTGTCTAGAGACAACAGTGCTGGTCATGGACGCGGTGTATCGTCATCAGCACGTGGCCATGGGACACGCTTGTCCTTATTTTCGGCAGCTGGACGTGTTGAACCGCATCATGCCGAAGACTTGGTAGAGTGGATGACCAAGCCCTCCTCATCCTCCTCATCCTCTCTCCCCCAGGCTCAGGGTACTGGCAAAGCAGCTGCCAAAGCGTCCTCAATGTCATCATCAGTCACTCCTTCCCTAGACCCACCGTGTCCTCCTGAGGAGTCCCCTGAACTGTTTGAGCACAGTGTTGGGTACATGCTCCAGGAGGATGCCCAGCGTTTCGAAGGGTCTGAAGATGATACCCAGCTAGAGGAAGGCAGTAGCGTGAGAGCAGAGAGAGGGGATGCTCAAGAAGGACACCAATCTGGCAGTCATGTTCCAGCAGCTGCAGCATACTGCCAGATTGGTTCCAGTGATGAGGAGGGAGGGGATGATGAGGTCACTGACTCCACGTGGGTGCCTGATAGGAGGAGGAGGAGGAGGAGGAGGATGAGGAGGAGGCACATCTCCAACGAGGCAGGATGCCCTCCGGGGGCCAGCGTAAGGGCAGCACACCGACGGAATCACACCGCAGAGCTCCACCTGTGCAGGGCGCTGCCTCTGCCCATTATTCCAAAAGTTCTTTGGTGTGGACCTTTTTTGAGTCAAGTGCATCAGATTGCACCGCTGCTGTTTGCAACATATGTCTCAAGCATATCTCGCGTGGCCAAAACATCAACCGCTTCGGCACCACATGCTTGACCAGACATATGTTGACCTGCCATGCAGCTCATAGGCAAGGCTACCTTAAAGACCCACACCAAAGAACAAAGTGGACCTCTCCTTTCTCCGCATCAGCTGGGATCTCCAACCCCACTATACCTTCAGTCCTCTCTGAAACCTGCACTGAGAGGAATGAAGGTGTAGAATTAGGTGTGTCACAGCCAAGTACCTGCGGGCACTCTGCTAGCAGTACACCGACGTCCGATTCTAGCAGGCAAATTTCCCTGCCCCAGCTGCTGGACTGTTGAAAGAAGTTCACTCCCAGCCATCCACATGCCCAGCAGTTGAATGCTAGCTTGGCTAAATTGCTAGCACTTCAACTGCTGCCTTTTCAGTTCGTAGACTCTGCCCCCTTCCGTGAGTTTGTGCAATGTGCGGTTCCTCAGTGGCAGGTTCCCAAATGCCACTTTTTCTCACGGAAGGCGATTCCGGCTCTCTACCGGCATGTGGAAGGCAATGTCCATGCCTCGCTGGACAGGGCGGTCAGCGGTAAGGTGCATATTACCGCTGACTCATGGTCCAGCAGGCATGGACAGGGACGTTGCCTTTCTTTCACGGCCCATTGGGTCACTCTTTTGGTAGCTGGGAAGGATGCAGGACAAGGTGCAGTAGTGTTGGAGGTTACTACTGGTTGTGACACACCTCTCTCCTCCACCCCCTACTCTTCTTCTACCTCCATGGCCTCTTCCTGTGCTTTGTCCTCGGACCAGCGGTGCTCCGTAGGCGTTCAAGGCGCTACGCAAGTACGCAGGCAAAAAGATGCCATGCCGTGCTTGCGCTGGTGTGTTTGGGGGACAGGAGCCACACTGGGGCAGAGGTTCTGTCAGCTCTGCAGGGGCAGGCCGAGAGGTGGTTGACGCCACGCCAGCTTAAGGCAGGAATGGTGGTTTGCGACAATGGCATTAACCTCCTCTCCGCCCTACGATAGGGACAACTGACCCATGTGCCCTGTGTGGCTCACGTCCTTAACCTGGTGGTGCAGCGGTTCTTGGGCAGGTACCCGGGCTTACAGGATATCCTGAGGCAGGCCAGGAAAGTCTGTGAGCATTTCCGCAGATCATATAATGCCAGTTCTCCGCTGGCTGAGCTGCAAAAGGAGTTGAACCTGCCCAAGAACCGCCTTATATGTGACATGCCCACCAGGTGGAACTCAACGTTGGCCATGCTGCAGCGGCTGCACACGCAGCAGAGGGCCATCAATGAGTACCTGTGCGACTACGGCACCAGGACAGGGTCAGGGGAGCTCTGTTTTTTTTCACCACGCCAGTGGGGCATGATCAGGGATGCATGCACTGTCCTGGCACCATTTGAGGAGGCCACGAGGATGGTGAGCAGTGACAGTGCATGCATCAGTGACACTGTACCTCTTGTCCACCTGTTGGAGCATACGCTGCATGGAATAATGGACAGGGCACTTGAGGCAGAACAGAGGCAGGAAGAGGAGGACTTCCTTGCCTATCAAGGCCCCCTTTACCCAGACAGTGTTCCTTCTGTCCCACCCATCCCACAGGAAGAGGACGAGGAGGACGAGGAGGAGGATTGTGTCAGCATGGAGGTGGAGACTGGCACTCAGCATCAACAGCAACAGTCTTTAGGGATGATTTACAGTCCCAAGAAACACGTGGACTTGTACGTGGCTGGGAGGAGGTGGCTGCGGATCATGTCGTCCTTAGTGACCCAGAGGACTCTGGACCGAATGCCTCAGCTAACCTACGCTGCATGGCCTCCCTGATCCTGCAAAGTCTGCGGAAGGATCCTCGTATTCTTCGGATCAAGGAGAGGGACCATTACTGGCTGGCCACTCTCCTTGATCCACGGTACAAGGCTAAGGTTGTGGACCTTATCTTACCGTCGCAGAGGGAGCAGAGGATGAGACAACTTCGGGAGGCCTTGCAGAAAGGTCTGTGCAACGCGTTCCCAGAGACTGGGAGGTTACAAACTCCTGGTCCGGGACAACGAGTTGCTGAGGCTTGGGTCAGTCAAAGAAGGAGCAGTGGGGAAGGTGGCCGTCTGACCGATGCGTTCAGACAATTCTTTAGTCCGCAGCCCCAAGGTATGATCGGTTCCAGCAACCATCGCCAGCGTCTGATATACATGGCGCAGGAATACCTAGGGGCAAGGTCAGATTTGGACACCTTTCCCACCGAAAATCCTCTGGCTTACTGGGTCTTGAGGATGGATCACTGGCCAGAGCTTGCACAGTATGCAATTGAGCTACTGGCCTGTCCTGCATCCAGCGTTCTTTCGGAACGCACATTCAGTGCTGCTGGAGGATTTGTCACGGATCACAGGGTGCGCCTGTCCACCGACTTGGTTGATCGGCTGACCTTCAATAAAGATGAACCAGTCTTGGATCACCACCAGCTACCAAGCACCTGAAGCTGATATAACAGAATAATTTATTTTCAAATGTCACATCCCTTCAAGACTGATGCTGATGCTGAGTGACTGTCCTGTTATGTTGACTGACTATCCTCCTCCTCCTCCTCCTCCAATGATCCGATTCATGATGATATCTTGGAAAAACATTTTTGTTTCTGTGTGCCGCCACCAGTGGCTAAGGCCCAATTTTTCAGCCCCTGTTTAACAGGGGCGTGTAATTACAATTTTTGATGCAATGCTTTGCAGCAGGGCCCATTCCTGCACTCCAACTAGAGTATCCGGGAGAGGTTGCAGTGTCGTGGTACCAGCACCAGTGCCTAAGGCCCAATTTTTCAGCCCCTGTTTAACAGGGGCATGTAATTACAATTTTTGATGCAATACTTTGCAACAGGGCTCATTGCTGTGCTCCAAATACTTTATCTGTGAGGGGTTGCAGTGTTGTGGCACCAGTGGCTAATGCCCAATTTTTCAGCCCCTGTTCTACAGGGGCATGTAATTACAATTCTTGATATAATAGTTGACAGCAGGGCGTTCCAGCGCCCACCAAGAGTAACTGTGAGTGCTTACAGTGTTGTGCCAACACCAACACCTAAGGGGCCAATTTCTGCAGAGTATATACTGCAGGCCCCTACTTTCAAACATCCAACTTACAAACGACTCCTACTTGCAAACGGAAGGAGACAACAGGAAGTGAGAGGAAATCTACCCCTATGAAGGGAAATTCTCTCCTGTAAGGCCGCGTACACACGACCGGTTTTCTCAGCAAAAAAACTCTCCCAACAGTTTTCTTGTCTTTTTTTGGTTGAGAAAACTGTCCAAAATCTCGACGAGAAAAAAGACGACCTGCGGTCTTTTTTCTCGTCGGAGTTTCATTTTTTCTCGGCATGATTCTTGTCAGACTGTGTTTGGACGAGAAAACCGTTCGTGTGTATGCTTTTCCGAGTCTTCAAAAACCACGCATGGTCAGACTCAAAATGAGACGGGAGCGCACCTTCTTGTAAAACGAGTGTTTTGAATGGAGATAGCACATTCGTCACGCGTTACCAATTTTAGCCACGTTTAAATGCTGCACATTTAAATCTTCTTTAGAATACTACAATGATGATGTGCAATTTTGATCTTTTTTGGCTGCAGATATTCACGCATATTTAGGACTAATTTTTACCAACATTTCTGAATGCAGATCTCATGAAGTTGATCGAGCAAGATTTTTTTTTTTTTTTTTATTAATTAGTATGTTTTTTTATTCAGATATGCATTTTAAAATCTTTTTTAATTTCTAGTGTTCTCCTTTTTTTTTTTATCCGGTGTAAATTTGACATAAATAGTATTAAATTATCCTCTTTTTTTTGTTCTGCAAGGCGTTTTTTGTGTGTTATCTGTGGCATTTAAACTCTAGCTTTGGAGTTTAAGAAAATTACCTGCCTACTCACCAGCTAAATATGTAGCTTTAACAAAAACACATATGCAAGTATTAACTGGAACACAAAAAAACATTTATTCTGGTATACAAAATAATAATAACCAAACTAGAAGGCAGCGCTGGAGAGCCTGCTGCAATTTGTGCGACTGTGTGGACACCAAAATTGGAACCTTGAGAGGAACATACATTACTGAGCACAATCTGGTCTTGGACTCACAGAGGTCAGGAACAGCAGCAGGTTAGATACATGTCCCAAGCCTGGGGAACTACAACAGGCTGCCTTCTTTCTGACCACATTGCAGCAAGGGAATCACTTCCTGGTATTCTTGCTCCGCTTCCCTGCAGCCTTCTGGGTAGGCTTGCCTGCAGCCTTCTCTGCAGCCTTCTCTGCAGCCTTCCTTGTCCGCCTGGCTGGAGGCTGTGCCTCAGGAGGTGTACTCATGTCAGGAGGAGGAGGTGGAGCTGGAGAAGAAGGAGGTTGGGGAGAAGAAGAAGAAGAAGGAGGTGGAGGAGAAGAGGAAGGAGGAGGTTGTGAAAGTGGAGGTGGAGGTGGAGAAGAAGGAGGTGGAGGAGAATAGGAAGGTGCAGGAGGATGGCCGTGGTCACAGATAACAGTGCTCTCTGTGAGTCTGCCCCTCAACCCCTTATTTAAAAGGGTCATGAGCAGTGACTCACAAAGTAGCCTCTGTTCATTTTGCATCTGGGCCATTTTCATGCCCACCAATGCCGCATAGCCCTCATCAGGGGTTGGGGGCTGCTGGAGGGTGGCATGGGCCTCTTTAATGAGGGCCAGTGCTGCCACACTCACAGCCCTATCCCTCCTGCCCCTTCTTGGTGGCATGCGGATTGGTGGCACCTGACACCTAGTCCTACTACTTGGACCAGCCACCTCTTCTCTGCCACTTGGACCAGGCACCTCCTCTCTGCCACTAAGCCCAGCCTCCTCCTGCCTGACATTTTCCGCCCTCTCATCTTAGCTGACCTCCTCCTGTGTAAAAAAAGGGACAGATTTTGTTTTCATCAATCGCACACAGGGGATTAGTTTGTAAAGGCAAATCCACTTTGCAATACAAGTGTACTTGTAATTGCTTGGAAAGTGGACTTGGAAGTGCAGTCGCTGGAGATCTGAGGGGGACATGCAAGGCAAAGCAAAAGCATAAATTTAGCTTAAACATGATTGGAGATTAAAATCAGCAGAGCTTCCCCTCCTTTCCGCTCTCCCCCTCTGATTTACAGCGCCTTTACTTCCAAGTTCTTTTTTGGTGAAATTTTAAGTGCTCTTTGCACTTGTAGTTTGCACTTGTAGTGCAGAGTGGATTACCTGTTCCTAAAGCAGCCCCACAATGTTCAGATCATTGCCTGTTGCAAATCCTTCAAAATGCGTGTGTATAAAACTCTCATTATGCCCCCATCATTTTCATATCTCCTCCCACACTATTTTGCCCACTAATGTCTATTGCTATGTCAATCCCTTTTTCTTGATTGCCTACCTTTTTACCCATCTTAACATCTATTTTACGTCATTCACTTTTGACAAAGAAATGTGATAAAAATACTATACCTGGCTCCAGACAGACAGATCTGGGTCCTCATCCAAGATGGAAGGCTCCACCTGATCCTGGGAAGGAACATCTTGGCTGGAGGGAAGGCTGGAGGGAAGGCTGGACAGTGATTCCCTTGCTGTAATGTGGTCATTCAGAAAGGCCAACCTGTCGTAGTACCACAAATGTGGGACATATACCTCCCCTGCTGCTGCTCCTGACCTCTGAGATGCCAGGACACGATTGCGCGCAGTCCTATATGTTCCTCTCAAGGTCCCAATTTTGGTGTCAAGCTGCTCAATGGTTGCATGGGGCACCCTGGTCTGCACAAATGGGAGCAGGCTCTCCATCGCTGCTCTCCGAACCCCTTTTTTTTTATGCTGTGGATTTTTGGTCTCCCACAGAGCGGGCAGCTCCCTTAATCTGTCAATGAATTCCGATAGAAATTCTTTTTCCCCAAACACATTCATTCTTTCTGCAAGACAAAACACCAGACATAATTAAAAATGTCAATCACACTCTAAACTCGTGAAATCTTTATGCCCATATATGCCTCTCCAATCTCTATGCAGTATAGGCCACTGATGTACCAATTAGGAAATGATACCTTCAGTCTAACGTTCGGCGCTCTAAACTCCTTCGGCCGCACACAGAACGTAGGTACGTCACATGTGTGTGTTAGCTTTATATACGCTATGCATGCGTGACACACGTCGCCCACCCATGACGGTCTTTTCTCGATGTTTCCCCGCCCCTTCTCTTTCGGCGCGCAGGCGACATGGCGGAGTCACAGCAGGTGTCTGTGAATTCAGAGAATTCCAATGAGGAGACAAGCCCAGAGCGGGAAACGTCACAAACAAGGAGGCGCTACAAGGCATCTAATATGTCCTTTGAGGAGATGGCGGAGATGGTGGCCATATTGAACAATTCTGATTATGATGCAAAGCATGGGCCGTATTCCCACCCTAATCTTCGGAAGGACAAAATTATGAAGAAAGTAGTGAAAAGTCTAAAGAAGAATTTCGGTGTGAAAAGATCCAAGGAGCAGCTCAGAAAGAGGTGGTCTGACCTCAAACTGAGGGAGCCGGAGCAGTTAAGGAGCATTAACAAAATGCTTAAAAAAAGTAAGTACTTCTCCTGTGTCCCTATTGTTGTATTTCACAACTTGCATGTTGCTCCCTGTTGTGTTTTTTTCTTAATTAACATTCTTAAATGACATCTTCTACAATTTAGTGGGCACAGTAATCGGTCGATATAGACACATCGTTTGCACACTACATACGATGATTTGGCAATATCCGTTCTTTTTTATTTCCAAAAATAAATGTATGTTTAAAATCACTAAATGTTATGACATTGGTGTCTAGATGATGTGTTTGAACTAGAATGAAATGCAAACTTGAATCAATATAAAGGAGAGGACACTCAGCAGTTGTTTACATATCTGCACTTACTCACATGGAGCACTATAGTGTGGTCCGCCAAAAGAACCTTTTTAGGGTGTCCACCACAGGTGCTACAGTGGGTACTGGGGGGGGGGCATGTGATAAAATTGTCACCAAAATGTCTGTTTTTTAGCTTTGTATAGTTCTCGAATCTGGTCTTCATCTTGGAACTGGGCCAAAACAGACAAGTGTAACCCACCTGCAAGCAATGTTTCATATTCCTAGTTATGACTTCATATATGTGTGTGTTAAGTGTACCATTTGTTTTAATCTCATAGGGGAGAGAAGACTGGGAGGACACGACTCCTTGGAGCCCAGGAACCCCACACCTTCTAAAGAACCCCAACCTCCCCAACAAGGTCAACCTAAGAATGTGGAGGATGTCGAATTAGATAAAGGAGAGGTGGAGGAAGGAGAAGTCGAGGAAGGAGAGGTGGTGGAACTTGTCACTACAACAGGTCAGTATCTGTCACCCCAGCTTCAGGTTTACGAGATGTAGGCCTGGAGATTGATATATTTTTATTTAGTCCACGATTCTCCAGGGATAGTGCACAAAGACTCATACAACAAGTAATGGATTGTAGTACTCAACTGGACTTCATTAAAAAAATGATTCAGGATCTGGAGAATGCATTTAAGGACATCATAGATGTGTTGGGGAGAATAGACTAAAAAAAACCTTTTAATCTCAAGTTTGTGTTCACTTTTGTAGCACTTTGTTGCACAAACAGATTTAGAAGATGCACACAGTGGGTCAACATGTGCTATCTGCCATCACGGGATCTCCATGTACGTGTTTTGGGGGTGCAACCTCTTCCTCACAACTCAAGTAGGAGAAAGGAAGAAGGGGTTGCCCCCCCAAAACATGTTGAATGATCCCCCATGATGGCGGGTAGCACATGTTGACGAGAGGGATGAGGAAGTAACTAACCTAGTTTCCCCCCCCCCCCCACTAAAAATGTGTGCATCTTCTAAATTTGTCAGGTTCAGGGGTGACAACACTCCATTTTTGAGGAAGGGCAGATAGACATTTTTGTGGACAAAACGTTTAACATTGTTGTATTTGGAGGAATGTTGAGGAGATTTTTTTCTAAGTTCATTAGCAGCAAAATTTGCCATGTTAGGTGAAAAGGCGAAAATGGGTTTCTAAAATGTTCAGACACCAAAAATGTATGCCTAACCATATGTGTAATTGAGGAAAATACAAGAAAATACAAAAAATGTCTTTTTTTTTTTTTTTTAAAACCACTCTAACCTTTTTGGGATTTAGTTTTGTTGTTAGCAGTGAAATGTTTGTGGTTTACTAAGGAAAATACACTTGGCACTACAAGTACACTTAGAAAAAGTAGCACACAACTCAAATATAAACAAAGCAAAACTAATAATTGAAAGTTGATATTTTTTATTTTTTATTTTTTTATGGCAAAATTACAATTCGGACAGATTCTCTGGCATTGGAATGGCCCCCCTACCCATGAAATAATCAACATATTTCTGCCTGATTGCACGGGCACTTTGGGGGGGCAAGCCAGCACGGACAGGTTCCAGGCCCGGCAGGGCATTGTCCGCAGCAAGTCCTGGCTCGGGCCCAACTGTGGCCATATATGTAGGAGATTTCTTCCTCAAAAAATTGTGCAGTAGACAACAACAAAACACAATATAGTTCAATTTGTACTCCGCAAGATTAATAGGAGTCAGAAAAAGACGGAACCGGCTGGCCATTATCCCGAAGGCATTCTCCACAACTCTTCGGGCTCTGGCCAGCCGGTAGTTGAAGACCCTCCTCTCCGGGGTGAGGGTCCTCTGGGGGGAAAGGCCTCATGAGATGCCCAGGCCAAAGGCTTCATCAGCCAAAAACACAAAGGGGAGTCCTTCCACATTCCCTGCATCCGGTGGCAATTCAAGGTCATCACTCTGTAGACGAAGGGCAAACTCCATCTGGGCGAAGGCTCCCCCATCCGACATCCGGCCATTCTTCCCCACATCCACATAGAGGAATTCATACTGTGCTGACACCACCGCCATCAGCACAATACTATGAAACCCCTTGTAGTTGTAAAAAAAGGAGCCAGAACGGGGTGGTGGCACGATGCGGACGTGCTTTCCATCAATGGCTCCTCCGCAGTTGGGGAAGTCCCACCGCCTGGCAAACTCCAATGCCACAGTCTGCCATTCCTGTGGCGTGGAAGGAAGCTGGGGAATCAAACAAGAAAAAAATTAATGACTTTTGCTAATAACTTTGCAAGCAGATTAGACAAAAACATTCGTGGCCAACATAAGTATAACATTTTGGTTAAGGATTAGTAAAAAAAGATAACCAAATTCACAATTTGCACATTGCTCACCCCCCTCTGATGGCCCATTTATTTTCTTGGGGGGGGGGCTAGATGTGTTTGGGACCCCACAAATTTCACAATCAGGAAATTTAATTAAGAATTGGAGGGGGGGGGGCAACAAGGGATCTGGAAAAATACATTAACAGACTAGGCTAGATGTGTTTGGGCCCAGGAGAGCATGCTGGAGAGGTAAGTAAAGGTAACAATGCATGTAGGCCCAAAAATGACTTAAAAAAGGACAGCATGCATGGGGACAAAGGGGAAATTCTCAGCATATTACAATCATGCTAATTAGGGAAGGATGAAAGAAATACAATACATCATCATGCATTAAATACAGATAATGTGATATTATATACGAAAACTTACCCTCATATAGTCATCCTGCAGGACTTGGATGATAGCAGAACAGGTCTCTGGGATTATGACGCCCAGAGCCTGGGGGGAGATGCCTGTGGTGAACTTCAGGTCCTGCAGACTTCTACCTGTCGCCAGGTAGCGCAACATGGCGATGAGCCTCTGCTCAGCACTGATGGCTTCCCGCATAACGGTGTCCTGCCTGGTAATATAGGGGGACACCAAAGCCAACAGATGCTGAAATACGGGGTCAGACATCCGCAGAAAATTCCTGTAGTTCTCAGGATTATTCTCCACGATCTCCCACAGCAGAGGCATGTGAGAGAATTGGTCGCGCTGGAGCAACCAATTCTTGGTCCATGAACTCCTCCTCACCCTGTTCATAGACTCGTCTTGGTCCAATACAAGAAGACCAACAGACACACAAAGTCGGTGCACAACACGATCTCTACGATGAGAACGTATC
Source organism: Rana muscosa (assembly GCA_029206835.1). Lineage (NCBI taxonomy): Eukaryota > Metazoa > Chordata > Amphibia > Anura > Ranidae > Rana > Rana muscosa. The sequence continues at coordinate 9,828,278 of CM055119.1, read as the reverse complement.
CGCAACATGGCTAAGAAACGGTCGTCTGAACTGAACGAACTAAACAGAACGCACTGAAGAACAGCAAGGCCTATGAAGAACGACCTGAAAATCAGAAACGAGAGGACAAGAACGCACTGTAAAACAGATACGACCTGACTACTCGCCCTGAAAGACAAGATACGAACCCACAAGCACCAACTGAACCGCAGAAAACGAACTGAAAGAACAAAGTCTGAAAAGCGCGAATCGTCTCTTCCCAAACTTTAACTAACACGTGGCAACACGAGATTAGCAAAAGCAGCCCAAGGGAGGACGCCATGAAAATGGAACTTCCCCTTTATACTGCCGTCGTACATGTTGTACGTCACCGCGTTTTTAGACCGACGAGATTTTGAAATGACAGTGTGTATGCAAGCAAAGCTTCACAAGAATCTCGTCAAACTTGACAAGAAAACCAACAAGAAAAACGACGTTTGTTTTACGACGAGAAACTCGGCCGTG